>OW443337.2:4562760-6962760 GCA_937001555.2 Hypsopygia costalis | reverse complement strand
AGAAAGAAAATCACAAAATCAGTTTATTCAAACGCTATTTAATCATTAATTTTGTTCAGTTAATATTTTTATAATTTTAGTGCTCCCTATTTTTTTTTTATTGTTATGTATTTCATAATATAGTATGTGACGCTTAACACTTTATCGTTTTTTTACTGTACACAATAAGAGTCTTAATCTGACTGATATTATTATGCGCGATGTGCTCTTTGCTATACAGTGTCTCAAGTCTTTTATTGCTCAATAATTTTTAGTAATTGTAAACTTTCTGTCGAAACTTTTTATTGCACCAAATATGCAATCTTACTTCAAGTAAAACTTAACTGTGTGCTTAATAGATACCTTATTTTTAGATACGTAAAACAGATGTGCCAGAGCGTATGCAAATTCGCGAGGTGCCCATCACACCAGTCGAGGAAGGCAGCACAGAGTTGGCTGATGAAGCCGAATGGATTTACAAACAAGCCTTCTTGAAACCGCCTGTGTCTAAGGCAGACTCGCAGGAAGCAAGGGAAAGGTCACGCAGGTAAGAGAATTACGTCATAGTAGTTTGATGTATTTATTCTGTGCACACAAAGTAATGAAACTTTTTGACTCTAAAACCGAAATAAAGTTTTCGCGTATGTTTCATATTTATCTATCTATCTATATATCACTGGCAGAAGCTGGTATGTCATATGATTAGCGTTACCAGATGTCCCGATTTTGGCGGGACGTGCCGCTTTTTTTAGGCTAAAGTGTAATGTCCCGCGCGGGATACCACATGTCCCGCTTTTGCCAGTGAACATCAAAAATTATGATTTCGTTAACTGAAATTAATGGACGGAATGTCAGAATTTGAATGTTTGGAAAAATATAAGGAATTTAAACTTTAATAAACTGAAATATTTTTGATCTGTGATTGTTTACACTCATACCAAAAGCACTTACCCATTTATCCTATAAAAAATTATCTAAGGAATATGTATTTTTCTTGTAGTCCCACTTTTTTCAAACGTGTACTGCTTTTTTTTACTATCAAAAGTTTAAAATCCCGTTTTGATCTAAAATAAATCTGGGAATGCTGCATATGATGCTAAAATTTCTGGGGTGTAAGTGGTTCATCAACACCTTTGAACCAAAGCCAACTTCACCTGCACGCGGTGCACCCTGCTTGGCAGCGGGCGTGGCGGCGCGCGAGCGCGCCGCCACGCCCGCTGCCAACGCAGCATCTCCCTCCCTTCTGGTGACCTCACTCACTCGCAGGGACACAACAACCCTCAAGGGAATTGTTATTTGGCTCCGGTATTCTATGAGGTGGAGCTACTTCCCCAGTCGAGTAGCCTACAATTACGCTCCCTATCTCTCTTAATCTACATGTTATGCTTTTACAAGCGTACAAAATTTTAAAATCATAAGCGTACAATATTTTGCTAGCGTTAATATGGCTACGGCAACCGCTTCACATCAGGCGGGCCGTATGCTTGTCTGCCACCCGAAGTAGTGTAAAAAAAAAAAAAATGTTGGTAAAACACGCCCAATATCATGGTAGGCTTTTCAATTGAATAAGAGACTTCTATACATATTAGCTCTTAACTAGTTATTTGTTATCTTATGAGTTTCTGTATGTCTTATAGCGATGTGTGTCTTTTAGGGGTTCAAGCACCATAACAAAGATCCGACAAGCTCTAGACTTCATGAGAAACCAGACGCTTGAAGTGCCGTTTATAGCTTTTTACCGCAAGGAATATGTGCAGCCCGAATTGAACATCAATGACTTGTGGAAGGTGTATAAATATGATGCTAAGGTAAGTCTTGTTTTCAGCTTGAAGCAATCTGCATTGTCATAGAGACAAAGACATTGCCTCTCAAATAAATAGCAATATAATAATAGTTAAATATTTTAATTACTCAGTAATTTGTCATTACTGAATAATTAAAATATTTTACTTACAACTGTAATCAGTTTGGTAGATGGAAATTAGAAAATATCTGTATACACCCTTTGCATATGGTACAACTATGTGACATAATGTTTGGGGGATCTTTTCACGATTTAACGATTTTCTTTTATATAAAATATAGATCACACAGGCTAAAACAAATTTGATGTACTGATGTACATAACATCGTCAGGTGCAAATTTTGTAGTCTTTTTAGAACTAAACCATTTTATAGGTGTTGGTTACAATGACATACTTGATAAAGTGGCTTTACAAATTGCTTTTGATATGTGTGGGTAACACGCTTAAAAAATGTCATAATCTATGTCATTAATCTAATTGTTAATAAATCTAAACACTTGCCCTAGAGAACTGGCAAAAAGAAATAATTTACTAAAGTGCCTGTAACTAAATCTTATATTCTTTATTTAGTGGTGCCAACTGAAACAAAGAAAGGAGAATCTTCTCAAACTGCTGGAGAACATGCGGGACTTCCAACTGGACAAGGTGATGGAGAACCCCGATGCGCCGATACCTGAAAATATGCGCCTCGTCAAAGACGAAGACATCGAAAGGTAGGATTCAAAATGACAAAGTCAGTGCAAATAATATGAATACATTTAGTAAGACAAATTGTCTCACAGACAACCTCGTTACATTGTTTATATTTATTCTTTTAAATAATCATTCAATAATAATATGAAATGGTAAGTAAGGGTCTTTTCATCACTTCGGCGTTATTTTAAATGGTTATATGGTTCATACTATTGTGTAATACTACCAGTATTACACAATAGTATGATTATTAGAATAATAGCGACGTGCAATTAATAAATTGCTAAAAAAATTATGTCATTGAATAAGAAGATTGTTAACAAAAGGTATAGACCCCGGTAGTAGGTCTGTAGATTGTAATTATTATCAAAACAAAATTATTATTTTGTTTTGACAATAATTACAATCTACAGACCTACTACTAACAAAATTATTAGGGTTATTGGTTTTCATTGATAAAATAAAGTAGGGAACGTTTGACAGGTTGAAGAACGTGCAAACTCCTGAGGAGCTCCGTGATGTGCACACACACTTCCTACTGTACTACTCCAATGAGCTACCGGACATGCAGAAGGTACAACGTGTAAAGGCCAAGAAAAGGGAGCTCGAGGACAAAAAGTAAGTGGCTTTGTTCTCTGAGTCACATTGGTATATCTCTTCGGAAGGTGCTGCGTCGGAAGTAGGACTTGGCGTCTAATCCGAATGGACAGCCTGATATTTATTTTAGGATGTTTGCAAAATTACACAAATCTTTCCTAATATGAAATTCATTCGGTCAACTTGTATGAACTTTATGAGAATGCTTTCTTGGTATTTGAATGAAAATAAGTTGTAATATTTTGTTGTCGAATTTGTTCGAAAGTTTGATTAGCGATTGAATATGTTGTAGGTTTCAATACATGTAGTATTGTATCGCGTGTGTAAAATTCGCTTCTTTTACAAACTTTTACTTAGTTTCATCGCCTGTTATTGAATCTTGAAAGTTGAACTTGACTCACTTCCCGGTCTTCGATTGAGCTGAAATTTGGCACACTCGTTTGGTTCCTGTGACAGAGCACGATAACGCAAATACTCCCATTTTTAATCCAATATGGCTACCGCCTCAAAATAGCGATTTATAATTTCCACTTTAACCCTTATGACATGGGTATCAAATGAAAGGGCTTGGTGAGTGAAATACAGCCAGTAATCTTTTTTTCATTAACAGCTAATAAAAGCTTGTTTCTAATATATCTTTTTGTATCATATTTAAAAATAAGCTACAAATTTATCATTATTCTATTAAATGTATTTTGATATTACTTGTGCAACGAAATCGTGCTGCCTGTGCCTGATTATTTTACTTTCTTTAGGAGAGCAGCTCGAGAAGAAGCAGAGAAGAACGGAGATGATCCTGAGGAAGCTGCTGCCGAAGTGGAGGCTCGTGCCACTGAGCAGGAGGAGCAGACTGACGTAAAGTATGCGGTCAGGTCTGGCCGGTATGAACTGTGCAGGAAATCAGGCATCGGTGAGTTCTTAGCTATTGTTATTTAATATTTTCATTGAATTGTAAGTATACTATTACAATTACAAATATTTTCTATTGGTACTAACCATCACCAGCCCCCTTACCACCAACTCTTATTGCGAATTTTCAATAACTGAATAGAATGCTTATTCATCGCAATAACAGTTTGTGGTAAGGGGGCTGTAATCTAATCGGGATAGACTTTATTTACAAATATATACACTTACTACAACAAAAGAGAAAAAAAAGGAGTGTGGTTGTGTAATGGTGAATACGTGAATACGTTATATGAACTAAAATTATTTCAAAATTGCAGCGCTTCGCCCTCCCCCGCACGTCATAGTCCTTACTTAGCGTAATAATTCCTTTGATCCTTCATCTATCCAGTGGTGTGATTGAATTTTGGATGAAGATGATAGATATGTAGCTGCAACACAAACTGTAACCACCGATTTTGTTATCATTCGTTTTTTTGAATTGTCACCGTATGGAAGCAATTTTAACGCCTCGCGTGCCACGGTCCCATGGTGGGTACAGAGTTGGTATGGCGGTTGGTACAGCGCTAAAATTCGCGGCATGCAAGGTTAAAGGTTAAAGACGTATTCACGTCAAAATGTATATATAGAACGAAAGATTACTATATGTGTGTAAGAGACAATGATAATGCCTCTCATCGCACATATAGCTTGTCTTGCTCTTTTGAGCATTGTTGCTGTATGTGGGAACCATTATTTGGGACATACATTAATTAGCTGCTATTATATTATTGTGATGATGCTTCTTCTATTCAATAAAGCAATCAATTGAACTCCAAACTCTGCTGCTACTCTCAAAACTCTACAATGAACGCCATGATTCGTTCGTGCAACGTATCGTGGAACGCAGCGCGCAACCACGACTCCTGTTGACTATACTCAAATATGAATGACCCATAAATGAATGGAAATATTTTTTATTTAAATAGAACCACTAGTAAAGAAGTTCGGTTTGACGCCGGAGCAGTTTGCAGAGAACGTCCGTGACAACTATCAGCGGCACGAAGTAGAACAACAGCCAGTAGCCCCGTTAGAAGCCGCTGCCGCTTATGTAAGTTGTCACAACCTAAGTAAATACGTTCAAAATAATCAGAAATGTGCCATAATTGCCGACTTCTCCTCGCTCATCTATTTGTAATATTAGCAAATTGGAATAAATTCTTAATATTCATGCAATTTGTGTGTTCCTTACTTAAAACTTTGATAAACTAGTCATTCATACTTTCTTCGCTGGTTGAGGTGAAAAGTTGTATTCACAATTTATTCACACAAGAATAATTTCGCAAACTTGTGGTCGGCATTCAACTCGAAAAACTACTTTGGTATTTGCTTTGTTGAACAAATAGCTATTGATTTAATTAATGTCTTACCCGTATAGACCATGAAGTACGACCACAATTCATCTACATAATAAATAAGTTCATTTGCAGCCAAGATAAAAATAAAGATCCTTCCAAACACAATGTATTTATTCGCGTACAGGCAGATTACAATCGACATAAAAACCATTATAATGACATGTAATTAGTACAGAGCTAGATTATAACCCAAAACTATGTATGCCTAGCGGCTTTTTAATGATTAATATTTAATAGAGATTACTGTACATATGGAAGAGCAATATTTTTTTAAGTTTAATAATAATTGGTTGTCTGTAAAGTCGGTATACGGACGATAAATTTTACGTGATAACGTCATGAGAAAACATCAGCCGATGGAGTGAAAGAGAGATAGACGCGTCACAAGCCTGCGTTCGGCTTGTTCGGCCGATCGTGCCTCTCTATCTTGTTCCGCGCTCTCTCTTGCACGCTCGGCTCACTCTCGCTTGCTTTTTCGTGCGTGCAGCCGGCATTCATCGATTTATAAGACGTTATCACGTCATTAAAAATAAGTGTTACCAGGATCAATCACTATAGTGATGGTATTTTGTGGTGGTAGACCGGCAACGTGATATCAGCGGAGGAAGTGGTCCGTCGCGCGGTGTACATGTGCGGCGTGCAGCTCGCGCACGAGCCGCTGCTGCGCGCCACGTTGCGGGACGCGTTGCGCGAACGTGCCACCATCAACGTGCGACCCACGCCGCGCGGGCTCAAGGAGATCGATGAAAATCATCCATGCTTTAGGTATGTTGAAAGATTTAAACGTGAATAAAAATAAAAAGTAGCTTATTTGTATAGTTCATTATTGTAAAGCATTGGTTTTAATATATGAAATTAAATAGGAAATAGTTATAACAATAGACGCCTGAAGGTTTGTTGGGTATGAGAGGTTACCTAATTTAAAGATAGTGTAGTGGAGCCTTAGATGTTCGGAAAAGCGTAAGTGACTTGAGTTATACATTTTTTTTTCGTTACTATTTATTTATCACCCTGCTTGACCATGTTCGATATTTAGAATACATTAATGCGCATAACGCGTTTAACACTTTAGCCTTAATAGTATAAAATATAATTTAATTTCCAGCTTAAAATATCTAAAGAAGAAACCGGTGCGAGATTTGTCAGGCGACCAGTTTCTGAAGCTGACGATGGCGGTCGAGGACAAGCTACTGGAGATGAGTATCAGCGAGCACATTGAGGGCAACACTAGCTCTAGTTACTTAGAGGAACTCAAGCAGTTATATCAGAAGGTAAGATGATGGATTTGTTGTGTATACTAGGCGAGAATTTAATATTTTTTTTTCTTTTTTTTTATACTACGTCGGGTGGCAGACAAGCATACGGCCCGCCTGATGTGAAGCGGTTACCGTAGCCATATTAACGATAGCAACATAAAATATTGCTCGCGCGCCGCCACCCCCGCTGCCAACGCAGCATCTCCTTCCGTTCTTTCTGGTGACCTCACTCACTCGCAGGAACACAACAACCCTCAAGGGAATTGTTATTTGGCTGCGGTATTCTGTGAGGTGGAGGTAGATTCCCCAGTCGGGTAGCTTACAGTTACGCTCCCTACCTCTCTTTTCGCCAGAGCTTCGTTTGTCAGTCAGCAGGGTGCACCACGTGCAGGTGAAGTTGGCTTTTGTTCAATGATCTTGATGAACCACTTACACCCCTAATAATAACAGATAACAGTTAAACATAGGCCTTCCGTTCTACATTTTGCTTGTGTCTATTGTGCCTGTGCAGCCAGGATCAACAGCCAAACCCATTAGTGTTTATTTGACTTATTGGAGTAAATAAGCAAAGTTGCTTTCGCAGTAACCATATGGGACGCGAAACGCGGTGTAGTAGTTTAGTGAAATTTTATTTAATATTATTACTTCATACATAAGAAGAAGTGTTCCACTCAGTATGACGATTTATTTATTGCTATCTCCAGTCTGTCTTTCTCAAATGTTATTATGAAATGCTTCTCTTAATGCCATAATCTAAATGTTGGAATAACCTTCCTCCCCTATTTCAACTACTTAGATGTTAAATATGGTTCAAAATAATGTCAGATTATTTTTATTAGAAGAGTAAGCAAGCATTCCGTCTTTTAGATAGTTTTATGCACTAATATACCTTAAGCATGTACAACTTTTACTAATACTGCGTTTACCTGGGTTGTGTAGTTACCTTGATTGCGGCAGAAATTATGCGTTTTAATTTTATGTATTGATAAATTAATATTGAGTTTAATTCAATATTATAAACGTTGATCATTCCACGTAGGACGAGTTCGCAGCCACAGTACAAGCATGGAACGAGCTGCGAGCGGAGGCAGTCACCATAGCACTCACAAAGTTCGTCATGCCAGAGATGCGACGAGAACTCAACGCTGTCCTATTGCAGGAGTCTAAGGAATATGTGCTCAAGTAAGTCCCCGCTTGCAGACATCTGGTATTACAGCCGTATTTTGTATGAAAGCCTCATTGTTCACTAGCTCGTCCCGGGGTGAATAGAGATTGTTTGCATTTTTATATGGAATACTTTGCAATGGTGACAAGTCTACTACAACTTTAACGATTGCACACTGTTATTGTTATATAATGCCATCGGCATAAATGATGATGATACATGGATTATGTCTCTAGAGCAGTGGTTCCCAATCTTTTAAATGTAGAGATCCAACTGTCCTATAAAACAATGACACATTATCTCGAAAATACAATATTCGGTTTAGTCTATAAATCTGCATCACGGACCTTGATTTAGCTCTCACGGGCCACTGGTGGTCCGCGGACCACCGGTTGGGAACCCCTGCTCTAGACACTCAAGGGAGAGTGAATAGAGGATCAGGTAGTGCACAAAAGATCTAGATGGGTGGACGTGCCACCGGTGCTGAAGCACCGGACATATTCTAAGATATTTTTTTACTTTTTTATTTCTTTCACCAGTTTATTTAATGATGATGATGAACCTGTACATAAACCCATTTCATAGATGCTGTCGCCGGCGTTTGTACGACTGGTTAAAAGTAGCTCCGTACGAGTCACGGGTTTCCGACGAAGATGACGAGGAGTGGGATACTTCTAATGGTATGTTGTATCATGACACTCAATTTCTACAGTATTATATGTAGAGCTTAGCGAGGGCATGGTTGTAGGCATGGCGGGGCAAGATGGGCCCGTTTTTGCCCCCTCATCTTGTAGACGAGTTAAAAAACTTTTGTAACGAAAAAAGGAGGTAGGTGTTTGGGTTAAATAAATTAAGTACTTACAAATAAAATAAAATAAATATTCCTGGACAAATTACACAAGGCCATCTAGTCCCAAACTAAGCAAAGCTTGTAATATGGGTACTACATAACTGATATTATACTTAAATACATTTTTTTTTGTAAATGCATGCATATAATACACAGAAAACACCCAGACCAAGACAAATAGACATGTTCATGCACACGAATATTTGTCTTATGCGGGGATCGAACTTGCGACCTCGGAGTTAAAGTGGCCATTGCTAACCATTCGATCACCGAGGTCGTTAATGGCAGGTTTAGTAAGCACCTAGTATCTGGTATTCTTACTTTTCTCCAACCTGAAACAAATTCTCGCTGGGCGGAGCCTACCTAAAACATGTATTAAGAGCAATATCTAACGATTATATTCAGGATATTTTTTATCAAAACGTTATGTTTATGAATCGCAGTAGTCATTTCCAAGATTAAACGTTCAAATTATGCATGTTTCATTCCTTCCGATGATATCATCTCAAATCAAGAAGTATAACAAGGTATTATATTTGACAGGTCTCCGTGTGTTGTCGATCGCATACGTCCCAGATCGCATGCATTCTGCGTTTGCGTGCATCATAGCGGCCGGCGGTGAAGTGGTAGATCACCTACGGCTGCCACATCTGTTGTATCGTAGGAACGCGTGGGACGCGCTAGAGAGGCAGAACAAGGAGGCTGATATGACTGCTCTAAGACGGTAAGCTATATAACAGCTATGATGTACTATAACTGATAATTTATAGAAACCTTGATTCCCTCGATTCATACCTTGATTAAACTTCCGTGTACCTAAGCTTTAAGCTAAGCTATAAGAGAGCTTCGCCTAACTTACGTGTTAGTGTAATCGAACACGTAAGTTAAGCGACGTCAGCTGTGTCCTGTCCATGGATGGGGTTATTTATTTCGGGCTCCTTCGTCGTTCGGAGTGCACGTTAAGTAGTGGTATCCTAGTGATACCACTACTTAACGTGCACTCCGGCCGATGGCCGATTGACGACGATACCTAAGCTCTGTACAGTATACAACACACCCTTCGTCTGAATTAGCATTGATCAGTGACACGTTTCAATTAATTTGGAATGAACTGATGAAAATTGCTTCATCCGCTTGCGTTATGATGATCCCTTCCTGTTACTTTCTTGGCCGACCGTGTACAAACTTTAACACTAAAGTATTAGTAAATGGTTTTTTCTATTGTTGATTTTGTAATATGTTTGATGTGATAAAGAGTTCGTGTCGTGTTGTGCAGCTTCATCCTCCGCAAGAAGCCGCACGTGGTAGTGATCGGCGGCGAGTCGCGCGAGGCGCTCAACATCAAGGCCGACGTGTCGGAGTGCGTGCAGCAGCTCGTGGAGGACGACCAGTTCCCCAGGATACCCATCGAGATCGCGGACAACCACATCAGCAAAATATACAGCAACAGCATACGGGGACGGGTATGGACCTTACTTTGATCTTAACCTGGACTATTCGACTTTGATTTTAGATTATTTTCAATGATATTGTCTCGAGTGACGTTTATGTACTCTACCTCAGATTTTTCCCAATTAATTTTTTAGCCTATATATACAAAAAAAAAAATGCGTTGTAGTTGTATTGTTTTGGTAGAAACTCAAACACCATCTGTTTACCTTGATAATGCCTTAGCGGCGAAACCGGTCTGTAATATTAAATATAATACTTGGAACAATACAAGACAACAGTACAATTATGATAATAATGTTCCACGAAGTGTTAACAATCAACAGTATCAACTTTGTATTTTTTTTATTTATCTTCGAAGATTTACTGTAGTAGTTCTTAATATTAAAAAGACATAAGTAGAGGTATATGGGATATCGAAAGTTCAAAGAAGGAATTAAGAAAAAGAAGGCTTGTAAAATATCGAATACAAGCTCAATCAAAAATCTGTGCAGCTGTTGAAAAAGTAACAAAATATTCATTTAACATCCTCACAAACTTTCACATCTATAATATTAATAGGATGAATTAAAGACATCGATCTAAGAGATTAAAGATGGGTTTAAAAGGGTCCAAACGCGTGACTAGTCCATTTTATTTTGGCGTATTCATTATGTACAATAATAATACATAATGCAAACATTAAACTTTATTGTTGTAGAATGACTTCAGAGAATATCCAGAAATACTGCGTCAGGCGATATGTCAAGGACGACTGCTACAGGACCCACTGATGGAAATATCCCAGCTGTGTGGCCCAGACGAGGAAATACTGTGCTTCAGGTACCACCCGCTTCAAGACCAGATATCTAAAGAAGACTTGCTCGAAGGCATTGAACTTGAATTTGTGAATCGAATCAACGAAGTTGGCGTCGATATGAACGAGGCAATTTTAACAGGTCGAGGTACAGAGTTACTCCAATTCGTCTGTGGTCTCGGTCCTAGAAAAGCGCAAGCTTTGATAAAACTCTTCAAACAAACCAATCAGAAGTTAGAAAATCGAACGCAGTTAGTCACAGTCTGTCATATGGGGCCCAAAGTCTTCATCAATTGTTCAGGATTCATCAAGATTGATACGAGTAGTCTCGGTGACAGCACTGAGGCGTATATAGAAGTTTTGGACGGCTCAAGAGTTCATCCTGAAACTTATGAATGGGCGAGAAAGATGGCCGTAGATGCGTTGGAGTACGAAGACGAAGATGCAAATCCTGCTGGTGCCGTAGAGGAAATTCTAGAAGCACCGGAACGATTAAAGGATTTAGACTTGGATGCGTTCGCGGAGGAATTGGAGCGTCAAGGCTTCGGCAATAAATGTATTACGTTGTATGACATTCGAGCTGAATTGAACTCTAGGTATAAAGATCTAAGGGTTTCTTATCGCTCGCCAACGCCTGAAGAGATGTTTGATATATTAACCAAAGAGTCTCCCGAGACGTTCTATATGGGAAAGATGGTGCTGGCTACCGTCGTGGGGATCACGCACAGGAAGCCGCAGAAGGAAATGCTCGATCAAGCCAACCCTGTCAGGAATGACGAGACTGGATTGTGGGAGTGCCCCTTCTGTCACAAGAATGACTTCCCAGAGCTGTCAGAGGTAAGGGTTGATTTTATTTATTTGTTTTTCTAGGAATTGGAGCTGTTTCAAACAACTTAAGCAAATTAAATATGCTTAAATATGTGTACGTTGTTTCTTAAATTTTTAATAATAGCGTATAGGAAGGAAAGCACATGTCAGTCTAACGAACACACAAGTTAAGCAACGTCGATCGTAGCCTGTCCATAGATGGGTTTATTTACCCCGAACTCTTCCGTGCTTCGGAGGGCACGTTAAGCCGTCTGTTCTGGCTGTTGTCGTTATATAACTGTCGTTAAACCAAGTCAGTAGTAGCCTTTAGGCGGTTTGAAAACACTGGCCTCTGAAAACCTGCAGTTGAGCAGCGTGGTGGAGTATACTCTAAACCCCTTCGATTGAGGTGAGACCCTTATCTCAGCAGTCGGATGAATAAAGGTTGACGAAAATAGGCAGGAAGCTAACAAACATGGCGTTGATTTGATGCAAATGTACTCAATCATATCGCAACGGAACACACATTCTGAAGTACAATATTATTACTTGACTTGATGTCGGGTAATGCGTTCTGCACTGACGACTGATCTTTCATCTTTTATGTTTTTTTTTTAATTTAGATTTAGGAGCTTTGTATTTGCTGATCTTATCATGTTTTAAAAATCAGGTATGGAACCATTTCGACGCCGGCGCCTGTCCAGGCCAAGCGACAGGCGTCCGGATCCGGCTCGACAACGGCTTGTCCGGCTACATACACATAAAGAACCTGTCCGACCGACACGTGACAGACCCCACGGAGCGCGTCCGGATCGGACAGACGGTGCACTGTCGGATACTGAAGATTGACGTGGAGAGGTTTTCAGTGGACTGCTCGTCTAAGTCATCTGATCTTTTGGATAAGAATAAAGAGTGGAGGTGAGTGAGCAAAGGCACATTTACCAACTAATATTTTTGACGTGACAACGTCTTATTTACATCGTCTTACTAGTGCGCTCCTCGAGCAATTAATTATGTAGGTATTAATATGTATTAAGTTCTCATAATAAGTGAATGTATAATTCTTCTATGAGAATAAATGAATAAAACCTAAACCTTATAAATCGATGAACGCCGGCTGTACGAAAAAGCACGACTCATTGTCACGTTCCGCTTGAGCCTAGCGTGCAAACGAGAGCGCGGAACGAACGATAGAGGCCTCTCTATCGTTTAAGTGTCCGGCTTGTGGACGCATCTCTACGAGGGTCAAACTGAAAGTTCTTAGAAAATCAAAAACTGAGCAAACTAGCAAGTTATTAGTTTTATTATATCTTTTCAAAATAGTGTCCATTCACATCAATACACCGCTGCATCCGATGGAACCACTGAGAAAAGCTCTTAGCCCACTCCTTTTGAAACGCGCACACTGCTTCCTTGGTGTTCATAAAAAGTTTTCCTCGAAGTTTTTATTTTATTTTCGGGAATAAATAAAAAGGTGCGAGGTCGGGGCTATACGGCGGGTGACCCAGTAATTCCACGTCTGACGTCACTAAATAGTCGATTGTTCGCCTGGCGGTGTGCGACGAGGCGTTGTCGTGGTGAAGAAGGATCCTACTTCGAGGACGTTTCTCCCGAACTTTTTCCAATACAAGTGGCAAACAATTGTTACTGTACCACTCGGCAGTAACTGTTTTTTGATCCTCTAAAACAATTGTCGCATAGTGACCTGTCCTTCCGAAGAACGAGGCCACTATCTTTTTTCCCACACTTCGACCTCTCTTCACTTTAGTTGGCAACTCCTCGAAAGGAAACACCCACTGAGCAGACTGTCTCTTGGTTTCTGGATCATAACAGTAAACCCAGCTTTCGTCACCCGTAAGTATGTCGAACACAGCATTTGAGTCACCTCCGTTAAATCTTTGCATCATTTCACGGCACCAATCAACCCGACGGAGTTTTTGGGCCTCGGTCAAATTATGAGGTAACCACCGGGCACAAAGCTTCCTGACCGCTAAATGTTCATGGAGGATTTTATGTACTTGACTCATACCGATGCATAAGCTTGTCCGAATCTGCTGATACGTCACTCTTTTATCAGTCTCTATCATACGCCGCACAATACTGATGTTATTTTCAGTCGTCGCCGTAGAAGGCCGTCCCTGACGCAGATCATCGGTGAGATTAGTGCGACCACGTTTAAACTCATTAAACCAGTAGTAAATAGTCGCACGAGATGGGGCTTCATCGTGAAAGGCCAATCGAAGTCTATCATAGCTTTCTTGCTGACTTAAATGACAACGAAAGTCATAAAAAATCATTGCACGAAAATTTTCTCGCGTTAAATTCATGTTGACGTGACACAGACAATTTTCAATTTGCCGCCAAATCGTAAAACAAATGACAAATGAATGAAATCAAATATATAATAATAATAATAAAATAAATAAATAAAATAAGTCCGCAGGGCAGCTTGTGTGGCGAGCTGTTGTGTGAGTAGCGACACCACGGACCCGAGTCTCCAGAGAGTCGGTCAGGGCCTTCGTCTCCGACGTGTCTTCATCGGTCGGAGTGTAAACACAAGAAGGCCCGCAGGACTCTCAGCTCTGGCTTGCCTTCATTGGCCGTCCAGAGAGGAGCCGCTAGAGCTATATGCTCCAGGGGTGGAAGTGTTAAAGGGCATCACGCCGCGAGTAACTTCGAAGAAAGCGCAGCACACCTCTCGACATCCCTGAGTCACTCACACCGGTGTTGCCCCCGGCCGTTTTCCTGGCATTTCGGGGGCCCATCTAGTGAGTGACAAGCCACCGCCTGCCGCAAATAACTAGCAATAAAAGCAGTTATGACAGGCGTCCGTCCCTCTTCTGTAATAGCCCGGTATTAAGTTCACCCAGACCTCATCTCCATAGCCCATTTATTTTCCATCACACTTCGCAATAGTCTCAACGCCTGCCGAGACCTGCTCATGGGTATGTCGTTCCATTGACATATCCTGGAGCGGGTCACGGCGGGCGTACAACATTACATCAAACTTCTCAAAGGGGCCTCTACGCGTTGGATCCATATCCCCGCGCATGCCTATCAAATGACCGGGCTTGACCCGTGATTAAAAAGAGATAAATAAATAAAAATAAAAAGCTCAATAATATTGGCAGAGTTCCATTTTTCAAAATTTAAACTTATTTTTTTATTATATTGTTTACAAGTGGCCAGTTCTAAAAACTTTCAGTGTCGCCCTCGTATCTCTCTTTTACTTCATAGGCCGATGTTTTCTTATGACGTTATCACGTATAATTATCGTCCGTAAACCGACTTTACAGACAACCAATTTTTTAAAACTTCCATCTATCGCCATTAGCTTGAGTCATGGGAAAGGAATTGTATATAAAAAATGCAAATTACTTTTGCATTTATAATAATATGATTATATTGCCCTCAGACCATCAAAAGATCCTTACTATGACCAAGAAGCAGAGGATAAAGATGTGCGCAAAGACACGGAGGCCAAGCAGACGAAGGAACGCATGCAGTACGTGAAGAGAGTCATCGTCCACCCAGCGTTCCATAACATATCGTTCGCGGAGGCAGAGAAACTTATGGAGAATATGGCGCAAGGGGAGGTGATCGTGCGGCCGAGTAGTAAGGTAACACTTCTACATTCTGTATGAGCGTCTAGAAAGTCAAGAGTTAGTTTCATCGAAATATCTTCAAATTAAGGATTTTATTAGCATTAAAGTTTGTCATATATATTTTAAGTATTTGTTGGTTTATTTCTAGGGTTCCGATCATCTTACTGTCACGTGGAAGGTTGCTGACGGCATCTGTCAACATATCGACGTTCGGGAGGAAGGCAAAGAAAATGCCTTTTCACTAGGTTTGTATTATTTTTATCAATGAGATTTATCCAAAAGCTTTACGAATTACACACAAGAAAATAATAATATTTTTTATGTAACAGGTCGAAGTCTGTGGATACAGGGGTCAGAGTTTGAAGATCTGGATGAAATTATCGCGCGCCACGTCACGCCGATGGCCAGCCACGCGCGAGATCTCCTCGCCTACAAGTACTACAAGCCTCTCGGCGGCATGAGGGACAAGGCCGAGGAGTGGCTCAAAGAGGAGAAAGCCAAGAACGCTAACAAAATACACTACGTCATTTCCGCTGCTAAAAATCACCCGGGGAGATTCCTACTGTCGTACTTGCCGCGCAGCAGGTGCACGCACGAGTACGTGTCCGTGATGCCGGACGGATACAAGTTCAGGCAGAGGATGTTCGACTCGCTCGGCGGGTTGCTCAAGTGGTTCAAGGAGCACTTCCGGGACCCGCCGCCGAGCGGCACGCCGGTGCAGCGCACGCCGGCGCTGCGCACGCCGCACGGCGGGCTCACGTCCGCCATGTACCACACGCCGGCCGCGCACACGCCCGCCTTCCACACGCCGGCGCACACGCCCGGCCCCGCCTACATCAACACGCCGTACACGCCCTCCGCGCAGACGCCCTACATGACACCGTTCGCGACCACGCCGCGCCAGCCGGACTTCCTGACTCCGGCGCCGGCGCCGCGCCACAAGCCCGTGCAGATCCCCATGTACGCGGAGCCCTCCGACTGGCAGAAGGCGGCCGAGGATTGGGTGCGGCACCGGACGGTGCGCGACACGCCGCCCACTCCGCGCAGCGGGGATTCCATGTCCACGCCGCGGCAGACGCGCACGCCGCGACACGACATGCGCGGGACGCCGCGACACGACATGCTGCGCACGCCGAGGCACGACGGTCGCGGCACGCCGCACGACGCGCGAGGTACGCCACACGACGTGCGCGGCACGCCGCACGACGTCCGCGGCACGCCGCACGACGTGCGCGGCACGCCGCACGGGCACAGCTCGCGCGCGCACTCGGTGCGCTCGACGCCGCATACGAACACATCCCCGCGGTCGATGTCGCTCGGCGACGCGACGCCGCTCTACGATGAGAATTAGGAAGACTGACGGCTGACCTGATGGAAAGTTGGATTTTTATTTTTGTACCGTTCCCGTGACGCGGTCGCCGTGTCCAGAATTAGTCGTAAGCTTAGCTTGTAATGTAAATTGCGTTGTATCGTCTGTAGTTAATAAATTACTTAGTTCGGCCACGCCGCGAATCGATCTATGATTATGTATTTTCCGCAGTCTCATAACTAGACGTAGACGGAGTTAATCTGAACCTGTTCTAGTTTATTTCCGAATATATTTTAGCTGTGCAGATAGTCAAATTATAACATCGCCGATAATTATAAGAATTACAATAATAGCTAATTTTCTGATTACGATGTGTATCAAAAATAAATATGTATTCGTGTTACAGTTGCATAGTCAATATGCGAATATATCCCGATATACCGATGTACATTTATTTATCATAATGTTTGTTATATCGAAACAATCGATTCGTTATAATATGAAATTATGTGCATTATTTATTTTATAAATGTTTGTGAACATTTTAGTTTATAAAGATATAGGATTAAACTATTGCCAAATGTATTGGATAACTCTATGACATCCGTTCATAATACACAATGACTGGAACATAAATTTGTTCCTTTAGTTACTTTTTTTTTGTAATTAGTCCTTTTAAGAAGATACTGAAATAATTCCAGAAAAAAATGTAGTCCTTCTGGCGTCTTGTGTAATCGACTATATGAAGCATGAAAAATAGCAGAACTCGGGTAGCCCGGCACTGGTGCGCAGGCGTCACAAGTTGCGAAGCGAGGAAGTGTTGGGGTGCCCGCCTTGTGCACCCTAATACGCGAGACGGACTAGTATCTGAGTCGTAAACTGCTAAACATTTTTACGTTTTTCCATAATATACGATCTAAGATTTTCCTTATATGTATACTTATTGATCCCACTATCATAACTATGAAAATTTGCATGCACAATACTCGATAATTTGTTTGGCAATGAGGTCAATTATTGCGTTTATCCAAAAGTCTACATGCTGAAGTGTATTAAAACTGACGCAGGTAATTTTTGTTACATTATTTTGCAGAAGTCAAACTTACAGGCAATTTGATCTACATTACTTTGCGTGCCATCAATTAGTTCATGTAAGATATTGCCGGCTGGCAACCGGGTGGGTGCCGGTTACTACCGTTAGTAGATGCTTTCGACTGCCCTGGCTATTTTGGTCATAGACGACCGCAGCATCTGGAAGAGAGACAACCAAAGCAGCCATGGCAGTCGCATGCATCTACTAACGGCAGTGGATGGATGGATGTCGGCCAGAGATAGTTTTCATGAACTAACTGGTGGCGGAAGCACTCAAAGTATTGCAGATAAGATTGTTTGACTTTTGCAAAACACCTGAACCAATTAACTAAACAAGCACGCACGCAAGCAAACTAGTGTAGTGTAGATCATAATATTCTTTATTGTCATTCAATATAGGCATTTCTTGTTCTCATATTTTTTTCTTTTGTAACTATTCTTTTAATGCCATCTTGGATTTTCCCGAACTACTTCGTGATTAATGATTATATATTCTGAAAAAACAAATAGGGCTTATTTGTATGTGGTTGAAGTTGAAGACTAATAAACTTTAGAGTTTTTGATTGTATTTACAAAAAATACAGCTCACTACAGAGAGTTGGTATACAATACAGTATACCTACGTCATGAAGTCATTCCAAAAGCTTCCTCCTACTCCTACTAATTTCTTCTGATTAAATTCATTGTTTAAAAAAAGTTGTACTTCATTGTACATCGCCTTTTTTGGTGGTCGCCGCTGTTAATCCTGGCTACACAGGAGACGGTGGGAATGTGTGGTGGGCCCCCGTCCTGTTTATACCTACGTCATGTTGACCAACCATGCCGCTCTTTCGCAAGATTAATTACCGAGTACTGTACATAATCACTGTATTATACCGTTGAGAGTTATTGTTCAATTACACGATGTTACACTCAAAAGTAGTGAAATATGCCTTCGGGATGGTTAGTGAAGAAAAGGGTTTATTGTATAGTTTATTCGCAACCGTTCTTTTATCATAACGTAATAATAAAAATATTACAAACATTTTATTGCTTTTTATTTCTTTATGTCCAAAACTACTGAACTATGAACGAAAGAAATTATTGTCACGCAAAGTGAGGCTCTATTTAAAATATGTCGCGCGTATTCCGGGGTATCCTCGCGCAGTTTCGAGAATTACCCTAGCTACTGTCAGCGGTGACTGTAGAATCCAAGGGACGTGGCGCGAACAGGGCGGGGAGTCGATCGGGCGGGTCAGAAGCAGGTCGTCCCATTCGCAACTCGTCCATATTGCTACTTGTCCCATTCGCAATTTGTCCCATTCTCAATTAGTCCCGTTCGCGTGTCGTCCCATTCGCAGCTAGTCCCGTTCGCGTCTCGTCCCATTCGCAACTCGTCCTATCCTCTATTTTTTTTCGCAACTCGTCCCATTGGCCGCTTTTATAATTTGCCGAAGCACGGCACGGCGCGGTTTTGCCGTGGACGTCTCCGGTAATTCGTCGCCGTCCACGGCAAGCCGTGCCGTAGAGCTCTTTTATAATTCGCCGTAAAATCATTTACGCTTTACGTCTTCAAAGTGACATCATGTTCTCGAAGAGACAGCGACTATTTATACTTTATTTGTTATATTTAAGACGTAGAAAAAGACATATTACTAGAAAGTATTGGCAACATCCGCTTTTAAAAGTAAAATATTTAGAAGGATCATACTACACGCTATTTGATAAGCTCAAAGAAGATCCAAATAAGTTTTTCAATTATTTTCGGATGTCAATAAAAACGTTTTATTACATCCTTTGTCATCTGAGTAATGATTTAAAATAACGTCATTCTGCTTGTACAACTTACGCAAAACAGACGCTGCCGCCACGCGCGCCGTCCGACTACGCACGCACGCACACAGTTACAAATTCCTTGTACGTACGCACTACACTCTCAACACCGCCGCGACGATTTGATGAGGAGCGCAGTGTGCTACGGCAACGGCAGGGTCGACCGTTGACGTTCACGGCATGCCGTTACCGTGGGCGGTAAATTAAAAGCGTCTGCATACAATTCCATACATTTTGCTCTCCTATTTCGCCGTGACGGCAAAACCGTGGCGTGCCGTGCCGTGCTTCGGCAAATTATAAAAGCGGTCATTCGCTACTTGTACGTTCTTTGCTCGCATTGGGTATATAACAAACTAAATAATAAAAAATACTGCAAATCATTTATTTTCTTAAAAAATATAGTTGAGGTGAAAAGCAATGACTTTAATCAAAATTATCCTGAATTTTCTAAATTACCTATTTAAGTATGTATAATAAAAAGGCAAACAAATTTATTTTTAAAAATACAACAAAAATCCCCATAGGTGCTTACAAAACATTTTACAAAATAAGAATATTCAAATTCTTTAATTCATAAAAAAACCATTAAGCCGTTTACCCACAAAAAAATCCCCATAGGCCCAATCCCCGTGCTTACACAATTTACAAAAAAAATATTATTCAAATTCCTTAATTCATAAAAAAAAAAAACATTAAGCCGTTTGACAATCACTACCTGGGCTATGGCATACATTCAAATTAACATCCTGGTTATCTTTAACGATACCACAAGTTGTAAAAAAATAAAAATGGGACGAGCTGCGAATAGGACGAGATGCGAACGGGACGAGCTACGAACGGGACGAGCTGCGAATGGGGCGAGACGCGAATGGGACGAATTGAGAATGGGACAAGCTGCGAATGGGACTAGTTCCGAATGCGTGACGAGTTGCGAATGGTGGTGAACCTGCGTCTGACCCGATCGGGCTGGTCACAGCAATGGAATACGCGATAATACTCGAGCATTCCAGCGAATTATTCTGATTGAGAGTTGACGTTTCTATTCCATTCCGCGGCGGTATAAATTAAGCCTAAAGTTACTTGAAATTACTTGTTTTTATATGAGCGATATGGCCGTGTGGTTTCCGGCAGATTAGAATAGAATCACTCCGTCTCTTCCCGTGGATGTCGTACAAGGCGACTAAGGGAAATACATTATAAAACATCGATCCGGCCTCCCCAATCCGTCTGGCCAGCGTGGGGAGTGTAGGCCAAATCCTGTCTGGGACGGACGAGAGAGGGTCGTGCTCCTGTAGTGGAGACTAAAATTACCTGATGATGATGACTATAATGATGATATGAGCGATATACACACTATACATTCCGGTGCACAAGGTCCACTTCATAATTTGGTCTACTTCCTATAATGTCCATTTTCTAAAAGATCCACTTCCAAAAAGAACAACATCGTGAGTGGAAGTTATTATCGTATATATGGAAAGTAAACTGCATAACTGATTCATATGTTAATACGTCGTTCTTCGAGCTCCTTGGATGTTTTATATGTATCATAAGTATGTATTTACAGAAAAAATAATGTATTTACGTATGTTTATCAGTTGTCTAGTACCCATAATACAAGCTTCGCTTACTTTGGGGCTAATGGCGCTGTGTAATTTGTCTGACAATATTTATTTATTTACAATATTTATAAACCGACCATTGAATTGAAAAATGGTGTTGACACTCGTAATATTTTTTTAAACACTTATCCATCGATACGCAACAGCGTAGGATAGCCAAGGAAAAAATAACATTTACGTGTTACCGCAATTACCGAAGCCTATGGATGCCTGTAACGCCAGGGGTAGGTATCACACGCGCGTTACTGACCGTGTAAAAACCCCTTCACGTCCTTTTTGTAAAACCCCATGCTTTACTTTCCTGGGAAAACCTCGACAGGCAGTTCATTCCACAGCTTGATAGTACGCGGGAGAAAACTTCTCTGGAACCTATGTGAGAGGATGAATTCTCTGTCGATGGCGAACGGTGCGACTGTAGAAGAAGGCCGTGGAGCCATGTCAAAGAACTGCACTGAACCATTGAGATATAAGTACTACTGTTATCTCAATGCACTGAACACACCTTTTCTACATTCGGTAGAACACACATATGGACGCAAACTCTCTTCTCCGACTTGTCTTAAAGGAGGCTCAATTTATAACCCCGCTGAATGGAATGGAATGGAAGCGTCAATTTCGCCTGACGCGAGAAGGCGCGCGAATTTGCTGGAAGGCTCGAATATTACATTGCTGTGACCAACCCTATCGACTCCTCGTTCGCGCCTCTTCCCGCAGATTCCACAGGCAGCGCCGACAGTAGCTAGGGGGATTCTCGTGAATGCGAAGATCCCCGGAAGACGCGCGACCTTTTTTTGCTCGTGTTTATATGTTATACAATTGACATAAAGTTCATTATGCTATGTACAATTTCGTTGCAAAAAGTCTCTTCCATTCTATTCCGCGGCGTAGTAAATAGAGCTAAAAGGTGCTGTATTGCCAGTGAGCGTGGCAACGCGTGAGTATTATTTTTGTGTTATAACTCTCAAGTGTACGTACTTCATGATTAGAAGACATATATTACATACCACCTGTCATGATTTGAGTTTTTAATCGTTTTAAAACGATTGATTGTTCGAAAGCCGTTGAACACTTGTTTTTTTTTATACTACGTCGGGTAGCAGACAAGCATACGGCCCGCCTGATGTGAAGCGGTTACCGTAGCCGTATTAATGCTCGCAACATAATATATCACTTGCGCGCTGCCACCCCCGGTGCCAACGCAGCATCTCCTTTTCTGGTGGCCTCACTCACTCGCAGGAACACAACAACCCTCAAGGGAATTGTTATTTGGCTGCGGTATTCTGTGAGGTGGAGGTACATTCCCCAGTCGGGTAGCTTACAATTACGCTCCCTACCTCTCTTCGCCAGAGCTTCGTTTGTCAGTCAGCAGGGTGCAGCACGTGCAGGTGAAGTTGGCTTTGGTTCAAAGATTTATAATCTTTGAACCAAAGCCAACTTCACCTGCACGTGCACGTACACCCCAAAAGTTTGCTACTTATCCAGTTTTATTCTGACTAGGGGTAGACCATAGTTAATTTCAGTTATGACGTTAACAATAAACAAAAGAGTATATATGCGTGTGGTGTCAAATACATGATATCTAGTGTGTAATGTTTTTGTATTAATTAAATCTGTTTTTTTAGGCATAATTAAAAAAAAATGTTAGCATTCTACACTCCTTCTCTATATAACAGCACTAACTAATAGCTTATATTATTTGTTCACCCTCGTTACCAAAAATGTAGCAGTACTTGTAACAGGACTGTTTTCATTTGTCTTAAATGTATGGTTACGTAAATTAAACAGTATCAAATTAGGTATTATAATTATTAATGTATCTTCCAATTATGCAGAATGTAAACAGCCCAGACAAACCTCTGTGGTTTAAGGACTGTTTTATGTTAATAAATGTAATTTTTTTTTAGAAAATAAATAATAAAATAATAATAATAATATAAACTATAAGTGTGCGAGATTTCATACTCCGTCTGCGCAATTTTCGTAAAAAGGGGAACAAAGTTTTTGTTTCACGTATTAATATAATGATTTTGCTAATTTTCATTTGTTCCTGTCGGAGTCTTCAGACAATTACATACCTACCTAGTTTAATTTATGTAATTACAATCCCCATAACAATAGCGTTACTCGTTAGCTTCTCACACACTACGAAATTGATTCACACTAAAATATTTTTGGAAATCCTCGTCAAGAAATACCACCACAATCATAAGTTCCGTTTCTAAATCCGGAAAATCTAACATATTTATAAATAATTTAAAATAACCTATTTTTTGTAACTTGTTTCTATGTAAGGGAATACCAGCAGCAGAATCAATGATAAGATCTACACAATTCATGTTCCGTTTAAAAAAAGATGATCAATAAAAAAAATCGCCAGTTCTATGTAACCTTGCAAATTTTGCAATGGATGTTTGTGTTTCACGTGGTTGTCCTACACACTTCTGTCTTAGTACAAGTCTTCTATGTAGCTTTTTTTTACTACTACAGGAGGCAGACAAGCATACGGCCCGTCTGATGTGAAGCGGTTACCGTAGCCATATTGACGCTCGCAACATAAAATATCTCTCTCCCCCGCCCCCGCTGCGGCTGCGAACTGCGTCGTGAGTTCGGTCTCTAAAAACGGGCCTACAGAGGTCGATGGTAGCTAAAGAAAGAATTATAAAGTCCGACTTCACAAGGGAAATTCGAAAAGTTTGAAGTGGGTCGCTCAGGTAATCCATCTGTATTTTTTTTGACGCACCATTTAGTAATGAACGTATTGTAGTAACTGTTTTTGTTAAATAATGCCGCTATAATTTAAGGGATGGCGTTGTTTCGAACTTGATATTACGGGGATTGTAGTACCCAGGACATTCAACCACACTTTTTTTTTGGGTACTGCTGTAGTCCCCCGGACTGTCAAGTCGATAAATACAATACCTACCAGTCGAAAAGGATTGCTAGGCTTTTATATACACTTCTGGACACATCTATTGGCCCACCTTAGAGTTTAGGTTTCGATGGCCCCTACCGAAATATGATTGCTAGATTGAACAAAAACTATTGATGCAGTTTTAAACCTGATACATTTTACCATCTTTTTCGATCATATTGTTTTAAATTTGAATTCAGAATACCACACGACATGGAGCTACGCCTAACAAGTCCGTATGGGCATAAAAAGGAAATTTGGGCCCACATAGTCCGCGTATGGCATCACGTGAGGTTCTAAGCACTCACGAATGTACCTTTCAGCATTTAATGTTGGCAGCCGTGGTCCCGTAACAACCTCAAGTTGAGTTTTGCCGCTCGCGGATATACCGCCCCAGACAGTCCATGAGCCACCGCCATAAGCAACCCTCTCTTCAAAGCAGCATTGTGCTAAACGCTCTCCCTTACGTCGGTAGACCTTCTTCCTTCCATCATTGCCATGTAACACAATTTTAGACTCATCAGAAAAGAGTACACGGCTCCAATGCTGCTGAGTCCAATTTAAATGAGTGCGCGCGAAATGAAGGCGCGCTGTTCGGTGGGCTCGCGTTAGTTTGGGGCCATTAGCTGGCTTGTGTGGTACCATATCGCGTTCTTTTAACCTTCTCCGAACAGTTCGAGCGCTCATAGATACTCCGTGGAAGTCACGAAGTTGGTTTTGTATCTCAATGGAGGTAAGGTGACGATTTCTCAAGCTGGTCGTCACGATGAATCGATCCTGCCTTTCAGTTGTGACCCGAAATCGTGGCCTTCCTTGGCGACGAACAAAGCCGCCAGTCTCTAGGTACCTCCGATAAACATTTCGGACCGCAGATCGACTTAAATTAAGTTGAGCACTCACATTTCTTTGGCTGTGTCCGGCCTGGATAAGTGCCACAGCTTGGGCGGCGACTTCAGGCGAAGTATCCATAGATTATTGATAGAACCTCACTTTAATGTTAAGAATAAGTAATGTTTGTTGCAAAACCAAAGAGAAAAATCACACTTTCAAGAATTAAATCCAAGTAAACCAATAAAATCAAGTTTTCTTAGTATTCGATTGTTGGATATCAACGAACAGGCTCCAAATTGTCTTTTGTTTCTTTAAATTCTGTGTTCGAAATTCAAAAAAAGACTATTGAATGAAATTATGAATGTGCCAGGTCCAAAACTGCATAAAAACTTTTTGCTCGACCTAATATAAAATTTTAGCTAGGACCAAACGAAACTGAAAATGCAAGGTGGGCCAATAGATTTTTTTTATTTTTTTTTATTTTTTTATAACAGAGGGTGGCAAGCGAGCATGTGGGTCACCTGATGAAAAGCAATCACCACCGCCCATAGAAATCAGCAACACCAAGGGGTCGCCGATCCGTTGCCAGCCTTTTAAGGGAAATATTGACTCTGTTCTTGAAGGCCCCCATGTCGTACTTATTTGGGAATACCGCTGAGGGAAGTTGATTCCACAACTTTACAGTACGTGGTAGAAAATGCCTTAAAAAGCGTACTGTAGTAGATCGCCAAATATCAAGGTGATGTGGATGGAATTTTAATTTTTGGCGAGTTGTACGATAGTGGAACTCAGCGGCAGGTATCAAATCAAACAGCTCATCCGAGCACTCCCCGTGGTACAATTTATATAGAACGCAAAGAGATGCAACATCTCTGCGTGTGGAGAGAGAATCCAGCCGATCAGAAATCATTGGGTCACCGACAATTCGAACAGCTCTTCGTTGTATGCGGTCCAATGGAGCGAGTAAGTACTGGGGCGCACCAGCCCAGAGATGTGAACAGTATTCCATATGAGGCCTAACTTGGGCTTTATACAGTTGAAGGCGATGCTGTGGTGTAAAATACCTTCTGGCTTTACTGATGATGCCAATTTTCCTAGAAGCCAATTTGGCCTTGCACTCCAAGTGACCACGGAACTGTACATCTCTGGATATGTCAACACCCAAGATACCAATGCTAGAGCTAATAGTAAGGGGAGTACCTTCCAATCTAGGAGCCACGACAAATGGGGACTTTTTTGCAGTAAACGCACATACTTGTGTCTTTGATGGATTCAGCGGGACTAAGTTCAGTCTACACCAATCAGAGACGTGTCCAAGAGACGTCTCAATCTCAGACACAAGTTTTTCCCGGTACTCATCGACGCAATCCCGAGAAACATTACATAGGCCACTGTATCTTGCGTCTATGGTACTGTCATCTGCATAGCAATGGATGCCGCATACATGCAGCAAGTCATTGATATGCAGAAGAAACAATGTAGGGGACAATACGCAGCCTTGTGGCACACCAGCGTTTAGGGGTAATGGATCCGAGCGTGCACCGTCAATCACAACTTTAATGATCCGCCCAGTGAGAAAGCTGGCAATCCATGTGCAGAGTCTCTCGGGTAACCCAAAAGAGGGAAGCTTGGATAGTAGCGCTTTATGCCACACCCGATCAAAGGCTTTTGCTATGTCCAGACTAACAGCCAAAGCCTCGCCCTTGCCTTCCACTGACCCTGCCCAACAATGAGTCAAATATACCAGAAGATCACCAGCCGAACGACCATGGCGAAAGCCATATTGGCGATCATTAATCAGCTGGTGATCCTCTAGGTATGTTATCAGCTGTTGGTTGATAATATTTTCCATTATCTTGGAAAACAAGGAAGTTATAGCAATGGGCCTGTAGTTGGACGGATCTGAGCAAACACCTTTTTTAGGGATCGGGTGAACCAAAGCCTCCTTCCACGAGCTGGGGACCACGCCAAGCGAGTACGAGTACCGAAAAAGGCGGACTAGAATTGGGGCTAACTCCGCGGCACATATTTTCAAAACAACGGACGGAATGCCATCCGGCCCACTCGATTTATGGATGTCCAGGAAGCAAAGCGCTCTACGCACGGCTCTTTGCGTGAACTTAACTTCTGGCATAGAGCTCTCACACCGAGGGATGGTAGGTGGTGTGGCTCCCTGGTCATGGAGAGTCGAGTTAGATGCAAAAAGAAACCCTAGGAGATCGGCTTTTTCTTTTGCAGTATGGGCCAGCGAGTCATCCATCCGTTGCATCGTCAGATGTGTCCAGAAGTGTATTTGATAATTATCACGATAATTTTATTATCAATGGGCATATTTATCTTGATAATTTCAAACCCTGATTTCTGACAAATATGTTCAATGTACCATAAAAGACGTCAAGGCCTTACCAAATTAAGAATATCCTTGAAAGTAAATCCCCAATGTTCCTAAAAAAATATTAGGTCGTGAGCGATATGTACCATTTCAACTTCATTGTTTTTGGATCTTATCTCTGCGTCGTAAGGTTTAATAGCGAACGGCGTGTTCCGGTACGAGCGCCATCTAGCCTTTGATAATGTACTATATACACAATTCTATTGGTCTTGAAATACATTTGATTATAAGTTCGTCGGCTATTACTCAGTAACTTGTAAAAGCTACTTAGCCGTGATAGATTTCCTTTTAAATTCACTATATGGATTACTTCCATGATTTTTTTCACATTTCCAAATAATTAACAGTTTCATTGATACAGGGGGGGGGGGGGGACACACTTGCGTCTAACAAAAATTTGCACGTTAAATGTAAATAATTCGCAAACAGATTACTATATCGAAAAATGATCTCTCCATACTCCCAATGTTTCTATGTTTTAATGTCCCAAGGTACTAAGAAACCTATCACACGACATGGGGTAGGTGCAGAAAAAAAAATCATCCCCATTTTATGTGTAGGGGAGGTACCCCGAAAAAAAATATTTTTCATAATTTTATTCTACCACTTTGTCAGCATAGTTATTATGTGTCTACATGCCAACTACAGCTTTCTAGTATCAAGCGTCTCTGAGCTAGGCCGCGGACGGACGGACGGATGGACGGACGGACGGACAGACGGACATGGCGAAACTATAATGGTTCCTTGTTTACTACGGAACCCTAAAAATGGGCCCAATTTACGCCCTTTATTAATTATTTTAATTAATTAGCGCCCTACGCTTTAATTAATTGCCTTTATTTTAATTAATTGCCCCATACGTGGCCTGCACCGTAGGACTTTCCTCCCCCATCTGCCATCGCTGACTCGGCAGATGTGCCAGCCCACTGCACGGTGGTACCGTAGTAGGTCATACGATTCTAATCACGATGTTTGAATTAAGCAATGATACCTTACCTAATTACTCATCATTATTCATACTACTTGAGGGTACAAAAGAAATTGTAATCAGTTATTTGCAACATTTATTTTTGTGCATCGAAAGTGAACGCATCGCATTGGTTGCCTTACATAACGTACTTGTAAGTGCTGATCGCTTTAATTCGTGACGCGTGTTTTTCCGAGTTTCAAGTGATTGTGATTATTGTTTTGCAATGGATATTCTAGTTGAAGGTATGTATTACGTATTATATATATATATATATATATATATATATATATTATTATTTTTAATTGAGCGTATATTTATCCGACTGCGTCAGAAGGAGGGTTATGTTTTTCGAGAGTATGTATGTATAGTACGGGAAACATAACTTGACCCATGCGCAGAACACATTTTCAGGTCCCAAACGTAATGAGGTACGAGGTGCGACGCGAGGGGCCGCCCGTAACTATAGCAACGCGGTGACCACAGAAATAAAAAAGGACTAGAAATCGTATGACGACCTATTAGTAAGAAAACCTTTGTCGCCAAACTCACACATGTAAAGCAAAATGTTAACGTGTTACTACATGCATGTTTGTGCTATGATTGGTCTAAAAATACTGTAAAAAATGACATATATACAAAAATATGTTAGTTTAAATTCAACCTTATGCAGTTATGACACGGTTCATAAACAATTAAATCCCGAATAAGCATCTAGTGAGCAATAGCTGTACTTCTTATTCTGTCAGATTCTAAACAGTATAGCTAATCGACGCAAGGTGGCGCTACTAATATTGATTTTAATATTATGACTTCTGTCCTTGACTAAAGGCTGATATTTGAATGACCGTACTGCACGAATGTCGATATCACTACTTTTCGAAGTGATGTAGTAATGAGGAACACCAAGTATCACCGAGTACTGCTACCGGATTAATGAATATCTACCTATTATAATTTTTGGTACCATAAAATTGAATATTTTTACAATCTTTTCTTCAACTTACAATGTATGTATGTCAGTATGTAACAATGTTTGTTCGGGTGGAATGCATTCGGGTGGTGCAACTTAATTTTGAGACAGATTTTCAACCGATTGAGCTGAAATTTTGTAGTACACGTTTGTTTGGATGACAATGCATGATAAACGTAAAAGCTGCCGTAGAAGCTTGTCCCAAAAAATGTTTCTTATGCCTGCCTATATTTATTTATAATTTATAACATTTCTTACAATTTATTATATTATGTTCATAATTATGATATAATATTTTTTCATAATTCAAAAATTATACTGTTTCAATATCGTGATGGGAGTAAATAATCAAGTAAATAAATACTGACGATACATGAGTCACATCACTAATCGATTAACGCTAGAATGTTCTAAACAAGAGACGTGGAGTGCGTTAGAAATTTGACCTTAAAATTAAACGCATAAAGGATACTTTAGTTTGTTCGCGTTTGTGCATTTTATTGAATATGCTTAAATTCTATTAAATAATGAAAATAATGAGAAATATTACTTACCGATGGTATGAAATGCCACCATTAGACACATTATTTTTGCTACTATTATTCTTACACGATAATATGGCACAAGAAGGCATTTTTATATTTTTTTTCTATGATTGTTTCCGCGGCTGTGACAAATGACGACTGAGATATGCGACGATCGAGATATGCCAAATTGGAGTATATTGACCTACGCGGGTAACGCCCACTTGTTATTTCTAGTCCTTTTTTATTTCTGTGGCGGTGACGCTAACCCCCACGCAGTCGCACTCTACCCCTCCCCGCCCGCGCAAGCTCCGCGCGGCCGAGTACAATCGCGCACTAAATTTTCAGTTGTTTGACATTTCCTATTCCTGTGAATTGTGATTGTGATCATAATAAGTCAAGACGATTGAAGAAGCTTACGTTAAAAGCGACCACGTCATCGATAAAATGACGGGAGAATTTATAATACGAGTTAGAGATTCCGACAGCAGTGATACTGAATTAGATTCGTTATAGATGGAAAAAACGCAATTCCTGGCCCAAGTTCTGGTGCCATACCACTCGCAAAATATATAAAACGTGTCATGCCAATGAGTGACAATGATTAAACATGTACCTAGTACATAAACTTTTTTTGGTATTAAATTTTTATTATTAATCCTTTAACTGATATATTTATTAAAATACCTAGCGACCCGACACTCCAGTTTTGTTTGATTCTTTTTATTGAAATTTGGTTTTCCGTTTAACTTGCGTTTAATTAGGTATATGATTACACTCAATTTTTAAACTCTCACTTCATAAAAAAAAAATAGGGGCCATTCATTTATTACGTAAGACTATTTACGCTAGTTTTATTTTTTCTTATAATAGAATCTATTATAAGAAAAAATAAGAATAGGCCGACCCTCTCCCTCCTGTTAAATATTTATTACTTAGAGACTTAGAATCTAAAGGAAAAAAATCAATTTTTCTAAGTAACAATTTTTAGAAATGTGCTAATTTTTATTTTTTGGTAGTAATAAACTTTGGTTTTAATCATTCATCTTAAAATCATACATCTGAAAATCTTTACCTACATAAGATTTTCAGTCCAGGGGCTCAAAACCCACTCGGAAAGTGGATCTGCCACTGGAACATCTCTAATAATAGGTACTACTTCTAGTTGGTTATACACGTCGTCGACGTCGTCGACGTCCATCCATTCCACATCAGCCCCGATGATCTTACGTAATCTTTCGTAAGAATTATCAAGACTCCCTCCCACCCCCTTGTAAGAAAAAATAAGACATGGCCGACCCCACTCCCCCCTAAATCGTCTTACGTAATAAATGAATGGCCCCATACGACGAAATCACTTTCACACGACAACTCACATTACTATTTCCCAGGCAACCGCGGAGCATTCGTCTAACACTTTTTCTCCTTAATTGTACCTGCGCGGACGACCACCATTTTGGTTCAACTTACGTTTCCCGAACTATATGTATGTATAATTGTTTGGCACGCTCTTCAGCCTGAACGGCTGGATGGATTTTAGCTTGAGAGGTGTCGTTAGATTCGTATTTGTTGTGAGAGTGACATAGGCTACATCAAATATAAAAAAAATCAATATGGCGGCTGTGAGCCGCAAAATTGTCGTTGCAGTAATTTTTTTTTCTTCTAAATATATTGATATGGGTATCAAAATAAAGGTCTCGATGACCTGATTTCCAATATATATTTTGATATATTAGTTTTTGCCTGCGGCTTTGCTTGTGTGGAATTATATTATTGTTGCGCGTGACTAATAAATCTGTTGTAGGTGCAGTCGGGTTTTTGATTTTTTATATTAACTTAACTTGTTCAAAATACGGTGCTACGCCGAAGAAATTGCATTACCTTTTTCTTTTTTATAATTTTACTATATTGAAACTTTTAACTATGTTGCCGTCATAAGCCAAGCATGATTTTTATATCCAAATGTTAGTTAACGTATCTACATGTAAATAAAAAAAAAGTTAGGTGCGATGAGTTGCGATTGTAAGCCCCTCTGAAGGTCTACGCCGAACACTAAGCCGCGTAGCATTTTCTACGAGATATTTATTGTTCTTGAATTTGCTCTAAACATTTTTTTTTGTTTCAGGTACTACATTGAAGTGTTCTTTTAAATGAATGCTAGTATTAGATACTTGGTAGTGTATTAAGGACAGTACAAGTGATGCTGACAGACGTCGAGTTTTTCAAACCCTGTCGCAATTAGTGCCAGATGTTGAAATGCCAGATGCCTGCTTCTGTACATAAAGTTTTAATTCATGGATCGGAAGTAATTACACTCATTATTTTCAATCACTGAGCTCTCGGAAGAAACCGCTGATCTTGCAATAAATTAGTTTAGTAATTTAGTCGTGACAATACAAGAAAAATGTCTCGAGTTGTCACAAATACCGATCTTTTACACAGACTTCTTCTAAACTCTGATCCGTACATTTCTAGTTTAAGGAAGTTGCCGCGAAAGAAGAAGTCTGTTCTACTAGAAGAGATGTTGAATTTATTTTCTTTTTAATTATACGACGCACATTTTGAGTTAATTAATTTTAATAATAATAATCCATCAGCAGCTTGCTCTTCGATATGGTCTTGTGAGCTCTGAGGTGCCTTATTACAAGTATGTACCTATACCAGTCCTCGAAAACAGTCGTGCTAAGCTCTACTGGGACCGGTCTATCATCACGGACAGGACTATTATAGCTAATAAGCCTGATATTGTGTTGGTAGACCGGTTAGAGCGAAGGGCATTTCTTGTTGATATCACCGTGCCATGCGACGAGAACCTCGTGAAAGCTGAGAATGACAAGATGTCGAAATACTTGGACTTAGCTCACGAGGTTACCGCCATGTGGGACGTTGATTCAACAATAATTGTGCCGATAGTCGTGTCGGTAAACGGTCTCATAGCGAAAAGTCTCGATTCACACCTTAGGGGACTTTCGCTAGGCTACTGGGTCAAGGGCCGGATACAGAAGGTGGCAATTTTGGGAATTGCACGTATTGTGAGGAGGTTCTTCAGTCTGTCGCCCTGACCACCGGCGCCGCTGGTATATGTCCCGCGCCGGCGGTAACTCTTTTTATAGTAATTTGTATTTATAATGTTATGTTTTTATATTTATATTGTAAATACAAATTTTTGTAAAAAAGAAAAGTAAATAAATAATTGGAATAATAATAACTTTCTTTCATAAACTTAGTACACAGTACACCAATTTACATTACATAACAGTAGTTTAAATTAACCACATAGCATATTGTAGAAGCAAAAGTAACAAATATTATCACGTTCATAACTATCGATAAATATTACAAAATGTTGACGCAATTAACTTAAACCAGATATATTGTTTACTGGCGGTATACAGACAAAATTTCTTTACCTCCCGCGCTAGTCCGAGGACTGTGTTACGGCAAGGTAAGATTCTAGCTATAGTACAACCAACCGTATTACAAATATATTAGATACAATTCTGCATTGAGTTCGTTATATTAAAAATATTTTTTTACATTTTCAACACAATTTACCCGCACAATGGTTGCGGGTAACAGGTGACTAGTTTAACGTAAACATGTAGTATATGTAAGAAAAGAAGATTATTCCGAACATTGATTTCCATATTGCAATTTCTATAGCATCTTTAGTAATCCTATGTTAATTCCTACTACCTATTTAAACTTAATTATATATTTTATTTTGTTACATACGCACCTATACACACAAACATACACACATACACATACATGCATACACACATACATACACACACACACACACACACACACACACACACACACACACACACACACACACACACACACACACACGCACACGCACACGCATACGCACGCGCACGCGCACGCGCGCACGCACGCACGCACGCACGCACGCACGCACGCACGCACGCACGCACGCACGCACGCACGCACGCACGCACGCACGCACGCACGCACGCACGCACGCACGCACGCACGCACGCACGCACGCACGCACGCACGCACGCACGCACGCACGCACGCACGCACGCACGCACGCACGCACGCACGCACGCACGCACGCACGCACGCACGCACGCACGCACGCACGCACGCACGCACGCACGCACGCACGCACGCACGCACGCACGCACGCACGCACGCACGCACGCACGCACGCACGCACGCACGCACGCACGCACGCACGCACGCACGCACGCACGCACGCACGCACGCACGCACGCACGCACGCACGCACGCACGCACGCACGCACGCACGCACGCACGCACGCACGCACGCACGCACGCACGCACGCACGCACGCACGCACGCACGCACGCACGCACGCACGCACGCACGCACGCACGCACGCACGCACGCACGCACGCACGCACGCAAGCACGCACGCACGCACGCACGCACGCACGCACGCACGCACGCACGCACGCACGCACGCACGCACGCACGCACGCACGCACGCACGCACGCACGCACGCACGCACGCACGCACGCACGCACGCACGCACGTAATATATCTAAGAACTTCAACCACTTTGGTTCTCCGTCGAAATTCTTCGTTCCGGATTCGATCCCTTAGAATAACTCCAAGCATTGTCTCTCCATCGCTCGCTGTGCGACTTTTAGTCTGTGAACCAGCCCCACGCTCAGCGTCCAAGTCTCTGCACCGTAGGTCATAGCGGGGAGGACGCATTGATTAAACACCTTGGTCTTCAATCATTAGGGTACCTGCGGTGAGGATGTGCGTTAGAGCATCGGACAGTGCTTTGGACGTACTCTGAAATGAAATGCGAAAGTAAGTATCGGGCGATAGTTCGGATTTTTTCATATGAATTCTCTTCGATTAGACAGGTAGATGTGGATTTTTAATCCGACGTAGCCTAATTTATTATTTAAATAATATACCAAATATGAAAATTGACAACTATTTTCTCGAAGACACTATAATATTATAATATATTATAAATATTATACTATATAATATATATTCAATATATATAATATATATATCTATATATATAAAAGAAAGTCGTGTTTGTTACAACACTTATAACTCGAGAACGGCTGGACCGATTGCCATGGTTTTTGATTTGTTGGATTTGTCTCCGTCCAGAATAGCAGAATAACTATTAAAAACATTGGAAAATTTACGAAAAAAATAAAATAAAAGAAAAATCATTTTTCCATACAAAATGTTCGTGGATGTCGGACCTGTCAAACGTGACGTTAACTTGCGTACGTCAAATGTATGCGTGCGTTCTGAAATGTGGGTATAGGATAATAAGTATTAAAACATTGACAAAATTGTCGAAAAATTAAATTTGAAAACGGATTGGGATATTTATTGATTTTCAATTAAATGTCAAATCGATTGGTCTAACTTTTACGTCGCGAAAGTTGTCCGTTGTTGTTTTGAAAATTGTTTATGAATGAATGCTTGAAAATGAATATTAATTGGTTGTCAAGTGTCATGGTACTTTATTTTGTGACATAGTAAAATACTGAACTTAATATTTACCCACTGCTGGGTAATATTTACCCACTGCTGGGTAATATTAAATACGGGTATTCCTTCAACTGAATATGTTTCGAGCATACTCCACCACGCTGTTAAACTGCGAGTTGGCGGACGCCAGTAATTTCAAGCCGCCTAAAGGCCACTTGGCTTAACGACTGCCATCTAATGATAACAACCAGGACCGACGGCTTAACGTGCCTTCCGAAGCACGGAGGAGCTCGAGATAATCTAATGATAACAACCGGGACCGACGGCTTACGTGCCTTCCGAAGCACAGAGGAGCTCGAGATAATCTAATGATAACAACCGGGACCGACGTCTTACGTGCCTTCCGAAGCACGGAGGAGCTCGAGATAATCTAATGATAACAACCGGGACCGACGGATTAACGTGCCCTCCGAAGCACGGAGGACCTCGAGTTAATCTAATGATTACAACCGGGACCGACGGATTAACGTACCTTCCGAAGCACGGAGGAGCTCGAGATAATATAAACTCATCCATGGACAGGCTACGGTTGACGTTGCTTAACTTGCGTGTACAATTAGACTGACACGCGCAATGACGCCATCGTGCTTCTCTATTATTTTCTATCATTCATTATATTAATTTCAAGACATCATAAATTTTGTTCAACTAATATGTATACCACGACATTCATTGACAATTAGGCGGTACGAAGTTCGCCGGGCCAGCTAGTAGTATAATATATTGAAATTAAATTTACTTTAATAAAGCTTGTGCTGTGGGTGCTAGACAACTGATAAATGTACTTAAATACATTTTTTTTTGTAAATACATACTTATAAAACACCCAGACCAAGACAAACAGACATGTTCATGGACACAAAAGTTTGTCTTGTGCGGGGATCGAACCCGCGACCACCGGGCTCGTCAAAAAAAATATACATAAAATATTTAGGGATTGGTCATCCTTATCATTTAAAGGTATGAAAAGTAGATGTTGGTCCATTCTCAGACCTACCCGATATGCACACAAAATTTCATAAAAATCGGTCCAGCCGTTTCGGGGGAGTTTGGTAACAAACACCGCGACACGAGAATTTTATATATTAGAAATACATAATAGTTTCCTCTGATATGTTTATAATTTTGTGTCTTATGTTCTAAAGTAAAGTATAGAGTAGTTAATAAGTTTAATGATGATAACTAGCTACTTAGTTATGATTGAGGCTACCGAGATCAAAAAAAGATGATACCTTCGGTTGATACGTATTGCAATTAAATATATTATGTGTATAAATATAATGTAATTATGTTTTGTATTACATTACAGTGCAACCTTCAAAAATTGTATGGTGTAAAAATAGAATACGTAATAAATCGGTCAAGTGCGGGCAACGAACAAGTGTAGGGTTCTATCGGTAAGTGGAGAGGGGCGGTAATGGGCTGTGTTTTCATACATTTTACATTGTAAGCGGAGTGCATACAACGATTTGTGAAACGCAGCTCATCTCCAGCCAGCTCCGCAGCTTCAGTGGAAACGCATTCTTATAGTTACATATATGTATACAAATACAAGACGTTAAATATGACAAAAATCAATAAGTCGCGCAAAAATCTATAATTATTGTTACTAGAGAGATAGACAAATGTTACACCAGAGAAAAGAAATATTTTTTGTTAAGACAGGAAGTGGAAACCAACGCAGAGGAATATATTTTAATGAAATAAATTGAAAAATGTTGCTTGTCCATCCTGAAAATTGCTGAAGTTGTATTAGGGTAGACCTATAAACTATGCGGAAAGAGTAAATATGTAGGCAGGAAATCGCCATTCATTGCTTCGAATTTTAGTAAGTAAGCCGATAACACGATTTCATGTATGTGCTCATCAGTGTATATCCCAAAATTTGTCATTACATAAAAGTATTCACCAGCAATGCTACAGAAGCAATGCCGTATGGTTGTATATGTAGTGAACTGCACACGGCGATTGTTGGGACAACACCTTGTTCCTTGCAGGTGCGGGTCCAGCCCTCAAAAAAGGTTGTGGTCACAGACATCCGAAACCCCGAAATTGTGTTTTTTTTAATTTTATTAAGGCATAGCGTTGATTATCATCAGCCTATCGATCTAATAAACTTTCACGGTTTATTAGAAAATATACTTATTAGGGTTGTGGGCATGTCCACAGTGCCCACAACGGTGGATCCGCCCTTGGTTCATTGGAGCAAATTTAGCGTGATGGTTCAGAAGATTGCAGGATGTCTCAATGAGCACGTTCACGGCAATCTTAATGGCACTTGTCAGACACGTGAATGCTCTCCTATCAATGATATCTGCGCCGGCAGTAACTCAGTCCTTACTCGGTGGTGCTCCGGCGCGCGCGCTTACCCGACCACTACTAGAGAATATACGCGCGTGTTTAAGATCGCGAACTAGTTGTAATTTAACTTTACATTATTTTTATAAGTAACTTAAATGACCTACTAAATGTACATTGGTACATAATATAATTATTTAAAAATACGTAAATAGAATATTTAATGAAATTATTATTCATTACAAAGTAACATTTTTAGATGAGAGTAGATAAATAAATAAAAATGATGAACATTTATTAAAAAGTCGTTATTGAGTTTGGAAGATGAATCCACACTTGCTTAATGTTTAGGTGTGCCGCAGAAGGAGTAATAGTACTACAGGTGTCCTTAAGACGTGCTCGATACTATGATTTTTTACTCCTTACACCCCATTTTCAAATTATACCGGTAAATACTGAATAGGCTGTAAAATAACACTCAAGTGGCAATTTTTTCTATCATACATATACCTACCTAATAAAGTTTAGGAAACAATTGTTGGTTCAGAATTATATGGTTACGAGGTAAAGTGCAAACCCCGAAGGGGTATTAAAGTTAACAATTTTTTTGAGGAGTTCGATGGCGACGTTGTGCGTGTCGGTCTAATCGAACACGCAAGTTATGCAAAGTCGACCGTAGCCTGTACAAGGACGACTTTTTATCTCGTGCTCTTTGGTACATGGAAGGGCCGTTGCCCATGTTGTCATCAGGTAACCCTTAGGCGGTTTTAAAACCGTCCGTCAACCCGAAGTTGCGAGGGAGTCTGGTCTGGGACCCTACCGCCGAAGCTGAAGCCGATTACCATCGGAATTTTTGAGTGCAAAAATGAAAATATTGCTTAGATTGTTGCTAATTATGTTTTGGTCAGCCGGTAGAAACCCGAGAGTTCTACCGACTAAGCTGAAGATGTCTGTCAATAACTTTAACTTAAACCAATTTTTCGAATAAAAAAAGAAGCGATGGCAAGCGGCTTCAGCTTCGGCGGTAGGGCCTATAACCTCCTTGATTGAAAGGAGACCCTTATATCAACAGTGATATGAATAAGGGTTGACGACTATATTTTTTTTTATTTCCAATGACTCGTCTTGGACAGTTTTCATTTCCCTTAAAAGGCTGGTAACGGATCGGCGACCCCTTGGTGTCGCTGATCTCCATGGGCGTTGGTGATTGCTTTCCACCAGGTGAACCACATGCTCGTTTGCCCCCCTCTCATATGAAAAAATAAGTTGAGTAGGTATAAAAATAACGAGTTTTGAAATGCGATCAAAAAAAAATATATATCTGCTATTGAATGATAATTTATAATACTGATTAGTTTATTGAAATGGGAATTTTAAAACAAAATCTGTAAACGTTTTGGATGACCACTAAACTGTATGGTTCTTTCTATATGAGAATTCATTATGGTTTTTTATTATTTTTAATTAATATTTTGTTTAAGTTATTGTTGATTACCTTGTGCCCGCGGATATGCCCAGCGTGAGCATTTCAGCAAAGTACTAGAATAAAAAGTATCTTATGTATCAAACCGGGTATTTGGCATCATTCAAATTCGATGATTTCGCGAAACATCAAAGGAGTCGGCCTACTAGTAGTTCTTGGGCCAATGAACGCAAGCCAGAGCAGAGAGTTCTGATGGCATTCTTGGGTTTTCGCTCCGATTAATGAAAACACGCCGGAGACGAAGGCACTGAGCTGACTGACTGAAGGATTCTCTGGAGATTCGGTTTTTGCTATTATTATCATAAGTCACGCTAATTACCTGAGTGGCTTGAATGCTACAACATTTGTCATCATACCTGACTACAAACTCAGTTTCTTGTATTTAAATAAAACTCCAATTAGTTACAGTACAGTCATAAAATGTATCACTAAACAAGTTTCGGAAAATTATGGCCATTCATTTTTTTATATTACTGTCAAAGAAGCATTATAGTACTACAAAAGTAAGTACGAGTCATTTTAGAAAAATATTTCTATCAGATAAAAATTCTTTGACTGTCAGATTCGATATTCAATAATTAAAATTATATGTAGGTACATACGTATTTCGTACAAGTAAGTACATTATGGATGGACACGTGTAATATCAGAGGTATCACTCGCGCGTTGCCTTGTGATTCTGTAAAAATCTTTTCTTGATCTTATGCATTAAGCATAAAGTGAAAGACATGTTAATTATCGTATTACTCAGTGAAGGAATATTTAAATGTAAAATTGGACATTTAGATGCAATAATAGTATTTTGACAAAATAGAATAACATTTAATCTGTATAATTACAGTTTATTTGTAATGAAATAATCCGCAGAGTAAGACTAGCTGCTGTGATTATTTGCAATACCTGAAAATGGCGCTAAGTTTAACTGGGGCCCTACCGCCGAAGCTGAAGCCGATTACCATCGGATTATTTGATAGCGAAAATCAAAGTTCAGCCTAGATTTCTGGTCAAGTACCAGAAATCTGTACTTGACCAGAATTGTATGACTGCTTAGTAAGTTTTAGTTGTATAAAAAAGTACAATTCAATCGTAGGTACGTTTGTTTGTTCGTATTTCATTGTCATTGATGTCGTCGATGCGCATGACGCTGAATCGATTTTATTTATAAGCTAGCCTATTTCTAACTATACATACGTCTTTCATGAAAGGCGTAAAGAGGTAGGCAACTCGTGGATGATACTTTTGGTGCTGCGAGCGTCCATAGGTTGCGATGACTGCTTAGTTATAGTTATATAAAAAATACGGTGTAGACAGTATCGGTCGATTCTGAAACTTAAGTCCGACAAACATTTCTCCACCGAATGAGCCTCCGACAGAATGTTTCGTTTATGAGTAGTTCAACGACATAACCTTTTAACTACGAACGATTCGCCGACATAACTATTCATTCATCGGGCGAATCGACGACAGAACCTTTCCACTACGAAATTTTGGCCGACAGAACGATTGATTCATGAGTGAATCGACGACAGAATCTTTCACCAAAGAACGATTCGTCGACAAACCATACCTAAGCATGGTTTGACAATACTAGTAACTAAATCTAAAGTGTATGCACGTTTTGAAAGGTTAAATGAAATTTTTTTTAAATTTTTTTTTTTTTTATTAACATTAACTATATAACATGAAAAAAACAACAAATCAACTAGGTATGATAATAAAAAAAAATGATTTAAAAAATCTTTCACCAAAGAACGATTCGTCGACAAACCATACCTAAGCATGGTTTGACAATCTTATATATAAAAATGAATTGCTTTTTGTTAGTCTCGCTAAAACTCGAGAACGGCCAGGCCGATTTAGCTGATTTTGGTTTTGAAATGTTTGTCTTAGCCCAGGGAAGGTTAAAACGGTGAGGAATTATGGAAAAATTTCAAGAAAGATAGTAAAAACAATAATTTTATTTTCCCATACAAAGTGTTCCTACTATAGGCGAATGTCATGGCAGCAAAGATGGCTAACCTACCTGTCAATAGTGTCATTGTCACAAAGGATCCACATATTTGTTAGTTGTCAAATGTGACTTTCTCAGAAGTGACATAGAAATGACACAACACTAATAGACATCAAGAATGGAGTTGAATGTAGTGACTGTTTATGGTAAATCATACTTTGTGCAGTACTTAAGAATAAATAATAGAAATCTGCAAATTTCATAAACACTCGCATTGTAAATTACAAAAATGATTGCACAATTGCAACCAGTGTCAGCAATGCGAATAGTACCAGAAAATGTGGGCTGAACGCAGAACGAGGTTTGTGGATTGACATAGAGTTGTAAAACTTTGCATATGGTAAGACCAACATCACATTATATATATAGGTCTGCCATGATAACCAAGGTGATATTACAAATTATAACGGATCCTCAGTATTTATTCTGAAGTACCTAAATCACATTAATTTTCATTAATTAACATTTGTAGTTTAGTCATAAATATATTTGGCGAGAATTTTCTTTACTGAAGTCTAAAGGGCTGCCAGGGGATAGTATCGACATCATCATAGACATGTACCGAAATTCCAAATCCATAGTTTAGGCCTTTGTCGGAGAGACAAAATTCCCATTAACGTCGGTGTCCAGCAGCGATCAGTCTTAGTCTGTTTTTGTTCATATTAGGCATATTCTTATATATTAATATAATATAATATAATACTTTCGTGGTATTAGACGAATTGTCAAGTAGTATCATGGATCCACATGGACCAGCATTGTCCGGTGGGTCGACGAGTGTTCATGTATGCTGATATAATTGCACGGGCGGATGCGGATAGAGGGCAGTTGGTGCGATAAGTGAATTAATGGAAGAGGTCACTTGAAAACTATGACTATGGCCTGAATCCGAATACGGGAAAGATCGAGTAACAACAGATCCCACGACGGTGCACGTAAGGATATAATCGAATGCATGGACGGTTTAAGTATTTGGAATCTGTTCTTCGATCATCGGATAGCATCGGCTGCGAGATTTCAGTAGCTTAGACGAAGTGGCTTGAGGTAACCAGTGTCATCTGTGACTCCAAAATTCCGCCAAGTTGAAAGGACAAATCTATAAATCCAAGATTAGACCATTTTATAACTTAGTAAAGGAGCGCCCATACTTGAGCGACACGTACAGGTGTTGTCTTTCATGGAGTTGATTATGCTGCGTAGTATGCGCGAGGTTTTGTAGAAGGACCGCGTCAAGAATTCTCAGACATGGCAAGCAAATTGCAAGAGAGTCATTTAAGGTGGTATTGTCAATTTTTATGGAAAGCGGCAAGTTAGGAAACAAATGTCTTGCAATGGCACATCCTCCAGGTTCGGGCACACAGGGTAGGCTCTTCTTAAAGAGACACAGATCTTAGATCGTATATATTTATTAAGTAGATAGATGTAGGTGAAACAAAGTTCACCGGGTCACCTAGTACTAGTAACTAAATCTAAAGTGTATGCACGTTTTGAAAGGTTAAATGAATTTTTTTTTAAATAATTTTTTTTTATTTACATTAACTATATAACATGAAAAAAACAACAAATCAACTAGGTATGATAATAAAAAAAAAATGATTTAAAAAATCTTTCACCAAAGAACGATTCGTCGACAAACCATACCTAAGCATGGTTTGACAATACTAGTAACTAAATCTAAAGTGTATGCACGTTTTGAATAGCGATGTAACGACTCGACTTTTTAAACCGATTCAAACCGATTTGAGCATAAACCGAGTTGAGTCGATTAGCGCGTCTACTAAACCGATTTGGCCGAGTCGAAAGCAATGTAACGACTCGACTTTTTAAACCGATTAAAAAGTCGAGTCGTTGCTCGACTTTTTAAACCGATTAAAAAGTCGAGTCGTTACATTATGTAACGACTCGACTTTTTAAACCGATTCAAACCGATTTGAACATAAACCGAGTTGCGTCGATTAGCGCGTCTACTAAACCGATTTGGCCGAGTCGAAAGCAATGTAACGACTCGACTTTTTAAACCGATTCAAACCGATTTGAACATAAACCGAGTTGCGTCAATTAGCGCGTCTACTAAACCGATTTGGCCGAGTCGAAAGCAATGTAACGACTCGACTTTTTAAACCGATTTGAGCATAAACCGAGTTGCGTCGATTAGCGCGTCAGCGCGTCTTGCGTCTACTAAACCGATTTGGCTGAGTCGAACTTACTTACGCATCTCGCTCGCGTCGCTCTGCGCGCATTCGCCCGTTTGGCCGTTTGCTCGTTTGGCCGTTTGACCGTTTGCTTGTTTGGCCGTTTGCCCGTTTGGCTGTTTGCGCGTTTGCCCGTTTGGCCGTTTGCTCGTTGGCCGTTTGGCCGTTTGGTCATTTGCCCGTTTGGCCGTTTGCTCGTTTGCTCGTTTGGCCGTTTGCCCATTTGGCTGTTTGCGCGTTTGGCCGTTTGCTCGTTTGCCGTTTGGCCGTTTGCTCGTTTGGTCGTTTGCCCGTTTGGCCGTTTGCTCGTTTGCTCGTTTGGCCGTTTGGCTGTTTGCTAGTTTGCTCATTTGGCCAAACGGGCAAGTTTGCCCGTTTGGCCGTTTGCCTGTTTGGCCGTATGCCCGTTTGGCTGTTTGCGCGTTTGCCCGTTTGGCCGTTTGCTCGTTGGCCGTTTGGCCGTTTGGTCATTTGCCCGTTTGGCCGTTTGCTCGTTTGGCCGTTTGCCCATTTGGCTGTTTGCGCGTTTGCCCGTTTGGCCGTTTGCTCGTTTGCCGTTTGCTCGTTTGGTCGTTTGCCCGTTTGGCCGTTTGCTCGTTTGGCCGTTTGGCTGTTTGCTAGTTTGCTCATTTGGCCAAACGGGCAAGTTTGGCTGTTTGCTCGTTTGCCCGTTTGGCCGTTTGGCCGTTTGACCGTTTGGCCGGTTGGCCGTTTGGCTGTTTGCTCGTTTGCCCGTTAGCCCGCTTGCTCGTTTGGCCGTTTGACCGTTTGGCCGTTTGGCCGGTTGGCCGTTTGGCAAACGAGCAAACAGCCAAACGGCCAAACGGGCAAACGGCCAAATGAGCAAACTAGCAAACAGCCAAACGGCGAAACGAGCAAACGGCCAAACGGGCAAACGACCAAACGAGCAAACGGCCAAACGGCAAACGAGCAAACGGCCAAACGGGCAAACGGCCAAACGGGCAAACGCGCAAACAGCCAAATGGGCAAACGGCCAAACGAGCAAACGGCCAAACGGGCAAATGACCAAACGGCCAAACGGCCAACGAGCAAACGGCCAAACGAGCAAACGCGCAAACAGCCAAACGGGCAAACGGCCAAACGAGCAAACAGCCAAACGGTCAAACGGGCAAACGGCCAAACGGGCAAACGGCCAAACAAGCAAACGGTCAAACGGCCAAACGAGCAAACGGCCAAACGGGCAAACGCGCAAACAGCCAAATGGGCAAACGGCCAAACGAGCAAACGGCCAAACGGGCAAATGACCAAACGGCCAAACGGCCAACGAGCAAACGGCCAAACGGGCAAACGCGCAAACAGCCAAACGGGCATACGGCCAAACAGGCAAACGGCCAAACGGGCAAACTTGCCCGTTTGGCCAAATGAGCAAACTAGCAAACAGCCAAACGGCCAAACGAGCAAACGGCCAAACGGGCAAACGACCAAACGAGCAAACGGCCAAACGGCAAACGAGCAAACGGCCAAACGCGCAAACAGCCAAATGGGCAAACGGCCAAACGAGCAAACGAGCAAACGGCCAAACGGGCAAATGACCAAACGGCCAAACGGCCAACGAGCAAACGGCCAAACGGGCAAACGCGCAAACAGCCAAACGGGCAAACGGCCAAACAGCCAAACGGTCAAACGGGCAAACGGCCAAACGGCCAAACAAGCAAACGGTCAAACGGCCAAACGAGCAAACGGCCAAACGGGCGAATGCGCGCAGAGCGACGCGAGCGAGATGCGTAAGTAAGTTCGACTCAGCCAAATCGGTTTAGTAGACGCAAGACGCGCTGACGCGCTAATCGACGCAACTCGGTTTATGCTCAAATCGGTTTAAAAAGTCGAGTCGTTACATTGCTTTCGACTCGGCCAAATCGGTTTAGTAGACGCGCTAATTGACGCAACTCGGTTTATGTTCAAATCGGTTTGAATCGGTTTAAAAAGTCGAGTCGTTACATCGCTTTCGACTCGGCCAAATCGGTTTAGTAAAGGCGCTAATCGACGCAACTCGGTTTATGCTCAAATCGGTTTGAATCGGTTTAAAAATTCCAGTAACGACTCGACTTTTTAATCGGTTTAAAAAGTCGAGCAACGACTCGACTTTTTAATCGGTTTACAAAGTCAAGTAACGACTCGACTTTTTAATCGGTTTAAAAAGTCGAGTAACGACTCGACTTTTTAATCGGTTTAAAAAGTCGAGTAACGACTCGACTTTTTAATCGGTTTAAAAAGTCGAGTATCGACTCGACTTCAAACCGATTCAAATCGGTTCAAACCGATTCAAATCGCGATTTCGTCGATTCGGTTTGGAATCGACTTGCATGAATTGTCTAACCGATTCAACTCGGTTTGACAAAATTCCAGATCGTAACATCACTAGTTTTGAAAGGTTAAATGAAAAAAAAAAAAAAAAAGGTTGGTGAAAGATTCTGTCGTCGATTCACTCATGAATCAATCGTTCTGTCGGCCAAAAGTTCGTAGTGGAAAGGTTCAGTCGTCGATTCGCCCATGAATGAATAGTTATGTCGGCGAATCGTTCGTAGTTAAAAGGTTATGTCGTTGAACTACTCATAAACGAAACATTCTGTCGGAGGCTCATTTGGTGGAGAAATGTTTGTCGGACTTAAGTTTCAGAATCGTATCGGTCGGTACACTACCGTAACATTTTTTGCGTGAAAACTTTTTTCGTGGCCCCAGGTATTATTAATAAATAAATAATAAATAAATATTTCTAAACAATTTACACAGCGCCATCTAATCCCAAATTAAGCGCAAAGCTTGTGTTGTGGGTACTAGACAACTGATAAATGTACTTAAATACATTTTTTTTGTAAATACATACCTACTTATAATACATAGAAAATACCCAGACCAAGACAAACACACATGTTCATGCATACAAATGTTTGTCTTGTGCGGGAATTGAACCCGCGACCTCGGAGTCAAAGTGGCCATTGCTAACCATTCGACCACCGAGCTCGTCAAAATTAATTTATCACGAATAGGTTTAGCGCTCGGATCCTTTCCCGCAGCCGCTGGCGTTGAATATTCTTGTTAATGCGTGACATAACCTAAAACAAACGAGTTTATAACGTTTTGTAATTTGTCACCTGACACAGCTTTTTACTCTAAAGTTTATATTATTTTCTATTTAAGTTACATTTTAGCACTTAATAAATCATTTAATAATTCCATATTTTAGTTGTATATACTTAGAACCACATTGAAACATTTAAATAAATAGCATCCGACAAGCCGACAAGGCGTTAGGTTGCTCAGTTTGAAAAAGATCGTTATGTACAGTCAAGTACGTACCTTACCTTCAACATTGTATAAAATGTGTTTATTACGATAATTTAATTAAAAATTCTTTAAATTATTTCGTAACCCTATTCTCTAGAAATTTATCACCCTAGTAACTTGTTCATACATTATGTTTTTTTTTATACTACGTCGGGTGGCAAACAAGCATACGGCCCGCCTGATGTGAAGCGGTTACCGTAGCCATATTAACGCTCGCAACAAAAAGTATCGCTCGCGTGCCACCACCTTTAAAAATTTGTAATTTATTTATTTTTCATTTATTTATTATTTTTTTTCAATAAAAAATTGTGATTAAAATAGGTCCAAACTTCGCTGAAACCATCGTTAATAGCAAATGACCTCCTCTGCATGTGGATTTGCTATGGCGGGTTTAGTTCCAGTCACCCTGTATAATAACGAGCTCGGTCGTCGAATGACTACATTGAGTGCAAGGTCGGGGGTTCGATCACCACATAAGACACAACATTTGTGTGCATGAACATGTCTGTTTGTCTTGGCCTGGGTGTTTTCAAAGTGTTATATGTATATGTATTTACAAAAAATATGTATGTTAATAAATTTATCAAGTAACTATTTCCCATAGTACAAGATTTGCTTAGTTTGGGACTAGATGGCGCTGTGTAATTTGTATAGAAATAACAATTAAACAATAGAAACAGCAATTCCAAGGGGTCGCCAATCCGTGGCCATCTTCGTAACTCTGTTTTTGGATGCTCCCATGTAGTATTAATTTCGAAATACTGCTGTGGAAACACCACAACACAGTTCGTGTTAAAAAATGTCTTTACAAGCGTGTTGTGGAACATCGCCAATAATCAAGATGGTATGGATGGAATTTTATTTTATGGCGAGTTCTACGATAGTGGAACTTAGCTGCAGGTATCAAATCCAATAGCTCATCATTCCCCGTGGTATAAACTGTATAATACGCAAAGAGACCGCAACATCTTTAAGTGTAGAGAGCGAATCCAGCCGATCGGGAATCATTGTAGTAAGAGGTAGTACTGGGGCGCACCGGCCCAGAAATGTGAACAGTACTTCATATACGCCTCTAAACTGGCTTTATATAGTTGAAGGGAATGTTGTTGTGTAAAATACCTTCTGGCTTTACTGATGACGCCAATCTTCGTAGAGGCTAATTTCGCCTTACACTCCAAGTGATAGTGAAACTGAATATCATTAGTGTATTTATCAACGTATTACGTATCTACGTTGTTACGAAATGTTATGCTGGCCTTTTTTTTTTTCGGGACGGGAGGTGGGGGGGGGGGCACCACACATCGCCCGCACTGTGTCCCTTGTGTAGCCAGGATTAACAGCAGCGACAACCAAAAAAGACAATGAACATTGAAGTAATGGACTTCACTGTCCCAGTCAGATTTGTCCCGGTCAAAATTTGTAGGAATAAGAAGCTTTTGGAATTTGACTTCCCCTCTTAGCAATGTGAGAGACAGCAATATGACTAATAAGGTTATGTTGGCCTACCCTGCCCAAAATATAGAAAACTTTTTTAATTTTCTTGGTAACCTATCAATGAGTAACAAGTTCTTTTATTATATCATGTAGATTGTTTCCCACATCACTATAATGACACGGATTTTAAACCATCGTCGTCGCGTCATCGCCGTTTAATTTATCGCTTACTTTGAAGATGACCATTGTATAGAGTTGCGTCCTGATGCTGTGCTTTCCTGCACCGAAATGACAACATCTCTACTACCCAGAAGTCACAACAAAAAGTCACATTTAAAAAATTGTATTTATATTATTTCGGGTTTTAACCCATAAAAAAATAATGATGTGTGGCAGTGCGACAATGAACGCGAACAACATTTGTGGTTTCCCATTTGTGACCCATTAAAATATATATGCTTACACTAAAGACTATTTACAAGGAGTCAATGCTGCGAAACACGGTATTTTACGTCCACGGCCCGATTGCTTATTCGAAAATACCTGACGCCTTAATCGCTGAAGCACATAGTACTATGCCCCGAAGTCGCATCGTAATCAGCAGACGTACCTATCGGACTAACGCGTTAGCTATCCTGAATGTTCAAAATTCCGAAAAATTAGAAACAGTCGACGAAAAGATTCAAATAAACATTCCCAAATAACAAACCGACATAGTTGGGTTAGGTTATGCTTGTAATCACTAAAATTAACTTGCCTTTGTAGAAAGTTAATGCCTCAATTTAAATAACTTCACGGTCACAAAAATAAATAAATGATACCCTGATTTAGGCTATATACAAACTGTACCAAAAAAATGGCATAAATTTACATATAAGTAAAATTTATATAAAAAAAGTAGTAAAAAAATACATATAGTTAAAAAGAAGATAATTTGTATATTTAAGAAATTTAAAATAATTTGGTGTTGCCGATATAATGGAAACATTATATTATTATATTGGCTACACGTAATGATTAATTAATCGTAAAGGTTCAAACCTCGCGATGACATTATACTATTATATTCCCGCGGCCTCGCTTGTATACCGATATGAAGAGCTACTCGAAGATTACACAACCACAGTCTTTCAAGTATTTTTTGCTATAAAGGTAATAACTTAACCTTAATTGGTTTTGCACCAAGGTCCCTAATCTTCCGTCTTCCGAACTCTTGTGTACCGACGCTTTTAGTAGTTCAAAGGTCAGGTAATCAGATCTTGAAGATTTTTTTTCATATCAGTTCATTTTTTATACAACAAAGATTCAATATAAGTAATAAAAAATATGCATTATAGAGTCGTCAAACAAATATTACAAAAAATAAATGGCAAATAATTTTTAATTGATAGCGGATTTCCGCCAATTTAAATATAAACTTGCCTCTTGATTTTCAAGCTAACTACTAATACATTTATTATTGCTGTATAAAGTAGAGCAAGATCAGGGTTGGCTATCAACATCAGGTCATTTTGGTCTCCATTACAGGAGCACGAGCCTCTCTGTTCCGTACAGACAGAAGGAGGATTTGGCCTACACTCCCCACGCTGCTGGCCAGACGGGTTGGGGAGGCCTGATCGATGTTTTATAATGTATTTCTCTTAGTCGCCTTGTACGACATCCACGGGAAGAGACGCAGTGATTCGAATGATTGAAACGCAAAGGAAAACAATATGACAATGATGAATATTGCTTGTAGAAATTCTCAAGTAAATAAGCCGAATAAGACGTCAGTGAAGGCGTTGTTGTGAACGTAGCCGCCCCAGAAGGGGGAGAGGGCTAAAAATGTATAAAGGACAAGGAGTAAACAACTTGTAGGGAGTCAAGAATTGACCCCGGCACAAGAACATATGACCGCGAGGTCGGTGGAGCCATAGGAAGGTGGTGGGTTGAGTGGATATATATATTACTTATAAGTTTCGGTGTATTTTTGATGACACTTCTGTATGTTCAGGTCTCAATGCAGATTGTATTTTTTATGTACAAAAGCACCTTCACAGTAACCCTTAGTTTTTCATAGGGGAATCTTTGAATGATTTCGGTATTACTTTCATTCTCCAAAAGATTGACTGGAAAAAATCTCTTACAGAGATTCAGGGAGAGAGAATACCGTCTTTGTACGTAATTTGTCAAATGACAAAATTATTACATACATATATTTTGTTTTATATGAGAGGGAGGTAAACAGTGGGTCACCTGAGGGAAAGTAATCACCACCGCCTATAGAAATCAGCAACTAACCATCTGTTGCCAGCCTTTTAGGGAAATATAGGCAGGTCTTGAAGGATCTCAAGTCGAAGATGTTAACTCTTTGTAAACCCATTTTGTTCCGGAAGATATTCTGGAAATAGGTACATACATACGTACGATATATTTTGTATCCTGTATAAAACTATATAAACTTCTTTACCTTCCACAGAAAACCCTTTAAAATTGGCTTAGAATTACCGAAGATTACCTCGGATGAACAAAGTAAACTCTTTAAATTTATATATATAACTAGATGACCCGGTGAACTTTGTTTCACCTACATCTATCTACTTTATCAAATATATACGATCTAAGATCTGTGTCTCTTTAAGAAGTTCCTACCCTGTGTGCCCGAACCTGGAGGATGTGCCATTGCAAGCCATTGTTTCCTAACTTGCCGCTTTCCATAAAATTTGACAATACCAGCATAAATGACTCTCTTGCAGTTTGCTTGCCATGTCCGAGAATTCCTGACGCGGTCCTTCTACGAAACTTCGCGCATACTGGGCAGCATATTCAACTCCATGAAAGACAACACCTGTACGTGTCGCTAGAGTTTTGACGATTTTTTACTAACTTATAAAATGGTCTAATCTTGGATTTATATATTTGTCCTTTCAACTTGACGAAATTTCGGAGTCACAGATGTCACTGGTTACCTCAAGCCACTTAGTCCAAGCTACTGAAATCTCGCAGTCGATTTTATCCGATGATCCAAGTCGAAGAACAGATCCCAAGTACTTAAACCGTCCGTGCATTCGATCATATCCTTAAGTGCACGGTCGTGGGATCTGTTGTTTTGCAGCCCAAGTCTTTCCCGTATTCGGATTCAGCCCATAGTTCTCAAGTGACCTCTTCCATTAATTCACTCATCGCATCAACTGCACTCTATCCGCATTCGCCAGTGCAATTATATCAGCATCCATGAACACCCGTCGACCCACCGCACAGAGCTGGTCCATGTGGATATATGATACTACTTGACTATTCGTCTAATACCACGAATGTCAAATGAATGAAAAAGCCAGACAACAATGTCTGGTTTTTTCTTAAATATTTTTTTTCTTGTAGAAGCTTTTTTCTCATTCTTCTTTTAGCGTTAGAGTAGGATTTGTATCAGTAGCAGATGTTCTAGCTATTGGTGTATTTTCCAAGACGTCATCTGCATATATTTCATCGTCTTGAACTACGACTTTTTCTATAATTTTATTTATATCTTGGCGTAAGTATTGCAACTTTTCTTGGCATGAAGAATGTATATGTACAATTTAAATTCTTTATTTGCGGGATCCGCGGATCCGCCCTTTGAATGTGCGGGATCCCGCAGATTAATTAAACCATCGTGATCCCGCGGGAATGCGGAATCCCGCTTTGCGGGATTGCTATCCCTAGTCACAGATGACACTGGTTACCTCAAGCCACTTAGTCCAAGCTACTGAAATCTCGCAGACGATGCTATCCGATGATCGAAGAACAGAACCCAAGTACTTAAACTGTCCGTGCATTCGACCATATTCTTATGTGCACGGTCGTTCGGGGATCTGTTGTTTTGCAGCCCAAGTACTCGATCTTTCCCGTATTCGGATTCAGCTCATAGTTCTCAAGTGACCTCTTCCATTAATTCACTCATCGCACCAACTGCCCTCTATCCGCATCCGCCAGTGCAATTATATCAGCATACATGGACACCTACCGGCTAAGCTGAAGACGATCCCCACCGGTGTTTCTGATCACGAAAATCAAACTTCAACTTAGAAGTATGATACATGTGTTTAGCTTAACTGACAGTAACTCTAGAGCTCTACGGACTAAGCTGAATATGCTTGTCAATAACTTAAACGTAAGACCTATTTTTGGAATCAAAATATGGTAATCGGCTTCAGCTTCGGCAGTAAGCCCCCTGGTCCATGTGGATCCATGATACTTCTTGACAATTCGTCTAATATATAAGAAACCACAAATGTCTAATATATAAGAATATGCCTAATATGAACAAAAACAGACTAAGACTGATCGCTGGAGGACACCGACGTTAATGGGAATTTTGTATCTCCTCTCCGACAGAGGTCTAAACTATGGATTTGGAATTTCGGTACATGTCTCGGTAGATGTCGATATAAAAACCTAGCAGCCCTTTAGACTTCAGTAAAGAAAGTTCTCGCCAAATAAATTTATGACTAAATGATAAAATATGATTATATTAAAATTACAGATTTAGGTACTTCAGAAAATAATGAGGATCCGTTTAATTTTGTAATAGGTATCACCTTGGTTAATATGACAGACCTATATAATGTGATGTAGGTCTTACCATATGCAAATTTATACAACTCTATGTGAATCCACAAATCTCGTTCTGCGTTCAGCCGCCATTTTCTGGTCTATTCGCATTGCTGACACTGGTTACATTTTTTGCAATCATTTTTGTAATTCACAATCCGAGTGTTTATGAAATTTACAAATTTCTATTATTTATTCATAAGTACTGTACAAAGCATGACAAGGAGAAACTTCACGCGCTTCAGAGAAGCATCACAAGAAAGGAGTTGAAATATGTAGTGACTGTTTATGGTAAAAACAGTCACTACATATTTCAACTCCTTTCTTGATGTCTATTAGTATTGTGTCATTTCTAAGTCACTTCTGAGAAAGTCATATTTGACAACCAACAAATATGACGTCGATTCTTTGTGACAATGACACTATTGATAGGTAGGTTCGCCATCTTTGCTGTTATGACATTCGACTATAGTAGGAACACTTTGTATGGGAAATTAAAATTGTTGTTTTCACTATCTTTCTTGAATTTTTTCCAAAATTTCTCACCGTTTAAACCTTCCCTGGGCTAAGACAAACATTTCAAAATCAAAATCAGCTAAATCGGCCTGGCCGTTCTCGAGTTTTTGCGAGACTAACAAAAAGCAATTCATTTTTATATATAAGAAGATGTATAAATGTAAATAAAATAAAATAAAATATTCCTGGACAAATTACACACGGCATCGAGTCCCAAACTAAGCACAGCTTGTACTACGGGTGCTAGATAACTGATATAATACTTAAATATATTTTTTTGTAAATACAAACAGACATGTTCATGCACACAAATATAGATATTAATAAGGAGTTAGGCTTAAAATCTTAAGACCTATAATGATATATATCTGATAATAATCTCATCATTATTTAATCATACATAGAACCAAATTATTATTAAATTAACTATAATTAAACCAAATAAGATTTATCCAAAGAATCTAAATTGGTTAAGAGCGTCGTAAACATCTTTTGAAGAACTATGTCATTTAATTTCCGGCAATTAGCAATTGTAAAAAATGTTCGTTTTTCAATAGGTCATATGTGTAGGTACATACAAAAATCATTATAGCTGTTGATTACAGAACTGGCTAAGTACGTAAGTATAATAATTTTAATTTCCTGGTTTAAATGACACCTGTTTGTTCTGGAATTTACCACTGTTTTCAAAATATCGTTTTATTTTTCAGACCAAATGACTATAAAATTTTAAATGGCGGAAGTAATTTTTGCTATGCAAATCTTCGTTCTACTTCATCTATTATAACTGTGTAATTAATTATATTGCATATCGATAGCACTGACAGCCCATAAAACGACAATGGGGAGAATTAGCACTCAAACGAACTGGGCTACCGCAATCGACGTTTTGATCGAGTTGCCTAAAATACGAAATGCTAATAAAACAGTATTGGCCGAAGTGTGTAAGTTTGGGGTGTGAGTTCAACATCTTTACACCAAAGCCAATCTCTCCTACACGTGGTGCACCCTATTGATTGATAAACGAGGCTCTGGCGAAAAGAGAGGTAGCGTATTTTTTGAACTCCCCGACCGAGGAAGCACCTCCATCTCACAGCATACCGCGAGTGAGTGTGGTCACCAGAAAGAAAGAAAGGAAGGCGTTACATTGGCAACGGATCAGCGCAGCGACCCCTTGGTGTTGATGATCTCCATGGGCGGTGGGGATTGCTTTCCATCACCTGATGGACACCTGCTGAACAAGCATGTGGATCACCTGATCCACATGCTTGTTTGTCACCCTCTCACATAAAAAAAGTGTAAGTTGACTACAGTCTCTAGTCCCTGCTACAAAGCATATTATACTTGAATATATATATATATTAGAATTCTCAAAAAATCTGTTCTTAGTCAACGTATGCCAACGTCATAATAGCTCAATGCCAAATTTCAACGCGATTCGTCCAATAGTTTGGGCTGTGAGTTGATAGTTGTCTTTTAGTTAGTCCCTAATAATAATCTTATAATATGTATTAAATTTGAGCTAGAATAATTAATTAACTTTTAATAATATGTAGTAACTTATAAGTTTCTTATAATACGTAGTGACTTGCTTGGTTTTATGGATCCACGTCACACTTACATTTTTAATCCACGATAAGCAACGTACACTACTTAGATTTTACAACCTTCTGTGTAATTGAATGCTTGTTACACATTAGAATCAAGGAATTCGTAGAGATTAACAAATGAAGTACAGTATTTTTTTAAACTCTCTTATTCAAGACCGAACTTCGTTTTTAAAGGGAAAATGTTTTTTCCAGAATTTAAAGCTAGCTAACAATTATATATAATAAGGAAAAACCCTGTATTGTAAATTTCATTGATTTTCTGTGTTATTATTGTGAAATATGTATATTAATGAAGTACTTATACCTCCGCCAAATAACAATTCCCTTTAGCTTTGCTGTGTTCCTGCGAGTGAGTGAGGTTACCAGAAAGAAAGAAAGGAAGGAGTATAGGCTGGCAACGGATCGGCGACCCCTTGGTGTTGCTGATCTCCATGGGCGGTGGTGATTGCTTTCCATGGCGTGACCCACATGCTCGTTTGCCCTCCTCATATATAAAAAAAATAGGTATCCATTTATAAACCAGCATAAAAAGGATACTGCTTACCTAGCAAGGGGAAAAATATTTTACATATGTGACTTATTAGTCCTACTACCGACTTTCCTCGACTGGTAATCATAGTCAAGGCTAGATTCAACGCAGTAGATCACCGTATGATTACAAGTTGATCTTGGTATATGTGTGGTGTGAGTAATGAGGTCGTTACTAACGCCATTTTTATTACTTTTTTTTATAACTAAGTCGGGTGGCAGACAAACATATGGTACGTCCGATGTGAAGCGGTTACCGTAGCCGTATTGACACTCGCAACATGAAATATTGCTCGTGCGCTGTCACTCCCGCTGCCAACGTAGCAACTGCTTCCTTTCTGGTGACCTCACTCACTCGCCGGAACCTAACAACCTTCAAGGAATTTTTTATTTGACTGCGGTTATCTGTGAGGTGGAGGTATACTTCCCAGTCGAGCAGCTTATCAATACGCTGTATCGCACCGCTTTATTGCCAGAGACTCTTTGGTTAGTTAGCAGTTGGCTTTGACTCTAAAAATCACGGTGAGTCACTACACTCCAAAATTTGTACTTTTGTACAGTGTAATATACTCACGTTATTTTGACACCAAGGACCACCACAAGTCATGGGCCTGTTGTCCTTCGGGTACCGCTAGAAATCAAACATATCAAGTGGGCCCAGCCATTTATAAAGAATTCGTCTCGTTTTCTTCGGGTAAATTTAGAAGTACCTCTAGCAAAGCGGGTCGCATCCTCAAGGATGGACTTTAAAATATAACTAGATGGAAGACTAAACGAAAGCACAGAATGATTGCTTCTGTCCTTGTGCTAAATGCCAAGAATTTACTAGTGTCAACTCTTGGTTAGTACTAACTAATGTGTAGATATGCGGGACTAATGTTTGATGATACCAGTTCATTCACTTTATCTTAAAACCTTGCGACATCACACTCCTAATTAGGCCTAATTTAGGTTATGACTTCTTATTTGTTCCGAAACATATGTACAGCGTTTTTTTAAGCCAGGAAGCAACTCGAGTACCGAGACATACAGTTTTAGATTTACGACGTTTTCACTGGCGCATTCAGGTAAAAGGACCTGGATGCGCCAGTGAAAACGTTACATTAGCGTACTTAAATATTATAGACTATATGAGATCAACGTTACGCAAGTCGTTGGTATATATTAAAAATAGTGTGGGGCCAAGGAAACTTCCTTGCAGAACTCCGCTTCATCAGCACTTTCCCTACTTTTCCCTATTGCCTGCATTCTATCTGTCGGATAGGCTTTGAAAAGAGAAAGTTGATTGTCACGTGTGCTTTTAATTTTGTTTTTATTACAATTTCAAATGCAATTTATTGTAATAAAAACTTTTTCTTTGTTTTATAGATAGATTAGATAGGCTTTTAGATTAGTTTTAGTTTAGTATTTTGTAATTTACAATTAAAGAATTAATGATTGGAAATTAAACTACCATAGATAAAGAGAAATAGAAAATATATTTCAAATTTATTGTTAATTCAAATAGATTTAAAATTATAAGATTTATTTGTGATGGTTGTTTCTAGATGTTACTGCCCTTCTCACCACGGTTGTGGAAGCGATGGAAGGCGTTTCTGTAAAAGGCTTTACCTTAATGCGTCCTTTGGATGTTTCCGGTATATTGTTCACAAGAATATATTCAAATATCCTCCAATATAAGGTATGAGATAAAATATGAGACTTCTATTATGGCTCCGGGATTCTGCTATTAATAAAATTGTAACTAGGTACCTCAGTGCAAGGCACAGAATATAGGCACAGAAAATATATAAATCATTGCTGATGCACTATCTATTTTGTTCATCTATTCTAACTCCCTATTTCGGGGTATAAGTGTGCTCACCACCATCTTACCCAACCTCACCTGTACGTGGTGCACCCTGCTGACTGACTAACGCGGCTCTGGCGAAAGAAAGGTAAGACGAGCGTAATAAAATTGATTAATTTAGCCTGGTACTTTCATTATCTCTTATTAGAGGAGCGTTAAGCGTGATTGCCAGCAGAAAAATAGAGGTTATTTTTATAAAACAATCGGATTATTACTGGTACATATTTATACAATGTAGAAAGACAATGAAAGATGACTTTCATTGTATTATAATGTTTCACTTTGATAACACTAGGTAGACTATTAAGTGTTTTGGTCATAAAAATAAATTGATGCAAAAAGCCATTTAATTTAAGACATTTAATTAATGAATTAATAACAAATCAAATTATATATAATCAAAGTATGAACAAATCACGAGACCGGTGGTCGAATGGCTATCAATGGTGGCTTTGACTCCAAGGTCGCGGGTTCGATCCCCGCACAAGACAGATTTGTATGCAATATAAGTATGTATTTACAAAAAAAAAAAACTGATAGTATATGTATTTATGTAGGTACATGTATCAGTTTATAGTACAGACTTTGCGCTTAATTTGGGACTAGATCGCGCTGTGTAAATGGTCCAGAAATATTTATTATTTATAAATAATCATCATCATTTCAACCAAAGGCCGTCTTAGTAGACGTCCTTTGGTTGAAATGATGCCCTAGGAAGCCTTATATGAAAGTTCGAAAGATCACAACGATCGGTCCTGTGTCGTATGCAACCATCGGGCTTCCACGATCTTCATCAGATCTTCAATCTATCTATTAGGAGCCGTCCTGCGGTCCGCAGCCACCATTCCCCTTTCTGCAAAAAAAAAAAAAATACCATTGGAGAAACAATAATAAATAAAAATAAATAAACTTTTGTTACGGCACTACATAAATTTAATATTTAACATAGCTGTCGAACAAATTTCGGATTTAACGCATATAAAATGTAATGACATTTACTAGTGTTTTGTATGGAGCGTTACCTCAAGTTGTGATTTACAAATCTTCATATCTCGGGAAGTGTTTATATTATCGGAGTAATTCATTCCCATTATAGTTATATTGTTATGTTGTATAAACATAACTAATAACGAAAAAATGTTAAGTAGCTAATTGTTATTGAATAAAAATTTTGTGATGTATTCATTGACCCAAATAAGATCCAACTCTATCATAAAATCATCAGAATTCGCGGTCGGTTCATTAGTGCGGAGGCGCCCATGTTTTAACCATAGACAAAATATAATCTTTTTATATGGTTTTTTCGAGGCAGTTATTGTTCTAAATTGATTTGCATTTATCTCTAATAGGATCAATATAGCAATCATAGAAACGTTAAATTAACTGAATTTTGTTCATCATCTGAATAATATTATATTTCCGTATTCAATTCATACGCATAAGGTCAAATGTACATGAAAAGGTTAATCTAGAAGTATCTTAATATTACAAGTCATCACTAAATAATTATAAATAAGTATTTAGCCTCAAGTGCGAGATGTTATCACAGTTTCCGTGTACATCAAAAGTGTATCCTAATCAAGATAAGATGGTTAAATAAATCCACACCGGAGTGGGTTTTGCACAGACCACAATGTAGTCTGCCTGTAGGGTTTTGGCACAGAGAAAACATTAGTAGGATTTTGAGAAAAGAAAAAAAAACTCGCGTATCAGACAGATTATGCTTGATAATTGTAACTCATTACGTACAGCAGATGATCGGTATGAAGGTCGAAGTGTGAAGGTTGAAGCTGCTTTTTAAGCGACTCTAAAAAGGAGGAGGTTCTCAATTCGGCTGTATTTTTTTTGTTAATGTTTGTTACTGAATTTCTCCGTGATTTATAAACATTTTTTATTTGAAAGAGTATGCTTCCAGATTGGTCCCATATTTTTTTCATCATCATCGTAAGCCTGTATCTACGCACTGTTAGGTTTGTTATTTCATTATTCCGTCATATATAAACCGATTTGAAAAAAAAACTTTGCTTATTTGAAAGAGTATACTTCCAGATTCTACATGCATAAATGTAGAGTAATGTTTGGAGTCGGTTTTTTTTTGTTAAAATTATAGCTAAACAACTCTATTGCGTAACTTATTGCTTGTTTTTAAGGTACAGTTCCGAGATGGGCGGCAATAGGCTATTTGACTAACATTTTTTTCGGTTTGATATGTAGGGACGTCTCCATAATATAACCATAGGTGAAAGAATTACTTTGATAACACAAAAATCTCTCGAGATATGATAATCACAATTTATAAACTGTCCCGAAAACTCTCCATACAAAAGACTACCGAATTATGACGTTACAGGTTTGTATGTTGTATGCATCAAATCAGAAATTTGTACGATAGCTATGTTAAATATTACGTTTATGTGATTAGTATTATAATAAAAGTTATATCATTTTTTATAGCTTCTCCAATGGGAATATTATTTTTTAATAATTTCATACTTTAAAAATGGACTTTCCCGCCAAACTTCTAATATCTTCAGTCAGATATTTATACAATTTTTAAAGATTGGAAAATAGCCAATTGCAGACCGCAGCTGCAGGCTGCAAGGGAGCACCACTAGTTTTTATGGATTTTAAACTAAATTCTTATGTAGACCTAGTGTCGCTTGCGGTGTGCGGTGGCCGCCCGTCTCGGAATTGTATCTTAGTAGCATACTGGGTGTGAGAGAAAGAGAGGTCTTATCTATTCAGATACTTGATATCCAGGCTGATGACTAAAATCTACACAGTTTTTAGAGTTCGTATCTACTTGAAAAGGAATAAAGGAATCTTAATGCGTTCATTTACTTCGTGATCCATCTGTCTGTCTATCCAAAACTGTTTTTCTCGGCAAAGCGTTAATGTATTAAGTTCAAATTAATATCAAGAACTCAGATCTGCCAGTCTTTGTAGGTGTTAAAAAAAAATCTAAGTAGTTTGGCAGATCTTATTTTTTGTTTGTTTGTCTATTTTTGGATGAATTAATTTTGGACAAAATGGTGCTGTGTTTAGGATTGTGTCTAGGAATTATTAATTATCTTACATACAAAATTTAATAAAAATTCGATTATTAATTCCATATTTACAGCAATACTAATATACAAAAAAAATTAAGTATTTTCTTCTCTTAACTCGAATAGAAGACCTCGCTCGTTCAATTCTATAGAAATCTGTTGAACGAATTATTTAAAACGACTATATGCCAAAACGTTAGAGATACTTAATATTCACAACATACAGATTGTCATTTGAAACAAAAACTTACTACCTCACTCATTACCGGTTACTATATTGTCTTTAGAACGTATTCATTAAAACCTGCACTTAACGAATACTTATTTATTTAAGCTTTATTGCACACAACTTCAACGTATAGACGGCGAAGTTAATGCTTAATGCATTATCTACCAGTTTAGATTTAGGATATAAGTGACACATAGTGGAAAGAGTGAGAAGACACTAGTGAGAGAGAGTAAAAAAAAAATTGGAATTAAATAATTTCAAGAACAAAAATGAATAGAAAACTATATACATACAAGAATATATAGATTACACATCCCTACTAATCCCTACTAATATTATAATGAACAAACTCACATTCATATTTTAAAATCCCTACTAATATAAAATATGAACGTGAGATTGTTTGTTACGTTTTCACGCCGAAACTACTCAACCAATCATCATGAAACTCTGTACACATATTCTCAAAGGTATTAGGAAGGACATAGGATACCTTTTATTTAAAAAAAACGTAAACACGGGCGAAGCCGCGGGTGAAAGCTAGTATATAATATATACATCACATGAATACACACATATGTACTACCGCATATATACATACAGAATACACACTTAATAAATTTTCCCATTGAAGTTACAGAACGATTAGCATAGTTGTACATATTTAAAGTAAAACTCAAGTGATAATGGTTCATATTTGTAAAGTGCTTACAAAATAAAGCCTTATAATCCTGTTTGTAGTTAGTGAAGTGATTTTAGTGATAAGAAACTGTAGTGAGATAGGTGCATAATGACTAAAATGGCTAAGTCCGAGAAGCCGGTGGCTGATACACTGAACCCCAAGGAGACCTGGAGGATTCTGAAGAATGTCATAATTATCAGCATCGCTTTTATGTTCCATTTCACGGCGTACAGCGTAAGTTTGTTTTTCTTGAACCACTAGCGTACTCTTAGGCCCGGAGTCCACTAAAGCGGAGATACCTATATTATGAGTTAATATATAATTATTGTAATTTGGGGTGTAAGTGGATCATCAACAAGTTTGAACCAAAGTCAACCTCACCTGCGCGTGGTGTGCCCTGCTGACTGACAAACGAGGCTCTGGCGAAAAGAGAGATAGGACATAGCGTATTTTTTAAGCTGCCCTACTGGGGAAGTACCTCCACCTCACAGAATACCGCAGCCAAATAACAATTCCCTTGAGGGTTGATGTGTTCCTGCGAGTGAGTGAGGTTACCAGAAAGAAAGAAAGGAGTATAGGCTGGCAACGGATCAGCGACTACTTGGTGTTGCTGATCTTCATAGGCAGTGATGATTGCTTTCCATCAGGTGACCCACATGCTCGTTTGTCCGCCTTTCATATGAAAAAAAAATTGGAAGAAGTTTGAAGAAATACATGAGAGAATAATGTACTTATAAGTATTTTTCATTCGTACAGGGTGCTGCCAATCTGCAAAGTTCAATCAACGCAGAGGCAGGGCTCGGGACTGCGTCATTAGCTGCTGTATACCTTGGCCTTATTCTTTCGAACATCTTTCTACCGGGAATTGTTATCAAGTGAGTATTGTTTTTTATATTAGTTTAACATAGTGGCGTCACTTCGCCTGATGGTAAGCGTTATAGGGTCGGCAATTCGCGTGTGATGTATGTGTGTTACAGGCGTTCATAGTCTACGGTAACTGCTTTCCATCAGGCAGGCCGTATGTTTGTTTGCCACTTTAGTGGTTTAAAAAAGAAAGCGAAAATTGGAGATCAAATTGCAGCGGATAGAAGACTACACAACAGCGTTCTGTCAGTTGACACTGCTAGGGATGCCATGCTGGTCCAGCATCGTCGCATGTGTGTGTGCGCGTTTGAAGGATCTCATGTTGTGGGAAGGAGAAAACATGTGTCAGCAAGGCGTTACACCTTTTAATGGTGTGATAGAGATAGGTGTTGCCGACCTTCTTAGTACGCGAAGAGATGTTCTCAACAGTGGAATAATGTCATCGCAACTCTGCACTCGTGGTCCTGTGATGAAAAAGATGGGATAAGGGAAAACAGTTCTTCGGAGCACTCACCATGGTAGAAGTATAGGTGTGGTAGGTACAGTTAGCAAAAAAGATATTTTTAGTGTCATCACGTCAGGAAATTATAGTGATTGAATTATTAACGTAATTTTCGGCCGTTACGAACTTGATGTTGCACCGTCCAAGGTGTTTTCCCGTTACGTAAGCAGAGATTTTAACATCGAAGTTAAAAAAATATTTGTACTACCTTCAACCGCGAATTCGTACGAGACTAGAGACTAAGCTATAGTACCCCGTGAGAATTTTCAAAAATATTTTCTTAACCTACGTCATTCCTTTAGATTGCAATGATATGCATGCCAGTCAGTTTCCTCTTTTATACGAGTACATATAGATTTGCAACGGTCCTCACTCATGCTACCAATCAATTCACGCTGTCACGAACGATTAGTTACACATTTTTTCATACTATTTTCCTGCCATTTTATACTCTTTCAGCTGTGAACAAAAATGCTTGACATTTCACGAAGTAGGTATAATAAGGTAGGATATACGTTAACAAGGTCAATGACATGTAGCCCATGTAGGTCACCGGTGACCCGACCATTTTAGGAGAGGTAGGAAGCGTAATTGTAAGCAATCCGACTGGGAAATATACCTCCACCTCACAGAATACCGCAGCCAAATAACAATTCCCTTGAGGGTTGTTGTGTTCCTGCGAGTGAGTGAGGTCACCAGAAAGGAAGGAGATGCTGCGTTGGCAGCGGAGGTGGCTGCGCGTGAGCGATATTTTTATTTTATATTGCGAGCGTTAATATGGCTACGGTAACCGTTTCACAGTAGTATAAAAAAAAATGTTCTCAAATTAGGCGCTATGACGGTCACCGGTGACCTCAGAGCAGACTCATATGCGAGATGAATTTATAGGCCATACCATAGGTCTTACTTAATGGACAAACCACTATTGCGGCTGATCTAAGTGGCGCCCAAGAATAATTCTCTTGCATGGTTTAGACCAGCAGTTCCCAATTAGTTTTTTCTACGTACCACTTCAAGAAAAACCTCAAACTTGCGTATCCTTTATTGCAGGAACGATAAATAAAAAATCAAATCAGGTGTATTTTATATTCATTATCATTAAAAGAGATTCTAATGACACACTAAAGTGCTAGATTCATACGTTTACCTTACCTATCTGAATATTTTTTTGGCAATTGTTATTGCATTCTTGTTATTTAAGGATTTAATATTTAAGTTAAGAGATTGCTGCGCGTACCCATTGATGCAATCTCGCGTGCCCCTGGGGGTAAGCGTACCACAAATTGGGAATCACTGTCACCCTTTGTCAAAAATAAAAATATGATATAAAATGAGTGAATCAAACTAATTTCTTTGTAAATCATACAAAACCTATTCTAAACATATTTGGTAGAGATATATTCAAAGTAAACAAGTTATCAATATAGACTCTGATACAGAAACATACAAAAAAAATAAGAATTTTTATAATGTCGTCATCAAATTTCGAACTAGTCCGGGGTGCCCGGAGTCGTGACCATGGCGCTTTGATAACGAAAATTTAATATCCAACTTTAAAGCGCTGCCCTGACGGTCACCTCCCGAGGGTTTTGGTTATAAACAGGGTATTCAAAGCAATTAAGCCCATTTTCTTTACTGCCTAATCTTCATACTATCTTCTTTTTTTATACTACGTCGGGTGGCAGACAAGCATACGGTCCGCCTGATGTCAAGCGGTTACCGTAGCCGTATGCAATATAAAATATCGCTCGCGCGTCGCCACCCCGCTGCCAACGCAGCATCTCCTTACTTTCTGGTGACCTCACTCACTAGCAGGAACACAACCACCCTCAAGGGAATTGTTATTTGACTGCGGTATTTTGTGAGGTGGAGGTACATTCCCCAGTCGGGTAGCTTACAATTATGCTCCCTACCTCTCTTTTCGCCAAAGCTTCGTTTGTCAGTCAGCATGGTGCACCGCGTGCAGGTGAAGTTGGCTTTGGTTCCAAGATGTTTATGAATCTCTTACACCCCAAAATCTATTTTCTATCCATTTTCATCATACAATTCTATGTATTTTTTCTCACTTCGATTATGGCAGTAGACGTGTTTACTTACACAGTACCTGGATTGTTTTTCTCAGATGGCTGGGCACAAAATGGGCGATATCGGTGTCGTTCCTGGCATACATGCCGTACATCGCAGCTCAACTCTGGCCGAAGTTCTACACGCTTATCCCCGCGGGCCTTATCGTGGGCCTGGGTGGAGGGCCGTTGTGGTGCGCCAAGTGCACGTATCTGTCCGTGGTATGTATTGGACCAGGCATGGGTAACTTTTGGAAATTGGCGGGCCAACCTGGGGCCCTATCTGCAAAGCTGAAGCCGATTCCCAGTAATTTTTTTGATTGCGAGTATAAAAGTTCAGCTTACATTTATGGTACTTGTATTTAGCTTAACTCGTAGAAACACTGAAGCTCTACCGACTGAGCTGAAGGTGATTGTCAATAACTAAAACGTAAGACCTATTTTTCGAATCAAAATATTCGATGGTAATCGGCTTCAGCTTCGGCGGTAGGGCCTCTGGTGTATGATAATAACAACAGAAGCATGAATATAAAATAACCATGACAAAAAAATTACCTTCGCCCGCGAGTTGAACATGATCAGGGGCCGTACCGCCGAAGCGGAATCCGTTTCCCATCGGATTTTTTTATTGCGAATATCAAACTTAAACTTGCATTAGGGGCAATCTGATAGAAATACTGAAGCTCTACCGACGAAGCTATAACTATTGGCTAATATTTTTTGGAAATCAAAATAGTCGATGGGAATTGGCCTCAACTTAGGCGGTAGGACCACAAGCCGGATCAAAGGCCGGGTTGGATCATATATTTATTAGATTATACTAGAATTGAAACCACGTTTGGGCTACTCTGAAGGCGAATCTATACGCTATTTACAGATTGGTATAAAGCACTAGAAACCGCGTGTCTGTACATTTCATAAATTTATTAAAATAATAGTAATAAGAAATGAGTTGTAGAACATAAAAAAATATTTTTATTTTTTGTCTTTATATGTGTACACGCCAATCTCTAAAACTGCTGAACAGATTTTTTTGCTGTTCTCATAAATAGATTATGCTTAGTTAGGAGCAATATATAGGTTTTGTTTTATTGAAATCGGATGTCAGAAAAAAGAAAGGTCTTCTAAAGTACCTTATAGAATTCGCCTGATAAAATATGCATGTTAAAAATCAATAAAATGGTCTAAATTGGATAGGAATATAGGCAGTATAAAAAAATGATGAAAACATAAATATTTTTTAATTTCCAGGTTTCAGACGCACATAGTAAAATTTCCGGGATTTCCGCTGAAGCCTTGCTAGTAAGGTTTCTCGGCCTGTTTTTCATGCTGTTCCAGATGAACCAGGTTTGGGGAAACCTTATTTCGTCATTAGGTAAGATTAATTTTAAATCATAATAAATATGTACAATAAAACAATAATAATGATGTTGACAAGCCTGAAAGTCAAATGGTTAGCAATGGCCAGATGGCTACTTTGACACCGAGAGTGGAGGCTGGATCCTAGCACAAGACAAACGTATGTTTGCATCTGAATGTGTTTATGTATTATAAGTACATATAGATAGAGTCCTATCTGTAGTGTATCTGCTTTAGTGTCGTTTAAGTAATTTAAAAAAATTGTATAGTACTGGCGTATAGTCAATACTCTATATATATATTACTCAATTAATTTCTGCGTTCAAATATGTTTTTTAAAATTTATTAGTTATCAGACTCATTTATATGTTGTTGGCATATCCTATAAATCGTCGGATTACAAACGGCGACGTTTGTTTCTAGACGCTGGCCGTCTTGCGAATTGCCGAAGTCAAATTGTAAAATGTTTCGTCATTTTATATAAAGCCAGCAGGTGTCGCACGCCTTTTACAAAAATGGCTCCGCAAACCGTCTAATTAGTTTTTAATCTTGCCAAGCCTGACGCTATGACAGAACAAAAAAAAACCAAAAATCTACTCCAATCTAACCAAGACACGTTTTATTACATTGATCAAAGATCGGTGATTATCAATAATCATAGAAATGAGAATATAGAGTTAATAATCACCAATATATAATATATAATACTATCACATTATTTAATAGGGACATCGCCCGTAACTAGACATGGCCAAAATGCGGCGCATTTAAAATAAATTCCCAATATGTACAATGTACCTACATATAAATTTTTGATTGTACTTGTGATATGAAGTACTGATTGGAAATGTATCATAAAACCTGACATTTTGCCTATCTATACCCGTAACACTTAAACAAATTTATTTTATTTGAAGCCATGGTCACCCTGAAACTCCATTATCCATTTACAATTTGCCAAAGGCAAATAACAAAACAGCGATCGTTTAGAACAGATATGTTTGTAATCAGATGAATTATGCGGTTTGCCTACCACAAATACATCAAAGGTGATACAAGTCGGGTTTAATACCAGTGATTTTCGAGGTGTTAGTAGCTCACCACGACCTTTAGATCCAATACCAATCTCACCTGCACGTAGTGAAAGGCGAAGGAGGTCCTGGCAAAAAGGAGGTAAGTACAAGCTGCCCGACTGGGGAAGTATCTCCACCTCACAGAAAATCGCAGATAAATAACCCTTTCCTTGAGGGTTATCGTATTCCTGCGAGTGATGGAGGTCACCGGGAAAGAAGAAGTTTCATTGGCACAGGGACAGCGGCTCTCGAGCGATATATTTCCCATGTTGCAAGCGTTTATATGGCTAATATAAGCTTGTCTGCCGCCGACGTAGTTTAAAAAAATCTATTAATTAAAAGTCAAAATATTGGCTTTTAATTTATAGATTTTTTCTCATTCTGTACATACATATATATTCTATATTTATAGTGCTATCGTTTGGCGGCAACACAGCTGCCGTGACTGCAGTCAACGCATCTACGATTCCACAGCTATGTGGTGCTAACTTTCTGCCCAGTGTCGACGCTGCTGCGGCCTTGCAAGAGCAGCCGGCCGAGAAGATCCAAATCATTGCAGGTATGATTATCAATGTTTGTTTTATGTTGAATTCGTATGCATATAAGTACAGCCATACACAAATGTAGGTAAATAATGGCTATGTATGTGCTGTATTCAAGTATGGCTTTACTTATTTCCCTACCTTATGTAACCTACGCATACGAATTTCAATATGAAATGTTTAATGAAGGGTGAATGAATCCCTTGGCATTTTTGATGTTTCGGCGGGTTACCCCGAATTTTCACGTGGTAACGAGTCGATACTCTCAAGTATTTTTGATACTAGTTAGTAAAAATAATGGGCCGCACAAATTGTTAAAAACGTAAAACATGTTACCGCAACTGAGGTCTCATTTTTCCCATAGTAATGTTTGAATGCAATGGACTAAAAAGACAAGTAACTAATTACTGTTTCCAATTTAGCTATTAGGTATATATTTTTTTTTGCAATAATTTATTAAACTAGTCATAATTTCGCTTTGTGGTGCTATCTAGTAACTATGTTTTTAATTATAAAGTTTCTAAATCGTACAACATCTGCCAGGTGTTCCGCGACGGTTCAAATATTTTTTAATTTTAACAATTGTCTTAAACATTTTTTTTAATACTACATCGGGTGGAGAACAAGCATATAGCTCACCTGATATGAAGCGGTTACCGTAGCGTAGCCATATTAACCCTCGCAACACAAAATATCGTTTGCGCGCCGCAACCTCCGCTTCTACATTCTAGTAAAATCATCATCATCATCATCATCATCAGCCTGTATCTACCCACTGCTGGATATAAGCCTTCCCTAATGCCTTCCACCAGATACGATCCTCCGCCTTCCGCAATCAGCCGCTCCCAGCCGCTTTCTTAAGGTCGTCGGACCATCTAGAAGGAGGGCGCCCAACACTTCGTCGTCCTATGCGCGGCCTCCACTCTAATACCTTCCTCCCCCATCTGCCATCACTTACTCGGCAGATGTGACCGGCCCATTGCCACTTCAGCTTACAAACTCTGAAGGCTATGTCGACAACTTTGGTTCTCCGTCGAATTTCTTCGTTCCGGATTCGATCCCGCAGAGAAACCCCGAGCATAGCCCTCTCCATCGCTCGCTGCGCGATCTTTAGCCTGTGGTCCGATGGTCAGTGTCCAAGTCTCTGCACCATAAGTCATCACAGGGAGAACGCACTGGTTGAAGACTTTTGTCTTCAAGCACTGGGGTATCTGCGCGGCGAAGATGTGACGAAGCTTTCCAAAACCTACCCAGCCCAGTCGAATGCGTCTATCGATCTCTTTGTTGAAATTACCCCGGCCAAGCTGTATAGAATGACCGAGGTAGACATAGTCATTAACCACTTCAATAGCTGCATTCTCTACGATAACCGGGCTAGGGATGACAAAATCGTTGTACATGACTTTCGTCTTGTCGAAATTCATCCCCAGCCCCACACGTCGAGATGCAGCATTGAGATCGACCAACATACGACCGAGATCCTCCAGCGATTCAGCCATTATGACCACGTCGTCGGCGAACCGAAGGTGTGAGATGTACTCGCCATTCACATTGACGCCCCGTTTTTTCCAGTCTTAAATACGTCTTCCAGAGCAGCGGTGAATGTTTTGGGGAAATGACATCTCCTTGACGTACTCCCCGCTGCAGCTGGATAGGCTTAGACTGCTGGTCCTGGACGCGGACAGTCATTGTCGCAGAGCTATATAGCCATCTCAGCACCTCGATATAGCGGTGGTCGACTTGGCATCGCTGTAAGGATTCCAGAACAGACCAAGTTTCGATGGAGTCGAAGGCTTTCTCGTAGTCCACAAAAGCTACACAGAACGGCAAATTGTACTCTGTGGTTTTCTGCACAATCTGCCGCAATGTATATATGTGGTCCACGGTACTTTACGAAACCCAGCCTGTTCCGGTGGCTGGTAGTCATCAAGCCTTCGAGCGAGACGATTCGTGATAACCTTTGAAAACAGCTTATACACGTGGGTCAGGAGTGAGATCGGTCTATAATTCTTCAATAAGGTTTTGTCACCTTTCTTGAAGAATAAGACGACCAAACTCCTGGTCCACGCGACTGGTGCGGTCCCATTGTGAATGACGGAATCAAACAGACGTTGTAGTTCCTTTAGAACCGGAGTTCCTCCAGCTTTCAACAGTTCTGTTGTGATTCCGTCCTCACCGGGAGCCTTACCATTTTTCAGCTGTTCAAGGGCTATCCTAATCTCACCCATGCTGATGTCTGGAATGTCCTCGGTTTCGTGTCGGGTTAGTGGGGATCGGCGATCACTTACACGAGCAGCTGATGTAGGGACAAGTGCATGTGCAGCATAGAGTTTGCCATAGAATCTCTCCATCTCTGCGAAGATCTCTGACTTAGAAGACACGACTCGGCCATCCTCTAGCTTGAGCTTCGACAGATAAGCCCTTTCAGAAGGCCCAGAAAAGACTTTCAGCCCTTTGTTGCGCGCTATCACGTCCTCAACTTGTTTAGCACTGAAGACGCGATAGCAACATATTCTGTCGAAGCTCTAACAGTTAATTCTAGTAAAATACGAAATTGCAATAATTTTATAAAAGAAAGTCGGGTTAGTTACTCCCATTTATAACTCAAGAATAGCTGGATTGATTTTTATCATCTGTGATTTGTTGGATTTGTTTCATATATAATATAAATTAATGAAAAAAATATATGATGAAATTGTCAGGACAAGTTTTGTATGGAAAATTTGTATGGTAGATTGAGCTACAGCAAAGCGTGGGCTAATTACATATAGTAGTATACAGGATAGGCACCATTTTTGAAAGGATTTCGATGCAAATGTACAATATAGAACCGTTATAATAGTAACGATAAGAATAAAATAAATAGAAACGATAAGATTTTTCCCAGGTCCATACATGAGAGAAAACATGAATTTTATTCAAGTTCTCGGAAAAATCTTACGGCGAATTAAATTTGGTTCCCTAGGCATCTACGTGAGTAACTTTTATATATTAATCAATCTGTGACTTTGTATATGTTTTTTCATTTTTCAGGTATATATCTCGCGTGCATGGCCGGCGCTGCTCTGATTGTTGCTGTTGGAGTCGATTCTATGAAAAGGTTTGGCATTCACAATATATATAATATAATATCACCAATCAACAACCCATAGGTACTGATCTGGGGTATTATCGGCTAAGCTCAATCTTAATCAAACTTCAGCTTAAATTTATGGTACATGTGTTTAGCTGGTAGAAACACTGGAGCTCTACCGACTGACCTGAAATTATTTGTCAATAACTAAAACATAAGACCTAGGTTTCGAATATTCAATGAAATATTCCCCTGCTTAGACATTAGGATGCTTACATATACAATAGAACCTGATTACCTCCTTACACAAATATACAAATTGTTCTTTATCTCGTACACATATTTTATCGTACAGAGAGCTGCGACCAGTCGCTTTATGTAAGCACGCTTTGGCTTCTTTATTATGTGAGGTACTTCCCCAGTCGGGCAGCTTATAAATACGCTGTACCCTACCTCTCTTTTTGTCAGAGCCTCTTTCGCTAGTCGACACGGTGCAACACGTGCCGGTGAGTTTGGATTTGGCTCTAAAGATCGTGTTGAGCCACTTACACCTCAGATTTTCAGAAGTTCTCTGTTGCCAAAAAAGTTAGAGAAATGCTGCTCTAGGACATAGTCTTTTTGAGCCCTTTAATCCATCATAATCTATACAGATAAATAAAATTGGAGTCTCTGTTTGTAATATTAAAATAACCGCTTTTTACCAAAATGCATACGGATGTATACACGCTACATATACCAAAATTTTTTTTTTCAATTTTTGTCTGTCTGTTTGTGCGTGTGAAACGGCTGGACCGATTTTGACGGGACTCACACTGGCAGATAGCTGATGTAATTTTATTTTATATAAATAATAAAAAAAATACTGTTCCGCGCTGACGAAATCGCAGGCACAGCTAGTTAATAATAAATATCTTACGCATTTCTGTTCCAGGTATGACTCAAACCGTAGCAGCTCAGAAGTGAGTCTATCAGGGCTGGCATTATTGTCAATTACCTTAAAACTGCTGATAGAGCCAAACCAATTGCTGCTCATTCTTATCAACATTTTCATTGGCCTCGAACAGGCTTTCTTCGGAGCTGAATTTACTGCCGTAAGATTTTTTTATACTACTAGCAGTGGCGGAATAATGCTAAAGCGGGCTCTAGGCAACATTGTATTTCCAGGCCTGCCAAAGAAGTTTTCACTTCAAAAATAAAAATTAAAAACTTAATTTTCGTTCCCCAAAAATTACTAGCCTAGGCCTTAGTCCGCCCCACTACTAGGGTGGAGGCAAACAAAACACAATCTACCTGACGATGCCTATGGACACTCTTGGCACGAGAGGCATCACTCACTCGTTGCCGACCCTGTAAAAACCCGTTTACGTTTTTGTTAAAAATAAAACCCATACTGTAGTTCTCTGGTAAAATATTGGCAGGCATTGGCATTATATAAGGCTGGAAAGAAAGATAGGAATAATACTCCTTTCTTTCTTTCTTTCCAGCCTATATCGATGTTACCAGGAAGTTCATTCCACCCCACTTGAGAGCTCGAGAAAAAAAAACTTTTCTGGAGCCGAATGGTTACAATTTGTGAGGGTAAATTCCCGGCCCATAGCGAGCGATGCGAACATAGTAAGAGACCGTGGACATCATATCAAATAGAACTTCTCAGGACATAACCTAATGTGCAATCGGTAGAACACGCAAATGGAGGCAAAGTCTCTCCTCAGAATTAATGACTCAATACACGTTCTTGTTTGGGATCTACTGGTTTACTCGTAGGTCATAATTACTACAACCATCTACAGATTCGATTATGTCCACCTGTAGCAGTTTTAGACGGATGGACTACTACCCAACACATTTGCTACTAAAACTAGACAAGCGTTAGGAGTAAATTTGTATTATAAAATAAAAGTATACTAAAATACATTTCTTGTATTTTAATTAGATGTTGCCAATTTAAAAAAAACGAGCTTCCGATTAAGTCGGGATACAGGGATATGCGCGTAAGAATTCGCGGCCACAAGCTAATATATACATAATATAATACGGGAACAATATTTTCTGTCACCTAAGTTTAGATGTGTCACTAATCTACAGTAACCTAATAATAATATCTATCCCCAAGAAATATATTAGTCATCATTTTAATCAAAACTGTCTCTAAATATAAATCATCAGCTTCACAAACTATTAGTATCATTTAATTCGTTTGATCATCAAAATAATAGATCTGTCACCAAATAAATAGATCAGCTCCTTAATTTAATGAAAAAATGGCTAATAGGGGCGAAGTCAAATTGGCGTCATATTCACTGACGAGTCTTACCAATACTTGGTCAATATATTATTTATAAATCATGTTTTGGTTAGATTTGAATAGATTTTTGGTTAGGTTAGGGTTTTCTTGTGTCCTGTCATCGGAAATAGGAGCTCCGCGAAGCGGAGCTCCGTCAACCTATATGATGAATGATGTGGTGCCAAGTAAGCTTAATTATTAATAATTGACAATATAATACATACAAAAACATTTATTTGGTACTAGACCCTATATCTCCATGATTTTAGGTGATTTATTGTGGAATCGATTTTATATTGTTTGGTGACTACATTTTGGTGACAAATCTATTGCGGGCAAACCCTATTAGTTAAGAAACACAAAACTAATTAAATTGGCGATAGCTTAAATGATACCCATATAATACATGGAAATACATCTACTGACCCAGACTAAACAGACATGTTCATGCACATAAATGTTTGACTTGTGTGGGTATCAAATCGATGTACGAGTACATGACACACAATGACAATGGCAGTTGAAAAGCGCGCCATAATTCAATCATGAAGAAATCCTAGACTTTATTTCTAGGTATTCTATTACATTATATAAAAGCGAAAGGTCACTTATACGAAATCTCGAAAACTAATAGATATGCAGATGAAATTTGGCAGGTAGCTTATAGGTCTGCTAAAAACGGATATAAACGCGACAGGGTCAGATTAAGGGTATCTACTATTGTTTTTTTATACGGTTTATACGAAAGTGTTGCATATGATTATCTAATTATCCATATGTAGATATCTCTATTTTGAATAAAATAAACAGGCCCGCTTTTTCACACATGTGTGTGTAGAGCTTGTAATATATAAAATTTATTTGCTTCGCAGGCATTTGTATCGTGCGCCGTGGGTACAGGTTCTGTAGGGTTCGTCATGTTGACTTTTGGGCTCGCAGATGCCATTGGTTGCGTCGTCACTGGCTATATAGCAAAGGTAAGTACTCTCAAATATACACATCAACATAATTAATCATACTTCCCTATGACGTCCTAGTAGTGAGCTTTTCTTCTTCTTCTTTCTGTATTTATAAAAGGCATCCGTTACTGACTGATCTGTCAACGCATATCCCGAATCGCTGGATTAGAGCCCTACCGCCTAATCTGTAGCCGATTCCCGTTAGATTTTTCTTATTATGTTTATCACAAACATAAACAAAAGTCCGATTTTCGCAATCGAAAATCCCGATGGTAATTGCCTTAGGCATTTATTATATACACTTAAATTTATTTATTATATCTACTTATATTGGGGATCTATCCCAGATCAAGGGTAGAGCCGCCGAAGCTGATTACGATCAGATTTCTTGATTGCAAAAATCAAACTTTAGCTTATATTTATGGTACTTGCGTTTAGGTTAGCTGTTAAAACCCTGGAGCTCTATCGATTGAGCTAAAGATGTTTGTCAATAACGTAAGACCTATTTTTAGAATCAAAATATTCGATCATAATCTGACAGAAGGTAGCCAAATAACAATAGCCTTGAGGATTGTAGTATTTCTGCGAGTGAGTAAAGTCACCAGACTTGAGTAGATACTGCGTTAGCAGCGCAGGCTAGTTCTGACTCCAGAACTCGTGTAAAATTCTTTATATTTCAAGCATCTAAAGCTATGCTTACAAGTTTTACATCAGTAGGGCCATACGCTTGTTTGTTATTCGCCATAGTGTAAAAAAATAATGTAAATTATAGATCTCAGGGAGATTTCCATTGCTGTGCGTGGCTGCCGTGGCCCACTCGGCGTTGTTGGCCACGGTGCTGCTGTGGAGGCCTCAAGCCGGGCAGGGCCACATCATGTACATCATAGCCGTGTTGTGGGGGCTGTGTGACTCTGTGTGGATGGTCCAGATTAATGGTGAGTGTTGTCAGTACGATTATATTCCAAAGTCAGAAGTCAAATTCTAATAGCTTCTTACTCCTACTAATTTCTTCTGATTAAATTCGTTGTGAGTTTCAAGGCAGCCGTAGTTTTACCCTCGGACTGCAATGGACTTCACTGTTCTTTGCCTTTTTTGGTGGTCGCCGCTGTTAATCCTGGCTACACAGGAGACACAGTGGTGGTAATCTGTGGTGGGCTCCTGTTAAGTTAAAAAAAAGTACGATTATATAAGTTTGACGTAACAGTAAAGGCAGACAGTTGTTCAACATAATAATAGGCTTGTGAACCGTTTTTATTTCAATTTGTGATGTAGGGACGTCACAATAATATAACTATAGGTGATTACTTCAAATGAAAGAATAACTTGAAAATCTCAATATTAGACTATCCCGAAAATGCTCCATACAATAGGTTATGACGTCACACATAAAAGTATTGACAAAAGACTTAAAAGCATTACTTACATTTCGTATTTGTGTGAGTTACTCTATGTCGGTCTACATGATGTTATTTGTAGCTATTTCGTTTTACTTACAGCGTATTATGGGGTCCTGTTTCCTGGCAGAGAAGAGGCGGCCTTCGCTAACTTCAGGCTATGGGAGTCTATGGGATACATAATAGCCTACATAATATCCCCTTACATGAGAGTCAGTGAGAAGACTTACTTGATGCTTGTAGCATTGATAGTAGGCATGGCATGTTACTTCATTGTAGAGTATCGAGATAGGAAGACTAAGAGCTTTGAGATCGAAATAAGGGAACCTAGTTTTGAGAAAGGAATTGATAATATTGCTTTTAAAAATGTCGATTGATGTAGCGATTCCATTTACTTACATAAGTCACACTCCGGACACTCCATACAAATGTTGCAAACTATTACATAAACTATGACGTCTATGAGTTTGTGTGCACGTAGCGCCATACAAAATGTTCCATATTCGTATCAGAGGGAAGGTGAGGTCGATACGAGAGAGCGGCAAGGGGTGGCCATACTGTGCGTACATTGTACTATTACTTATACTGTACCGAATGTATAAATAAGTGTTAAGTACGAAATTAGATTTTGTATTGATTGTTTCAGTTTTGTGTCAGTAGATGGCACTGTAACGATATTTGTCCAGACTGTTAGTGCGAGGTTTTTTGTTCGATGATGTCAACGTAAAAAAACAAAAGTAAGTAGATTATTGTAATCTTTTATGAGTATTAAACCTAAACCGACCAAATAGAGAAGAACTGTCATGTCGTGCATTTATAAGACGCGTGTTACATATCCAAATTATGTGACTTACTTGCTCACATTTTGAAGTGAACAACCCCGCTAATTTGGATATGTACGCGTCTGGTAAATTCACAATATTATAAAACTTTTTCTGAATCTGGTCGGCTTGTAAACGTTAACACGTTCGAATGTGACCCAAAAACTCGCAATAGGCACTCGGATCGTATAAGTTAAAAATTAGCATTATGTACCTGTAGCCATGGTAAATAATAACTGAATTTCTTATTTGATACACTTTGGATGCCTCGTTGATAAAAATGTACCTACACTTGTGGGTGCTTGTGGTACAACATGACCAAAAGTCATTCCGAGTCAGACCGACTATTGTGGAAATCTATGGAGGCCTATGTTCCGAGTAGGGTTGTAACGGAGGCCTTCTTAGAGGAGGCGGAGTCTGATGCGGAGACGACGAGATTCACCTCCGCGGATGCGGAGGTTAACGGAGGCTGAGGTGAAAGTGGATGTAGAAAAAAATAGTAATTATGGTTAATTAAAACTATTAAAAATACAAGATCTTTGTTTCAAAACGTACATTCATATTACATTTAAGTAAACATTTAATAAATAAAAATTACCTACTAGTAATAAAAATTGACACAAAATCTGGAATTGATGTGTTCAATTAGTTTTTATCGCGCATTATTTCTTCTATGATTACGTAAATAAAACTCCGTTACAACTCCGCAAAAATTGTACGGAGGCGGAGGCAAAGGTAAGATTTTTTGCGGAACTTCCGCAATAACGGAGGCGGAGGCGAGGTTCCGTTACAACCCTAGTTCAGAGTGCTTAGTGTAATATTACATCTTATTGTTAGATGGAGTTACTGAATGGCATATTATTGAATTGAAACTTTGACGTACACATGGTACAGATACATCAGGTATGTTTTTTACCGACACTTACTGTTGTCAATTGACATGAACTTCATCAGCTGTGTTTTGTATGGAATTTGACAACCAAACTCGTGATGAAGTCATGGCAAAATACTTATCTGTCACTGGAATAACATACCTGGTGGTTTTTCAACCATGGACGGACAGAAGATTTTGAATTGAGGATTCGACTATAATGTGATATGATCTTATATAAGTAGTAGTTTATAAGTTTATGTTACAACTACAATAAGAAACAATATACGTAATAAAACACTTAGAAATAATGTAAGTAATAATTTCAAGCAATTAATGCATAAAATTTGTCTTGTTTTTATATTATATATTCTTTGTGTTTATTATAAAGTTATACCTACCCTACGAAAAACATATTTTCTTTGTTTTTTTTTATTGTAGGTACAAGTAAGTGTGATGTAACCTTTCGTGTGCCGGGGTCCCATGGCTTGGTACAGAGTTGATAGATAGGTCGCGGCACGGTAGGCTAATTAGTCTTCAACATGTGATATGGCTGAATACGAGTGTGCAATTTTATGTATTAAATGGAAATTTGATACTTTGAGGCATGTAAGTGGCTAACGTATCTTTAGAGCCAAAATCAACTTTCCCTGTACGTGCCGATCATTAGCAAAAACTCTGGCAAAAGAGAGGTAGATATATCAAGTCCGACTGGGGAAGTACTACCATTACACAGACCGCTGCCCCTACCGCCGAAGTTGAAGCCGATTACTATCAGACTTTTTGATTGCGAAAATAGCCCTTAGGTTTAAGTTAATGACAATCATCTTCAGCGCGTAGAGCTCTATGGTTTCTTCCAATTAAGCTAAACACAGTATCGCCAATCTAAGCTAAAGTTTGATTTTCGTAGTCAAAAAATCCGGCGGTAATCGGTTTCAGCTTCGGCGGTAGGGCCCCACAGTCGAATAACAATGTTTTTGAGATTTGTTGCTCTTGTAAATTGTTGTTGTTATTGTTGTCTACTGACAATTATTAGGTGGGTAAGGTTTATCATATGTGAGTCGGTCAGGTTACTAGATGTGAGGAGATTCGTCGTTAGCATCGTTAGTGGCAGCGCGCGCATGACTCATTGTATTGTAAGCGTCCATAGGCTATGGTCTTCTATTTATCCCACGTCTGGGATACGGGCCACCCCAATCGAAGGGGTTAAGGGCATATTCCACCGCGCTGTTCTTCTGCTGGTTGGCGAAGTTGGCTGGTTGCGGATAGATTATGGTAACCGATTTGTATTAGGCGGGTTGTATGCTTGTTAAGCATCCCATACACAATGGTAAGTTTCATCATAATCAGCCTGTATTTATCCACTGTTGGACATAGGCGTTCCTTATGTCTTATGTCTTCCACCATATGTGAGTTTTCCGCATCCAGCCCCTTGCGGCCGTTCTCTTGAGGTCAGCGATCCATATAGAGGGGGAGGGGGACGCTTCGATGCCCCATACGAGGTCTCTACTCTAGGCCCTTCCTCCCCCATCTGTCATCACTGACTCGGCAGATGTGGCCGGCTCATTGCCACTTTGTTGACTCTGAGAGTCGACAACAGAAGTTGTCGACATAGCTCTCAGAGTGTGGATTTGTTCGTTTTTGCTGCGCCGCTTTCAATTTATGGACCAGCCCAACGGTCAGAGTTCAAGTTTCTGCACCGTAGGTTATGGCGGAGGATGTACTGGTCGAAGATTTTGGTTTTAAAGTTTGATTTGAGTTTGAAGATGAAATATCGGGGCTTTCATAAAAGAGAGATTGTGGAGAGCTTAATTATACCACAGTATAAGTAATAGTACTAACGTATATACTCTGCTACGGGCGGGGAAATACCTCCATCATGCAGAAGACCGCAGTCAAATAATAGATGTAAAATGTTGTTGTCTTCCTGCAAGTGAGTGATATTTTCAGGAAGAAAGGAGTTGCTGCGATAGCGGCAGCGTATGTTTCATATTGCGAGCTTATATGGCTACAGTATTGGGAGCTTATAATGCTTAACATCAGGCATCAGGCACATTTGCCATCCGACATAATATAAAAAAAATATTTAATTCTTTGATAACTTGTTGACAGGTAATACTCCTTATAAAATACAAATAGCAACAACTTACCTACGAGAGATGTTTGGCCTTACAAACTTAAACCAGTCACCAAAAAAATATGAACAATAATGACAAAAATAATTTGTTAACGATTCTTATTATACATTACTAGTTTTTGCCCGAACTAGGGACTCCAACTTTTTTTTACAAGAAATAAAGTACCTATATTTAGGTCTGAGAAGAATATTAAACTGTATTCTAGCAAAATTATATTAGTAGTATTTTATTTATTTTATGTTTTACATAAGTACGAGTACAAATGTTTCAGAGTTTCTCGCACAACTTATTAATTTACAGTCTTTTCTATTATTTTTACATACGCCTCACCACAATTATAACTAAAATTAAATTAGCAGCTCATTTTTTATTACAAATAAAAAAATATCATAAGCGTTTATGTCTAACACTAGTGTTATATGTATATAGGTTATAAGGTAGTTAAAATTGTAAAATAGATAAATCATTATTAATAATAGATATATAAGTGCCTTGTCCACGACAGGGGTGTGCGCTATTTACAAAGTAAGCCGATCTGCGCATGCTCAGCGGCATCTTACACCGTTGAGCGTGCGCATATTGCGATTGGCTAAGAAAAAAAAAAAAAAAAACACTAGTGTTAAGCATTTTTATGCTGAAAACATTATTTTGTATTAGTGTCCGACCGAAACTGGTTTTTACGACCGAAACTGAAACCGAAACCGAATTTCGGCAACGGTCTCAGTTTCGGCCGAAACCGAAACCGAAACTTTTAGGGGCCGTCCCACTAATCACGTAAAGCTCGAATGAGGGGGGAGGGGATTCGGTAAAAATCACGAAATATCATACGGGGTGAGGGGGGGGGGGTGTATTAATATATCACGTGTATTTTTTTTTTCAAAAACGCGATTTCAAATTTGAAAAGCGGCGTGTAGAAGTTCTTGACTAGCCGAGCCGCTAGGCAACGAACGAAATCCCCACGCGTCGCACAACACAACTCCCTGCGCATACATTATAATAATGGTTTCCGAGTATTGATGGGGCTGCCACTATTCTGTAGCTTTCTACGTTCTTCAAAAAGGGCATGAAGAGATTTTTACAGGGTTGACAACGCGCATATGATGTCTCTGGTGTTACAGGCGTCCATAGGGTACGGTAACTGCTTTCCATCAGGCAGACGGTATGTTTGTTTGTCACCTTACTGGTAAAACAAAAATCCTTATTAATAAGAACGCGTGGTAGCTCCAACAATACTCTGAAAACATTAATCGATAAATTTGATTTGCCTACGCTAGAATCTACAGTACTATTACTTATACTGTGCTAGTACGTAGAATGAAATTAGATTATATACTTTATACCTGCATTTAAAAATAATATTCTAAAAGTTTTAAGATTATTTGTAGCTACTTTGTAGCTTTTGGGGTGTAAGTGGTTCATCAACATCTTTGAACCAAAGCCAACTCCACCGAGACGAGGTGCACCCTGCTGACTGACAAACGAAGCTCTGGCGAAAAGAGAGGTAGGGAGCGTAATTGTAAGCTACTCGACTGGGGAATGTACCTCCACCTCACAGACCGCAGCCAAATAACAATTCCCTTGAGGGTTGTTGTGTTCCTGCGAGTGAGTGAGTGAGGTCACCAGAAAGGAAGGAGATGCTGCGTTGGCAGCGGGGGTGGCGGCCCGCGAGCGATATTTTATGTTGCAAGCGTTAATATGGCTACGGTAACCGCTTCACATCAGGCCGGCCGTATGCTTGTCTGCCACCCGTCGTAGGAAAAAAAAAAAGGCTTCGAAAAGTACACGTGGGGGGGGGGGGGATTCAGGCTTAACCTCACCACGTATCACCAAGGGGAGCGGGGGTGTTTAAAAATGCAAAATTAACATCACGTGATTAATGGACGGCCCCTTACGAAACAAATACCAAGTACCTAACTATTGTTTGTTTACATATAGCAGTAGCGAATGAATTAAATTAACCACTAAATATTCAGACATTTATGTTAAACTTGATTCTACTATAATCTATGCATTAAGATTATTATACTAAATTATTTTTCGATGTTTACTACCTACATTTCTACAATATCACATGATAAAACTTACCGAATTTAAAACAAATCACATGAAAACTCACAAACAACAAACAAAACGCACTGCAAACACAAACAAGTCATGACATGATTGGGCACGCGGCAAAAAGTCTTCGTCGCTTGGATGGATTTTACCGCGCCGAACATAATCGAGCTCAGCGCGGGAACCCTCGAATGCAGTTTCGGTTTCGGTCGCAGTTTCGGCAGGTTTGCCGCCGAAACCGAAACTAAACCGAAACTCGTTTTTTTTTGCCGAAACTCGACCGAAACCGAAACCGAAACCGAACATTCGGTCGGACACTATTTTGTATACTTTATTTTTGTTCAACAGTAAAAAGTATAATGTAGTGAAAAACAGTATAATACTGTTTTTAACAGTAGGTATATAGTTGGCAACCCTAGCACGAGCTGCGAAAGGCGCTCTGGCAAAAGAGAGGTAGGGTACCTAAAATGTATTTGTAAGCTGCTGTACTTCTGCTTGTAGGCTGGTGTACTTCAACCTCACAGAATATCGCAGCTAAACAACAATTCCGTTTAGGGTTGTTGTGTTCCTGCAAGCGAGTGAGGTCGCCAGCACGAAAAAAGTTGCTGCGTTGGGAGCAGGGCTGGCGGCGCACGAGCGATATTTAATGTTGCGAGCCTTAATATGGCTACGGTAACCGTTTCACATCAAGCGGGTCGTATATTTGTCGGCATTCGACGTTGTATAAAAAAAGAAGTACAGAGAGGGAGCGAGATGGAGTTACAGATGAAGTTTTAATTTCTGTAGTCTGGTCAAGCACATAACATTTTTATGTGTTAGCCACGGGTGCCCCAGCTTCATCCATATGTGATAGTATACTAGTATGTTTTCTTATGAGAGGGGGCAAACGAGCTTGTGGGTCTTGTGATGGAAAGCAATCACCACCGCCCATGGAGATCAGCAACACCAAGGGGCAGCCGATCCGTTGCCAGCCTATACTCCTCCCTTTCTTTCTTAGGGGCTATCCATAAATTACGTCACACGAATTTCATGATTTTATTACCCCTCCCCCGTCCTTGTTACAGCTGGTCACATTTGTGAGACTCCCACCCTCTCTAGTGTGACGTCACATATTTTGCAATTTTACATCTAGAGTTGCAAATGTTTTTGAGTTTTTCGTTAATAGTTCAAAGTTCGTGTTTTAACACTTAGATTACAATACATTTTGAAATGTCACGTCGCGAAATTTAGGACCCCTACCACCTCCTTGTCACACAATATCACACTTCGTCGACCCCCTCCCTCCCTCATAACGTGTGACGTAATTTATGGATGGCCCCATAAACGTATAGTTGAAAATCGGTTGCATAGGTATGAAGAACTAAGTGGATACATATATAGACAGACAATGATAGCATAGACATAGAGTAGTGATATACAGCTTCGGTACTTACTTAGAACCATGTTAACTTATGTGAATTCCGGTTATGGCCATTAGCCATTATTCTCAGTATTGTGGATACCGGTTTTTATTAAATACACGTTTATTATATTATTTATTTTATAAACCGGTACGTCACAGTCGTGAACACAGTATCAAAGTAGATTGGCATGATCACAATGCAATGAGTATAATAAATTGGTACTATAGTCGGCGCCGTGTTTTCATTGTATGTGACGACACGACATTTTTGAGATTTTAACTTGCGCTAAAAAAAATGACTGGCTATGATAATAATTGTTTATTGTAGTACATTCATACCTCAAAAACGAATATGTAAATAAAAAAAATATAAAAACTATTACACGAATTGTCGGCTATTTGTGGCGCATCTCGTTAGGCAGTCGTGTACGGAATTTGTGAAAGACGACTCGCTGCGTTAGAATTTCTCTTATGATGGTCGAAAGATGGTCCATCAGCTTGAGCTTCAATCTATCCTCTGGTGTAATTTACGAGGTCTACGACCTCTTTGACCATCGTGGATCAATGGCGTCGATAGTGTTTCATGATGCAGCAGGTGCTCCAGTCCGTACAGTGCGGTGGTACGGTACAGCGAGGTGCTGCGATGGTTGCAGGTGGTCTTGTAGTGGGCTTCTCCTTCCTCTCAAATTTAATGAAGTCTACCTCATCGTACTTCTCATCATGATGGAGATGAGGTTGCACAGTAGTGCGATGCTCACAGGGGCTTTGTTTCTTCTCCTCTTTCAAGTCCGCCTAGTTTGTCGTGCTGTAGCAGAGACATGGGGGTCGATGCCCAGGTCGCTAAAAGATCGTAGTGAGCGATAGGCAGGCCACAGCCGGAATCGCCTCGGAATTCAGAAACTGAATTAAGATGGCACGGAATTCCATACAAACACCTATTTACCACTCACATACTGATTATTTCACAGAGATCTGAATGCAAAACACTAACGATTATGAAGAGTTTAAATCTGGATTCCGGGTGCACATCTTTCTATACGTTTCTAAAGAACGAACTCACACAAACCGGAATTCAGATCCTTAAATTCAGTTTTTGAATTCCGTGACTGATTCCGGCCTCGTAAGGCCGGCCTAATGTGTAAACGGTGTAGTTGCTTGTTGTAACCGCTTCATAATAGGCGACAGCTAGTTTTCCATTCAATACCAATGTGTTGAAAACAACAGAATGAACTATAAAACTAAAATTACAAAGTTGTTTAGGAAAAACACAAATTAAGTTTCATGTCAATGTTATGTAACTAATGACTTAAAAAATGCAGTGGATGAAAATACAGAACGATACATAAGGGAAATACAAAGTCTTCTTTAACTTCTTCCCTCAAATAAAAATGCACCAACTCTAATTCAAATTGGCTTTCTATTTTATCATTATCTAATATTAAAAAATATATTACTGTTATATTGAATCTAAAGTAGGGGAAGGTGAAATTAAAGGTGCAGTCCGATTATTGTTTTCTGATGACGCCTTGGGTCCTAATTGTCCTGTTACGGTTTCTGCTTTAAAGGATAAACATCCAGTTCCAGCCCCAGACTGTCATCTCCCATCGCTACCGGATTCCAATATCCCACCCCTGCAAACTTCTCCGGACGCACGCACGAAAAATTATCGTCCGTGAACGGACTTTATAGACACCAATTTTTTTTTAGAAGCTCAATGTGGGGAGGTATTGCTGAAAGTGGACGTTAAAACTACCTTTAATTCCGTTGACGGGCGTGCCTTGTTTACACAAGTACAATGAAATGTCTATCTATATCTAGCCATATATCCATATTTATGGCAATGTTATATACTTCGGCCATTAATTTAATGTATAAAAATAATATCATATTTTCTTACGTGACTCACGTTTCGACTGTCGTGACTTTCTATTAATGATCGTATTCACTTACCTACACTCCATAATTATAAGTTGAGGGCGAAAATATAATTTAAGCAAAGTCAGAAAACAAATTTGCAACTTTGCAAGTAAGAAGTCGGTTAATAAAGTATTGTATATGTATAATGGACACATACGCGGTCCTGCCCACCTTCGAAGCCTTCACTATTTCATAGTTAGCTCACAGTAACCGCTAACGACAGGACCTCTGGCACAAAGTAAAGACTAGAGGATTTAAAATTATACATATTAATTAAAAAAAAAAAAAAAGTGTAACAGTAGGTAAAATAATGGTTATAGTGGTGTGTGACCTTGTTCTATTTTATTACTTTGTGTGACTTGGGAACCATAGTCGCAAGTGGACATATTTGTTTTTGAATATTTCGCGCCCACATTATTAAGGTAAGATATTTAAAATTATATATATTTTTAGTAATTTGGTTCAAAAATGATTAAATATTTTAAATGTCAAAACGTAATTAATCCAGGTAATGTTTTCGGGAGAGTGCCGCAGGTAAATAATTAAAATCATATAGGTACGGCGCGTTTTCGGTTCCTTTTTGCTCAATATGACATTTGCAAGATCTCTTATTGCTTATTATTACACACGAGAGTTCTAGATTACACACAAAATGTGTAATTAATTACAAGCAAAACGGCAACACTGGGCAGACCTGTGCACTACGATAGCACAGAGCCGCGACATCACCCTAGTAATACAAAATACTTATACTTATAGTGCTAGTAATCCCACTCCCAGAAGTACCTGTCAATACGCAATATTTAGGTTTAGGGATGGACATTGGCTTTTTATGTATTAAAGTTTGATGAGATATAATTCAAAAACTGTTAATAATAATAGCATAGTTATTAATATATAATAGCAAAAATGTTGTTTGAGCACAATCCGTAATTTTACGCTGTGTCGCTCGTCTTGTCCCCGGTATACTATTTAGCCTAAACATTGAATACAAAAGCTAGACGCCTATGCGGCTTTGGCATGTGATTAATGATTTTATAAACGCCGATGGGCGGTCTCGGCACAGTATGGGTTAACTTTTCATTAATTACTTTCAAATTTATTATCAATGACAATATCGAACAACATGTAAGTGTTTAAGAAAAATCCGAACTCTCAATCGTGAGGATTGTTGTGTTCTTGCGGGCGAATAACTAGACGTGAGGAGATGAGGCGTTAATAGCAGGGCTGCCAGCAAGCGAGCAATACTCGTTTATTACCAGCGGCTAAACATATATACTATAACAGTATCAGGCAAGTCGTATGCTTGTTTGGTAACCAACGTGGTATCAAACAAGTAAAAAGCTCTCGGCTGAAATCTGAAGATTTTAATTTGAGAGAGGACGCTGGTCAATTTAATTTGTGGAACAAATATGATTATAAGTTCCACAAAGTGAGTAAGTATGTAACTACTCGTAGGTGGCGTTAACAGATTAGTTATGTTTATAATGATTCAATACGTTATGTTCGTAGGTGTCTCCCCTCATTTGAAGAGGTTTAGAATCTAAACTTTAGTTGACAGTCGTTAAGCCAAGTGCCCTTTTGGCGGTTTGAAAACGCTGTCCTCCGCCAACCCGCAGTTGAGCAGCGTGGTGGAGTATGCTCTAAAGCCCTTCGAATAAGAGGAGACCCATTTCTCAACAATGGGATGAATAAGGGGTGACGGCGACGATACCCATTCCCATTTGTAATTTTTACATACATACATACATACATTTTTACATACATTTTGATGAGCCCGGTGGTTGAATGGCTAGCAATGGCTATTTTGACTCCAAGCTCGCGGGTTCGATCCCCGCACAAGACCAATATTTGTGTGCATGAACATGTCCGTTTGTCTTGGTCTGGATGTTTTCTATGTATTATAAGTATGTATTTACAAAAAATGTATTTAAGTACATTTATCAGTTGTCTAGTACCACATAGTACAAGCTTTGCGCTTAATTTGGGACTAGATGGCGCTGTGTACATTGTCTAGAAATATTTAATTTAATAACATATTATTGTCACGTGTAAGATTGGAATTAAAATGTTGAATCACCTTTAACTTTTAAATGCCTTATACGTGTTATCTATTATTAACTTAATTCTTGTTTTACTAGGTTTTTATAATATAAGCTTTATGTAATAATTTGATTGAATTGGAAAATAATATGGTACGGTAACATGAATGAGTAAAGTCACCACAATGCAATTATGGAAGTGTTGTGATAGCAGCAGGGGTGGTAAAGATTTGACGATACTTTGTGTTGCCAGGTCCTACTTTTACTTACCTATGCCATGCTTTTTAAAATAAAAACACTTGAAGTACCATTGAAGAAAAACGTAGAGTAGTGACATTTTTCGTTATGTTACAAAAATAAAAATATCTGCGGCATTTCTATCTCTGTCTCTCATACAAAAAAACAAAAAGGTCTAAAATTGCCTTAAGTGATCCTGGTAAGCTATTTGCCATTCTGCTATTTCATTAGTTAATTTTCTTTTTATTATGGCAATGGAATGGCAAATAGCTTACCAGGATCACTTAAGTGTTTTTTTTTTAGATATGTGATGTAATTTTTTTTATTCGATTTAGTATAGAAGAACGTCATGAACGAATGATATAATATAAGTATATGTGAACGAATTACTTCGATAGCATAAAAACTTATTATTAGAGATATGATAACTATTCGAATTATTAGGAAAGTTGAAAATAACAATTTTGGACTTTCCGGAAAACGCTTCATACACAAGGCTAGTTGATTATGATGTTCCAGTTTTGATGATAATTAAATCAGAAATTTGTACGACAGCTATATTCAATATTACGTTTTTCTGTAGCTATTGCCGTAACAAAATTGTAGCATTATTTATGATGATGGTAATATCTTTTATAATTATTTTTTAGGGTTCCGTACCCAAAGGGTAAAACGGACCCTATTACGGAGACTCTTCGTTCGTTCGTCCGTCTGTCACCACGCTGTATCACATGAACTGTGATAGTTAGGCAGTTGAAATTTTCACAGATGATGTATTTCTGTTGCCGCTATAACAACAAATACAAAAAAAAAAGAATTAAATAAATATTTAAGGGGGCTCCCATACTACAAACGTGATTATATTTTGGTCGTTTTTGTTCGACATCGATAAAGGCAACAGGTAGACGCTTGAAATATTCACAGAATATTAAGTTATATATTCACTTTAAAAATAAATAGTTAAATTAAAATAAAAGAATATTGACGTGGGGCTCCCATACTATAGATAATGGTACGGAATCCTTCGTGCGCAAGACCGACTCGCACTTGCCTGGTTTTTTTTTATTTCCATCTAATTTTGATCGATTACAAAACCAAGCAGACGTATGATGATGATGAATTTTTAATAGATTCCTCCAAAACAATGTTTTGCTCGTGGATTTTAAAAACAATGTGTATAGTTATCGTCAATTAGCGGCGGCCGAGTGACCCCGACACTGCGCTTCAACTTTTAGCGACTTCATTTCAAACTGGCTCAAACAGTTTAACTTACATAAAGTACCTTAATGATTTATAGGTATTGTAGACGACGGTCCTATTGTAGACGAGCTCGGTGGTCGAATGCTTAGCACCGGCCACTCTGACTCCGATGTCGCGGGTTCGATCCCCGCACAAGACAAATAATATTTGTATTTCAGTATTATATCAGTTATCTAGTATCCATAGTAAAAGCTTTGCTCAGTTTAGATAGTCACATGGAAGCCTATTACTACACTGCAGGGTATAAGTGGCTGAACTTTAGAGCCAAATCCAACCTCACCTGCACGCGGGACACTGCCGACTAGCGAAAGAGGTTCTGACATAAGAGATGCAAGGGGCAGCATATTTGTAAGCTGCCCGACTGCGGAAGTACCTCCACCTCACAGAATACCCGCAATGGGACGGGAGCCCACCACACATTCCCACCTCGTACTGTGTCTCCGGTGTAACCAGGATTAAGAGCGGCGATCACCAAAAAAGTCAATCCGTCCGCGCAGGGGTCTCTTGGGGTGGGGAAGCAGCCGCTTGCGGTGGGCATTCTTCAGGGGAATCCAGTGCTGGAATCCCCACGGTTGGGAGGTCCCTGTTGAACCGCCGCTGGGGCTCTCGGCACTCGGCGCTCGCCCTCCCTCTCACTAGGTTACGCTTTAAAAGCCTTCGGGCTAAAGCACGACATTTAGCCCGAAAGATGCAAAATGCTAAAAGGCATTCCATGAAAAAAAAAAATTCACCAATAAAGGCAAAGAACAATCTATGTGAAATATCGATTTCCTTCAAAGTAATCGGTCGAATTAGTTGAAATAAAAAAAAAATCGTGTCAGTAAGCAATGAGAATTCGATACCAAATTAGCCAGCAAAAAACTGACTGTCATTAGGTACCCATGTTGTACTGTAAAATTCATAAACAAGTTTTTTTTCACAGTATTTTCCAATATACAGTCTTTAGTGAAAAATAAAAATTTTAATTCATGAAAAAATAAAATAGAAAACACATATATGTATATGTTTTCTATATATATATATGTATTTATACTATTTTCACTCCTTTTCAGGGTTACATTTTATCCCGGGAAACATTTATTTAAACATGGCGTCCGTGAAAAAAAAAGTTAGAATTTTGCACTTAAGTTTTTTGTTTAGGTTATAACTTCTAGTTTATAAAAAAATATTTTAATGAATTTGAATAAAATTACTCTTAATATTCTATTTAAGAAGGAACGCGATGGCGTCCTTGCGCGTGTCAGTCTAATCGAACACGCAAGTTAAGCAGCGTCGAACGTAGCCGTACCGACCGTACCACGGATGGGTTTATTTATCTCGAGCTCCTCCGTGCTTCGGAGGGCACGTTAAGCCGTCGATCGAGGCTGTTAGTAGATGACAGTCGTTAAGCTAAGTCAATGGCCTTTAACCGTCTTGAAAACACCGGCCTCCGCCAACCCGCAATAAAGCTGCATGGTGGAGTATGCAAACATAATATAATACATAGAAAACACCCAGACCAAGACAAGCAGACATGTTCATGCACACAAGTATTTGTCTTGTGCGGGGATCGAACCCACGACCTCAGAGTCAAAGTGGCCATTGCCAGCCATTCGGTATGGGTATCAAATGAAAGGGGTTGACTAGTAAAATACTATGATAAATTTCAAATCCAGGCTGTCCGTCACCACAAAATCGCGAATGAAATATATTTTTTTTAGACTAAACGGTCGGGGTTTTTAAATTTTAAATTTATTTGTCTTGTCTTTTATAACAAAAGATAAAAGTAAATCAAGTTCCAGTCTACTACTTCCGTATTGTTTCAATATAAATTTACAGCGATATTGTGTCCGAAACAAGCGAATTAATCTGAATATATCGAGTTACGAATATCCTTGAATGTCAACGAGGAGAAGGGCCTGGTGCACTGTTGTTTCCGTTCGAATCTGTTACGCTTTACGCTATTATTTGACATAGATAATTACTTGCTTGACGATTTGTTTGTTTTTTGTATCAAACCCATAAAATTAATGTAATTAGTTGTATTTTTAGAACCAGACCAAATCCATTTCAAAGATTTAGGTTGCCACCAAAAATTAATTAAATTATTTTTATTTATTTATTTTATTGTGGTACATGACACTAGCAAAGTTTACACAGAACTTTAATAGGCAAAGAGTACCGAGACAATAGGTACCACAGTGCAGCAATTAATCACAGCATCATAATCCTTTATGCAGTAATCAAAGCAATACATTAAATCTCGGGGTGTAAGTGGTTCATCAAGATCTTTGAACAAAACCCAACTTCACCTGCACGTGGTGCACCTTGTTGACTGACAAACGAAGCTCTGGCGAAAAGAGAGGTAGGGAGCGTAATTGTAAGCTACCCGACTGGGGAATGTACCTCCACCTCACAGAATACCGCAGCCAAATAACAATTCCCTTGAGGGTTGTTGTGTTCCTGCGAGTGAGCGAGGTCACCAGTAAGAAAGGAAGGAGTTGCTGCGTTGGCAGCGGGGGTGGCGGCACGCGAGCAATATTTTATATTGCAAGCGTTATTATGGCTACGGTAACCGCTTCACATCAGGCGGGCCGTATGCTTGTCTGCCACCTGACGTAGTATAAAAAAAAATTACCCTGCAAGTAACTATTAGGTAATCTGTAACTGTAACACTTGAAATTATAGCAGTAAGTTAGGATAGACATCTGTATTTATATTAGTTACTAGCTGTGCCGGCGACTTCGTTCCATTTTATCGTGATGATGACCTCAAAAAGAAAAAGTAAGCTTTATCACTTCGTTCTCCATCTCTCTGTCTGTGGAAGTATCAAGTTGAAATATTTATCAAATACTGATAATAGATCTGTAATTCCTTTGAGCTGTGAAAAAAACAATCTTCTAAGTCAGATCAGTCAAATCATGCGGCAGTTTATTCCACAGACATACAATTTCTGTACGTCTGATTTTTATTTCTTATTTTGACACTCACAAGGGAATCAATACCAAATAGAGTAAGTACTTCCCATTGATATAGAAACATGAACTTTGCGAGAAGCAAGGTCTTACAGTACAAGTTAGTAAGCGGAAGACGGAGGACTGAATTTAGAGGAAGGTCTATATCCAGCACTAGAAATAGGCCTTAAAAATTTGTTATTTTAGACAGGTGCCAGCTTATGATTTTTTTTTCTTTATATAAGAGGGGAGCAAACGAACATGTGGGTCACCTGATGAAAAGCAATCCGCCGCCCATGGAGATCAGTAACAGCAACAGGTCTCCGATCCATTATAGCCTATAGCATCCTATAGTCATATTGCTCCTTCGTTTCTTTCTAACAGAGTAAAGTCAAATTATGTAGCACTATTATTTATACTGTGGCAAAATGTAAGCTTAAAGGCATAGACCAGAGTCTTGGGTGTCAATCAGTCCTGAAACAGTTACTATATTCCTAACATGATCCATTTCCGCCTAGTGGTTTTAAACAAAACAGATTGATATGATGTTAGTGAAATTGTAAAATGCATAGAGCATTTGATAATGATCATTTTGGCCTTCCATTGACCTTGGGAGTCACTGGCTCTACCAATTTTCCCTTCCGATCTGTCAAAGTGACAGTCTTATAGTATTATTAATACTAGTAGCACGACATTCAATGATAATTTGATTGTATAATGCTAGGATAACTCGTCATGGTTTGTTGTCGATTCGATATATTTACTATGATTCGATATGCGAATCATGGTAATCATCGGAGGTCGATGGCGTCGTTGTGCATGTCAGCTCATCAAACACGCAAGTTAATCAACGTCTACGGTTACCTGCCCATGGATGGGATATTTCGAGCTCCTCCATGTTTCGAAGGGCACGTCAAGCAGTCGTCGGTATTGGTTGTTGTCATTAGATGACAGTCGTTAAGCCAAGTCAGTGGCCTTTAGGCGGCTTGAAAACACTGCCAAAACGCAGTTGAGTAGCATGGTGGAGTGTGCTCTAAACCTTTTCGTTTGAGGGGAGACCCGCATCCCAGCAGTGGGATGAGTTAGGGTTGACATCGATATTTACCATAAAGTTAATATACCTTCCGCCAAGTATATTAACTTTATATGCCATGGCGATTGCGCTATCACGGGGCACTTATATGTAAATATACCCAGTGTCTCAGGTAGGCAGAAAAGGTATTTAAGTTGATGCAGTTGATTAATTATTTAATGCTGAAAGCTGCTATAACAGCCTATAATGGTTATGTCAACTCATTGTTAAGATACGGTATAGTTATTTGGGGAAACTCAACCGATGTAAATAAGGCATTTCTTATACAAAAACGATGTATCAGAGCTATTTTTAGAATTTCGAAAAGAGAGTCCTGTCACCGTTACTTTGGAAATAATAGTTTGCTGACCTTGCCCTGTCTTTACATAATGGACGCATGTATGTTTGTTCATAAGCATAAACACCTATTTAAAATGCAGGATGATATTCTGAAACGGAACAGGAGAGCAGCTTATTTAAATAAATTGTACATGCCATCAACAAACCTTACTTTGGTGACAAAAAACTGCCACTCAATGTGCATAAAAATTTATAATAGGCTTCCTGGCTCAATCAAAACTTTACGGCCAAATATATTCAAAAAACGCTTAAGACGATGGCTGACTGAACGAGTTTTTTATAGCATACAGGAATATTTAGACTGCACAAATTTTGACATTTAAAGATTCTTGACGGAGTAATTGACATTGTATTATTAATTTAAATGTAATTATTAATTGTATAATGATACTGAATTTTATTGACTTATATTAGAATTGACATAACATATTATATTTAATAAGATCTAAATTATATTGTTGTAATATTTTAACTGGTTGCATATAGTGTAATTGTAATAATTATATTTTATTGGGATTATTAATAATTATATTAATTTTGTAAAAATATTTGTACGCCGGAATGGTAGAATTCAGTCCAGAACTATATATTCACTTTTAAGATCTTATTGTATTCATACCTGTTTTCATACAAATAAAAACTGATTGATTGATTGATTGATTGATAATTAATCAATCGGTCAATTATAATAAATATAGAATAGGATAAGTATTAACATAATTGAAAGGTTCTCTTTTGTGTTATTGATTACCTAACTAATTATGAATCAAGATCTGTAATAAAACATTTTATTTATTTAAAACCTAGCTCTCAATTATGGGAAAAATCATTTTCTCCTACAAAAGAGCTATCGCGCAGGCGTTTTGATTATAACACTCAATTCTGCTACCTATTCGTAACTCAAATATATAATGTAATATATCATCATCATCATCATCATCTCAGCCATTGGAAGTCCACTGCTGGACATAGGCCTCCCCTCTAGATCTCCAATAAGACCGGTTGGATTATGTAATATATACATAATTGGTATTAATCATGTCATAGGAGTCTCATTTACATTTTTTTTTATTTCACACATCATAACCCACAAGGACGACGGGTTTGAATTGGTTTTAGTTACAGATAGCAATCGTTGTGCGCAAACTTTACGTCTATGTGACAAAAAAAAAAAACAATTAAATTACGTTACATACAGTTTTTTATTATTGTAATATGTTAGTGATTGTTTATATTCTTAATTAGGATATTAGGATATTTTTTTATATTAAATGCATTTATAATAAAATATCGCCATTATTATTTTAATTAAAAGGATAAATCCACAGTTAAATCACAATAAAACCACGAGTACAATTTGTGACGTCACATGTTTGGCTGTTCGTGTCTGTTCGTTTCTGTTCGCGCATTTTAACAAATATTGCGTGTCTTTGGGGTGGGGTGGAGTGGAGAGTGTATTTGGCCCATCGCCATCTACAGATGGCGACTTGAAAATTGACATCATCTGCAATTGGTGCATCCGGCCGACTAGCAACTGAGGCTCTGGTGAAAGAGAGCTAGGACATGGCAAGCCTAGGGAAATATTTAAATAATGATAGAGACTGGACTGACAGTACTGGGACAGAGTGCAGAGATATAAGCCACATTGGATCAGACATCCGATCCAGAGACTTTGGATTGTGGAGTCCGTTTCTATGCAGTGAGTTGCACAGCTGTCTCACAGCGAATATGAGTATTCCTGTGAGACAGGGGAGGGTAAGCTAGTGTAAATTATCCTACATCGGGTGTCTGCTCATGGTGTAGATGCCTATTTGCCTTCTCGCTCTACGAATTGTTAAAGGCGGCCCACATCATGAAATCGTTGACTTTAACGAGTTAGGGTGTAACCCACTATCGGCTATACATATTATAAGCAGTTCAGCCTCGTTAGGGGGTTCTTGTTTCACATCAAAAGGAACTATATCACAGTCAGCGTTAGGGAAGCCGCGTCTTCTAGTTGCATGTCAATTTTAAAAAACAGTAAAGTACAATTTCTCAATTCTTCAAATTTCTTCCGTAGTCATTAAAATACTGATGCACGATAATAGTATGACATGAACATGGTAATTACATACCGAAATTACTGGAATGTATTAAATTGCATATATTATAATGATCACGCGCGATCAGGCCCTACCGGCCTGAAAATTAGTATAATATTTTTTTGATCCCGAATATTACTGCCCGACTGAGGAAGAAGAAAACTTACCTCACCTGCACCTGATGCACGCTGCCGACTAGCCAAAGAGTCTCTGAAAAAAGAGCGGTAGGGCACAACGTATTTGTACGCTGCTCGACTGGGGAAGTATACCTCCACCTCACAGAATACCGCAGCCAAAGAAAAATTCCCTTGAGGGTTGTGTTCCTACGAGTGAGTGATGTCACCAGAAAGAAAAAAAGAAGGAGTATAGACTGGCAACAGATCGGCGACCCCTTGGTGTTGCTGATCTCCATGGGCGGTGGTGATTGCTTTCCATCAGGTGACCAACATGCTCGGTTGCCCCCTCTCATATAAAAACAAATACCTATACTTTACCGCGCCGCGAGACGCCACGCCGCACGCGACGTGCGACGCCTCGCGTCTCGAGATCGTTTTTTCCGTTCATAGACAGGCGGGGCGTGTAGCGGCCCGCGACATCGCAACGCGCCATCGTACGCGCAAGCACAACATATGGCAATATACGATGTTGTTCATAGAGACGCTGGACGGGAAGAGTGGCGGGGCCCGCCGCGGCGCCCGCGGCGATGCATGCGGCGGGCATCGCTGCGGCGCAACACTCGAACCGACATCCGACCAGTTTCTATTAAATAATAACTCACTTTTTAACATAGATATTTCTTCTAAAAAAAGGCGATCATATCGTACTCCAATGCGACGGTGACTACGTCTGCTTTGTGCGATTTCCAAATTATGATTTCGGGCGCCGCTGCATGCGCCGCAGCGATACACGCCGCGTGCGACGCGTCGTTGCCATCCGCGGGCTCCGCCACAAAACAAACAAACGCAAAGCAAACGCGTGAAAAATCGCTTCTCCGTAAACGCACTTATACAACGCCATATATTTGAATTAAGTGCGGGCCGCACGCGACGCGCGACGCGCCGTGTCTAAAAATCCTAAACTGTATTTTTATTTCCAGTATCAACATCATGGCAGATTCAGTAGTCTTCGGCACAAATGAGAAATGGCGCATCAACCGGAACATCTTCGTGCTTGGCTTCGCTTTCATGATCCAATTCACGGCGTTCCACGGCGCTGCCAACCTTCAGAGCTCTGTCAACAGTGACGCTGGTGCTGGAACCTTTACGCTGGCCGCTATTTACTTCTCGTTGATACTGTCTAATATATTGCTGCCAGCGGTAGTCATCAAGTAAGTTTATTATTTCTACTCACATCATCAAGTAAGTTTATTATTTATTCTTACACCTCCGAAGCTGAAGCAGATCCATCCAGACCATCGGTTTTTTTTTATTCGAAAAATTGGTCTTAGGTTAAAGATATTGAGAAACATCTTCAGCTTAGTCGGTAGAGCTTTAGGGTTTCTTCAAGTTGAGCAAAACATAATTAGCAACAATTTAAGCAGTAGCAGCCGCCATCCCCACTGCCAACGCAGCATCTCCTTCCTTTCTGGTGACCTCACTCACTCGCAGGAACACAACAACCCTCAAGGGAATTGTTATTTGGCTGCGATATTCTGTGAGGTGGAGGTACATTCCCCAGTCGGGTAGCTTACAATTATGCTCCCTACCTCTCTTTTCGCCAGAGGTTCGTTTGTCAGTCAGTAGGGTGCACCGCGTGCAAGTGAAGTTGGCTTTGATTCAAAGATGTCGATGAACCACTTACATCCCAATTGCAACAGATTGGATGCAAATGTCATACTGATAAGGAAATATGACTAGGTAGCTAAACATATTTAGGGTAGAAGAGAACAAAAGTAGGTATATTTAAACTGGGTGGTGGAGTGAAAACAGAACAAAACTATTAAATACTATATTCGTTCTTGAAGTTAGTTAGTCTAAGTCTTAACATTTAAATGTAAAGACATATCGTGACTTATTTGACCCTAACAATGAAGAATTTATCTTTACCTTGCATTTATATACATTGGCAAATTGACCTACATTCACTTGGGTGGCAGGTATGTGACAATGCAATTCCACATAATTCATATTTTTTTTTCAACAACCTATACTGAAATGTCCAGCGGTCCAATAGGCATATAATATGCTCCCCAATGTTCCAATTTTGCTCATGTTATGCAAATAAAAGTTCTTAGAACTTTTATTTTGTGAATATAATACAATACAAATAATAATAGAATACAAATGCAACAGTTTGTAGCTTTGCATTTTTTTTATTTTGTTATTTTTAATATATTTTTTTAAATTTAACGTTTCTTGTTGTAATCTCAAGGTCAACTTCAAATAAAGTGTTATTAGCTAAATATTTGTTCGCCGCGGCGCCGCGGCGGTCGTGGACGGACGCTGGTGTCGCTAGTATAAAACGAGGTGGGAAATACCAAAGCTGAGATGTGAGAATATTACATATATTCTCACATCTCAGCTTTGGTAGGGTCGGACCTAATCATATAAGTAGATAAACTTTATACGTGGAAAGTTTTATTCAAAATGCACAAAATACCTACTCGTTTTATATTGTAAACAACATGACCAAAACGAATTCAAATAATTAATTAAGCTATCCATCCATATCAAAATATTTGGTTGTATTGCACAGTTAAAGTCAGAAAAGTAACAAAAAAAAGAATATCCCTGGACAAATTACACAGCGCCATCTAGTTCCAAACTAAGTAAAGCTTGTACTATGGTAACTAGATGACTGATAAATGTACTTAAATACATTTTTTTGTAAATACATAAATATATAATGCATAGAAAACACCCAGACCAACACAAACAGACATGTTCATGCACACAAATGTCTGTCATGTGAGGGGATTGACCCCGCGACCTCGGGGTCAAAGTGAGACTTTGCAGTTTGAGAAAAAGCAATATGGCAAATAAGGCATTTAAAAGCATAAAGAGATGGCTACTCAAGTGAAGCTACCGTGCACCACGTATTTTAAGTATCTAAGACTATTGGCGACCTAAAAACATTGAGTCGTTACCTAACACATCTTTCTAATAAAATTAATTGCAAAATCGTCTGAACGCTTGGTAATTCTCCCTTGTTATACAGGGTGTTTGGCGCATCGTGTGCCAAAATAATTTGGCGGATAGAAGGGGTCATTTCCTATGTATTCAGCCCCCGTAACACGTTCCATGTCAGGCGGTTACTTTTATATTATTTTTTATAGTCATTTCTCCAAAAACCCCAAATTACTACATTTAAACTCAATTAAAAAAAAACTATCAGGCGTAGCCTCAAAGTAAAAGTTTTGTTTTGATGTGCATTGATGTAGGGTTGTATCAAATCCAAATTTACTGACAAATGTCATCTAGTTTTTTTTTTATACAGCTTTGAAGTTTTCCAAAGAGTTAAAAATGGACTGAACATTCAAGTTTACACGGCTATAAAAAATAAAATAAAAGAGATAGCGATCTTCGGATTTTATCAAAACTTCTTTAGTCTGTCCCCATTCAAACGGTATACTAATCTTGTTTAAATAATAACAACAACTTCACTAATTCGTTAAATTAGTGCATTGACTCTACTCGGGCTGATATTCAAATTTTGAGGTTTGAACCTATTTTTTTGTCTGAACAATAAGTTCAAAGCAGGTAAAAACTGTTGTCTTGCTCTTGCAACGTAAAACCATCTCCTTTCTCTTTCTGGCATGGGGAAAACCCTAAATTAAAGTGACGGAGCGGAGGATGCGTCCCTAGTCGAGATTTGACCATCTCTGCTGCCTAACGTGTGTGTTCACCGCGATCCTTTCGTTCTGTTATTGTTATCAGTCGAGTTTTCGTTAAGTTTTTTTTTTCAGAAAGATTCTAATCCCCGAGTAAAACGGCAAAAATCATTTCAAAGAAAATTTTGTCTCAACGTTTGGGCTGGAGTAATAGGGAATCAAGTGATCGGGCCACACTTTCTACCCGATAATCTAAACGGAGATAATTACTTGGAGTTTCTACAAAACGATTTGCCCGAACTACTAGCAGTAATGCCTTTTTACAATGAAGATGAAGCCATCGTATTCCAAAATGACGGCTGTCCTTCACACTGGCGACTCACTGTAAGGGAATACCTAGACAATGTTTTTCCCAACTCCTGGATTGGAAGAGATGGCCCTATACAGTGGCCTCCACGTTCCCCAGACCTAACTCCGTTAGATTATTACGTCTGGGGACGAGCAAAAGAACTGATATACGAAACGGAAGTCCAAACAATAGAAGAACTACGTCAACGAATTGAAGACGCTTTTGAAGTAATAAAAAGAGAAATAAGGCTGCATACAACAACAGTCGAAATAAGAAAGAGATGTCGTGCGTGTATTCGCAACCGAGGCGGATATTTTGAACAAAATTTGTGATGCAATAATAAATGATCAAAATAATAATTTTTGTTTTTAATTTTTAGAAGTCCTCATTGAAAAACGATAGGGAAACACTTTTTACATTGCAAAAGAGGAATCATAATTTTTACCTGTAGGTATTTAACGTGCTATTCACACAAAAAAGGGACTATAAACACGAATTTCGCAAATCAGCCTGAGTAGATTCAATGCACTAATTTAACGAATTAGTGAAGTTGTTGTTATTATTTAAACAAGATTAGTATACCGTTTCAATGGGGACAGACTAAAGAAGTTTTGATAAAATCCGAAGATCGCTATCTCTTTTAATTTTTTTTTTATAGCCGTGTAATCTTGAATGTTCGGTCCATTTTTAACTCTTCGGAAAACTTCAAAGCTGAATAAAAAAAACTAGAGGACATTTATCAGTAACTTTGGATTTGATACAACCCTACATCAATGCACGTCAAAAGAAAACTTTTACTTTGAGGCTACGCCTGATAGTTTTTTTTTTAAATTGAGTTTAAATGTAGTAATTTGCGTTTTTTGGTGAAATGACTACAAAAAATAATATAAAAGTAACCGCCTGGCATGGAACGTGTTATGTGGGCTGAATATATAGGCAATGACCCCTTCTATCCGCTAAATTATTTTGGCACACGATGCGCCAAACACCCTGTATATCAGATCACATCAGAATAGTATACTATTCTCATTTGGTATTAATGATTTCTGATCTGTGCGTGGTATAAAAAATATCTATGAAACCTGAAAATATTACACTCCCGGTATAAAGAATAGAGCTCCTGGCGTGCAAAAAGCGAGCATAGTCAGTGGGAATATATAGTGGGGATAGGTTAAGTAACATTTTATACGTGAGGAAATTTTTATAACACTTGGATTTTGTGCTGCATGTACATTAGACATTAGTAGTGTGACCAGAATATTTTATAGTTATTTATTGTTATAGCCATACTTTCCTAATAAATAGTAAAACAACTATTGATACATACCTTGTTCGCAGCCGGGATTTTAATAAATTTATTGTTTATTTATTCAGTAACAGTCTTAATGATTATATTACTTAGTACATGGACAGTAACAGACCTTTAGTTTCATATACATATTACATATAGTAGGCCTACTAATAAACCATTTACAACCACTCATCAGTAATATAACTTATAGCAAAAATATTTCCAAACTGCAGGCTACAGGGCCTGTCTAGCTTATAAAATAAATAAATAATTAACATAATTTTACTTTCATTAGGTATACCTATACTCGACGTCTCATCGTTGCATGTCAGTTATGCAAGTTAAGCAACGTCGACAACATAGTCTGTCTACGGATAGTTTAATTTTATCTCGAGCTCTTCCATTCATCGCTTTAGAAGCCCTTGCACTGCACATCCCAGTCAGTGGCCTTTAGGAGGCTTGAAAACACAACGCCTTTGTGGAATACTCCCTAAACTCACTCCTGGATACGGGTCTCCCCATATCTAGGATCAACCCTCTAAGCCAGCGGACGCACATAGACGAACGAACGAACCGCGATCGACCGTATGAATCCAGATTTAAGAACGCGCTTCGCTCTGCCCGCCAAGGAACAAAACAATATTGATTTAAAAAAAAACCGACTTCTTCTGGGATCCCATCATCAGACTCAGACTTGGTGAATATGAGGCCACCTCACAATCATATCTTCCAAATAAAAAATAAAATTTGACCATACGTGCTTATAAAATTTAAGGGTTTCCCTTGATTTCCCTGGGATTCCATCAACAGATCCTGACTTGGTGAATATGGGACTACTTTGAAATCATACCCTTTCAAATAAAAAAAGAATTTTGAAAATCGGTTCACAATTCGAGAAGAGATCGAAGAACATACATACAAAAAAAACATTCAGTCGAATTGAGAACCTCCTCCTTTTTTGAAGTCGGTTAAAAAAGCGACGCGCGGGAGGGATTCTATAAAATCTTGTTAAATTTTAAAAAATTGAAAAGGTTGGTTCAGCAGTTCATTATAATTTCTGGTAGGCACATATTATGTGAATAAACTTTTTCAATTGTGAGGCGTCCATATCTACCGAGTGGAGACCACGTATGGGGAACGGCTGGAAGCGGCCGTATGCGGAAAGCGGAGGATCGCATATGGTGTAAGGCATTAGGGAAGGAATGTCCAGCTGTGGATAGATACAGGCTGACGATGATGATGACTACATTTAACTGTAGTTTTTTTGGCGAAATATGTTGGCGAACGATGAAATGTTATCCAAAATTATGCAATAAAAAGCAAAACTTTAAAACTTTTTGACGTTCATATTAGGTTGGGGAAAAAGTCTTTTCGTATTTTATATGAAAATTCAAAACATTTTTTAATAAAGTTTATTTACATTTAACTAAAGTATGTAGGTGCCATTTTGTTCGATAACTTTTTGCCATCTTGTAGGTAGAGACATGATCCCATTACTATAGAAATTTTGGGACTTCTGTTCAAAAAACCACGACAAGTGGTTTTGGCAGTCTACTCGTGATGTTAACCTGACATTGCCTAAAGAATTCTTAAGAGACCGAAACAGGTGGAAATCAGAAGGTGCAAGGTCAGGACTATACGGCGGATGCATTAACACCTCCCAGTCAAACTCTCTTAATTTTTGCTGAGTGGCTAAAGATGTGTGAGGTCTAGCGTTATCATGATGAAAAATCACACCCCTTCTATTAATTAATTCCGGCCGCTTTCTCTCAACTTTTTGCTTTAATCTCCTCAGTTGTTCACAGTAGAGTTCAGAATCGATAGTCCTGCCTGGCGGTAACAGCTCATAATGAATATCTTCCCTTCCAATCCCACCATACACACAGCATCACTTTGTTGCGGGTTAACCCGGGTTTCGCCAGAGTCTGTGAAGCCTGGCCGGCCTTTGACCACGACCTTTTTATACGCCAAAACTGTTTTGTGGTCAATTCCTAGTTCTTCAGCTACGTCGTAACTACTGATAAGCCGATCTTGCTCCACTTTTTCAGAAATGGCATCCATTTTATCCGTAACAGGGCGACCAGAGCGACGTGCATCTTTGACATCAAAATTTCCGGATTGAAAACGCTTAAACCAAATTTGTGCTACTCTCACAGACACTGCACTAGGTCCATAAACGTCACAAATTTTTTTCGCAGCTTGCGTTGAATTTTTACCTTTTTTGTAGTAAAATTTTAAAATGTATCGAATTTCTTCATTAGATTCACTCATCTTGACAGTAAAAAAAAACAAATGAAAATCACACATTTACCTAATTTGAATTTGGAAGTATATTTTTTAAAATTTAAATTTTTTAAAGACATCAAAACCTGACAGATACAAATTGTATAACCAAAGAGATTTTATTACAAGTTCATACATACTATAACCTCCTGAGGCTTGCAGTAGTATATATACAACATAAGAATAAAAATTCATTACACCTCCATCTGTTGAGTTTTAGTCGAAGTTTTGCAATAAGATCATTAGAGGAGATGTTGCTTTACTAAATTATGCGGCCATTTTTAACAACTTGTCATATTTTTTTGACATTAGGCTACTTGTTCCGAATGATGGCAGAACAACGGCGGCCACGTGGTGAGTAATCTTTAAATTTTATACAAAGCTATAACATTTACTTTATTTTTTTGGTGTGATACTATAATCCTAATAGTCTTCTTTGAAATCCAAACAATATTTTGCAGATTGCGATAGATAATTACGATATATTTGATTTAAATTACCTATGTTATATATTTACTACATCGGTTGTCAGTTCCGTACTTACATGTCCGAAGTCTGGATGTAGTACCTATACAACATTAAGAGATTTCATTTATTTTTGACATTTTTAATTATTTATTTTTGGCAATTTTGACATGAAGCGCCGTCATAAATAAATTACAATTAAATCATTTGACATAATTAATTATTCAATCGTATTTAATATTATAAATTTTATATATGCATGACTTCGTAATATTTGCATGCCGATTGTTGGCGCAACACGCTTGTTCTATCGAATTAGGTATTATTAACCTATTATATCATGTCTACCGTGTTTGCCTGCAAATAAATATATTTCATTTCATTTCAGTTTTGAGAGATGCAGACATTACCGACGCACTCGAAGATTCGGATGTGGATATTTTATCAGATGACGATGACAATGAACAGTCAGAAGTGCTACCTCCTGTGAGAGAATTTAGTCCAAGTGACACTGATTCAGGTTCTCTTTCAGAATCAAGAAAGCCATGACAAGGGCAAGATTTTTCACAATCAGAACTTCTTTGAAGGTAGTATACGATGCCGATGTTTCTGAAGAAGAAAAAGGAAATAAAATATGGAAAGTTGCACCACTGTTCGATGCTGTTCTTCGCGGTTGTCGCGCTCAACCAAGAATGGATCATATCAGCATAGACGAAATGATTATACCTTTTAGTGGCCATTGTGATTATTTAACAATAAGTTCGAGATTGTGTTACTGAGTAGATACTAAAAAGTAAAAACAACAATAGCAAATCTGCTGGCTGTGATTACTAAACCATATACTTATTGTTCTTAATATAAGTTTAATTAATAACGTCTAAAGATCTCAAAAATTGTTACGTTTTGATTAAATTCAGAATATTTTAGATACAAATGGGTTTATAATTCAATATTTCCGTAAATTTTGTAAAAAACTTAATAAGTGTAGTTGATTTCGAGTTTAATTTCAGTAGTCATTGGGAACCGATGTTGTTTATACACAACATTGAGAAAATCCTAGTTTTCCACCAAAGATTTTTTATTTTATTTTTCCTGGTATCTATTAAGTTATTGTAGCCCACTGATCTGATTTTTATTAAATTTTCGAACTTAAAAAGTTCTGGGTCTCAGGAGGATAATGCGAAAAGACTTTTTCCCCTACCTATTATATTTTTATAGATAAGATAACTTACGATTTCATTCACAAATATCTTGTTTTTATTTCAGATGGGTAGGATGCAAGTGGGCTGTAGCGGTTTCCTTCATAGCGTATATGCCCTTCATCGCAGCGCAGTTCTACCCTCGTCTGTTTACCCTCATCCCAGCAGGGATGATGGTGGGCTTCGGCGGAGGGCCACTCTGGTGTGCTAAATGTACTTACTTGTCTGTTGTGAGTGATCATTTTTTACAGTTATGTCACGTTTCTTTAAGGTGTCATGAACCTTATAGCTACTTACCTGACAATTTGAATGCAGGAACGTAACGCATATAACACCACTTTTGACTTTAAATGAATGCGTTTCGTAGTTTTACTTGTTAAGCAAATAAAATAGGCCACATCATGACACTCGTATTATTTTTAATATGTGATTTTACAACATTTTGATAGTTAGTTGACGAGCTCGGGGGTCGAATGGCTAGTAATGGCCACTTTGCTCCGAGGTCGCGGGTTCGATCCCCGCACAAGATCCCCGCGCAAATATTGTATATATTATATTATATTGTATAGGTTTGAAAAATAATAAATTTATATTCAATCAGGTTGCAGTACCCTATGCAAAACTGTCTGGCATTCCAGTGGACGTGCTGGTAGTGAGATTCTTCGGGCTGTTCTTCATGTTTTACCAGATGGCGCAGATATGGGGAAATCTGGTTTCTTCTGCTAGTAAGTCCATTACCTTTTTTTACTTAAAACCTTTTTTGTTTATACCACTGAAGTGGAAAACAGGCACAGTAGCCTATGAGCTCATATCCCAGCCAGGTGTACGCCAGGGGCAACACACGCGTGTTGCCGACCCTGTAAAAACCTATTCACGTCATTTTTGAAGAACCCCATGCTGTAGTCTTGTGAGAAAACCTCCACAGGCAGTTCATTCCACAGCTTGACAGTACGCGGGAGAAAACTTCTCTGGAATCGCACCGTACGCGGCAACTTAAGCTTCAATGTGAGAGTGAATTCCCTGTCGATGGCGAGTGGTGCGACTGTAGAACGAGGCCGTGGGTATCATGTCAAACAACTTCTCTTACTTTACAATAGAAATAGACATATATTTCATACATATCCCCTCTCGAAAAACTCTATTTAGTGCATTCGGGTAAACACGGTATTTTACATTAATTCACCTAGCAACTATCTACAGATATTTTATGTTACGTAGTAAACTTTAATGAATCTAGTGACGGAAGCAGTGTGGGTGACAGGCTGCATCAGACCTTGAAACGGTTACCGATAGCTGCGAGATTTAAATATATCAAAGTCAAGGTTATATTTATATTTATTCAAATTTTTTCAAACCTTTTTGCAAAGACTACGGCGTTGCTGATCGGAATTTCCTCATGCTTTTGCCACACGTGTATGCCCGTATGACTATTAATTTTCTTAGTAAATTAGAAGACCAGTTCTTATTCAATTTTACTAAATGAAAATTTTAATGAGCAGCGCGATGATGTCGTTGCGCGTGTTACTCTAATCGAATTTGAAAGTTAAGCAATATCGACCGTAGCCTGTCCATGAATGGGTTTATTTATTAACTCCTCCGTGCTTCGGAGGACACGATAGATAGATACCCGATTCTAGGCGCTCTTAGGTTTGTATAGTTAAACCTACCTCACCTCCCTCTCCAAAAGCATTTCGAGCCTCGCTCGCTTCAGTCGCTCGGCTTTTGTTGATCACAGTCAAATCGAGGTTAGGTTGGGATTAGCTATCCCAACCTAACTTAGAAAACTAGTCTCACTTAGGAGCGCCTAGATTTCGGGTATTGACACATACAGATTATGCTAAAAAAGGGACTACACATATAATATATAATAATGAAAACATATCTAAATTTTATTAATAATTTTAGTGATGACATGATAGTTGTACTATAACCGTAAATGTAATGAATACTATTTTCACACTATTTTAAATGACTATATGACGAATGTTTATTAATGATTTGCATGCCTGCTATCAGGCGTAATATACACATATATTCTTACTTATTTCAATATATAGTGCATATATTGAAATAAGTAAGAAACTGTATTAGCAAATAAATGATTCATGCATACAGCAAGTTATGAAACAAAGTCTGTACTTATAAATTCTTTTATATTTCAGTCCTGTCATCGTCTCTGGGTGATGACGTATCTTCGGTATTGAACGAGACATTGGCCATTACTGACGTCACGAATACCACAATAGCACCAACATTGAATTACGGAGCCTCCTGTGGAGTCAATTTCTGTAGCGGAAGTGGTTCTCACGTAAGAAGAATACGATTTCTTTCTATGAGCCTGGTAACAATAACAACCCATAATCATCCCACTATTGGGATTCTAGTCTCTCCTCAAGCGAAGGGGTTTAGAGCATACTCCACCACAATGCTCAACTGCGGGTTGGCGGAGGCCAGTGTTTTCAAGCCGCCCAAAGGCCTCTCACTTGGCTTAACGACTGTGATTGACAACAGCCGGGACCGACGGCTTAACGTGCCCTCCGAAGCACGGAGGAACTCGAGATAAATAAACAAATTCATAGACAGGCTATTGCCGACGTTGCCTAACTTGCGTGATCGATTAGACTGACATGCGCAAGGACGCCATGAGCGCCTATGAGCCTATGAAAGGATATAATTTAATTAGTTCCCCGCAGTGTTTATAATCACTTGCTAGTTAAATTTGACCCACTGCCCAGTGTCTGATCAGGCTGAAATTTGGCACACTCGTTGGTTCCTCGTGACATCGCACGATTACTGAACTGTCGCCATTTTTATTCAATATGGTGGCCGCCGTATGATGGTGCTTTATAATTTTATGGGTATAAAATGATAAGGCTTGATGACTGCAACATAGTATTTTCAGTCTTAGTCTTCCCTATTTAACACTAATACAGATTTGTTTAAAAAATCTTGTTTAATGATTGTGTTCATGATTGATTGATGTAATGTCTAATGTTAATTTTTTGCAATTTTTAATACACTACCACGCCGGATGCTAAACAAGCATACAGCCCGCCTGATATGAAGCGGTTTCGTAACCCACAATACAAAGAGGATCGCTTCGCTTCCAGCATCTCCTTAGTTCTTGTCTATATCTACATGTATCTGGGGGCACGGCAGTGCCACCGCCAAGTCGAGCAAAAAGCGGCACGGCCGTACCATCCTTTTCTCGATTACTCTTATACGCATTGATTTACAACTAGTAGGGTTTACTAGAAGAGATCTCTTGTAGAGATACCTTTGTAAAACCATGTCGTCACCTAATTTGTTTGTTTGTTTATAAGACTTTATTGTTCAAATAATATAAAATACAAAAAAATAATAATGTGTACAATGGCGGTCTTATCCCAGAAGGGATCTCTTCACGTCCACCAACAAATGCTCGAAAGGATTTACTGTTAGTCGGGTTAGGTAGATTTAATTATGTACAATATGAAACCACGATTTTAACATATAAAACTGTAATAATTATTATTGTTATGGACTGGTCGTAAGTTATATTTCTTTTTTATTATGTACGTTCTTTTTTATACATAATCGTGACTTTTCGTTTAATGTCGTCTATGCTGTAACATAATATCAAATATGACCCATTTTCCAAGGGTAAACCGATTTTCTTTTAGTTATACAGTTCACTTAATGACACTATACAATTGTGGGTATACAGGTGAACAAATAACTTCTAAACTTATTTGCCTGTATACCCACATTTATGCAAATAAAGGATTCTATTCTACCGCTTAGTAAAACCTTCGTGTCAACGCTAGCAAAGTTTGGTAAAAACTTTGAATGAGGCGGTTACGTATTATAATAACTACACCCATTATAACTATTTTCGATATAACTACGGTCGATTCACATATGTTTATAATGCATATTGGTCGACTGAACTACTCTTTAACTTGCCTAATTTTAATTAAACTAAAGTTAATCGCACTAACGAACGATTAATATAATGTTTTTTTAAGATATTGAATATTACAACTATGTATGAAATACCTAATGGACGACTCTCCTATGGGTTATCAATACTGCGCGCCACCCTGGATTGTTTGCTAAAACGAGGGTAGCGCCTAGTTTATTAATACTGCGCGCTAAATTTGCTATTAATAATAATAATAAGCAAGCTCTGCGACGTCTCCGGCGCTGAGGGAAGTGCAGCCCCTTCGCCTTTGCGTACCGAAGGGAAGGCACTCATGCTGGCCTTCGCATCTCCGGCTGGCCGATGCCCTCGGGGGTTAGCATAGTTTTAATTGAATAGTGTTTAGAATGTAGATACTATTTAATTAAATCTATGCGTACGATGGTACTGTGGTGACTACTATCCATCAGGATGTGTCTGTATCTGTCACTTTAATATTTATAAAAAGAAGGAATGAACTAAATGCCATAATTACAGGAAAACACAAACCTGGCGCCTCCAGCTCCGATCAAGATTAACGTGATAGCTGGGGTCTACTTGGCTTGTATGGTATCTGCTGTGTTGCTGGTCACTTTCGGTGTAGATTCACTTAAAAGGTATTTACCAACATGCTGAATAATCGATTTATCAGTTTTTGTGTATATGTAACGTGTTTATGAAGTACCCAAAGTACCCACTTTGGGTACTTCATAAACACGTTCACTCCAAATCATGCAGGTATACGTCGGGTCGTAAGACGGCGATTGACGGCAAGTCAGGATTCCGACTGATGGCAGTGACTTTGCGGCAGCTGAGGCACAAGTATCAACTACTGCTGCTGCCCGTTATTGGGTACATTGGTGCTGAACAGGCGTTCATGGCTGCAGATTTCACGCAAGTACGTATATTTCTGCACTCTTATTGACATCATCATCAGCTTGTATCTATCCTTTACTGTACTGGTGGATATAGGCATTCGGTAATGCCTCCATATGCGATCCTCTGCTTTCCGCATCCAGCCGCTTCCGGCCGTTCCCTTATGGTCATCCGTACATCTAGACGGGAGGGAAGGGGGGCGTTTTGTTCATACGAGGTTTACCCTTGACCTATCTGATCGACAAAGAAAAAAAAAATATCTTCACTTCACATATTAGAAGTGACATAGTCGCGCACTGTGCGATTTCATAGAGGTGTTCTTCTTTGTACTATTCAGTTGTTGTTTTTTTTTACTATAGAGGTTTTCCTAGGCGACTAAGGTGTTCTTCAAAAAGGAATAGATTATTACTGAGTCAAATCGGCAATACGTAAGAGATGACCCTGGTGGCGATGGATGGAGGATATTACTCTACGATATATAATTTCTACAAGCTTTGTTATGTAACATGTGATACAATAAAGATTTCAAAAGCAAACATTGTTGGTTTACAGGCGTTTGTCGGTTGTGCGTATGGCATTCAGAATATCGGGTACGTCATGATCTGCTTCGGTGTGTTCAACGCCCTCGCTGCTCCTCTCGCTGGCTCTATCGTCAAGCTCACTGGACGGTATCCCGTCATGGTCACTGCATTGGTAAGTACTTAAACTATATAGTGGCCAGGGGCACCGGCTATTAGAAAACTTCTCTACTCCCTACTCAACTCTGTAACCTAAAATGTCTAGTGCACACACACGCATAGCCGTATATAGACAGATAGCATGTACGAGTAACGTGCGCCTATCTACCAGCGGCGACCTGCGCTTATTAGAACCGTTGTGCGTAAGTTGGTAGCCTTTGCCGATATACGCTGGTTGCCGCTGGTAGATTGGCGCAGACAATCTGTTTTCTTTCTGTATACGGCCTAAGGAATAGAGTAACTTTTGAGTCTACAAACCAAAAGTAACATTGTCAGACGAAAATAGAAATTGACAAAGGCAAAGAAAAATTGCGACGGAAGACGACACCATGGAACGTCTCTGAACTAAGTTGCTGAATGATATGGAACCAATCGTGTGATCTTAATTTGACCAGTTTTTTTCGTTTATAAACATGGATGTTTATCGTCAGTCCTTATTCATCCCACTGCTGGTATACAGAACTCCCCTCAATCACAGGGGTTTATAGCATACTGCACCATGCTGCTCAATAGCGGATTGGTGAAGGCCTCTGTTTTCCAGCCACCTAAAAGCCACTTGATTTAACGACTGTCATCTAAAGGCTTAACGAGCTCATCGAAGCACGGAGGAGCTTGAGATAAATAAACCTATCTATGGGCAGACCAATCCATGGCTGAGAAGCGCGAGGACGGCATCGAGCTCGCTTATGGCAAGCATAAGCACTGTCTGTCTGGTCTGCACTGCACGTTCAATTATTTCTCGTGCGTGCTGGAACCTTCGAGCACCCACGGAGTCGGAGTCTTTTGGTGGTATTGAGCTTTTTCAGGTTCAGTGCGGTTCCGCAAACGACCCACATGATCGTTTGCCCATCTCTCATATAAAAACAATGACGATGACATCTAAAATGCATTTACAGATTCTAAACCTGGGTCTTCTCACAGCATTGCTTGTCTGGCGACCAGATCCTCAACAGTGGATAGTGTTTTATTTACTCGCTGCGATCTGGGGAACGGCTGATGCCGTGTGGCTAGTCCAAGTTAATGGTAAGATATAAGCATAACAACAAGGAATACAATTTGCAAGGGTAATTTTTTATTTGCGTTTATTATTTGCTGACTTTGACCAAGTTTAAAGTCAAAGCTAACCTCACTTGCACATGGTACACTCTGCCGACTAGTAAAAAAGTGGCGAAAGAGAGAGAATACCTCTACTCCACTTCACAGAAGCACTCTTGAACTGTGCGCTTGAAGATATGCGCGCGTAGTTCCTCCAAGTGAGTGAGGTCACCAGCGTTGGCAGCGGGTGTGCCAGCGCGCAACTGTACTGCAAGCGTCTTTAGGCTACGGTTATGTTTGTTTAGCACCTGGTTTTTCAGTTGTTTTTTGGTATAAATTTTAGCCTACTATACAACAACAATAATTACATAGAGAATATGCACAATCAGAAGGTGTAACAGCATGATCCTATGTATCTCTTCAAAAGATTTCTTCTAACCAAGCCTAGAGTGTATATAAAAATTTACTTGGCTGATAGCTGTACGTAACAGAATATTTGAATAATTCAACAAAACTTCGACACACTTGTTTTTGTATGTGTTGTGTATTTATATTTAGGAACAGTAAATACTTTAAAATAATAATTACAAGATGCTCATAAGTGAGTTGTGTGCCCGTGAGTGAGATCACGGTGTTGTGGGAATCATTTTCAATGGTTTTGTTTCTACGTCGTACGTCCAAAAATAAATGTTTCAAAAGTTATAAATTCTTATGGAATAACTTATCAGATCTCAGTACAACAAATATCTTTTCAAAGATGTGTGATTTTTTTAAATCTATAACTTATTTTCCAAAATTCGTCTGTCATTTTGTAGCGTATGCTTAGGCTAACCTATATAGGAAAAGTGGAATTCCTCTGTCCCGTATGAGTATAAAATACAAATCTCTGTATAAAAAAGGGTAACATTGTGTTTTTTTTTTCTTTCATAAAAGTTAAAATTACGTGCATAAGACATAAAACTAACAGATAGTCAAAACAACATTCGTATATTTTGTTATTGTTGCGTTTTTTAATCTTTATTTATTTTCTAAGTTACTTTATAATTTCAAATGCATTTTCATTAAAATTCCAAGCATAATAGGAAAATAATATTTTTGACGTACCATTTCTTAAGAAATGACTTACTAAAATAGAATATACAATTTGCAATACGATAAATTTATTTCTTTCAGCCCTATCTGGTATCCTATTTCCTGGGGACGAAGAAGCGGCGTATTCCAACTTCAGACTGTGGGAGGCGACTGGCAGTGTGCTTTCATATGCCAGTGCACCATATCTCTGCGTACGGACCAGGTATTTATGAACATCTTATAAACTCCTTCCAAAACTAGGATTACGTCCCCAACGATTGAAGTTAATTAATTTTCAAAAATTCTTTCTTAGAGGATCACTACTTCTTAACAGTTGATATACGCCAATCTACCGTTTGCCATTAATTAATGTACCTAAATCATTTGTAAGTAGAAAATGTTGCCTAATAGCAAATACATCTTGATGCGTAATTTTGCTGCTAATAATTTAATGTTAAGTTGAATGAATGGGTTTTATTATAATTTATTATAACTTAAACATGTATATAGTATGTAAAGTTTCGCACTATGTGCTGGTGAGTTTGTCTTTGGATGTAGAGACGATAATGAGCCACTTATACCTGTTAGCACTGAGGCTAGGCGGCGATGGAAGAAAAAAAGCCCTCAGGTATTTTGGTCTTGGTTTAATGTGATCGCAACACGGTAGAAAAAGGGGCATCGCTCTGGTGGCACAAAGTTGAACTAAACTAGACATGATTATTGAGGGCGCTGTATAAAAGTTTATTGTGTCAAGCTGGCCGACAGAGGGCATGTGGTAACTATACCTTTAAATTTTTTTTACCTAAGATTAACTAAAGTGTTTTGAACGTTTTCAGATTACATATACTCTTGGGTTTGCTGCTGGTCGGCTTTTCAGGGTACACAACGATAGAAATGATGGAGTACCGTGCGAAAAGAGCACACCATCTCGAAAGGAACTTCGAGCTGGTCTCAAAACAGGACAAGAATGATCAAGAGTAATCCGTATGAAGTTCTAATTAAATGCCTAAAATAAATGTAATATAGATTTTATTATACTAAGTTCTACGCAATAATTGTAGTAAAATAATTTTATTTTAATAGCTGCTGCTAGCTGAACTAATTGCGACCTTAAAGCATTTACTAAAAACGCGACAAAGTTAACTTCGAATGCTTACTACTCTATAGTAGTATATCTACAGATTCCAGACAAATTATTTTTTATGAGTTCTTTGACATGATAGAGTTGTTATTTTGATTTATAAAAAGGAGCGTAAAACGTTGTTAATGCGTTTTTATTGAGCGTTTAGGTATACGTATGTTGTTAAAACTTATGATTTTTAATTTTTTATCATAATTACGTCAAGCGTACCTAAACTAGATTCATTGGGTGACATGAAAAACCTAGCGTTATGAGAATGATAATTTCGGAGAAAACCAATTTTTTATATATTTTCACTACTCCTTTATTGTCTATATTTAGATGGTATACGAATACTTGACACTATTTGACTGTGGATGACTAGTCCTTTTTTTGCTAACATTTGTTGCCTAAAATTTGAATTTAAGAAAAAAATCGTGGCCATGTTTGTTTAATTTGAGATTCTCGTTTAAGAATATTAATTATTACACTAGTCTGTCTTTATTACTTATCTGTGGCCCTACCGCCTAAGCTGAAGCCGATTACTGTTTTTTTTTTGTAATTAATGCTAATTATTACAAATAAAGTATAGAGGCTTATTGTACTTCTGTATAAATTTGTAATAAACATCTTCATTTTAATAGGTGCCCTACCTATTAAACTGAAGATGTTTATTACAAATTATACAGAAGTACAATTTTCGCAATCAAAAATCCCGACGGAAATCGGCTTCAGCTAAGGCTACAGAGGTACGGTGCAGCGTATAATTGGAAGCTGCCCGACTGGGGTAACCTTTACCTCACATAATATCTGGCTTGGCTGCGGCTAAAATTGGCTGCCGTAATCATTGGCTGCGGCCAAATAACAATTCCCTTGAGGATAGTTGTGTTCCCGGAAGTAAGTGAGGTCACAAAATCACAAAAGTCACAAAAATGGTAGGGTATTTCATAAATATGGCATTTTTCTATGCCATATTTCATGGCATATTTTGATGTAATAATTTTACTGGGGCCTTACCGCCTTGGCTGAAACCGTAAACTTAAGCTTAGATAAGTGGTAAGTTTTTCGCTTAGCCTGGAGAAATATTGGAGTACTGTCAAGCTGAAGATGTGTGTCATTAAAGCTACTTTTGGTAACAAAATATTCGATCTGAAACGGTTTCAGCTTTGGCGATAGGTCAGGATATACATAATACATCTATACTAATATTATTAATGGGAAACTATGTTTGTTTGTCCTTCTTTCACTTCAAAAGAAACCAATGGATTGATGTGATTTTTACGGCGATAGTTTAAAGTCTGGAGAATGACATAGGCAACCTTTTATCCATTTTGTTCCACATCGGAAAACTTCTTATCCCTGCAGGAAAAAGTTGTATTAAAATAATGACCACGCGGGCGAAGCCGCAGATAACAGCTGGTATAATATTTTTTGTTAAAAAATGTTAAACTCACGCCAGGACACGTGACCTGATCGAAAATTCGTAAGACGGAGGGTGCGTAGACCGGCACGGCCGCGGCGCGGCGCGGCGTAGGAGAGGAAGTAATATCCCCGTCTCTTTCTACCGCGCGGCGAAAATGTATGCCTGCTCCTGCTGTTTATTTTTAATGTAATATAAATTGTCATGTTTATGTACGATAGCGCAATAAATGAATACTGTATTTTACCACTTATATGATAGTACTTTTATACTGATAAATAAATCAATTCGTGCGAAATCATTCCCTAACCCTTTCAAAATATTCAAAAATACACAATGTTAATGTTCAAGTTTTCACTTCTGCCGGCACTCCCGGTGTGCAACCCGTTTTTTACTATTATGAAACCTTCGATCATCAATACTATAATAGAACAAGATGCACAATGAGGTACAAAAATTAAGCAAAATAATGTCTGCAGTAGGCAGAAGATGACATAAATAATTAAAAGAAACTCCACAATATGCATTGTAAATTAGCCCTTAGGCTTTCGGTTTAAGATTTACAATTCGGACTAGTTCTTATGTCAGTTATATAAAAACAAGGTTCAGACAAAGACAATCGTTCATTTGAAAATAATGCTAAATATGGAAGCGTTCGAATATGGTTAAGTGACAGAGATCCCAGATCGTCATTTGGGTGCTGTTTCGGAGAGGACGTTTTTTTAGGTGTTGATTGTGCAACTAGTTCTAATATCAATATAGTGCAGGCGCCACAGGTAGTTGAGTGTGCAAAATATGAGGACCGCATTCTATAAACAGTTTTGAATTCAGAAAAGCTTGTAGAATATGATTCTGAATGTTGCCAGGAAGTTTCTTGGTCCAATTTTTTTTTATACCCCATTCCCTTGGATATCGAGTAAATGGACTGAACAAATGCTTTACAACAATTTTCATCATTGTTTTATTGAAAATATCCAATTGTTTCTTATGATTAAAGATACTTATAGCTACTAAGTGGAAATAAAAAAACAAAAAAAAAATTAAACAAATATTGCTGAAAAAAAAACATAAAAGGAAATTTTTACATAAGTAATCAAAAATTTTAATTTATATTTGTACAGTTTGTTTTTTTACCCTCAACGGAACGGAGACGGTATATGCGTTATTTGGCAGTTTTATAGTAACTTGTATACTTATTTATATTTATGTTGAAATTTAAAATAGAGATGGCAGCCCCCGACGGATTTTCTTGGATTTTTTATTAAGTTCATAGCATAAATTCTTTAAGTCGGGGGTTTCAAAATTATTTTATCCTTTTTCGACTACGTTTTAACCGTCGTGTGTTTTTTCAAAAATTTTAATTTTGTTTTTATTTCAAACTTTTTAGAGAGCAAGCGTAGGTATTACAATTGAAAACCACATCAGAATCAGACTAGTAGTTTTGGTTTTGCACAAACAAATGTTTACTGCAGCGCCCTCTGGTGAGTTGTCACTGTAACACCTATCTAAGAATATGCACCAATCAAACTCGGACCCATCACTGAAAACCGCATCAAAATCGGACTCGTAGTTTTGGAGATAAATGGCAACATTAATTGCACAAACAAATGATTACTGCAGCGCCCTCTGGTGAGTTGTCACCGTAATACCTATTTAAGAACTAGTAGTTTTGGTTTTGCACAAACAAATGTTTACTGCAGCGCCCTCTGGTGAGCTGTCACTGTAACACCTATCTAAGAATATGCACCAATCAAACTCGAACCCATCACTGAAAACCGCATCAAAATCGGACTCGTAGTTTTGGAGATATTTATTGGCATTTGGCAACATTGGTTTCACAAACAAATGTTTACTGCAGCGCCCCCTGGAGAGTTGTCACTGTAATACCTATCTAAGAACATGCACCAATCAAAACCAAACCCGTCACTGAAAACCGCATCTAAATCGGACTCGTAGTTTTGGAGATAAATGGCAACATTGGTTTTACAAACAAATGCTTACTGCAGCACCCCCTGGTGAGTTGTCACCGTAACACCTAAGAACATGCACCAATCAAACCCGAACCCATCACTGAAAACCGCATCTAAATCGGACTCGTAGTTTTGGAGATAAATGGCAACATTGATTTGCACAAACATCCTTATCACCCCAAACGCATGTACCGTCTCCGTAAAAATAAAAAAAGTATTAAAAAGAAATAATAATAATAATACTAACAAAACATGCAAATCCTTATTATGCAAAATGTAGATACACATTCTCCTAAAAATGGAAAGTGTATTGCCGGTCCTCACATTTTGCATACTCAACTTCCTTTTGCTTATGCGTTATTGTACATTCTAGTGCATTTTATAAACTACTCCTTTGTTTTCCTTATTATAAAAGTGATCTTTGATTTATTTTCTATATCAGTGTTTCTGGGAAGTCGGCACTGATCCATGTGGAACTCCTACTATTATATTATGGAAGTCCGTTCAGTCAGTTCTCCTTCCTCTCTCATCTGAAATATTCGATTTGCGAGACAGGACTCTACAAGTAGATAATAGCTATGGGGTAGAGATGTCCTTGTCTTGCACAGGAGGTCTTTGTGCCACACCTTATCAAAGGCTGTTTGTATGTCCAGAAACACGGCAGAGCAGTATTCTTTTTTTTTATTCAAAAGAGGATCGTATAGGTCGATCGATAAGATTTTTGTAATCATTTTATGTAATCATTTCTTTAAAAAAAAAATATTACATCCTTTTATGTAATATTTTTTTTCAACAATTTTTTTTTTCCACTTAGTAGCTATAAGTATCTTTAATCATAAGAAACAATTGAAAATTTTCAATAAAACAATGATGAAAATTGTTGTAAAGCATTTGTTCAGTCCATTTACTCGATATCCAAGGGAATGGGGTATAAAAAAAAATTGGACCAAGAAACTTCCTGGCAACGTCAAAGTCAAAGTCAAAGTCAAAATTCTTTATTCTGTGGGCCCTCGCGGGCACTTAGACACGTCTTTTACAATTAGGTATATTTTTTATCTACCAGCATTTCGGAATGACCATTGACGAGGAGAAATGCCGAAAGAAACTCTGTCAATATAGGTCTTTTTTTTTAAAATAGCCATACAATATTATCATAATACAATAAAAATAATGTCAATGTACAATAAAAAAAATGGTATGTCAACCAAAATAAGAGAGATAATAAAAAATAAAAAAACAAGTAAAATAAAATAGTAAAAAAATATAAAAATATAAAAAATCATAGTATAGAGTGTATATACATATTGTATAAAGTCTAAATATGTATATCCACAATACTACTTGTAAAGATAAGACGCCTGTGCTTCACATCCTGTGCCGAGAATTTGCCATACATTTTTATCATTAAGGTAATCGTCGGTCCTGTAGTAAGCCTTTTTACATAAGGTGGTCTTAATAAGCTGTTTGAATTTAGTGTCGGGTAAAATCAGGACCGACTCCGGCAACTTATTGTAATAGCGGATGCAGTTTACGACAAACGAATTATTGACCTTCCCCAGTCTATGTTTTGGAATAACCAATTTGTTTTTGTTCCGCAAGTTGACATTAGTTATATCACATACTTTTGTAAAATTCGAAATATTTTTACGGACGTACATAATATTTACATAAATATATTGAGAAGCGACAGTGAGGATGTTTATCTCCTTAAATAACTCACGGAGTGAATCCCTAGAACCCAAATTGTAAATTGATCTAATGGCTCTCTTTTGTAATACAAAAATTTTATCAATATCAGCTGCTTTACCCCAAAGCAATATGCCATATGACATAATGCTATGGAAATAACTAAAATAAACGAGCCTAGCAGTTGTCTCGTCCGCTATCTGTCTTATTCTCCTAACCGCATAAGCTGCGGAACTGAGTCTGCGAGCTAGTTTAGTTATATGAGGGCCCCATTGCAACTTTGAATCAATGGTAATACCAAGAAAAACAGTATCATTGTCATAAACTAGGGTGTTATCCTTTATGACTACATCAGCATGGACTTGCCTGACATTGGGTAACGTGAATTTAATACATTTAGTTTTGTGTGAGTTAAGAAGGAGATTATTTGTAGTAAACCAGTTCAAAATTGCAGAGAGAGCATTATTAACATCATCAATTTTGTCTTTATACCTAGCAACTTTAAAAATAAGTGAGGTATCGTCGGCAAACAGTACTACGTTGGCAAATTTTTCTACCAAATCAGGCAAATCATTGATGTATACCAAGAATAAGAGAGGTCCCAAAATTGAACCCTGGGGCACGCCCATTTTTACATCAAATGCATTTGATTTTGTGCCATTTACATCCACCGTTTGAGTTCTATTACTAAGGTATGATTCTACCATTTGCAGAGCCTTCTCTTTAATACCATAATGATTTAATTTGAGCAGCAGTGTCTGATGATCAACACAATCAAATGCTTTGGAGAGGTCGCAAAACACACCGATAGCGTCCTGAGACGTCTCCCAAGCCTCAAATATGTATTTCACGAGCGCGATTCCTGCGTCTGTAGTGGACATTCCGGCGGTGAACCCGTATTGCTTCTTATGTAGAATGTGGAACTTATTAAGATGTGCGAGCAGCTGATTTGACATGATCTTTTCAAACACTTTACTCAATACTGGCAGAATAGAGATTGGTCTGTAATTCCCAGGCTCACGATTATCTCCTGATTTAAATAAAGGTATAAGTTTGCCAAGTTTCATTAAGTCTGGGAAAACACCACTCTCTATACTTTCATTAAAAACTATAGCCAGGTGAGCAGCAACAGTATCCAAAATAGGAAGAACAATTTGAGTGGACATTCCCCAGAGATCCTCAGATTTCTTAATATTTAAACGTTTGAATGTTCGAATAATGTCATCTGGGGTAATGTGACAAAATTTAAATGCATGCTCACAGGGCTGTACATTATCCTCAAGTAATCTTATGGATTCTGAGGCTGATGAATTGAGAGAGGCAGTCGTATCAATGGGAACATTGGTAAAAAAGTTTCCAAATGCATTAGCAACATCTTGATTTGAAGTTAATATATTATTATTACATTTCAAAGAGTAGTCGTTTTCTTTAACTTTTATTTTGCCAGTCTCTTTGTTGACAATGTTCCAAACAGTTTTACACTTGTTGGTAGAATTTTTAATTTTATTATTTATGTAGTTAGACTTGGCTACCTTACAGACTTTCTTAAAGATTTTGGAATACTGTCTAACGTGTTCTGTAAAATTGCCATCCCGTCTATACGATTTTTGAGCATACAAATCATATAGTGTATTTCGACTTTTATAAATACCTTTGGTAGCCCATTCACAAAATTTAATATTGTTTCTGACTTTAACCACTTTTTGTTCAAATATGTTATTAAATTCTTCAGACATTACATTAAAAAGATCACCATATAGTTTGTTAGGATCATTTTCCGTGTATACTATTAGTGGCAACTTATCCTTCAAAACATTTTTGAATTTTGATATTTTACTACCAGTAATTGGTCTGAACGAAATAAGTTTGGTTTTTTCCACAACTACGTTATTGAATACGACATATTGTCCACAGTGATCTGAAGGTAAGTCATTAATTATACATTTATTTAAGTACTCCGAATTACAGAAGACATTATCCAGACAGGTAGCGGAGGTTGGAGTAATTCGCGTGGGCTCAAGAAATAAGTTATGCAAGTTAAAAGATTTAAATAAATTTAAAAAATTTGATTTAACAGTACTATCAACAAGCAAATCAATGTTGAAATCACCACAAACAATTAGGTTCTTATTACTTTTAAATGCTAACTTTAATACATCCTCCATGACTTCCTCGAATATTTTGTACACACTATTTGGGGGTCTATATACACATATAATTAAATGTTTGTCTAACTCGGCACAAGATATCTCGATAGTACATTCAACAGAAAGCCGAGTAATGTCCACACGCTCTTTGACTAACATGCAATCTTTAACTAAAATTAATGAACCGCCTCTAGTAGTCGACTTCCTGTTGAAACAGCTAGCAACTTTGTAGTTATTAATATGAAAGATCATCTGACTATCGTTTAACCAATGTTCAGTTAAGCACAAAACGTCAACATTTTTCAATTCTAAAAATAATTGTACAAGCAATTCGCTGCCAGGAAAGCTTTGTATTTCATTCAACATTCAGAATCATATTCTACAAGCTTTTCTGAATTCAAAACTGTTTATAGAATGCGGTCCTCATATTTTGCACACTCAACTCCATACAGCGCCCGCTCTAATAATCAAAGTACGAATTTTTATAAAAATCTTCTGACACATGTCATATTATATTTTTCGAAGGTAGTAATTTGTAATGGCCCGTTATTGTATATGATCTAATCGATCACACAAGTTAACCGGACGGTGACAGTAGCCCGTCTATGGATTTATGTCGAGCTTCTCCGTGCTTCGGAGTGTACGTTATGTCGTTAAATCAGTTCCGGTTGTTGTCATTAGATGGCAATCGTAGGCCAAGTCAGTCTATGGGTAGATTGAATACTGACTTCTGCTAACCCGTAGTTGAGAAGCGCGGTGGAGTACGCTCTATACCCCCCTGGGTTAAGCCGGTATCTCGGCAGGGGCATGGCTAAGAGTTTATATAATGTAATAACGTGATGAGAGGGTTGCCGGTGGAGGGTGCTCCGAGGAGCAACAATGATGTAGACATTTGTTGTTGTGTAAGAACATAGCCTTTATTCTAAGGACTTAATGCTATTTATACTACTGGGTTGTCGCTGACCAAGCAATATGTGTCTCTGTCGCAGTAAACCATTAAGTTACGGTAAAACATACAAATTAGCCATTGTGCTCTACATACTACAAGCTGTTATTACAATATTAATGAAATTACAGTAGGCGAATTATCTATGAACTGAATGGCGACGCTACTACTTTAGAAAACGATAATAAAATAAAATATAATGTTATAATAAAGCACTTGTACTGTTCCACGTAATTATATTAATTTTACCGACCGCTTTCGCCCTTAGGCTTTCGGTTTAAGATTGACAATTCAGACTAGTTCTTATGTCATTATATATAAACAAGGTTAAGACAAAGACAGTCATTTTTTTTTTATTTGTTTTTGTAGAAACACAAACACCCGTTAACTTGATAATGCATTAGAGGCGAAACCGGTCGGTAAAATTAAATATAATTACGTGGAACGGTATAAGTGCTTTATTGTAACATTATAATAATAATGTTCCATCAAGTGTCACTAATCAACAGTATCAACTTGATAATAAAATAACCATCAAAACTCCTACCAACATGCATAAAAAATTAGTTCCTAATTTTGCCACTTTACAGATCAGTTGATGGGTCTGTTTACATATATTTTTATGTATGTATGTATGTATGTAATCTCTTTATTATATCACAAAACGATACAAAACAATACAAATAAAAGTAGACAAATAAATTAAACAGTATATAGGCGGGCTTATCTCTGTAAGAGATCTCTTCCAAACCGTTTTATTGTACATTAACACATTAAACATAAGTATCGTTAGCAACTTGAAATAAAATAGCCATTTTGTTAGGATGCGCTTTTGCTGACACAAATTCAGAAGTGAAAAATATTGTTTCCAGTGAAATTATATTTTTTATAAATATAATATGAATGGATGGATAATATATCACTGATATCCCAGAGGCGCACCCAGACCACTCCATAAAAATGTCGCGTCGGTAACTACTACATAAACAATATCTGTGCAGAGCGTGAATGAGCGTGTGTACATGCGGCGCTATACAAATTATTCCAGATTCCTCTCAGAGGGCAGGTGAGCCATACGAGAAAGCGGGAAGGAGTAACCTTACTATACGTAGTACTATTACTTACTTAATATGACATTATGACCACACCCCGTGGCGAATGCTGATATGGTCAGTTTTTACCGTCACATGGTGAGGGCTCTAAGCTACCATTCTTCCGAAGACATAGATCCACCGGTTGCTACCACGTCATTACAAAGGCAGCACTCCACGCCATGCACCAACCACCGAGAGCAACAGCACGCAGTGTTCGTCGCGATAGAGAGAGGGTCTGCGTCTCGACACTCGTCATGATGAAGGCTTATGTTTCAGATCGAAACAGATCGATCGAAAATTAATTATTTAAACGTTGCGTGGCAGATAAGCATACGGCCCGCTTGATCTGAAGCGGTTACCGTAGCCATATTAACGCTCGCACTATGAAATATTGCTTGCGCGCCGCCATCCCGCTGCCAGCGCTTCAGCAACTCCTTCCTTTCTGATGATCTCAGTCACTCGCAGGAACACACCAACCCTCAAGGGAATTATTATTTGGCTGCGGTATTCTGTGATGTGAGGGTACTTCCCCAGTCGGGCAGTTTACAAATACGCTGTTCCCAACCTCTCTTTTGCCAGAACCTCTTTCGCTAGTAGGCAGGGTGCACGACGCGCAGGTGAGGTTAGCTTTGGCTCTAAAGATTATGGTGAGCCTCTTACATACACCCCAAAAGTTATTTATGAGGGTATAAAGATATACAGGAAATAAAACAACACATTACGTTCGATAAAACCATCGTGTTTAATCTCTTGATAAATATTTTAAAGGTGGCTTTCTTAAACAACAGTCAGATAAGCTACGTTCATGTATGATCGCAAAGACATTAACAGAGTGACTAAAACCTTGTTATACACATTATATTTACTAAATACAACAAAAACTTCAAATAAACACTTCGATAAGTCGTGGATATTATTGATATCAGGAGGTACTATGTTATATATAGGTGATTGAGAAGAATATATAGGCAAAGTTACAACAAAATAGGAACGTAATAAGTACTAAATGATATTAAAACATATGAATTTTCACAAATATAAACGTGTTGATCCTATTTTGCTATTATAAAATATAGTTTCAATCACTCTATATAGTTTACTTTTTATATAACCTCGACTTATACTTTCGTTATATGAATATAACACGCAAAAATATTTATACAATTTGTAAGTCACAATGTAAACTTAAAATACGTTAGTAACGTAAAGCAGTCATCTATTTTATATTATTATTAAATCACCTATAAACAAATTCGTTCATTCATTAAACTCTATCTTTAAATGTTATTATCTTCAGTTTAAAGCGTATAACCGTAATACTTCTGAAAATATTTTATATAACCTCTAATTATTATGGAAGACGGTGTAAGGCACAAAGATATAGCAAGTTTTGTGTACAGTCAATGTGTAAAATAGTTCAGCATATTATATTACTATTAATTTAAAAAAATACAAAATATTGCTCAAATAAAAATTCGCCAGTAAAACAAGAATTTACGATATGCTTTCTTCCATGATGGATCGAGCAAATTTTACAAAAATTAAAATTGAAATTGGACACAGGTTTGAGTTCATATATATATATGGATAGTCGTACTTTTGAGACATATTTCTTTTCTTCTTAATATTTTACTTTCGGAAATGTTATCTCATTTTAATATAAAAACTATTCCTTCAATCGAAATGTTCCCAAAAAATATCTAAGTTCCCTTTGAATAGAAATAGCATATTGCAATAATGAAAAGGAAGTTCTTTGACAATTTATTTAACAGAGTTAGCACCACGTGCTTCATTTTGTTCTTGGAATAACAGACAAAATGGTTATACAAGATGACTAATTGTATATATTGATCTTTTATATACTATTTTGGCAATTAAGGAGATTACCACAGGTAAAAACCGTTGTATACACTTTTAATATCTTATCTACTTTATGATATAACAAAATTGAATTCGTCAAATAATATACTCGTACATATACAAACATTATGTAACAGGACTCGCGATATTAGAGTATGGATTTTATACATTTAATACTATCACATAATTACACAAAACAGTATACTGTTCGTGATATAATTAGTGTAGTGAGCTTTCTTCAGGTGTGGTGTCAATAAATGCTATTTATAATGACGTATCAAATATACATATCTCTATTATATATGTATAGTTGTGACCCTGTATGTAACGCTAGAAGTAGCCTCGAAAATTAAGTATTATTTTTACATTGTGGCTATTATATACAAATAAACTACTTTATTATATACGATTATCGCAGGGTCAGCACCAAAATATTTTCATGGGTTATAAAAATCACAAGATATATATTCATTTTAAATTAATAAATTGTAGTATGAGAACTCTACAAGGAACTGTAGTTTTAACATCATAATTTTGCAGCTGTATTTTGCAACTACGCCTCTTAAATATATTTATCATCGAACATAGAACTCGCTAAAATAGTAATCATATTTAATTTATAACAAATTTGTATTTTAATGTGTAACAAATTAAATATTTTGTTTGACATACATATATCAAACAAAATATTTAAATCCATAAGTTCCATTAAATCGCGGAATGTTAATTCCGCGAATACAATGCCATGTTACATTTGCTGATGTTTGATGTTTCGCCGACATAACTAATCCGATTAGAACATTATGTCAACAATGTGCTACACAAATTCTTTTTTGATTTTTCATAAATAAAATTCATGATAAATTACTCTTAAACAATGGCGGAGTTCAATGGTGCTATTAATATTACTATTCTACTAGGTTCTGTGTTCGATAATCGCTGCAAAACCTATCTCTCCTGAGCACCACTTTTTAAATAGTTTTCTTAATAGATTACATACTTTCCATTAGGATTTTTTTTTCTCAATTTTCTTATTAGTCTGTGTAATTTTCTTATGGGTCTTTAAATAAAGACACATTTACACGATTAATAAATGTATTAAAAAGATAATAAGTATCGGGTTCACAGTGCCCGGTTGATAAGTTTGTTTTCGCGGTTCCGTACTGCCCTGGCGAAGGCGACCGAAGGTGATGATGGCTCGGATGGCCGTGTGGCCATTTATTCATAATATTAATTATTAATTAGTATTGTCATGAATCAAATGTGACGCATTTACCTCAAGATAGTTATAGAATTTTAGTTATAGTCTTGAATTACGTATTCCAAACCATATCTTTTTCATTTTATTAGTTTTAACTTAGATAAGACAAAAGTATGTTGTATATAGTTTTATTTTAAGTTTATTATTATGTATTTTTCTTCTTATTAGTCTGTGTTAATCCTTGCGTTTTATATTCGAAATACTATCTAGGGCCTTTTTACCCATTTGTGTTGTATTATTGGAATACAATATTTTAACTACTATTGTCGCGATCGGGTATGGTGATGTAAGGTGATGATCAGATGGGTCTTTAAATAAAGACCCATATACACGATTAATAAATGTATTAAAAAATAATAAGTATCGGGTTCACAGTGCCCGGTTGATAAGTTTGTTTTCGCGGTTCCGTACTGCCCTGGCGAAGGCGACCGAAGGTGATGATGGCTCGGATGGCCGTGTGGCCATTTATTCATAATATTAATTATTAATAAGTATTGTCATGAATCAAATGTGACGCATTTACCTCAAGATAGTTATAGAATTTTAGTTATAGACTTGAATTATGTATTCCAATCCATATCTTTTTCATTTTATTAGTTTTAATTTAGATAAGACAAAAGTATGTTGTATATAGTTTTATTTAAAGTTTATTATGTATTATGTATTTTTCATGTAAGTATGTTTCTATAAGAAATTTTTAATAAGAAGGAATGTATAACGTTAAATTATTACTGTTAATATGTTTTTTCTTTATTGTGTGCATATTTTTGGGGTTAATAAATGCTTCTTCTTCATCATATATAGCTTTTTTTTATGTGAGAGGAGGTCAAACGAGCATGTGAGTCATTTGATGGATAGTAATCACCACCGACCGTGGAGATCAGCAAACACCAAGGGGTCGCCCATCCGTTGCCAGCCTATACTCCTACCATTCTTTCCATATGAAGGTATTATCAATATGTGTATTTGCTGCTTGTTTTTGTTATAAGTATAATTTTAAATGGTGATCAGGAGGTAGGCTTATTAATAATCAGAGGGTAGAGCCGTGATGATATAATGCAAAATAATTGTTAAATTCTGACAGCTGGACGTAATATTACAAAATATTATCATACATACAAGTATCATGTAAACAATTTCAGTTTCATTCATACATTACTTCAAGAAAATTAAATACACAGGCGATTTGATTTATACAAACTTAATATATTGAAAACCACAAACAAATCTGAACCCAGCAAATTAGGAACGGAGCGCGTAAGTACAAACTCATTCACATACAACATACATTTGGACGGAACTACAGTCATAAGTTCACCTAAGTAACAAGTTTATTTACAATTAAAATCTTAATAACTAGAGAATACCTCTAAAGCGCCTTAAAACGTAACTAAATGCATTATCTATTAAAGGAAGACTTTATAATCTTGAAGAGAGTGACTAAAATCAAAATTCAACTAGAAATTATTATGAAAATCGTGATGAATAAAGCTGCTTCTCGGGTATTAATATTCCACAGATAAAAACATGGGTTTTCATTTGGAAAATGAGATAAAAATCCTGTTAGAACTGTTCACTAAGAGTGATATAAGATATACATAGATATATTTTGTTGTCAGTTAAATTCTATTAAGTACATAAGGGTTTAGGCCTAACACCATAAGATATTGTGATGTTATAATAAGTTTTTTTGGGACACCAAAAAAACTCTATGTGTACGTCAACTCTTTTACCGAACTCTCCAAAAAAACAATATTAGATACAAAACTGGTTCGTGTAGTTACGATTTAGGTGCCCATTTATATAATAAAATTGACTCGTGTTGTGACATCACAATAAAAAAAAAACTGTCATCATCTTCACTGGTAAAAGTAGGTGGTACAGACGATAGCTCGTAGCCGTAACACTACCAATATAGGATGTACCAGCGTAGCGAATGAAGTACGTAGCATTCGTAGCACTACGAGAGACCCTTTTATACTGAAAGAGTCACGGTTTACAAGCTATCTCTATAATAATTGACTTAGGCAAGTACAATTTATGATTAATACGGTAAAAGGGAGCTGCCTGAATTAGTTTAAATTTTTCATGATGATCGTGAAATTACTATGCAGTGTAAGCGGCATTATGCCATCATGAAATTGTTATAAAAAGTAGTACTGGGCATAAAGCATTGGTTTAAGGGACGAGGCTCACCACACATTCCCACCACTGTGTCTCCTGTGTAGCCAGTATTAACAGCGGCAACCACCAAAAAAGGCAATGGACTATTAAATCCACTGCAGTCCCGGGGCTAAAACTACGGCTGCCTTGGAACTCACAATTTAAGTCGCACAGACGAATGTAGAATGTAGAATGAATTGTATAGTAATTGTAGAATGAATCCACAGTGGATCTATGATAAATTTGTTTTACAAAAGTAGAATGGTCAGAAATTTCAATACGTTCTTTAATTTTTGGTATAATTCCTTGCCCGAACTTTGAAAAGAACGATGTTTTCATTAATGCATAAATTAATTATGCCTATTTGTGACGTAGTTGTGGTCGATTGGGGAAGCATTAGAGGCAAAACTCTATAGTAGTACCACAGTATAAGCAATAGTACTATGTAATAGTACCGACGATACGAAATTGTCTAGTATACCAATAAACTGTGCCTGAGTTTGTGCCTACAGCACAAGATTGATTGAGGATGATTGAGGAAAACTCTTCCAAGATTCATATTTCAAGTAGGTATTATTGAGAATTTAAAATCTGACGATTCAAAATAATAAACATATTGGGCATTGTAAAACATATTTTTCTGGCCATTCACTTGCTTCACTAGCTCTCTCTGAATATATTATATTTTGAAATCACTACGAAGACTTTATTACACCGACCGGTGTGAATAATAGTATTTTTTTTTTAATTTCTATATCAGGTTGTGACTGAAGGCATACATTAACTAACAACTAAAAATAAATTGTGCATCAAGCACAAAGCAATTTTTTTTAGTTTTATTATTTTTTATTTTTTTTATTTTTAATTATAACTTAAAATGAGTTGTGCATCAAGCACAAAGCTTTTTTTATTTTTTTTATTGTTTATTATTTTTTTTTATTTTTAATTATAACTTAAAATGAGTTTTGCATAAAGCACAAATTAAATTTAAATCTAAAAGTAAGTTGTGCATCAAGCACAAAGTTTTTTTTTTTTTTTTATTGTTTTTAATTTTTTTTTTTTTATTATAACTTAAAATGAATTGTGCATAATGCACAAATAAAAATGGAACTAAAAATAAATTGTGCATCAAGCACAAAGCTTTTTTTATTTTTATTTAGTTTATATTTTTTTTTATTACAACTTAAAATAAATTGTGCATTCAGCACAAATTTAAATACCACTGAAAATGAGTTGTGCATCAGGCACAAAATAAAATAAAATAGTGAAATAAAATATCGTCTTAAATGAAACTGTGCACTACGTGCAACTTCGTGAAGTAGAACGTGTTTTAACTAAAATTAAGTAAAGCACAATTTATTTTGAGCTGTATTTTAATTAGTGCTGAAGGCACAATTTATTTTTAGTTGTATTTAATGTATGCACATTATTATTTCGTTATTCAACACAAACTGAAATACAAATTAAAGAATTACTATGTATTTGTTTGTTACACTGGTGTGAAAATATATTCCATGAGATAGTGAAGCAAGTGAATGGCCAGGAAAATATGTTTTACAATGGCCAAAGTTTACTACTTTGAATCGTTAGATTTTAAGTTCCCAATATTTCTTATTAATGACTGATGAGCATTTCAACCCTGTGCCGTAGGCGCAAATTCAGGCACAGTTTTTTGGTATGCTATATAGATTCGATATTAGTGGCATAAATAGGCACAATTAAAATAATGGATAGATAGATGGATAGAAAGATAGAAATATAGATGGATAGAAAGGAAGATAGATAGATTTGCAACTTACATCACAAAGAAAACAAATAAATATAATGAATTTATGTATTAACTAAAACATCGTTTCTTGCCCTGGTTGGGCGAGCAATCATATCACGATTTTTGGCACCTGATGGCACCTTGGCTTTTTGTTATTACTAAAATCCCATATCGTGTTCCACTCTATGAAATTTAATTTGCTGTAAGGATTTTTACCGGCTCGGACGTCATGATTATCATAAGGCAGTCCTGCCTGGAGCCCTAGCGCCAGAGCTGAAGCCGATCCAGATCGAGATTTTACATAAAAAATGGACTTCGGTTGAATTATTGATTACCATTTTTAGCTCAGATGGTATAGCTTGAAGATCTCTGTTAAGCTGTTCAGTCAGCGGTTAGTGCTCCTTATGAGTATAAGGTGCGTACGGACCTCGAATTAAAACATCCTTTGCCCGTATAGGGCGCCGTGGACAACCACGTATTTGCGGAGTGTATGCCACTCAGCAATACGTGGGTTCACAATTGCGGCAAAGTTTATTTTTAATAATTATTATGCTGGCTGACTGAATTGGGCAATTTTGTGCCAGTCTAGGCTGTAAGATGACATAATTATGCTTTTGTTAGTTACGAGAGACAAATCCAAGCTGTTGCCGATTACGAGTAGCATGAATCTACATCGTAGTTCGATATTCGAATCAAAAAACCCGATCTGAATCGGCTTCTGGTCGTGTTTCTACGTAAAATATTATTATGACTCGAACAACAAATTATTTCATACAGTTCAGAGTCTAAAAATTTGGGGACACAAGTCACTGTAACTACTAAACCAAATGTGATATTTATTCATAGATCCACTGAGCAGTCATTTTATACATTGATATTCAATTTATTACGTACACACGCACTTGCAAATTATCTCTAATTATCTTTACAGATCAAGTATCCATAATTAAAGGTAATACGTATGCCTGCTAATACATTATATAAATGAGAAAATGTGTTTGTCTTTACATGGCGTGTAACGACGTAAATTTTTGCATAGTTACTTTGAGAAACCTGGTATAGGTGCAAAGTTAGCTATCCAGTTTCCAGTTTCTACGAGTGATACTGCAATAGTCTAAAATAAAATTTAAAGTTAAGAGACTAATTTTAAAATAATGTATATCTTAACTGGGACTCGTAGTATTGCTCCTGGGTTCAGATTTCACTGATGTGCCGTTTATTTTCGGGCCCGTTGTGCCCGGCGTGGTTGCTGCCGTGCTTGTAGCACACGCAATGTTTACTGCTTGGCAATGATTGCAGGGTTCTAATCGACTAGCGAGGGCCATTTTCAATTTTAAAGCTGGTCCTAGCTTCATCTGCAGCATGCCAGTCAGCATGTCTTCAGTTATGAGCGGTAAAACCGCGCCGTCGATTCTTTGGTCCCGGAAATTCTAGAAAAACAAAAAGAAATCATTAGTTAGTTATGATGTGTAGTTATTGTTATTACTATACATTGTTATCACGCGGTCAGTTCAAATAAATAATAAATAAATATTTCTAAGCATTTTATACAGCGCCATCCCTAGCAGTCCCTAATAAAGCGCAATGCTTGTATTGGGTACTAGACAACTGTAAATGTACTTAAATACATTTATTTTTGTAAATACATACATGTATTATATATAAAACACCCAGGCCAAGACAAACAGACATGTTCATGCACGAAATATTTGTCTTGTGTGGGAATCGAACCCGCGAGCTCGGAGTCAAAGTAGCCATTGCTACCCATTCGACCATCGAGCTCGTCGCTTATGAAACGTTCGTGAAATTATGAAACCTACATATAAATTATGTTTAATTTGTTGTATTATCGAATTAAGTATAAAATTTAAAAACCCATAATGGCAAGTAACTTTCAAGCATTCCTTCTTCGCCAATCAAATGGTTAAATCCGAAATTCTAGTAGACTAATAGAAAAAACAATAGTTACGAATTTAAATGGAAAAGTAAACAATCTTTTGTGTTGGTGTATTGTGAATTAGTAGTTAGCGTAAGTGCACATAAGAGCCAAATGAAAGATTAAAGACATTTAATTTCGGTTCAAGCTGTCTTACTAATTCGTTAACAATTCTTAAAATCTATCTTTATACACTGCGATTATTTGTACGTAGGTATGATGGAACGTTCGGATATTTTAGTAGTGTCCTCAGAACAGAACAAGTCGCATAAAAAGTGAAAAAGTAACAGGTAATCTAAATCAATAATATTACCAGCAACTTCGACTTCACGAAGTTTTAATCAACGAGTGTCCGGCTAGCGCACCTGTCGCGATGTCATGCTCACTTATACTGCGCGCAATGATACTAGATACTTTGGTTTCTTTTTTGACATTTAACGGTTTGTGTGGTTTTAATTAATATTATTGCTTATAAGAGCCCAATGGCAGAATAAGGATATTTGATTTCGGTAAAAGCAGTTTTATTAATTCGTTAACAACTCTTTGTGTAGTTATGTTTATACAGATAACTTTATTTCACAATTATTACATGCACATGATTTGCAAAGGCGAGCTTTTTCGGTTTTAGAAAAGCTCGCCCAAGCTTCTGAATCGGACATGAACATGATGGCCGAATTAAAGGAATGAAGTTGAATGCTGTAGCAGTCATTCTTGTAAGAATAACAATCTGAAATATTAGATGAGCGACTATTGGACAGAATTTAGAAGAGTAGGTATATAATTAAGGTAACCTTGAATATCTACTCTGATGAATAGGTTGCCATCCAAATACACTTCAGTGAAAGGTAACATGTTACAATACAATAAAAGACAAGAAAAGAATCTAATTCGCGAAACTGAAACTAAATTGGAAAGCATCAAGACAATTCGTGCCGGCTCTGCGGCGGCGCGGCGGCGTTGGCAAGCGCGGGTCGCGGTCGCAGCGTCCAGCGACCTGTCATCTCCGCGGGAACGTTGACAAAAAGCGCGCCGCCTACGTGACGTCCTGCGCTCCCCCCGCCCGCCCGCAACCGTACAGCCTCACAGAGCCCCTTGCCCCCTCGTCTCTCCATGCTCGACCACTTTTTACCGCGCGACATTTGCCCGGAGTTCGATCCGTGTCATCCGACGTATTCCTTTTTTAACGCCGGTGTTCGATTATTTTATTTTTTAATTTTATAAGGCTTCGAGTGGCCGCCGAGCGGTAAAAAGCGATAGCGCATAAAAAACTCTATGAATAATTAAAGTGAGATAGCTACTGGCTAGATCATGGGAACGGAATTATTTAGCGGCGCGACAGGTCGGCGGCGTCCGCGGCGCGCTCGTTGAGGGACAGGTCAATTTGCGGGAACCATTCTGCTCCCCGGATCGCCATTAGCGCTATCCGTGGCCGTCAATTTCACTTTGTGAACGAGTAACTCCAGATAGAAATTCGAATTTCAAGTTTTGAGACAGGAGTGAATTAAAGTGGAACAAAGGGTCGACCTGTATAACCTTCGGACGGTTTGGTTCGAGGGCATGTTTACGTATAATGGGGGTTACAGCTAGTTCGGGACTCTAATGCCGTGCCCGGGGGTCACGAGTGACCCGCGCCGCGGCTAAATGAAACGGAATGATATTTAAGAAAATTGTTTAATTGGGGGTCAAATTACTGGTTCGAGGAATAATCGTCGACCTGTTCGGTTCGTCTTTTTATAGTTTGGAAAGAAAGCGAGTGTTTGTTGTGATTCATTCTACAAAAATTCATTATAATTCAAATATTTATTTTACCATAAACAATGGAGGACCATATCTGGTTTAATAAAAAAACCGATTTTAAAATTTATTAAATAAACTCGATACTCTCAAACATTATATCTATTCTTAAGGGTACTTTCAAATATAATACTGTTAGAAAAGTTTTCTTAAGCGACAACTAAGAGGAGAATATCATTAAGATTTTAGAATATTATATTTGTAGAATTAGTATACTTTTAACACTTTTCATAGATACATATTGACGAGCTCGGCGGTTGACTGGTTAGGAATGGCCACTTGGACTCCGAAGTCGCGGGTTCGATTCCCGAACAAGACAAACATTTGTATGCATGAGCATATATATTTGTCTAGGTTTGGGTATTTTCTATGTATTATATGTATGTAGTTACAAAAAATTTTATGTATTTAAGTATAATATCAGTTATCTAATACTCACATTACAAGCTTTAATTAGTTTGGGACTAGATGGCCGTGTTTAATTTGTCTAAGACTAGATTAATATTTTACAAATTCTAAAATTCAATTACCAGTGCTTATGTTATCAATCAATCAAAAGTTTATTTGCGAAGAATATGGGTAATATACAGGTGTTAGTAAAGTTACATAGTCCATCATATTCTGCTGTATATAACAGCGTGCAAAAATTACAATAATGTCAATGTTTCGATTATAAAGTATACACTTGCAAGAAAGGATATTATACAATTATGTGATACTGCTGTTTATATAATATCAATGCCAGAATATGGTCAAACTAATTTAATACAAATGTCAAATTATGTAATCAAAATTGAATGAGATGTCAATACTTAATTATTATATTGTATCTATTTTTATCATTATTGTTGTATGTATTGTATCACAATGCACCGTGCAATATTTTATATTGTAAAATATGGCTTAGTTAATGTTTAAAAAATAACATAAACAGTTTATACAATAACTATACATACAGTTATAATTGTAGAATAATACCTGATAGACAGAAAAGTCAATGATTGATTTAACAGCATTGTGAATGTCAATGAGAAAGTAAAATGTCATAACTATAAACTAAAATTTTGTCAAATGTCAATTGATTCTATTTCTATCATTAATATAATCCCTTGTCGAATAATAGCATTTCTCTAACAGATATGTGAACAAACGTTTTTTGAACATATTAAGGTTCATATCTTTGAATATATCCGGCAATAGATTGTATAGCTTTATAGCCATGCAATACGTGTTTTTTTGAAACAGCGCCAGTTTTTGTGGAGGTACGTACAATTTGTTTTTATGTCGTGTTCTAGAGTTTATTAAATCTCCATGCCTGATAAATAAACTTGGGTTCTTGTGTACAAATACACAAATTTCATACACATAAAGACAAGGTAGTGGTAAAATCTTGTAACGTTTGAATGAAGGCATACAGCTGTCCAATATATCCAAACCACACATAGCTCTAATGCAACTCTTTTGGGCTATAAATGCTCTCGACCAGTCTACCGAATTACCCCACAGTATCAGCCCGTATATTATATTAATAAAGTTATTAAGCACTTTATTTACCGAATTCATCTAAATTAAAACTAAATAAAATAAAATAAAAACAAAACTATATATATATGTATGGACTTTTGCCCATAATTTATAATCAAATTACATACATCCGTTTATGAATGGATATACATATATTATCATACATACAATATTTTATATAAATATACTATTATTACAAAAATCAGTAATCTTTCAATTTCGACATTAAAAGTAACCTTTCGAGTGCACATTGCGCGGCAGCTGGTTGCGGTCGAAGCACAAACTTGTGTCGCACTTGAATTATCATCAGTCAAGTACAAGTCAAGTTATTTTTGCAAACAAAACTCATTGTTGACTTCACTTGAATCGCTTATAGCCAGGCGTTAACTACTCAGGGCTACTAAACCTTTTATATGTGCATATGTGCAGTGTTGTTTGTTACATGTCGATAAGGCATATAAAATGAAGTCTGGTTTGTTTAATTATGGTAATCTTTCGAACGGTTAATCGATTTCAGTTGGATTTTCTTTGACAGGTAAAGAGGTTTATAGAGTACTTAGAATACTTTTTACTCCGGAATTTTTTCGGATTTTCTTTAATTTAAAACACATTATTTCAAGTGAAAAACTTTCAATTATTTTTCAATCCGCCTAAAAGTTGACTTGGTTTAACGACTGTCATCTAATGTCAACGACTGGGACCGACGGCTTAACGTGCCATCCGAAGCACGGAGGATAATAAACCCATTCATGGACATAGGCTACGGTCGACGTTTCATAAGTCTCATCTTTGATTAGATTGACTCGCGCAACGACGCCATTGAGCTCCTCATTCATTCTACTTAAATTAATAAATTAAAATCTCTGTTCCTTATGTAGTTTGAAGAATCTCTGAATTCATGTTTTCTTCACACTAGGTAAGTTCGTAGGCAGTTATTTAATTTCTTCTGTTTATCAGCCACATATAAATTAAGATTGATTCAAACGCACACTACAATTTCTGCACCAAACAGGTGCACCTACGAGTACAAGTAGTGGACAACTTCCCAAGGCACAAACAATATATTCCCTGCCCAGACAGGATAATGCTGTGGAATTGGCAACCCTGCGCGCACCTATATTTACGTAGGTATAGTTAACAGGCGGATACTGCGTATCGCCTGTGGCCATGAACCGATCTTAAATTGCGGCTTGAAGCCACAGCAGCCATCCTGCAAACAGGTTGTCGGGGGAGCAAAAAAGGTTAAAGTATGCTCCCTAGGGGTCGGGAGGGGACGAGTCGGAGAGCGGGGCAGCGCGGGGGCTAATGACAGGGGCGGCGCGGCGCCCGCGGCAGCTACCGCGCAAATTGATGCCTGCTTCATAATAAACGTAGCGAGCAGTAAGGTAAATTCATGTAGATTTGCGCGCCACATTTTGGTCGTATTTGGATGAAACATTTATGCATAGTTTTCTCTTTAGTGTTGATGATAATATTCTAAACCATTGTCTTGTTTATTCTGTTACATGTAATGCGATTATTGTGAGTAGTATTTTTAAGAAGGGGTACGTAATTTTTGTTAAAAATGCTTTGCTAGTTGGTGATTGATGGTACAACAATAACGAACTGTTTGTACCAAACGACTATTTGTATGTAAGTAAGATACTAAGTAGATGTGTATATTAGTGGCTGCGCCCTCTACGAACCTTTGCTCCCGGCTAGTGATGTGCCCAGTCGATAACTGCGACAAGCACGCTCGCGCTAGAATTATTGGCCGCAATCGCGCAGGTGCGATCCGTAATAAGTCGAGTTTCTAATAAATGTGCCTTTCAAATAACCTGCTCCCGTACATAGACTGGAAACTGTAGCGATTAAGAGATATTTGAGTTCCACGATTGTTATCAAGCCGTGTTGAATGCGACCTTTGCGATAGCTAATTTATACTACTACTGTACTTTTTAGTTTTTTCTTAGGCTACCTGACTTGCCTATACCTGACAATGCTCTAGAGATTAGTATATTTTTTTACGTTTTATATCAAATATGGTCCTAGTAATATTCTCGGGTACAAATAGGTATCATAAATCTAAATATATAATTAGGGAGTAATTCGATATTACAGATGTCTTGTTTCTAGTCATCATGTTTGAGTAGGAGTGTTTATTTGCCACGCACACATTCATGTCGAGGTACCTTTAGATGTTATCATAACAAAATTGTAGAGCTGCGAGCAATATCAAGAAATTACATTGATAGGATATAACTATTCTATTCTATATACTCGGAACTATTGTAAAACACACACTATTACGAACTCTAAATAACACTTACGAGAAGTCAACAGAAGTACTAATTATAAATATTAAGAACGGAAACGCATTGCGAGACAAAGCAAACAAAGCATGCAATTCGTAGTTCGATAATAACACAGTATCGACAACGATAATCGCTTACAGATAACATCACTATTCAGCCGCATTACACTATAAAGATTGCTATTACCTCTAAAGGTTGGTACGCACTGACTTACGCTGCGTTTCTACCGGATAGAATGGATAAGACAAGACAAGAATGTAAATGTAGACCGGCTTTTTCACTGTTGTCACTTTGTCGCAAGATTCTTTTGAGATCTATTTCCCGATAACTTGTAGCGACGATTACTGTACAGTATTAAATAATTGAATGAAGTTTTATTGCTAACTAGCGATCTATCCTGGATTATTTATAAATTATAGCCAATTAAACCTTCCTAAATAATTTGTTTTTCTATTAGTAGAAACGGCACCAAAATTCATACAGTAATTTCTAATTAATCCGAGCAAATACAAAGGCAGTGGGTACTTACTTTTTAACATGTAGAGACGAGCTCAATTTTAAGTATACGTACTGAGTTTTAATGAAAATCATAAACATCATTAAGAAAGTATTTAATAAATCTGTCGTTTTTTAATGTTACTAACATAGAAAGCAAGGATATTACGATTATTGCTCTTTAAATTAAATTACACACTTATCTAAAAACGATTTGTCACCTTTATATACACAATACTCAGAAATCAAACCAGGCTTCCTTTTATTCATGAATCTATAATTAAAAATAGGCCTTTTTAATAAATTGATATAAATAAAATGATATAATGAAAAATGCATTTTTTTTTAAATTGATATGAACATCTTTACATACACGGTGGAAAGACACCTCAAGTTTGGAACTGCCTTATTTTTAGAAGCCGTGCGCGGTACACTGTTGTAATTATTATCGGTCCATCGCCAATGGTGGTCATTTCAGACTTTTATTTTTTATATTTTTATCAGAGTTCCGTAATAAAAAGCTGAAATTATGTTAGAGCTTTTTCTTAGCTGCCAATAAGGGAGTTTAATGTGTGTTTGATATACTCTCTATATGTAAAATATATATATAGAGAGTCGATTTTGAAGGGAAGTAGGGTATTGCGTATTTATAAGCTATCCTACTGGGGAAGTACTTCCACCTCACAGGATACCGTCGCAGCCAAATAACTATATTTTCTTAAGGGTTATTTGGGTTCCTGCGAGTGAGTGAGATTGCCAGGACATAAGGGATGCAGGGACGATCGTGGCGGTGCGCGGTTTTATGTTGCGAGCGTTTATCATTACGGTAATCATATCATATATATACATTAGGCGGGTCGTATGCCTGTCTGTCACCTGACGTAGTATATATAAAAATAAGATAGTTTTATGTGTATTATCTAGAAATATTAATGTTTACAGAAATTTCAAGATATTATTGGGCGTAAGACTTCATATGACTGATAAAAAAAATTGAATTTTTATAGTTGTAACTATTAAATCTGTATAAGATATTGTTTTACACGACTAAAATGAAAACGAGAAAAAAAACTCATCATAACTTTTTTATCACTAGTGAAAAGAAAAAACGTTTAGCCGTTTCATTGAAATTTAACGTATCTACGGAACTCACAATATATGATATCATCTCACACTTGCGGGCATTTTATACTTTTTATTTTTCAAAAGTAAGAGGTAAGGGGTCACGGGCCGGACACTTCTTCATTTTTTTTATCAATTGTCGTTTTGGGCTGTTGTGTTGCCACTTTCTAACTTTTACTTGGTAATGGCATCCATTACGAATTTCGGTACTTATGTTATTAGTGTTAAAATGTTATTATCTTTAGTGGTGTGAATTATGGCCGGGAATTGTGACTAAGATCACCGACCCACTAGATATTTGATTATTTTATGCCACTAAGATGGTAAACAAGCGTACGGTCCGCCTGATGGAAAGTGGTTACGTATATAACACCTGAGGGATAACAGGCGCGTTGTTTTTTTAGAATCTCTACACGCCTTTTTTTGAAGAATCCCATGCTGTAGTCTCTGGGTAAAACCTCGACAGGCGGGAGAAATTCTCAATGAAACTGGGCAGGACCACTTCAGTTCGAAAATGTGAGGATACATTCTCTGTTGATGGTAAGCGTTGCAATTGTAGGAGGCCATTATTGATACTCAACAGACAGACATTGCTACTGATTTTCGATAGGTATCTCTTATAATTAACTTCCTACTACTAGGAGATTACCAAAACTCTACCGTAGAACGTTTCCGTGAAATTATGTAGTTATAGATGGCTAACTCTGGCGTCGTTGCGAATGTCAGTCTAATCGAACACACAAATTAAGCAACGTTGCCCGTAGCCTGTCCATAGATGGGTTTATTTATCTTGAGTTCCTCCGTGCTTCGGAGGGCACGGTAAGCCGTTGATCCCGGCTGTTGTCGTTAGATGACTGTCGTTTAGCCAAGTCAGTGTCCTTTAGGAGACTTGAAAACACTGGCCTCCGCTAATAGCAGCATAATGAGCAGCGTGGTACGCTGTAAACCTCTAAGAATGAATTTTTTTTTATAAATACCTACATAGAAATGCACACAAATATTTATCTTGTGTGGGAAGTATGACTGAGTGAATATAAATGAATGGGACATAAAAACATATTTTTTTAATACAACGTCGGGTGGCAAACAAGCATACGGCCCGGCTGATTTGAAGCGGTTATCATAGCCATATCTAGGCTCGCAACATGTAATGTTGCTCGCATGCCGCTACCCCCGCTGCCAATGCAGCAATTATTTTCTTAACATTTCATTATAATATACAAACGAACGTATCTACTATACATATAAAAAGTACTTTGATAGAGTGGTGATTCATAGGTATATCTTTATGTTATTCGCGTCAGGGTTATATCAATTTTAAAGCTAAAAATGATGCCCACGCCTTTAAAATGGTAGTAGTTAGATTGCTGTACTTTAGTTAGAGTAGGTTAGAAAGGTTATATATACAGTAGAACTCCGTTAATCCGACAAACGTTTTGCAGGGCAGTGTCAGACTATCTAATTTGTCGGATTATAGAGTACTGTCTAAAACCTCCTATAGTTCGGAATTATTTACAGAAGAGTACCTTGTACTCCGACAAATTACAGATCCAATGATAAGATTCTATATGTTATATTCTGAAGTACAAATCATACTTAATTATATGTTTATGTGAAATTTAGTAAATTAAACAACACAAAAGAGAGCTTAGGTTTTATCGCAGTACTACGGTTTTATTATAAAATTAACTTCATTATTGCTATAGAACTTACAAAAATATGGAATACCTTTACATCAGGAAATAATTGTGTACAAATAAATGTGTGTTACATTTGTTTGTACACAATAGTCAAGATTGTCAAAAAATATTCAATAATAATAGACATGTCGGATTACAGAAGGTGCCGGAGTAGACAGGGGCCGGATTACCGCGGGTCCACTGTATAACCTTTTATAGATTTTGTGATGATAATTGGCATACATATTTTATTTACCCTCAACAGGTCATACGCTTGATGTAAACTCTAGTCATAGAAAAAAAAATAAGAAAATAGATATAGTTTGTTATACTTTAAGCAATTTCGACATATTTCTCTATTTAACTTATCGACTGTGACATAATCATAAATCTTGGAGAATTTTCTTTCAATTTATGAATCATAGGCAATTTATTTCAGCTATATGGTGACACTACTCAATGCCTGTTGTTAATTAAAAATCTTTATATTGTCCATTCTAAATAATTAACAGCGTCATAAAACGAACGGTGTTAGAAACCTTGTAACTACGTATAACAATGGAGATTATTACCTCTCATTTTGTTAGAAAACTTATCATCGCAATCGGGCGCAAAAAGCTCGACGTAATAATTGGAAAATAGCCTAACCTCTGTAGGAGTGGCGTCTGATTGAACCCGCTCTCAGAGACAGGCTGTGGAAATGCTGTGTATTAGAGAAAGATGACACGAAGCGCGCGCGCAGGTGGGCGGGGAAAAGCTGCCGAACGGCTACGAATAGTTCCGAACTTAACCGACCCGATACCGCCCAGTCGCCAACGTTAACAACTATTTTGCTTGACCTCCACAGCTCGGTATTCCGACGGTTCATTTCGCTATATCTCGAAGGGTCAAGCGTGGCTGGTGCAGTTCTCAATGTTAACAATGTTTAAGCAATGCAGCTCTATAATATTAGGTATTATTGTAACCATGTGCCCTATAATATACGGTGTCCGAGGAATTCCTGCGTTGCGATATCACAGTAATTAGTTGGGTGGAGATTTGTGTAATTGTGATTTCTTTACAGATTTGTGTGGTTGCGTCCTTCGCTTTATGATTACGATTAGTTTGTGAAATTGATGTGGTTCGTCGTATATTCAAGCAGATATGTAATGGGTACTTAATTGTAATGGGTTTTGTAATTGTTTAGGGGTGTGTGTTGGTTTGTTTATGAGGATTACTATTATTGTATAAATTATATATGCCAGTTTAAGCAATTGTTACGCATTGACTGTGGTGTTAAGTTTCACTAACAAATTCAGAACATTAAAACAACACATGCAAATCTGTTCCTTCTTATAATGTATGTACCTTATATGTACTTGTATTTTAGATATGCAGTTTTTAATAGTTTAGAAAATCGGCAGATTATAGATTTATATTAATATATAAATTTCATAAATACATTACATAGTTCAAGGAATTTATATATAATTTAAGATTTAATGTCACGTATTTTACCTATCTACTAAATGGCAATATATGAAGACTCAATTCCAAACAGATTACTATTAAATTCAAACGTAAATTGAAAGTCATTAACCATCCTACATATTCATTAACTCGACAAGTCCCACAATTATACCCTTAACACAATCTTGATTATGGATCCACTAAGGAAATCTAGCAAAAACGCGTATCTAGTGACGTTCCGTGCAAACCTTAATCGATTCCCGATACATCGTAAATTGAACATATAGATAGGTTAAGATAAGGTTATTTAATAGCAAAAGTTAATTAGTAAGCCCGCGGGTTGAGTGGCCGTGCAACGGCCCGGGTTCGATTTCGTAACTCCCGTTAAATAAACATCTATGCGTTTGCGTAGATCGCCCCGTTACCTTTAAGTTTTGTTAGCACTAGCTGTTGATTAAAGATTTCGAAGAATCTTCACATTTGTTGGAGTGCAAATTAATGTTTGTTATACAATTCAACGAATAAATATAATCCTATTAGACGGCGTGTCAGCAAACAATGATTATATTTTTAACGAAAAATTTATTAATTAAGGGTAATGTAGAAAACAAATAAAGATATTTTTTTTGATAATAAAAAGGAAATGGTTTCATTTTTGGAAGCAATATAATGGTTATGCAGAAGGATTTTTATGATATTATGTGTAGAAAAAAAAAAAAAAGTAAATACGAACACAGATACGTAAAAATCTAGCTATAAGCTAACAAGTTCAATTTTGTATACTTAAATACCTAATCTTGATTGATAAAAAACAAAAATCATAATTGACCAACCAAAATACCTATGTACTAAAATTCGACAACCGATTTCGAATGTTGAAATCGATACATCGATTAACGATAATAATAATCGAGTAATAGTTCTCGGTATCTGTATACGTTCGCGTTATTCCGGCGAAACAATCTAGTTGTATCATCGAGTTCTTGATACTATCGTAGCTCGTGCCACTTGTAAACCTCTAGTGTTGGGATTAGTAGTGTTATTAAGAATAAATGTCGATATTCAAAAACAAAATACATACATTGAAAATTTATTAGGACGTGAAAATAACGACATGCCGTTAAGACTCCTAAGATCGAAGAGAATTACAATGGAAATCAAATAAATCAATCATATCAAATGTTGTGGATAAATACTTACTATATTTTTTTTTGTATAGGTACAAAATTTCTACTAAGGTCCAAGCGCCAACAATCACCAGTATCAACAATACAATAAATCCTTACTATTTTTTAAGTTACCTATGTTATACAATACGGTATGAAAATTAACAATGAATATTTAGTACAGAAAACAAATATTTATTTCTCGAATGAGAGTTGGCATCCTGCGTGTGATGTCCATAACTGCTTTCTGTCAGACGGGCTGTTTGCTTGTTTTCTACCTTAGTTGTATAAAAATAAACACATTATTCTTATACCTGCCACTGCGATGACACGTTTAGGAATTTAATTTTACAACGAAACGTTTAGACCTAGGTCTATCGACAAAAAGCCATCTATCGATAGAAACCTCACCATTATACCCATTACTGCTCATGGCTAGCTTTGTAGAGTAGCGGTCGCGTGCCGGCGCGCCCTCTAGCCGAAGAAAGTGCGCGCTCACGGACACTCGGATATTACGCCGTGCACGAAGATCGTAATCTCGCTCGCAGTTTGATTTAACTGCACCATTGTTAGTTTTACCGCCTTTTTTGGATAAATAGTCAGGCTTTTAGTTTGGGAGCGATGGTTCAAGTTTAGATTATTTGTAATAAATAGCTTTTTTGAATTGTCTAGATTATTTTTTAATCTTAGTACACTTGCACTCCCTTCGCAACAAAAGGGCGTATTAGACGACGATAATTTATTACCGTTTATCATAATTTCGTTTCGCTTACACCTCACTAATGTTCAAGTGTATATATTCTTTGCTAATACTTGCGAGATGGCGCCATGTCAAGTCTGAGTAGATCGAAATTGTAATAGGTTCGAAAGTGTAAACAAAGAAAATAGTGGCTATCAACTTTTTTAGCCGATTCAAGGTGCAAAAAAATTCTCACAATCAAATAAGTACCTACGGATGACATTATTACACGCGTAGGTATACCTCATTCATGGTTTGGGTATGTAATGCGGGAAGATATGTGACAAATAGAACTATGAATTTGAATCCACTTAAGATATAATGAAAGAAGGAAGACCAAAAAAGAGGTGGTTGGATTATTGGAAGAAAGGGGAATCTGTGGATATGAAGGCTGATAAGGTAGAATGGAAGAAAGATCCACATTGCATAGACGCTAAATAATGATGTAACACGATTACCGTAGCCGTATAAACGTTTGAAACATGAAATATCGGTAGCGCGCCGCCACCCTCGCTGCACACGCAGCAACCCCTTCTTTCTTGGTGACATCTCGTACACGCAGAAATACAATAGTACTCACAGGAATTATTACGGTAACCGCTTCACACCAGACGGGCCGTATTCTTGTCTGCCACCTGACGTAGTATACGAAGAAAGATAAAATGTCTCAGTCATGAATTTACTTTAATTCAACGTACTCTCATTTCACTACCCCGTATTGGATATTTTGAAATAATTTAAATTTAATCTAATTTATATGAACCTACGCGTCTTCCAAATAAGGTAACCGACCTAACCAAGACACCATCGACCTACCTTGTTACGTGTTAACACGGCGCACCGTGAAAGGACGCGCAGACGTTGTAAATAGTGTACCGTTCGCCCTATCAGATATTCACATTAGCCGGTGGATGTTAGTGGTCAAATAACCCTCGATAATGTACACATAGTACTGTACTATAGCCTTGTACTTGTGCAGGGCTGTACTAAAGGGAAACCTAAATAAATTTAATCATTGTATTAGTGGTCATGTAAAACAAAATCTTAAAACAAATTAAATAGTGTTAGAAAGTTTCCTTAAAAATAACTATGTTCTACCAATATATGTAATATATACGAGAACATTATAATAATAGAGAAAAAAATGTATAAATGTTTTCAGCAAGTTACAGATTTTTCAGAGTATTTACTCTACACAAGGGTACCTTAGAAACATACTCGTATATTGTTTTTTTTTGCATTATATATGTATACAAAGAGATGTATAAAGCATCAATTAAATGATTTTTCTACTCTCCCATTGGTATAGCAGGCTATTAACAACAAAAGCTTTAAGTATACATAATAATAAAAAATTATAATGACTTGTTATGTTATGTAACTCTACTTTTTAGGCATCCAAGATTACTAAGTACAGTTCGAGGGAGCATCTGCAATCTCATGGTGCAAAAGACATCAACGAGTCATTTGATAATAATGCAACAAAAAATATTTATTTTAAAAATAGTAGGTAACTATGAAAGTAGTAAGATTGACTTAATCTTAATTTAATCTATATTTAGTTATTTCCATCAAAGAATTAAAAAGATTTAAGTGTTCAAATGGATTTTATTGTAGGCACAAACTAAATATAATATATATATCCTGAATACTGAATATAATGTGCCAAGAACGTCTTCGGAAAGATGTCAATGTATTACAGAAGAGAATACAAAGAAGAGACTAACGTAGACGTGAAAGTGATTTTGAAATCATTTCTATGAATTTAATTGACATTGCATCATTATCTAAATGTCATTTGTAATCTAATGTGGCAGCCGCCGCGCTGCAACATGGCGTTTCATAATTTCCATTTTACCCTATGATATGGGTATTCAACGTAGGGTGTGATGAGCGACACACAGAAAGTAAATTTTTTAGTTTTTTTTTCTGGACATACTAAGAAAAGTTACATTCAAGATTTTTTTTTACTATTCTTGTTCTTTAAAACGATTATGGTAAATGCAGAGATATCTTGTTTTTTAATACGGTTCCTTCCGCATAACATTTTGGTGAGATCATAAGTTCTTGCTTAAAAGATAAATAAATTAGTATAATAGCTAAATGTATCAGCTATCTCGAAGCATTATAACCAGTATCGTTATTAGTAGAACAAGCCTGCTTTCATCTGATAAACTGGTCCAGTGCAAAATTCATACGCCTTATACGGTGACCATGCGGATATAGTAGGGCTCTCTGGTGCCCACGCTGCGCTAAAAGTGTATAAAATTTTAATTAATTTCAAAAAATAAATTAATTTACTTTTTTTTAAATACACAGTTATTGACTACATTCCTAAAGGCTTTTGCCTGCTATTTACTTGTTTTTTTTGCTTTTGTACCACACTCGAAACTAGTGGTAGGTACATAGTTTTCAGATTTTTATTAGCAACGAAATTAGTGCTTAGGCTAAATTACTGTGACAAATCTACTGTTTGAGTTGTAACAATTTGACAAAAATAGAGATTAGGTTACAGTGCCAGAAGGTAAATACAAATACAAAAATAGAGAATAGGTTACAGGTTACAGTGATAGAAGAAATTACAGCAGGGTTTGGAATTTAGCAACAAAGTTACAACCTAGGTTACGGTATTGTGACAAGTTTATAATCTGTGACGGTGCAACTAAAGTACAGTTTTGTCACAATAATATTACCATAATGTTGCCCATTATAATAAGGTCAATACAAATTGGTCTTGAATTTTAACATTTAGATAAAATTCATTAATTTAAATTCTATTAACCATTAGTTACTACGACTTCACTTGCTAACACAACGGAATAATAAGTATCCTTTATGTTTATCCCGAACATGCACTATCTGTATTCAAATTTAGCCGATTAAGTAACCTAACGCGTCACTTTTACATAAAATATAAGATAATGTTAGATAAAAGATGAAGAAAAAATAGTGCATGATGCATGCTGCACAAATTGGACCCAACTCAGTGTTGTGTTGTGTAACATGTGTAACTCACAATCTTCGCGTGTATAATATTAGTAACTTACATCGAATAAACTTCTAATTTTCCTTCATAGTCACCCTACAACACAATCCGTTCCTAGTGGCAAGACAAGCTAACGCATTTGTTTGTTTCTCTGTTGTTTAATATGCATGAGTCTCTATACGCAGTGTCCGAACCGCATTAGTGTCGCGGAGCAAGTGTTCAATACATTAATATTGTATACACGAATTGCCTGGACCACACGTGGCCTATAATGGATGTTATGTTGACACGGGCAAGTTATGTGAACGAGGCTTCGCTGTTTTGTAGAATTGGAAATTATTTTGTTGAATGCTCATGTTTATTAATAAGAGAGAGGGTTTATTATAAATGAAGTATTTTATGTATGGTCCTTTGATAATTCAGTTGTGTAAAACCATCGTGTGTACAGCTAAAAGCAGAACATTCTTGATAGTTACAATGCGATTCTAGTTCGTATTATGTACTTCCTAAGAATGACATAATTGTCTAAGTGTCAAGGTTGAAGTGGTCTTAGCTGTAACTTCCATTATGCCTACTTTGTAGTACAAGTTAAAGTACAATAAGTTTCACTAGTGGTCACTAGTTAAACTTAATGGAGATAGTCTTGGAGTTTCATCATATCAGCACATCAGTTTATATTCGCTGACTGTGTAATATATGCCACCGCGCTAAAGAGCCACACGCTCCTATGCTGAGCTATCTGCAGCCACATCGACTCCCTACAACTTTCTTAAGACTGTCGGTCTATCTAGTTGTCCCAATCTGCCTCCACCAGTACGGGATCGCCACTCGAGAACCGTTTTTTTTAAGAACTAGGTATGTAGGCTTGCTTATTTTTAAGGTAACCTTGAGACTTATCCAATGACATAAATCCTTCAGATAGGAAGGCACAGAACTAATACGAACACTATACCAGATTTTATATCCGATATATATTTTTTAAACCCAATTTTCATCAAATATTCAGTCATTGAAGAATTCTAAACGTATTTTCTCAGATGATGATATATAGTTTCACTTCGTAGGTGTGGAGTACAAATAAGCTTGCCAGTAAAGAAGGTAATAAATCTACAGTGAGTTGAGTACACCCACCGCGAGATGCCCGCCGAGCGCCGATGTAATCACTGCCTAGCTTTGTGTCCCAGACGCGAAATGGAGTGCCCGTCGGCCAGTTAGATTAAACAACGATGATTATTGAGTTTTTAAACGCTGCGTTCCTTTCTTAAAGTTTAGTTTTTTTATTTTAAAATAGTGACTTTCACTTGCTATTTTATTTAGGTATCTGTATGAACATTTGAATGTTAAATGTATTCTTTAAAACAACAAAGTAAGCGTACATATAACTTGACTCTCGATTAGCGGACATACTTTTTCATCAGTTTTGTACATCTTCATATAATTTATTTATGAGATAACTAAAAAACTACTACCTAGTTATTAAAATTAATTTTGTTTTTAATTTTATTTATTAACACAAAATTTGACAAAAATATTTTAACTACTATATAATAACTAAAAATCTACTTCCTAGTTATTAAAATTAATTTTGTTTTTAATTTTATTTATTAACACAAAATTTGACAAAAATATTTTGTTTCTTTTGATGGTATATTCAAATAATAAATTACAAAATAATATTTAAACAGTATTATTTTGTAATACTATTTTTGTGTAAACGACATTTTTACCATGGGATAAAAAAAATAACACACAATTAAAATAGTTATTGACTAGCTAACCGAAATAATACTCGAAAATTAACCATCAAATTGTTAGATAAGTTAGCCACCTAAAAAACCATCTTCGATTACACTACTTACGGTTACCTCAACAATCAAGCATCTCCTTTTAAATTCGATCGACATCCGGCCAGTAAACGGATTCCGAGTGCCCGAGATATCCGACCATCGGATCTGGTCGATCTCTCTTTAATTATATTGTTATACCGTGGGGTCGTGAGGTCGTATAGCAAATAGATTATCTACCCGACTGCCGCTTTGTGAATAGCCCCTTTCATACCGAGGTTCTTTTTAATGCCGCGCTACGAAATAAATATATACAGAAGGTCTAATTGTATTTAGTAGACCACCCATTTCCCCCACTATATATCATGGTATCGTTTGTAAGGAATATGTAAGTGTATAAGGCAAAGAGTACGTTTTTCCTAAAATAATCCAGTCAAATTGAGAAAGTATTTAAAATACATAAACATGTAATACATGGTCACTATTGCCCTAATGTGAATTCCATCATACGAATAAAATTTAAAATGAATTCATATTTATTTAAAACTAGCAGCGCGGACAGACTTCGTTCAGTGAAAAGTAAAGTTTTTTTTTTACTATTGTCCACGCAATTTTTATTTTATTTTTATTAAAACTTTCCATGTGCTTTAAGAAAAATACGAAAAAAATATTAGACGAATTGGTCGAGCCGTTCTCGAGTTTTGCGCTTAGTAATATTCATTTTTATTTATATAGATCTTATTATTATCGTGTCAGATGGATTGGCTTCTAGTAGTGTGTTTGCCTACAATCTTGCTATGTATTGATCGGACCTTCTGTTATTCTTTGGTTACACCATTATCGCTACATCGCACAAGAGTCCCTGATTGCTTTCTGTAATTTGGAGCATTCAATGTTTGAATTATTTTCGGAATTTGTATTGAGTTTCAGGTCATTGGTCGGCGTGAAGACATCATTTGATTGTTGTGAAAGATTTGTTCTGTATCGATTCGTGATCGAGTGATCTTCTGTGTTATAATTAGTGGATTCAGCTTTGATTTTCATCCATGCCGGTATTGTAAAGAAATAATACATCAAATAATGTTTCTTTTTTATAGAGATTTTTTTCATTACTGATGCGTGATTATGGAAATTTGGTATTTTGGTAGGTGTCGGTAGATAGCTACTGATAGTTCATTTCGTTTTTAAACCTGTCAGAGACTAAGACAAAAAGATATGTATATGCACACAATTGTTTGTCTTGTACGGGGATCGAACTCGCGACCTCTGAGTCAAAGTGGATGTGGCTAGCAATTAGACCACCGGGTTAATCTAAAGACTGAAGGATATGTAAAATGTATTACAGATATCAATCCTTAATGACATATACTTCAATGGACAAAGTTCAAGTTGCAAAATGGATAAAACATAATGTAGAGATTATTTCTGAAATATTATTATTCATTGACAATGAAAGTGAGGCGTCCATATATCATAAAAATCTTTGAATGGTTTTGATAGACAAGATATGGAGACTTTGTGTAAGGTATTATGTATATATGTGATTAATTGGCGTACAATTTCGAGGTAATAAATATCAAATTTCAAAAGAGATTGAGTATGTTTTAGAGGAAATATTAAATTAATGTTACTGTGACATAACTTTTATTTGTACATCATTTTTGGTTGCTTAATATTTTTATAGCCGTTAAGTTTTGTGATAGCTATGTTACATTTGCGATTTTGGCGAATACCCCAATGTGTTGAACCATTAGTTAATGAGATAAGCGAGTTGAAACAAACAAAGAACCCTTCAACATTATAATATTACTATTTAAGTATAGAATTAGATGTCACTCGCGGATTCTCTCGTTTTGAGAGCTCTCTAGTATTCAATCTCTGTTTAATTCAAGTCGATCCATTGCTCTGCTTTGTATGTAAAATAAACAAAATAATACTTTAGTCAGAATTTGCCTCAATAAATTGATTTGGAATATTTTCTTCCAGAATATTAGTAAAATTGTTTTTGTGTATAAAGAAACTCATGTAGCCCCTAAATATTAATAGTATGAGTACAAAATTAGAAATGTATGTATATGAGCACTAATAATAATTTAAAATTAACTATTTGTACTCATACACTAAATCTAAAATAAAATTAAGTACTAATTTTGCATGTCTACCTCATTATATTTAGAACATTTACATAACAAATATTACATCACTTTTATGAAAAAAGTAAAAAGAAAATTTCAAACTGACGCTACATTCTAATTGCAACCAGAATTTAAATCAAAAAAAGTACAAAATTAGTAGCCGCATTCTTGCGGTCTTACGCACACCTGCCGACGCCGGCACACGCATCGAATTGACAAAAACTTGATAATGACAGTAAATAAAACAAAAATGGTGCAAATATACAGCATGATTACGTGTATTTGTTTTGGTTAGATGTCGGCCGAACTTTAACCGCTGCGTATAACGGACTGGCGGCGGGTGAAGTGATTTGTTGCCTATTTGAGGTCGTAAAAATGATCGAAATAATTTGATGTGAGATTACAATGTTCTTGATACAAACTGTATCAAGAACATTGTTAAATATTAAATATTAAAATAGTATTTGTATTTGTAATTCTTCTCTGGAAATTAAGAAATTTGATGAAATCTTTTTTATATATTTTGATAAATTTATTTTTTGATGAAATAGGACCTGTCATTTTAAACAGTGGTTTATTGGCTGGTAGTAGTTTCTTATAAACATCTTTTTTTTCATACACATCCTACTTCACTTTTATTCATTTGATCAGGTCCTGGGGCATTTTTCGTTTTATTCTGCGACCAGTCACTTTCATCAGTTACTTTAGTATAGCGGTAGGGATGTTTTTTGATTCTTTCCTTGTAAACATCTTTTAAGCAAATAACAATAACTAACATGATTTTTACCTACCTAAATTTTTATATGTAAAATATAATCAATGCTATATCATGAGACAGTGAATTAATATTTAGCAGTACGTAATTATTAAGGTTTTACTCTCGAACCGCTCATCCGATCTCAATGTAATTTGGTAATTAAGTAAATAATATACAGACAATTTATATACTCATTGGACATGTAATAAGTTTAACACTTGTACAATTTAAAATTGATTAGAAAAAGCAAACGCTAGGTTCGTTGCTAACCATTAGTATATATATAACATGTCAGTTAGAATAAAAACCAATATCAGTCTTACAATGCCCAAACGTTTAGTGGGTACTATATAGTATTATTACAGAAACCTGAGGCGACGAATATATATAATTTGTCGAACAGATTGTTTATCAAATTCACATTGACTTACAATTCAGTGCCGGGGGGGCTGACAAAGCGACCTCGCATAGCCCGTTTGACATTTAGCCTGACCTATCGCGCATTTTCGGCCTACTCCTACGGAATATATTGGCCAGTTACGTCAAGTATTATAATGCTGGCCAATTGTCAGGCCAATGTTGGCTCTATGTGTGTCAGACACGGAATTAATATGTACTGTCGAACATAGATTAAATATTAGCTAGGCAGAATGGTATAGTAGTAGTAGTAGTAGTAGTAGTAAGTATATAGGATCAACTTCGAAATCGAAAACGAATATTCATATAAATTGTATGATTACAAATTGATTGGAATCAGAAAAAATATATTAATTTGTAAATTGAAAATGGTAAGTAAAATGATGGGATAAATTAAAAAAAAATAGAAATTTAAGTACCTAAAAAGAAGTAGCAAAAGTTTTTATTACTTGTTATTAATTTATTCATATGGATAATATTTATGAAAATTTAAATTATTTATACCAATTTTTTTTTTATACTTAAAACCATTCTGGTGTTATTATCTAGAGACTCTAGACCTAGAGGACTGGATTTACCTAAAGGTACAGATTAACTATTTTTTTTATTTTTGGATGTTGTAAACCAAAGTTTTTAATTTAGCAAAGTTGTATTTGGTATTGGCGTTTTATCTACATATGAGCGAAGGAAAATATTTGCCAATACGTGTTATATATTGGTTCAAATACTTGACCACATATTCGGTCACACAGCCAACTTGTTTGCCATCGAGTTGTGCGTCGTCCGGCCCACAGTTTCGCCCACGCAGCCTGAACTAGATCGTTATTTATTCTGAGCTGTATTGTTATAGTTTTTATACTAATGGTATAATAAGCATATTATTATATTGGCATATGTATACGGTGTAAGGAATGGCGTTCTAAATTCTAAAGTATATACTTACAAATATGTGTTTCATCCATAATGTGACTACGATTCTAATACTACTTAATCAATTTCGACATTCGGTGAATTTTTAAATTATATTTACATTTTTTTCATATTTTTTTTCAAAATTGGAGCACTAGTTTTTGCAATGTACCATACAAAGTGTTATGTTAGTATCAACTCGATCTTGAATAAAATTAAATAAATTCATTTTTTAATGTACAAGTACATTTGAAGTGAAGCGATTACCGTAGCCATATTGATGCTTGTGGCATGAAATATCGCTTGCGCGCCGCCACCCCCGCTGTCAACGCAGCAACTCCTTCTTTTCTGTTGACCTCACTCGCAGGAACACAACGATCCTCAAGGGAATTGTTATTTAGCTACGGTATTTTAAGAGGCGGAGGTACTTCTCCAATCGGGCAGCTTACACATACGCTGTACCCTACCTCTCTTTTGCCAGAGCTATTTCGCTAGTCAGCAGGGTGTATCACGTGCAATTAACGTTGGCTTTGGTTTTAAAGATCGTCGCGAGCTACTTACACTCCAAACTATCACCTTGATTGTCTTTTTGGTCACATACCGGAAGGATTACAATAATCGATATTCCATAAATGGAGTGTCGATGTCATCCGGTATGATACTGCTCATCAATGCGAACAACTTTTACTATCGGCGCTACCAAAAATCGCTGAAAACCTACTATTGTTCATATGAAATGTAAACATTCATGTATTCAATAAAAATATGTCAGATATCAATCGTTTAGGAGAGATTTCAGAAGAGAAGTATGTTAAAATAATAAAAAATAAATCGAAATTACTTTCAATCTCATTTATGAGATCAGAAAAGTCAACAATTAGCATAGTATTTCAGATTCAATTAATTATTGAATTAATTGAGCTAAATTAATAAGTATTTGTTTTACCCATAAAATATACTGCTAAACACAGTAGCATTAATCAAACATTATTTAGTTACCGAGCAGTACACATCGATTAGAACGAATAAAAACTCTAATCAATTCAACGTCGGAACACGACATCGTTATTCGCAACTAGATCGGACAGTAAACGAATAAATTGATAAAATCAGAAGATTTAATTATAGAAGAGCATGACACGACCCGAATTCGAATTCAATTATGCATGCATGCATTTTAATCGAGATTAGTCACATCTATCTACTATCGAAAACTGATACCGATGATCTTGTCTTCGATAAAACTCTGCTTATGTCATTGTAGTATTGATTTTGTTTGTTTATTTATTGTAACAGTTCAGGCAACTGTAAAATATGTAATAGCATAATAATATAATGGGGTGATATTCTATCAAAGTGCAATAGAGAAAAAGAAGTAATCCTGGTTTTTAAAAGCAAATGTCGCAATTTAAAACATAATGCTAAAAATATCATTATGTTAGGACACGTAATATTATGAGCTGAATTATAATATGTAGGTTAATTTAATAAATAGCATCCACACCCTAATAATAATAAAAGATGATTACAAAATAAATAAAAAAATATTTTTGGGCAATTTACACTATCTAGGCCTAACTTAAGCGCAAAACTTGTACTGTGGGTGCTAAACAGCTGATAAATGCCAACTAATGATACATAAATATATTTTTTTTGTAAATACGTACTTATGATACATAGAAAATATCCAGACATAGACAAATAGATATGTTCATGCACACAAATGTGTTTGACTTGTGCGGGGATCGAAGCCGCGACCTCGGAGTTAAAGTAGCTATTACTAGTCATTCGGCCACCGGGTAATAAACAATCTATGAAGAGTAATGTATGTTAAATTGGGTCATTTACGAAATATTTAAATCGATAATCACAGCAGGAAACATAAAATCGAGTTGACAACCTAAGATGTGAAATATTATGAATGCATCCTAAACTTTGGTATAGATTTCAAAACTGTTAATCGATCGTTTAACTTACATAACGATTGTTTAATGACATCATGATCGTGACATTTCACGATGCTCCGATAAAATACAGTAATGACTTTATTCGACCCGTTAATGGAGCGGACTTAAGTGACAAAGTGGGATTGTAGGATGACGAAACTGTTTTGCATTTTGTCAATGTAATATTTTTATGGTTGTTTATCGACGTTTTCTAGGGCTCGATGACAGAGTGGTTAGTAATGACTACTTTAAACCTAAGTGTCTCAAATATAAACATCCTTTTTATACTACGTTGAGGGTATAAAACAATCCATTTTTTTATCACTACAGATTTTTTTTAAACTACTGATAACTGATGAGAAGTGTATAAATATATATATAAAATAATAATGTAGTAGTATCTAAATATTTGAAAGTTGGTTGGTCTTCCTAGTTATTTGCATAGTAATAACTCTCAAGTGTCAATATCGAAGTGACATTATACAACCTGTTTTATAATCTTCTTCGGAAGTATTTGCAATATGTCAGCGGTGGGACTCTCGATCACAGTATAATGAATATAAAGTACACATAAATGTAGACATAGTATCATTGAGTTGAATTACCTACTCTTGAAAACTTTGTAAGCTATGTAAATATTTTTGTTTCTATAAATACGACTATATAGACGAGTTCGCTGGTCGAATGGTTAGCAATGGCCACTTTGGCTCCGACGTAGCGGGTTTGATCCCCGTACAGGACAAACATTTGTGTGCATGAACATGTCTGTTTGTCTTGTCTGGCTGTTTTTCTTGTGTTATGTGTATGTATTTACAAAAAATATGTATTAAAGTATTGTATTACTTATCTAGTACACATAGTATAAGCTTCGCTAAATTTGCAACTACATGGCAGTGTGTAATTTGTCCAGGAAAATTATCTATTTATATTATATGTCGATTTTATGCAATATATATTATATTATTAGTTATTTCTATGTGATATTATTACTGCAGTAATAAGTTATACGGATTTTGATTTCTCAACTAATAACAACTATAACGTTAGTGAATAAAAAAATATATACTAATCGATCTAATCATTCTATTATTTAATTACATATCTTGAGCATACAAAAAAAATATAATCTGTGCTTGAATTTTCATTAGACTTTCGTTAGACTTTTGGAGTTGAGTCGAGAATGAACAGAGAGGGATGAAGTAAAATCTTGCATTTCAATAGGTGAATATATATAGGACTCGGAAAACTTGAGTTTCATGTAATTTTAACTATGGCTACGTATACCTACGAATTAGTATTTAAAGTAAAGTAATCATCATCAATGTGACAATTTCATAACACGGATGTTCAGTAAGTATTCCCGAACGATAGTTTCAATCATAAATATATGTGAAAAGAAAATGTGAATTAATATCGACTCGTAGGTATAAACTGATATATTGGAATACTGTTTGTATTAGTTTCACTATGTTCCGTTGCCCGAGGAAAGAAAGCAAGCTAATTAGTGACCCGTCTTACCAGTTATTAAGGTCGACGATGGCCTTAGCTTTGTGAGGCTGGAGTTGTATGAAAGTTGTCACCTGGAGAGCAATCCTGTCTCATCGGAGATGTCTCACTGTGATTGATCGCAGCGAACGTATATATAGCCGCTTAATTAGTGCATTGATATTATTAATTCTAAGCTGGCGTAGTGGTCGCGACGAGATGAAGCGTGTGATTTCGTCGTTTCCATTCCTGGACTCCAGTGTCCTGCGGCCCATTAGACAGGCACTGGATGACATATTCCGTATCCCAATAAAAAATCACGTATTTTTTATGAAGAGGATGATTATATGTTCAATGATTATATGTATAAAGTAATTAACAACAATTCTTTCTCACCTTACCTCTACGCATTTAGAGGAAATCTACCAAATTTTAAATGTGTACTATCAGTTTGTTTTGGACAATCATAAGTATGCCGGCGACGTGGCAGTTCTTTTTATATATAATTATAGACATACAGACGGATAAACTTTATTTGTAGAAATTTTGTAAAAAGGTGTCAGCGAAAATTTTATTACTCGTATTTATGACAAGCTCGGTGGTTGAATAGTTAGCAATGGCGACTTTGACTCCGAGGTCGCGGGTTCGATTCCCGCACAAGACAAACATTTGTGTGCATGAAGAATTCTGTTTGTCTTGGTGTGGGTATTTTCTATGTATTATAAGTATGTATTTACAAAAAAAATGTATTTAAGAACATTTACCAGTTGTCTAGTACCCATAACACAAGCTTTGCGCTTAATTTGAATTAAATATTTATTTATTTATTTAGCTGTAGTCCACCACTTCTTCTAGAGTCTACAATAAGGTCTAGAATCTACACCTTCTATATTTCATTCATTAATTCCGTGCATTATTTTTTCTCAGCATATACCTTCTCCTCTTAAAGAACCTTCATCTTTAATTTTACGCCGCTAGAATCTGACAGTTGTGTACTATTGGTCGGTAAGTGAGATCTGTTCTTTATTATGCATTATGTGTAGTTCCTTTATATATATTTATTTCACTGAAACTGCCTTGTAGAGTTTCTTAGTAATTTTCTTATATTTGATTCATAACAATAATGATATTACCACAATACCTAACAGGACTATTAATGGCACCTGACTTTAGGTCCCCGGGCACTGCGCACGCGCCGAGCTAAGAGCATAGTAAATTAACTGCAGTATGTCAACTTTTTAGAGTTCGAGAGTTTTAGGTAGTGATGGTAATTTTTTGAAAATTGACAAATATTTTCCCATTCGGAAAACTTTTCGGATTTTTTTTTTAGAAAAATAATCAACAATAATTCGCCACTAGTTATTTAAAACTAAGTAAATATTGGCGAATTATTTTTGAATAACTCTACAATATTAATTACAATGTAAGTGGAAAAAAGGAAAAATAAAATGGAAAAGGATGTAATTATAAATAAGATAAAATATGATGTTACATAAAAGTGTAAGAAAGTGGCTTCAATGACCTTGGTTCAATGAATTGCTCTGTGAGTATCTATCGAATGGCAAATAAAGAAATATGACTTTGAATGATTTGCAAAAGCCTGACCATGAGAGTGCATTATCTACATATTTGATAGATTTTGGCTGAATATATTTTTGTTTCCATTTTCTAAGGGTGTAGATAAATATCTCAACAATAAAAATTATATTGATAGTAGTGTCGTTATATTACATCAAATATTGTGTCATTCCGAATTTGACGAGTTTGGTGTCGAATGGTTAGCAATACCTACTTTGATTTCAAGGTCACGGGTCTGATTCCCGCACAAGATGAATATTTGTACGTATGACCATGTCTGTTTGTCTTGATCTGCTTGTTTTCTATGTATTGAATGTATGTATTTAAAAAAAAAGTATAATATCAGCTATCTAGTACCCATACAAGCTTTACTTGGTTTAGGACTAGATGGCAGTGTGTAATTGGTCGAAAAATATAAAAAAATACATGTTGTTGATATGGCTATATTTAAATATTTTCACATCCTTATAATATACAGTCTGTGGAGAGAGTGTTACGTATTTTTAAATGTTTTAATCGAACGCAAATTGCAAGTTCAATTACTGTTAGATATATATTTACCGAGCTGGCATCGAACTGCGCACCAGATTGGAGATTAAGCCACCCAATAAACATGGTTGCCACAATAACGGTCCACGTAGCACTTTATTGCCACAAACCGTCTCTCATTGGCTATCATAAACAAATAAGTTACAATTTCTAATGCAAATAAACTTAAGAGTTATAACTTGCGGGTTACATATTTTAAGATGATTGTTGCATAGATTTCGATGATCCTCGTTTTAATGAAATTATGAAGAATTTCACTGCTGTAAAAATAGGTTTTACTGAAATTAGTTATTGTAATATTATATTTAGCGGTATGTGAATTAAGACGAGTGTCCGTTCCGAACTGATTGGAATGTGATTTATATAATCTAGCTGACCCGGCGAACTTCGTACCACCTAACAGTCAATGAATGTCGTGTACGTATCTTAACTAAATTTATGATTTTTGAAAGTAATAATTAGTAATAAGTAAAAAGTTCAGTATTTTATTTAGGATAATATCACAAAAAAATATAAAAATACAAAAGATGTATCTTAATCCACAAAACTATTTTCAAAACATATCACAGACAACTTTCGTGACTTAAAGTAAGACCAATCAATTTGAATTTTTTTTTAATTAAATCACATGTCATTTGTTCTATATTTGAGGAGCTTGATATAAGTTTCTGAACGTACTCATAAATATTTGACAACCAATAAATATTTTCAACTGATACTATTTCTATGGGAAAATGGTTTTTTCTTTTATAGTTTCGTCAAATTTCAAATGTTTTTAATACTTATTATCCTATTCTGGACGAAGACAAATACAAAAACACAAATTTCATAAACATTGGTCCGGCCGTTCTTGAATTTTAAATGGTGTAACTAACACGACTTTATTTTATATAGCCAGATATAATAGAATATCGATTTTATTTACAAAATAACTACTATTTTAACTATGCTGAATCCAGTCAAATTTCATTAATGATCATGAATTGATGCTGTTTTTAAAATTTCACAAATTAAGATACATATTGCATCATTATGTTTGAAAAGAAAACTGGTAAAGTATACAAAGAACAAAGTGCTTTATCTATAACAATACATCTTTTAATTCCTTTTCAATTTTGAAATGGCTATCCTTCGAGCCTTTCACTTCGCCAATGGTAACAATTTGTAAAGGTATAGTTTATATTTTAGCGAAGTACAAATCTGCGGCCGGGGCTGAGGAAAATGTCAGTCATCTTGGAGACACTCGGTAATTTGCAGTGATCTGGATATTGCTGGTATATTTTGTTCATAGCTGTCATTTTGCTTCATGGGTGGTAATACTTTGTAGAGGTGGCAGATTTGATTTATGAACAAGAAAGGCAATTTCTAGATTAATAAATCAGAATAACATAATGTAATATCATTAGTCTACATGTGTGTTATAAGGAGGTAGAATTACGAAACGTTTTTTTTTCAATTCGCGGGTTTCGGCTAAATACTAATTTAGCCGAAATCTGCGAATTGAAACTTCGAAAATTGCGAACGAATCCGCGAACGAATGAATAATATATACAGCAAGCCTAAAAGTCTTTCATAGAAATTATAGGACTCTACAATTTTATTTCAATTCGCGGGTTACGCTAAATACTATTTTAGCCCAAACCCGCGAACGAATGAATCATACATACATACAGCAAGCCTATAAGTCTTTCATTGAAATTATAGGACTCTACACATTTTTTTCAATTCGCGGGTTTCGGCTAAATACAAATTTAGTCGAAATCCGCGTACGAATCGTACATACATCAAGCTGTCTTTCAATGAAATAATAGACTCTACAATAGCATGTTCTTTTCGTTTGACATAATATAATGATATGTCAATTTATAAAATATATTACACTTCACAGCAGTTCATAATCTGATGAATTGGCCACCAACCCAAATATATTGAAATATAATACTTGTGAGGAGGAGGCCACCCACAAAGCCTTGTTATAAACGTGTCTACATAGAGTCGTGGGCTTTGTATTCGTGGTTTCAGTTTAAAACTTTGATCTTTTGCTGGTCTCAATGGGCAATGGTGTTTGCTTTCCACCAGGTTACCCACACGTTCGTTTGCCCCCCTCTCATATATATATATAAAACGGGTTGCACTCCGGGAGTGCCGGCAGAAGTGAAAACTTGAACGTTGTACATTATTTATCAGTATACTCGTAAAAGTACTACCATTTATGTGGTAAAATACAATATTCATTTATTGCGCTGTCGTAGACAAATATGACAATTTATATTACATTAAAAATAAACAGCAAGAGCAGGCATACATTTTCGCCGCGCGGTAGAAAGAGAGGCGGATATCACTTCTTCTCCTACGCCGCGCCGGCGATCTACTCTCCCTCCGTCTCACGAATTTTCGACCAGGCCACGTGTCCTAACGCGAGTTTAACATTTTTTACCCATCCCAAAAAGTGTACAACGCCGCTAAAGAAGTTTTCACTTCAAAAACAAAATCCGAAAGATAACGTCTAGTTTCATGAAGACTGATACGTTATTATTGTAACAAAATAATATAAAATCGTTTAAGTTTCCAATCAACTACACCATCTTACTGCAATATTCATACAAAATCAAACATTACTACGACAAATGTTCTAAGAAAATCCTTATATAGAAGTGAGGATTACTTCAGGTTATTTGTCTTAAGTTGTATTAAATCAGGCTGCGTACTAAAGGCCTATTATTATTCAATAGCCGTGTCCAGTATGTATTAGTGTTGAAGCCATATATGTTTCACTAAGTTGCTGTTTTTACGTTTATTGTCATCGTTACTCTTGGTGTACTGTAATTTGTACCACTGGTGGTCTGCACTGGGGTTTACATTAGCCTTTTACGAGTATAATAACATTAGATAACTTTTTAGTATTTAAATTTGCTTTTTACACGATTACGGGGAAGCCAAAAGGAAGGGTAATGATTTTTGCAGTTTATATATGTATGTTTGTATTTACGTATGTACTCCGTAGCGCCTAAACTATTTATCCGATTTTGATGAACAGGTTGTCAATCGATTCGGCATTATGGTCCAAATGACATATGCTACATTTTAACCGACTTCAACAATATAAGGATAGGATATATAAGGATTTTTACCTTTTAGTATTTTTTCCGTAGTCGGACTATAGTTTTTTTGTTAAAATTGTATTTAATATTATTAACAGCACGCTGGCAATCACATATAGTTTATCTAAAGCTGTTGAGCTAGTCTATGTACTTTGAATAATACTTTCCAGATTTTCTTTGTAATTTATTTTAGTATTTCTGAAATAATTTCTGACTGACATACAAACCTTTGGCAAAATAGAGGTAGAGTACAGTGTATTTATAAGCAGCTCGACTGGGGCAATACCTCCATCTTACGGAATACTGCAGCCAAACAACAAGAGTTTTACATGCAGTCAGTCAGTAAGACATCTTTTAAACTAATTAATTTTAGAAAAGATTATTAAAAAAAAACCCGTGTCACGATATTTGTTCACGGTAATATACGAGAGTAGTTAACCGATCCTAATGAAATTTAGCACATCGGGTGTAATTTGGTCCAAATAGTTTTTATCTAATTCATCCCTTCGGGATTTATACAAAAAACTACGCGGACGCAGTCCCATGGCGATCGCTAGTATTTATATATAATAAACATAGATTTTCTTATATCTGAACTCTTTAATAAACTACAACCCAACGTGTATTACAGTTTATCATACGAAAGTTAATTAACTACAATGGCGTATACCAGTATTATTCGATTAATATAGTCAATATAATCATAGAACGCTCGTTTACGTATGTAAATCGACTAGATTATTGCATCAAATAGCAGTACCGACATTTGCCTATGACAGGCTGCAATCTGAAATAATTAAGCTAGGTACAGGTCAACCGATATACTAGTTGAATACGAATGAAGCGTCCACTTACGGAGATGCAAATGGTCGCCAACCACGAGAATTGCGATGTCACTTTCATTTCACGACTTGTCCGAGTGACGTGAGAGTGACATGTATGACAGGGAATTTCTAGTTTTTGTTTTTACGTGAACTATTTCATTTTCATGTTCAGATTTTTGGCGTAGATTCATTATAAAAAACAGTCTTCGCTATTTCTCAGACAAACAGGAGTAAACACGGCTGAAGTTCTTTTCGTCAATAAAATTCCGTTGAAATGTAACAAATAATTGTATTTGTTATAGTATTTTTGTTCTGTTTTAATAAAACAAATAGAATATGTAGAAAGGAATTCATTAAGCGTCTTTTGTATTTTGTTAGTTATGTATTATACGAGGTTTCAGCTGCAAAGAAAAGTGCTTGTTACATACAAGAAGTTAGGTGAAAGTGCATGATCGTATCAAAGAAAAAGTAATAAACAGACGTTGACACAATGATTATATCAATACGGCCGATGCAATAATTGATAAGACAATTAAACACGTCAATAATATTGCGACAGTTAAACTCTCGTCTTATTATTTCAGACGTCAATTATTGTAACCTTTATCATATCTCTTTTCCTGTTTATGCCTCACTTCTCTTGTATATTTGTTATCCAAAATGGAGTTCTATTTCATTTGCATTACGTATCAAAAAGAATATTTTAGACAGTTTTGTTGCAACAATTAATACCTTTTGTTGGAGTGAAAGGCGGATTTTATCAGTAGTTATTATTGAACGTTCGAGATTCAATAGTAATGTTTTGAATAATGAGTGCTGGGATAAACTCGTTTTACTAACGACAGATGTCACTGTGAGAGCAGACAAATGGTAACTCACGAAACCGTTGTTCTAGTTTTCATTATAATACGCCAGTTTTGTAATTCCAAACATAAAGTATATGTAAAATATATATGTGTAGATTTGCAAACAATACATTATTTTGTTTTCTTTTTTAAATTAAATAATAATGTTTATTTACTAAAAATGTTGTTATGAAAATACATTACAAACTGAACTAAAGTAACTAAAAATAATTAAAAATATTAATAAATAACTTCGATTAAATTACAAATACTCTCCTCCGGTAAATTAATACTTTCCTCATCTCTGCAGTATGCATTTTTAAAACTTTTTTTATTCTCTAATAATTTTATAATGTCTTGGTTGTATTGCAATGTAAGTTAATCAATGAATCAATGAAGTGGGGGTTTCTCTCTTATCCTCAAATTACAAAATAATGGTATACTTTGTAATATGTAATAAAAATAAAGATGTACGAGTATTTCCACTTAATGTATACATGTCAAAGATATTGCAAAAAAAATATGCAAGGTATTCAAATTCATTCACATTACAACGGAATTTTATTATTGTTTCTTGTTTTCCGGTCACACGAATATAAATAAAAAGAGTAGTCAATTGACCCATCATTAATTTATTTTTGGCGACGATATGTTGTATCATACATACATCATCAGTATGTATATTATTATTTGTTATAAATGGATGTAAACCAAAATTTTGCGATTTCTAGCGAGAGCGCTAGAATAAAGATAAAAAGGCATTTGACGACCCTAACTAAAAAAATAAAAATGCAGGGATAATAGTAAATATTAATAAAAATAAAACAGGAACAAAACGTTACATACATTATACATAATATATCATAGATATACTAAGCCAAATACATATACGCATACATAATATCAAGCACGAAACTATCTTCTGTAAACAGTTTTATGTTTCCGTCGTAGTTATAAGCATTATAACACCTGTTTAACTCCAGTAAAACATCAACACATAAAAGCTGATTACTTATCCTACGAGAAATTGTAATAAAGCTGTTATACGACGTTAATGTTTGTAGAAACGTCATAATACTTATAGACCTTTTATGTTATCATACATAGGTAATTGCTACTTCGTCCTGCTGCATAATTATCAAGTTGTTTATAAGTACAATATATTGATGTCATATGTAATGCCGAAGGGGTATATGGTAGGTAATAATTAAATCTCGCCTTTAAAAGTATTATACCTACATGTAAATATCACTTGTATAGCTTCTTATTTTATATTCAATAAATAATATGTCGTCGTCGTCGTCGTCAGTCTTTATTCGTCTCACTGCTGGGATACGGGCCTCCCCGCAATCAAAGGGGTTTAGAGTATACTCCACCACGCTGCTCAACTGCTGGTTGGCGGAGGCTAGTTTTATCAAGCCGCCTAAAGGCCACTGACTTGGCTTAACAACTGTCATCTAATGACAACAGCTGGGACTGACTTTACATGCTCTTCGAAGCACGGAGGAGCTTGAGATAATGGACGAATCCATGGACAGGTACGGTAGACATTGCTTAACTTGCGTGTTCGAATACACTGACACGCGCAACGACGCCATCGAGCTCCTCAAACAATTTGTATATACATATAATTGACAGTTCATGAAAGTTTGTGGGGTGTTAAGTGGTTCATCAACATCTCTGAACCAAAGCCAACCTCACCTGCGCGTGGTGCATCCTGCTAACAGACAAACGAGGCTCTGGCGATAAGAGAGGTAGGGCATAGCGTATTTTGTAAGCTGCCCGACTGGGGAAGGACCTCCACCTCACAGAATACCGCAGCCAAATAACAGTTCCCTTGAGGGTTGTTGTGTTCCTGCGAGTGAGTGAGGTCACCAGAAACGCAAGAGTTGCTGCGATGGCAGCGGGGGTGTCGGCGCGCGAGTGATATTTATTGTTGCGAGCGTTAATATGGCTGCGGTAACCGCTTCACATCGGACGGGCCGTGTGCTTGTCTGCCAACCGAAGTAGTATAAAAAAAAAAAAAGTTTCGTACGTGACTCTCAAAATATTACCTCCCCTATGCACTGTTATTAGATGAGTAATTTGTGTAAACAGGTAAAATATTTATATACAAAAATAGAACTAGGTTGCGCCCGAGACTTCGCACAACGCGGCCCCCGTTATCGCGTAAGAATTTTCCAAAAACCTTTTTTAGCGAATGCCTTAATAGTTACTTACGTATATGTCAAATTTCAACCCGATCCGTCCATTGTTTTAGGCTATGCGTTGATAGATCAGTCAATACCTAACAGTTGCCTTTTACATACTGATATAACCTGCCTACTAGCAAAAGATGTTGCTACTTCGTCCTGCTGCATAATTATCAAGTTGTTTATAATATATTGATGTCATATAATGCCGAAGGCGTATGTGGTAGGTAATTATTAAATCTCGCCTTTAAAAGTATTATACCTACATGTAAATATCACTTGTCGAGATTCTTATTTTATATTCAATAGGATAGGTTACAGCGTATTTGTAAGCTGCCCAACTTAGGAAGTACATTCACAGAGTACCGCAGCCAAATAACAATTCCCTTGAAGGTTGTTGTGTTAGTGCGAGTGATTGACCAGAAAGAAAAGAATGCGTCAATATGGCTACGGTAACGCTTCACATCAGACGAGCCGTATGCTTTTCTGCCATTTGAGGTAGTATAAAAAAAATAGTTTATAATACATAAAATCAGTTGGTACATTTATTGAGTAAATAAAACCGCGTCGAGTCGATGCATTGACGGCAATAAAATGCAAATTTTCATTTCCTGCCAGTATTTTAAATTTCTAGAGTAAAATACATAAAGTATAAATTTAACGGTAGCCACCATCGTCGGTCACGCTTCTAATCAACTTCCAAGGCGGTTAATTTAATAATATAATACAATTAAGTACCGTAATTACTTTGAATAAAACAAATTATGTCAGACATTTTACTATCAGGTAATATTTTCTGAACCAATAAAGTTAATTGCATTCGAAGAATGTAGAGTTTAATTTTAAATGAGTTTTATTATTTTAGCAGCGATGAAATTTATATCATAGTAGCTTCCGCTCGTGGTTTTGCCCGCGTTTACACAAATAACGTGGCTTTCTATTGTTAAAAGAATTTTTCTTTTATTATTATTCGGCGAACTTGGACCTTAGGTTACGATTATGGTTTTTGATCAGGCGATCAGTATGCTTGATTGCCAACTTAGTGGTATAAGAAACAAAATATACCTCCTATAATCTGTATCTATAAATGTACAGCTCAACTACTTGAAGGATAGGGTTGTTTGGCATACTGTTAGCTATTATGTTGTAGGCATCTGCTAAGAAAGGATTTTTGAAAATTCCCACGCGAAACCGGGATACGCGCGTACGAAGTCGCGAGCGCAAGCTAATACAGTGTAAGCCATTTCTCAATAATGTTAAACAAACAAAATAGAAACTGTACTATAAAGAAACTGAACGAGATCAACCGTTCAGATTACAGCAATCTTATCAACCATTATATCCAAAGATTACGTTCTAAATAAAAGCGGGGATGTATAGCCGAGCGGCTTGAGGCGACGCGGTTGACATTCTTCGATTGAAAGGTCGCAAACTAGTACAGCTATTACTGCTGCCATTACGGGTGATGGCTTCGGTCGGCGCGGCAGTGGTTGAGATTGCGACCGGTGCGCCGACCGCCGACCGGCGACCATCTGCTCGATTGCAGGCCATTACATAGCACGCGCCTCGCCGTTTCCGTCGAAAGCTATAGTAATTTCCTATCTGATTGGAAAGGAGCGTGAAATGGTGTTGTATTAATGCTATGTCTTGGGTGGCGTTTTCTTGCATTGATTTTCATTTATTGTTGCTTGGTAAAGAAATGATCTACAGTGTTGTTTTTCTATTAGATCAACTTATAATGGGTCCAAGGCATCTTAGAGGCCTTAGCACGTTTTGGATCTTTGGTGCTTAGAGTTCCATCAACGTTAACTGAGAGTTATTTAAAATATGTAATGTGAATTCAAAGCACATGTTATAGTAAGTTTAGGGAAATGTACTCTGCCATGTTTGGTAAATGCACACATCAAGTCAGATCTAATGAACATCAATCTATTCCGATTTGTCGCAAGAATGTGGTTTCCGACGTGACAAGATTCGTTGCGACAAATTGCACTTCGTATATGGCATATTACTAGATGTGTCTAATATCGGAATTATCTCCAATTGAATCTGCGACTACCCTACGTGACCCGGTCCAAGTGATCGATTTAGAAAATTATTTTATAGCTTCGCAATCTGACCATTTCATCCAGGAATTTCATTTCATCTGGGTGGGTAATGTGGGAATGAAAGGCTGTCATTGAGATTGCTGTGTGTGGTGTTCCTTTATATCTAATTTTAGTTATGTTTGTGTAAATCGATATAAGATATTACGGGAAAGAAGAGTTCTTGAATTTTTATTATAATAATAATAAAAGAAAAAAATGTATTACATAAAACAGTTTGACGAATAACTCTTCAATAACAAGAAAGTCTGCAAAAACCCGCCTTTGTACTCAACATTTCTTTATAATATTGTAATTGTGGTTTGAGTATACAAAAACAGCAAAAAACAAACACCAGTTTCAGTAGAAAAAAAAACTAAAACACCTTTTTAACCAATTAACTACAATTGGTTAGAGAGGTGAACTCTGTAGGTAGATATTAGAGGAAAATATATAAATATACTGAAAGTGGCCGCTTTCTTCAAAATTTAGTTCCAACAACTGTTTTTATATATTAGGTTGGGGAAAAAGTCTTTTCGTATTTTATATGAAAATTCAAAACATTTTTTAATAAAGTTTATTTACATTTAACTAAAGTATGTAGGTGCCATTATGTTCGATAACTTTTTGCCATCTTGTAGGTAGAGACATGATCCCATTACTATAGAAATTTTGGGACTTCTGTTCAAAAAACCGCGACAAGTGGTTTTGGCAGTCTTCTCGTGATGTTAACCTGACATTGCCTAAAGAATTCTTAAGAGACCGAAACAGGTGGAAATCAGAAGGTGCAAGGTCAGGACTATACGGCGGATGCATTAACACCTCCCAGTCAAACTCTCTTAATTTTTGCTGAGTGGCTAAAGATGTGTGAGGTCTAGCGTTATCATGATGAAAAATCACACCCCTTCTATTAATTAATTCCGGCCGCTTTCTCTCAACTTTTTGCTTTAATCTCATCAGTTGTTCACAGTAGAGTTCAGAATCGATAATCCTGCCTGGCGGTAACAGCTCATAATGAATATCTTCCCTTCCAATCCCACCATACACACAGCATCACCTTGTTGCGGGCTAACCCGGGTTTCGCCAGAGTCTGTGAAGCCTGGCCGGCCTTTGACCACGACCTTTTTATGCGCCAAAACTGTTTTGTGGTCAATTCCTAGTTCTTCAGCTACATCGTAACTACTGAAATGCCGATCTTGCTCCACTTTTTCAGAAATGGCATCCATTTTATCCGTAACAGGGCGACCAGAGCGACGTGCATCTTTGACATCAAAATTTCCGGATTGAAAACGCTTAAACCAAATTTGTGCTACTCTCACAGACACTGCACTAGGTCCATAAACGTCACAAATTTTTTTCGCAGCTTGCGTTGAATTTTTACCTTTTTTGTAGTAAAATTTTAAAATGTATCGAATTTCTTCATTAGATTCACTCATCTTGACAGTAAAAAAAACAAATGAAAATCACACATTTACCTAATTTGAATTTGGAATTATCTTTTTTAAAATGTAAACTTTTTAAAGATATCAAAACCTGCTACATACAAATGGTATAACCAAAGAGATTTTATTACAAGTTCATACATACTATAATGCGAAAAGACTTTTTCCCCTACCTATTATTTCATAAATTTTCTAAGCAAGTCTGTATATAAATCTATTAATAAATAATCATTTAACACAATTTCCTGTAAAACCATAAACGAACCGCAAAGAGAGTGATAGCAGTTTACAGATTGCAAACAATTCAAAATAACAATTATAAAGTAACAAAATAAAATAGTATGCTTATAACTAACGATTTCATCACAGAACAGTTACATAGTATTTCAACGAGTTCTAATAAAGTGAGCGAAACGCGCGCGGTTAACGTGTGTGTCCGATGGCCGGATAACCGTAAGACCAACTAATAGGACCAGACCACCGGTAACGACCACCCGAGTCAATATTCATTGCACTAAAGCAACTAAAGACATATGCACATCTGCTTAAATCTATAGTACAACTAAAAAACAAGTAACAGAATATACATTGATTTTTTCCATACAAATACGCTCAGGGATACCGTATTGTAAAGACAGTGACGTGTCTATTTTTATCTGTTCTTTTTGATTGTACTATATGGAAAATCTTAAGCCGTGTACGCACAGACGAACACGAACGTCATGCACACGAACATCGAACATGAACATTTGGTTTATACGTAACAACGTAAACAGAAATTGCAATGTAAATTTCGATTTAATCAAAACGAAGATTTTCTAAAACTATTTTTTGAGGCTTTATATTTCTGAGCCAACTACATAATAAGTAACAAGAATTAAATATTTGTGGATCGTCAGTTCTTCTTCGCCAAAGGTCATTTCATTTTAGCAAATAAAAAAGAGGTCAAAAGATAAGATTTTGTGTCATAATAGAGTGTCACACTTAGGTCTAAGCTCTCACAAAGACTCTGTGGCGAAATATGTAATTCTATTTCGGTTCATTTCTTTATCCGAGACAAAGATATAATAGAGTAAACTCGATCAATTGCGTCAAAACCTGATAAATGAATTTGTTCGCTGACCTCACGGTATTCCTTCCACATTAATATCGATATCTCAAATACAACTGAAACGATTACGATGCCCAGTGAACCTATAAATTGTGCTCACATTATCTACTAAGTTTCATCAAAATCGGATCAACGGTTTCAGAGTAATAGTTCAATATTTATTTTTACGTTCACGCTATTAACTCAAAAACTGCTAGGTAGATAGAGTATTTTTTTAACAGGACGGGGGACCACTCTCCTGTCCTGTCTCCTGTGTAGCCAGGATTAACAGCGGCGACCACCAAAAAAGTCAATGAACTATTGCGAAAGAATGAAGTCTACTGCGACTGCAGTATACTTCAATAATATGACGAGATACAGTCATTTTGAAAAACTTATGCTTTTTTTGTGTCTCTACTCGGAGTTCAGTGTCCGTAGGAGTATAAATAAGACGGGGGCTCGTCACATATTCCCATCACTGTTTCTCCTGAATAGCGAGGATTAACAGCGGCGACCAAATTGACCAAAAGGCAAAGAATAATGAAGTCTGATAAAATTTACGTTAAACTGTGCTATTTCAGCATGTGCATTTTCAACTATTTTTGACGTGACAACGTCTTATAAATTGGTTAGCCGGGTGACACTTCAAGAAACTGGCTCACGTTATGCGCTTACAATGAGAGCGAGTGAAAGGCACGCGTTCCTTCTAAGAGCGAGAGAGACACACATAAAAAGTGAAAGGCATGCGTCCCTTGCACTCGAAAACATTTTACCACTCAAAGTCGTTGTCACGTAAAACTTTCGCCCGTATACCGACTTTACAGGCAACCAATTTTTTTGTGGGAAAATCTGAGTACCAAAACGTACACTGGTGAGTGTTAAATTATAAATGGTATTTCAGGTTTATGATAGCCTGTACCTCTGAGTATCAAAACCAGTGTTCCCTTTTAAAATTTCCATATAGATTATCAAAGTAAATTTATATCAAACATAAACTAACTTAAATACATCACTTAGTTCGCTCGGTCAATAGTTCGAAATGGACGCAAAATCGAAGTACACCCTAGTCTGGTAGCTAGTTAATCAATTGATATTGCCTACATGTATGGGCCCTTACGTATTACATATCAATTTAATTTATAAATGGTAGTTCAGTTTTATGATAGCCTGGTAACTGATCAGCGGTTCTAGATTAATTTTATGTTTCACTTAGAAATACGATCATGACTAATCATAGCAGTGCAGTGCGCGCTCGATGACGGACGCGCCACACTGCATACGAATTTTTAATTCGCGATCCGCGCGGCTATAGCCGCTGCACGACTGCCGCTATGAGTTCCGAACAGCTCATAGCCAACGAAGTACTGGCGTTTATCCAGAACGCCATCGACACCATGGATGAAGTTAGTATTCTGCAGCTCTGCAAGACTAACTTCAAAGTAGAAGAAATTTGCAGTGCCAAGGTGCTGCTGTACGAGACGCTCGGGATGACCGACCGGATGCCGTCCCGCAGAAGGGACGAAAAGGGTGAGAAAAGTCTCCAAGATATTATCTCACTCTTAAAGGGGACTGATCCCGATGACGTGCCCGCTTTTGTGGCGAAGGAACTTCATAAGCTCCCGCCATACAGCTACGACCACGTCGATGTACTAGTGCTGCTTAAGGATGTTAGAAGTCTGACAGCCAGCCTAGCTGCAGTGCAGTCCAGATTGGAGGCTTCCGAGACCACCATAAGTGAGCTACGTGCCGAGGTAGCGTCGTTGCGCGGCGCTGGCTCGGAAAGTAGGTCACACGAGGTCTCTGGTGTGATTGCACGACACGGGGCGCAACCTGCGGCCGTCAGCAGTTTTGCGTCGGCCATCACTTCGCCGGTGACACCGCGTCCCGCAGCCCGCACCTCGGCCCCGCAGCCGGAAACGTCACGAATAGGCACGACAACTCCCGATCGTGCATACGCCGCCGCCGCCGCTAAGCCACCAAAGCGGCTTACGACACAAAGGGAGCAACTAAATCCTCACAAGCCCTGTGTAAATGCGCTCCAGGGCTCACGAAAGGACCAGTGCGACCCCGAGGGCTTCATCAAAGTGGAGAGAAGGAAGAAGCCCACGAGCCGCAACAAGTGCGGCACCGCACCGACAGGACCCAGACACCTGCTGCGTCCGGCCGTGCCGACGACGTTGCTGTACGTGTCCCGCCTGCATTACTCTACAAAGGACGAGGAGATTGTAGAGTACATCAGAGTGAAGACCAACTTCAATTGTAGAGTCGAAAGGTTGGAATCGCGCCACCGAGTGAACTTCAATTCCTTCGTGGTGAGGGTTCCAACAGAACATCTTTCTACCTTCACGAAGGAGGAATTCTGGCCGAAAGGTGTTTTGTTCCGCCGCTTTCGTGGCCGGTTACAGGACACCGCGCGGAATACGCTGCCGACTAAGCGCGTCTAATTATTGTCAAGAAAATGAATTATATAAATATATATTTTTAGTTTAAGGTATTTATAATATGGACTTGTTTTGTTTACATAACAATTGTCTGAAATAAACGATTATTATTATTATTATAATCGCTTTATTCCATATATTGAAAGAATATTTACTGCTATTGATTGAATATATTGCCCTAAGATATATTTTTTTTTATTAGATATATTTTACATCCCGACTATATGGGTTAGTATAGATAGTTCTATATTAAGTATTTGCGAATTTCAGTTATAATTATGTAGATGCGCTTCCTGTAGTCTTTAATTACTTCGTCATTTGTTATCTTGTCTAATTACTACGCTATTTAAATCACTATAGCAAAAATAACTTCGAAATGTAACTACAGAGTAATTGCAGAGTAATACCAGTAAAATAGTAGTAATAAAACTTCTATATATCATGTCATTACAAATAATTCTTGATATCTATTACAAATGATTTACAAATACTTTCATTATTACGTAACATTGTTGAAATAGATTAATCTTCTAAGGAATGAAAAAAAAAATAGTTTTAAAGTTAAACTCTCAAAATGCAATTGTTTTATAGAGTTATAAGTCGTTATCAACACTTAAAAACAGAAGTCCCATCTCTATTACATAACTGCTAACGGAACAACATTCCACAAGAAACAGAAGACTGAGCTATCGATTGGAATTGGTAAAAAAAAGCAAGGTACGGGCTGAGGCTGACCCCGCCGGCCTCGAGCGATGCCGCGATAACATCGGCAATAGTCCAGAACGGTGGTATCAGCAATCTACGACTCTATTTAAATGCATCGGGAGCGCTAGTGCTCCTGTGGGACTAGTAAATTAAACACCTATTTGGCTATAAATTTGCAAGTTAATTAATAGGGTTGTGGGCGGATAGCGGTTAGAGGTTTTCTTATGACATGTAATTTTACGATAAACGGAGACGCTTTTTGTTCTATCTAACTAGCTTTTGTAATCTTAATACCTATATAAAAAATTCGTGTCACGTTGTTTGTCCGCGACGGTACCCTAAGCTACTGAACAGATTTTAACAAAATTTTGCACAGTGTGTGCACTTTGATCCAACTTGAGAGATAGGATAGTTTATCGAAAAATCTACGTAATTTTTTTTAAAGGCGATACTACGTTCGCCCGGTCAGCTAGAATATAAATAACTAGTTGTTACCATCTCATTAGTGTGATTTAACAATTTTCTAATTTTGTGACTTGAAATAATGTATTTTTCTTTTTTATTTCATGTAGAAACAATAAATATTTTCAGTATTAAAAAGAACTTATCCATTGCTAGCCATTCGACCACCGAGGTCGTCTCATTAATCCACACATCATTTACGTAAGGATGTTACATTCCCAGATTTTAATTACAAAGCTCGTTACACAACGCAGGTGCTCAGTTATTAATCGTCTCGACATTGCTCTGGTTTCGCAAGAGACGAAACCCTAATGTCATCAAGTGTCAAATGGACCGGTTGAATAATCGAGAGAAAGTCGACATTTGGATTTAATTTCAAAGGCTCTAAAGTTGCCAACTGTCAACACTTAACTAACGAAATGGGCAGTAAAAATAAAAAAGTGTTTGGATGTATCATAAATGTTAGGTTACATGTCGGCTATGCACGCGAAACGAATGTCGACAGCGAGCGAAGCGAAATCGAGAAGAAAAATGGCGCCCTTTTGTATTTTTGACAAAATTTCTACAAAGATAATATTTCTGTTTTGCCTACCTAATTGGTTTCGTATCGGTGACAGAAAGTCACGTCTCTAGGGTCAATATAATACCAGTTTTCGAAAATAAAAAACAATGTATACATGTAGATCCCATTCTGTGGTATTCCGAATATTGACCACTGTGTCAGAACCAATAGAAATATTTTTTTATCTAGAAATTTTATGACGCTATCATAAAATCTGTTTTATGTTACAAGCTAGCACGCAGAGAGTAAATTAAGAACGAGTCAAGCGGAATCGTCTACATTTGTGCGGCTCTTTGCACAAGTGTTACAACCATCAAATTGTGATTTTAAAGAGTTGCCACATTTGAGGTACTATGTTAATTAAAACTTGTAATAATGAGTCTGATTTTGTAATTTTGTGCTACAAAAATACAAAACTCGTAATCGCATAATTTACCGTGTAATAAACTAATCGTAAATATCAAATTAATTAATAATGTTAATTTATATCTATAAACAGGCTATAAAATATTGTATTTGGGACTATAAAAAATTATATTATACAATTTTCGTGCTGATTCTTCTAATTAAGAATTCAATATCGTCTAAAATCGACTAGAAAATAGTAATATGTTATAGGTATACATTTAAAAACACTTATTGGTCGGCATGTTTATATAGAAAACAAAAAAAATATATATCTCAGATTTTTTATTTACGTTATTTTATTTGAGTCATATGAACTTTTATTTCTATAATATGACTTTTATTTATTATTTTGACTTTTATTAGTACATAAAATACGTATAATAATATAACAAATGTATCAGAAAGGTATCTAACAAGAAATTATTAACCGGAATAAAAATCCCGACTCCAAAATAATATTTTATTTATTATCCCACAATCCATTTTTTTTTCGCGAAGTCGATATTGAAATAAAGTATTATATGTATGTCACTCTAACGTATATGTTGAATCCGTCAAGCGATTTAGGCTGTAAAGCGTGTCAAAGTAATCCACATACATTATGTACATTCGAAAAACATAACCTCCCTTCTTGGTGGTAAAAACTCATAATAAAATGAAAGTATTTTTAATCAGCCTTTCTTTACTATACATAGTTAAAATTTTAACTTCTGTCTGCTACCAGAGCGATTGAAATAAATCTCGAACATCATTAGTTGAAAAACCTTATGTACGATTTCATCGCGTCAATTTGCCATAACTAACAGAACGAGAGAGTTTTTAAGCGTGAAGAGAAATTTTTACATCGCCACCCGCGGTGCTTCGTATAATAGTCGACTTGAGTGTTAAACTCTAGCCATATGTCATAATTAAACAGTGGACGCCAAATAAACATTTGAGGTTTGATTATGACATTTAGTAGTATTGAATTGTTTAGATTTTTTTATTAGTGCCTGACAGTTATGGTCAGATTAGATTAGTAAAATGTGTATTTTATTAGATATTTCTTTTATTTTAAGTATTTTTATCTGCACAATATAAAGAAGCACACTGAAGTAAGACATTTTGTCAGTTGTGAATATGGTGAAAAGCGACAAATTAAGAAAATATTCTAATTATCACAGATTTACAGTCGTAGATATTTCTTTTACTAACTAATATATTTACATACATATATACTTATATTATATCACTAGTAAATATTGCTTTTGTTTACTCGTTACGTATATGAAAATGGGTACATTGCTTGTAACTTATGTGTATTGAGATATATCAGCTGTAAAACAGTAAATACAAATAATAATTTCTACACGCCAATCAAATCCGGCTCCGAATAGTAACTTGACCACCGAAGACGACTTTAGCCTCACAATATAATTTGTTCCATCAGTATTCAACATCACCAACAGAGTCACAATTTCTATGGAAATAGAAACAAAACAATAACGATTTTCTAGAGAATACTATAGTCCGACTTTGCATTTAAATTATTTAATTTCTGAATATTCGAATTTTGTGACATATACAGTTAAATCATTGTCATGTTCAGATGTTTACAACATAAAGTCACAGGTTGGTATTCATTTGTATGGTAAGTTCGAGGCTTGTGTGGGCCGCGTGCCGTAATATGTTCACTTAACATTTTAATTTGAATTTGTTCCCACATTAGCAATTTTGGAAGCAATAAGGCGTTATCTCCTGGTGAGTATGGATATGGATAGGTATCCATGCTGAGATGGTGGGTACCGGTTGATGTTATCAATTTAACTTATTCGGAATGTGATTAGATTGCTAATTTAGTAATTTGTCGCGAGATTTTGATATTGCGCCTTTTTAAGGTTGGGTCTAAAAAATATTTTGTTAGTATTTTGGTTATTTTCATAACATAGGAGGTCAAACGAGCAAATGAGTCACCTGATGATAAGAAATAATTGCCCAGGGACATCAGTAATACCAAAAGGTCAATGACTCGTTAAAAGCCTTATTAAGGAAATTATAGGCACTTTTCTTGGAGACTCTTTAAGTCATATTTGTTCTAGAACACCGTTGTATGATCTATATATTTCTACCTATGTTCTACAAAGAATAAATGAATTATGAATTGATCGTTTGTATGGTAGTTTGGCAAATTTTATTATATTAAACCATACCTTCAGCTATACTTAACTAGAAATATCAATAAAAGGCGGACTCATCCCATGATCGGATCTTTTCCAGTCAACGATAGAATGTTTAATAGGAAAATACTGCTTGCGTTTAATTTCATTCTAAGAATTGAAAAGTCATAACTATTGTACAAGACACATTTGATATTACTAATCAATCGATCAAAGTAGTCCTATGTTCGGAGATATCCCTACTCCAGCTTCCTCCAACGCTGGCGGTCCTGTGCTCTCCTCATCCAATTTTGTTCTGCGTGTTTCCGAATGTCATCTTTCATCAACCTATCGTTTTGGTGGACTACCCCGCGGTCTAGTGTGGGTGCGTGGTCGCCACTCTAGTATTCTTTGCGTCCGTCGCTCCTTATCAATCCGAGCAATATGGCCAGACAACCTGTTTTTTCAGCTATGACTTAAATACATCTCTCACAAGAGTTGAGCGGATCCACTCAATTGAATTGAGGTCGCGCAGAGTAACACCTAGGATTGCTCTTTCCATAGCCCTCTGGGCGTTATCTACCCTTATTCATCCCACTGCTGGGATACAGCCCCATTACCACCATCTCTTATTGCGATTCAATAATTGAATAGATTGCTTATTCATACCAATTAATAAGCGACTCTATTCCATTTGAAATAGACTTGCCTTTAGGGCCCAACCACGGTGCGCGACTGCGGGGTGGCGTTGGCCCTCTGACTGTGCAACTAAATAAGGGTATATAATTGTTTTAATTATATTTTATAAAATTGTCTGAACTAGAAATTTAAACCAATCTAAATAAGTGTAGAAGCAAACACACCAAATTATCGCCGCATCGTTTGCCACCGAGTGTAATAAATTGCACCTATTTAGGTCTCACGACTTCCGAGCACAGACGAAACACCAAATGGGCTCTTTAGAAGCTATCTAGTAATAAATGGGCATACAACAAATACGTAATGAAATATTTTGACGGAACTGATTCGACACGCGTGAGGCTAAACACTTTTGATGTGGTTATAACTGTACACGCGACCAATATTATATTTCGGTGTTACGTAGATTGATATCAGTCATTTGGAGTGCATAATAATGTAAGTGGTTTTGATTTCACTTAAGGTGGATTTAGATATAAGATAGTACTCATAGTATATTTTACAAGGAATAGGTGTCAGTGTTTTATGAATGAATCATTGACAAAAACTAAAAAAAAACTCTAAAAATATGTCTGTAAAAGCTCGTTTACTAAAGGTCTCCGACCCCTGCTAACTTGCAGTTGTTCAGCGTTGAGTTGACCGTGGTGGTGTACGCTCTAAATTCCCTTGATTGAGGGGAGATCTGTATCCCAGCAGTGTGATAAATATGGGCTGATACAAAAAAGTTACATTACATTACAAAACGATAAATGAGAATATAAAATTAAAACTGATTTCATTTTACTTTAATGTAAACCATCTAGCATCCGTAGTAGAAGCTATGCTTAGTTTGGCACGAGATAGCAGTGTGTAGTTTGTTCAGGAATATTTATTTAATATTTAAAATTATAAATACCATATATCTAGTAGACACAAGTGACATAAATAAGTCAGTTGACGTAGACAACCTTATAAACATAATATGGTGAAATAAGGCAATTTTGCGGTATTTATATAACTTTTAGAATCTAAAGGAGGCGATAGCTTTATCTTGATTACACATCTTGCGTTGTCAACGTTAAATGCCACATCAAAAATCTTGTTTTCGCAAATTGAGCGTGTGACTTGATGCTATCTGGGTTGCTTAAAATAATTTATATTAGCAAATAGAAGTTGTTCATCTCGATTTTGTTCGTAGTTAAAGAGAAAGTTTAAATTTGCGACTTTACATTAAGACTATTACCATTTTTGGAAGAAAAATGGTGTACAGAAGAATATAAAATTAAATGAAATTACTGATTACGAGAAATTTTAGAATCAGAGACAATAAATCGCAAAATTTTTTCTTACTCGTATAACAATAAGTTGAAATAGTTTGAATATGAAAGTGATGAATCTGACCATAGTATCGTGACAAGAGTTGATAAAGTAAGTAATAAAAGCAAAGCAGTCGAGTGAAATCGAGATCCCCAATCACTTTGCGCAACGAATGAGCGCAATGCTCACATGTTCACAGATGACCCGTGACCGTTTTCGATTTCATGACTCAAAATCATAACAATATGTCCGCGAAATGGTCACGATAGAGCGATCACTGCAGTAATTACGTTTCAAGAAAACCAACAAGATTTTGCGGTTAGAAAGTTTGGCAACATGCATAATTGTATGTAACAAGGTACATTATTGCTAAGAAATTAAATTTTAGACTCATAAATATGATTGTTGTTGTATTTTAACAATAGTTAGGCTCTCTCGAGTCGTGTATGGCTCGAGGTGATGACGTGGGTGTACATTGTTTGTTTTTGAGTGATATTTAAAGTGAATAAGGTTGTTTTAATGCTAACTCGATGGCAAATTATAGGGGCTTCCTCGTATCGTGTGGGGTATTGCGAACAGAAAGAGCGGACATTCAAATGACTCAATCGTGTTGCAGTTGAAATTATGGTCTTTTGCAACAATCTAGTGTATTTGAAGACGATATAATAATTGTAAAGTAAAATAATTAGGATATCTGGCAAAATATTTATCTTATAATTATCATGATTGCAATGAATACAATTTTATACATAATAGTGTTAGATACTTAAAATCCGTGGTGCACGGCAGTTGAGCTTCACTCGACTAGCCATCTCTTTAGGCTTCTAATGCCTTATTTGCCATATTGCTGTCTCTCACATTGCTAAGAGGGGAAGTCAAATTCCAAAAGAATGTTACTCCTACTAATTTCTTCTGATTAAATTCGTTGTGAGTTCCAAGGCAGCTGTAGTTTTACCCCCGGGACTGCCATGGACTTCATTGTTAATTGCCTTTTTTGGTGGTCGCGGCTGTTAACCCTGGCTACACAGAAGACACAGTGGCGGGAATGTGTGGTAGGCCCAAAATTTTTGAATACACTCGTAGACCTCATTATTATGGAAATTACGATAGACCTGCAATCATTTATTTACCTAAGATATTTTACGAAAAGATTAGTTAGCTTAAAGCATGCTGGATTTAAATATAGATATTTCTGGAAATTTAACACAACGCCATCTAGTCCCAAATTTTGCGCAAAGTTTGTACTATGGGTACTAGATAATGGATATTATATTTAAATACATTTTTTTTTGTAAATACATACATATTATAATACATAGAAAACACCCAGACCAAGACAAACAGACATTTTCATGCACACAAGTATTTGTCTTGTGCGGGAATCGAACCCACGAAAGTGTCAAAGTGGCCATTGCTAACCATTCGACCACCGAGCTCGTCGATTTTCCATTGCCCTCTTTAATCTATACCACCCAAGTGGCTAAATATATTTACTACCTTAAAGTATGTATCACATAGAGGCATAATGACGTACATCTATTAACAAAAACGATTAGTCTTAGTAATTTGTGCGACGGTTGTGTAGTGGTATAGTCGTGAATTCGTGCGCCAACACTTAGCTCATTCGATAATTGTCAGACTACTGATAGATCTTATTTATATACATCCAAAATCCTATTCACCTAAGTACAGTTGTAACCAAAATACGTTACATGCAATACAGTCAAAGATGAAAAAATTGAGAAATTTCCTCAGCGTCCGAACATCTACATCTACATGACATGAGCTTTCAAGAACAGAGTCTACACTTCCCTTAAATAAGCTGGCAATGGATTGGAGACTCCTTGGCGTTGCTGATTTCCATGGGCGGTGGTTATTGATTTTCATCAGGTGATCCATATGCTCGGTTGCCCCCTCTCATTAAAAAAAAATGTGCGAAATTCCAAAAGATCTATAATAATTAACATAACAAAGACACAAAATAAGAATTAACTATTTATGAAAGATTGAAAATCATAAATTCAGTAAATCTGCTAAAAGACATTGCCATGGGCAGCCTAAAAGAGTAAACTAATATAATTTTAAAATCAAATTTAAGCATTTAATGATTTATAAATGGAGCTAAAGAAAACTAAAGCCATTGCTTATTTCTAAACTTTAAAACTATTCAAATTTACAAACAAGACTTCTAATCCCAAGACGAGATAAACTAAGGAAGGACAAATATTCTATGGAATATATGGGTTCTATTTAACAACTTATCTCCATAATAAGCGATACCAAACTGGTAATTAGTAGGTGAACCTGCAGCGATCACAGGTGACAGACAGACAGATAAGTGTACTAGCTGGTACTAGTCCGGTCGGTATTAATTAAGCCGTTGCTTTGAAAGAATGTCTCGGATGTTGCAATGCATAGAGCTAGCGGAGACTTGTCATCGTGGAAGCAAATAATTGTTTTAAAATACTTGAAATTATAGATTGTTATCAAAAATGTTGTAGTTGGTATAACGATTTAATAGTCTTAGACCTTATACAGGCTATCAATGAATAAATACTCCTATGATTGCAAATACCAAGAATATAATGAAATACTGGATAATGATGGAGATAAAACGCAATTCACGCCAAAGTGAACTGCATGTTAATTGGAAAAAGAGTATATACAAGTATATACTCCATTTGAATCTTCTATATATGGGGTTATTAATGTAGCAATTGTAAATTGTACCTATTATATAATTTTATAACAATTACTGCGCCACCTACCTAGTTTTATCATTGTTTCTCATCTAAAGGTTGTCTGTAAGAGATTGCTTTTAGCGATAAGACCGCCTTTTGTACTATTTATTTTGCTAGTTTCTTGTATGAATATCTGGATAAAACGCCCAGACCAAGACAAACAGACATGTTCATGCACACAATTGTTTGTCTTGTGCGGGGATCGAACCCGCGACCCCGGACTGAAAGTGGCCATTGCTAACCATTCGACCACCGGGCTCGTCAATAATATATATTAATATTTGTCATATTGATGCAATAAAGTGTATTCTATCTATTCTATTCTCTACTGTAGATTGTTGGCATGTGGTAGAAGATTCACATCTCATCACATGGAGTGTAAAAATCTTTGAACCAAAGCTAACCTCCACGTGGTGCACTCTGCTGACTGACAAATGAGGCTCTGGCGAAAAGAGAGGTAGGGCATAGCGTATTTTTTGAGCTGCCCGACTGGCGAAGTACGTAGACTGGGTAAGTAGCCTCCACCTCACAAAATACGGCAGCCAAATAATAATTCCCTTGAGGGTTGTTGTGAGTGAGGTCACCAGAAAGAAAGAAAGCTGGCAACGGATCGGCGAATCCTTGGTGTTGCTGATCTACATGGGCGGTGGTGATTGCTTTCCATCAGGTGACCCACATGCTCGTTTGCCCCCCTCTGATATAAAAAAAAATCTATAATTGGGTCTTTCCTGTAAGTGAATATAATATAGATTAATAAGAAATTAACGCCAGATACGTTCAGGAAATTTATATAAACATAGTTTGCAAACCTTCTGCAATTAACGATACAACTTTGATAGCGTTCGAATATTGCCATAATTCAGCCGCTTTACATTTTGCATATATACTTACTAATTTATATAAATCATGCGGTGAGGCAACACCGCATCACGATCGCACGAGAACCCGGCGTAGCTGCTCGTGCGTTGGTGACAATGCACTATTAGGATTAAGTGCATAGATTTTAAGTTCATAGAAATAAAGTGTAATAATTTATGCGAAAGTTTCTAGGTATTCGTTCGTCGTTATTTGATATATTTCAATTCTACGCAAAGTATGTAGAATTGAAATATTTTAATAAAATAATCTACTGCAAAAGACCATTATCTAGTCCACCCAGAACTCATTTCCATATCTCATATACCTTCCAACTCATTATGCAATAGTCTTAATACTTGCCGAGACCTGCTCATGGGTATATATTGTTCCATTGATATATCCAGGAGCTGATCACGGCGGGTATAAAACATTACATTAATATTCTCAAGGGGCTTCTACGCGTTGGATCCAAATGACTGGGTTTGACCCGTGATTAAAAAGAAATACATAATAATAATAATTTTAGATTTTTAAAATATACATATTTCTTTATATATACATATAGCAAAATATGCAGATTTGAAAACTATAGTCTATAATATCTGTCTGTGTTAAATTATGTATGTATACTCAACGCCAATAATTTGTTCAATAATTCATTTGGTTTTATATTGACCTCTCCTTTTTTATTGACTTGATTATTATGATTTGCTGTATGTTAAGATGGATAATGTAGCAAATAATATCATGGCATAAGAATATAAATAAAATATTAATCTCAATAAATTTTATGTTTATTGTAAACTGGATCTTAACAGTGCTGTTGCATATCAATATGCAGCACGAAATCTTGTGGCATTTGCGCAAAATCTTACGGCTGACGAGGATTGAGCGGCTCGGAGAGGTCAGATGTCAGAATGAAACGAAGCAAAATAGTGATGTGCCAAACATTTGCACTAAATAGATTGGAATCTTTGGGCACTAACTTGACAAATAGCTAGATAAATTATTTATCAGTTTCGTTTACTTAGCAAACGCTGTTGATTTAAATAAAATTAGCAAATTTACAAACAAGCATACCCTGTGTGTCATCTAACAGAAACAAAAGATTTGCAGTTCAGTGTATTACTCAATTAATAAATGAGTTAGTTTGATCATCTTTTCCATCTAAATCGCTAAACTTTGTTTTCAATTTGTAAGTATTAATATTGTATAGGTAATCACTTAAGAGCTCAATTTTACATATTCTTTATTTTAAGTTTATGTTGTCCAGTTTTTGACGTGACAACGTCTTATAAATTGGTTAGCCGGGTGACACTTCAAGAAACGCGCTCACGTTATGCGCTTACAATGAGAGCGAGTGAGAGGCACGCGTCCCGCCTAAGAGCGAGAGAGACAGACATAAAAAGTGAAAGGCATGCGTCCCTTCCACTCGAAAACATTTTACCACTCAAAGTCGTTGTCACGTAAAACTTTCGCCCGTATACCGACTTTACAGGCAACCAATTTTTCTTTCAATAAATGTTATAATTCCGCCAACGCAGTGTGATGGAGTATGCTCTTAACCCCTTCGATTGAGATTGGACGATGGACGAAATGTTATTAGAGCAACATTTACAAAAAGAACATTGTTATTAGAGTTGTAATAAAAGGTAGCGCCCGTAATAGTTCATTGGCAGTTGAAACTATCTGACCGGCAATTAATTTCGCTACCAAGTCCGACGTGACACTTTGTTGCGTATAAATCACCGGCAATTCGATATCGTAGCTACTGTAATAACGGACACACGGCACGCCTAGTATTTTTTTTCTTATTTTTTTTTAATTTACTCAGCGCCATCTAGTCTCAAATTAAGCCCAAATCTACTATGGGTATTTGATAGACATGTTCATGCACACAAATGTTTGTCAAAGTAGCCATTTCTAGCGACTAGCCCTTGATTCGACCACTGGGTTCGTCAGATTCATATTGACTCCAACACGAATGCTCAACTGCGTGTTGGCGGAGATACGATTGTGTAATTTGAAATAACTAAAATGCCATTTTTATAACTATAACATACTCAGAATATTGATTGGATCATCTCTGTATATCTGAATGAATATTCCTGCATATCAGTAAGACATGAAAGATTATGCAATCCAGAAACAATGTCTGCGACAAAATAGTGACGTCCAAACATTATCACGCGCGCAAGTTGGCGCGAAACGTTCTCCCCGCTTACTTTGCGCAATGATACAGATATTATGGAAATTTTAAATCCTCGATTCCCACGAGATTGCAACATAATATATGCGATGCCATGCTTCTCTTTGTGCATTATGCCTTGCGCGAGGGTTCAATTACTGCGGCATTCGCGTCACGGCGGCTTCGTGTCAATATTGCGTGTGATGATCGTGTATGAATGGCTTTATATGTTCGGGTTGGGAATATATACGATTGATAATTGCAACATTATCTTATTGGGAGAAGTTTTACATTGTACACACTTTCTCTCCGCTGCGTCTCCCATAGAGCTTACATTATTTGCGGCAACAACCAAAGTAACAGATACACTACTGTGAAGAGTGAACTTTACAGCGTAAAGGGACTGTGAATAGTGTCCTTCCAAAGGTAAAAAATCGGCTGTCTTGAAAGTCCAGCCTCAGCAATTATTCAGAAGTCAATAGTAGTCGTGCGAAGGTCTCATATATACTCGTAACTATCCCTTTTTACCTAATAAATTGCTATGCTAAGACAAGACTAATCATTGTTGTAATAGTAGGTGATGTATGACGTTATCAAAATACGGTTAAAAATGACGCTGAAAAATACAATTGACTGTATTCTTGTGCGTGCTCGCTCTATTTTGCCTCTGCAGAAATCTTTTATTTGGTATCTCCAAAGCTAAATATGTACAGCAAATCTCGCTTGACAGTTACAGTGTGATTCCAGCTCTCTTTACGTACGCCTAATTTTGAAATTCCAATATCCTTTCAGGTTGTCTATGGTTGACTGGAAGAAGTCCTTAATGGATAAGTCCGGCATTGTAGGATAGTATTTTCTTTTTTAATTTTTGTAATTGTGTATTTATGTTTTTTTTATTGTATAGTAAAGTTTTTACTATACTATTACGATTGCGACTATACTATACGTACGGCATAAGTACGGTACAAACGTCAAAGTGACAAGTTTGAAGTACTCTTAGCTGTAGTGCAGTATATTTTTTATAGTGCTTATATGCTCTATAACATGAAATTTATCAGTCTGTTAGATTCTTGTATAACGTGCTGTCCTCATACATGGATACCGAAGTATAATATAGCTAATAATGTCATAATAAAGTAACAATTTATTTATTCCGAAAATGAACTAAATTGCACATGTAAATCGCGTCCACTCTCGCCGCGGTACGCGTCATTGTCAGTCACCAAGTCGAGTAGCTTGTTAACTAAAAATAAACATGTCCTTTTCACACGTAGCAAACACGGCATAAAACTAATGTGCACTGTCGCCCCCGTGACGTTCACGTCTCGTTGTCGTGTCGCGTTCGTGTCGCTCTCGTGTCGCTTGTTAACTCCGCTAACTGGTCAACGTGCACTCAGTATGGTAACAATGTTTGTATTAACAACTTTATTACGTACGCTTGCATGCAGTAGCAGTATGTAGCATTGTTGATTTTTAAGAAGGAAATTGAAGAGGGAAGATGTTATTTTTATTACCGTGCACCAACTTAATATGTATTATTTGTTTGCTACTTATATCGGTGTTGGGTAATTGTCATGGTCGAGAAGTTTGTTATTTTTAAGACAAATCTTTAGAACATAATTTAGAGCTCTTTTTTTATTGTACTTTAACTGCAGGTAAAGAAAAAAAACATATAAAACTCAGATATTATGTGCATAAAATTAACTTATGATTGGCGTAATACTTCTTCTTTTTACTATTTATAGTTTTGGCAATCAAATCTCGACTAATTTTAATGTAGTGTGCGTTAAAAATGGTACAATAAATTTCAGATACATAATAGAGTAACATCACTTATACAACTGTTGTTGAAGGTATTGCTTCAGCCAACATTCAACAATACAGTCATTATCACCATCTATCCGCTGGTGGAATATAGGTATTCTCTAATGCCTTCTACCATATGCTATTACCATAGTCTCTTTGGACAATTAAATCGGCTCAGTAAATTCTGAATACCGAAATTGATTTCAAAAACACTCGCAAGGTCCAAGTTTGAAACCATTATTCTGATATAAATAAGATTTCAGCTTGATAAATTGAAACTTAGTCGAATTTTCAATAGTCGTAGTCATAAATGAGTGTTGGTCAACCAACGTTTACAAAGCCTTAATATTACGAGTAAGTTTTAGAGCCAATAAAACGCTGGCAGTGCCACCTATCAACAATAACCTACGATGGCAGTGCTTAGCAATAAACCTAACTGTTAATACTCCATACAAATCCTTTTTTATTACTGCCCTGTAGTCGTATACTAGCAGATTTGACGGTAAACCAGGGTTGCCATTTTATAGATCTTGAATGGGATAATTCTTTACCGACATGATACAGTGAAGTGTTATTAGTTTATTTGAAAATTAGAAGCACGATCTCAAATTGACATTTATATTTTATGTATATCAAGTATCCGAAGATTCGATTTTGATGTAATAGCGTAATAGGGCAAAAATTGGCTGTTTTAAAAGTGATTCGCTTGGTTTGGAATACTCACGAACAGTTTGTATATAGGTTTAGTTATAGTATATAATTAATACATTGATTATAATTTATAATGGTTATAGTCAATTAAAAAAGAACATAGTAAAATGGGCCACAAAATGTGAATAAATGGACCACTGAAATACTAGGTTAAGTTTGGTATGTTTATATATCATCTTTAGTTACCAAGTTAGTATAATATTAATAGTGGCCCAGTCTTATTTTTTAGATGCTAGATTTATTACTACCCATTAAAAAAGCTATCAAGTAATCATTTTGAATGATTAATGTTTTTAATTGTACATTTTTTTTATTGGGACACGACATTTGACAACCAGCGCCTGCCTGATAGACCGCAGAACATTGAAGTTCAGGCGATTGCGACGAAATCACACGCATCTGGTCATCGCGTTCATTATGTTGGCCTAGAAGGTGCCTTTTCACATTCCTTTTGAAGGACCCAATATCGTATACACGTGGAGCACAAAATACATCACCGGGCAGTTTGTTCCACCGGTCAGCGGTTCGGCACAGAAAACATTGGCTGAACCTTTTAGTACGAGGTATATGATTAAAGCCTTACATACAGGCATATTTTAATTATATTTGATAGTAACTAAGTATCTTTTCATCTCCTGAGTTTCCTAGTTTCAGTGTATCAATTCATTTTAATATTTAGAATATCCATAAGAATGATTACATCTGGTTACCCTACATAGCCAATATTCTTTAGAAGTGACAGGAAATAAAATGATTCACAGATTTGTTAAAGACAGTTCTAATGCATATTATTATAATGCGTGTTATTACGCGATTACTTGCGAATTAACGTCTGATAATAATTGAATAATAAATAATCACCGAATGATAATTGAATATTATTAGTAACTCATTTCTTTTACATTTTATATTTCATTATCTTGTCTTGTTATAAGTATAAATTTATTTTATTGTATTCATCACATAAGTGAGCTAATTTGCTACAAGAAGTATTGCAAAATGAAATCAATATAGGTTACATTGGCTGAACGCACAGCCAGGAATTTCTTTGCAAGTATGAATTGCATTTTCTTCAATTAAATTAAATAGGGCAATTAAACAAAAGCTTGGCATAGAACTAGTTATAGAAAATATGCAAGAAAAGTATTTATCGATAGTAAAGACATATAGGCAACCCTAATATCAATTTAGGGTCGATAAAATACTTTTCCGTCTATATTTCGGTTATTTTTTATCGTTGACATAAAATCATCATTATCAACAGCCTGTATCTTCCTCAATGCTTTTTACCATATGCGATTCTTTTATTTCCGCATCCAACTGCATTTTCATTATTATGTCAGGTCTTAGCTCCATCTACATATAATTCTTGTAAATATTTTCAACGGCTATATATTAGAGTGTATAAACTGTTGGTATAGAAATAAAAAAAAATATAGAAGTGATCGCCCAACACTTCGTGGCCCCATTAAGTTAGTGAAACTTAATTACAACTGTATAAAAAAAGGTGTAATGTCTTTTAATTTAAGAAAATCATTAATTGTCTGTCTACAATTCTATTACCACGAACAAATAAAAGTGCAACATCTAAATTACTATACACACAACATACTATTAATATAAATAGGAGGCACTTCATCTTGTAGTGCCCAGGCGCTCCCTTTCACTGCATAAGCAATTAAAATTAATCAAAAAAACCACAGTTGTATCGTCAGTCAGTATCGAGTAACAGTGTGATAATAATATGAGAAAGTATATAGGTAATTTAATGGTTTTGCCAATGAGTATTATAGTAATACCAAATTATCTAGATACAACAAACTATGTGGTTACGTAAGAAATGCTATCTATATACGCGTTTCTACGGACAGGTGTCAGATTAAGGTAGCGAGGTGTGGAAACAGTGAGTGATTACATGTAATCACTGTTACAGCTGTTTCACTGTTCCGATATCTTCATTGTATGAACGTGAATATGTTAGGGATGTGAATGATATTGTATTAGTTTTTATGTTACAATATTTAATAATGAAAGGAAAAGATCATTTATATCATTTATTATGTAATTCTTATTTTGATTTTTAATTCCATAAAGTATTAAACAGTTTCTAATTCAGTCTATCTCAGTTTTAAGTATGCTAATACTACAAAGTCATAATATTCTAGATAAGACATAATGACCCAGAACATCAAAATTCATAATTTTCATCATCATCATTATCAACCTGTATCTACCCACTGTTGGATATTAGAGACCATCCCCAATGCTTTCCCAATAGATAGGATATGTCGCCAACTTTGGTTCTCCGTCGAATTTCTTCGTTCCGGATTCGTTCCCTCAAAGAAACCCCGAGCATAGCAATCTCCATCTCTCGCCGCGCGACCTTTAATCTGTGGACCAGTTCGATGGTCAGTGTTCAAATCTCTGCACCATAGGTCATTGCAGGGAGGACGCACTGCCATACTTTTAGACATTAAATAATATTGAAGTTACTAAATACATTTACTGGGTAATTTTTGTTAATTATATAAAGCTATGTGTATAGTGGTTATTGAAAATTGCACATATTAGAAAATAGTAAAATACACAACGTCGTAACTTATAACCATGTTTTTGTTCAAGCATGTTTATAATTAAATGTCATTACGTATACTTGGCTGACAGTAAATTATTCAATTATATCTGGGTTCAATTATTTATAATGCTTTTGTTGATAGCTCTGAGAGATAAAGCCAACGGCCTTTAATGCAAACCAGAACAGTAGTAATAATAGGGTCGGACTGTCAATAACAACAATTTGTGGGTGGGGTCATTGGCGCTGAAGTCGATTTATAGCTAATCTTTATAGGATATGGTTCACAAATACCAATAGATACTTTTAAATAATTGGTCTGAATATGATCTTATACCACCAACATTTTGATGTAATTATATTTAAATGCTACTGACAAAATCAGTTATATAAAGATTACTTTGTAGGTAAATGAAATTAAGTTTTCTATGTTGCGATATTCTCATTATTTGGAATCAAGTACTCGGAACCGAATAACTATAATATTCAAAATATTCACATGACAGTATGCTGTAAGTCGTGACAACCCTAGTGCTTTGTGTACAACTTGTTCTCTTAACGAATTTGTTTCGATTTACCGAGTGTTATTATTATGATTGGACGAGATGTGCTTCCGATGAAAGTGCCTAATAGATGCCGAAGCATCTTATTATGTCCATAGGAATTTTATACCGCATTAATTGGCATCAGGTGCGACCTCTATTTACGATGTATCGACTGTGAACTCGCTTATTAGACTAACACGCAATAAAATTTACGGCTCACCACTACTTCTAAGTATAAAATAATTTATCATGATTATAGTGCTGTTAGAATCTATCTAGTGATAATTCGATGTCAGTAATAGTGCTTAGAATTAATGATAAGTACTCGAACATTCGAAATTAATGAAGAGGTTTCCATATTAAAGGTTTATTTTTAATGTCAATAGATTATTTTTCTTTGGAGAAATAAAATGCGTTAAGCCATAAAATATATAGAAGTTCGGAAATGGTTATAAAACCGAAAATCATAAAAGACTAAAAATAGATGAGTCTCCAATAGATTTTCTTGTTTGATAATTTGTAGGAATCATAAAATCAGTAGCATTATAGTCAGATGTCGTGATGTGTACTTACCGAGGCATATTCGGCGCAATTGTCGATTGAGCTGACAAAGTTACAGACTTCGTCCACGGACCACGCCGATACTCGAGCCCGTAATTCCGCGCACATGCATTCTGCTCCCGCGCGAACTAAGAACAAAAACATTTTTTTTTTAATATAAAAATTTTCTACTTCTTCTTCCATCAAAAGCATACCACTGCTTTTGACGTGATCATAAAAAGTGAAAAGAAAATAGTAGAAGTAGTTTAGAACTTGAGTTCTATTAATTGATTTATTATTACTAATAATTGATTATTGAGTAAATTTATTGTCAATTCCAAGACAGCCATAGTTTCAGCCTTTCAACTGCATTGAATTTAATTGTTCTGATGATCCTGACAAAAGAAATAGCGGAGAAACTGTCCCTGTACTAAGATAGCAAACAGGTATATGGTTCGCCAGGTAACCGCGGTATCCAATGGTGTGTTTGATGCTGCAAATCCATGCCTTACATGCAAATCCATGACTTTTGCAGCATCAAAGACACCACTTCACACCAGTATAAGGGTTTCCATTGTACAGTGCTCTGAAATGTTATTCCTACCTTCATTGTGGACTCGTTCCTTGTCATCGCAATCACTTCTCGTGCTGGGGCTGGCTGAGAGTCGGGCACGTTTGGCAGCGCTCTCTCCAGCAGCAGATAAATCTAGGGGCGAGTGTTCGGGCACGGAACCAACTCTGGCCCTCTTATTGCGCCGTGATCGCCCTTGGCCAGGATGTACCCTCGACAACACCATCAGCATCTGCAGGGAAAAATATATACCATTTAAACATAGTTAAAATAGAAAAATATAACGTTGCAACGTTTAGAACCTTACTAATACTATACGACTACCACCAACATTTTTATGCAGCTATGCAGAATTGATTTTTAACCGACTCCAGAAAAGGAGGAGGTTCTCCATTCGGCTGTTTTTTTTTAATGTTTGTTACTTAATTACTCCGTGATTTATAAGCTTGTATCTACATACATAAATGTAGAGTAATGTTTGGAGCCGGTTTTTTTTTTGTTAAAAATATAAAACTAATATATTTCAAAGTTTTAATTAATGTCTTAATTGGTCTCGCAGCGAGATATGGCTGTACCTTGTACCCTGTTGATGTCAAGACAAAGTCAGAAATGCAGTTAGTAATAAATTGGCGTTTTCATTGGAGGAATCGAAAGAAGCTTTATACGACCGCCTGCCGCGTTGCAATGTCTTCCCACGGGGATTATTCCCCTTCAATCTATGGTATTTCATATTATTTAATGTAGCATTAAATAACTCAATATGAAAATTTATTTTGTATACTTTTGTAATTCAGACTGTTTCTAAGAAAGTAATAAATACAGATACATAGTATATATATAAATTCCGTGTACTCTGCTAATATAAAGATCAAAGGCCTTCAAATCTTCTTTAATCATTTTATATTACATTTCATCTTCTTGGTCAGTTATATTATCTATATAGTTATACAAAATATTAAAATAAATATTATTAAATTTAGATGTTATTTCACAGTATAATCATTTAGATATTAAATAAGACGGTTTTACAGAATAATTTCATCTTAGTTACATTTTTATTTGAGTTGATAATTTTTATATATATAATATAACTCTACTGTACGTGTGTATGCCACTGAACTCCTCCTAAACGGATGGATAGATTTGAATGTTTTTTTTTGTATGCGTTTGAGTGCCGCCCTGAATGGTTTAGATTCACAAATAAGCCTGGTAGATGGCGCTGCAGTATTGGGAACGGGAAGATTGCAATATAAGTGTCAATGTTTAATACGTCTTTAACCAATGATGAAATATAACATCATTGTCTCTAACTTTTTTTTATATAAGCAGTTTTTTTTACTTGACCAGCCCCGTGATCGAATGTCTAGCAATGGCCACTTTGTCAATGCGAAGTCGCAGGTTCGATCTTTGAACAAGACAAAATATTGTGATGTTTTCTATGTATTATATGTATGTATTCTCTTTAAAAATAAATAATTAAATTAAAATTAAATAAATATTTAAGTGGGGCTCCCATACAACACCTATGATTTTTTTTGCCTTTTTTATAGACAATGGTACGGAACACTTCGTGCGCGAGTCCGACTCGCACTTGGCCGGTTTTTTACTATATTACGTATTTTCTGAAGTTGTTTGAAATGTAATGGACTCTATTAATAAATAAAAAAAGAATTTATCATTCATTTTTTCACTTTTATGGGTTACTTAAAATTAAGGCTTTTTTTCTTTATAATAAATTATAATTACTATTTCTTTTCATATTGTATTTAATTTTCCGAGTGGTATTTTATTAATCGACCAAACGCCATTGTACGGAATTGAAAAAATATATATGAAAAGGAACTAAAGCAGATCCCCATTTCATGTTTTAGTATGTAACTTTGCAAGAATGAGTAGTGTTTTTTTTTGCGCTGGTCCACTCTGTACCTCTAGTACATAATACTATAAAAACCACCACCATTTTTCACTATTAATCGTATTGGTACTAATTAATTAACATTATCAATATTGTGACTAGATACCAAATGATCTATTAGTTGCATTAAAAAAAGAAGTCAATTATTATAAGTCCTATCATATAATGCACAAATAAGCAAACATACGCGAGCAACATATTGGCTTGGCGCAAACGAGCCACCGACCACAGCCACCGGTGGCCAACCACTAGCAGTTAACACGCTTTTTCATACATCTTGTTCAAATTCGCCGCACACGTGTGGCCGGTGGCGGCCACTCGCTACTGCAGTGTCCGCGACTAGCCACTGTGGTCGCTGCGGGCCACTCAAGCCGCCGACACCCGCCACTGTCGCGCTGCTTCACCCTCCGCGCAGTTAACCGTTAGACGTCCTACGTCTAAAAAACTTTACTGGATGTCTGTCGATTATCGAAATGCAAGTTATGTTATACTGTAGGACCAGTTTAGGTTGGATGTACCCAATATAGGCGGCGACGGCGTCGTCAACGTCGTCTGCGTATTAATAATAGCCCGAGCAAATTTTCTGTGTCGGAATCCATCGTAAGACTGCGCAGCTGCGAGAGGGTTATAAAATGTGGCGACTTCCGAACACCGGTGGCTGTCGCGCGCTTCAGCCACTGTTACAAAAGTGGCGGTAGCGCGCGACAGCCACCGGTGGCTGTGGTTGGTGGCCCGTTTGCGCCAAGCCATTATCAGATCAAGAGCACTCTCGGCTCGTAAGTGGCGAGCATTCATCATAATAACGTACCGAAGCGTCACGCTTGCCGCCCGCGGGTCAAATTGCAATCTATCTTTTTTAATTGCCACGGGCTAAAAAAGACGAATGCAGGGTAATTCCGAATAAAATTCAGACGCGCGCGCGCGTGAAATGAACATCGCTGTTATAGTGCACGGGCGCGTGCGCTGACGCCCGCGCCCACTACTTTTACGTGTTGAAGCAGAGCCACCGCTATAAATCTCACGATTTATTTCCGCGTCGCTCCTGTTCTCTTTATAGGTGAAAATAAATTTAAACTACTATTTATGGACAAGATAAGGCATAAATAGAAACTCAACAAACATTCGTGCGCGCCCCGAGTCCGCAGGTGTCAGATGTTAATAACACGGAGAAAATACGCCACGATTCAATATCGATGTTTACGACCGATATAGAACAGATATAAAATTTGCGTTGGAACAATTTTACTAGAAAGTCGAAATCAAATAACTGTGACGATTTTACGCTGCAATTTCCGCGTGCCTCTTACTGCACTTACCGGCAAAAAGTCGTCTAATTTTAAAGTCGAGCGCTGTTTCGATTTCACATCCCATCACTAGCGTGTCGCGGGGCGCGCTGAGCACCGCGCATGCGCGGCGCGTGCCGCTGCCAATTAGTGCAGCTCCAGTTCCTTTTACAGTGGAGAGTCGAGACGGTTCGCTGGCGAGCGCCGACCGGTAGGCGGGGCAGCACTATTACCCTACCGATTGTACGCGCACCGTGCACGGTTAAAGCCGCGCGCAATTAACACTCTCTCCACCTTATCTGAGCAATAGCGGAGGAAGTGTAAAGGTCGTGAGCCTTATCAGATTTAATTGCGTTCATTAATAATGGAAAGGAAACGAGTTGCTCATCGCGCATTATGATTTTAAAGAGGTTCAAATTAACATAAACGAGCCGCGTTCAATGGAGATGCTCCTCGTGATAACACGTAGTATGAATTTTATGATTCTCCGAGACATTTTAATCACTGCCGTGAACTATGAAACGGTGCATGATGTGTAATTAAAACAGGAAGGTCAGTGAGCACTTGTTTTTATAATTAATATGAATTTTAATGCGGTCTTCTGAAATGAAAACTCAGCTGACCGTAAATCATTTCACAGGGCAGTGGCCTTGCCATAAGTAAAGCACGCTGTGAAGTAATAATCGTAAACTGATATTTCCTAAAGATTATTTTAACGAAAAATAAAAAAATAATAATTTAGTTCAAGAATCTTTCCAGTTTATTTTGATTAGGGACTTCCTGGATAGTGGTGCACGCAATACACATTACATTGTCTATTGGCTTGGTTTTTGAGAAGTTTTATTCCCATAATTTATAAACTTTGTTTGGTAGCAAAGCTCATTATTGAAATTGCAGTCGGTTATTAACCAAAAATGTATTGAATATCCAAACTCTCCGGCAGTTAAATAAAGTGTACGATATAAAGCTTATTTCCTAAATAAATGTGCATGCTTCTCTTAATAATGATATTAAAGTAATTTTGATTAATTCCGTTAAAATAGTTAACAGCCTATATAACTAAGACGGTGGTCAAAGCAAATATGTATGTGCAAAAACAGTGAAACTGTTGCCTTAATTCATCATACAAAATCTCTTTTTAAACAAACATATATGCATATTATTATAAGATTTTACATAAGACAAAATTGTAGTCATACCTTTGTGGCGCTCATATCGAATACAACAGGGAAGGCAGGCAGTCTTGATGAGCCACTTTGTGTCACGAATTTTAAGAAGAGCCCTCCTATTGAAATGTCTGTGGCATCTGCTTGCGCTGGCGACGTTGATGCTCGCTCGGCGGGAAAACCATTCATTCGATAGATATAACTGGTAAAAAAAGAAAAAGAAATTTGATCAATATTAGTGTGTAAGCAAAAATATACTTAATAAGAAATAGGTAAAATTTGAATACGTTTGAAAGATTTATGGTGTGTGCTTATAGTCCTCAGCCGAAGCCAATTCTTTCTGTACGTGACATAACCTGCGGGTTAGTAAGCGAGGACCATGACCATGGCAAATATGAGGTAGAGTATATTCTCCTCTTGTACAATTTGAATTACTGAGACAGGGAACAATGCATTCACTATAAAAAAGATCGTGGTCAAATAACAATTTCTACTTAGATTGATGCATTTCTGTGAGTGAAAATCTTCCACTGTGACCTGCCATTAGGTGCAGGAGTGGTCTCTTGTCTTCTCTTCATTTTGTAATAGTGCATGTGTTACGGTAGTTACTTGTGAACGTCTAATATGAAACGTGTGTAATAGTGACTACTACTCGACGTTTTTATAATTAAATGACCTATTAGTTTTTTTATATTATTATTATGATTAGGGTGACAAACAAGCATGCGACCTGCTTGATGGTAAGCAGTCATCGTAGCTTCTGAATGCTTGCGTTACCAGAGTCATTCACGCGTTGCCGATGTTGTAAAAACCTCTTTACGCTTTTATTGAAGAACCTCATACCACACCCCGGTCTGGAATGACATACCATACAAAAAAAACTACTGTTAAACAGACTATGTCTGTAGATGTGCAAATGTGCGTGTAGCCTTAGGATTGACTGCATAACCAAATAGGTATCTCGCATGAAATGGTATATAGGTATTGAAAAATAAATAGTTCAATGGTAATGATTACACAATAAAAAATAATTCATTTAACAGTTAATTTGAGAATAGATTATTATACTACGAACGAATTTTCGTAATACGCTGCGCCGAGTTCTTCCGATCGGTTCCACATTCGACTCAGAGGGGAGGTGAGGTCGCCTTGTGAGAGCGGCAGGGAGTAGTACTATTTTTATACTGAGCCCATACCATAGTATAAGTAATACTACGTACAGTATGGCCACTCCCTGCCGCTCTCTTGTGTCGACCTCATCTCCCCTCTGAGACAAATCTGGAACCATTTGTATGGGGCCGCAACGCACACACGCTCATTCACGCTCTGCACAGACGTCATTGTTTATGTAGTAGTAAATGACGCGAAATTTGTATGGAGTGGCCGGGGTGTGCCCATACTGTAATCTGTAGTTCCCATATAATCGTCAATATTTATGGTTAGTTAAATTTAACGCGATTTTACCTGACTCTAATACAAAAGGCGTTACAGACACGATTCGTTAATTACATTACCGATACTTCAGGCATGAACTATTTTAATTTGGCGAGCCGCGAAATCGCGAAATCGCGGATTTGGATTGCGGATAAAACTCTTAATTAAATGTTATTCATGTAAGTGAGTACTTGTATCGTCCATTTTCCAGTGCTTACAATAAAAATTAAAAGGTAAATACAAACGGTACAGTATATTAAGTAAGGAAAATATTAAATTGATCCACAAAAAAAAACCCTGATTTGCACATCAAATTAATCTGATCGCACATCAAATCCTGCGTTTAAAGTGCACACACCTAACCTAACCTAACCTAACCTATATTGCACATCAAAAAATACTTATATTTTTTGATGTGCAAAATAAGTTAGGTTAGGTTTTCAATGTATTTATTTGATGTTACGTTAAATAGTATCCTATTAGTAATTGAAATAGACCAATAACCACAACTTTACATACTTTAAAAACACACTCAGTATTAATTAAAGAAACGCTACAGTTAATTAACTTTTAGTTTAATACGGTTTGATCGCTGAGTATTTTTTAATAGATACTAATGAATATTATTTATCTAATAAAACGCAGAATTTATGATCTATGTCAAATGCCACATCACATTGGTGTGTGTCAAAACAGAAAATTTTAAGGCGCCTACAAGCCTATGATGCATAGATAATTAAAATTGACAGAGTTCGGTGAACTCAGGCGGGTAGGTGAGCAATTCATTAATATAACATAAGTTCACGCGGAGAGCATCGGTTCTCACGAATCATGTAAATTTGTCGACTAAACGTAAGTTATCGAATCGATTAATATGATAATTGCTTTGGGCATCACTAGCCGGTCGGTGAACTGCAGGTCGCGTAGTGATGCGACATAGACCGTGTGAAAAATGACTAGAAATTCGGGAACGTGAGTGATTGAGCACTTCCCTTTAGCACATATTACATGAGCATTTGGGAGAATAATGTTAATCGCGTGTCTATATTGTAGTTTTTAAACCAGCAGCGTTATAATTTATCCAATTTATATAATTAAATTGCTATAATGAGCCATTTAAATGATAATTGATTAATATCACTCATTTTCGGTAGATGACGCGAGTCGGCATCTCTAAAACATGGAGATAGTTATTATCAACCGGTAATCACGGTTATGATTAATGAGCTCAGAATTAAAACGAGATTATAAAATTTCTAGTTTGAATTTACGACACAATTTTATTCTGTAATTGCTCCAAAGTCATAATAATGAAATACGTCAACTAATTAAATTTCAGATTTCTGTATAATAGGTGTAAGGTGTGTTTGAGTGACCAGCTCATTCTAATCTCACGCTTCATTTAGTATAAGGTTAGAAAAAAGTATAAAAAATGTCATAACATCATATATTTTAAATTAGTGACTAGCTTCTTGATGGCGTCATTGTGCGTGTTAGTCTAATCGAACAAGTAAGTTAAGCAACGTCGACCGTAGCCTGTCCAGGGATGGGTTTATTTATCTCGAGCTCCTGCGTACCTCCGAGGGCACGCTAAGCCGCCTGTCTCGCCTGTTGTCATTAGATGACAATCGGTAAGCCAAGACAGTGGCCTTTAGGCGGATTGAAAACACTGGTCTCCGCCAATCCGAAGTTCAGCAGCGTGGTGGAGTATGGTCTAAACCCCTCCCGGGGGGACCTGTATCCGAGCAGTTGGATGAATATGGGTTGATAAAGACAGACAGAAAAAAGTATAAACAAATGTCATAACATCATATAATTTGCTGCTGAACTGTGAATTGGCCGAGACCAGTGTTTTCTAGCCGTCTAAAAGCCACTGATTTAGCTTAATTCTATTAGACTAACATGTGCAAGGAAGAAATGGAGCGCCGTATTATAATGGTGACCGGCTAGGAGTCAGCGATCGACTTACTCGTTGTTTCGAAGTGGATTATACCGCATGCGATTATACGCAGCAGCTCGAGATAAACCCATCCATCGACTGGCTACTGACGATGTTACTTAACTTGCGTGTTCTATTAGACTGACATGCGCAAGGAAGAATTGGAGCGCCATATTATAATTGTGATAGACTAGGAGCCAGCGAACAACTTACTCGTTGTTTGGAAGAGGATTATACCGTGCAGCGAGCGAACGCATCATGTCTGAGCAGACTCGCGATGGGTGCGCCGGCACGGGATGTTGAGGTGCGTGCGGGCTGCCGCGCTCTGGCGGCGTGCCCGGGTATGATGATGTCGACGGCGTTACGCTGCGAGATCTAAAGGAAGTTGACAAATTTAGAAAATAAATTAATTTAATTACACGGGCCACTCATGTATTTTTAACGGGAAATCCGATTTAGTTTCGATCTCAAACGGAGATCTTCATTAGTTCGAATATCCAGACGCTACTACGCTCCCTCTATCGCGATGAACACTCCCGGCATTCCTGCCAAAATACGTCAGTGACCCGTTTATTTTAATCAATTAATTTACTTTGTTGAATGATTTTTTAATTATTCGCCGATATTATTAGGTACCTAAATATTTTTGTGACTATCAGTAGTCCTTTTATCTTTGCACATGTTTCCTAATAAAAAAATACGGTTAATAATTTTGTAAATTACAAACCTGGACGCAGAGGAATCGTGCGGACTGAGCCGCTCGTTTTTTATGTTGGATTGTGGTTGTACGGGCGGCGCTGGCGTCGGCGCCGGCGCGTGCGTATGCGCGGGCGACGCCACCGCATCGCGCGCGCAACGCCGCGCCGCGCCTCCACCGCCGCCGCCTTCACCTGTTAACAATAAAAAAAATTTCATTAGCTCTTGAACTAGGTTTCTTAAAGGAATTGCATTGTGCAGATTAGACTCATTATTTAATTAAGGTGACAACAAAATATCACATACTCGTCGTCTTCTTGCAAGTTATATGTATGGTTTTAGAACAGCCTTTTTATGCTTCAATTCGCTAATGCTCAATTTATAGAATAGCACATTTTTTATATGAGGGAGGGAAACGAGCATGTGGGCCACCTGATGGAAAGCAATCACCACCGCCCATGGAGATCAGCAACACCAAGGGGTCGCCGATCCGTTGCCAGCCTTTCCTTTCTTTCATTCTGGTGACCTCATTCAGGATTGCAGGAACACAACAACCCTCAAGGAAATTGTTATTTGGCCGCGGTATTCTGTGAGCTGGAGGTACTTCCCCAGTCCTGCCCTACCTCTCTTTTCGCCAGAGCCTCGTTTGTCAGTCAGCAGGGTGCACCTGCAGATGAAGTTAGCTTTAGTGCAAAGATGTTCATGAACCACTTACACCCCAATACATATAGTATAGCAATTTTAATGTCGTATTGTGAGACTTTAACGTCAAAGTGATAGAAAAGTATAGATTTACCACTACGTAAATTATCATGTAGCGAATAAGAAATAGCATTAGCGACAAACATAAGTAACGTACGACATTTTTACATAACGCAACTTGCTATAGAGAAAGTGCTCTACTAAATAACACAAAGCCGTATGCTTGAACACGTCCATATTAATTTCTAACCTCTACACTTAATAATTAATGGACAACACAAACATAAGGAACTGAACCCTCTGACAGACCATCTATTATTTAGTCCATATAGAGACATGGTACAGTAAAAAGTGGCTACTTGTGAGTTAAAATGGCATAAGCTCAGATAATTAATAATACCGAGAAAGGCAGAGCATTCTTGGAGCCGGTTGTTCACACAAACCGACTTACGCATGAGATCGCTATAGATACTTTTATAATATTGTCCGTACGGAAATTGTTTTGTTATATATTTATCTATTTGAAAAAGGTTGATGGATACCTTAGGGTATGACTACCATAACACGTCAGCCACAAAGATGACTTTTAAATAAGGGGGTTTAGGGTTGAGATGTAGGGTGGGAGAGGACGCACTTGACTTTCGCAAAATAACAACTGAATCAATATAATACTTTTTTAAAGCGGTTAACAAGTATATCTACAGCGTGATGCAAAGCATTTACTGCATGTTATATATTATATATGGGTGCTTCTATATAACACTAGAGGGATCACTGGTTTTTGCAGAAGTCCGTGCTGTAATTCCTGGAAAAATTGTGACATGTTGACATTGACATTGTACAACTTGATGGTACGCGGGAGAAAATCTCTCCGTTACCATCGCTCAGTGCTTTGTATAAGATACATACATCTGTCTGCCGTCTTTACCTATTCTTACAGTGACCTAAACAACAGCGAAAGTTAAAAATTACTTAATCTCTCTATCAATTATAATATCTATAAAAATCAATTTATGTGTACTGGATTGTTGATAATTTTTCCTACATTTGGTCAACAATATTACATAATCTACATTTTCAAGGCACTAAAACCATTTTATAAATTATTTTTTTTCCTACTGTATCTTTCCCTTTGAAATACAAAGTTGATACACCAGTTCACTAGTATCAGGATTCGCTGTGATCGATCGATCTACAAAATAAACGAATCCAGTTTGAGAGCTAGTGTAGTTAAAGAAAAAAGTGACAAAGATCCGAGTTGAACCGACCCGAGAGGCATCTCGACATTTACCAAGCTGCGATAGTATCATCACGGCCGCGGCGCGTTTGTGGACAGACAGAAGACCGTCTCTGAATTTTATATGTAGGGACATTTACAGTTTATATTTCGAATTTTAGTAGTCTTTTGTTTACGTCAATAATTAGCGACCCGTCCAGGCATCGCATGAATGGAACTTTAATGATTTATATTGCACACGTCTCGCTGCGTAAAGCTTTCAGTTGGCGGATTTTTTCGATGTTTTTCTTAATTTAATGATCGTCAGATTTAACTCACTTTACAAAAAACTTTTATGACTTATGTACAGTACAGTACATTTATACAGTAGAGTACACAGTCATACCTAAACATTCCTTCGTTCATTGGTGAGAACCATTAATTGGAAATCGGTTCAGTTCATTAGTTCAGACTTACAGATAGACGTGACGGGGCACTTTGTTTTTTAAAATGTAGCATTATATATGTGCACATTATAAGTTGGTAGCTGACCCGGCGAACTTTTAGTATCGCCTCAAAATCAAAGTCAATCTGTTCTCATGGTATAATAAAAATTGGAATGTACGAACCTTATCCGGCATACCCAAAAACACTCACCAAAGTTACGTCGTAATCGGATCTGCTGTATACGAATGCATAGAAGACAAACATACAAACATTCATTTTTATTTATAAAGACTAGCTTTTGCCCTTGCCTTCGCAAGTACCGAGATAAAATACATTGTAAGTTTTAATGCAAAATATATTCTACACCTGTACATCAAATTTCATCCAAATTCGTTCAGTTGTTTACGTGCGAAATAGTAACAATAGTAGATTATGCACCAAGGTAATAAAGCAATGTTTTACGTCACGGGCGGTATATTGAACTCTGAGCGTAACGAAGGACTCTATAGTTAACTCCCGAACGTAGCGAGGGAGTTAAAGTTAACTCCCGAGCGAAGGAAGGAGTTATGTAATAGAGTCCTGAGTGAAGTGAGGAGTTTAAGCCGCCCAAGGCGAAGACAGGCTTTAGGTGAATACTCTACTTTTCATACCTAGCGAGACAATAATAAACTTCAAGGTTAGAGAAATAATAGATTTATTCAGTATTCGCACAAATCTATACCAGAGTCTAGAATATTTACATGCTATTAGTAATTTTATAAATTAAAAGTGAAAATACTTTGACATTTTTGATTGATGAGCGTCTAGTTTCTTCAAAAGCCAACGTTTTCTGTTTTTTGTCGTGTCTATGGTTCACATAGGAATTTTAACGTTCCAAATTCAAAAATTGTATGAAACGCCTTCAGTTTGAATTTGGAACAACATTATTTCCCTGTACGGGAGGGAGAGAGATACTGTTATGCTTTACTTTGAGATTACCTGATATGTAATTGGACATTGTTGAGCTGGTGGTATGAAAAGATCTATACACCACTACGCTTAAACTTTCGAAACTGAAATGCAATGATGTTGTTACACTTAAAAATATGTGTATTTTCCTAAGATCTTCCAAATGTTTGTAAAGAAGTTTCTACACGGCCGGATACACACCAATTCTAAATCGGTATGTTTCAAATAGCTTCCTTTACTTATTGGTGAGGTGCACAGCATGCAGGTGAGGTTTTGCTTTATATCTCTAGATAATGCTGTAATAATGAGACATATAGGTACATGCATAAACATGAAAATTTTATAATCTCCGTTTTCATGATGTGATTGAGAGAAACTTGAAATAGAGTTTTATATATTCGCAACAGATTCTAACAGTTTGATGACATTTGCTTGCCCAAAACTTATACTGCTTCATATATTTATTCCTATTTAACTTTATAGCTTTAACTTAAAAGTAACAAAATGTCGGTTGGATCTATCAGGTATCTGCATATGCATATCAGGGTCCAAATGTAAACTTTACTTTCCATGTAAAACATAAGAAATATAACTTCCCTGAATTACTATATCTAATATAAACATACCTAATACAACATTGTGTAATCAGATCACGAAGTATCATAAAGTATTCGATATACATCTCTTAATATAGTAAATCCCGTCACTTTTAGCTGTTAAATTTTAATGTCATAGTGTCACAAGTGTATATTATTTGCTTACGCAACTCAGTCACTCTGTTATTCGCAGTGTGACACATTAATCACAGGTAATATATTGTGTGACCGGGTTGTTACTTGTCACGGATAATTATATGAGAATAATTAATTTGTAACATAGAGCAGGCTAATGAGAACTAGAGAATTTTTGTATTAAACATTTATGTGATATATCCTTGAAGCATATTCATTTACGAGCATTAGAGTCAACAGGAATTTAAATTGGTTTTTCAAATCAATATTTGAAAAGGTCACGTACCCTTAATATGCTTAATATTATATTTAATTTTATTGCACATTTGAGGTAATACTCATAATAATGGCATTAGCCAAGAGTTCGGTCCACCTCCGTGTCAGTTTTCTTCTAGATGGTCCTATGCCCTTAAGAAAGCGGCTGGATGCGAAAGGCGGAGGATCGTATTTGGTGGAAAGCATTGGGGAAGGCTTATATAGAGCAGTGAGTAGATACAGGCTGATGATGATAATGATGATGTGACGTATGTCAGCTATGTCAATCGTAGCCTGTATATGATTAGGTTTAACACGTGGCTTTTGAGCTAAATATTAATCAAATAATATGTAAAATATTTTCCTAAGTGGGCTATCTTATCTTATCTTGGATTATGTAATGGGCATTTCGAATGCTGTAAAATCATAGCCTTTAGGATTCTTCGCTACGTTAATAAATAAGTAAATAACATAGTTTTTGTACGATCAATGTCAATTTCTCATAAACTAATTATTTAAAAAGAAGATCTTATAAGTTGCAGTTTCATAATAATGTGATATGTTTAAAAAAGTGTTAGAGATTATATTTTGGCTATCAAAAATATTTAATCACCAAAAGAACAAATTTGTATTTTTTTATAGCTGATAAAATTGTCTTGGAAATAGGAGATGTCGCGTCTTATGGTGTATTTTGAACATTTTAATTGCTGCCTCTATGAGACATGATTATTATGATAATATCAGTTAATTATGTAGGTTATGATGGTGTTTCTTTTAGTATGTAAGCGTGTATTGACATAAGATAAGAATATTATTAAAGAAAATGTGTAAGACGTGTCTAAATGCCCATAAATAAATGACAGTTCGGTGGTCAAATGGTTTGCAATGGTTAGTTTGACTCCGAGTTCGCAGGTTCGATCCTCGCATAAGACAAACATATGTGTGAATGAACATGTCTGTTTATCTTGGTCTGGGTGTTTTCTACGTATTATATGTTTATTTTTTTTTTATTTTTTTTTTATTGATATTTATTACAGTCTACAGACCCGGGGTCCGTACCTTTTATTAACAATGTTCTGTTTTTTTTTTATCTTATAATATTCTTACAATTAATAAATTGCACGTCGCTATTGTGCTAATAGTTATATTATTGTCTATTACTACTTAACCTAAATCCTCCTATTGTTTACCTTGCAACCATGACAGCCAGGGCAGACCAGTCCCCTCTGGCAGCACCTGGCGGCAGTTGATGCATGGGGCAGCCATCACCGCATTCAACCATTTTATTGGGAACGCGGCGACCCGCCACACGACACCACCACCAGTTTGAACACTTTAGTGAGCATGACTACCTGGGCTGTCAGGACTGCACAGTAAAACCTGTATTTATTTTCCTAAGGTCTTCCTCCTTCTCTCCCTCTCACCCACTAGATACTTACATTCTTTGTCCCAGCATATTCCGTCTGCCGTTGTCACTGATATTGCATGGGCAACCATCTCGATTCTGTGTCATCTGTTCCGTACGGAACTGAGTAGTCCTATTTTTTGTTTTTTTTCCTATTGCTTTGCCAATTCTTTCACGACGGGTGTATCCCGACTCCAGATCGCCATTTGCAAATTGTAGTCCCGAATTGCTTCCGTGGTTGCAGTTTCCGCACGTTTTATGAATTTTGCAGTTGCGTCGAATAGCTCGCTGCAGTCTGTGTAATATATACAGCTACAGGTATGTCTCGAAACTGCCACCACTGCATGGGGGACGCTACTATGCAGTTGAAGGTTTTTCATCGATGTCCTGATGATTACCACTGACTCGTATGTCAGTCCCTGTGCTTCATGAATGGTCAAAGTACGAGACCCTTCGCCACTGCCGTAACCTTGACCGATCAGCTGCTCTTTCTCGGCCTGAGTATGTAGCAGGTACAAGGTGTTGGCTGTGCTTGTGGGTATTAGTGACCCTGTGTAGATCATTAGCTTCAGAGACCGTGTGCGAGTGTTGGACGTATTATATGTTACATACATATAATACGTAGAAAACACCTAGACGTATGTATTTGCAAAAAAAAAAAAATTGTTAAACTGATATTTAAGTATAATATCAGTTATCTAATACCTATAGTACAAGTTTTGCTTAGTTTGGGAATAGATGACAGTGTGTAATTTGTCCAAGATTATTTATTTATTTAATCTATGTCGGCCTACTTTCATTCATAATTACGAGAATCGATCTTTAGATAATCAGTACATTCGAATTAATATGAAATATTATAGAAAAATATTTAAATATTATCTCACTAACTTAAGTCTGTTATTTGATATCGCAGAATTTCTATTAACTACAAAAATATCGTGTTTTCTAGCAATAACTCACAACTTCAACGTATGTGGTCCGGTTTGTCATATAATCGCTTTATAAAGTTAATAAACATAATCCATTTCAATAGCGAACCTATTACGGCGCCTACGTTAAATAAAATATAAATGTAGATCATGTATTCTTGTATAGAATCTCTTTTCTGACAAAACCCGTCAATTTATAATCATTACTTTCCATCCACACCATATATGTACGGGTATTCAAATTAACATAAATAATTCGAATAAAAGAGTTGCGTGAAAAGGAATATAATACATAATGGAGGAATTTAATAACTAGGGTTGTCGCGTGTCTCGTATAAGTTACCTACTTATGCATACACCATTATGTAACATCATTTTTAATGACGAGCTCGGTGGTCGAATGGTTAGCAATGCCCACTTTGACTCCGTGGTCGCGGATTCGATTTCCGCACAAGACAAACATTTGTGTGCATGAACATGTCTGTTTGTCTTGGTCTGCGTGTATTCTATGTATTATAAGTATTAACAAAAAAAAATGTATTTGAGTACATTTATCAGTTGTCTAGTATCCATAACACAAGCTTTGTGCTTAATTTGGGACTAGATGACGATGTGTAAATGGTCCAGAAATATTTATTTATTTATTTATTTGTAGGGTTCCGGTTTTTGAACCCTCATAGGATCACTTTGCTCGTCCGCCATTTTATCTAAAAAGAAATACCGTTCCCCCCTCGCCCCTTATCTCCGAAGTTTATGAAGCTAAAAATCTGAAATAATTAGAGATGGTAGAGGTAGACGTAAATTTTACAGGAAAATTATAGCGGTGTCAGCGTCGCTCGCTTCGCTTGCTCAGCATTTATTGCTAACAAACTTAACCAAACCTAACCTCGACTTGCTTTTGGAGAGGGAGGTGAGGTACCTTAGGTTTAACTAGTCAAACCTATCATTTCTTGCAAGTTAAATATGGGTCATATTTAACTTGCAAGAAATGATAGGTTTTCTAATGTCCGCTTAAACTAAAATTTGGCACACTCATTTGATTCTCGTGACAATTTATGATAGCCTAAATGCCATCATGTTAATTTAATATGGCAGCCGCCACAAATTGGTGATAAATAAGTTCCAATTTAACCCTTATGCCATAGGTATCAAACGAAAGGTCTTGATAAGTAATTTAACACAGTAAATTAACTTTTTAGGTTTTTGCAGGCAATTTGATCTACATTACTTTGCGTGTTTCCGCGACCAATTAGTTCATGCAAACTACTACCGGTCGGCACCCACCCACTACCGTTTTAGGTTTTTATTTTTATTAAGAACTATTAAAAGCTTGCTTAAAAAAACATGTCCTTTGTATATTTATTCCTGTTTCTTAAATATCTTCTAAATACAGACATTTAATTACACGTATACATAATATATAATGTAACGTGATAGGTGAAGCAACACGTTTTAAAAGCTTCTTAAATTATAAATGTCATTAGCGGTGTCTAAAATTTGTTGTAAGTAACGATTTGTTTGTAAATTCTAAATGAATTATAATACGGGTTAACATTTGATACTTAATGATTCAGGTAATAATGATGATTACCTAGCGGGGGGCCTAAGCATATTTTATCATAATTTACCGAAATATAATTAACTGCAGCGATTAATTTATTCTGTTAGGTGACGACACAGTTATACCAGGTGGAAAATGGACGAGTGACACGGCGAAAAATAACAGATTGTGCATACCGTACACAACATTTTTTTCAAAGAAACTCATAGTTTCTTCGGAAAAAAATGTTGTCAGCATATTACCTACTTATTTAATATTACTTTTTATTTAATTAATTAATTAATTTTAGATCTTATTCATTTATTAATGTACACCAACATTACATTTAATATATTATTTTGTACAAATCTGAGCCCAGCATGTAACTCAATTACAGGTAAAAACAACTTTTACAGGAAATTAACAAATTAAAAAATATTAATCCTATAAAATGAACAATATCATATCATGCATTGTTTACAAAGCAATTTATCAGCAACATATCCAGTCAGATTTCAGTCAAATAATTGAGTTAAACAATCGTAGAGTTAAACCTTATGAAAGTTTATTAGAGAAAAAGGCAATGTTTATCCCTAAATAAGCCGATTTCTGTAAAATCAATGACTAACACATTCTGAAACCCTAGTAAGTAATCCCAGAAGTGCCGGTCATTAATTTTATACGTAATCACTTGGTTTAGGTATGAATATTGTCCATTTTGAAATAAACTTTGATAACTCGAAAACGGTTAATAGATGTACCGTTTGTATCCATCGCTTTACCACTTTATCCGATACAAATTAAAAAGAAACAATGCTTTATTAATACAAAGCTTAATACTGAAAGCAATCATTTCAAAGCAACTTTAAGGTTAACTTTACGAAATTTTAGTTTTTGCGTCGTAAAAGTTGCCAAAATATATGTGACGTGACTTAAATACCAATGTTGACATATAAGTATCTACATTATAAAACAGTTTAAATGCAATTTTAACGGTTTGATTTCCTACACTCGGGTCAAACACGTTATGACAGGAAGTCGTCGCTCATCGATCATCGTAAATACTTCCCGCGAAATATCACTATTCCATTTTGGTACCATAAAAACTTAATCGACGTTTATAAACGCTTCCCACATATATATTAATATGAGGATTGTGTTGTTGATATTGAAATGACCTGATGGGTCATGAGTCGATAGGGATACGAGAAGTGGGTAGTGTGAATATTTGAAATCGCATCGCAAGATTGACCGATTCGCCCACAGAGATGCTCGAATCGGTTGAATATAGGAATTGGTATGGTCTGTAGTGCTGTTTATAAATAAAGTTATTTAAAATTAATGGAAAGAGGGTTCTAAATGTAATAACGTAGTAGAAGTAACGAAGGGAAGAGATTGTCCTAAAAATTGACTCATCCTTGCAAGTCCTATTGAAAAACAATATTTAGTCTCGTTGATTGATGTCCTGGCATCGATTTAATGTATCGATCCCATTGAAGTGACTTCGATTTTACAAGGGGATGTCGCATCTTACGGTGGTAAATATAATTTTCTGTACTGTACTGGTGGACAAGTAGACAATGATTTTGCTTTAAGTTAATGTTGATCGTGTGATATAGAGAATAAATAAATAAACACACACACTGAGACATTTTTAGTCAAGTAAACAGAAAGAACTAAACAGGCTATCGGGCTATGGGCCAAGAAAGTCCCTATCGCATTTTTATTTAGGCATGTAAAGTACTGCAAATACATAGTTTGTTGACCAATTTTTCAGTATCAGCAAAATAAAAAAGAAAGTACTATAAAAGAAAACGATAATAATACGTTGGTGGTCAGCGAAAACGGCTACAGCTATGTCATTTATAACCCCTTATATAATCATGTTTTAATAAGATATTTATCAGTGAACTTGACAGATTATTAAATAAAATTAAATGATTATACATGTTAGATTTTAATAATTAATATTATACGGCGGCAATATTCATAATTTAAATCTAGATTTTTAATCATGCGAATATGTATCAAGCTGTTTTGGATATCGCGCGTTTTGAACAAGAAATTCTATGAATTAAATTATGACCAACGGAATGAGATTTTATGCGTTCACTTGTTGAAAATAGATATGAAATATTGTTTATTAAATTGTGGTGATAAAAAACTGTTAGTGATATCAAAATTTATCGTTAATCATAAATTATTTTTAAATAAATATTTTAAATTTTTTGTTCAGTATGATACACTTTATTTTTTAATTAATGTTATGAGTGCTTTTGTTATCTTTAAAATTTCAAGAGAGCTAATTTTATACGATTATATAGTCATAAATTGACATATTTAACTGCAAACTATTACATACAAAAAACTAGGACTAAATATCATTTTAATGTTATTTAAACTCGATTTCTTATATTGTCATTGAAAAGTTATTATTATGTGCATTCTGATTCAATAGCAAATGAAGAAGTTTTATATTTAAAAATTTACAATGCTAGGTATAATTTTCTTCATGACAAAAAGTCGGTTGTAATTTAGTATTCTTTATTGACACCGTTTATGAAAAATCAAAGTAATTACGAATTAACCAAAACAAAAAATTACATTACATTAGGTTTACAGATTATACTCGTACATGGGAGTTATTGTATTTTTTTTTAATTGTTATCAGCCCTTCAATAGTATGGCAATACAATGAATAAAGTTTGATAAGTATGCTAACATTAGATAGTAGTAATTGGTGTGCTGTATCTACTCCTAAATGTTTTTAATGTTAGGATTTAATCCAGTCTTTATTTTTTATATGCTGTGTTACTATATATATTACTATTGAGTAATAAAACATTTTTGCATACAGTTTTCGAGTCTTTTGAGTAGATAGAAGCTGTCGCATTGTTTTTTTAAGATTTCAACAAATATCTATAAAGCACGCAATAGAGTAACCTAGCAACTCTGGTAACTTGTTTTACTATTGAGGCATCTATATCCACTTCAAGTGTCTAGAGTTATCGATTTGTGTGTTTTTTTTTTATAGCTTCGAACTCATCGTGCTAATTTATTACCTAGATTTTTTATCACCGGAGCCGTAGTGGAATGTTAGTCTAATAGCGAAAAATCTGAGTATATGGAGATTTAGATTAAATGGAACCAGTTTAGTGGTTCAAAGTGAATTAAATTAAGGTTCATGTATAAAGTTGACATACATAAGCATCTAAAGCTTGCATAAAAGAAGGAAAAAATGTCATATTTTTAGAGGTAAGGAGCGTAATTGTAAGCTACCCGACTGGGGAATGTACCTCCACCTCACAGAATACCGCAGCCAAATAACAATTCCCTTGAGGGTTGTTGTGTTCCTGCGAGTGAGTGAGGTCACCAGAAAAGAAGGAGATGCTGCGTTGGCAGCGGGGGTGGCGGAGCGTAAGTGATATTATGTTGCGAGCGTTAATACGGTTACGGTAACCGCTTCACATCAGGCGGGCCGTATGCTTGTCTGTCACCCAACGTAACTCGAAAAGCCTGGAATCTGATAAAAACAATAGCCCACAGAGGAGCTCGAACCGTCAATAGTAGAGTCATCTGAAGTAAATAATTAGCAGTTTAAAATCCCATTCGATAAGCGAACTTCTCTGCTCGTATTTAATTGCTCCATGTATACTGCAGTAAAGTTCAATTTCCAATTCACCAATCGTACAAGACTCCTTAACCTTTGAGACAAATTGCGTATAGTAATGCTGTAACTACGTTGTTCTTCGACGACGCATTCACTTGACACCTGTGTATGTATGTGTTCTGCGGTACAAGTTACAAACGTGTAGATTATAATTTCTAACAGGCAAGATTAGTAAAAAAAACTTTATATTATTTTATTTTCTAAGCGCAGACAGCGCCATCTACGCGCAATTAAACAAAGCTTATCTATCATATATGTCTTGTATACCGCCAAAGTAAATATGTATACCACATTTAAAATCATTGTTTATAAGTTTCTACATATTGTAAGTATGTTTGTATCAAGACCATCATAATGTTATATTTTTTTATCTTTTGTGAAAATGGAATCAAACCATTTTTAGTGATAAAGTAACTGTCAATAGTCAATCGACCGAAACTTAGGGGCTTTATTTTAACATAACATGGGCATTGTCTTTTATTATATATATTCTAGTAATACTTAGATAGATAGATAGACAGAATATGCTTTCTTTGCACTATACAAACTACATAAACAATTTAGTCAGCATGCATAAAATATCCTTTTATAAAATATGTATGTGCAACAAGGTGGCCTTATTGCTAAAAGCAATCTTTTCAAGGCAACCTTAAGGTAACGGAAACATAATTGAATAAGTACAACTAAGAGATGAATACTTTGCGGGAAATTTGGTACAATACTTTTTAAAGCCGCGAACGCTTATGCATAATAATATGGTAATCGCTTGTACTTTGACCTGCCTCCTTCGGTAGGGTCAGCAACGTCGTCAAACGAGGTACCGTTGGCAGCACCTGACCCGAATGGGCGGCACGTCCAAACAGACTGCCTAAGTGATCGGTACCGTTTACAAATATGTGTTCGCGTTATTACAACGCGAGGAGTTTTTAAAGAGGATGCGGTATGGTTCTTATTTGAGTACACGACACGACATGACTGGACCTTCATTAAAGCAAACATGTAGGGAAATGGTTTATTGATAATTGAGTAATCTGATAACTTAATCTGTTTGTTTAATATCTACGTCTTTAATTATTTAATGGCTATATTGAATATTTGAATACTGAATACGCATGGTCGTTATTTGAATACTAATTACGCATGGTTGTTAGCAAATTTGGTAATATAACAATAATTATTATTTTTATGTACCAATTTAATAGAAACATTGTAATAAAACGTTTTATATAAAACAGAAACCAACTCATTGAGGTTGACCCTTCAAGAGTAAATCATCATCATCATCATCAGGTCATTTTAGTCTCCACTACAGGAGCACGACCCTCTAGTCCGTCCCAGACAGAAGGAGGATTTGGCCTACAGTCCCCACGCTGGCCAGACGGGTTGGGGAGGCCTGATCGATGTTTTATAATGTCCCTTAGTCGCCTTGTACGACATCCACGGGAAGACACGGAGTGATTCTATTCACAATTTTAGTTGCTCGGTTTATTACTATCCAAAAGGAATTCTGAAAATCGGTTTATAAACACCGGCGTTATCACGTAACATAAAAATATGCAGTTGATTTGAGAATTGACCTCTGAAGAATTGAAAATCTGTTAAATTATTTATTTAGAGCCGATCTCTGACAGTGCTGAGAGTTTAATGCTGTTTGTCATTGCACAGATTTCAAAACGTTAATAATAAAATTATCTTTCGCGGTTTGTCTGTAACGTTGAAGTTACCAGAATTGTCCAAATGGGATGACTTTGATTAAAACTGGATAATTTTAGTACACGCCAAAGAGCGTTAGCCTTTTTAACCTTTGAACAGTTCGTATGACGCATGTAATGTGGTTGAACTTAGACTGAAGCTATATAAATAATATTCAGTGCGTAGCTTGTTGGTATGTAAATCCCTCCCTGATGGGAGGGATTTATAATATACATACTAGCAAACCAGCCCGACTTTTCTTGAAATTTACTGTTGCCTAGAATTGGCCTTCTGAATCAATGATCATCCGAGCCAGCGTATCTAAATTCTAACATAATGTCAATAAATCCATCATAAATTATGTAATTATGTACTGAAAGAAAAAATCTTTCTATAATAATTCTTTTAATGAACCCATTTCAATGTGTAGTATTTTAATTATTATCTAGAATCCCTATGTCAACATCATGTTATAATGTCAAAAAATGCAATCACATTGGGATTTTTCACATTATGAAAAAGAATATACAATACAATGAGATTATAAAAAACAAAACGAAAAAATTGTTGTTTTTAATGTAGCAACAATCGTGATTTTTAATTCATTTAAATTCAATATTCATTTAAAAACAACATTTTATTTAAAAACAGACATCATGTCATAGATGAAATGTCATATCCATTTCCTTAATTACTTAACGGTTAGTTTTCTGAACTCTGCGTCGTCAACACATTTTATGGTTTGCAAACAGACTTCGAATTCTTGGCAGTTGTCAACTTGTTGCCTGGGTTACTGTTTACCTACTCAGCTACGGGTTACAAACTTAACCACAGTAAAATATATAGTATATGTGTAAAGTATGGTTAGTTACGTAATGTCCCTTCCTGCTCTTACGTTCCCATTCTACTTCGCTGTTTGACTGCTTCCAATTATCCCTGTATTTTTCCTATCATCCATCAGTAATCTCAAGTCTGCATTAGTTACAGAAGGCAGAGGGTTGTTTTTGGTGGATAACATTGGGGAAGGTCTATATCCAGCAGTGGTTAGATATCGGCGGATGATGATGATTAGATACAAAAGGTATAGTCAGTAGTAATATGGGATTATGAAATTTTTTCGGAGGTTTCAAAACTGCATAAATGGATTAATACTATAAGAAATAGTATGCCTAATGTAGATTATAAATAATGGGATGAGACCGGGGCGGTCGATGGCTAGCTATGGCTACTTTGTCTCTAAGGATTGTGGGTTAGATCCTCGTGCAGGAACTGGCATTTGTGTGTACGAGTATGTCTGCTTTTCATGGCCTGAGTATTTTGTATGCATTTTGACCTACTCATAAACTATAGCGACCCATTTTGTAAAAATATTTACCGACTCCTTGCTCTACGCGTTTCCTAATCTGTACTTTAATGTAATTTTATTATATTACAAATATCAAACATGTATATTTTTATTTATGTTCATAGTTAGACTTCGCGACCTTCCGCGAGCCCCTTACGCTTAAAAGGACTCCCCAGGTTATTGCGCCTTACATTTAGAGAAATTTGCGGTTGTGCCTTTATAGGACAACATTCATTGACCTAACTAGACCGTATTAAGTAATAAGAAATTTATTTATTTACCAATATTCAAATATCGAGTTACTAACTATACGTTGATCTTTATTCAACTCTGAATAAAGTTCTACAAATACATTTAACATCAATTTGAAACTAAATTCACTTTATCTCAATACTTATCAGACAAGTAGAATAGTTTCTTACTAAACCTCACACATCGCCATCTCTTATAAAGAAATGTAGCACCAACATAAGAAATCGTCACACGTGGAACTTCTTTATATTGTGCTTGTGGTCTAACACGAAAATCAACAAAGGCATTAAGTTTGTGGGCACGCGTGCCCTGACGTGGGCGTGGACGGCGGTGACCGCCCGTGTCGAGTGGACACGTGAAGAAGGAACACCTTGAATATCTTTGTATATAATACAATGTTTAATATCTATATAAGATAACAAAAACGTCCTAATGAGTATATTACTAAACTAAGGATTATGTAATTAAGGAGTATATCACAACAACGACTTGCAAGCAATCACAAGGTACTACTTAATAATAAATAAAAAATATTGAATAATTATTATTTAAATACCTAGTTGATTTCGGCCAACTTTTTGGGGTTTTTGGGGTGTAAGTGGTTCATCAACATCTTTGAACCAAAGCCAACTTTACATGTACGCGGTGCACCCTGCTGACTGACAAACGAAGCTCTGGCGAAAAGAGAGGTAGGGAGCGTAATTGTAAGCTACCCGACTGGGGAATGTACCTCCACCTCACAGAATACCGTAGCTAAATAACAATTCCCTTGAGGGTTGTTGTGTTCCTGCGAGTGAGTGAGGTCACCATTTTATGTTGCGAGCGTTAATATTGCTACGGTAACCGCTTCACATCAGGGGGGCCGTATGCTTGTCTGCTACCCGACGTAGTATCTATATAAAAAAAAACTTGACAGAATATTATAAATATTTTAAAAATGAAAAAAATTGCCTTCCCCTCCTAGGTCTAAACACAGCAGAAAATATAAAATGCAAAAATTCGTCACCATCACCAACCTTCCTGGTAGCTCAGGTGGAAGAGCACTCGACCGGTCATCGAGAGGTCGTGGGTATTGTTTTTGTTACATACATAAGTAAATACAAAGATTATTAATTAGTTTTAATACCTAATTAAATGTAATACCTGCTCGATCGTCGAAACTGATACCTATTGTAGGGTTACCCTGTGTTACAGGCGTTTGTACTCTACCCTCGGAAGGTTGTTAACAAAAGAAGTTTGTTTAGAAATTGTGTGATCTATTTAAAACCATATTTTCGATTAGTATTAGATATTTATTTTTTACAGTAGTATTTTCTGGTTTTGCACATAAATAGTCGTTAAACTGACATTTATTTTGATGTTTGTCAAGCGGGAGAATTTTGGATTTACTCGAGCGTCGTTGAGATTGAGACATATAGATTTTGATAGGAAGCAAAACAAGTTATATCATTATATAACTTGTTTTGCTTCCTACCTATTCAGTCGTGGGGAAAGCGTCTACAGATTTTCAAAAAATAAAACCAAAATTGTTACCTACGAGCGCGTCAGATATTAATATTTCATTTAAGCATCTCGCGTATTTCTGATAACGGAAATATGTTAATCTGCCAGTATGGCGAGTGGAGGTTGGTATGGAAGGGTAGAAATTTGAAAAAAAAAAAATCAAGCGCATCAAATATTTTGAGGAATGTTACGTGACCCAAATAGAAACTCTGATTTAATATTCTGAAGATTCGGACGTCACGTCAAAATGAAAAAATAAAATCACACTTTGAAATATTCGAGCGCGTCAGATTCTTATGATAATATAGGAAATGATAATGTATAGATATGTTGGTAGAAAAATAATAATAATTGCGGGTTATCTCAAGTATTATATACTTGAGATTTCATTGAGTAAATTAGTGGCATTTATGTGTGTAGTAGGTGAGTGGGAGTAAGACACACGATAATATGATTATGCGCATGTATGGTTTAAGTTATAGATGGCGAGCAACAACAAGATAAACGTTATTAGGACAGGCACATTAAACAAACGGTAATATAGTATAAGAAAATATAGATGTTACGAAAGAATAGTCACTTGTTTTCCCGATTTAAAAGTTTGTTCACTTGCAACTCATTGACTATGTGTACTAATGGAGTATCATCGTTCTGCCGCAAGAATATAATGCCGTTCGTTGTCCATCAGTATTTGAATTGTTTGTCCCTTGCCAATAAACCCTACCCAGAAAATAAAACCGCTTGGCAGTTGCTGGATTACATATATGGGGGGTAGAAGAAGAGGCTATGCCGAGGTAGCCAGAACTTAGTTTATCCGCTTAGTTGAGATTGTTGAACTTTTTTACTGCGTTAACCATCTTATTATTCAGTATAGATGAAGATACATCTACGACAATGGGTTCCCTGATATTTGGCTTACCTTTGTTTGGTTTGGTATTCTTCGTATATCATATACATCAGTGGGGAAGAGTTTTATGCGAATAGTCTTGGTGATATTTCCAACAACCTCATGGAATTTCGCTTGGTTTTCATTGGGACTTACTATGTTCCTGACTTCGAAGGTGTTTGAGGAGGACTGTCTCTGCAACTCTTCGATCTTATCTTGTAAGTTTTTTTTTCATCGACGTTAGAACTCTCCTCCAGATTGACAATCTTGAAACTAGCGTCATCACATTGGGCTGATAAGAAATCCATTGACTTTTCTATGTATGCGAGGATGGCTTTTATCTCTTCTTTAAAGTTCTTAAGCTAGTGTGTAATATCGTCAATGTTATTGAACCGACGTTTCCTTAGTCGATGAATAAAGCTTTTGTTTGTTCCATTAGCTTCTTTATTATCTGATATATTTAGGTCTGATCCGTAGTAGTTATTAGTCCGTTCAGTTTCATAATAGTTACCCGCTTCTGCTTATAGCGTGGGTCATAGCCTTGATTCTGATGTAGGCGCAGGCGCAGCGTGATTTGTACGGTTGTCTCGCTCAGTCTTTGTTTTTTATTTATATCGAGCTTCACCAATATCTGGTCTCCTAGTGCTTCCGGTGCTTTTTACCGAATTTTTATTATTAATTTCCTAATTAATATTAGATTGGTTTCTTTTCTTCACTATGAATTATTATTTATTTCTGACTAAAAACGTCCACACTATATAATATCCGAATGGGAGATGTGTGTGCAATTTGCCCACAACTATCAAGTATTACGAATTACCTGATAAATATTAAAATAAAAAAATCGAGCGACTAAAAAATACTAAATGGCCGACTGATTACTAGACTAGGTTAGGTTTGATATGTTTTATATCATCTTTTGTCGCCAAGTTAATAGGTGCGACTTACTAGCCAATAAAAATATCATAACTCTGACACCATACCACTTCATACAAATGTTGCCGTGAATAAGCGAGTGTGTATGCGTCATACGAACTGTTCCAAAACGTCCCAGAGGGGAGCTGAGGTTGAAACGGCAATTAGTAGCCACACTTTACGTAGTACTGTACTAGAAAATGATTATTCTTGAATCTAAAGTTAGCAGCTAACAAATACATCGTTACCGTGCAGGTGGTTGATGGGTAAACATAAACATGGTTTGTTTACCGAGCGGACCGCCCGGCTGGACCTTGGGTAAACAGGTGAACTGCGCTGGAGTACCATTGCATCTGGGAATCTTTTGAAACCTACCAAACAAAACTCTACTCTAAAGCCGTGCACATGCGATTTAAATTTCCTTAACCATCTGGTATTGCATTTGATTTTTTTTTGTACTGTATTATTTTGAACTTTGTCACCATTTCATATGAGTGATATTATCTTGATTGCGTGTAGTAAGAAAGTTGGTTTATGTGTTATGGAATATATTTAGTGATTGATGTTTTGAATAAAATTTATCGTTAGAGGTTTTTGAATTTGAAGACCTTTTTATAAAAAATAAGAGGGTGATTTATGTGCATTACGTACCCATATATGTATATTGCGTACCCACAGAAATTTAAATTATTTAGATTTCTGTGGGTTCCCATACATAAATATTAAATTCTATTAAGAAAGCTGGGGTCATACCAGCTAAGCTGAATTCGACTCCCATCGGATTTTTTGATAGCGAATATCAAACTTGAGCTTAGTTAGAGTAAGCTGAAGATGTTATTCAATAATTAAAATACAAGTCGTATTTTTCGGATCAAAACATTTGATGGTAATCGGCTTCAGCTTCGGCGGTCCCTGCTATCGAGCTGGAATTGAAGGCACTCCCTTTTATCTCGATACTATCTTTAATAAATATTTTAGCACCTACTAGCTTCTATCCGCTGCATCACCCAGCGTGAACGCAGTAAAAAGTATCCTAGGTGTTAATACAGAACATATTCAATATGTACTATGTCGAAATTCATGCAAATCGAATCAGCCGTTTACGTGTAAAAGAAAACATTCATCCACATATCCTTACATCAAACTTTCACAAAAATAATATTAATAGGGAATAGGATAGTAAGAAGGTACCGATATCGAAAATTATTTATCCCTACATAAAAGTACCTGTACTGTATTGTATTATTTGTATTGTGTTTACGTAAAGTACCTGACTTGTATTTTGTACACTTGTATTGTATGTTTCAGCATTTACGTAAGCTAACCATTATTCAAATAGAAATTACTGCTAGTTAAAATGCATCAACTACCACCACCTGTTTTAAATTAACTAAAATTCCATCCATCAAACAAGTGACTTGTAAACTCACACACCTGTTCTTTAAAACATAAATGTCTTAACTTATTTGTAGGGACACGAGTGCCCTTCACGTGTGGCCAAACAGTTGAAAACGGAGGACAAACATTTGACCAAACCTGGAGTATGACCTCTTAGCGACCTCTCGACCGGACGAGATGACAATCCGACCTGTCCTGACTGCTTAATTGATGTATTTTAAACGTTATTGTATGTTAATAAGGACGGTTTTTGTAGTTTTGTTGTAACTTAATGGTTAAATAAGAATTATGTTTGTGTTTATTTTTATAGGTAAGGGTACATACTTGAATGTTATATCGGTAGAGGGGAATCAGAATTAGGAAAATATATTTGGGAAATGGTTTTCATTTTGTGGTTTTTGTTTTGTTTTACTAGGTATCGACTTTAAATGGGACGGGGGCCCACCACACATTCCCACCACTGTGTCTACTGTGTAGCAAGGATTAACAGCGGCGACCGCCAAAAAAGGCAATGAACAATGAAGTCCATTGTAGTCCCAGGGGTAAAACTACGGCTGTCTTGGAACTCACAACGAATTTAATCAGAAGAAATTAGTAGTAGTAGGCATCGACTTATGAAAGCATTGATGCACTTCACTATAGACATCGGTATTTTGTACCTTATGCTACATGAGATTTTTACAAATAAAAATTTGACATTTCATCCGTCTGTCCGTCCCTCTTAGTATTTAAGCGTTGTGACCTCGACCATTGCTTTAAAAAAAGAGTACTCAAGATTTTTTTATTATTATTATTAGATAATGGCGAACTAGAAAGTATCTTCTCAGTTATCTCATGGTGGAACTAATGCCGTACTCGTATTCGTGTCGATAAAACAAAATTTTCCTAATATTATTTTCAGTTATTTGTTAAAAATTGCTCGAATCAGTAGGTATTTGATAAGCCCGGTGGTCGAATAGCTACCAATAACTAATTTGACTCCGAGGTCGCGGGTTCGATCTCTGCACAAGACATATATTTGTTGGCATGAACATGTCTGTTTATCTTAGTCTGGGTGTTTTCTATGTATTATATGTATGTATTTACAAAAAAAAAATGTATTTATGCATTATTATGCATAAGTACATTTTTTTTAAATACATACATATAATTAGCTAGTACCCATAGTACAAGCTTTACTTATTTTGGGACTAGAACAGTCTGTAATTTGTCCAGGAATTATTTTATTTATTTAACGACTTATTATTTTTTCGTTTATTTGGGAAATATGATTTTATATTGCTGAAAATTGCAGATAAAAACGAATATTTTAAAGTTCTGCTATATTAGAACACCTTAGTCTGCATTTTTTTTTTCATACTAATCGATTCATTCTAATAAAATATTTATTTTAGTCTAAAGCATAAATTTGACTTATAAGGAAATAAACGATGCCAAACCTTAAAATAAATGAAAGATTGTATCATCAAGATACTATTGGCGTAATTACCATAAAAAAGAACAATATATTGTCTGTAGAGCTCGCCTACTCACCTACGTGGCGCTCATAGGAATGCTTGAGGTTAAAATTCCGCTCAGGTTGTGTGTTCGTCTGTTTTCTAAAGGCTGGGTCGCCTGAATCCGCAATTAACCCGCATTAGCATCAGAACTGACCCGACGGTATGCGCCGTTCCCGACACTGGGTTGTAGGTTCCAATTGAAAAGAGTATAGAGAGTTGTCAAAATATATACGATGATGATATCCACCACGTACGTTGGACATCATGATGTTAATTTTGAGATTATGTAACTGAATAACATGTAAACATTAAACTATTGATGTTAAAATAACTATATTTAAGTTATTTTTTTATAAGAGAGGGGTGCAAACGAGCATGTGGGTCACCTAATGGAAAGCATTCACCACCGCCGATGTTGATCAGCAACACCAAGGGGTCGCGGATCCGTTGCTAGCCTATACTCCTTTCTTTCTTTCTCGTGACTTCACTCAACGCAGGAACACAATAAAAATTCAATTATTTCAAGGGAATTGTTATTTCGCTGCGGTATTCTGCGAGGTAGAGGTACTTCCCCAGTCGGGCAGCTTAAAAAAACGCTATGCCCTACCCGTCTTTTTAAATATTCCCCGTAATTTAGAACTCGTAATAATTTCAAAAAAGTCAAACAGTTAAGACAACGGTTTTATGTTTGTAAATTATTTTTTGAAGAAGTATATCCCTTTAAGTATTTATTTTTGGTACAATACCTAATAAATACTGACTAAATCTGTCAACTCAGATCTCGAAATGATCTAATTTATCACGAGAATCGCTGAGTCTTTGACATGGGCTAGAGTTGATTACCACTACCTTGAATTCAGAAGCCGAAAGGTTTGAAATGGATAGCACTTGCTTCATACCAGTTTAGACTACAATTATATATATATATTAATGTAAGTATACTTTCGTATACAGGTTGGATTTTTTAATGCCACCTGGACGGAAAGTTGTTTAAACAATGGAGATAGCAAATTTCAATCAAAGGAAACCTTCTTTTATTTTTTATAAGGAAAAAACGACATTCAAAGATTTTTAAAAATATGCTTCCTTCACTCACAAACCGGCGTATATGCTAAAAAACAACATCTTGTACTTTTACGGTATTAATCAACAGGATCATTCCTAAGAATCACATTACTCTAATAACATGGTAATATTAAATCTAAGGAAAATTATAAAATTCAAACTAATTATAACTGAACGGGAAAAAATAGTTGTTCGAAATGAGCCCCATGTGCTGTTAGATATATAAATTTATTGTATTAACATTAATAATCCGATGGACTCTTGAATAAAGCCTTCTGTGTCTTCTGTGAGGTGGAAGTACTTCCCCAGTCTGTCTTGATATGCCCTACCTACAGATGGGCAAAATCCCAGGCATTTATCAAAAAATTGTACATATAAATTCTCATATAAGTACATATTTATATCCAAATAATGGGCTTATTGAGAGTTTGTCGTAAATCTTCGGCATTTTGCTCATCTCCAATCCTTCCTCTCTTTCCTAGATCGTTTTATACTATACCTTATACCACGTTTTATACTCCTGATGATTTTGATTACTGAGTATCATCATTGACGTTCTTATTATTTTTTATTACATTATTATGCGAGCAAAGCCGTGTGTAATGAACAGTGCAATAACTCGTAAGTTTTAAATGTCAATGTGCAGTGTGCTTCGCGAGTGAATCACCGAGGCCTCGACCCAGCCATCCTACGACCTCCTTCCACACTTGAACTTAACCGTGACTTCATGATGAGTTTTCATTTTCCTGTTTTCGCATTAACTACACTTTTAGTGTTTTATAATCACTAAAAGTGTGTAGTTTCTGCGTGTAATGTAATTAACATGTCGCGTAGGAAATTTGAATATTTGTATGAATGGACCATTTTTCGCAGGTACTACTGATGACAGTTTGTCAAAAAACATATACCTATGTTAAAATAAATTAAAGTATCTTAAATAAAAAGAAATAAATATTCCTGGACAAATTCTTAACTGTCATATTGTCCCAAATAAAGCAAAGCTTGTACTATGGGTACCAGATCTAAATAATGTGTGGGAGAAGGACCTTAGAATCACACTATACACCACCATTTTGGTTCCGAAGTGCGAGGATGAATTTCCTGCTGATAGCGCGCGGTGCGGTTGTAGAAGATGGTAGCCGCTGACATCATATCAAATGTTTGCTATAAGAACAATATGCTAGGACAGATACGCAATGGGAACGTACCCTCCAATGCACGGAGACAGGTAAACCCATCCAATGATAATGTTGCAGATGATATGCTTTACATGCAAGTCTAAGAGAATAACATAAATCTTAGTTTTATAAGAAAAATATATATATTTTAAAACGCTTCTAAAAATATCATACAACTTAACAAAATTTGCATAAAAACGGTTATTGGAGCCGACAACAAGTACGCGTAGTAAATGTCAGAGGTGGGCAACCTTCGGCCCGCGGTGAATCAACATTAGCGTCGACCCGCGTCCCACGACCCGTCTCACCCCGAACTTGAACTTGACCTCCCCTGGCGACGAATTTTACGTGCCTTTGAGATACCGCGTCTTGTGAGTTTCTTTTATTTTCATTGCTTGATAAACATGTGTTTTAATATAATACATATTTTACATCTTATGTTTGTATTCTATAGTTTAGGGAAATTACATATTTGTTCATTGTAATCTAAAATTTGCTTTCTGCTTGCAGCTTCGTTCGCGTCAACTTTTATACGGGATACGGGTCTGCCTTCAATCGAAGAAGCTTGGACAATGTTGCCCAACTGCGAATGGCAGCTCCATTGTTTTTAAACCGCCCAAAGGCCACTTAATTACTTAGCGACTGTCATATCCAAACGGACGGATCCAACAAATATCTTAAGAAGTCGACATCCCTTAACATACGTGGTTGTTTAAACTGACATACGCAAGGATGTCACGTCATCTAGTAAAATTAAACGTATAAATAATTCGCATTGACTCTTAAGCAGTAAAATAATCTAATCCGCTGCCCGGGTTACTTCTTTATTACCATCTTCGTTATTGTCAAACTAATTATGATATGTGTGCACCTGTGCAGACACAGTCCCCGGGATTATTCAGACTACTCGACATATCAATTAGGTCTATATTCCTGCGGCCGTCCGACCGAAGTTGTATTTGCTGCAAGATGCAGGTATTTAGAAATTTAGGCACGCAGCGATGAGCTATATTGCACGTTATAGTCTAGTGACGAGACTGCGTGAGTCACTTTCATTCTGAAATGAAATTTATAGTCCTCTAAGAATTGAACACATTCCCTTGACAGAGTTAAGTAATTTGCCTATTGTCAAAAGTACTTTTGGTAAGCCTGTTTCTACCTCCATATTTTTTACAACAGGCTACCTCTGTCTACCTCTATAATTTTTACAATGTTCCATTGTTATGTTAGATATTAATTTATTTCTTATCTTTCAAATACTCCTAACGAAGGATAGCCTAAGACTTTTTTGCCCAACTGACAAAGAAGGATGGGTTATGTTTTACGATATGCCGATGTTCAAGTTGATATTAAAAGACATTTTTTTATCTCCCTTTATTAGTATAAGTAGATATTTATTGGACATGCTCTACTGCCTAACTAAACCGTTATCCGGATTTCAATGTACTCGTATGAGGTGTCATTGGATTCGTCCCAGCTCAGCAGCAGTGAGAGTGACATAATGTAAAATATCACAATGTGGAATCCACGAAAGAAAAAAATTAAGGATAAAAAACAAAAATGTAGTGATTTTTAGTATGCTTTTTTGTTTTCGTTAATAGTTTCTCTCTTTCTTTTTCTCAAGTGGAATCTACTTAATTCTCGGTGAACGGACTATACCAATTTTGCAATGCAACAGAATCACAGGCACAGTGGCGATTCAGGCGCACAATGTTTTGTCGCATCTAGAATCTAGACATGATCCACTTGGCCTTGAATCCCGCCGGCGAATTTTACATTGCAAGTCATGCTGTTGAGTTTCGAGGTGATTCAATTTAATTTTCGGTTCCCTATCATAAAATAAAAAATAATTAAATAAACATATATGGCAACAATTATAGGAAGGTATTATTATACAAAAAAAATGACACAACCTATATTATGAAAAAGAAAATATTATGCAAAAAAGGGATCTTTTTATTTCACCAGACTCCGTTCTTTACTTAAATACTCTATGACTTTCAGTCATATAGACCGAAAATATTAAAATTGTTTTAATAGAGAGCCACGTGAGCATAAACGAATGAGTGTTATCTCAATAACACAGACTATGTTTATAAGAAATCAATAGAAAATATTTTAACTTTGAAATTTAAAAATAGCATAGATTTATTATTACAACGTTTTATGGACAATATTCTGGTTGGCGAAGCAAACATGAGATAGGGAATGTTAAGTTCTTTTTATAGCACTGTCATATAATTGTTTCGCTCATAATTATGCTTTTCTTTCATAGAGCCAGCTTCTGATGCGAAATTAAAAAATCTCTTTCTTTGTGTGAATGTGATGGAAACTTTTACTGAAAAAAATAAGAAATAGTCTATTTAAATTTTCATCTGTGATCGAATTTGCACGCCTGTACGTATATTATTTTTTACAGATATTGAAAACAAAATCGTATATAAGCCAAATTATTTAATCACTTAAGAATATCATTTTTAAGGAATGCTAGTCATGATCAGCTAGAATCACTGCCGGTAAAAAGAATGGGAAACTAAATTAACAAAAATATTATTCAACTAATTTTTTTTACGACCCGACACGCTTTATAAATAATGCCATGCCTGTCGAATATTATTAGTTCTATGGATAGGCTTGTCTAATATTTATGGTTACTAAAATATTTTCCAACATTTCAATCCCCAGCGATTTCATTTAACCTGAACAATATAACACCGCATGCAATTGTTCGTGTACCTAACAATACCACGAAGCACATCCTCTGGATTCTTCGAGTTCGCTTACGGCCGACATGACCGTTCAAAGGTTTTGTCATTATTTCCTGAATAAAAAAAAAATTCTCTGTTAAAAGGTCAGGTATCTGTGTTTTTTTTCTCATCTGTAATGGTCAGGTAGTGTCCTTTCGTAGAAGCAAATAATGTAAAATTTTGGCAAAAAAACTTATGAACTTCGCAGGTGAGTTTCTGTTCCGTATTTGACTGTAATAGGACATATTTTGCAGTGCATTTAAACAATGGTTTTAAATCCGAGTACTTTTGAGTTGCTATTATTAGGGGTGAATAGGGCGACGACCATTTTTTCTAATTGTCTTTTTTTGTCATTTCGTGGGTGGGAAACATTAGCTTCGTTGTGACTCAATGAGTTGTGAATATTTGAAGGGCGCTGTATTATGTTTTCCCCTAATTATTTCGACTTACCTACGGCATTTGACATAGAGATTTTATAACCTAGAATGACACATAGGATACTTTTTAGCATGATGATTCACGCAGCCGAAGCGGTGGGCGAAAGCTAGATTGATAAAAATATTAAATATGTGAGAGGTAATTTGATACCAAAATATCTTAAAGTATGTAAAACGTACCATAAGTATATAATAAGTAGTTTTATTATCGCATGCAATATTACTGATCGAAGCATAGTAATATATATAAAAAGTTTAATTTAACAAAAGCAATGGAGATTTCGAGAATTTCTCCTGTTTATATATATTCTATATTGCATATAACGAGAACTTATAGTGTAAATAAAGTGGTGTTAACGGTAGTACATTTACTGGTCAATTTAACATATACATATTTTATATGATGTAAAGAAAACAATCAACAAAAATATCTATATCCAAGGTTCCGCAAGCATTATATACTTACGGACGGCGGGAGTTTAAAATGCACGAATTCATATCCACCGCTCCTGAGATTCTGCAATCCTTGCAAACCCCGAACATACATAAATACACACGAATACACAGAATTTTGCATTTACTGCAACCTTTAAGTTATTTGTCAAAGGGCGAGTTAATCCTGTACCCAAAACCGACTGTAAAAATAACAAAAACGACCGACCAGTGCACACAATACCTCAGCTTAATTCCAATTTTGACCATTTCGGCAAGGCTGTTTGACGATTCCGCAAATTTCAATTAACATTTATATTTGTTTATTCTACTGTAAAACAACCACAGGCTTTGGCATGTCAACGTATGTTTCAAAATAGAAATAAAAATAGTCATCAATAGACGATAGATAGGCATTAGCCTTAATTCAAGACCCTTGAACATCTTTATCTTAGTCTCTACTAAGATGAAGAATAATGAAGATGTTCTACATTAGCTCGCTAAGCGTATTTTATAGCCTTAACCATGGTGACTGCTCTAACAGCTGTTTTATCTTATCCCACTTTCTTCCTTTCATCACAGACACACAGACAGACAGCGTACAGGAGTCCGACGTCATTATTCTACTATTGAAAACATCTCTTCGCGTACTCAAAAGACCGGCAACTCCTACATCTGTCACATCATTAAAAAGTGGAAAGTCTTGCCGGTACATGCGTATTCTACAACATGGGATCTTTCAAACGAAGCGTGAAGAAGAACATCGCGGGCCAGCATGGCAGTGTCAACTAACAGAACATTGTTGTCTAGTCTTTAGTCAGTTGTCGCTGCAATTTGGGCTCCTCTTTATATTTACCATTAGGCGAACCGGAGCCACTATGCTAAGCTAATATAAAAAAAAGAAAATATGCCTGAGCCACGTAGAGAGAGAGAGTCGCAGAGTAACGCATAGCTACGCGTAGCTACGGCAATGGCCGATTCGACTTTTAGATTTATTTTCTTATTACATGTTCATATGATGATGAATGATGACAAAGACAGATAGCAAACCGATTTAAGATATATTTCGCTCTATATTATCAATCAACAAGGAACGCCTCGCTGGCATATGCGCGTCCTCCTGGACGCACATATGCCAGCGAGGCGTTCCTTGTTGAGGAAGGATTCTAACATACGATCATTCAAACGAAGCGTGAAGAAGTTTCTCGTGTTCCAGCGTAACAATTTTAACTGACAGAATGCTGTTGTCTAATGCCGCTGCAATTTTGTCACCTCTTTTTGCTTACCAACAGGCGACGAATACATATAAAAAGCAGTATATAGCATTTTTGGATATAGTAAACTCTTGAAATAGTGTCGGTTAGCTAGCGCGATATGCGTTGTTGTTAAAAACGGCCATTTTTAGCAACGATGATGCGATGATTAAACCACAACATTTCGATTTAATTGAACTGTATCAATTAAAACACCTTGTTATCTATTCGAGGACCGAGAAATGGCATAATTTATTGTTTTAACTCCTTTTGCGACCTATGTTCTTTATCCGCGGCGCTAGTGTGCTGTGTACCTACAACTTTTTCTATAAAAGCATGGCATGTTGTGTGTACATGCTATGCTTTATAATAAAACTACCCATTTGATGAAATTTATTTTTAATTGCATTTATTTATTTTCACTGTTGCGTCTGTAACTTTTAAGTTAAAGTTGACCTATTTTGTAGTGTCCGATTGAGCTGCGTAATACTTAAGTTCCGCCATTTACAATCCAAAATGGCGGCTGCTACAAAATTGCGATTTAAAATTTACTTATTATTCCATATGACATGGATAACAAATGAAAGGGCATCACATCATATTATTATAAATTTATATGAAAATAGACTTAACAGCGACTGTAATAAAATCTTTCAAGTTAAAGTTGACACATTTCCTAGCATCCGATTGAGCTGCATAAAACTTAAGTTCCGCCATTTGCAATCCAAAATGGCGGCAGCTACAAAATTGCGTTTAAACTTTACAAATTAATCCATATGACTTGGATATCAAATGAAAGGACATGAGGAGCAAAACACAGCAAGAAAACCTTTTAATTATAATTTTTTTATTATTAACATCTAAAAAAATCTAGTTTCAAAAAAGAAAATAAAAACGTTTTGTATTATTTAAATACTTTATAATTAATAGATGAATATATTTAACATAAAAATATTGAGTATTATCACATCATAATTATTATAAATTTATAATATTTCATACGATAAGACCTTGCATCATAGAGAAGTCGCGTCGGACGAACGCTCTCATACAAAAGACATCAACGACTTGGATCGAAACAATATAATATTGCAAGTTTGTTTATATTTATTTTATTATTTCTGTTTTATTTATTATTTAGATCATATTCAGTTATATTTTTAAACATATATTGTAAACTTGTTCAAGTTAGATAGGTTTTTATAATAGCAAATATAATCACTCCAGTAGTATATGAACTCCCAGGATTTTTCAAAACGAACTCGACCATAACGTGGTATTTTTTACACATAAATATGTTTATATTGTCAGCTGTTTTTAAGAGGTAGCATTTTAATCAATATTTATCTTCTTGTTCTACCGCAAAAATGTTCACTTTGTCATGTCATTAGCCATTTAAACCCCTTAGCTACCTGCCATCTTGTTGAACTCTCAGTTGAACCCTCAACATTTCGGCCATTTTATTGCAAATCTTAAATTATGAGCGATATCTTGCAGTTTCCTAAGTATTTTCTAAGTTTCACAAATAAAAGACAATGTAAGTTAACATTATAATAAGACATCAAATATTTTTTATGCTTAAATAATATAAATAAAATGTGACCAATATTTAATTTTTAATTAAAGGGAGTAACATAAATATTAAGTATAATATATACTTAATATTACACACAGTGCAGTATTTTGTTGATTTTTTAAATGTAGTTTGTAATTTTAAATGAACAAGTGCTTCTATTGTTGATTTAAAATGCTAATGTTAGAAATATACTAGGTCCTGACTACTGAAAATATTTTTATATCTCACCTTGCAGAAAGATTATATATATACAGGGAACAGATTTACCTACTCAATTTAATCAAATATGTTATACACATGCTAATAAATAATATATAAGATATTTAAATCACATATTTTTCTTCATTCTACGAAGTTAAAACATAAAGCATTATGAAAACTTACGGTCGTCAATGCGTAACTCCTCTTCAGTATCCGAAGAAAATAACTTTGCTTCATTCAAAGCTCCATTATTCGGTTGCTGGTAGAACCTTTCAGACTTAATAGACACCTTTACATGCATCACTTTTCGATTTTCACCAATCAAAATCATACAAAAACACCACACTAAAAGTTGTCAAAACAAAACAGAGAGATATTAGTCCGGTATAATATATAAACACTAGACAAATAAGTATATATATATTTTAGGCCTGAAATCTCTGTATTTTAATGTCAAAAGAAATTAACACTAACACACAAGTTCAAAGGGTAAGTGATCACGTAATCGATTATCGGTTCACAGCAATGACACCGATGTATCGAGTCAGAACGCGACGCGCGATCACTTCGGAGTGTTCCGACGCACTGGCCGTAGCCCGACCCGGCTGACCGTTCTCAGACCCTTGACAAAAAACAATGTGCCTGCTCTTGCTTAACGGCAATTTTTTTTTGTTTTTTGAAAATACCACTTGCCATTATGGTTTTCTAAATAAATAAAGGACATACCTGACTGACTGATAACAACGTACAACTAATGCATGGAATGGACTAAAATTTGGCTTATAGATAGCTATTATGATCTAGGAATCAGTTAAGAAAGGATTTTGAAAATTCGTGGGATATGTGCCTATGAATTTGCAGACGAAAGTAAGATACAATTTTAGCTGAAATGACTCTCGGTTACTCGCGTATTATTGTTATAATAGGGGAAAAATACGAATATTTAATTTCATAAGGACTTTCGCCACTATGTCGGTATGTTTGTCCGTCTGTATGCATATGTATATCATTTTTAAATTCATTCAGCTTAGATTTTATCATGTAGGCAAATTTCTCTAGGGGATCTCGCTTTTCCGAGCTACAACACAATAATGTTCAAAAATATTATTATTTGGCACAGAATACTGCATCCTGTGATCCATCTTCAATAGAATAGTAATAATTTATAATATTAATAATTTATTTATTCATTTTCATTCGATAGGTTATGTGTATATTATTCATCCTTGCACATTAGAACATAATCGTGCATGCACATGTAGGGTATAAAACAAAGTAATTAATAAAATAAAGCTATATAATACATACTACATAGTCTGATAAAGGCGCGTACCCATACTACTTCATCTGTTTAGGAGGGAGTCCAAAAACATTACGCTTGGTCACATGTACGGGAGGAAGAGAAATGAAGGGGGGGGGGGGGGGGTTGCTAAGTAATTCATATTTTTTTGTGTAATTTGGTTAAATATAAGGCTAAAGATGACTGGTGTATGCCGCATATACCCATAGGGTTCTTTTCGTGCAAAGTCAGGGTGGGTCACTAGTTTATAATAATCTTGTAAACAGAGAACACAAAAATAAAACTCCCATGAATTCCTTTCAATCAATTAGTTTATCAGCGGGAGTGACGCGCTGTCTATTACTAGCAAGTATTATACCTTAAAAAATCCAAAATGCTTTAAAACGAAGCGTTTTTTATAACGAAACGTAATTGTTTTATTTATCTCTGTACCTTTGTGTGCAGTTTTTGCACTTAGTCACGTCTTACACTTATTGTACAAATCATATTGTTCATCTATGTTATCTACTAGAATGACCATAAAGAAGTGACTATAATACGTAATAGCAGGTACTGTATTGGCAAAGAAGGTATCGCGGTAAGAATTTTTGAGTGCGGTATCCTATGGGGCGGAGGAAATTTCCTAGTCGGGCAGCTGTAGCCATAAATACGCTGACTCACCCTACCTCTCTTTCGCCAAAACTTCGTTTGTTAATTAGCAAGATATACCACGTGCAGGTGAATACTTTGGTATAACGATGGTGGTAACACCCCAAAATACCTACAATTACAAATAGTTTATTTTCAAAATTGTTTTTACAAGGTTTATATTAATTACTCACCTATGGTCCCCAACATGCGTCGAGCCCGCCTCTGGGACACCAAAAATTAAATTAACTAATTACATAGGTACGTTTGATACTAAGTTACTAATATTGTATTTTTATAATTTGTATTGACTATTATTATGAATTGATAAGTAATAATTAATTTATTAAATTTTGATGATGGAAAAAAAAAATGTGATAATACAGCATATCCTATGCAGTATTATCACATTTTTTTTATTATACTCGTATGTCATAGTATTTGTGTATGAGTGAAGTACCTATCTAGAAAAGTACTTCCACTTCTACGGTGGCTGTATGCTTGTATAGCACCTTCCCCGTAACGGTAAATTACGAGGAAGTAGCTTACCGTATAGCTCGGTGGTCGACTGGTTAGCAATATATATAATTATGTATATATATATATATATACATAATATTACGTATATATATTATGTATATATATATAAATAAATAATTAGAGTACATTATGTAAAATGTCTGAAATATAAAGAGGCTATTCTACTTTCCGTTTGTAACACACTTTATATATAAAATAAACCCTGTATAAATCAGAACTTGCAATATAAAGAGATTAAAGTTAAGACATGTCCTTGAAATTGTTTTGTTAAATATTTTATTTGTCATATTCTGATAGTATAGGTAATTTGGCATTAATAACTTCATAACAAAATGTATTATATTTCTTAATAAGCAAAAGCATTCATAAACTAAGTTTTAAACAAGATTATTATTCTACAAAAATGCTAATTTAGGATCTTATTAATAATACATAGGTATCTTTGCATAATTTAAACATTTTTAGGTTATTGTTTAAATTTTACATTTATACATTTTCTTTTTTAAGTGAAGGCGCAAGAAATCAGTGTTATGGTTAGTTTCATTTCAATTTATATTCGAATTTTGCATTAGAGTTAAATTAATGTAAGCAATGTTTCATTTAAGGATTTTCTCTCCTGTTTTAATATGTTAAGTATAAAAAAAACAGTATCTACTACAGTTCTTTGTACAGTTTAAAATGCTGTTCCATTGACGAGCCTGGTGGTCGAATCGCTAGCAATGGCCACATTGACTCCGAGGTCACGGGTTCGATTCCCGCACATGACAAACATGTGTGTTCATGAACATGTCTGTTTGTCTTGGTCTGTGTGTTTTCTAAATATGTAAATACCTATTTATTTACAAAAAAAAAATATGTAGGTACATATATCAGTTATCTAGTAGGTACCCATAGCACAAGCTTTGCTTAGTTTAAGACTAGATGGCAGTGCGTAATTCGTCTATGAATATTTATTTATTTATTTGTATAAGGGAAACAAAAATGGGTAAATTACTGAAAACAACAGATAGACGAAAAGAAACTACTATAGATACAAATACATTCGAGTAGCATAAAGTTTCTAAAAGTTACAGCAGATTGTTTACCTTGTTAACTTTAGTACAACTTACTAATAAAACCTATTAAAAATGAGTCCAAATTGGTTATAAATTTATATAATACCGTAAATCAGGCTAAGCATACAGAACAATGCAATTAAGGCCGCATTTTATTCAAATATTGGTTTCTGAATTATTTATACGGCAAACTACCGTGTTACAGCTGTTATAATTTTATGAACTATATCGTTCGATGGCAGAATCATAATCTTTGTGCGTGGGCGCAGGTGATACAGGTTGTTCTATAAACTGATTAGTTTTATTTATATTATATCGCATTTGCTATCGATTTGTTATCTTTTTCTTTATTATGCTATGGAGTTTCCTTTCTACGTTAGTTAGTGTGTGTTAATTTTGGGAAAGGCCGGTTTTATACCTTACCTTATTTTATATTACAACAATAACATTTTATAAAATCAATTCGCAAGTTAGTTTTATAGTGAAGAACTAGGTATCCGAAGATAATCTTAATACGGGACATGTACGGTGTAATACTGCAATCCCTCCTTTAATATTATAAATGTGAATGTGAGTTTGTTTGTTACGCTTTCACTCTTCGGCGTGTAGTTTCGACTACTCAAACGATTATCATAAAATATTGTACACATATTTTCAAAGGTATTACGAAGGGCACAGGATACTTTTTATTAAAAAAATAATAAAAGCGCGGGTGGAAGCTTGTACCAATATAAATATAAGTAGGTAATTATAATTATGTCTATCTACCATAATTTAATTATAGTACAACTTTAAAATACTTGTCGTAGTAGTTTTTATGTATAAAATAAGTAAGAGTACTATGTAATTAGAAGTGGACTTCTTCATCAACTTAACCATCTTATATGACCTGAAAGTATTTGTTCCAAGCCCAGTTACTTAATCTTATATCATTACTCTTGGTTTTGGTGTTTTCTATTAGAAAATCTCTATTTGGGACTGGAATGATATCGGTACATATGTGCGAGTGAGCTTTATGTATATTTATAAGCACACTATTTAGAAGTTATTGCTTCTCCGAAAATTTCTTTTAATACTATTTATTTGTGTGCCTATAATCGGAGATCTTACCGTTGATTTTTTTTCTAATGACATAGTTTTCAAACAACCTGTACATAAGTGATTGATTATATAATGCTACCAATTTTACTAAATCCGATGATACACCTGTCGATATGAATATTTGATCGATTAATAAAAGAGATAGATGTTGTATTATTTATATTATAACAATTAAAATTTTATTCAAAACAATGTAAGGGTACAATTGCTAAGAGTATTCTTACTAGTAATCTTTGGTAAACTTTACATTTTACGTGTGTGCGTGCGAACGAGAGCGCGTGAGTGCGTGCGTTATACTCGCGCGTTGCTGACCTTGTAAAAATCTTTACAGATTACGCAAGTTAAGTAACGTCGACCGTAGGTTGTCTATAGATGGGTTTATTTCTCTCGAGCTCGACTCATCGGAGCCGTCGTCAGTAGGATGATTATGGATTGTCTAAAATAATTATCTTTAGAATTTTATTAATCGGTTTTTATGTATGTTTGTATACACTTCACGCAAAAACTGTTAAATGAAATTGGATTCTGTTTTAGCAATTGTATTGCTGAATATCTAACAAAAAAAATATCAGTGGATGCAAAGAGGATAATCCTCGTTGGTGGATGTTACATTTCGATACGCATAATGGATGCGGAGTTATTATAATTCTTTATTTTGCAAACTCCACGCGGTAAAAGTTTTTTTTATACTACGTCGGGTGGCAGACAAGCGTACGGCCCGCCTGGTGTGAAACGGTTACCGAAGCTATATTAAAGCTCGTAACATAAAATATAGCTCGCGCACCGCCATCTTCGTTACCAACGCAGCATCTCCTTCGTTTCTGTAATCTCACTCACTCGTAGGAAAACAACAACCCTCAACGGAATTGTTGTATGGCTGCGGTAGTCTGTGAGGTGTAAGTATGTTACATTCCCCAGTCGGGTAGCTTACAATTAGTCCCTACCTCTCTTTTCGCCAGAGCTTCGGTTGTCAGTCATCAGGGTCCACCGCGTGCTGGTGAAGTTAGCTTTGGTTTAAAGATGTCGGTGAACCTCTTAACCCCCCAGATAAAAGTCGCGGGTGGCCACTAGTAAAACATATTGTTATACTTATCGGAACAATCATTGGTAATAGAATTTTTATTAAAATAATTTGTATATTTTACCATTGGACCACACCCAACATAAAGATTTAGTTATATGCATTAATGAACATAATATACGAACGAATAACACGCTACACGTGGGCGTTAGGATGCCACTGCTTGGAATAGTCGACAGTTTTATTTGTCACCATAAATGCCTGAGAACTTAGATTATAAACTAGTAGTCCGCGAGGCAGGCACGAAGTTCGTCAATTTCGAGCGAAAACTTGTGATCTGCTTCAGAGAGTTGTATCATGAAGCTTTAAAATTGCAGTAGCTGCTTCGTATATCATATCAATAATAATGTAAAAAAAAAGATGTAAAAATAATCTTTTTTTTATGATACACTAAAGTGGCAAACAAGCTTACGGCCCGCCTGATGGAAAGCAGCTACCGTAGCCTATGAACGCCAGTGGCATCACACGCGCGTTGCCGACCCTGTAAAAACCTCTTCACGCCCTTTTTGAAGAACCCCATGCTGTAGTCTTCTGTTAAAACCTCGACAGGCAGTTCATTCCAAAGTTTGACAGTACGCGGGAGAAAAAATCTCTGGAACCGCACAGTACGCGACCACTTAGGCTCCAATAATCTGTCGATAAGTTTCAAATTATCCGATCGGCATTTACTTTCAATTTATTTAGAATCAAAACAATAAAAGTTAGATACAAAGAAACAAAGGCAATAAATCTTGCCTATTATTGTCCACCTTACACTTCATAATAATCCTATAAAATTGTTAATTTCGCGACGTTATTGGTGTTCGAATTTATTGAGGTGTGACGCTACTATTACAATAAAGAACAATATAGAAAGGTGTGGTAATAAAAATACGTATAAATTATATGGCCTAAGCAGTGGGTAGATACAGGCTGATAATGATGAGTGATCGGTTAAGTTATTTTTTCTTATATATAATTTTATTATACTCCTCTTCTTCTTATCGTGTCGTAGTTACTTATATTTCAGAGGACCAGTACTCAGCCACGCGCACGTTCCATATGAATAATAACTCTTTAACATGGTAAAAACAAGAATAAATATTTTTTTAAGGTGACGTACTCGTAAGTTCGAAATTTCGAATTTTTAAACGAGGTTTATTCGATAATCATATCTTATTAAATTAAATTTGCATTAAAAAAACATTTGTTATAATTGAGTACCTGTTTTATTTTATTCCTTGATTCGTTAAATGATGAGATTTACTTTGCATGATAGAAAAAGATAGCGAACATAGGTCGATTTCAAAACTATTTCTCTTTCTTTTTTCCTGCTGTATTTACTTTTGTTAAATGAAAAATATATCAAAATAATTGTCATAACTATTTACACAATTGGGATATGGGATATTTCTTCAGTCGAAGGGGTTTAGAGCATACTCCCGGAGGAGTATGCTCCAAATCGCGGCTCAGCTGCGGGTTATGGGAGGCCAGAGTTTTCAAGCTTGGTTTAACGACTATCATCTATTGACTACAACCGAGACCGAGGGCTAAAAGTGCTCTCAGAAGCACGAAGGAGATCGAGATAAATAAAGTCATCCATAGACAGGCTACGGTCGATCTTGTTTAACTTGTGTGATCGATTACACTTACACGCATAACGACGCCATCGAGCTCCCACAGTATAAATAACAGTATAAGCACACCCCGGCCACTCCATACAAATGTGGTATCGTTGACTATTACATAAACAATGACATCTGTACAGAGCGAAAATGAGCGCGTGTGCGTGCGGCGTCATACAATCGGTTCCAGATTTGTCTCAGAGGGGAGGTGAGGTCGACACGAGAGAGCGGCAGGGAGAGGCCATACTGTATAAATAACATAAAATAAGATCTAAATTTTTGGTTACGCAAATGTATTTTTTGTTTGTATGTTTACGGCTTATTTGAATGATAAAAAGGAAAACAATCTTGTATGAATGGCGTCAAAGACTATTAAAATTAATGTGATTTTTTGGATATGACACCGACGTGACGGCGCAAACGAAATATTTGCATGTAATTATCTAAATGTACAAGCTGTTAGTAATTTACGACATTAATAAATCACAGACGAATATAAAAAATAAATCTTTGGATCTGTTAATGCAAAGATTTCATAAAATAAAATTATTTTATTGGAGACATAAAATACGTATCTAGCAGAAAAAGAGAATTAAACATTTTTACGTATGTTAATTGATAGCATAGCGTCGTTGCGAGTGTCAGTCTAATTGAACACGCAAGTTAAGCAAGCTCGACCGTAGCCTATCCATGGAGGTGTTTATTTATTTGGAGCTCCTCCATGTTTATGAGGGCACGTTAAGCCGTCGGTCCCGGCTGTTGTCATTAGATTACAGTCGTTAAACCAAGTCGGTGGCCTTTGGGCGGCTTGGAAACACTGGCCTTCGACAACCCGCGGTTGAGCAGTGTGGTGGAGTATGCTCTAAACCCCTTCGATTTAGGAGAGGCCCGTATCTCAGCAGTGTGATAATTATGTGTCGATGCTGACTGGGAATAAAATCCTTCAATAAACTTCAACTACTGCTCGATCGTCTAAGTACTGACACTCGACTTGGCTTAAAAGTCAGTAGCCTTTCGGAGGCTTGAAAACTGGCTTCCTGAATCCCGCAGTTGAGACGCGTGGTGGAGTATGCTCTATACCCTCTTTGATTGATGGGAGACCCGTATCCCACCAGTGAGATAAATAAGGATTGACGACGACGGTGGGACGATACTTTCTCTCTCTATTATTAACAAATTACCGCAATCTGTCAAAGCTGAAGAAAATGTGCACTGTTTTAGGAGAAAGCTTAAAGACTATTTAACAGAAAAGGCTTACTATTCTGTTGACGAATTTCTAAAGGATTAAATAATTGAGACATAATTTATTCATAATAAAAATAATAATCATATTTAATTGTATTGATAATAACTTATTTAAATATGACATGTATTTAGATAATTAACTTAAAATGCTTGCATGCCTATATAAAAGGTAAAATATGGTTTGTTCAACTGTTTAAACATTTATAATATCATGTTTACCCATATTTGGCAAGAAATAAATGATTAATGATTTATTATCTCTCTTCCGCCAAAGTCTCGTTCGCTAGTCAACAGGGTGCACCATGTCATCAATGTCCAGGTGATGTTGACTTTGTCTTTTTTTTTCATACTACGTCGGGTGGCAGATAAGCATACGGCCCGCCTGATGTGAAGCGGTTGCGTAGCCATATTAACGCTCGCAACATAAAATATCAGCATCTCCTTCCTTTCTGGTGACCTCACTCACTCACAGGAACACATTAACCCTCAAGGGAATTGTTATTTGGCTGCGGTATTCTGTGAGGTGGAGACATTCCCCAGTCGGGTAGCTTACAATTACGCTCCCTACTTCTCTTTTCGCCAGAGCTTCGTTTGTCAGTCCAGCAGGGTGCACCGCGTGTAGGTGAAGTTGACTTTGGTTCAAAGGTGTTGATGAACCACTTACACCGCAAAATTATAAAATATAGTCTGAGATTATAAAAATAAACATGATTAAAATAGGTTTATTCTTGTGGTCAATAAGTTGACCTCTTATAATAAATCAAACTGGCAATTACAAATTGTGTCGTAAGGTCGTATCTCGCCCCGCCCAAATATGGTTTTATTGTTGTTTAACACGGAAATATCAATTTATGACCAATGCATATTTGTTTGCGTAATAGAAACGTTTTGAGCATTTCTGGTTTTCCAAAATTGAAAAACTAAACATTTTGTGACTTTATTTGGGTGCCTATTATGAACACTCGGGTAAATCTGTGTTCCTGGTACCAATTGGAACATGGCAAATTAGTCTTTTTTTGGAACAAACAAATTGGAATAGAACAAGGCATGACAACCAATTGGACAAGGCATGGCAATCTTAGGGTCACAGCAGACATGCTACTTCAGCGATTATTGTTTTTGCGATAGTATTATAGAGGTGTGTTTTGACGACTTGCTGCACGCAAGTGGAAACCCGCGTTTTAGCTACTGCATTGGTTTTTGCCGATATGCTGTGTTTGGTCGCAGTATCAGAATTGCGCGATATAGCGGCTGTTCCGATGCTGCAATACATTTAGACGAGTTGTTGTGTTTGGTTTTTCTTTTATTTTTGTTTCAAACACTGAGCCATGTCCGCAGAAGCTAAAGCTGAACGTTGACGTCACAATTTGAGCGAAGTGTAGCGTTCGGCTCGGTCGCTGCATTGTGCGTCCAGCCCCCTTACCACCAACTCTTATTGCGATTCAATAACTGAATAGAATGCTTATTCATACCACTTAATAAGCGACTCTATGTATTAGAAATAGAGTCGCTTATTCATTGGTATGAATAAGCAATCTATTCAGTTATTGAATCGCAACAAGAGTTGGTGGTAAGGGGGCAGAAGTAGCTGCTACCGGCATTTAAAGGTGTGCGATGTGTAGTGTGTAATCGCTGAGCTGAAGAACTCGATCGCCGATTTTTTTTTAAACTACGTCGGGTGGCAGACAAGCATACGGCCCGCCTGATGTGAAGCAGTTACTGTAGCCATGATTACGCTCGCAACATAAAATATCGCTCGCGCGCCGCCACCCCCGCTGCCGATTCAGCATCTCCTTCCCTTCTGGTGACCTCACTCACTGGTCGTGGCTGCGGTATTCTGTGAGGTGGAGGTACATTCCCCAGTCGGGTAGCTTACAATTACGCTCCCTACCTCTCTTTTCGCCAGAGCTTCGTTTGTCAGTCAGCAGGGTGCACCGCGTGCAGGTGAAGTTGGCTTTGGTTCAAAGATGTTGATGAACACACTTTCACCCCAAAAATTTGGTTACACCGCATTCGGTGTTTTTATGTGTGCGATGCGTTAGGTCGCTGCATGAACTTCCAAAATGCAGATAAATTGTCAAAAATCGCCAATGCAAAAAGTAACATGTCTGGTTGGGCCATTATTGCGCGTACTGGAAAACGCAGCGTAGGGCGCCCTCCCCTCTAGATGGACTGACTATCTGGTAAATATTATAAAGAGGTACATTGCCCATTGAGACTTTTTGGAAATCTAAAGGTGACATAATCCATGTTTATGTGTCCATGTTTAGTATAGTGCGCGTCCTTCGGCAGTAATGACGACGATGATGTTGACACCTTTTGCCCATGAGGTTGGAAGAAAAGTTATGCATGCTTCTTATCAAACTTAAGTTTTAGCAGTTTTGACGTGAAATTATTATTACACTTATTCTCGCATTAAATACCTACAATTCATATCATAATATTTAGAAAATAAAATTAAACAACGGGTCACTCACGGATATTAAACGAGCAAGCCACTAATTTTGATTCCAAATGGAGATTACCATCAAGGCAAGAGTAACAATTTGACTAATCATATATCTAGACTTTGAACATTCATATCATAACTACTATAATGTCACTATAATGCAAATACGCCTATTGTAAAAAATACCAATGCTACCCCAACAAAATGTGGCATGGCCAATTGCAAAGTAAGAATTCTCGATGCAATGTGCGATCGAAATTAGCCGCATTGTGTAGCACAGATTAGCATTGAGAAGGTCGCGCTGCGTAGGAAGGGCGTGGCAGGAATGCCGTCATGACATTTTGGCTTCCTTAACTGGCTGTCTTATAATGGACAATTCATATCTAGGTGTAGGTAACAGTGTTACACGTCTTAAGCTTCGAAAAAAAGGAACGACAAAAAGAGAATCATCAGCCAATTTAAAATTTATGTTCTATAATAAAAACTTCCTGTATTTTTAAAGTAAATCGTGTTTTTTCCATTGAACAAAGCTTAATATATACAGCTGTTGTAGGTTATAGGTAATTAAGTAAGATAGCATCGCTTGGTATTCTTACTTTCCTACCATCTAGACGCAGAAAAAATAGTAATGTGGTCGTATTTGTACACATAAAACATGTCTGACATTAACTTTAACTCTAGAGGCTTAAATGATTACAGAGTAAGAGATTCATTCCTGTATTGGTAAAATTTAAATCATATTTTCTTTTTTAATATAAATATTACCCAAATATTTCAAGTGATTGCTTTTTTGATTTGGTTAAATAGTCTAGCATACTATGATAAAAACAGATTACTTTTTTTAAAAAAAATTTTTCCCCTCTCTCTCTCTTACTATGGTTATAAGTCTTTAAATAAACAAACTGCTAAATTAGCTAACAGTAAGTAGTAGTATCAGTTAACTATAGTAAAAAGATCAAATTCCAATTTCCCAAATGGTATCTGCCTCACAATTAAAATAAATATATTAACGATAGATGCGAGTAGGCCTTCAACTGTCAGAATAATGGGGTAATAATTTTTGCAAGCTCACTAATGTTATTATTAATGACCTGCCGAAGTATTAGATCAACTGTTTATTGTATAATGCCAAAAGTTCGCCGTGACAGACTAGATGGAAGCTGGTTTTGGTATGTGCAAAATAACTAAGAATATTAACATCCCGTTCATTTAAATCGAGGTAACCGAGTGATTTATTTATCTATAACTTTATTGACCACAATGGCATAGTATAAATGGGACATTAGGCGGCATTAATGCTAAATTCTCTACATCTCTACAAATTGAGCTTTGGGATTGTTCTAAAAATTTATTTCTTCTTTTTACAATTACCATACACACATGAGTACATAGCATAGAGCTCGATGGCGTCATTGCTCGTGTCACTCTAATCGATATAGCAAGTTAAGCAACGACAGCCGTAGTCTGTCCATGGATGGGTTTATTTCTAGAGCTCCTCTATGCTTCGGAGGGCACTTTAAGCTGTCGGTCCCGGCTGTTGTCATTAGATAACAGTCCTTGAGTCAAGTCAGTGGCCATTAGGCGGCTTGAAAATACTGGCCTTCGCCAACCCGCTGTTAAGCAGCGTGGAGGAGTATGCTCTAAACCCCTTCGACTGAGGGGAGACCCGTATTCCAGCAGTGGCACGAATACCCTTATTCGTGCCACTGCTGGAATACGGGTCTATGCGACCATGACCACACTATATTAACCGCTATAGAAGTGCAACAGGGTGAACCTTTAGGGCCAGCACTATTATCTTAGCTTAGGCATTCATCCCATTATCTCATCTCTAAATTTCAAATTAATTGTGTGGTATTTAGACAATACAGTTGACTCTGTAGTCTATGATTTGTCATCAGTCATACAAAATTTCAGCCAAATCGGTTTAGATCTTAACTCCAGTATAACTCTTTTTCCAAACAGCTCTCAAACATAAATAAAATATTTATTTATAAATAAAGATTAAACTATACAAAACTTCCGACTAATTGCACCCAGTATTAAAATAAACAGAAAAAGATTCCCTATACCTATATATATTAGGTACTCCATTGCTAGATTTTTTTTATACTACACTACGTCGACGACGACGTAGATGACAGTTTTCAACAACTTTTGGACAATACTATCTCTAAATACTATCGTTTCGTCCCAAAATTAACTTATTTACTACGTTCATGTTTATTCTGGAAGTTCTTAAACTCTTTGGAAAAAATAAGAAAAAATCTAAGTCAACGATAATTTCTGGACCCAAACTTGTTTACCATTAAGAAATGGCGCCATCGGCATAGGAAAAAAATCTATTGTTAGCCCCTCAGTTTTATGAATCACCAGCAGATAGACTTTTGTGCGGAGCTAAACAAGGCTCGGTCAGCTCTCTACCCTGACGCCGACATCCTATTGGAATCAAGTAAACAAAAATTTTGGGCATCTCAAAGTTTTTGTTCAGAGATCTGTACTATTTTTGGCACAAAATTTTTATAATTCCTTAGACCGTGCCAAGTCCAAGCAGTTTTCAAAAAGGAGCCGAGCGAGCTTCAATTACAGCACACTGCACTGAGCAATTTGTTTGATGAAATTGATAAGCATTGCTATTCAGCGAGGAAATCCAGCCATCGTTCTTGGTGCCATGCCACTTGGCCGCGACTTTCTTTAGTTTTCTATTTTTAATTAGCCAGTTTTTCTATTATTATTTTATTGCATTGTTTTAGTTCAAGTTTAGATTTTTTTTTTAATTTACATAGTTCTTATATTATTTATTCTTATATGTGTTGTATACTTGTATATAATACCTACTTATATTTTTTATTATGATAACATGTAGGGCGCCCATTACCTGAAACAAAAACAATTACAATTTAAATGTATCAGTATAGAGGTTAAGAAAAACCATTCCAATTAAATAACTAAGGGGCAATTCTCGTAATTAAAATATAGTCAAAATTCAGTTTCGATCCAGTCTCGATCGCACAAATGTCACATTTGGTATTCTCGTAACATAATATGCAACTTCAAAATTAAATTTAAGCGGGATTATATCGAAATATGTGTGAAAATTAAACAAATTAAGAATGTTACTTTGCCAACAACAAGAATTGATAATAATTAATTAATGAAATCAAGTATATAATTTTAGTCAATTCACAATTCAATCTCGATTTGGTCAACTTTCAATCTGCGTTCGTAGAAAAATTACGAGAATTGGCCTTCTGGTACCCATACTACAAGCTCTGCTTAGTTTGTCATCTAATCCAGATGGCAGTGTGTAATTTGTCCAAGAATATTAATTTATTTATATAATCTCTGTACCTGTATCAAATGGCCAGACTATTAAAAATGATATAACCTATACTAAAACCAGTCAGACAATGCAAATTAACAATTACCAACCTCCTTCCTTATCAACACTAAATTCGATCTAAAAGCACATACGGCAGAGCCAGAGTACTTTCTACTAAGGATTATGTTAATGCAAACTGCGAGTAATGATTAGTTGACAGCGATCCATTAGTGGTAGATATGGAAAGGTCATGTGACCGGTCAACGGGCAACCTTTAAATGTTCTTTTGAGGTTCTATTTATTTGTCATTGCACTAGATGACTCACATCTATACAATTTTCATATGTACACATCGTACAACTCACTGGTTTAGGTAGCCCCAATAGTAAACTCAAGCAACAGTTTCGTTTTGATGTTCAATAAGTGGATATAGAATAGTATACTTTATTGCACAAATATGACAATGATACATACAAGAAAGTATATCGGGATATGCAACCCCAAAACTAGATGGATCTATCTATCTTTGTGGAAGTGACAGGGAGAAAGTACAGTCGATAACGTTCACGGTTGACGAAAAATACCCTCTAATATACATTATTTTCTAATATACATTAGAGGATAGAGTTGGCGGAAATTATTATGATGATGTAGTAACTTTACTTATAGTACGAAACAATTCAACGGCAGGCAGGCAGAATCAATGGTACTTGGGGTAAAAAAATCTGGAATAGCGATGCTATGGCAAGGTACGTCGGTTTATCTCCACTCATCCCCCAAAATAGATGGATCTATCCTTGTGCAAGTGACTGGGAGTCTATTACATTATAGGATATTTTTTGTCAGCGGAAATAATTATGATTGCGGAGTAACTTAGTGACTTATAGTACGAAACGATTATTACTTGTACCGTGCTTAAGTATTATTATCTACTTTCGTGTTCAAAAATGTATAATTGTATATATAGACTATTATTATTATTACTCCTTAAAAACTATATAGATAATTTCAACTGCGACCGGTTAGTTGCTTCCTCAACAGCCTTCCTATTAATAAAGCGTTTTATCACGAAATATTCAATTACGAGCGCTGAACGGGCTTTAATCTACTAGATGTTCTGATAACCCGGAAAATTACTTCCACGAAGTAATAATTATTGTTACTCCCATACGTTTCACTTGATTATTATGGTGAACTTGCGTGCATTAAAATTTTAATACCTTATAAACTGGGTAAAAATAATAAATTTGTTCAACTTCTTCTGGACTGTAACCGGTTCATCAACATCTTTGAACCAAAACCAAGCTCACTTGCACGTGGTGCACACTGCTGACTGACAAACGAGGCTCTGGCTCTGGAAAAGAAAGGTACGGCATAGCGTAATTATAAGCTGCTGAATTTAGGGAGTAAGTACCTCCAACTTAACCTGAATACCGCAGCTAAATAACAATTCCCTTGAGGAATGTTGTGTTCCTAAGAGTGAGTGAGGTCGGTATAGGAAGGTAGATGTTACTGTATCGGTAGCAGTGGCGATGCGCAAGCAATATTTCATGTTACGAGCGTTTATATGCTACAGTAAGCGCTTCACATCAGGCGTGCCGAATGCTTGTTTGTCACCTGTATAAAAACAAGAAGAAAGAAACAAATAAAAGGTAAATTATTAATGTTGTAGCTTAAACGTAAACAAGACAGTACGTACTTTTCTCACGTTCCTCAAATTGGAAACAAGTTGGTAACCTAAGCGGATATTCCTCATTATGACTGACAATTTTATGACACCATAACCAAAGGGTCAGATTACGACGAGATAACTAATTTTTAGTTCACCGTCGAACCAGTTTTTAATTTTTATGTCCAGTAGCTATCGACTAAACATCTTTAGATTACATTATATCTATAAATATGTCAATAAAAATAAAAATATCATTGTCTAAGATGGCTTCTTAAAATGTTGCGCCTTATTTAAATTTCAAATTTTATTTAGTGCACACAATTTGTAAGGTAATATCCTATACCAATGTGATATTAATTTAAATACATATTTAGTTAATTAGAGGTCTATGCCAACTGCTATTTTATGACTGTGATTGAAAAATTTTGCATTAATGTATAGATAGCAGAGGTCAGTTGTCATAGTAAACAGATGAGCAGTAGCAACACTTAAAACGTGGCCCCGATATGGAGACAGCGGAAAAAATACCTACTTGCCATGGGAGTAATGGTGGTGAAGGACAAGTCTACCAATAGGTGTCGTAATATCTATAAAAATCCCGCGGCAATAAAGGTCTGCGTGATTCGGGGTACGTACACGCGAGTAGATAGATAAATACGTGTTTTAGGTAAAACTTTTCAGTTGTATGTATACAATTTTTTAGCTGTATGATATTATTTCAAAAGGACAATGTGCAACCATTATGTGAACAGTAGTCATATTATATAACGTCACCAAGGACACGAATAGTACAAATGGAGCGTCATTTCAGTACAAATTATTACTCGTAAGATTACTTCATTGCCCGTCTGTCCATCTGTCAAGTCTCCGTCCATCTGTCAAGTCTCTTTTTCTCATGAACACGTGGATCAAGTTAAAGTTACTATCAAATACTTAGAGCTGTAAAAAAATCGACGTTATAAGACAACGCTAGTTATAGAGGTGTCGAAAATTTGCAACATCAAAATCATGAGATTAGTGATCAAACTTCATATTTTCTATAGGGTTCAAATAATGTGAACAAGGTTTTTTTATAACTGCTACTGATTCGGAACTCTATGTGCGCAAGTTCAACTATTACTTGGCGCTTTTTGTAGACAATAAAATTTTCATGTGATCCATAACACATGTCGAAAATTTATTTCCATCCAATAATCATTACGGACCACAAAGTTTCTTCGCATGAATCCATAGCTTTATTATAATTTTATCTACTGTGGCAGAATAATAAACAACATTGATATTTTAACGTTTTATTACTGAATTAGTAAATCAAATAACAAAATTGATCGCCGAAATGGTATGTTTGAACTTTGACCCTTTTAAGTTAACGTCGTAAAATTAAGAAAGAAGGTAGGCGTAATTACTTCTTTTAATGTGTACCTACATCCGGAGTTTATCAGAAGGCTACAGTCTAAAAAAGATAGCTTTTTTATAACACTCAGACTTTTTTAGACATAGAAAACACGCATACTAACTGCCTGATTGATTGGATGCTCGCAACACAGGGGCATCAATCGCATATCAATAGTTTCTTTTTGCGCATCAACTCTGGCAATCATTCCACTGTTGGGATATGTTTGTCCCCTCAATCGAAGGTGTTTAGAGCATACTCCACTATATTTAGAGTCTATAATTTGTGTGAACTTTTGTCATTTTTCCTCTGGAACATTTTACTATTAAACTTTATGCATTTTGACAGTTACACAATCGATTCCTTTGGACGTTCTGTCACATGAACAGCCATGCCCCGGAAGGATATTATATTTTCATTTCATTAAACATTTTTTTTCAGTTGAAAAATAAATGTTTATGGGATAGAAATTATTTATTCTGTAGCCCTTATACCACTTCTTTACCCTTTTTATAGAAAAGTTGGCAAACGAGCGTGGGTATCACCTGATGGTAAGCAATCACTACAGCCGATGGACATCAGCAACACCAAAAGGTCACTGATCCGTTGCCAGCCTTTCAGGATATACATAAAACACTCTTCAATTTTATTTAAATGTACAGTTGTACAAATATCTTGTAACACACCGTTTGTCGCCAACCCTAATTCATCCTACTGCCGGAATACGGGCCACTCCTAAATCGATGGTGTTTAGAGCATACTCCACCACGATGCTCAACTGCGGGTTGGCGGAGGCCAGTGTTTTCAAGCCGCCCATAGGCAACTTAGCTTAACGACTGTCATCTAATGACAACAGCCGGGACCGACGGCCTAACGTGCCCTCCGAAGCACAGAGAAGCTCAAAATAAATAAACCCATCCATAAACAGGCTACGATCGACGTTGCTTAACTTGCGTGTTCGATTAGACTGACACGCCAATGAGCGACACACCGTTATAACACTTAAAAATTAAAATCGGCGTGAAAAAGATTCTCAGCTACATGGTATTAATAGTTCATTCTGTAAAATGTCACAAACATTCAATACATTACTGCAAACGTTTTAGTTAATTACTCACGCAGTATTTTACGACAACTGAAATTATTTATTAACATTTATCGTTCATAAGATACGCTGTGAAAGTCTGTGAACGAGAATTGACGGTTCGTTGTTATATGTAAGAGTTAATAAATTGCTCGGGTTAAGCTTTATTGTAACTGTCCGCTTAATTTAATAACCAAGGTTTATACATGTAGTTACGATATTGGAAGTTTTATGCACTCTGGAATTTATCAATTTTGTTAGCCAAGTATACCTTATAAATTTACTGTGATACTATTATTTGGTATTACGTCACTATGATTTATTTATTTATGTAAACAACATTAGAATACATAAAGGAAAAGAAAATACATCATAATGATGTATTTTCTTTTCCTTTAGGTATTCTAATGTTGTTTAAATATTAATAATACCACATAATCTCATCTTAAAAAAGGTTGAGCATTGCATATTTTTTAAGCTGGGGAAGTGCCTCCACCTAACGGAATACCGCAGCCCACTAAGAATTCCCTTGAGGATTGTTGTGTTCCTGCGAGTAAGTGACGTCACCAGAAAGAAACAAAGGAAGGAGGCTAGCAACGGATCGGCAATCCTTCGGTGTTATTCTTCGGTGTCATCTCCATGGGCGGTGGTGATTGCTTTCCATCAGGTGACCCACATATTCGTTTGCCCTCTCTCATATAAAAAAACAAATCTGACATTTGCCGTGCATTATGGTCACTGATAATACAAAAAAACAGAAGTTCTTAACAAATATTTTGTTGGTTACTCAGCAAGAAACTATCCATTTGACGAGGTAACATCAAAGTCTCAAACGACCGGCAAGTCAAAATACAATCGCATGAACCAAGTAATATTGTACACACAGGATTCTTTTACGGTATTTTGTTATTAAAAATAAATAAAATGAAATAAAAATACTTTATTTCGTGACCCAAGTTGACCCACATGCTCTTTGTCCCCACTCATAAAAAAGAACCTAAACGCGAAGGATCTCGTTGGAGTGCCCTTTAGCTTAAGTTGGTTACAAAATACAGTTAATGATAATCTAGTGAGAAATTATATATTACTAAGTAAATATCTTGTGCATAAATAAACAGAATAAGAAGACGATAAATGTTAAGTTATAGCGCTAAATTTGTGGTAAACGTATTGATTTACTAAACACTCCAAAGCAAAGTATCACGGAATCAATATAATTAATTACTCTATGGTTTTAACTGATTTTAATGCGATTAGTTAAGTAAATTATCGAATTAAGTTGTGATATTCTTGAATTATTATTCCAATTAATTATAATAAATTATCAAGCGGTTCTGTATGGATTTAATATGTATCAAATAATAGGTAAGATTTTTGTTCGAGTTAGTTTGTAGAGTTAGGGTAAGACTTAAGACACTACCGTATCAAAACCTTTGTAAAATATAGGTCAAGTTTTCACGATCAAGTTTTGACGAGCCCGGTGGTTGAATGGCTACTTTGACTCCGAGGTGGCGGATTCGGTCCCCGCACAAGACAAACATTTGTGTGCATGAACATGTTTGTTTGTCTTGGACTGTTTTATATGTATTATAAGTATGTATTTAACAAATGTATATAAATGTATTTAACATAAGCCGTGTGGTTTCCGGCAGACTAGAATAGAATCACTCCATTTCTTCCCGTGGATGTCGTACAAAGCGACTAAGAGAAATACATTGTCAAATATCAATCAGGCCTCCCCAACCCGTTTGGCCAGCGTGGGGAGTGTAGGCCAAAGTACATTTATCAATAGTCTAGTACCCATAGTACAAGCTTTACGCTTAATTTGGGACTTGATGGCGCTGTGTACATTGTCCAAAAATATTTATTTATTGTTTTTGTTTATTAGTCTTTATGTGACAGTTTTCAAAAGTGATATTAGAAAATCGGTTCACAGATTCGCTTCAAAATGTGTTTTTTTTTATTAATATTTCTCGCTTGGTGGATTAATGCCTGTTATTTTGAAGATATAGGAATGGAAGGAATGGAAGGTTTAGACTTGCCACAAATTACTACCTGAGTTTGCAAACAAAGTAAAAAAAGGCCGTCGTTCGAAGGTTCCAAACCTTATCGATAGTTGTATGTATAACAATAATTTAATAATAATAAATAGAGACAAACCTTTCACACAAACTCACCACTTTGTGAAAACACAGGAAGGGCTGAGACTGTTTGAAAGCCTGAATCATCGACTGAATTTACAAAGGCAACTAGCAAAGTGGATATGAATAACAAAATGCATTGCAAGCGGAGATAAAAAAACGATGTGTGCGTGACTACACTATAGAAGTGAAAATTTGTCATCTCGCTCACTCTCGCACCCTTCCGTCTTTACCCCAATAAGCGTTACAGAGCCGCGCGTGATGGGTCAGTCTCAATCCACTGTACGGATTGGATTAAAATTTGATATACAATTAGCTATTATGCTGTATGCTAAGAAAGAATTTCTGAAAAATTTTAGCTATGTGATGGCGGATTAGGGAGGAAGGTATTAGAGTGGAGGCCGCGCGTAGGACGACGAAGCGTTGGACGCCCTCCTTCTAGATGGTCCGATAACCGAACGAAAGCAGCTGAAAGCGGCTGGATGCGAAAAGCGGAGGATCGTATTTGGTGGAAAGCATTGGGGAAGGCTTATATCCAGCAATGGGTAGATACAGGCTGACAATGATATATGATGAGACCATTATCCAAGACCTCACAGAAATCTATACAAGTATGATATGGCTCTATGGCAAGTCGAATACATTTGAACCATTTTAAATGAAGATTGTTTACAAAGACTTGCTTAGCAGTCAGTTACAGACAGGTATAGAAAATTATTTTTCAATACAAATAACAATAACGTAGACGGAGAGAACAATGATAAATTTTGTTTTCTTATAGTTACCAACTTGACTACCTGACGGTGAATAATAGCCGACCAAAATTAAGTAAAAGACTGCAAATAAACGCAAAACAAATATTGATAACTTAAAACTTTCATATACTTCTTTCTGCGCGGCACCACCTATCTCAGATTATTTGTCCTCTACCCTAAGGTTGTCTGGAAGAGATCGCTCGACGATAAGACCGCCTTTGTACTAGTACTTAATGTTTTTCACTGTGTCTTTTTCTTATCCTTTGGTGAAATTAAATATATTGTATTGTATATTATACATAATTATAGTCAAGAATATTGGCAAAATACCAACACTATAATGTGACACCTTTCTACGATAAAATGAGAGCGCTTAGTATTTCCTGAATTATGTCAGCCTGAACAGACAAGAGCGATTGTTTTGTTTGTATATTTGCGCTAGTAGCAGATTTCAGAGATAACGGTTCAGCAACGCGTTATTTAATCTAGTTATTTTGGTTCACCAATGTGTTATTGATATAACTAGTTACTTTAGTAAATTAGTCATACGAATTAGTATACCGATCTAAAATTCAATCTTTTAAAAGTTTGTCAACTGGTTTACCTAGTAGTACATCAGATATTTTATAAATATTTATCAAGATTTAAAGCAAAGTTCAGGAGGCAACATAATAAATTAATTATTTAACTAATCAGTCACGAATGTTAGTCAGAAAAGAAGCAAGCAGCCGATCAATATACGTAAATAACCTTTGTAATATAGCCGCTAAATAATATATCTGAACAAGGATATGTTTGTTCACCATTTATTTATAACCTAAGGGCAATGATGTTATATTTCAAAAAGTATATAACAAATATAGAAATGTAACATAATATATATAGATATATATTTATTTAAATTTGGTCATGTGGCAGACAAGCATACGGCCTATTGAATTGAATTGAAAAAAGTGCTACTCTCGCGACTAGAAGTGTCTTATTGTAATAACATACTATAACACAATTCTTTTTTTGTTGCAACGTGATGCTGACGGATCCTTTGTCAGCTTTTATATCTGAAATATGAAAAGTATGTCTAATTTTCTGCCTATTTGGCTACAAAGCATTTACTCAATACCTATGCATGTATTAATGCATTTTATATAAAAAAATTCAATAATTGTTTTTGATTAGTGCCAACATTTTGCCGCGACGGAAAGTGGCGCGGGACAGAGTGAATGACAGGCAATTATCCAGCTTTCGTCTTGCCACAGTGGAGGCAGTTGGAACACATCTGCTGGGGAGTATGCTGGTGAATGCGTGATGAGAGCGTTACGAAAAAAAATGTGATTAGGCGAGGCGAACGGAATTTGAGAGGGAGATATAAGTAGAGCTAAAGAAATTTTAAATCAATCGTGTGGTATAAAGCACAGTTGTTTGTTTTTATTATTTTTATATTCAAAAACTTTTAACACAGACAAGGTCTAGTAGAAAGTCATCATGATGGATAGTAAACCTACTTAAATTCGATCGATTACGCAACAACGCAAAAGCAGGCAAAATTTTGAAACCAGGAACACTAGACAATAAATCAAGACAGAGATATTATGCATGTCTACGTCGCCTACGCAGGTACGACAACACACAGCGATCAAATTGCGCTGGGGGTCAGAGTTCTGTGTGCTATGATTTGGAGGTAATTTGCACATCGACTGCACAGTTATAGTGAGGTAAGATCTATGGATCATTTTGTGATTTATGTTTATTTTTAAAATGTAAAAAAAATGGTTGTCTGTAAAGTCTGTTTACGGACGATACGTTTATGTGATAACGTCATAAGAAAACATCGGCCGATGGAGTGGAAGAGAGATAGATGCTTCACAAGCCGAACGCTTAGGCCGATCGTGCCTCTTTATCGCTTGTTCCATATTCTCGCTGACACGCTCGGCTCAGGCGGAACGTGACAATGAGTCATGCTTTTTCATGCGTCCAGCTGGCGTTCATCGATTTATAAGATGTTATGTAATCACGATTCAAAAATTACGGGGTCGTTAAAATAATAATCATTCATCTCACTGTTGGGATACGGGTCCCTTCAATCGAACATACTCCAACCATGCTGCTCAGAAGCGGTAGATTATGACAGTCATCCAATGACAAAAACTGACCGACGCCATAATGTGTCCTCCCAAATCACGGCAGAGTTCGGGATAAATAAACCTATCCAAGGACAAGTTGTGGTCAATGTTGCTTCACTTGTGTGATCGATTAAACTGACATGCGTAACAACACCATCCAGCTCCTTTCAAATTTCTCTTTTATTGCTAATACTTCTTATACATCTCTGATGAAGATACTCCAATCATCTTATGCTTAATATTTCTTGAGATAATCGTTATTTTTAACAGTTTCGTATGTGGTTTATTATATCGTAGTATCTGATAATGATACGTGAGCGTTAAGTTAGTTTAGAACCAATTGGAACAGTTTAATTTGTTCACAAATATTTATCATTTATTTTATTTCATTTCTTATCAAAACGACCGCCGCTAACCAAGTCTGATTTAAAGAATTGCATTTTTATTAGGCGTGGATATCTCACGACTGGGTTCAAGGCAAACCGGCGTAATCAAAATTTCAAATGTTTTTAAAACATTGAGTCAGACGTGAAACAGGAAATTTATATCAGACCTTATATGTCTCATGTGTTTAGTGCATATATTTTAATATGCATTTGTATGAATCCAGGTGATCATTGATATAAAGTATCTGCTTTTTTATTGAGTGGAGAGATTTACTCTACGAGAGAGGAGAGGATTACACTACAAGTATCGCGCTGAGAATTACTTGATACAACTGAAATAAAAGTTACTGATTCTTATAGTACTAATGATAATGCTGCTGGTAAAGTTAATCGAACGTAAACTGTCTAAAGCTTAAACTAAAATTGATATGTTCATTTTCTTGAATACCATTGACAACCGATTTCAGCTAAACGATCGAACGACGTTTTTAATACTACGTCGCATACTGACAAGCATACAGGCCGCCTGATCTGAAGCGGTTACCGTAGCCATATTAACGCGTGCAATATTAAATATCGCTCCTTCTTTTCTGGTGACCTCATTCACTCGAAGTCGCAGTTACAACTACTAATTTGCAAAAGATGTATTACTTTACAAAACTCAACAGTTTTTAAGAAAATTTTAAATATGTATTTCTCATTCCTAAATAATTTGTAACTTTTAAAGCAAGAACGCATTAAACATCAAGATTTTAAAATACACCATGTTGCAACTAAACTCAAGTTTGCCAACCTCTAAGCTAAATTAAAAAGCCATCTCTCCATTTTATTATCCTACGCGGAACGTATAAGGCGAATGCGCTGGCACACGTGGGCAGCGGTCGCGACATTTGAACTGAAAGTGCAACCATGATGTCACCACACATAATATATTAAGCAGTGTGAACATAAACTTAAGTAAGTCGGCTAAGCTTAAGTTTAACCGCCTTAACTAAGTGTGTGGCTAAAATGTAGAAGCAATATAATGAATTTGATAATCACAAGCATAACCTAACGATACATTAGTAAAGCCGGCTAAACTTAAGTTAAGTCCACACCTATATTTAGCCGTATCATAACTTCAACTAACACGCGTCTAAATATTGGTGTGAACTTAACTTAAGTTTAGCCTGCTAAAATTAAGTTAAGTTTACACCAATATTTAGCCGTAACATAGCTTCTACATTTTTAGCCAAGGCCCCTTGGCTACACTAAGCCACACTAGCCGGCTAAACCGAAGTTTAGCCACAGCCAAATTTCGGTTTAGCCACTTAACTTAAGTGTAGCCAAGGGGCTGTCCCCTTGCCTAAAAATGTGGAAGCAATAGGTATAATGAATTTGCTAATCACAGGCATAACCTAACCTACACTTAAGTTTAGCCGGCTAAACTTAAGTTTATGTTGACAGCTATATCTTTAGCCGTAACATTCATATGGCATGTGAATTAGGAGCTCAAACCATACAAGGGTCTTCGTCAACAAGTCATACTCAATCTGCTACTGCGATATGAATCACCTTTCAATTAGAGAGGTTTAAAGCCACTACGTAACGCTATTCAACTGCCGATTTACAAGTTATCAAGTAATGATTATGTCAGTTTAAGGAACCCTCTGAAGTAATTATGCAAAATATGAAGAAACAACCTCACCATTGTACAACTCGTTAATATAATAATTTTCTATGTATTTGTTGTATATGCAATAAAACATTATACATTATATGTATATTTGTATGACTTTTGCTTTTGTAACACTGGCCTGATGTGAAGCGGTTACCGTAGCCATATTAACGCTGGCAACATAAAATATCGCTCGCGCGCCGCCACCTCCGCTGCCAATGCAGCATCTCCTTCCTTTCTGGTGACCTCACTCACTCGCAGGAACACAACAACCCTCAAGGGAATTGTTATTTGGCTGCGGTATTCTGTGAGGTGGAGGTACGAGTACATTCCCCAGTCGGGTAGCTTACAATTACGCTCCCTACCTCTCTTTTCGCCAGAGCTTCGTTTGTCAGTCAGAAGGGTGCACCGCGTGCAGGTGAAGATGGCTTTGGTTCAAAGATGTTGATGAACCACATACACCCCTAAATTGGTCGTGTGGTTTAAATATGAAATGTTTTTAGATAAGCCGAATTTAACTCTTTGACAATTTTTCTTTTAGAAAAAATATGATTGTAGCTTTAAATATTAGTTACTGTTTCATAATATATTTTATACGATGTTATGAATAATCAAATTCAAAGTTATGGCGGGAGCAACGTTTTGGTTACTGATGATGCGACTGTTTACTCATGTTTCTGGAGGTCGATATCAAATTTTAAATATATTTGCCTAGAATTATATTATATAATTATATTCTTTATTGTACATAAATATAATATAATAGAAGTGTAATTGTTACTTAGTATCTATTACTTATTATAAATTTATATTCATGCAGGCACAACATAACAAATTAAAATTTTGCAAAGGCGACTAGCTTATTAGTGATCTTTTCCAATGAGTGTTGTGGATTCGTACAATAACAGGTGGCAAGATGTTAACAAAATGTTAGATAATATACAGCTAGAATATATATTAGACTTAGATAATATATGTAATATCCGCGTGTTCGTTGAATTGTCGTATGAACCATCATCCCAGGTGATATTCGGAGCGATATGTAATATTATGTATATAATGTAATGTCATATTATCGGTTCCGTGATTTTTGGTGATATCAAGATAGTTAAAAAAACCGGCCAAGTGCGAGTTGGACTCGCGCACGAAGGGTTCCGTACCATTATCTATAAAAATGGCAAAAAAAATCACGTTTGTTGCATGGGAGCCCCCCTTAAATATTTGTTTTATTTTTATACAATTATTTATTTATAAAGTGAATATAAAACTAAATATTATGTGAGTATTTCAAGCGTCTATTTATTACCGTTATCAATTGCGAGCAAAAACGAGCAAAAAATCACGTTTGTTGTATGGGAGCCCCCTTAAATATTAATTTTATTCAGTTTTTTAGTATTTGTTGTTATAGCGGCAATAGAAATACATCATCTGTGAAAATTTCAACTATCTAACTATCACAGTTCATGAGATACAGCCTGGTGACTGACGGACGGACGGACAGCGAAGCCTTAGTAATAGGGCTCCTTTTTACCCTTTGGGTAAGGAACCCTAAAAAGGACAACTTCATGGACACAGTTTGCAGGAAACACAGTTTGCATGCAATATAATAAAAGTAAAGCACGTATGGTAAATTCCAGTGACATACAAACAGGAAACTACGTATTGACATTTCTGCAAAAAAATGTCGGTTCGCTTACCGGGCTTCGGTCGCATTTCATCTTGCCTTCGATCTTGTCGGAGAGTCTTCGAGACCTTGACATTCGTGTCAAATGTCAAATGGTTATTGAACTGAACGTGATAATAAAGTGGGAATATTTCTCTGTTTACCATAGAGCTGCAGTAGATTAGACTGCGCATTTCATAGAGAAGCGTCAACATTCGGTGAAATGACCCTTGAATAAACTTCTGCACATTGTAAAAACTTTTTTTAGTTTCAGACTGTACAGCGCTGTATAAGTTGAGAGACATTTATTATTTTCTTCAGGCGTGTTGTGCTTGTTCAATACATGACGTGGTATATAAAAAAAAGTACTTTACTAGTTCCTTACCGTTTAAGTCTCTATTCTGCATCTATTTCTGTTACTAGTAGGGCCTGCCTGATGTAAAATTATAATAGCATATAAATGATAGCAACACAAGGAGATACAAGAACTCGTCGCTACTAACGCAACATTTCCTCATCGTCATATTGTTACACTTAGGAATACAATAATCCTCAAGGAAATTGTTTGTTTTTAGGTCTCATCTTTGTGAGGTAGAAATAAACAATGTACTTCCCGGGTTGGGCTCTATATGTCTCCTTGCAAATAGGCAGGATGCATGCGTGATGCATCCTGCCTATTTGCATCAGGTTAAGTTGCATTTGGTTTTAAATATTATGAAAAATCTGACACATCCAATTGTACACTTTATTCAATTCAAAAGCGATATTCCTGTCTATATTAATATTCATTTTAAGTCTATGGTATTATACCCCGACAACTTTCGAAGCAACCGGCAAGCCTGATTGACTTTTCAAGGTTGATCATCCTTTAAGGAAAGCATTAAGAATGAACATAATGATCGTGGAGGATTGACATTTGACATCGTTTTAAGTTAAAATTATTTTAACTCGCCACTTTAGTTGTCGAGCAGATTGGGATTGTGACATGAAAGCGTGTAAATATCATTTTGAAAATAAATTACGACGGCGAAGAAAAATATTTCATATCTCAAAAATCTATATAATCGATATTTATTCCTATTGAATAAGTGTTAAGTATCAATATCTCAAAAATGGACATAGGTGATATTACTTCTTCACTGTCGTTATGTAACTTGTACAAATATATTTCTCATTCAGAAGATTGAAAAGAAGTTAATAGAGTGTTGTGTTCCTAGACGCACTAAAATTATAAAAAAGAAAGATTTGTATCTTTGTTTGCAATAACTGAACACAAAAACTTCCGCCTACCAGTGATCAGCGAATAATATAGGACATATTTTGGAACCCGTGCGAAACCGGTGCAAGCCGCTAGTATGTCATAATTTCTAATACTATTAAGGTGCATGGTATGTGTAAAATGATATATGTACTTGTCTACAACATTGTAAGTACAAACGAGTAACTATATATAGTTCGTAATTTATATGCGACTTGTTTTTCTGCTTCTCACACATCAACATTCCTTAAACGAGATCAACATTTATGTGTTCACAGATTGACAATGTCGTATATCTCAATAAATCTGAATTTTTAACTGTTTTCTTAAAATACATACATGCTTTAGCTTACATCTGTTTTATACTGAAATCCTTCGATCATTAATCTGAAATCTCAGTCATTTAGTAATGTTTATAATATGTATACGTGCCTTTGGTAAATAATATTAATGTTATTCTGAATAAAGTTATTACAAACAAAATTTGTAACCGACAAAGGTACAGTTAGGAAGCTGCCAAAAGTGCTTTTGTCTCAATAAAAACACTTTTTTCCCTCTATTTATTGGTGAAAACTTCTATAAGATAGAATACTTCTATAAGTAGACAAGGGAACAAATTTTTGTAAGTATTTGTTATAGTTTTTTATGGACAGCATGACCATCTGATCTTTAAGCTTAATTATTTTGGGATCAATAATCAAAGAACGAGTAAAGAAGTGATCCAAAATACGTCGAAACGCTTTAGACAACTTGAACCATATCTTATCTTAACCAATTTGTAGTTAACGGCAGTTTTCCGGCAAAACCGCCATCGTCGTTAATATTCCCTGAGATATCTTAATAAAATGATAGATAGGTCAGACGTGCTATCAAAAATGGTAAGAGACGAGTCACACAGAACCAAAGACTGTTGACTCAAGCTAATACTTGTTGGTCAATCTAAAAGGCAGTCAGTCATTGACAAATGAAATGTTTAGAATATTGTATTCAGTGCTCGTAGCGAAAATAACTTTACTATTGACAATACGTATTCTATCTTACTGACGCTCAATCAATCAAATCAAATCAGAACGACATTTGTTGATAATTACGCACACACACGCATGGATGTCCAAAAATGTCCTTTTACTCTCGGCAATTCGCATGGTGTCCTACCGACATTGATTAATTTAATAACGGATGTGACATTTTAAACGCCCTTGCGTGTGTGAGCTAAAACAATGCGTAAAGTATAACCTATCTATTTCATTGTGACATATCATCAATTCCATATCATAACCTTTTAAGACCAAACCCATTCAACTAGGTCCAGGCTTTAAATTAACGTTAATTCATTTAGGAAGCAGCGTAATGAACTTTGCTGGAAAGGTGAACCAGTTTTTACTATCGCAATTGCTATTCGGATTTGAATATAAAGTGCTTATTGCTCGGGAGGCGTGATAAGGCAAGCTTTGCTTATTGCGTTCTTAGAATTGGGTCAAGGATCTGCTTCAGAGCATTTTTTTTTAATTAATGCCAAGGTTATATGTGTAAAGGGTCAATTTATACCGCCGCGGAATGGAATGGTTGTCCATTTCGCTTCATGACTCGAGAAGGCGCTCGAATTCGCTGGAATGCTCGAGTATTCTCGCGTATTCCATTGCAGTGATCAACATGACCGACTCCCCGTTCGCGCCACTTCGCGCGCGGTTTTCACAGGCAGCAACAGCAGCTAGGGGAATTCTCGAGAATGCGCGAAGATTTCCCGGAAAATGCGCGAGTTTTTTTTGGCTCGTATTTAAGTTTATATGTTATGCAATTGACATAAAGTATGCTATGTACAATTTCGTTGCAAAAAGTCGCTTCAATTCCATTCCGCGGCGATGTAAATAGAGCGAAAATAGTTTGCGCCCGCGACTTCGTACGCGCGTATAAGAAAGAAAAGAAAAAGCACTTTATTCTGATAGGTGAAAAAATACATAACTGGTAATAACAAAAATTAAGACCCGCTTATTGTCCAGCACAAAAGGATCCATCTCACGTATTTCGGTATCACGTGCAAATTTTACCAAAACTCCTTAGCGGATGGTTACGTCATAATGTCGACGAGGTAGATCCTCATCGACAAACCTTATTCATCCCATGCTCTCTCGGGTCTCCCCTCAATCGTAGGTGTATACCTCACCATGCTGCTCAACTGCGGGTTATCAGAGGCCTGTGTTTTCAAGTCGCCTAAAGGCCGCTGACTTGGCTTAACGGCTATCATCTAATGACAACAGCCGTGACCTATGGGTGACAGTGCCCGCCGAAGCATGGAAGAGCTTGATTCCATATATAGACAGGCTACGGTCGACTTTGCATAACTTTCGTGTTCGATTAGATTGACACGCGCAACGATGCCATCCAGCCTCCTTACCACCAACTCTTATTGCGATTCAATAACTGAATAGAATGCTTATTCATACCAATGAATAAGCGACTCTATTCACCCCTTACCACCAACTCTTATTGCGATTCAATAACTGAATAGAATGCTTATTCATACCAATGAATAAGCGACTCTATTCAATTGAATAGAGTCGCTTATTCATTGGTATGAATAAGCATTCTATTCAGTTATTGAATCGCAATAAGAGTTGGTGGTAAGGGGGCTGCTCCTCTTGATATGGTCAGTGGCCTAATAATTAATACTTGACTGCAAGCTTCTCATAAACCGTCGAGATTTGATAAAAGAGATCACGGTTCGACCGTGCAATCGACAACACAATATGGGAATAAATTCGGAATGAGCAATAAACCTTCTATTATCTATTATATTATTTTATGCACACCTGCATTCAATATGGTTAATGCGAGTTAGTATTAACAGAGGTTACGCCCTACTGTCGAGCCTCGGGTCATGTGCAACTTGAGGTCCGTAGGGTCACTATGTTTACTACGAAAAAGTCGGGATATATACACAATTGTGTACTATGAGTATTGTGTAAGCGATTTTAATTACTTGTGATCAATTGTCCCAAAAAGGACTAAATGGATTTGGATAACCTAAATACGGGGTATACTTTTTATTCTGGTAATGTGTTCACCAATGTGAAACTACAGGTAGAAGAATTATTATAATTTAATAGCTGATATCAGACCACTTCTGATACAACAATACTTTAAAATTAATATATCAACTTAATATCTTTACTAACATAGTTTATAAGCATTACTATCAACATGAGTCTTTGTTACTTAATTCAATAAAAATATTCATTCATTCATTCAATACATCTGATAGATGACAAGTAATACTTAATAGAGAGATAGCGTCACCCTGCGACTTTACAGCAGTAAATAGAAATGCTAAAATTCGTTAGAAACCGACCCGGTAGTTCAGTTAGAAAGAGTACTCGTTATTGAGAGGTTGTGGGTTTAATTCTCACGTAGGTTGAGGAGGTGCATTTCGAAGTTGTGCTGGACATGTTACAGTCAAATCTTAAAAACGGTTTATAATAATTACCTCAATCTTAAACACTACTAATGTCTTTACATAATCATTTATCTCAAACTCAATCACAAACTAGTTACTGAATTACCATAGAATGCTATTATTGTCCGGTTAAATACATTCACTCTTGTATAACTTTCTAATGCAAAATCCCTGTTTAGCTAACAAATCCATGTCCCCTCGTTTGCGTAATGTGTGAGCACCCTACGCAGCACCCGTTTGTGTTTAAGCATTTCGTGCAATTGTTTATTACGCACAATGTGTGGTTGTCTGGATATTCTTTTATATTCTTGAATATTTTTTAGGTTAACATAATTACAGTAAGTGTCATCTAGCTGAGTCGATCGTTCTAGATAATAATAATAAGTGTGGACTAGATAGGTTGGCAAGAATTTGGACGCATATTCTGAATTGAAAATTCACGACTTCGGGCGATATAGAAATGTGTTTATCGTTGATTCGCTTTACCCTCAGTACTTCCTAATTTAGTATTTAAATAATTTATAATTTCTAGATAACCCCTCTATTTATTAGTGAAAAATGTATGAAAATCCGACTGTACGTAGTTTTTGAGATCACCCTCGACCTCGACGCACTATGATCTACGGAGTCTCCGGGGCAGATCAGCAGAAAGTTGATTTTTATAAATCTATTATTTTTTCTATGTATGATAAGTATGTATTTAAAAAAATAAATGTCTAGTACCCATAACACAAGCTTCGCTTACTTTGGGGCTAGATGGCGCTGTGTAATTTGTCTGACAATATTTATTATTTATTTATTATTATATAAATGTCGGCAGCCAAAAACGCTTACGATCCGTCTGATATAAAGCGGTAACCGTAGCTTATATAGACACTTCCATTAGTAAAATTTATGCGCTGGCACCCCTGCTGCTGCAGGATCTCCTCATTACTTGGAAACTCAGTCAATTGCATGAACACAACAATTCTCACGAATATTGCTATGTGCTGCACTATAGTCACTTTCTCAGTCGAGATTGATATGGTCGACTTTAATTTCGCCAGAGCCTCGGTTGTTAACCGGCAGAGTACACCATGTGTGTTGGGTTGGGTTTGACTCTAAAAATGATCCACTTATACCTCAAAACATAGATTAAACATAATGATCTATCTATAATCTGGGTACTAGAGTTTCACTACGAGAAATGTTAAAAGAAATAAATATTCATACTGTCGTATTGCAGTAATCTTCACAAATATAATGCATGTGCATCAAAATTATTCAGCAGTTTAAAAAAAGATGTGATTTTGATAACATAAATATTAGAAATAAAAACAAACTCCAGCACTGAGATTACACAAAGTACGAAAACATTTTTGTATCTGAGTGTACAATATATATATATATATACATATATATATATATACCTTGAGGGTTGTTGTGTTCCTGCGAGTGAGTGAGGTCACCAGAAAAGAAAGAAGGAGATGCTGCGTTGGCAGCGGAGGTGGTGGCGCGCAAGTGATATATTATGTTGCGAGCGTTAATACGGTTACGGTAACCGCATCACATCAGGCGGGCCGTATGCTTGTCTGCCACCCGACGTAGTATAAAAAAATAAAATAAAAAAAACCGTTCGCCCTGATCGATCACACTTTTTGTAACGCTGTCGTCACGCATTTACCAGCTTATTCCCCAAGTCAAGCATGTGTAAAGAAGTTTTGCTTCAAAATATTTGAATTTGAAAATTTTATCATATAAGTATAATTTTATCATATCGGCGTAAGTAAGTAAACATTAAAAGTCTGTTTGCAGGTCAACACAATCCAGTAACTTGAAAGTAATTCCAACCAAGTCATAAATATTAAAGTTATTTCTGTTCTTGATGTATAGACAGCCCGAGGGAATCATCAGCAGTGGCGGAGCAGGTGGTTGTTACTTTGTGGCAGCGATGTGGGGGCAAACGAGTTATGAGCGGGTTTACTTAGACGTGACTTTGTTGGCTCCGTGTGAACTAGATCTTTCGTAGTTCGTACTTCTTAGGGCTTGTTTTTTGTACTACATCGGATGGCTAACAAGTCCACTTCCTGCCTGATGACATAGCATTACTTATTCGCTGTCGACCTCGTTGACTGTCAGGTGATTTCACTTAATCGCAGGAATACAACCACCTTCTAGAGATTTGCTACTGAGATCTATTCTTTTGTAAGGTATTTTCCGAGAGGAGCTGCTCCTTTTCTTAGCAGTGTACCCTACCACTCTTTAGATAAGTCCTCGTTTGTTGATGTGCATTATACATCACGTGGCGAGGCGAGGTTGGCTTTGGTTCAAATAATAATACGATGTTGCGTCATATATATTATACCCCAACGTTCTCCAATCCCAATCTCAAGAATAATAACTCAATCACAGTAAGCTCTTAATTTAGTTTTTTTTTGTAATAGTTAAGTCGTATTTATTAACCAAATTATTAACGCCTCACTAATGTGAGGTATAGTCTGCTGGTAAAACGTTCATTAGTCAACTCGAGAACGCTCTGAAACTAGCCCACTTACCACCACCTCTTATTGTGATTCAATAACTGAATAGAATGCTCATTTATACCAAAGAATAAGCGACTCTATGTCAAATGGAATAGAGTCGCTTAGATACTTCGGTACATCTTCGGTATATCTTCCATACAGCCCCCTTACCATCATCTCTTATTGCAATTCAATAACTGAATAGAATGCTTATTCATACCAATGAATAAGCGACTCTATTCCATTTGAAATAGAGTCGCTTATTCATTGAAATTCGATTTGAAATAGAGTCGCACGCAAATTGACGCATTTCAATACAGTTCATAAACTCACATGGCACTATCCAAACCAATTACATACCCATAAACAAAGATTATAATATCTATAAACACAGATGACAAACGTATTGACATAATTGGTCTACGGCCGGCACAGAAATGCCAAAACAGTCTAAATGTAACACAACAAACAATGTGAGGTAAGCCTGTGGCATAACAGCATGATACTGAGCGAATGATGTCGCCAACTATTGTTGTGTAAACATTATATTGATGCTGTTGTTAGGTAACGGTTATCGCAGTTAAGTAGGTACATGGTATTACTTTTGTTGGAAATAGATCACAGAGCTAAGTACCCATGAGCTTTAACAAAGATGTACAGTCAGTTCCCTAAGATAACTGGCCACTCTGCCATACAGTTTAGTATGGCAGAGTGGTCAGTGCTTTTGCCTTCACATATATGTTTATGATAAAAAAGCAATCTGCAGGAATTGGATGAATATTGTTTTAAATATTTTTATTATATTTTTTTTATTATTATTATTTATTTATTTACTTCAATTTCATCCCAGTTTGCGGAGTACTTGACTGACCAACAGACTGGCAAGTCATACAATAATACAATTTTAAGCCTTACCAATAATTTTAAGCTTTAACAATGAATTAAAATACAATTTTCAAATAAAAATGTTACCTGTTAAAATATATAGATTTTAGAAATTACTAACATTAGTATCAGCCGATATGTCAATATGAAGTAATCAAAAATATTGCAAACAATTATTCCAAATTCAATTAATAATATTTCTAACATAGGATCAAATGCAATTATGCATTTTGTTGTACCTTTAGTATGACCTAGTTTTTACTTTTTTACATGAAATAAACGAATGTAACATGATATGAATACTTAATTACCGAAGAGCGGAGTTATCTAACACAAGTATTTTATTAAACGGTACCTTCAGAACCTCCCGATAATTCTATGTACCATGTTATTGAATAAACTACTTTGTTTCTCCTCGAAGTTTTTGGCGGTCAACGTGGGGTAAAAAAGCTCAGCAAAAAAAAACTAGCTTCTCGTGTAGCTGAAACTATTAACTAACGAATAGAAATAAAAATATTAATATATTATTTCATGCGTCGAACATGTAATAGATTTTGGATAGAGATTGAATTTAAATGCGTGGGTCGAAAACGGTAAATTCGTTATTAGGACTTCTATACCACACTTCTTGAATGTTTATTTTCAATCGATATACTTACTTCCTATTGATACATAATGCGGTATCGATCGTGTCATTCGATTGTATTCATAAAGGCGAGACGGATCGCGACAGTGGGATAAAGCATCGATGCGCCCGCGCCGCGCGACACATGTATGTCTTTATTATTCTGCCCACGCTCGTGTATACACGGCTTATTATCAACGAGTATGTCACCGATTAGTTATAGATGGGACAGTTATTTCGTAACTTGAAATATCGTACTTTAATAAGCTATTGAGAAATATTACGATGGCGTTGCGTATGTCAGTCATATCGCGCAAGTTAAACAAAGTAGCCTGTCTATGAATGAGTATGTTCACCTCGAGCTTCTCTATGTTTTGAAGGCACGTAAAGTTATTGATCTTGGCTGGTTTGAGCAGCTTATAAATACTTGACCTCCACTAACCTACAGCAATTGAACAGCATACTGAAGAACGCTTTAAACCCTTTTTATTAAAAACCCGTATCCCAACAGGGGAATGAATAGGGGTTGAAACCCGGTAATATTATTACGTTCATGTGAGGCCTCTAGATGGTAAGATGATTTCAAAAAAGAGACTAAAAGTATTTGTTTATTTATTGCTCTCATGTTCTTTGTTACATTTGTTCGAAACATGAACCCAGATAGGGCACAAACATACATATTTTTATCAATTAACATTTATAGCTTTACAAATTCTTAATTAAATACAAAAATTACAAAATTTCTTCAATTATCAATTTGCATGCATATCACTTATATTATACAATTGTAAATAGAGAAACAGAATAAAGATAACAAAAATTAAAAGTAAGTAAAAAAAAATGAGCGAGGAGTTTGTCTTCTTATATGACCCTTTACTGACTTGAATGCTGGATCCGACTACGATAGAATCAAGGGTGGCAAGGTGGGCGCTTTGGCTATTTAGATTAGACTATCTGCGTGATACCCACTCTTTGGCGGGTCACGCCCAGGGCGGCCGCCCACGCGCAGGTCCTAAAGGTTACACCTCTATGTATTTGCTCACAAACAGAGCATTGATCGAGCGACACCCGAGGTCGTCGCCATTGATTTATTAGATATCAATACTACCGATGTTTGGACGTATTTTTATTATAAAAATATATAGTTGTGTACAAATAATGGTATCATATTAGATGGTATTAACAACCTATATTAATCTCACTGTGGTACGATATTGGTCTCCCTTCAACCAACATTTCGCCACTACTGCTGCCAGCGCAGCAACTTCTTTCTCTCTGGTGACCTAACTCAGTCGCAGGAACACAATAATCCTCAAGGGTATTGCTATTTAGCTGCGCTTTTCTGTAAGGTGGAGGTGCTTCCCCAGCCGGGCAGCTTATAATTACGTTGCCCTACCTCTCTTTGCACCAGAGCCTCATCAGTGATTCAGCAGGGTGCAGGTGAGGTTGGCTTAGGCTCTAATGATGGTGATGAGAAACTTATACCTCTTTACTTTTCCTTTTCGACCGTAATATTTCTAAACCGTTCCAGTTTTGGAAGTTTTCAATTATGAAAAAAATAATTTAACCTAACAATTAATTCGAGTAATTGGTCATTTAAAAAAAATCAGTAACTTACATAATTCTATGTAAATATTTTTTAAATAGTTTTCTAGTATAAATTTTACGTTTACTTTAAAACCGTCAGTTGCGGGACGCTTAGATGTATGTAGGTAGGCAGTTTAGACACCTTGCGCACGCGCCCTTCGATAAATAAGCTGCCTTTATATATGTTTTTGAAAACAACTTAAATTTGCGTGTTTTGGAAACTTTCTGGAATGTTTACTCGAAAATAGCTTTTCTTACCGAAACTACAAAGAATATCTTTTCTTACCGAAGATCCAGAGTGACTACCAGCAAAATTAAACACAATTACCTAATTTAAACATAATTAATAATCTAAGCTGAAATCCAATGGAAATCGATTTCAGCTTAGTCGGTACTACCTCTGTCCTGCAACCGTAGTAGGGCGCGTCCTTAGTACTGAGACAAAAATTTAATCACATTGAAAAAAAAAATCAGTACCGAGTTAAAAATTCACCGAAAAACATATAGCGAAAAAAAAGAAATATAATTGTTTTGTTATACAATTTATTTATTTTCACACTTTATTTTTAGTAACCTAATTAGATTCCAAAAGTGATTTGTTTGTTAACATTAATTTATTATGCCCAATTTGGATATAGTTATTTTGAGGTATTAATGAGACATGACCTTATAGAGAATTTCCTTCTGGTTCAAAAATGTCTCTCCATCAACCCACGCGTATATCTACAATACTGGATCGCAGAAATTCATCATCGCATTGGACGTGTAGCTAAATGGTCTTTCAAAGGTAATATATCAAGTTTATCGTGGATGCAGGTCTCAACCCACAACCTTGCGGTCATTTACAGATTCTGTATTATCCTGAATGGTTGAATGCTCCAAGGAAGTTATTGTGTATTACGGTGGTACAGTTAAGAGCAGATCATGCTTGACATTTATAATGCGATAATAACTCATATTACGTACGGGATAAGAACAAAGGCCTAAGTGGCAAAGCCGACGTGCTCTAAACAGCTATATTCGTACTAAGTTTATGACTAAACGATCTAAGGTCGAAAATAGTAACGTGCTAAGTCTTTAAGTGATTCTAAATCATCTTGGGATAAAAAAATAGTAGTTTATGAAACTGTTGCATAATAAGGGTTCTTAAAATACGAGTGTGAGCTTATCACATGAGCCGAAGGCGAATGTGATAATAAATCACACGAGTATTTTAAGACCTAATTATGTGCAGTTTCATACACTACTTTATCTAATCTAATGAAATAGGTGACAATAATATTTTAAAGAAAACCATGAAGTTAATTCGGCAGCTTTATTTCTTGCTTATAAATCCATTTGCAGATGAGCATGCGTGGTACGCATGCGCGACGCGCCGCCGCGGCGCCGCGTTTACAGATTATATAGAAAAAATTTTCAACGTTGCAATGCATTTGCATTGCAACCTGTTTAAAATACCTGTATCCAGGGCTGAAGCTGTATCGAAATGGAGAAAAAGTTATTTTTCGATACAGTTGTCTATAGAAGAGCTGAATCGAAAAGTAACTTTTTAAATTTATTTTGATGTATAGTGCGTAAAAGACTGACATTAAGATTCTGTGTTTAGTTTTTTAATCTCTAAATTTCCGTATGAGATTAGATAAAAATATTTTTAGTACTTTTGTTTGAAAAGTGTACTTACTACTTACTTACGGGACTAATCAACATGCATTAAAAGTTAGTGCTTATTCATTACCTGTTGTCATTATATTTTTAAATTCATTTGTTGCAACATTTTACTTACATAATTATTATTTAATAGATAATTTTGGCAAACTTGCCCATTTTATTGAAATATTTTTAAAATAGAAAAAAATCACTTCACTGTCTAGGCGAGATTTGAATCTACGATTACACGATCGGTCGAGTGCTCTTTCCAAATGAACTTACATTTACATTGTACTTACATGATCTCAGTTCATTATTCAGGCTTCAGTACCAAATCTCGCCATTTACTATTCATATTTACATAGCATGCTTACCTGGAACAAAGAATAAAGATATAATTAGTAATATTTGACCTTGGAAGTGTTATATGGCTGCGGTATTCTGTGCGGTGGAGGTACTTCCCCAATCTGGCAGCTTATAATTTCGCTCCTTACCTCTCTTTATTACGCTCCCTTTAACGATTTAGGAAATATAAATAAACAAGTCTTGTTGGTTTGTATTTACAAAATTACTTTTTATTTGTTTCCAGTGTTTTCAAGCCGCCTATAGGCCACTGACTTGGCTTAACGACTGTCATCTAATGACAACAGCAAAGAATCATGAAAGAGATAAATAAACCCATCCATGGACAGGCTATGGTCGACGTTGCTTAACTTGCGTATTCGATTAAACTCAAAGGTTACATAAATTATATTAATTAACACTTAGCGACCTCAGTCGTTAAATGCGACAGTTACTAATATTTGTATCTATAAGAGACAAACGAAGGACTTTTGAAAATGCCCACGGGATAAAGGGATACGCGCGTACGAAGCCGTGGGCGTAAGCTAGTATTACTAGTATGCGATAACTTTATTCTGCTACGAATTGAAAAGAAGTTCAAACTATTACACATAAGAGCTCAAGAGTCACCTATCATGGTAAAGGTCTCAGTCAAATCCGATCACTTTCCCGTCCGAGACCGCCGGATTAAGATCCGAAATGTCAGTGGCTGTGACATTTTTATGCGACACAGCGACATTTCGTTTATGAGCGATACCATCGAGCCAATTAGAGATTAATTTTATTTTGGTAGGGACGTGAGAGCACAATGAAATTAAGGGTATGTTCATATTGAAGATAATATTTGACGAGATCGGAGGTCGAATGGCTAGCAATGGCACTTTGACTCCGAGGTCGCGGATTCGATCCCCGCATAAGGCAAATATTTGTGTATAAACAAAATATGATTCCAAATTGAACTACATATTACATTATTTTTTTAAATCAAAGTTGGTCGAGGCGTCAAGCGACCAGAGAACTGGCATTGCTCAGAGAATAGAGATTGCTATTCAGCGATGTAATTACTGTCAGCATGCTTGGTTATTACCAACAAGGGGTAACGATTTGGGGGAAATATTTTATTTATATATTTTTTAAATATTGGGGGGGGGGGGGGGGGAACTAGCAAGTGGTATTCCTGATGGAAAGCAATCACCACAGTCCACGGAGATCGCCGATCCGGTGCCAGCATATACTCCTTTGTATTCTGTCTTTCTGCTGACCTGATCACTCGCAGGAACACAACAACCCTCAAGGGAATTGGTATTTGGCTGCTGTGTTCTGATAGGTACTTCCCCAGGAGGGAAGGTTACACGATACGCTATACCATACATCTCTTTTTGCCAGAGCCTCGTTTGACAGTCAGCAGGCCAACATGGCTTTGGTTTCAAGATATATATAGCTAGCTGACGCACCATTTTCAGCGAAATTCATTGAGCTTATGAAATCGTCCGGTCGTCCTGTCTGTCCGTTGCCATGAAACTCAAAATTTCGAAATTCTGACTTCGGATTCGTGTAGACTGTAGAGCATCAAAAAGTAGTAATGTAAAGTGACCTCGGTTTTCCGATATCAATTCGGAATTTCGAAAAAAAAAATATCGCTATGGTGGCGCATGCTGCGCGTCCGATATTTTTTTATTGTAATCGTAGCCTTATTTAATTAATCAAGATGGATTTTTACTATTTTTAGTGAGATTGACGACTTTATTATATCGCTGTAGGAGTATTGTGATTTATGACAGATAACGAAGTTTCGTTTGGGTGCAGATTATCAATATTAGATGACAGTACCGACACCGAAACACACCGATACATTGAGGAGCTCGATGGCGTCGTTGCGTATATCAGTCTAATCGAACACGCAAGTTCAGCAACCTCGACTGTAGCCTGTCCATGGATGGGTTTATTTATCTCGAGCTCCTCCATGCTTCGGAAGGTACGTTAAGCCGTTGGTCCTGGCTGTTGCCATTAGATAACTGTCGTTAAGCCAAGTAACTTTGTGGACAACACGAGACTTTGTGGAGACCGGTATCCCAGTAGTGGGATGAATAAGGGTGGACAACGACGACCGATATACATGATTATATTTATGACGCAATCAGGACATTTTGACTATCTTGTTATTATACCAATAGGATAAGACAATCAGGACGTACTGAGTCATCAAGACATTTGACAATTTGTTAATCTACAAATAAATAAAATTGAAGAAAGGAAGGAGGAAGGCTGGCAGCGGATCGGCGATCCCTTGGTGTTGCTGATCTCCATGGGCGGTGGTGAATGCTTTCCATCAGGTGTCCCAAATTTTTGTTTGCCCCCTCTCATATAAAAAAAGTGTCTAAAGGTTTGTGCCAGCTTATCTCCGAAACAGCAGAACCAATTTTGACGATACTTTCACTAGCAGATAGCTGACGTTTGAATGATTTAGGTAAAACATTTATATAAATTGTAAAGCAGACAATAAAAAAGTTTCAGTACTGAACTGTTACCATTGCAGTTTCAATTCAAAGTCATTACTATTTCCTGAATAGTAGAATACTAACAAATAATAACCAAATTATTATGTGGGTGCTCTACATACCTACGTAAGCAGTTGATTATAGCTTGTATGTTTTAGGAAGTACTCGATTTGGCCTGGCCTAAGACATTAAACTTCGTAATTCTGACGAGCTCGGTGGTCGAATGGTTAGCAAGGGACACTTTGACTCCGAGGTCGTGGGTTTGATCAGCACCAGACAAATATTTGTGTGCATGAACATGTCTATTTCTCTTGGTCTGGGTGTTTTCTATGTATTATATGTAATGTATTTACAAAACACTGTATTTAAGTATAATATCAGTTATCTAGTACCCATAGCACAAGCTTAGGTGCCTACTTAGTTTGGGACTAGATGGTCGTGTGTATTTTAAGAGTGTGTAATTTAATTTAGAGATCTTTCGGTGGCTTCAAAACACTAACCTCCGCCAAATCACAGAGTAGCAGCACAGCATAGTAATACAACCAGTACTTTAACTTCATACTAGCGCCTGTGCTAGCGCCCAAAACGGCGCACGCAATCGTGCGCCGGGCGCACCAAAACTTCCTGAGCGGTCGTGTAAATGACGCTTGGCTGTTTTTGTTGAAGTACTCAAAGTCAAAGTCAAAGTCAAAGTGAAAATTCTTTATTCTGTGGGCCCTCGCGGGCACTTAGACACGTCTTTTACAATTAGGTATATTTTTTTTATCTACCAGCATTTCGGAATGACCATTGACGAGAAGAAATGCCGAAAGAAACTCTGTCAATATAGGTCTTCAACATGTGTCAATTAGGTTCTACTAATTGTTTTACTACGCTGTGGTAAAACAGCGTGGTAGAATACGCTCTAAACCCCTTCGATGCATGACAGGCCCGTACCCCAGCAATGACATGAATTTGGGTTCATGCACGTGGTGCGTTTACGTAGGAAAAGCCACGGACAGTAGCTAGTATTACAATAAATAAATAAATATTCCAGGACAAATTACACACGGCTATCTAGTCCCAAACTAAGAAGAAAGCTTGTACTATGGGTACTAGTTAACTAATTTAATACTTAAATACATTTTTTTGTATTTACATACATACATATAAACCTATACCTAGACCAAGACATACCGACATGTTCATACACACAAATATTTCTCTTGTGCGGGGATCGAACCCGCGACCTCGGAGTCAAAGTGACTATTGAGTATGGCTACCCATTCGACCACTGATCTCGTCATTCCATCATATACATATATATAATAAAAATACTTTAACAGTTATTTCCATTCTTAGATCTCAACAATCGCCATTCCATCAGAAAATACAGCGTTAACTCAGTCCGAAATCGTATCAGGCTAATATCTCAGATATAAATCTGTGATTGTAACAATGATAAAGCATGTGGGTGCTAAATGCCTTTGTGTCATAGTGCGTTTAGTTTTTTGAGTAAAATTATTCATGCCACCCGTGTAGGCAGACTATCACCGTTCTTATCCAGTTCGCCTACAGTCCATTGTCGTGGCAATGAATTGTCGTTCATACATTCCATTTGTCCTGCCCGGCTAAAGATAGGCCGGAACTAGTTTAGAAACATCTATAGGATTGAACTTTATAATATTAATAACCTTTTAATATTATATTTAGTTTAGTTTATGGTCGAATTTCGACCCACTGGTCGAAATTCGACCATAAAATAAACAAAAGAGTATATATGAGTGTGTGTGTCAAATACATAAACAGTCTGTAACAGTTATAATAAATATAATTTCTAATTAATTGTATATTATCTAATTAATTGTATATAATTATATATTTTTATAATTGTGTATTTATTATTTACATGTCCTGTGGTAACCGTTTTCCATAAGGCGGGTTGTTTGTTTGTTAGAAGAATAAAAAATATGCTTCTATTATAGCTAAACTATTAGGGGCTTTGTCATCGATTTTAATTTTGTTTTGAATTTTGAATTTTATTTTTATTTCAAACTTTTGATAAAAAGTTTGAAATCTTTATTATACAGATATTATACGGATTTTCTGCCGTTTTTTTTATCAAGTTCATAGCATTAATTCTTTATGTCGGGGGTTTAAAAATTATTTTATCCTTTTCAACTACGTTTTAACCGTCGTGGGTTTTTTCAAAATTTTTAATTTTGTTTTTATTATGCATAATGTCAGCATTCTGCACTCCTTCTCTATGTAGACTATAAGTGTGCGAAATTTCATACTCCTCCGTACGCGCAAATTTCGTAAGAAAGGGTACAAAGATTTTGCTTCACGTATTAATATAATAATAATATAATGCGTGAGGGACCTTTCTAGAGTATATGAAATGTCTGAACTGGTGGACATCTCGATTATATTCCCCCCTATATATTGTAAAGATTGGATATTACTCTTGCAATCATAATTTGTAATTAAATTCTGTAATAGTTATAATATTATAATAATATTCATCATTCATCAACGTCATAATCAGCCTGTATCTACCCACTGCTGGATATATATAGGCCTTTCCCAATGCTACCGCTACCAGCTACCAGCTACTTTTTTGAGGTTGTCAGTCCATCTAGAGAGGGTGCGCCTTACGCTTCGCTCTTTACGGGGCCTCCACTCTAAGACTTTTGCTCTAATTAAATTAAATTTCTAATTGATTGTATATTCATATGCTGTGGTAACTGCTTTCCATATGGCGGATTATTTGTTTGTTAGAAGAATAAAAAAAATATGCTTCTACTATAGCTAAACTATGTAGTAGTACTTATTAGGCGCCTTGTCATCGATTTCAATCTTTGGACATTATTATGCGTCGTTCCTTTGAAAGTAGCTACGAGAAAAGAGCTAATGCTCCATATTAAACGATAGTACCTATCTAGTCTGAGGTCCAAACCGGTATACCAGACACTTTATAGTATCAACAGAAGGAAAGCAACAGCCGGCCACAATCCGGGACCTTTCACTAACCTCCGGTGTTGCTCCAAATAGACGAGACCCCACTTTTACGCGCACATTAAAATGGACATTCAATGTCCGAAGTAATTTTATAGCAACTAAAAAAATAATTAATTCTACAACGAACATCACTAGTGAATCCATAATGTGGGATCTAAAAAGGTCGACTTAATTTTGTAATTTAATATACATTGCTGCTCAGAGGACAAAATTTTTTAATCAAAATATAAAGGACGATTTATGACAATAACAACGGGAATTAACGCGATCATGCATAAGGGTATTTAAATACCTTTTTTTTTTTTTTTGCCTGAAGTTTCATATTATTGCTATTTCATAAATCATGCAATGCGAAAGTTTAAAATATATATAGTAAAGGACGATGTATAAAAACAAATTTTTGATGTGAATCACACGTGAATACATCTTCAAAATTGCTTCCATAGGTTGCCTCCCTTCAAAGATAAAGATAAAGATATATTTATTTGCATAAAATATGAGTAATATACATACAATAGCATGCAGTTCTGATGTTTAAAATAATAATAAAATTGTCCTTCATATTTTGCCTTGCCGGCGTACAAATTTAGTGAAAAAAGGAGCACATGTCGCAAAAAATAGTTTTCATGTCAAATACTAATAGGTCATTATGTAACATAACTAATTTACAAATATTTGTCATCTAAAAAATCACGAATACAGTAGTAACATTTTTCAGTCAATAGTTTCTTTAAGTGGTTTTTGAACATACTATTATTCAACGTCTTTAAACAGTTGGGTATTTTATTTAATATTTTAGGTGCCATACATAAAACATTCTTTTGCATCATCGCAGTCTTGGCGGAATGGTTACAAAGTACTTCAAATTAAAAAAAAAACGAATCATACAAAATCGGGGTATACAATTTGGTGTTGCAGCTACAAATCTATCATCTCCATCCAAAATTCAATCACACCCCTGGATAGATGAAGGATCAAAGAATTTATACGCTAAGTAATGCATGGAACTAAAATGTAAATGTAAATTAAATAAGTATGGAACATATGGAACTTACCGGGGAAGCGCTGCCATTTTGAGATAATTTTAGTGCATATAGCGTATTCACGTAGAACACACGGCCGTGTCCATGACACAGCCACACCCTATTTTTAACATATACTCTCTCCGAAGAATTTGGGTGAAATTGTGAATCCAAATAGCCTATAAGGGGGTCGTAAACGAACCACATAACTCGATTACGATCATCGAATCTATAAATTTTAACTTGATATTTGCAAAAGAATTAGTATCGATGGATATCTTTGTGTGTTTATGCTTCGAGAAGCATTTTATATTCTAAATAGCTAAAATATTCTGCATACATAACGATTTATGGTCCGATTATATCTCCTATATAAAATATACACCACGTGTATGGGTGACACCGTAAAGATATCGAATAAGTAATGTTTAAAACATTTACAATTATTTCTAAGAAATTAAATTAAAAACTAAATAATTATAAAACTAGTAATGTTTATTTAATATGTTTGAAATATGAATATTTTTGAATTAATTAAAAATAGCCATCGGTAGTTTTTGTACGTGTAATTATAAAAGCTTGATTTATTGATTTAAAAGTTGTGTGTGTAGTAATAAATGTTGACCTATACCTACCTCAGAGTGCTTAGTGTGAGCTTTTTGGACATATTCGAACGTATTTACCTTCACAAGCCGACCAAATTGAGTAAAAGTTTCATAAAGTTGATACTGTTGATTGTTGGCACTTGGTAGAACATTATTATTATAATGTTATAATAAAGCACTTGTACAACAGTACAAGAACACCACGTAATTTCATTTATTTTTATTTTTACCGACCAGTTTCGCCGCTAAGGCATTATTAAGGTAAGCAGATGGTGTTTATGTGTACGCTTCATATTGTGAATTTACCAGACGCGTGTTACATATCTAAATTAGCCGGGTTACTCACTTCAAAATGTGAGTAAGTAAGCCTCATAATTTTGATATATACTCGCGTCTTATAAATTCACAACATGAGAGTCCTTCTCTATTTGGTCGGTTTTTTACGTTGACATGATCGAATGCGAACAAAAAAAATCGTACTAAGCTCCCTAATATTTGTCATGTTAGGAGGATTTTTCTAACAATTTTCACGTAAGCGTTACATGGCCAAGTGCAGCTTAGGGACCCGGTGCATTAAGTGACAAATTCGCGCGGATAGTTAATTTTCTCGATCATATTATATATATATAAGTGGCTCATCACGAACTTTTAGCCCTGCCAACTAACGAAAGAAGCTCTGCAAAAGAGAGCTTTGGTACAGCGTATTTGTAAGCTGCCCGGCGGGGAAAGTACCTCCACCTCACACAATAGCGCAGCCAAGTAACAATTCCATTAAGGATTATTGTGTTCCTGCGAATGAGGTCCACCAGAAAGGAAGGAATTGCTGTGTTGGCAACGGGGTGCCGGCAAGCGATATACGTGGTAACCACTTCACATCATACGAGTCGTATGTTTGCCTGCCACGCATGGGAGGAAAAATTTTTTTTTATACTATGTCGGGCGGCAGGCAAGCGAACGGCCCACCTGATATGAAGCGATTACCGTAGCCATATTAACTCTAACACACATATCATAGATGAACAATTGGTCGCCGCTCCGCTTCGACTATATGCCGCACTATCTAAAAACAACAGCTCCGTGAATGCGGCAACTCAATATTGTAGTGTGTGTACAACAATGTGCAGAGATGCTAGTGACGTGAAGAATTGTATTGCAACAGGCTCGGGTACGCCGACTTCGGCGTAGTATTTGTTGCCGCATTTTGCAAGTGCGCCGCTTAGCATAATCTAAGACACATATCTATACCAGTGAGTAGGTACAATAGGCGGTCAGTGGCTAGGAGGAATCGCAGCCAGTGTTTTCGTTCTCTACCGCATGGGATTTATATTTTTGACACATTATTTATAAGCATTTACTTTTATATTCAGTGTTTTCATTCATTATTACTATCAGTCTGTATCTGCCCACTGCTGGATATAGGCCTTTCCCAATGCTCGACGACAACTTCGACTTCGGACGAGCTCGGTGGTCGAATGGCTAGCAATGGCCACTTTGACTTTGACCGAGGTCGCGGGTTCGATCCCCACACAAGACAAATATTTGTGTGCATGCACATGTCTGTTTGCCTGGCTGTTGTCTATGTATAATATGTATGTATTTACAAAAAAAAAATGTATTTAAGTATTATATCAGTTATCTTATCTAGTATAATACAAGCTTTGCTTAGTTAGCAACCAGAGGGTAATGTGTAATGTTTTCCACCATATGTGATCCTCCGCTTTCCGCATCCAACCGCTACCAGCCACTTTTTTGAGTTTTCATTAATAAATAGTTGTATAGTATTTCAGATTACCTAGTTTCTGTTTAGATATCACTATTTTTGTCCATTTACTGAGTGAAGATTGTGGAACCAAATGTGTAGAGTCTTATTGTTGTTACTTAGTATTTATTGCTACGACAACATCTGACGTTGTTCACGACCTAACTAACCTTATAGGTCTCATACAAATAGAGGACATAAATACTGCGTATTATAATCAGAAATGCAGTCGATAACTGCGGCCGCGGTGCATGGAGCCGCCCACGCGCTGCAAGTGCACCGCCGCCGGTCAGCTAGCCTGCAGATTAGATAGCCTTACAATAGATGTTGCAGTCCTTTGATGGTTAGAAAGGCTTGGTGACACTGGCTTTCACGAATATTATAGTTTATCTCGCTTAGATTGTTTATATAGAGTAACGATAAGTGAATCCAACGCTTTATTTCTGTAATTTTAAAGATATCGTAAAGATTTAGACTGGTACAGTATCTGCATCGCAGCATCTGTATTTTAGTGTTGTAAGTGGTTCACCAACATGTTTGAACCAAAGCCAACTTCACCTGCATGCGGTGCACCCTGTTGACTGACAAACGAAGCTCTGGCGAAAAGAGAGGTAGGGAGCGTAATTGTAAGCTACCCGACTGGGGAATGTACCTCCACCTCACAGAATACCGCAGCCAAATAACAATTCCCTTGAGGGTTGTTGTGTTCCCGCGAGTGAGTGAGGTCACCAGAAAGGAAGATGCTGCGTTGGCATCGTAGGTGGCGGCGCGGCGAGCGATATTCTATGTTGCGAGCGTTAATATGGCTACGGTACCCGCTTCACATCAGGCGGGCCGTATTATCTACCATCCGACGTAGTATAAAAAAAAAAAAAACGCCACTTGGAATAAAATATGATATTGAGCTCGGTGGTCGAATTGCCAGCAATGGCCACTTTTTCATCACGTTCATACACACAAAACAAACAGTTGTGCGTATTTTGTGTGACTGGTTTGAGTGTTCTCTATGTATTTATATGTATGCATTTACAAAGAAATGTATTTACGTTTAATTTCAGTTATCTAGTATCCATAGTACAAGCTTTGCTTAGTTTAGGACTAGACGGCAGTGTGTAGTTTGTCCTGGAATATTTATTTATTTATTTTATTTTAGAACATTGTCACGTAGCCTATTCTAAGCGTCAAACAGTATATACGTCATCTACCTCTTTTGATTCAATTTACTACATTGCATATAGGTATAAAATTCATACTTATTCACGGAATGCCAGAGGGTTAGCATTACTTACGTAACATGTGCACTGACCCAGCCTGTCGACCCCAGAACAGGCTGTTTATTGACTATAAACTGTTATGAACTACGGTTCTACGGTACCCAGTTTTTGTATTTTGTTTAAATAGGAGCAGTAGATACAGTGGTCAGCTTAATTATTATTATTATGATTTAAAAAAATACGTGAAATATAGTTATAACTAATAAGCAGTTATATCCGACTAGTCCATACAAATATAGAGGTCGTTACATATTACTTAACCAATGACATCTACGTGGTTCGAGAATGAGCGTATAGGTCGCGTCACGTAAAAAGAACGCTGGCGATCAAGCTGCGCATTAGGCGATTTATCGGTCTATTTGATGGTGTGAGGTGCGATGTACCTACCAATAACTAATTTACGAAGTCGCTAGCGAAAGGTTTGTTCAAAAATAACACAATAGACCTAGTACTTTTATGCACGAGTGTGTGTATAAACACACTCCCTCTGCTTTTTTTCTTCCAGCGTTCTTTTTACATGACGCGACCTGTGCGTGTGTGCGTCGCCATACAAACTGTTTCAGAGTGCGAGTTTTTTTATCCAAATTAGTCGGGGTGCTTTGGACATACATATCCAAATTAGTCGGGTTGCTTTAAAATGTAGCAAGTAAACCACACAATTTTGCTTTAAAATGTAGAAAGTAAACCACACAATTTTGATATGTAACACGCGTCTGGTGTAACCCGACATATTTGGATATGTATATCCAAATTAGTCGGGTTGCTTTAAAATGTAGCAAGTAAACCACACAATTTTGATATGTAACACGCGTCTGGTAAATTCACAATATCAAACTTTTTCTCAATTTGGTCGCCTTGTAATATGTTGTATATCCAAATTTGTCGGGTTGCTTTAAAATGTAGCAAGTAAACCACACAATTTTGCTTTAAAATGTAGAAAGTAAACCACACAATTTTGATATGTAACACGCGTCTGGTGCAACCCGACTAATTTGGATATGTATATCCAAATCAGTCGGGTTGCTTTAAAATGTAGCAAGTAAACCACACAATTTTGATATGTAACACGCGTCTGGTAAATTCACAATATCAAACTTTTTCTCAATTTGGTCGCCTTGTAATATATACAACATATCCAAATTAGTCGGGTTGCTTTAAAATGTAGCAAGTAAACCACACAATTTTGATATGTAACACGCGTCTTTTAAATTCACAACATAAGAGTTCTTCTCTATTTGGTCGGTTTGTTTACGTTGACATGGTCGAACGCGAACAAAAAACTCGCACTAAGCATTCTAATTCATCATGGAGGAGATTAGGAAGTGAGGTCGATCACGAGAGAGCGGCACGGAGTGACCATACAATACGTAGTACTATTACTTATACTGTGATTGTACATAAAAATACAATAACAGTCTCTGCCAAATGTTACTTACCTTAATCAATCGGAACAACATTTACAAAGCCGCCATTGAGTTCCATTTCAAAATCATCTACTAATAAAAAAGCAATCCATTAAACAGATATAAATTACAAATAAGCTTTCAAGATAATACATTTCAGCTATATATCCTTTACTTTCGCTATTACAACACCTTTTGTTCTTTTGAATACTCGAAATCGAGTTAGAAATCGAGTTGCAAATCGCCAACGGACACTATCGCCTCTCATTCACAAGGATACACGTAATAAATCGATACGTCGCCGCGCCCACGCGAGACATCCACGTATCGATATATTGGTGTGCGTGTACGGTAGCAGATTTGTATCGAGACAAGTGGAATGTTCACAAGTGAATTGCGTCCTACGAGAGATGGAGATCGGAGAACATACTTCGTTGGTCGATTTGCTGTCAAGATTTGCTGGTACACATACAACACATAGACTTGGAGGTAAGAAGCTTATATGACCACGCGTCAATTGATGAATAATGAATGACAATCACCACTGAACGAATGATGAACTCAGAGGCTAACGCTTAAACTGAAGCGGATTCCCATCGGGTTTTATTGATTGCGAAAATAAAACTTCAGCTTGTGGCGATTGTTTTTCGTTTAGCTGATAGAAACCACGAAGCTCTACCGACAAAGCTAAAAATATTTGGCAATAACGCGAACCTGACACTAATTTTCGGTGTTAAATTTTTTAAATAGGCATCGTCTTCAGCTTCGGCGGTAGGGCCCTGATTGGGTTTTGGATTCCGAAAATAGTGCTCATTTCTTTCAGCTATGCTGGTAAGTATTTTAGTGCTCTAGAAACTAAGTTGAAGAAGATCTTTTCATTTAACCGAAGTCCTATTTTTCTAAAAAAAAAAACATCAGAATCGCCTTTCAAAGAAGGCAAAATTAGTGGTTACATTGAAATAGCTATCTTTGTTGCTTTTTTAGAGCTAAATTGATCAAACACACACAACATAAGGAAGTGCAGTATACTATTTTTGTATAACTCTAAGTTGCGACCTGCCTGATGGTAAGCCGCCGCGCCATAGAAACCTATAGCAGAGTTCAGTCTACAACCTGATAACTCGTTGTAAGGAAACCTCTAAGGAACCACAAGGTTCTCGACTTTTTGGTTACAATGTATTCTGATTATTGATAAATCTGTCATACCAAAATCCTAGCAGCATGAAAAGTCGCTCGCGCACCGCCACCCTAATTGACTACTATCACAGAATAATATACTCTACAACTATTTAATGTGCTTAGTGCTGCACAGTATGATCAGTTCTCTCGATCTTTGTGATGCATTTTTGACAGTTTATTTGACGCATACATACGTATCTGTGCCATGCACAAATGTCATTTGTCAATATAATATGTTATCTAATTATGTGCTATCAGTACAACGTGACTATATGTGTAGTGGCCGGCTTACTAGTGACCATTAAAAAAACTCACCGATAGATCATAATGTTTAAACAACATGAATATATAAATCTAAGCCGACATACGAGTAGGTACGAAATTAATAATATGTTAGACCATTGTTTTGTATATCTCGAGATAGATAACTGATGGATCATCGTAGATAAAATTTATTGTAATATAAATGGCTCCAGCTGGTCAACTGGACTCGCATTTGCAAAAATATGCCTCTGTCACACCTTTTTGTCTAATTGACATATGAATGTACATTAGAATACCATTACATGATGGTCTAAGCCAGTGGTTCTCTACCTTTTTTTGTTCGCGGACCACTACGAGGTTTTTGTTGGGTGTAGAAACCTCGAGTGGCACATAAATCCATTATTCTATAACGCGAGATTTCAGTATTTTGTATAAGAGTTACATTACATATAATAGTGCTTCTTCGAGATTTTAGTATTTTGTATAATAATAATTAGTCTCTTCCATTAAAAGTTTGTATTACGGACCATACAGACTTTACCTCTCACGGACCACACAGGTCCGCGGACCACTAGTCTCAACTAGTGGTCCGAGGACCTGTGTGGTTCTCAAACTCCTGGTCTAAGCTATTGTTGTTGATTCTATCATTGAGAATCGGAAGCCTTTGAGCGACTCAAAATTACTTAGGTGTACTTAAATTAGGTTAAGAACTTAGTTATTAAGGTCAATAAAAACAAAGTTTAATATTTTTGCTTTTCATTTTTTTCATCGGTTTAATTTTTTTGTTAAAAAGTTTTAAATATCAGGCCGTATGATTGTTTGACACTCGCCGTGCCACCTATAAACAGATCTAGGTCCTACGACAAGCTGTACTCAGTGTATTTCTAGACTGGAGTCGAGTTCCAAGTATGCAAAACATACAATGGGAAGTGCATGTAAGTACGATTGACGACTTCCCCTCAACCCAGAGCAAACTTGCGTAATCTTTTATAATAGATCTCGTTTGACATGCCGAGGCGTGTCATTCTGCAACTTGGTTTAATTCGACGGAAATCCGGCTTCGTTTTGAACACAGGAGCAAATTATTGAGAGGAAGTATATTTAATTTATCAGTACCCTAAGGCTTTGTCGTAATAAGTAGCACTGATTGTCTATGCAATAATCAATGTTTGTTATTCAATAAATTGACCCTATGTAATCTGGGGCTATTATTTCTTCTGTGGTATGTGCTCTGTAGAATGTACACTGTGTTCTTTATACCACTCCGAGTAACAACCATACCAATCACCAGTTGTAATAATTACCATAGCATAGTCTTTTTTTTTATACTACGTCGGGTCTACAGAGTAAACGGGACGGGGGCCCACCAGACATTCGCAACACTGTGTAGCCAGGATTCACAGGGGCGACCGCCAAAAAAGGCAATGAACAGTTCTGTCCATTGCAGTCCCGGGGGTTAAACTACGGCTGCCACGGAACTCACAACGAATTTAATCAGAAGAAATTAGTAGGAGTAGGAAGCTTTTGGAATTTTGACTACACCTATAAGCACTCTGAGAGACAGCTATTTGGCAAATAAGGCATTAAAATCCTAAAGATGTGGTTAGTCTAGTGAAGCTCAACTGCAAAAATCTACAGAGTAGTATATAGTTGCGTAGGCTGCGGTCTTCTATGTGATGAAGGAACTGCCCCTACCTCCATTTCGCCATAGCCCCGTTTGCTTGTCCACAGGATGCACCATGTGGTTTTATCCCTAAAGATGGTAAACCCTTTATATTTCAAATCTGTGGTCTAATAAAACTAGGTCTTCTTGTCCATGTCTGACATGACATGACAGAAGAAAATATTTTCAATAACAAGACCTATCAGAGGCGGTCTAACAGTATTCCGGCTTGGCCATTTCTTAACTTGACACTCTAGGTTATGTCTTGACCACCAAAAGCTATATCTTGGCTGCTACCCTTTGTCAGCTCCGTAATTTGCTGAACTTTTGCTTATGGTTCATTCTGTTCATTCATGTGGAATTTGTACGAGTAATCACTTCGAGTACTTCTGGAATGCCCTTCTCCTTACTACATCACTCTTACCAAGTTTTATCAAAATAGGTTTCATTTTTCTTTCGGAATCATAGACAATCAGTTATAGACAACTTCATAAGTGAAACCGTTTAAAATATCTCACTATGAAAAAAACATATGCTGATAGCTATTTGATATGTTATGCTAAAATAATATTGTAATTGATTGATGGCATCAGCGCATATCATCAGCTGCTATTAAGTTTTTTTTATAGCTGCGGATGTATAGGTATTTTAAACAAGAGAATGACTCATTTTTAAACCATATACAAAACAAATCATTCGACCATAATTAATTTAAATTATGACTTTAACAATAAACAAAAGAGTATTTATGCTTGTGTGTGTTAAATACACGGTAGTGTGTTTTAAAAAAATATTAGCATTCTGCAATCCTTCTCTATGTAAACTATAATGTGCTAAATTATTCTCTATATAAACTAAAGTGTGCGACATTTCATACTCATCCGTCCGTACAATTTTCGTACACCTTCTTTTCTGGAGACCCGACTCTCTCGCAGGAACAAAACAATCCTCAAGGGAATTGTTATTTGGCTGCGGTATTGTGTGAGGTGGAGGTACTTCTCCATTTGGGCAGCTTACAAATACCCTGTACCCTAGCTCTCTTTTGCCAGACCGTCTTTCGCTAGGCAGCAGGGTGTAACACGTGCAGGAGAAATTGGCTTCGGTTCTAAAGCCAATGCATTCCAAAAGTTGCTAGTTTCAATGGAAAGCACAATAATGTGCGAAACAGTAGTATGACAGCTCTATACAAAGTCTCGATTTTTTCAATCTCATGTTTGCCACGACAACCAGCCGTCTATAAAAATATGGTTCAACAAAACAAAAGGTAACTTTCCTTATCATTTATTTATTTATTGTTTCTTTCAACCATTTATCCTAGCTTAGTAATATCTCGTAAATCAATAGCAATTTCTGTTCAGTGGACAATAATTTGCACGTCTCTAAAACAGCAAGCTCTTTGAAATTCAAATTCCAATATTTATACGCACATTGATAGTTATCTAACCGAAGGGAAAGTAACGTTACAGCACAAAATGGTCTTTCCCATGAAATCTAGCATGATTTGATCATAATTTAACATCGGAGGGTACAATAGCTAGACTTATATCAATTGATAAAAGTTCCTGGAGGATTTAGACATAGATTAATGAAGGTAGAGGGTGAATTATTTAGTGAATTGCACGCTTGTCTGCGCTTACCTATTCTATAACTTATTGCTAGAGTACAATGGAGACCGCATGTCCATGTAACAGGTCGGGCAGAGTAGATCGTTACTTAGAGTCACTTAGAGACTTAATACGGTGTAAGTGCATCGATGAACTATGCAAAATGGGATGTGGCATTGTCATGGACACGGCCGTGTGTTGTATGTGAATACGCTGTATGCACTAAAATTATATCAAAATGGCAGCGCTTCCAGGGGGAAGGAATATGGAATATCGCGTGCGGGGAGTGCCCCGCACGCGATATTCCATAGTCCTTACTTAGCTTAATATTTTTTTTGATCCTTCATCTATCCAGTGATGTGATTGAATTTTGGATGGCGATGATAGATTTGTAGCTGCAACACCAAACTCTATTCCCCTGATTTAAAAACGAATGATAACAGATGGACGCAATTTTAAATACATATTCACGTCAAAAACAATCCGCATTGACTGCGTTTTAGTGTTGTTATATCTGGCAAATGAAAAACCAACTTCATTGAAGATAATTGCAGTAGAATATCAGTTATTCTTCATTTCAATTACTTTAGAATACCCCGAGAATTTTGTAGTTGAAGGAGTTCAAATAACAATAATTAACAAGTGTTAATAGGTAAGTTATAAATATGTATGAATATCATCATTATCATCCGTATCTATCGACTACTGGATATAAACCTTTCTTAAGGCCTCCAACTAATGCAATCTTCCCCTATAAAATTTAAATAAAAACAGTTTATCTAATATAATGTACGTTGATACCCGAAATCTAAGCGCTCCTAGGTTTGATTAGTTAAACCTAAGGTACCTCACCTCCCTCTCTGAAAGCAAGTCAAGGTTAGGTCAGGTTAAGTTTGTGATCAACAAAAGCTGAGCGAGCGAAACGAGCGAGGCTCTACTTGCTATTAGAGAGGGAGGTGAGTATCCTTAAGTTTAACTAGTCAAACCTAGGAGCGTCTAGATTTCGCCTATAGACTACATAAATATATTTTATATATATATATTTTTTTATATTTATCATCTCAAAATTAATTACAAATGTTGAATGAAACAGCATTGATAAAAACACAGAGGTTTGTCGACAATGCGAGAATAATAAATATATAATAATATACTAATAGATGAGAATATAATACATAATAGATGACCGCAAAAATTTAAACCTAACCACAGTATAAGTAATAATGTAGGGTTAGGCCCTACATTATTACATTTGACATAATATTTGTGTGTTTAACAAAATAAGTTAGCTACGTACATTTTTTACAATTTCTATTATGTTTTACAGTTCTTCTGCGTATTACTTGGTAATCAGTTCAATAACGGATAAGCTGAGCACCCGCAGATTACTCTGCGTAGCGCTGAACCGCCTACGCGCTGTCGCAACGAGTCGCGTAAATATCGCCGAGGAATTAGAACTACCCGCGGTTATTTATGGCAGCCTAGTACCGGAGAGAAATCGACGCTTGTGTCACATCTCACTTCCTGATAGCCCTGCACTTAAGACAGTCTGAACTGACTCTGTGACCTATGTATTGAATTGGTTCTTAAAATGTGGATCATAATTGAGCTATTATCTTCCTATAGGTTATGTTTGTCATATACGAGTATTAAATACTAACTTATGTATGGGTCGTTATCAGGTATTTCAATATGGCATATGTTTTTTTATATAAAACATATAAACGTATTATACATCACGAGTCTAAACTATTGTAAAAATAATCTATACTTACATGATTATTATTCGGTTCATTCATACCACAGATCTAGGATTTTTCGCTAGGTTCATACGACCTATTATAATTTAGATTGGATATTTTGATTCCTAAAATTGAATTTCTACCTCGAATCGAATTTGACCAAAAATAAAAAATAAAAATGACATTTGCAACTAGCGCGCGAATAAAATTATTAACATTTAGCTTTTGATTTTGTAAAAAAAAAATATGTTAATGAAAACCAAAAGTGTAAAAAAAAATAGAATACTTGGATATTTTGTAGGTACTGGCTGCTTTTTTAGTTTCACAGCAGATGTACCTATGTCCAGAGTTGACAATGAAAAAATTCTTCCCGGCTTCAGCCGCGTGGGTAACGTTTTCCATCCGTCGCGGAAACAAAAAACATTGCATATGCATAGACAAAATGTGTAAAGACATTATATCTTTGCCCTGTGTTTTATATAGTATTAAAAACAAGCGTAGCAGACACGCCTTTATAATAACGGCCGAGACCGACGCGCGACGGCTTAACTTGTTCTCCGAACCACTCAAGAGTAATGCCAATAATTAACTAGATCACTATTGCAATGTCACATGTCTGTCACTCCTTGCTCGGTCGTCGTCGTGAGCGCACGTCGAGAAATGCTCATGTAATAGTCCTTTATTTGGTACCATAAAACTATATCAACCGCACTGACCGTAATCGAACCATCTTATTATAGCGGCGCGGCCGAGATGTGCCCGTTTGTTTCATGTCATTATGCGGTTTATGATAGAATAAAGGGATAGTTTGGCATCAATGTTATTTGTAGGGAGTTTTATTATTTTTGTACAGGTTATCGTTTTTATGCCATTACATAATAGGACAGTTAATAGTAAGTAGGTCTTCAACATCCTTCTTTTCACATTCTTCTCTTCACACAACCTTTATTAAATTAACCTTCATTAAATAAACCTTAAATGCATTGTTCAGGGGGCTTACAATTCTAAAAATATCGGACAAATTTTCACTATGAAATTCATTCAAAATAAAAAAAAAACGATTTTATCAATGGACTTGCCACAAAAACGAAACGTCACTAAAATTAAATAATTTTAAACTTTTCCAATTTATTCTTATTGTAAAACTCGGAAATACACTCTATTTAATAGTAATAACGGAGGGATGCCTACGTTGAAATTTAGAAAAATACTTTATTTTGCAGCAGGTTTAAAGTTCAGACATTGTAATTATTATCAATAAAAAATAACAGAGAAGATCGTTTCTAATGATTATTTACCTCTAACTCAACACCAATTCTTGTAACCTTAAATCGGTTAAAAACAGGTTGTTTTCATCCAAAGTGACAGAACATTGTCAAATTACGTAGGTTATAATGCTTAGACGTAAAATACACTACGTTTTATAGACGCCGGTTTATCGTAGCAAACATGAGATAGAGAATGTCATAGAATTTCAATAGCAATGTCATAGAATTTATATAACAGTGTAACATATTGTTGTCCTTCGCTTTAAAAACAACAGTACAAGACGCGCAACAACGAAGCATATCAATCTGCTTCATTTCCTTACATGATACAGGTGAAAGTTATTCTTTTTCTTGTGTGAATGCGAAAGATACTATCAATTTGTCTATAGTTTTTCTCTGTCTATGTTATAATTACTAGGTACCTATCTCCGTAGCAGGTGTCTCTTTTGTTAGTCCATCATCATAAAAGTAAGTATGCCACTCGGCAGGCCCAATTACTGCTGTCATAAAATACGAGATTAGAATGTAACACAGATTAGGCAATTAATAAAAACAAAAATAAATCCGTCGCACTTGATTACAGTTCTATATAAAATGTTATATTGTTGTTTTTAATTAATTTATAAATGGCATGAATACTTCTGATAAACTTAAAGTGGTGATAAGGCTTAAAAGTTCTAGAATAAGCAAATTATTTTAAATAAATGCATGGTTGGATTTAAAGATAGTCCTCCAGATGGGCCAACGATTTCAAAATGGGCGATTGGAACTAGCTGAATGCGGAAAGTGGAAGATCGCATATGGCAAGAAGCAAGAAGCCGGAAGGTATATATGATAAATCATATAAATTAAAAAGAATATTCTTTTTAATATTCTGCGACGAAATACACACTGCCATCTAGTCCCAAACTAAGCAAAGCTTGTACTATGGGTACTAAATAACTAATATACATAAAATACATAGGAAACACCCAGACCAAGATAAACAGACATGTTCATGCACACAAAAGTGCGGGGTTCAAATTCGCGACCCCGGAGTCAAAGTGGACATGGTCAACCATTCCACCACCGGGTTCGTCTTATATAATAGTATCAGACTAATGATGATGATATAGTTTGTATATACTGAATATAAGTTTGTATTTCCTATTTCCACGTCCAGCCTATACAAGTGCAAAAATAGAGCAACATTCTAGAAAACATATTTTTCTGCATATTTTTATATCACTAGGGTAGGTATCAAACAAACATGACTCGAATATTGAATAGCAGTTACCGCAGCCTATGGACACCTGAACACCAGAGGCATCACACGTGCGGTGCCGACCCTGTAAAAACCTCTTCTAGCCCCTTTGAAATAAACATAGTTTCTGAAAATTCTGAAATATCCCAGTTCAAGGAGAGACAAAACCTCTCTATTATAGATTACAATCGATTAATAACGTTTATCAGATGGTAGAGGTCCTTTGTTTAGAAAGAACAATAAATTTTCAAAACTAAAGCGATAATTTTGCACTTCGACTAAGATACTTAATTTATAAAGATATTATCTTCGCTCGTCGGCTGTACTGGTGTAAATGAAGATTGTGTCGTCTATAAACAAACAAAACCGTTGGTCTATGGCACGACACTTGTCATGTTCATAGGCAATATATAAAATGGACTGCAATTTACAATGTAGTCGACCGTTATCATACTAGATCTGTGACAACTCATGACAAAGTCAGAGTAACTTTTTTATTGCCAAGCGGCAAACACCTACCACCTGCCTGATGGTAAATGGTTATCACAGCCTATGAATTTGGTTTAAATAATTAAAGATGCCCTCCATAAGTGAAGAAGCCCTCCTTCTAGATGGTCCGATGACCTTAAGAAAGCGGCTGGCAGTCTTTCCTCTAACTTAATGGCTCAATCATAGGAATTACTTAACTTCAAGAACTCCTTACTACGTAGTACCTCGACATCTTATAAATACATATTTTCTCACAAAGCCATCAATAGCTAACCGATAACGCTATGTGACTATCAAAGTACAAATTTGTATGATTTCGTCATTAGGGCAGTTTCGGAGATACCAAAATGAATTTATAAACTACGATAAGACCACATAAGATAAGATAATTCACATTGTCTATGTCCATTACCTGTCAGTCGCTATAGTGCGGAAACGTACCATAAACTAGAATAAGCGCACGCATGACCGATGACTTTTTATGACTTGACATTTACGCGACATTTGACATTACGGGCCACCATCTGTCTAATTATTATCTGTGGGTGTGGGTTGTCAATGCATACCTAAACTGGGTTGCCCGTGATTGATATCACCGTCCTGCTCTACGACCGGTTTTGTGATTAATGCATTACTCTGAATGTCATACGTACGTTTCGGTCTAATTAAAAAGTCTTCCTCTATTTTCAAACAACTATCATTTGTTTTTTTATTAATTAACATAAGTATTGTTTGCTTGATTGAATCTGTAACGTAGTTTGAAATTAGTTTGAATATTTTAATAATAATGGCGCGCAATTATTTCTGTATTAGCATAAGTTATTTAATCAATTATGTCGTAAAGATAAATAACTTTAAGAGTCTTGGGACAAATCAATGATATGGGTGAATTTTATGTTTTTCAATTGGAGATACAAGATTGTTGAAAAGGTTTTGCAGAGTCGGCAACGTACGTGTGGTGGATGCCACTGTATTACAAGCGATATAGGTTCATATAACCAATTACCATCATACCGTTTAGTCTGTAAAGCGTATCAATGAATTAGTCATACACATATACGAGTATATACATAGTAACACATACTCTTATACTATGTATTATACATTTGGGGTGTAAGTGACTCACTACGATGTTTAGAGCCAAATCCAACCTCACCTGCATGTGGTGCACCCTGCTGATTGACTAACGAGGCTCTGGCAAAAGAGAGGTAGTGTACACCGTAATTGTAAGCCGCCAGACTGGGGAAAGTAACTCCACCTCACAGAATACCGCAGCCAAATAACAATTCCTTTGAGGGTTGTTGTGTTCCTGCGAGTGAGTGAGGTCACCACAAAGGAGGGAGTTGCTGCGTTAACAGCGGGGGTGGCAGCGCGCGAGCGATATTACATGTTGCGAGCGTTCATATGCCTACGGTAACCGCTTTGCATCGGGTGGCCCGTATGCCTGTCTGCCAACGGACATGGCATACAAAATACTCACAAAAAACATCACCCTTCGGCAGTCGGGTAAAAAGATAAGTAAACATATCCGTATAATTAATATCATTCGTAAAAAAAAATTCAATAACGTAATTATATTATGCTGTCAATTCGTTAAGGTCAATTGTTGAAAGTCAGACGTATTCATGAATGGAACATCTGAACTCATTAATTTAACCTAAATTTAAACATCAATGGATCAAACACTGTGAATTGTTACAAAAAATATGTTCCCTGGATCAAACACTGTGAATTGTTACAAAAAATATGTTCCCTGTATTATTATGTTACTGGCAATATTTGTTTTCATAAATTTATATCTTACCCGTTATTATAGGTAATGTAATGTCGACATACTTACATTCCGTATTGTTAATAATGTAATGGCCATTCCGTATTGTTATTAATGTATATTAAAACAATAAGTATGTCGAGATTAATTTCTTATAACAATACGGATATTTTAGCAACGACGACAGCCTAGAGCCCAGAACAGAAAATTGTGCCACAAATGTCTGACCCCAGATAAACTGGGATTATAATTTGGACAAAAAGAAGTCTGAGCTGAGATGATACCTATACTGACTTAGATGACAATTTTTTTTTATCCGATCGGTAGATAACGTGGCAGCTAGGGCCCTTCTTACTATGGGACGTCATATGGACTTAGCTGGAAATGCTGGAATCGTTATGAATCCCAATGCAAGAAGTAACCGCGCGAAGTCGCTGAATTTATAAAATAAAACAAAATGGTTTCTATTTGACACAGAACGTAGGTACAGAACTACAAAGGTTTTCCCAAGAGACGGCGTTCATCAAGAAAGGTTTTTAAAGGGTTGGTAACGCGTGAGTGATACCTCTGGTATAGCGAGCGTCCATCGGCTGCAATGACTGCATACCATCAGGCGGGTCGTATGCTTATTTGTCACATTAGTTTTATAAAAAAATATTTATACTTTTTAAAATACTTCGCCACTTTTCTTACCTTAAGATGGCATATTAATCATAATTTTATTATTCATAATATTATATAAATGTGCTCTTATATTTGAGACGTACTACTGCGAGCTTTTTAGACCTTAGTTGTATAAAAAAAAAACAGAAAAGCGGATACCGTAAATCTACCATTTTATTTCATGCATCGAATGTCAAAAATGAAATAATGACAGTAACATATGTACAAGAATGTAAACAAAAAATAATAAATTGATACAATAATCCAATGTAACATGCAAGTAAAATACTCGTTTTTGACAGGTGTACGAGTATGTAATGCGTCTGCCATTTTTTGTCTCAGTAGTTGATGATTTCATTGCAAATTAACTTAATTTTCAATTTGCGTGGACATAATTGGTCGTTTCAGACACGCTGTCTAGTGCAAATGGTTCAAGAATTATATGTTTAGTATAGTAAATCAGGCGGTCGATTTCTATGCATTAGTTTTTAAACCAATTGTTCTATTCTCCTGTTTTAATTAGAATTGTTTCATAAACAGGCATTGTGCCTTGTTTGGGTACCTTGGGCATTTATGCAGCAAATAAATGGGTTCAGTTCATGTAAATGTCACCGGAAATATTCTAAACCCAGTAATTCTATTCTAGGAAATACATTTAATATGTGTGAGACGTGTAAATGAAAATTTTAATTCAAAAATTTCTATTTCCTGTGGTACCCCAGACAATCCTTAATCTAACTGAAAAACTAAGAAAACTTATAAACATTTCGTGTTCATTATTTGTGTAGAATTCTAACATAAACTAATTTTCTATGTATTATAAGTATGTATTTACAAAAAAAAATGTATTTAAGTACATTTATCAGTTGTCTAGTACCCATAACACAAGCTTTGCGCTTAATTTGGGACTAGATGGCGCTGTGTAAATTGTCCAGAAATATTTATTATTTATTTATAAACACATATCTAATGATGCACCATCTACCAAATTTTATCATTGCTTCTCTTCTAAAGGTTGTCTGAAAGAGATAGCTTTTAGCGATAAGACCGCAATTTGTACTTTTCATTTTTGCAAGTTTCTGTATGGATCTTTGTCATATTGGTTCAATAAAGTGTATTCAATATCTACATACAGATGTGTATGTATAACTAGCTTTCAGCCGTCAGTTTACGTGCGTATCCTTGGATGCCTTCTGCATAATAGCTACCTGTATGCGGAATAGCTCGAAAGCTCAATGGTTTAACCTGTGCTTAGATCAAGCAAAAGGTCACTTAGCTGAGATCAGTCTTTAATATATTTGGAAAGTGAATAATTATTGTTATTTCCTTGTGTAAACAAACTTATTTCGATTGACACTGCTGAGTTTTTAAGGTTAGTTACATGTTTTTATTGTTATTCGACTTGCATAACGCGCATGCGTTTATTATTTTATTGGTTTCTAATATAATCAAGTTCAAAAGGTCCAAAGCAAGGACAGCAACGGTAGTATTTGACGGGCGATGTTTTTTATCACCTGTTATTGAGTTATGTTGACCTCGCCCGAGTCGCCCAGAGGTAAAACGGAGCATGGCAAAAAACAGATTGATTTACCGAATAGTGTTACCATGTAATGAGGGAATTCACGGGATATTTTTTAGATATCTAATAGAACAGTTTAAGTTGAACAAAAAAATTAGACGTTGTAGTTCATCATCATATTTACAATCAACGCGATCTAACATGTGGTACCACCTTGCCAAAACAGCAAACTATTTTGTCGAAGTAAGGTACAGTGATACTTAATAAGCAGCCCGATTGAGAGGTTTTCAGATTTCTCCAGAAGACTTCTTTTGTACCTACCATTATGGTGGCATACAAAAACATGACCTGCCTGATGGTTAATAATTATTGCAGCTTACGGACGCTAGCAATAAAGAAACTGCCATCTACAGCCAAATAACCATCAAAGCCTGAAGGGTTATTTATTTATCTTAATTATTTTTTTTACTCAGACCCAAAAACAGAGATTGTCATAAGTCTTTTGATCTCTAAGTCTGTCTCTATTATCATAATAGTTCTTATATATAATATAGTTTATTTTAAAGCTAGTTTTGTGGAATAGTTCTTACCAGTTCAATGATTCTTAAATATAGCGATATAAAGTGAAAAAGTTACGGATTTTATTATTTTTGTATTTATTTTCTGTAATACCTACAATAGTTATTCAGATACTAGTGATTTTTTTTTAAATTGTATCATCATATTAATTTCTTTTGACGCAATCGCCTAACAAGGTATGGCGATCATCGAAACTATTTTAAGTTTCGAAATTCAGCCGGATGCCAAATTTTCAAAGCCAGAATGTGCGTCTTCGGCCAGGTGTTCTGCGGTCCTTTATCTTTTCCTAAATTAAACATTGCAATAAATAGTATTTGTAATTTTGCATTATTAGGTCTCTATGTATTTATTTTAGTTTTCATATCGTATCATAAGAAATAAATATTTTTTTCGCTTGCCTAAATTATATCAATTAGGCAAGTGAAAAAAAAATGCAAATATCCCAAAAACTTACATAACGTATGGTCCCAGCACTGTTACTCATATCTACTACAGTTTTTGTCACCACATTATTGTATACCTACGCGTGCTGGTCAGCGGTCACTTTTTGTGGCTAAATACAGCACCTATATCATGTTATACAATATATTTATATACACACTGATTGTAGCTTGATAGTTAATTAAGAATTAATATATAGAAAGCAATGACATTTTTTTTTACTTTTTTGAATGGTCATTGCGATGGTGGTGACCAATATATGTGAATGTATGAAAATCGAGTGTCTGGTCAATATCTGTCATTAACGATTACAGTGATTAGTGACCTCGATACTTAGTTTAATTACACACTATGCCGAAGATACTCGGCCGAAGTAGACGCATACTTTTTTTTTTAACTCATGTTCTACTGCTTGATCATTTTAAATCATCTAAAATAAGAATATAAATAAAAAAAACAGGTCAAGCTAAATAAAACCGTTTAAATATGATAATTTTATTTTTAAAAGTTAAATCTAGATACAATACCAATTTTATGAAAATCTTCGAGGTCATAAACATCACCTGGCCTGTTCATTTGCCTCGATTATGCTTGAACGATGTAGCTGCTCTTCGAAAGCTTGGTGCTGCAACCGAACGCTTCGCACCGCACGGCATCATCGGCATCAACCCATAATCATCCCACTGTTGGGATACGGGTTTTCTCTCAATCGAAGGGGTTTAGAGCATACTCCACCACGCTGCTCAACTGCGGGCCCCACCGCACACATACCTACTTTAAAACATCGATCGGCGAACGCGGCAATCGAGTTGCGCTACTCAGAGCGCCTTATCGTTACACCTCGCGTTTCTTTGAATGCCATTCTCCTTCTTCTGGATCAAACGCGACCGAACACAGAAACTTGCCAAAATGTGATGCAGAATTGATACAGTAGCTAAATCGACGGTTTTCGCTACGTCGACCAATCGCGGCAAATTGCCAAAATGCGAAGCAGCGGCGATGCAATGGCAAAGCGCCTCCTTGTCTCCTTGAGTTCCATATTCTGTGATCAAATCTACTTATTACAATATCGTAGATGGGTATTAGAAATATTTTAAGAGTTAGAAATATTTAGAAGCCCTCTCTACTGTATTTTTAGAGTCATATAAAATATCTTTACTGCTGCAATAAAATAAGTCGATGAAAGCTAAGATTAGTATTTTATGCAATTCACAATTTTATTGATTCCCATAAATCTAAGTCATTGTCTCTTTATTGAATTTCTATGTGGGTCTCTGGACAAATGTTTGTTGGCTAGTTACTTCTATGTCTGATAGGTATTTTTTGGTTTGGTTCTCACAGCTCGAGATTTCTAGCCAATTTCTTTCGAATAGACTTATAATGACATGATATGTAAAACTTTTTAAGGAGACGGAGGTTATTATCTAAGTCGAAGCTATTGCTCAAAACGGGACGGGGGCCCACTACACATTCCCACCACTGTGTCTCCTGTGTAGCCAGGATTAACAGTGGCGACCGCAAAAAAAAGGCAATGAACAGTGAAGTCCATTGCAGTCCCGGAGGTAAAATTACGGCTGCCTTGGAACTCACAATTTGTTTGGAAAAAATGAATTTAATCAGAAGAAATTAGTAGGAGTAAGAAGTATTTGAATATATTGCTCAAGTTACCTGATCTTAACTCAAAAATCTCGGTATGCTTTACTTGCTTGCGCCAGGCCAGGACCTAGTAGGTACACCAACCTGTAGGATGCAACTACAGATATACATCTAATCTCTGTTGGAGCAACTGAAGTGAATTTTGCCCTATCGACAGAAAAAATCATACATGCTGCTATACAACCTCCGACATCAATGAGAAACAGTTTTGTTTTTGAATGCATCTAGTTTACGTTAGTTAATGAAGACATTTCTATATGGATTGCCTATTAATTACGAATATATAACATCTACAAGATGAAGAATAATGTCTTCTTTGACATCGTCAATGCATATGAGTACATATCGGCCCCTCGAGTGGCTCAATGAAGTATAATTACAAACAACAAAACAAGCTACAGGTCGCTCCAGTTTCCCGCGCGGCGGGGTTGGCGGCCACTGACCTGGCTATCTCAGATCGCAGCCTCCGACCGGCCAGATGCCGAAACATGTCAGCCAGTGGCGGATTTAGAATGATGGCATCATAAAATAAAAATAATATACAAAATCTGATACGAGCTATTCTTATACATAAATACGTAAATATGTATGCTTCAACGATCTGACAAACGGCTGTAATTATTGCGATGAAATTTAAAACAAAGGGGTTTTCGGTGACGGAAAATCGATTTAACTACTAACTCTGGGAAAAATTGTTTTTCTCCTAAATATAATGTATATTTAGGACACTATACTATTTAGGACAAGCTCGGTGTTCGGCACATATTAAACAATTGTTATTAGAAACATTATTTCCGCGTTTTAAAACTGAATTTGTTATCTAGATGTGCAGTTCGTGGTGTCTGTAATCAAATCTATCAAGCTAAATTTCACCCACACAATATCCGATTGAACTGAAATTTTTTTAAACTGTTGTGATCCAATGTGACCGCTGCCATAAAATGGAAATTTATAATTTCTATATTGACCTCTAACATCATAAAGTAAGTAAAGTGTTTAGTTTCAAAAGTAACAGAAGCTTGTTAAAATAATTCTTTTATTTATTTTTATTTCCAAAAGAACAGACTGGAATTGTTAAAGTGTGTAAATTCAATAATGCCTTATTTTTATAGGATGTTGACGTACATTCAGTTGGTTCTTCATGTATCGATACTAGATTTTTTTAAGCTGTTCTTAATTAGTTGTTTTGTAATCTCAATTAAACATACAAATCAAAAATATTTAGTCTAGAAGTACTTATTATGAAAAATTATGAATTGACTAAATCGTTTTGAATTTGCCAATATTAATTATATTTTTATTATAAATAGCATTGATGATTATCGAGCGGAAATTGGGATTTGCTTTTGCATATATTCTAAATTAAAAAAAAAAAACACTATGACATTTAGGAAAAAAGCAATACCTAATCATAATAAGCTGTGAAGTTAACAAATTTTTACAATATTAAAATATCACCAGCTTCATATGATTAATATCATGTTTATTGGTCAAATGATCACATAAATTAGAGGTTTTTATTTTTTGACAATAGCATTATTAATTTATTATTAATAAAAAAAACCACTATGACATTTAGGAAAAAAACAATACCTAATCATAATAAGCTGTGAAGTTAACAAATTTTTACAATATTAAAATATCACCAGCTTCATATGATTAATATCATGCTTATTGGTCAAATGATCACATAAATTACAGGTTTTTATTTTTTGACAATAGCATTATTTATTTATTATTGACGACATTAGTAAAATCAGGATATTAATAATATTACAGGTTCTAATAAAAGAGTATAGATATACCTAATTCAAAAAATTCCTCATATTATATACATACAGAAAAAAATACACATATTGAAACTTATTGCAATGAAAAGCAAGACATATAGATAGATATAATGATTAATTAACATTATGAATCACCACCGAGGCTCCGATTAAAATTAAATTGATAGGTTGGTTTAAATTATTAATAAAAATAGTGTATTGGTTATCAAAAATAAACGTTTGTTAAAAAATAATTTAAATAATCAGAAACCTTATAAGACAAATGCTATTTTTACATTAGTTTTAAAAGTCGCGTTAATAAGGTAGTTACCTAAACGACCTGTAGATTGTGGATTAAAACTAAAGCGATGATATGTACCGTAACATCTTTATAGTGTTACAAATGTTACAGAATTGTAAATGTCAAAACGGATAATAATGAATGCAAACGATGACGAATGTGAAGCATGTATAATATTTGTTTAATTTATTGCAATATGAAACTAGTACGTGATAGGTATTATTTAAATAAATATTTAAATAATACCTATCATATTATAGGTATTATTTAAATATTTATTTAAATAATACCTATCACGTACTAGTTTCATCGGAACATTAATGGTGATTCATAATGTTAATTAATCATTAATAATAATTTATGACAAATTTGTCATAAATTATACAAATTAAGAGATTACGTTTTTAAATCTGCGATTCTCATGAAATTATAGTAGATAATGATTAATTAACATTATGAATCACCGTTAATGTTCCGATTAAAATTAAATAATATGATATTATGTTGGTTTAAATAGTATTATTGCATTTACAAATACAATACACAATTCATACAATTCTTTGTATTATTATTGTATTTACAAAAAAAATGTATTTAAGTAAATTTATCAGTTATGTAGTACTCATGCTTTGCTTAGTTTGGAACTAGACGGCAGTGTTTAATATGTCCAAGAATATTTATTATTAGTTATTAGAAATAGTGTAATAGTTATTAAAATTAAACAAATGTTTAATAATAATTGTTTAATAATTCAAATAATGACAAAGCTTACAATACAAATGCTTTTTTTACATTAGTTTTAAAAGTCGCGTTGATAAAGTACCTATTTGCCACTTTTCGAATTAATTTGCTCAAAGATTGCATTATTTAATTAATTGAAGTTATTATGCATAAATCCATATTAATATCAGTATACTTAGCATTTCAAAGTCCATCTCTGCCATAACCTTTAGCTCGCGGCTATCGGCGCATTTAAAAATAAAAGAAGCAGCGTTAATAACGTATTTTACCGAGACCGCATTTGGTGGCTACCGCAGGTGCGTTGCCCTGCGTCCCCAGAAGCAAAGACTGCCCCCGCGTCTGACCCTGGCCAGTGTATTATCTTGATAATTAGTACAATTATTTTTTAATACATGATTAAGAACGTTAAGATGTATTTGATCAAGATTCTGGTCGTTGGGAACTTCTACAGATGGACTTTGTATAATGTGATCTAATTCCGACCCAGTTATGATTACAAAACTGATAGAATAATAAAAAAAAATGTTTTAATTTTCAATTGCCTTACACATGCTATTTACGTATATATAAAACGTGCGAGTAAAATATTCATGAAAGTTTAGAATAATAACAAAATTAAATCAAATATATATAGGTAACTCATGAATGACAGTGATGTAAATAAATAATTAACTATAGTTATCTAGCAATTTTTTTTAATATTATTTCGGGTGGCAGATAAGCATACGGCCGGCCTGATGTAAAGCGGTTACCGTAGCTTTATCAACGCTCGCAATATAAAATATCGCTCGCGTGCCGCCACCCCCGCTGCCAACGCAGCAATTCCTTGCTTTCTGGTGACGTCACTCACCCACAGGAATACAAAAACCCTCAATTGAATTGTTATTTAGCTGCCGTCTTCCGTGAAGTGGAGGAACTTTCCAAGTCGGGCAGCCTACAATTACGCTAGCCCTACTTCTTTTTCACCATAGCCTAAGTTGACAATTAGCAGGGTGCACCACGTGCAGGTGAGGTTGGCTTTGGTTCAAAGATGGTTACTAAACTATTTACGTATATTTATAACGCTCAAGCAAAAGTTTCACGAAAGTTTAAAATAATAACAAAATTAAATCAAATATATATAGGTAACTCATGAATAAAAGTGATGTAAATACATTAACTATAGTTACCTTGCAAATTATCTGACCTTAAAAATGATAACGGCTTCTTTAGACATAAATCAATTATTTATAAAAAAAAAACCATTATGCACATTAAGGCAGTGAAACCAACCAACTATTATATGAAATGATTGACAATGAAAAGTTTATAAACAATTTATTATTACATAAGAACTACATAAATATTAATTTACTTTAGTCAATTTATCATCGTGTCATTTGTTGACTTTAATCGTTTGACATAGATTAGGGATTTGTTAACGACTGCTATGTTAGGTCGCACAGAAATACCTAACTTTACGTCGACAAAATAAATGATTAGAGGCTATCATTCATTTTCATTTCAATCATCAATATTTGTATAAATAATATACGCACAATAAACAAAAATAACAATGTTTTGTACATACTCGTGTTCTTATTTTACAGCAAAATTATTTTTAAAAATGATAAAAGAAACTCAATCAAATATTGCAAAAAAAGCCGTGGCTATTTTAATCAAAAGCCGAACATAAATCTATGTTTTGTAGCCAATTATGCTTAAAAAATATTTAATTCTGCATGCAAAAACGCCGTAGAAGACGCGACAGGTGCATTTCGTTTTGGAATGCGACATGTTACGACAGAATGCGGAACGTTTCTGATACCTCTCCAAAGATATGTCACACAAAATTGTCGGAATTAAATGTTTAAATTTTAAAGAAAATTTGTGGGTTTGGATAAAAATCCGTACTAATTAAGACATAAATCGGAGACATGGCCAGTTTATATCTCTAAAAATCTCTACATTAAAAATCTCAATGCACTTGGCTGTAGTTGCTGAAATTGCAATGCCATAGTTAATACATTTATGATTCGAGTATGGTGGGGAAATTAACTGTACCTAGTCGCCACACCGAAGCACATATTAGACATATATATCCGACATATTAGCTTAGAGAGAAAAAGAAAGTACGTGCGTAGTAATAAGTGCTAGTTATTCCAACAGAATGGATCTATTACTAATTTTTGAACAACTATAATCTGACTTGGCCGTGTGGTTTCCGGCAGACTAGAATAGAATCACTCCGTCTCTTCCCGTGGATGTCGTACAAGGCGATTAAGGGAAATACATTATCAAATATCGATCAGGCCTCCCCAACCCGTTTGGCCAGCGTGGGGAGTGTAGGCCAAGTCCTCCTTCCGTTTAGTACGGACGAGAGAGGGTCGTGCTCCTGTAGTGGAGACTAAAATGGATCTGATGATGAAATGGATCTGAAGACAAAACTGACTAAGAGAAGTATGAGAGCGCGAAATTATGTACTAGTTAAATAATAATAAAAAAATATAAACAAATACTTCTGCACAATTTACACAGCGCCATCTAACCCCAAATTAAGCACAAAGCTTGTACTATGGGTATTAGATAAGTAATAAATGTATTTAAATGCATTTTTTTTTGTAAATACATACTTATAATATATAGAAAACATTCAGACTTAGACAACCAGACATGTTCATGCACACAAATTTTTGTCTTGTGCGGGGATCGAACCCGCCATATATATGGCTAAAGCCATTGCTAGCTATTCGACCACTGGGTTCGTCAGTATTAAGCAGCACAGAATTACACTGAATAAATATCAATGACTGAAATCCGTCCCTCCTGAAAGCTGTGAGTTTTCATATAAAACTAATCACGACTCGACGACGAGAGGTACACAAAAAAGTAGCTACAACTTTCAATGAATTGTGCACCCAGAGGGGCAATTCTCGTAATTAAATTATAGTCAAAATTCAGTTTCGATCCAGTCTCGATCTCACAAATGTCACATTTGGTATTCTCGTAACACAATATGTAACTTCAAAATTAAATTTAAGTGGGATTATATCGAAATATGAAATTATTAATTCGAAAAATAACAAAATTAAATCAAATATATATAGGTAACTCATGAATAAAAGTGATGTAAATACATTAACTATAGTTACCTTGCAAATTATCTGACCTTAAAAATGATAACGGCTTCTTTAGACATAAATCAATTATTTATAAAAAAAAAACCATTATGCACATTAAGGCAGTGAAACCAACCAACTATTATATGAAATGATTGACAATGAAAAGTTTATAAACAATTTATTATTACTTAGGAACTACATAAATATTAATTTACTTTAGTCAATTTATCATCGTGTCATTTGTTGACTTTAATCGTTTGACATAGATTAGGGATTTGTTAACGACTGCTATGTTAGGTCGCACAGAAATACCTAACTTTACGTCGACAAAATAAATGATTAGAGGCTATCATTCATTTTCAATCATCAATATTTGTATAAATAATATACGCACAATAAACAAAAATAACAATGTTTTGTACATACTCGTGTTCTTATTTTACAGCAAAATTATTTTTAAAAATGATAAAAGAAACTCAATCAAATATTGCAAAAAAAGCCGTGGCTATTTTAATCAAAAGCCGAACATAAATCTATATTTTGTAGCCAATTATGCTTAAAAAATATTTAATTCTGCATGCAAAAACGCCGTAGAAGACGCGACAGGTGCATTTCGTTTTGGAATGCGACATGTTACGACAGAATGCGGAACGTTTCTGATACCTCTCCAAAGATATGTCACACAAAATTGTCGGAATTAAATGTTTAAATTTTAAAGAAAATTTGTGGGTTTGGATAAAAATCCGTACTAATTAAGACATAAATCGGAGACATGGCCAGTTTATATCTCTAAAGATCTCTACATTAAAAATCTCAATGCACTTGGCTGTAGTTGCTGAAATTGCAATGCCATAGTTAATACATTTATGATTCGAGTATGGTGGGGAAATGAACTGTACCTAGTCGCCACACCGAAGCACATATTAGACATATATATCCGACATATTAGCTTAGAGAGAAAAAGAAAGTACGTGCGTAGTAATAAGTGCTAGTTATTCCAACAGAATGGATCTATTACTAATTTTTGAACAACTATAATCTGACTTGGCCGTGTGGTTTCCGGCAGACTAGAATAGAATCACTCCGTCTCTTCCCGTGGATGTCGTACAAGGCGATTAAGGGAAATACATTATCAAATATCGATCAGGCCTCCCCAACCCGTTTGGCCAGCGTGGGGAGTGTAGGCCAAGTCCTCCTTCCGTTTAGTACGGACGAGAGAGGGTCGTGCTCCTGTAGTGGAGACTAAAATGGATCTGATGATGAAATGGATCTGAAGACAAAACTGACTAAGAGAAGTATGAGAGCGCGAAATTATGTACTAGTTAAATAATAATAAAAAAATATAAACAAATACTTCTGCACAATTTACACAGCGCCATCTAACCCCAAATTAAGCACAAAGCTTGTACTATGGGTATTAGATAAGTAATAAATGTATTTAAATGCATTTTTTTTTGTAAATACATACTTATAATATATAGAAAACATTCAGACTTAGACAACCAGACATGTTCATGCACACAAATTTTTGTCTTGTGCGGGGATCGAACCCGCCATATATATGGCTAAAGCCATTGCTAGCTATTCGACCACTGGGTTCGTCAGTATTAAGCAGCACAGAATGACACTGAATAAATATCAATGACTGAAATCCGTCCCTCCTGAAAGCTGTGAGTTTTCATATAAAACTAATCACGACTCGACGACGAGAGGTACACAAAAAAGTAGCTACAACTTTCAATGAATTGTGCACCCAGAGGGGCAATTCTCGTAATTAAATTATAGTCAAAATTCAGTTTCGATCCAGTCTCGATCTCACAAATGTCACATTTGGTATTCTCGTAACACAATATGTAACTTCAAAATTAAATTTAAGTGGGATTATATCGAAATATGAAATTATTAATTCGAAAAATAACAAAATTAAATCAAATATATATAGGTAACTCATGAATAAAAGTGATGTAAATACATTAACTATAGTTACCTTGCAAATTATCTGACCTTAAAAATGATAACGGCTTCTTTAGACATAAATCAATTATTTATAAAAAAAAAACCATTATGCACATTAAGGCAGGGAGACCAACCAACTATTATATGAAATGATTGACAATGAAAAGTTTATAAACAATTTATTATTACTTAGGAACTACATAAATATTAATTTACTTCAGTCAATTTATCATCGTGTCATTTGTTGACTTTAATCGTTTGACATAGATTAGGGATTTGTTAACGACTGCTATGTTAGGTCGCACAGAAATACCTAACTTTACGTCGACAAAATAAATGATTAGAGGCTATCATTCATTTTCAATCATCAATATTTGTATAAATAATATACGCACAATAAACAAAAATAACAATGTTTTGTACATACTCGTGTTCTTATTTTACAGCAAAATTATTTTTAAAAATGATAAAAGAAACTCAATCAAATATTGCAAAAAAAGCCGTGGCTATTTTAATCAAAAGCCGAACATAAATCTATGTTTTGTAGCCAATTATGCTTAAAAAATATTTAATTCTGCATGCAAAAACGCCGTAGAAGACGCGACAGGTGCATTTCGTTTTGGAATGCGACATGTTACGACAGAATGCGGAACGTTTCTGATACCTCTCCAAAGATATGTCACACAAAATTGTCGGAATTAAATGTTTAAATTTTAAAGAAAATTTGTGGGTTTGGATAAAAATCCGTACTAATTAAGACATAAATCAGAGACATGGCCAGTTTATATCTCTAAAGATCTCTACATTAAAAATCTCAATGCACTTGGCTGTAGTTGCTGAAATTGCAATGCCATAGTTAATACATTTATGATTCGAGTATGGTGGGGAAATGAACTGTACCTAGTCGCTACACCGAAGCACATATTAGACATATATATCCGACATATTAGCTTAGAGAGAAAAAGAAAGTACGTGCGTAGTAATAAGTGCTAGTTATTCCAACAGAATGGATCTATTACTAATTTTTGAACAACTATAATCTGACTTGGCCGTGTGGTTTCCGGCAGACTAGAATAGAATCACTCCGTCTCTTCCCGTGGATGTCGTACAAGGCGATTAAGGGAAATACATTATCAAATATCTTTCAGGCCTCCCCAACCCGTTTGGCCAGCGTGGGGAGTGTAGGCCAAGTCCTCCTTCCGTTTAGTACGGACGAGAGAGGGTCGTGCTCCTGTAGTGGAGACTAAAATGGATTTGATGATGAAATGGATCTGAAGACAAAACTGACTAAGAGTAGTATGAGAGCGCGAAATTATGTACTAGTTAAATAATAATAAAAAAATATAAACAAATACTTCTGCACAATTTACACAGCGCCATCTAACCCCAAATTAAGCACAAAGCTTGTACTATGGGTATTAGATAAGTAATAAATGTATTTAAATGCATTTTTTTTGTAAATACATACTTATAATATATAGAAAACATTCAGACTTAGACAACCAGACATGTTCATGCACACAAATTTTTGTCTTGTGCGGGGATCGAACCCGCCATATATATGGCTAAAGCCATTGCTAGCTATTCGACCACTGGGTTCGTCAGTATTAAGCAGCACAGAATTACACTGAATAAATATCAATGACTGAAATCCGTCCCTCCTGAAAGCTGTGAGTTTTCATATAAAACTAATCACGACTCGACGACGAGAGGTACACAAAAAAGTAGCTACAACTTTCAATGAATTGTGCACCCAGAGGGGCAATTCTCGTAATTAAATTATAGTCAAAATTCAGTTTCGATCCAGTCTCGATCTCACAAATGTCACATTTGGTATTCTCGTAACACAATATGTAACTTCAAAATTAAATTTAAGTGGGATTATATCGAAATATGAAATTATTAATTCGAAAAATAACAAAATTAAATCAAATATATATAGGTAACTCATGAATAAAAGTGATGTAAATACATTAACTATAGTTACCTTGCAAATTATCTGACCTTAAAAATGATAACGGCTTCTTTAGACATAAATCAATTATTTATAAAAAAAAAACCATTATGCACATTAAGGCAGTGAAACCAACCAACTATTATATGAAATGATTGACAATGAAAAGTTTATAAACAATTTATTATTACATAAGAACTACATAAATATTAATTTACTTTAGTCAATTTATCATCGTGTCATTTGTTGACTTTAATCGTTTGACATAGATTAGGGATTTGTTAACGACTGCTATGTTAGGTCGCACAGAAATACCTAACTTTACGTCGACAAAATAAATGATTAGAGGCTATCATTCATTTTCAATCATCAATATTTGTATAAATAATATACGCACAATAAACAAAAATAACAATGTTTTGTACATACTCGTGTTCTTATTTTACAGCAAAATTATTTTTAAAAATGATAAAAGAAACTCAATCAAATATTGCAAAAAAAGCCGTGGCTATTTTAATCAAAAGCCGAACATAAATCTATGTTTTGTAGCCAATTATGCTTAAAAAATATTTAATTCTGCATGCAAAAACGCCGTAGAAGACGCGACAGGTGCATTTCGTTTTGGAATGCGACATGTTACGACAGAATGCGGAACGTTTCTGATACCTCTCCAAAGATATGTCACACAAAATTGTCGGAATTAAATGTTTAAATTTTAAAGAAAATTTGTGGGTTTGGATAAAAATCCGTACTAATTAAGACATAAATCGGAGACATGGCCAGTTTATATCTCTAAAGATCTCTACATTAAAAATCTCAATGCACTTGGCTGTAGTTGCTGAAATTGCAATGCCATAGTTAATACATTTATGATTCGAGTATGGTGGGGAAATGAACTGTACCTAGTCGCCACACCGAAGCACATATTAGACATATATATCCGACATATTAGCTTAGAGAGAAAAAGAAAGTACGTGCGTAGTAATAAGTGCTAGTTATTCCAACAGAATGGATCTATTACTAATTTTTGAACAACTATAATCTGACTTGGCCGTGTGGTTTCCGGCAGACTAGAATAGAATCACTCCGTCTCTTCCCGTGGATGTCGTACAAGGCGATTAAGGGAAATACATTATCAAATATCGATCAGGCCTCCCCAACCCGTTTGGCCAGCGTGGGGAGTGTAGGCCAAGTCCTCCTTCCGTTTAGTACGGACGAGAGAGGGTCGTGCTCCTGTAGTGGAGACTAAAATGGATCTGATGATGAAATGGATCTGAAGACAAAACTGACTAAGAGAAGTATGAGAGCGCGAAATTATGTACTAGTTAAATAATAATAAAAAAATATAAACAAATACTTCTGCACAATTTACACAGCGCCATCTAACCCCAAATTAAGCACAAAGCTTGTACTATGGGTATTAGATAAGTAATAAATGTATTTAAATGCATTTTTTTTTGTAAATACATACTTATAATATATAGAAAACATTCAGACTTAGACAACCAGACATGTTCATGCACACAAATTTTTGTCTTGTGCGGGGATCGAACCCGCCATATATATGGCTAAAGCCATTGCTAGCTATTCGACCACTGGGTTCGTCAGTATTAAGCAGCACAGAATTACACTGAATAAATATCAATGACTGAAATCCGTCCCTCCTGAAAGCTGTGAGTTTTCATATAAAACTAATCACGACTCGACGACGAGAGGTACACAAAAAAGTAGCTACAACTTTCAATGAATTGTGCACCCAGAGGGGCAATTCTCGTAATTAAATTATAGTCAAAATTCAGTTTCGATCCAGTCTCGATCTCACAAATGTCACATTTGGTATTCTCGTAACACAATATGTAACTTCAAAATTAAATTTAAGTGGGATTATATCGAAATATGAGTGAAAATTAAACAATCTAAGAATGTTACTTTGCCAACAACAAAAATTGATAATAATTAATTAATGAAATCAAGTAAAGTCAATATAATTTTAGTCAATTCATAATTCAATCTCGATTCGGTCAACTTTTCTTGCGTTCGTAAAAAAATTACGAGAATTGGCCTTCTGGTATCTGATTCTCGACGATTAATCTTTCCCGTGCCGCGTTCCCATGGTGGGTACAGCGTTGGTACATCGCTCGGTACAGAATTGACAGGTCAAGCAGGTGGCACTCAAGGGGTTAAGGACGAACTCGGTGGTCGAATGATTAGCAATGGCCACTTTGACTCCAAGACATAAACATATCTGTTTGTATTCGTCTAGGTGTTATGTGTGTATTATATGTATATATTAAAAAAAATAAGTATAATATCAATTACCTAGTAAGTACCCATAGTACAAGCTTTGCTTAGTTTGTGACTAGATGGCAGTATGTAATTTGTCCAGGAATTAACTATTATGAATACCGTTAAGATTTAAATCGCTTCAATAATAACATAACAAATAAAATTTGCAATTTTACAAATCAGTATTCAATACGTAGCGAGTTACTTACTCAATCTACCTTGCAAACACACTAGAGGATTTACATACTTAAGCTGACACTTGAAGGGTTCTCAGACATCGCATTGATGATCTGTTTATGTATTATTATAATAATATACAGTTGGGTCCACAGAGCTATGTACGGACATATAAAATCTGTTTATTGAACTCTAAATTCTAACGAGTACATACATAATAGGTAGGGGAAAAAGTCTTTTCGCATTATAGTATGTATGAACTTGTAATAAAATCTCTTTGGTTATACCATTTGTATCTAGCAGGTTTTGATATCTTTCAAAAGTTTAAATTTTAAAAAAGATAATTCCAAATTCAAATTAGGTAAATGTGTGATTTTCATTTGTTTTTTTTACTGTCAAGATGAGTGAATCTAATGAAGAAATTCGATACATTTTAAAATTTTACTACAAAAAAGGTAAAAATTCAACGCAAGCTGCGAAAAAAATTTGTGACGTTTATGGACCTAGTGCAGTGTCTGTGAGAGTAGCACAAATTTGGTTTAAGCGTTTTCAATCCGGAAATTTTGATGTCAAAGATGCACGTCGCTCTGGTCGCCCTGTTACGGATAAAATGGATGCCATTTCTGAAAAAGTGGAGCAAGATCGGCATATCAGTAGTTACGACGTAGCTGAAGAACTAGGAATTGACCACAAAACTGTTTTGGCGCATAAAAAGGTCGTGGTCAAAGGCCGGCCAGGCTTCACAGACTCTGGCGAAACCCGGGTTAACCCGCAACAAGGTGATGCTGTGTGTATGGTGGGATTGGAAGGGAAGATATTCATTATGAGCTGTTACCGCCAGGCAGGACTATCGATTCTGAACTCTACTGTGAACAACTGATGAGATTAAAGCAAAAAGTTGAGAGAAAGCGGCCGGAATTAATTAATAGAAGGGGTGTGATTTTTCATCATGATAACGCTAGACCTCACACATCTTTAGCCACTCAGCAAGAATTAAGAGAGTTTGACTGGGAGGTGTTAATGCATCCGCCGTATAGTCCTGACCTTGCACCTTCTGATTTCCATCTGTTTCGGTCTCTTAAGAATTCTTTAGGCAATGTCAGGTTAACATCACGAGAAGACTGCCAAAACCACTTGGCGCGGTTTTTTGAACAGAAGTCCCAAAATTTCTATAGTAATGGGATCATGTCTCTACCTACAAGATGGCAAAAGGTTATCGAACGTAATGGCACCTACATACTTTAGTTAAATGTAAATAAACTTTATTAAAAAATGTTTTGAATTTTCATATAAAATACGAAAAGACTTTTTCCCCAACCTAATATTTCCATATTTATAAATATGAGTAGCTAGGTTGAATTTTCAACAATCCTTTCTTTGCCGAATTTTTTGCGAATTTCAACCCTATCAGTCCAGTGGTTTGAGCTGTATGTGTGTGTGTGTCTGAGTGATAGATCAGTTAGTAATTGTTGCCTTTTATATATACTCGTATACACACATTCACACGCACACAAAAAACTGCGGAAAAAATCCACGGTTATATCATCTTAATATGTATTATGATTTTTGTATTGCAAAGTTATGATTAGCAATGCAAAATGATTGCATTAAGGATTATACAATTGTACTTCGCCGGCTAATATATAATTTTTTGTTGCTTATTTTATAGATTTTTATGGGCTATTGATGCTACGGTTTCTATCTCCTTGAACGTCAGCCTTCTTGAATGTAAAATCGGTTTACGGACGATAATTTTGCGCGATAGCGTCTTATGGAAACATCGGCCGATAGAGTGGAAGAGAGATAGTGCACAAGCTGAACGCTTACGTCGATCGCGCCTCTATCGCTTATTACGTGCTTTCGCTTGCGCGCTCAGGTCAGGCGGAACGTTTTTCGTGCGTGCAGCCGGCGTTCATAGTTTTATAAGACGGTATCAGGTCAAAAAACAAAATATGAATAAAGTTTCATAACAAGAAATTTACTATCGATAGTAAAATCAAAAAACATCGATAAAGCAGTCACTATTTGTAACTGTTGTCTAATGTCCGTGCCTATAGCGCCGAGGCTTTTACAGTCCTAAATAATACAGATTTACTTATGGAGATGCATGCCATAAATTCTTCCATTTTCTACCATCCGCACCCATTGCAGGCGGGATTGCATACTAGAAAGCTTTGATTTATTTTATATTTATCGTTAACACATATTTACACTTTCAACGTAAGATGGAAAATGAAGTTATTCCAGCAGCGATAACGCATAAATGTCAGATTGATAATAGTTTTTCAAATGAAATCGCTTTATGATAAACTTACAAGATTATTATATAAATATCTATAAATATGTTGAAGTGAGGAAGAATAAAGTTGTTACTGTAGTTATACTTTGTCTACGGGCAGCGGTTTATTAGATTAGTTTTGTATTTAATTTATTTGTGATTTAATTTAAAACGTTTTAATTTAGATGTATTTATTAAATTTAAAGTTTATTTTAAATTATATTTGCTGTATTTAATTATTCTGTAGTTATTATACTAATCATAATATAATATAAAATATGCTCTCAGTATAAATATATGAGAGCATATTTATGATTAGTATGCTTGTAACGTGAAATGTATTTTAAAAAGTATAAATATTTTTTTTAAACAACTAAGCTAGCACACAAGCATGTGACCTGCCTGATGTCAAGCAGTTATCGCAGCCTATGGACGCTCGCAACACCAGAAGTATCACTCACGCGTTGCCGACCCTGTAAAAACCTCTTCATGGCTTTCTTGAAGAACCCCATGCTACAATCTCTTGCGAAAAATAATTTCATAACATGAGAGTCCGTGGAAGCAAACACCTCTGGAACCGTATAGTTCGCGACCATCTTGGTTCCAATGTGTGAGGTTGAATTTCCTGCTGATGGTGAGCTGTGTGACTGTAGAAGGTGGCTGTAGACCTCAAACAACTCTTATAAACAGAACCCATTATTTAAATTTTATGAACTACTAGCTTTAAATGGAAGGATTTTGATGAAGCTTGTTGGTTCACTGGACATCGTAATCGTGGGGTCTCGGTTAACGATTGTCTAGTTATTATTAATTATATACTAGAAGCAGAGGTCGGAGTAGATTTAGAAAGAACCAGTAAATAAGAAATGAACGGTTAACAACGGAAATGGCACTTGGGTAAGACTATTATTATATAAGTGCATATTTCTTTAATAAACATTCAAAAGATTGCATACATCATGTAAAAACCCTGTTACAGTAGCAGTCCCGGTTAGCAGGTGTGTTGAAGTGACTTTGTGTGACGTTTCCTGGCCCTCACAGGTGACAAGATCACTTCGTGCAGATTCTTCGTGCGTTAGATGTATGATTGGGGGTGTTCGTTAGTAGGTATGTTTTTGCTTGGGCTTTGGTCTCAGGAACCTTCAATTCAATCAGAAGAACTCACCAAAGGCACTATACAATGAAATTCATAGTAGAAATGATGAAACATATAGGACAAATAATCAAACTGCATTCATAAAGAAACAAAATGAAATATCTGTTTGTCATGTTAAAATATCAGTTTTTAATTAAATTCATATACTTAGAAGTATATACGGTACATTAAAAAAAAATATGTGTCTGCTTGTTTGTTCCAAATAATCTCCGATATGGCTGGTTCAATATTGACGACATTTTTGACAAGCAGATAGTTGATGTTTAACATTTTTAGGGTTCCCGTAGTAAACAAGGAACCACAACACAAAATTATAGTTATGTCATGTCCGGCAATATATCTGTCTGTCCGTTCGCGGCTTAGCTCTGAGACTATTATTACTAGAAAGCTCAAATTTGGTATGGGTATAGATATAAATGACGCCGACAAAATGGTAAAATCAAATGTGGGAAATAAATATTTAAAAAAAACATCCCCACACTATAGTATTGGGTATCCTCTAATCTAATCGAACACGTAGGTAAGTTAAGCAACGTCGACCGTAGCCTTTCCATGGATGAATTTATCTCGAGCTCTCCCGTGCTTCAGAGGTAACGTTAAGCCGTCGATCCCGGCTATTGTCATTAGATGACAATCGATAAGCCAAGTCAGTTGTCTTCAGCCGGCTTCAAAACACTGTCTCCTGCCAACCGGCACTTGAGCAGCGTGGTGAAGTATGCTCGAAACTTGTCCGTTTGAATGGGGCCCAGCAGTGGGATGAGTAAGGGTTGACGATGGATAGACAGGCTATGGCGACTACGTTATTTGAACAACAGTCATATTTTTACTACATACCGTAGGTGTACCTACGAGATTAATTTGACAATCACCAGTGTAGTAAATTAACACAGTATTGTAGCATCCCTAGAACATACTATTATCATAAACAGTAAAAGGTCTTAGTTGATATTGTGGTCTGCGGCCGCGGAGGACTGCCAGTGGGAAACTGCGGTTTCGGCAATTCCCGCCATTTTGTATTAATTAATATACTTTTAACAAATAGCGGTAAAGATTATTAGAAAGATCTCTTTAATATATAACGTGGTACTTGTATATTACTATATTGTTAGTAGATTGTTGACAAGCACAGGCAAGACAAGTTCTGTGACTTATTCTCTTTTACTTTTTGTTACTTTTTTCGGTAACAATTATAATATTATAATCATTGTGAATAAATGAATATGAATATTCATTTATTCACAATGATTTATAACAATGGGTACATGCACAATAATGCACATAGTGGTAAAGAACATGGACAATTAAAAATGTTACAAATCACCTTATTGAGGCACTTGTGATTTTAAATTTGTCATAGTTACATATTATATTATTTAACGTCAGTGGAAATACATTCTGTTCCTACTTAATTCGTCTTACAATTGTTACGGAAAAAAGTAGAAATAAAATGACCAAAACGTATGCCGAGTCAGCTAATAATTTAAATAAATGGCATATTTCTTTACAACTAAGCATACATAGATTAACGAATGGTAGGTATCCACTGCACCCCGACTAGTTGTTTCTTCATCCACATACAAGAGATTGCTAATATAACTTAAAACAAATATATTAAATAATATAATAAATAATAAGCAATCTCTTGTATGTGGATGAAGTTATTCATAGAAAATCACATTCATGTCATTCATAGAAAAACACAACTCATATGTATATGCTACAGTAGAAATAAAAGGAATGCAGATGCATTGCAAATATTCGATATTGCAAATATTTGCAAGCCCTAGTTGCAACTCAGATACTGTTCTCTATATGAACAATGCCGCTTGAATGCGGCAATTGACTATTGACCAATCAAGAAGTAATGTAGTCAATTTCTACACTTTTACTCGATTATAGTCATGAGTCATGTCAACTATGTTAGTTAGGTAAGCCTGACGTACACGGATAGCGTAAAATCGAGCGAGTACAAGTACATATCGGAGCTAACCAGCTTATTATGAACAATAAAAATAAAACTAGTAGTCAGTGAAATATCTAACAACCTTCAAGGAGGTACATCTCAAAGAAATGTTTTCAGAGGAATTGTTTAATATGATATCCACACTTTCCACATTATAAGCGAGTAAGAGATTTGTCATCGCACATTGGATAAAAATAGTCGCTTTATGACGAAGTTTTCACTGAAAACTACGAGTACTTACCTATTGGGTTCTTTCAATGAGAAGTTCAGGTGCTTTTACGTGATTGGCATTGCGTGAGTGATGTTTCCGACACCAGAGGCTGCGATCACTGCTAATATTATACCATTATGGTGGCAAAAAAGCAAGACTTGCTTGATGATAAGCAGTTATGTTAGCCTAATAATGCTTGTGTAATAGCATCCATTTATTTTTGGACACTGGTGATCAGAAGATCAAATCTCGTAATTATTTTACGATCACAGAATGAAAGTTGACCCAATCTAGATTGAATTGACAAAAAATTATATGCTCGATTTCATTCACTAATTATCAATTGTTCTAACAAAATACCATTCTTAGTTTATTTAACACACTTAAATTAAACGTTGACATTTGAGAATACCAAATATGACATATTTGTGAGATCGAGACTGGATCGGAATGTAATTTTGACTACATTCTCGTACGAGAATTTACCCTTATTTTACTTACATTCAACTCTAAATCTCGTAAACAGCTTACCTGAAAATAAAGAATAATGTTTTGTTATTGTCGTCATAAACGAATATGTACACAGTAAATAAGGGACCAATAAACAGTTCAACATGAGCAGAATCCCGCTGAATAGCGTACGGGACTATGACGCGAGAGGGCGCTACGATAATTGGCAAAAGATTAAAAGCTCAGCTAGATACGGGAAATAACGTAAATACGAATAACGAAAATAAAAATAATAACGAACGAAATATCGGAACATAAAATAAATCGCGATTTTTATAATAGTGTTCAATTAGAAAAGCTAACTCCTATTAATTTCTTCTGATTAAATTCGGAGCGAGTTGCAAGGCAGCCGTTGTCTTACCCCCAGAACTGCAATGAACTTCATTGTTCATGGCCTCTTTTGGTGGTCACATTTAATCCTGACTACACAGGAGACACAGTTGTGGGAATGTGTGGTAGGTCCCGTTAAAAATAGTGTCAAATAATTATAATAATGAGTAACAAGTTTCCAAAATCACTGCCTAAAGGCAATATACAACTATTTCGTAACACATACTTAGGTATTTCAGTCTGTTTATTTTCAATCTTGAGATAACAATCATGTTAGACAGAAAACAATGAGGTGTCACAATAAAATAAATATGTTTCGAATTAACTGCCGCCTGTCATAATACGTGTCGAAATAACACATGCGTTCGCGTGGTTACAAATAACTGTTATTCAGTCACTTAGTATCCAAGTTCTCATTCAACATTATTAGAAAATGGTGATAAAAAATAATAACCTAGATAATGTCGCGTACGTAGTCTGTAATTACTAGAAAATATCTAATCACAGCCTCATGTAGGCAGAATTAGGGGGTCGTATTAGACGTGAATATACTTTTGTGATTAGATCTTTATTTCTCATTTAGTATCATAAATACAAATATCCTATGAAGAATACTTAAATTGTCACATTATTAATATTATTTGGTTGAAATGAAAGTAATTTCTTATCGTAATACTTTACATTACCAAGCCCCACGTTTGTGAAAAATATATAAAAAATTGCAAAGTTGCCCTAGAAAGAGATGTTTTGTTTTTCTTAATTTTGGTCTGAAGTGCTAGCTTAGAAATTTTAATAATATTTGTCTGTTACTAATACTTGGGTTAAAATTTAATAAACACTAGCGGCCCGACCACGCTTCGCTGTGGCTCAATCTTTTCGTTTCCATCCATTTCCTTAGAGATGGCGCTGTATGTGGAAAAAGATTTTCCCGCTTTTCTTTTCAAATTTTTCCAGAATTTTCTTTGCTATAAACCTCACGGAGCCCGAGACCTTTCCAACGAATGCAAAACCGTGGAAATCGGTTCGTGCGTTCTGGAGTTATAGCGTCAGGAAGGAAAACCCGACTTATTTTTATATAGTAGATTTCGATACAATCATTTCAAAAGTATTAGACTTTGTTTTCAGTCTTTATAGTCAAATAAGCTTTTATGTGTATTACTGATACTGATACTGAGCTTTAACCATATCTTAATATATTAATTAAAACAAGCAACAGGTAGATGAAAATACATATATACTAACTAAACAAATTCCATTCTATTATTAATAATATTTTTTTTTCACTTAATACGCCCTCCTCATAAACACTAGATCACTGTTATTACACGCAAATCAATTTAAAAACATCGCGTGACTAAAACTAAGTATTTTCGTAACCTAATAAATAAAGGCGGGTGCACACGTAGGCCAGTGTGAAGGTAGATAATAACGACTCAAAACAATTGTATGGTCGAACAAAGAAAGAAAATAGAGGGTAATGATAGTGATTTGTGGGCAGTTGAGGCTACTGAATCAGGGTTAGTGAAAACAGCTGGCATATTATAGCTGTTTGTTGTGTAACAGTTGGATTGTATGGAAAGTATAATCAAATATAAGTACTTATTAATATGTCTATAAATAGCATCCGCTATCAACTCTGTTGTCTTTTTTTTCATCAAAAAACTTTTAGGGCGATCTGTCAAATGGCGTTCTAGTTATCGATGTCATTATTTAAGTTTTTACATATGTATATTTACCCGTATATAAGTATGAATATCCAATAAAGGTGTATTTTCACCAATACGACGTATGAGGCGTTGGCGTCGGCCACTCGTTACTTCCGATTAGTCGCGCCTCATCGCGCGATGTCGTCGCGATCGCATGTAAATTGCCTAGAAATAAGCGGGTGTCAATTCTAATATACTTTAGCTGGTTGCAACAGAGTGTAAGGTAACGATTTCCTTGTCGTATGGTGTATATTTACGAATATATACACATTATAATAATAAAAAAACGGGGTGCACTCCGGGAGTGCCGGCAGAAGTGAAAACTTGAACATTAACGTTGTGCAATTTTGAATATTTTGGAATGGTTAGGGAATAATTTCGTAGGTATTGCTTTTTTTATCAGCATAAAAGTACTATTATTTATGTGGTAAAATACAATATTCATTTCTTGCGCTATCGTACACAACGATGACCATTTATATTACCTTAAAAATAAACAGCAGGGGCAGGCATACATTTTCGCCGCGCGGTAGAAAGAGAGTGGGATATTACTTCCTCTCTACACCGCGCCGGCGGTCTACAATCCCTCCGTCTTAAGAATTTTCGATCAGGCCATGTGTCCTGACGCGACTTTAACATTTTTTACCCATCTCAAAAAGTCCACAACGTCGCTAAAGAAGATTTTACTTCAAAAATATATATGTAAGTATACTCTAACGTAATACTTGTAATTAAATAACCGAATATGTTAAAAGCAGAAAGTGACCAGTCCAATAGTATGGCTTGCAATAGCTACTTTGACTCCGAAGCCGGGGGTTCGATATTCGCGCTAGACAAATATTTATGTGAATGAACATGTCAGTTTTTTCTTGGTCTGCGTGTTTTCTAAGTGTTATTACGTATGTATTCACGAAAAAAATGACATCATAATCAGGTCATTTTAGTCTCCACTACAGGAGCACGACCCTCTCTCGTCCGTACCAGACAGAAGGAGGATTTGGCCTACACTCCCCACGTTGGCCAAACGGGTTGGGGAGGCCTGATCGAGGTTTGATAATGTATTTCCCTTAGTCGCCTTGTACGACATCCACGGGAGGAGACGGAGTGATGCTATTGTAGTCGGCCGAAAAACACACGGCAAAGAAAAAAATCTATTTAAGTATAATACCAGTTATCTAGATTCCATAGCATAAGATTTGCTAAGTTTGGGACTAGGTGACACTGTGTAATTTGTCCTGGAATATTTATTTATTTATTATTTGATTTTGATTACTACACTAATCGAAACAAGTATGTGAATGTCACGCGGAAGCGATAGCGTATTCCATTAAAATACTTTCATAAAAATGTTATCACATGCTCAAAGTGCACACAGTCTTGGCATGCTATAAATTACAGATATTACTGCGTTACTGCTTTAATTACTTTATAATTATAGTTGAAAATTTGTAAGAAAATAAAAAGTTTAAGAATAAAATTTATAAGTGGCTTACGATTGTGAAGTTCTGGCTATGAACTTGCGTTGTGTTGTTTTTCCTTTCTCTAGGAAACTGCAATCAAGGGCGGATCCAGGGGGCGGGTCATGGGGGTCATTGACTAACACCTAGATGAACCACTAAAATTAAAATTGTTAAACTTAATGTTGTTATATTTTTTTTTTCTTATTTTGATTAAGTATAGTACTTACATTAATAAATACGAACTTTTTACCTGTATCTATGTGACTGTGATTTTTTGCATATGACGGAGTAAACATCATCAACTGCAGCATTTGCGAATATGCCTAATGCATTGTAGAATCTGAACATAGAAATGCAGCTTTTGGAAAGCTTCGGTACATCTTCGCCGAACAGATACCCCAATGCTTGAAGACTAAAGTCTTCAACCAGTGCGTCCTCCCTGCAATGACATATGGTGCAGAGACTTGGACACTGACCATCGGACTGGTCCACAGGTTAAAGGTCGCGCAGCGAGCGATGGAGGGGCTATGCTCGGGGTTTCTCTGCGGGATCGAATCCGGAACGAAGAAATTCGACGGAGAACTAAAGTAGTCGACATAGCCTTAAGAGTTTGCAAGCTGAAGTGGCAATGGGCGGGTCACATCTGCCGAGTAAGTGATGGCAGATGGGGGAGGAAGGTATTAGAGTGGAGGCCGCGCGTAGGACGACGAAGTGTTGGGCGCCCTCCCTCTAGATGGCCCGATGACATATAGAGAGCGGCTGGGAGCGGCTGGATGCGAAAGGCGGAGGATCGTATCTGGTGGAAAGCATTGGGGAAGGCTTATATCCAGCAGTGGGTAGATACAGGCTGATGATGATGATGATTGTAGAATCGGGTAAGCCTCAACAAGACCAGACAAGACACTGTACGATCTCATAGTGAAATTGATCGTTCCTCTAACCATTGTAAAACTCTATCACGTGTAAATATTTTGGGAGCAATACTTAAATAGCATAAATCGCCAGCGCCGTCTCCATTATCCTCATCATCAATGTAAGAAATATATACTTTATAAAATATTGCATAAAATACAAAAATACCAAGTTTCTATTTGTTATGTATTTATAGGAATTCTGCAAATGACGCGTTGCCGACATGGTGAATCGCGACGCGTGCTAGCAGTAATCACGCATAGCAAACGCAGATTGGTCGCGTTAGGTAAACTCAACCTTTACATACCGACTGTCATCTATCTTCTCGCAACTAGCTATTATTTCATCGTGGAATTTCTTGCATATTTGAATCGACTGTCAAGGCATTGATCAAGAAATATGTATTATTTATAAGTTAAATGCAATAAGGATATTTCACTGTTATAAGAAAAGACGTACTCAAATCGACACGTATATTTTATAGATCATTGACTTATGTATGACCAAGCCTAAATATAAACATTAAAGTAGGTATTAGCTTATTAGTCAGCTAAAAGATATTGTGCTCAATTCGCTGATTTATCTGTTGCATTTCTTTTGTTTTTCTCTCCGCCAATCCGCAGTTGAGTCTTTTTTCAACCGAAGAGGATTTCCCTTTGATTAGAGGGAGACTCATATTCCAGCAGTGGGTTGAATTGGTAAAACTCGATTTTGAAAAAAACAATTTCCATCCCTTGTTACCTTACTTTACCTTTAACCTCCCTTAGTTTTCTTTCTTTCTAACTGGATACATGGTTTTGAATATCTATATTTTTTCTTTAGAACTGGAATTATAATTTTGAAAAGATATCATCATAATTATCAGGCTGTATATACCCACTTCTGGATATAAGCCATGTCTAATGCTTTCCACCATATGGGATCCTCTGCTTTCCGCATCCACGACAAGATGATAAACCACTTAAATCAGCGGTGTCATTACCACAATATTTTATTTCTTATATAATACTAGCGACCCGCCCCGGCTTCGCACGGGTGCAATGCTGATACTAAATGTACTACAGAAGGTCTTTGCGCTTTGTCCTATCCAGTCCTTCCCCAGTTATAGGCACACGCCGCCGGCTCCGCGGCCGGTACCGCCACAGCTGTTATGTCCCTGCATTTTAAATGTGTAATATCTTCTAAACTATTCATTTAAATTACATGCTGTGAAGGGCCATATTGATCTATATTAAATGCGCAATGTATTTAAGGTACTTAATTGGATAAGGATTAATTCTGTATTGCTTAAAATCGCTTCGTAAATAAGGCATTATTTCTTGTAAAAAGCAAAGGATAAAACAACGGTTATTGTGTGTTACCACTAAGAGATAGACATATACCATCGCGAACTTTTTTGTAGACCATTTTAAGGTGAACAATACTGTACTACATTATTTTGATCTATCTCGTTGGGTTCAGCCAGCGTTTGCAATGAAAGAGCAAAAAAATGTGTTTATTTACGACATCACATTAGAAACCTCTAAATTATCAGTGTTTTTCTACTATGTTATGCATATATTATACATATAAACTTTCCAGTTGAATCACTCTATCTATTAAAAAAAACCGCATCATAATCCGTTGCGTAGTTTCAAAGATTTAAGCATACAAAGGGACATAGGGACAGAGAAAGCGACTTTGTTTTATACTATGTAGTGACGTCGTCGACTGAAGTTATGTCACGTTATGTATATACCCTAACTTCAGACCCAAAAACGATGCGTGTTTATTAAAGGGTAGTAATAAACCAAACATCTAAAATTGTGAAACTAGTCGACTATTATACTGACTTGGCGACTAAAGTTGATATAAAACATACCTACGTAATCTTGTATTTCTGTGGCTCATTTAGAATTTTTTGTAGCTCATGTTATTATTTTCCTTTATTAAATAGGTACATATCGTGCGCTCGAACAAGCTTGCAATCTAGTAATCTCGCGACATTCGCATTTCGTCAACTGTCGTGTGTCGCCGCCACGCGTGTCCAAACTCCGCTAAATTATACATCGCTGTGTTTTGCAAAATGACCGGCTTCATTATACAGTTAGGTAATATAGTTGAGGCTAACGTTCTGTCGGTTTAGTGTGAAATCGACCGAAATACTAAATTGATCTTTCTCCTACGATATCCTCTATTGTTTGTGTTTCTTACTCGTAGCGAAAGGTAAAATTGATGGCAAAGTAAGCAGATTTAGATGATGCTTTTGACATAGTGAGTTCTTTTTTCTATGTACCGATTATATATGATCTGTAGTTGAGATTTATAAAGCTATTATTTAGGATGTAACCTATTAGTTTTCCTACTTGATAGAATGCTATAGACCAGGGCTGTCCAAACACGGCCGGCCAGCATACATGCCACAGGCTGCGATTGGAACACACGGTTTTTAGAGCCAAGGCCAACCTAACTGCACGTGGTGCGGCAGGCTTTGGCAAAAGTTAGGTAAGGTACAGCGTATTTGTGAGCTGCCCGACATGGGAAGTACCTCCACCTCAGAGAATACCGCAGTTAAATAACAATTCCTTTGAGAGTTGTTGTGTTTCTGCGGTTGAGTGAGGACACTAGGAAGGAAGGAGTTGCGTTTGGCAGCTGAAGTGGTGGCGTGCGAGGGATATTTCATGTTGTGAGCGTAAATATGGCCACGGTAACAGCTTCACCCAATGTATTATAAAAAAATCTAATCTGTAACTGCGTTACAAATTTATAATCATTCTTTTGGGATCAGTCCTCGTAAATGTACATATGTATGTATTTTAAGTTGTATTTTATGACTTGTTTTACACAACATTGTCACTCTCTATAAATTGGTTTAAAGAAAAATATACCCTAATAAAAACGTTCTTAAACCGATTGTCACGTTTTTATAGCAGCGTGGAATCCTCACTTTTATGTCTATCTATAAAATTCCTAACAATATAATTGTAATAAAAATCGTACAGAGCAAGATACCCTACGCATCTGTCACAGAATACGTACCAACACTATAAAATCACGAAATCATGTAAATAAATTATGTATTTGTTCAAAAAACATCTCTATTACAGCCGAAAATCAACCATTCGAAATGCAACAGTAATTTTGCGTAATTTAAAACAGTCTCACCAGTGATGTACAATCAACCGTTATTAATGTCGATTGTGCTAGAAGTTAATTGAATTAGTTTACAACACATAATGACATTGAATTGGTAAGTAATAGCTAAGTTAACTAGTAAATAGTTTGTTTAGACTGTTGTCTATAATTATTTAGGATAGATAGGATTGTACAGTTTATAAACTAGATAAATACGTGTACTTTCTCTGTAAGGGACAAGCATTATGAGATAGTTGTAGATTTGTCTCTGCCCCGCAATAAAAATCTGATAATAAATAATGATCTCCATTAAAACATTTGAATGGAGGCTTCATCCAAAATTCTTCATATTTTGGAGAAATGAATAAAAAACAGTAAATAAATTTACTCGGAATAAGCGATTGTTGTTAGCAGTAGTTGTATTCATTTTGTGTTTAGTAACGAATCATAATCTCGATGGCCAAGGTCTTCCCCGGAAACTACAATTACTATATACTTATCTTCAATAAAGTCGTGAGGGGGTTCTTACAGGGTCGGCAATGCGTGATGATGCTTCACGTGTCAAAGAGTTCATTGGCTGGGATGACTGCTCGCTATTAGGCAGGCCGTATGCTTATTTCCCACTCTAGTGGCATAAAAAAATAATCCGGCTTATTTCAGAAAGCGTATAATTTAATATCTAAAATAGTATAATTTTATACTGTTCGACTACAACCAGGACTGAATGTTTACTTATTTTGATCAAATAGCGGATTAAATCTGCGACTTTCGCTACACCATGTTCTGAAAAATGCGCAGGGCAATGGTAAGATAAGACGTAATTATATTAAGTTCTCAATTCTGATGATCTTTGAACAAATATTTAGTCGCAACAACCAAGAAATTAGAGACTAATAAACGAAATATACAAGTGTAGTAAAGCACTGGACGCAGATTTCAAAAATATTACTATTTTTAATTTCTTATTCTCTTGTACATTCAGTATAAGCAAAAGCCAGAATTTTTAAATAAAAACAGCACAAAGTTGATTTTATTTTATTTATAAAAGTGTTGCTCATTCGAAGCTGATCCATTATTAAAACATGAATTCATGGTGAAATTGAGACATTAATTAATCAGGAAGACATTAATTATTAAGAGAGGTAGCGCATAGCATATTTTTTAAGCTGCCCGATTGGGGAAGTACCTCCACCTCACAGAATACCGCAGCCAAATAATAATTTTTTTGAGGGTTTTTGTGTTCTTGCGAGTGAGTGAGGTCACCAGAAAGTTGCTGCGTTTGCAGCGGGGGTGGCGGAGCGCGAGCGATATTTCATGTCACGAGCATTAATATGGCTACGGTAGCCGCTTCATATCAGGTGGCCTGTATGCTCGTCTGCCACCCGACGTAGTATAAAAAAAGACATTATTTATAACCCAATTTAGGTCAATATTTAATAATACATTTTAATAGGTATTGACTAAGTTACCTAAAAACCTTTATTACCTTTCTGATTACCTCCTATATAAAGATAACTATAATTTTATCTTCGTTCAGAGTTTTATTAGTAATTTACGATGACACTATCTTCCGTAGATACTATTAGTTATCCGAGATGAGCCCATGAAACAATCGAATTTGTGTAAACAAAGCACTTCACTACGCATTAATAAAGCCATACCTGTGACGGGCGCCATAACACGTCGAATTTACACCGGCCGTTAGACCCTACATAAAAGTCGATAAAACGCGTTTTTATCGACACCGCAATCCGCGCCTCGTTGCCGCATCGATAATTTCTTCATTTTCATAAACCGTGTCCCCGCGCAAAGCGAGCCAGTTATTTTTATTATTACATAAAGTCGGCCGGATGAGCGCGTTTTTTGGTAATTAAATAAAAAATCTGGTTCATTATTGCCGATGATAAATAACAATTTGGTTTACAACTGGACTAATAATATTGATATATTTGAAGTTAATTTGTACGGTGATTTGACTACCGGATTTTAAAGTGATGGCCGGGTCAACGGTCCGACTTGCTTTCTTTAATTAAGATATCTGGATCGATTCTCGTAATCAGTATAATTGCGAAGTGGAGTGCGGTTACGTACGATTAGGTGAAAGCATTGCAATGCGACGCGAATTGAGAATATAGGGGCAATCTAAGGCATTTGGTATTATTAGACGATTTTTAGCGTTCCGTACCAAAACTTAAAACAATAATGAAGTATTTTTTTTTAAATCAATCTTTTATTAGCCGTTAATAACAAAACAAAAAAAAAACTAAGAAGTTGGCTGTGTTTTGACTCTTTCCTTTCATACCCATATTAAAGGAGTTAATGTTGAAATTCATAAACGCCATTTTGCCGCCGCCGCCATGTTGGATTAAAAATGGCGAACTAATGTACCAAACAGCTCGATCGCATACAGGGAAGGATTTAATTGCAGATGCAATAAAAAAAAAAGTTTAATAAAAGCTTGAAATGTAGGGGCAATCTGAGGCGATTAATGTTATTAGCCAATGAGTACCTAGTGTTCCGTACCAAAATTAAAATAAAAAAAAAACTAGAATACTTTCAGCATCAGCTCATCTCGATTTCATATTAACTCTGTTCTCTTTCATATTAACTCGATTCTGTTAACTAAAATATACTCTATTCTCAATAAAATGATTTTTTATTTTCGCAATCAAAAAATCGAATGGGAATCGGCTTCAGCTTAGCCGGTAGGGCCCCACCTCATTAATGAAATGGGAGAGTCAGTTTACCTAGTTTAAGTCATTTTTTTTTTCTATACTACGTCGGGTGGCAGATAAGATAGGCCCGCCTGATGTGAAGCGGTTACTGTAGCCATATTAACACTCGCAACATAAAATATCGCTCGCGCGCCGCCATCCCCGCTGCCAACGCAGCATCTCCTTCCTTTCTGGTGACCTCACTCACTCGCAGGAACACAACAACCCTCAAGGGAATTGTTATTTGGCTGCGGTATTCTGTGAGGTGGAGGTACATTCCGCAGTCGGGTAGCTTACAATTACGCTCCCTACCTCTCTTTTCGCCAGAGCTTCGTTTGTCAGTCAGCAGGGTGCACCGCGTGCAGGTGAAGTTGGCTTTGGTTCAAAGATGTTGATGAACCACTTACACCCCAAAATATAAGAGTGTACATAATTATGTACCTACACTCTTATAATTATAAATGAATATTATTATATGTATATTAATTATAAATGAATATTAATATGTATTAAAAAAAAATAACCAAAAGTGCGGTATCCAGAGTCCAACTGCTAATTAATGACATAAATAAAATCAAAAGTACTAAAGTACTAGCAATGAAACAAAATAAAATCATTAAAACACTACATTCATAACTTACAAATATAAAAAAACATCATTTCCTCGAACTGGTTAAGGTCATTAAGGTTATGTTCTAACTGAGATCAAAAATAAATACCTACGTAAACAATTTCATTTTGCAGTGGCTTTAATATTGTTTTGCATTGCCACGGTTTTGTTTTACGGTTTACTTTGATATCGTAACTAGGTATACAAAATTGATCATATATTTAACACACATTTTTTTTATTTATTTATCATGTAAATTGTAAACTTATTATACTTCATTAGTTTTTTTTTTGTATAACGTCGTGAACTAATGTGAAGCGGTCTCCACAGCTATATAAACACTCACAAGTTGTAACATGAAATACTTATTGCAAATATCGCTTGCTCACCGCCACCCCCGTTGCCAATGCAATCTCTGCTTCATTCCTGGTGACCTCACTTACTGGCAGGAATACAACAACACTCAAGGGAATTATTATTTAGCTGATGTCTTCTGTGAGGTGGAGGTACCTACTTTCTCAGTCGGGCATCTTACAGCACTACCTCTCTTTCGTTAGAGTCTCGTTAGTTAGTCAGCAGGGTGCACCACGCGCAGTTGAGGTTAGCTTTGGCTCAAAGATAGTGGTGTTATTTTTTCTCATTTACGCCTTTTGACGGAGCTAAAATGTTCTCGCATCTACTAGACGGAATAGACTTTTATCAAAAATACCATCAGATGGCCAATATAATATTACAATTCTATTAATATTCTTTTAACTTTTTTTAATATTCGAATCGCACTTAAATTAAACTTTGAAGTTTCATATTGTAATACGAGAATACCAAATTTGACATTTGTGAGATCGAGACTGGATCTGAACTGAATTTTGACTACATTTAAATTAAGAGAATTGCTCTTCAGCTTATTTTATTTTCGTACATTAGTACGTTGAATCCATTAAGAAAATCAAGTACTCTGGAAACGAACCAAATTATAACAAACATTATGTTAAAAGTCCCAGCGTTAAATTGAGTCGTTATTTTAACGACCTCTCAACCTCAATCGTAAAATAACATGGATATGTTTCAATTCATTTCATTAGCAGCGGCTTTCAAATTATGTTGATTATTTTGAATTACCAAGACAAAATTTGCAAACCTTTAAAGGGAGTGAAAAAGTCGTTTGTTTGTTCCAGGTAACGTCTTTTTCGTTGTTTGTTTGTCTTGTGTAGGCATCGGGACGAGGGCCCACCACACATTCCCACCACTACTGTGTCTCCTGCATGTGTCCAGGCATATGAGAATAGAAGAAATCTAACTACCGGCAGAGGTCGCAGAATACCGGCGCTGTGTGTATTACACAGCATTATTAGTATTATATTATACTACGAAATGGATACCGTAGCCATATTAACGCTCGCAACATAAAATATCGCTCGCGCGCCGCCACCCCCGCTGCCAACGCAGCATCTCCTGCCTTTCTGGTGATCTCACTCACTCGCAGGAACACAACAACCCTCAAGGAATTTGTTATTTGGCTGCGGTATTCTGTGAGGTGGAAGTACATTCCCCAGTCGGGTAGCTTACAATTACGCTCCCTACCTCTCCTTTCGCCAGAGCTTCGTTTGTCATTGAGCAGGGTGCACCGCGTGCAGGTGAAGTTGGCTTTGGTTGAAAGATGTTGATGAACGACTTACACCCCATATTATTGCCGATCGACGGCCAAATTAACATCATGATAATGTACATTGTGTTTGAAATGCTCTATGTTATTGTGTATTGTTCTAATTATTGTAATGATAATAAACATGTCTTCTTTCATTTTTTCTAAATTAATAAGTACAATTAAATTTCCTAATTATGATTTAAAAACTGGGAATTTATATGTATTTACTGGGAATTTATCGTAAATGCCTGGCAATTTGCCCATTTTTAGACCGGTCGTATTCTTGCATGCCACCCGACGTTGTATAAAAAATAATGAATATCACTTCTATATTTGTTCGTTCAATTTAATATAATTCACATTTTAAAAACAAATAAATCAGATACCCAAATAAAGTAAATACCCGTATCTATTCAGAAACACCTGCGCATTATCAGACTGTTGGAATGAACTCATAACAAAAACATTTCAACTTAAAAGTCCGGTCCTAAAGTGTAACTAATAAATAAATCTTAAGACTTAATGAAAATTATTAAGTTGGTATTAAGAGTCGATATATAAAAAGTGGTCGAAATAGGAACTTGGCGTTTCTATTGAGAGGTTAATAAATATGAGAGCGAAAGGCGGGGTCTTCGCCTACGCACTTATTACCAATTCAAAGAGGAATATTATGAGACTGTTTAGAGATGCTTCGTCATTCATTATAGTTTTTGTTATACATGGTTGACAAACGGATAGACAGACATGACCTTTGGCTTTGCAAGAAATTATGCTAATATGTACGTAATATTACTTAAGCATTTATTAAAAAGCCCGACCTGGGGCCCTATCGCCGAAGCTCAAACCGATTCCCATGGAATTTTTGATAGCAATAAACACTTAGCGATAATTGTGTTTGTCATAGCTGGTACCTAGGGCCCCAGGAGCCCTACCGCCGAAACTGAAGGCGATTATCATTGTGTTTTTTTATTGCGAAAATAGTTCTTAAGTTTAAGTTAATCAGAAACATCTTCAGCTTAGTCGGTTGAACTGTATGGTTTCTACCAGGTAAAGTTTAGCTTAAACACAATTATCGCTAAACCTTAGTTTACGGAATTTTTGGCTGCAAAAATCAAACATTAGCTCACTAATGTTTGATTTTTGCAGCCAAAAAATCCGATGGTAATTGGCTTCAGCTTCGACGGTAAGGCCACAGTATTACTATTTTTTGTAAGGCCCCTGGCTACGCCATACCATACCACGTCTGACGCCGCTAAGTCGATACCTGCCGCGAAAGTGGCGCCTAGGTGCAAAATTGACCGCTTTAGCACTCTTTGCTACTAATTATAAAACGAAATATTTTGTGTTGGTATAATATTAAAAAAAATATATATATTATCTTGGTAACAAATTATTATATATTGTACGGAATTTTATTTCTTTATAGTCGTCTCAGACCTTTTATGTTTAAAATTCACTTGCGGGTTTCTTTTAATAATAAGAAACACTCAACAACCATTGATTATTCAAAAAAATAAAATCAATAAATCGATGGAAAATAATGGGCGAATGTAAAACTATAAATTTTGTATCGATTATTTTAGGCGAGAAGACAGTATATTAAAGGAAATTGAAATAAACCATAAATTATTTTAAAACAGAGTACATTCCATAAGATTAATCTTTGGAGCTACAAATAAGAATATATTTAAATATCATTTACTTAATTATCAATATTGATAAGAGGTGTAAAGTGAATCATTGTCGTTGTAGACGTACAGACACGTGGTGGTTGTAACAGCAAGTGGTGGTGGTGACGATGGCGTCGTTGGGAATGTCATTTTAATTTAACGTCATCAACCTTTAATCATCCTACTGTTGGGATCATCATCATCAGGTCCATTTTAGTCTCCACTACAGGAGCACGAGCCTCTCTCGTCCGTCCTATACGGAAGGAGGGTTTGGCCTACACTTCCCACGTTGGCCAGATGGGTTGGGGAGGTCTGATCGATATTTGATAATGTATTTCCCTTAGTCGCCTTGTACGACATCCACAGGAAGAAACGGAGTGATTCTATTCTAGTCAGCCGGAAACCATACGGCAAACTGTTGGTATACGGGTCTCCAATAGAAGGCATTTAGAGCATACTCCACCACACTGCTCAACTGCGAAATGGCGGAGGCTAGTGTTTTCAAGCTGCTCTAAGGCCACTGACTTGGCTTAACGACTGTCATCTAATGACAACAGCAGGGACCGACGGCTTAACGTATCCTCCGAAGTATCGAGGAGGTCGAGATTAATAAACCAAGCCATAGACAAACTGCGGTCGACGTTGCTTAACTTGCGTGTTCGATTAGACTGACACGCGCAACGATGCCATCGAGCTTCTCCGTTCAAATTAACACGCAAGTTAATCAATGTAGACCGTAGCCTATCCATGGAGTGTTTCATTCATCTCGGGCTCCTCCTTGCTTCGGAGGGCACGTTAAACCATCGGTCCCGACTGTTGTCATGACAGTCGTTAAACTAAGCCTTAGGCGGCTTGAAAAGACTGGCCACCGCCAACCCGCAGTTGAGCAGTATCTTGACAAAACCTTGGCGGGAGTTCATTATTATCGTGCATAAAGTCTTTTTTTTTTACTCATATATGAGAGGGTAGCAAACGAGCATGTGGGTCACCTGATGGAAAGCAATCACCACCGCCCATGGAGATCAGCAACATAAAAGGGGACGCCGATCCGTTGCCAGCCTGTTCTCCTTCCTTTCTTTGTTTCTGGTGACCTCACTAACTCGCAGGAACACAACAACCCTCAAGGGAATTGAAATAACAATTCCCGGCTGCAATATTCTGTGAGGTGGAGGTACTTTCCCAGTCGGGCAGCTTAAATATACGCTATGCCCTACCTCTCTTTTCGCCAGGGCCTCGTTTGTCTGTCAGCAAGGTGCACCGCGTGCAGGTGAGGTTGGCTTTGGTTCAAAGATGTTGATGAACCTCTTACACTCCATGAAGTCTAAATAAATAAATAAAATAGGTACCTGTTAATAACGTAGAAGTTATTAAAATAATAATTTCACAATTAATTCTATCCTATGTTAATAGTTTCAATGTTGTTTAGTTCCAACGGTTCAGTATTAACAAAGTGCCTAGGTCGTATTCAAATGGACCTAAGTACACTGACTTAGTTCATTAGTGGACCCGGTTATATAGTGCTTTATTATGCTAGCGTATAAATAAATTAAAGTGGGAGCCTTGTTGGCGTAAAATTCGAATTAAGTCTTAACGTAAGGCGTGTTTTATACGTTCTGTTTGCAGGAATTGTTTAAAAATAATAGTTTATGAAACTGTTGCTGTTGAAAATAAGGGTTCTTAAAATACGAGTGTGAGTTTATCACATGAGCCGAAGGCGTTTGCAGATCGAGCATGTGTGGTTATATAGTGTACACTATATAACTAAGCGAGTGTATACATAAATTTAAATATAAAAAAAAAAAAATTGAATTAAGGCTTATCGTGAGACGTGTTTACCGCACTTTTTAAAATAATATTGTAAGTGTGTGTTGTGTTTAAAATAATATTATAATATTGTAACATATATAGTTGTGGAATTTATATTATTTTTATTATGATGTATAAAGCAATTTAAGTATAAGTATATAAGTAAATGTAACGATGAATTAGAAGAACGGAATTTATTTAATATTTCACCTCAGCATTTTTGACATAAATTTTAATTATTCTATAAAATGTAGTGAAGATGTGAACTTACCCTAAAACTATAATCAAATTGTTCCAATGCAAGCAAAGTCACGCAAAGATTTGTATGAATACCAAAGCTATTTATAACGACAAAGTGTACATATATAAGTAATGTGAATAAATGAATATGAATATGAATGTTTCTTGAGATAATAAAATGATGATTAATATTATTAAAGCTCTTCGAACATCTTGTACTATAGTAAAGTAACTTAAAAATAAAATAAAAGTGGGTTATTTGTTAATGTGTCGCATACGTCATACGTCACTTGATTTTTATTTAAATATTTAATTTATTAATTACCACGCCATCTAGTGGCAAAGATAAGTTCTTAGACAATTTACATAACGCCTTCCAGTCCCAAGCTTGTACTAGGGGTGTTTGATTTTTTTTCTGATACCAGATGTCGCTAGGTAGGCGTCGGGTCCAGTTGTCAAATTGTACTGAATTTTTTGACAGTGAAACTTCAAGACGACAAGACAACACAAGACGTCAACAAGACATTTGACAACATGCTATGAATTGACAGACGATTGGACAGTGCTGCCAAAAGACCCTCATTGATTATATTATAGTTACATTTTGTAAGCATTTAGAACATATTCAGACATAGACAAACAGACATACACTAGGAATACTATAGGTAAGTACTAGCGACCTACCCCGGATTTACCCCCAGTAGAATTCCATTGGCCCGGCGTACGCTAGTAAAGTCCCCAGTCGGTATGATTTTTTCTAATATTTTAACAATCAATATCATAATTCAGCCAGTTTACACAAAACCCTAACGAATTATATACCTTATAATTCTCCTAAATCATTTTGTCCATTTGTGAATATCGTATGAAAATCTGTTCAGAGTGCTTAGTGAGAGTTTGTTCGCGTTCGACCATGTCAACGTAAACAAACTGACCAAATAGAGAAGAACTCTCATGTTGTGAATTTATAACACGCGTGTTACATATCAAAATTATGTAGCTTACTTGCTCACATTTTAAAGTGAATTTACCAGGCGCGTGTTGTCATTTTAAAGTGACAACACGCGCCTGGTAAATTCACAATATGAAACTTTTTCTCAATTTGGTCGGCTTATAAACGTTAACACTTTCTAATGTACAGACAGACAGGGGCGTTGACTCCGTGGGTGCTCGGGGTCTCGAGCACCCATGAGAAATAAACAGTGGGTGCCGAGCACCCCTGAGAACATCAAGAAACAGATCAGTAATCGCCTTACACGGATAGGCGTTTTTCCATTATCCGACGACCCATATTATATTTTTATCAAACATAATTAGTAATTAAGTACGCAGTACCTATGTAAGTAGGACATTTATTTATTTGCCGGTCGATCAGTGTGCATTTCTCTCTTACACCTCGTCATTTTTTCGAGTTATCAAAAGAACATGAGCACCCTAAGGTTTTCTAAAAGCCGGCGCCCCTGCAGACAGACAGACGCGGAGGGAATTATAAAATACAAGTAAATACTTGATTATCTGGCATGAATATGTAAATGATGAAATACATATTGAATTAAACAATACCGTCACTGATTTGTGTTACGACGTTACGCTGTAACGAAATTACTTGTGAAAATTGTACACGTGTTTTGCTTGAGTATTAAAATTAATCGCAATGTATATGTTGGTAGGTTGGTACCCACTCTTGTTTGAATCTTGATGACTATTTATATTTTCCTATTAAAAATATCGCGTCATGGGACGGCCGGCAGACGTGAAACATCGAAACTATTTTGTATAAAAATATGTCTGGGCGTATAGGGAGTTCGTCGAGCCGAGTGGGAAAGGAGAAAAAGAGTAACGAGTGCGTGGCGACATGTCGCCACACTAATAGTAAGTTAGGGATACATAAGGTGAAGAAATTAGAACATCTTTACCATCGTCAAGCTGCATGTATCCACGGCTTGATTTACGTAATGCCTACCATTTGAAAACATGGTTATATTACATATATTAGGGTGTAAGTTACTCACTACCATTTTAAGAGCCAAAGCCAACCTTACCCGCACATGGTGCCGAGTGCCGTTAAGCAATTGAGGTTCTAACGAAAGAGAGGTAGTGCATACCCGGCCCGACTGAAGAAGCACCTCCACCTCAATACCGCAGGTAAATAATAATGCCCTTGAGTAATTGTTGTAGAGATGGATAAAATGCCGGATATTTACGATATATTGCCCAGTTTTTGGGCATAAATAGGGAATTTATTTAGACTTACTTATATTCATCGTATTTTTTTGAGTGACAAACAAGCGCACGACCCGCCTGATGGAAAGCAGTCATCGTAGCCTATAGACGCTTGTGAGACCAGAGTCATCACTCACGCGTTGTCGACCCTAAAACTGCCCAGCATTTTGCCCATTTTTAGGGTTCCGTACCCAAAGGTTAAAAAGGAACCCTATTACTAAGGCTCCGCTGTCCGTCCGTCCGTCCGTCCGTATGTCACCAGGCTGTATCTCATGAACCGTGATAGTTAGACAGTTGAAATTTTCACAGATGATGTATTTCTATTGCCGCTATAACAACAAATACTAAAAAATAGAATAAAATAAATATTTAAGGGGCTCCCATACAACAAACGTGATTTTATTGCTCATTTTTGCTCGCAATTGATAACGGTAATAGGTAGTCGCTTGACATACTCACATAATATTTAGTTATGTATTCACTTTAAAAATAAATAATGAAATAAAAATAAAACAAATATTTAAGGAGGGCTCCCATACAACAAACGTGTTTTTTTTTTTTTTGCAGTTTTTATAGATAATGGTACGGAACCCTTAGTGCGCGAGTCCGACTCGCACTTGGCAGTTATTAGTTCCTGCGAGTGAGTGGGGTCACCAAATGCGAGGAGATACTGCGTTAGCAGCGGAAGATTCTATATAGTTACGGTAACTACTTTACTAGCTTACTGCCTTCATATAAAAATATATTTTTTGACAAATTAATGTTAACTGCTTTCCGAGCACGCGGGAAACTACTGTAATTTGACAATTATGGTTAAAGTTCCTAACCGTTCACACCACTGCATTTGATACCATTTGATGGTACCATTTGGTACCACTCCGTCCAATTTATATATTTTAACGGGTAAATGTGCGCAATAAAGCAGTTAGTAGCAATTATTAGAAAGTAGCACTTTAAACTATTTTGCCATCACTTTTAGTGTAAATATTGGCTTATAAAACGATTTAAAATTGTTTCGTTATTAACCGACTTGAAAAAAGGAAGATCACAAGTCGATTTCTTTACTTGATAGCACCGGTAATTATGAACAGATTTATCGGTTATTTTTTTTTTTTGTTTTTGAAAGATGATGTTCCGGCCGCTGTTCTATATAAATTTCACTAGTGTCTGATAATAGATCTGGATATCATCATCATCAGGTCCATTTTAGTCTCCAATACAGGAGCACGACCCTCTCTCGTCCGTCCTAGACGGAAGGAGGATTTGGCCTACACTCCCCACGCTGGCCAAACGGGTTGGGGAGGCGATCTGGATATATTCAATCAAAAATGTCAATCGCCGATGTTAAAAGTAACATGTCTGCTTGGGCCCTTATGGTTTGAACCAGGGACGTAATTTCACACAAAGTTTTTTTTTAATAATTTTTATTTATTCATATTTTGTTTTTATGTATTTTGTGTTATGAACGAGTAAACATTATGTATTTTTAATAAATCTTGATATATATTTCGTAGCAGTTCAATGGGCGACCAATTCGTATCACATTATCATAATTGTTATGTAGTCAAATAAAAATTCTTAGATTGCTATCTTTAGATCATTGACCAAACTAGATTAGTCAACATCAACACCTACTTAGATCGCCTGTATGCAAATTGCTGGTGCCATTTTGAATGCCTGTAACATCTAGATTACGCAACGAGAAAGTTATAGAATTTAGCTATATACCTATGACATGGCGTTGAAATACAAGCTTCTAAAAGTTTTCTAAAAGTTTAAGTGAATAATTTCTCATATAAGTGAGTACACACTCACTTATATGAGAAATTATTCACGAAAACTTTTAAAAGCTTTCATTTAGTGTGTGTGAGAGAATATGTATGTCTTATAAGAATAAAGTTTCTTTAAATTGATAACGAAAAATACAACGACCTTTAACCTCGATCTAAATGCGTGCCATGCCATAAAAACTACCGCAATGCGTAAGTGGCATGAAATGCACGCAGTGGGTGCAATTATGTCATTTTCGTGAAACAATGAATATGTCGCAGCGAAAAGGTTCACTGCCTTCAATGTCTTATAAATTGTCGTGTCTTTCTTCATACACGCACAAACCTCCACACATTTATAACATCAAGTAAAATATAGCTACATATCACTGATCTGTATTATTAATACAGATCAGTGCTACATATACACAAGAAGGCCAATTCTCGTAATTTTTCTACGAACGCAGATTGAAAGTTGACCGAATCCAGATTGAATTGTGAATTGACTAAAATTATATACTTGATTTCATTAATTAATTATTATCAATTCTTGTTGTTGGCAAAAGTAACATTCTTAGTTTGTTTAATTTTCTTAAATTTAATTTCGAAGTTACATATTGTGTTACTAGAATACCTAATGTGACATTTATGAGATAGAGACTGGATCGAAACTGAATTTTGACTATATTTTAATTACGAGAATTGCCCCTCTGTATACTAACGAATAGAACATTATATATAAAAAAATTATCTATCACTAATATTTATCTAATAACTTAGCAGAAAATGTAATGGAAGAATAACGAACATGTTCTTAGCAAGCTTTAGGGAAGTGGTCGAATGGTTAGCAATTACCACTTTGACTCCGAGGTTGTGGGTTCGATGCCCGCACAAGACAAATATTTGTGTGGATGAACATGTCTCGGTCTGGGTGTTTTCTTTGTATTGTATGTATGTATTTACAAAAAAATATATATTTAAGTATAATATCAGTTATCTAGTAGCCGTACTAAAAAGCTTTGCTTAGTTTGGGACTAGATGGCCGTGTGTAATTTGTCCAGGAATATTTATTATTTAACCTCCTTTTTAGTTTGCCGGTAAATCATACTAACTAAAATAAAGGTTTTGAACATTTTTTATTATTTAAACCTGTGTGTACGTGTTTCAATTAAAAAGTGAATTGATCTGAGCCAGTGTTCCCCAAAGTGTGTGCCTCGGCACACTGGTGTACTGTGGTCATTAGTTGGTGTGCCTCGGAAAAATAAAGTTATCTCATAAAGCTACATAGACGGACAGAAGATTAATAATTACGAAAATCAAAACTGATTTTTAATTTTTCAAAAATTTTCGTTTTCCTAGATTACCTTAAACACAAAAAGTTTGCGGAACACTGGTCTGAACAACTCTTCTGATTAAAGAATTGCACCTTTATGTATATTGTCTACAATTATATTGATTGTACCTAATAGAAAATAATCTCATTTTTCTAGAAGTAGATATTTATTCAATACAATATTCTTTATTGCACCAAATAAAAGATTTTACAGAGAAATTAACATAATAAGAGTACAAAAGGCGGTCTTATCGCTAACCGATCTCTTCCAGACCAATAAGGTAGATGAAACGAGAATGATAGAAAGCAAGTAGGAGGCGCATAGACTACATAAACTTACCTACATACACATAAATGTATTATACATATACACAATACACACATAATATATAATCACTACATAGTATAAAACAAAGTCGCTTTCTCTGTCCCTATGTCCCCATGTATGCTTAAATCTTTGAAACTACGCAACGGATTATGATGCGGTTTTTTTTAATAGATAGAGTGATTCAACTGGAAAGTTTATATGTATAATATATGCATAACATAGTAGAAAAACACTGATAATTTAGAGGTTTCTAATGTGATGTCGTAAATAAACACATTTTTTTGCTCTTTCATTGCAAACGCTGGCTGAACCCAACGAGATAGATCAAAATAATGTAGTACAGTATTGTTCACCTTAAAATGGTCTACAAAAAAGTTCGCGATGGTATATGTCTATCTCTTAGTGGTAACACACAATAACCGTTATTTTATCCTTTGCTTTTTACAAGAAATAATGCCTTATTTACGAAGCGATTTTAAGCAATACAGAATTAATCCTTATCCAATTAAGTACCTTAAATACATTGCGCATTTAATATAGATCAATATGGCCCTTCACAGCATGTAATTTAAATGAATAGTTTAGAAGATATTACACATTTAAAATGCAGGGACATAACGGCTGTGGCGGTACCGGCCGCGGAGCCGGCGGCGTGTGCCTATAACTGGGGAAGGACTGGATAGGACAAAGCGCAAAGACCTTCTGTAGTACATTTAGTATCAGCATTGCACCCGTGCGAAGCCGGGGCGGGTCGCTAGTTATAGTATATAAAACATTATGTAAACTAAATAACAGATAAGATATATACGTAATAAGTACAATAAAGCATATTAAATTTTATTATTATAGGTAGTCTATTGTTTTACAAGTCTAAGGTAATTAGTAAAGAGTTAAGTTATCATAACGACCCGAAAAAACAGACGTGCACTGGCATCTGTAGAAATATAATATTCAAACAGTATCTACAGTTCGTATATACGGATACTTCAATAAGAAATCTATATGATAATGGCAAGAATGTTTATTTCTTTCGTAATGTTTATTTAATTTCTGTGTAAGTTTTACAAAAAGCCAGGCCCGACTCTTTCTTTTAAGTGTACAATTATACATATATGTAACAGCCAAACACACATGAGAATAGATACAACACGTATTCGTTACTCGCATAATAAATTTGTAGCTCACGTTTAACTACCTATATTTTTATTGGCAACGGGGCCAGAATATTGAGAACGTTGCCTACGGGCAGCGGTTTATTAGATTAGTTTTGCTTTTAGTTTATTAGGATGTATAATTTTGTTTAACTTAGATGTATTTATTTAATTTTATCTATTTTCAGTTGTATTTACTGTATTTTATTATTTTGTGTTCATTAAATAATAAAATATATTATTACTGCATAATCTCATAAAAAAAAAAAACACCAGGGGAGCACTTGCGACAGTAACAACACACTATCAGAAAATACATTACTCTAAAAATAGATTTTTGCATACCACCATGTTTAGATAGCTTAAACTTTCTACAAAATTTTGATGGCGGCAACATCGTGACAGAGACTCGTATTGAGACAGAATGATTTTTTTTTCACAATTTCTGTCACAGAATGTTTTTTATTAAACAAGTTTGAAGTTGATTTGTCTATAAATTTGTTCATATTCGCATACATCATCTATATACTGTCTTTCGAAAAGTGATTTAGTTACTGAATAAAATATATTATGGGAATGGAAATGTGCACCTGCACCGCCACCCACCGAGTCTGACGATAACGTTTACTTACTTTTAGACTAACAAACTGCCATTTTACCCGTTATTTCATTTGCTGTCTGTTTTAGATATGTTATAATTTTCTAATATGTATATATAGTATACCCGTAATAAAAATCATAGTATTTAATATTAAATAATATAGAATATAGGGAAATATAGGCTTTTTCTTGAAGACCCCGAAGTTGTATTTTTCGAGAACGTCGTTGAGGGAAACTGATTTCACAATTTCTCCATAAGTGGTAGAATCTATCTTAAAAAATGTGTGGTGTTAGTAATTTTTTTTTTAAATTTAATTGAGGATTTTCTCTTCATGTCACCCAGTCGATATGGATTGAAATTATTATTAATAATACTTAAAATATTTTATTTACTACTAAGCTGCCATATAAATATTTTTTTTTATATATAAATATTTCCTTACAATTTACACAGCGCCGTCTAGTCCCAAATTAAGCGCAAAGCTTGTGTTATGGGTACTAGACAACTGATAAATGTACTTAAATACATTTTTTTGTAAATAATTATTTTTGTATATATAAGTATATAATAATAATTATATTTGAAAATATATTTTTGTACATACTTATAATACATAGAAAACACCCAGACCAAGACAAACAGACATGTTCATGCACACAAATGTTTGTCTTGTGCGGGAATCGAACTCGCAACCTAGGAGTCAAAGTGGTCATTGCTAACCATTCGACCACCGAGCTCGTCTATATAAGCACAAAGCTACGGTATAATACATATTAGGTGCAATTAGGTTTTTTACTTATACTGTGATAATTTGCTTGCAAATTAGAATTAGTATCCATAGGGAAATAGATGTGCACTTCGGCTACCTTAACCATGTTACGACTACTCTCTTATGCACTAGTGATGTGTGTACCAGAGTATCAACATGCTATAACCGGTGTCTCAAAACCATAGACAAATAAATATCGATAATAATAACTTGATGTAAATTGTGATACTACTTCTACTAAAGTTAATACGATAATTCAGCGTGCTGTGCAGGATAGGCTTTCACCGTTCTAGGTATGTTAATAGTCGATATTAAATGTCGGCATTCCCGCTGTTAACTGGATCATAAACAACCATCCCCTAGTCTATACTACAAGTGATGTATTGTGTACCTGAATAGCACCATGCAGGCCAGACGACCGGCGTCTCAGCGTCCAGCGCGCGACGTGCTGTCAGGGTACCCAGCATCAGAACGGCACCTCATCTGCCGCCGCCCGCCCCAACATCGCAACCCCTATGGATGAATGAATATGATGAGGTGGATGGTATTATACCAAATGGATGGGGAATGACTTGAGTTTTATACATCTCAAAATGCAAAATATATTAGTTATTGTCATTGAATATATATTTCAGTTTTTCTAAAAATATGTATTGGTTTTGATAACTTAATTTTTTTTTTAAATATGTAATGGTTTTGATAATCTTTGTTCATTGTAATAAAGAAAGGATTTTTTTATATTTTTTTTACTTCATATAGTAAAAGCTAGGTAATTATTCTTCATTTGAAGATATCCGATGTGGACGTTTAAAAGGTATTATTTTCGACACATTTGATAAATGCTATCTTTGTTAATGAACAGCCTATAACACTAAAGAGACGAATTTTTCATTATCCTTTTTCATAAAGCAAAAACCAGATTACTTAACTTAAATAACTTATGAATTTATTTCAAATATAATGCTTATCTAAACATGTTCCTTAATACGCGTTATGAATAGCAATGTTTTATCTAATATTCTAAAAATAAAGCTCTATAAATATTAGAACATAGACCGGATATTTCAAAGTTATCCTTCAAAAATAGTTAATATAACAAATATAAAATGAATAAACCCAAGAGCCATCAGTTACAAATTATGTCTATACCAAGTAGTGTTTACATTACTATTAAAAAGCGACGAAAAAACATTGTTACAAAACACGCTAGCGGCACATTAAAATCTAGTTACGAATAAAATCGAGATCGATTTGGACCAAATCGAGAATTCCGACGTGCGCCTAAACTGCGTCACTAGTGAACCGAAAACGTAAAAAAAAATCTGTAGCGTAATGATAAGGAAAAACTAAGAGCACTTTTTTCCTATTTATGGTTTTCGATAATTTACGATTGGGTGCGGAAAAACCGGAACGGTCGCTCGCGAGAAATCGATCTTCTACGGTTCAGATCATCGGATGCTGTCAATATCGCAGGTTAATACACTATTTTTTTTTATTGTAAGTATTGTTAACGGTCTTCATCGAAAAACTATAATTTCTTTAAAAACTACTTTACACTAGGTATTGAGAGGTAAAATATTTTCAAAGTTAAAGTTGAAACAGTTTTTCTTTTTTTTTTTTGCAATATTTTATGACTTTTTGGTTACGCGCGAGGTGATCTGTAAATAATTCTTTTTTTTTTATTCCAGCAATATTTGAATAGTGACACGGTTAGTTTTTTGTTTGAATATTTCGGTTTCAAAACTGTTACTTGCTTAATGTTTGTACATATTTCGTTCTATAATAATTATGTGAAGATATATTTTGATATGTTTGGATGTCTATTAATTACAATAAGACGGCTAAATATATTTGGATGGACTTTGGTTCAGACAAGTTCACAACTTGATCAGACTACTATTTATCCCGATCCGTCAATCATTGATAAAAAAATATACACAGCATTTGGTCTCAGATAAAAGAAATAAAAATATCATTAACTGAATAATTTCAATAAATTGTTTTTGATTAGCGCTGGCCGTGACGGTAAGTCTCGCGAGACTGATCGAATGCATAGCTTTCTGATTGCCACAATGAAGGCAGGTAGATTATATCTATAGTTAAAAACATCTTAGGTGGCGTCCCTAATTTATTCTACTCGAATGTGCTCGTACTATTGCGACAATGGTCAAATTTCATAAAATTACGGATGTTCCAATTTCAAACGGGCAGCCAGCTGCTAGGTGTGTTCTCAATGCACGCGTCGCGCTCGCGCCGTGTCTATGCCCGCGGGCCGCGTTCTCGTTCATTTTAGGGTTGAACATTCAATTACAATATTTATTACTATTAACATAACGCATAAGAATTTTTATTAATTTAATTTATCGTAATAAAGCAATATAAAAAAAAATCTGTAAAAAATCTGCTATTTGTTACGGAAAATTATGTAACTATATTTATATTAGATACAGCAATACATTTACTGTTTATAAAATTGGGAAGATAGATATTTAGGTACCTTTGAGAATATACTGTTGAATTATAATAAATACTAACACACTCTATATCAACATATCTTTTCCGTAGCTCTCATTGCAAATTCATTCGTAGAAATGTTTCCAACTTTTTTATCAAATTGAATAAGAAATATTAGAAAATCTATTACATCTGTAGTCGATGGCAACCCTACTAGCTAGCCAGGTGCTTCGGTCGTGCGCCGGAGATCATTCGTAAACTCGGTTGCACTCGTCAATTGCGCGCAATTGAGGCTTTTTTCCGAACGTCCATTAGAGAAGACACGCGAGCGTTCCAGGTGACACGAGCGATACAGCGTGATTTTTTATCGAACGGAAAAATAAATCTTGCGATGATATTATCATGCTAGCAGCCGGTTAACAAGATATTCGTTAAGCTATCAATTATTCCAAATTCAAATAAAATTGAAGTGGTAGCTATCGTAGAGTTACGATGTTTTTGGATTTGCTTTTAAATTGTAAGTATGTGTAGAAGGTTAGAAATAACAAAAACAGAAATTAATATTTGTGGTAGCCAGTTAGCGAAAAGGGTTTAATGATTAGGAGGTTGCAAGCTAAATTACACAAAATGTTCTTATGCGAGTATTCGCATGAAAAAAAAATACATTTGTTACCAAGTTTATAGGCGTTAAGAAATTGTACTGTGATCGAATTACACAAATGCGTCTTCATGATACATGAGCATGACATCAAATGGCTTATCAGTTGAGTTTCATTAAGCTACAATTAAGAGCACGTGAACCTTGACACTCCGGTCTTTGTACCGTACCTACTTATGGCATACGTAATAAGAGTTACTTCTATTGTTACTGTTACTTGTTCCATTGTTGCATGATCTGGGATCCTACCGCCGAAGCTGAAGTCGATTACCATTGGTTATTTTGATTCCGAAAATTTGCCTCAGGTTAAAGTTATTGACAAACAGCTTCAGCTTAACCGGTAGAGCTCTAGGATTTCTACCAGCTGAGGTAAACATAATTAGCAATAATCTAAGAAGAAATTCAATTTCGCAATCGAAAATTCCGATGGTAATCGGTTTCAACTTTGGCGGTAAGCTGTACTTATAAACGACGACGGGCTCGGTGGTCGAATGGTTAGCAAGTCGAATGGCTACTTTGACTCCGAGGTCGCGGGTTCGATCCCCGCACAAGACAAACATTTGTGTGCATGAACATGTCCGTTTGTCTTGGTCTGGGCGTTTTTCAATGTATTATATGTATATATACAAAAAGAAATGTATTTAAGTATTATATCAGTTATCTAGTACCCATAGTACAAGCTTTTCGTTTAATTTGGGGCTAGATGGCGCTGTGTAAATTGTCCAGGAATATTTATTATTATTATTATATATATAAAAAATAAAAATAATTTTGTAATATAAGATAACTAAAATAATGATGTAGACTTCCGCATATCCCCCCTACTATCGGCACTATTACCCTGGATTAGGTATCATAATTATAGTAAAATGTCAATAGCTGTAATAGATAAGAGATTACGAATGTATAAACACAGTAATAACGACCAATAAACTGTCAATCGCTCTAGGGTATAGGTTTATTAGTTAGTTGATATTACATTGAAACATGTGTCGAAAGGTGTTTTAGAAAATTGCTGATAAAATGCATCGATAAACTTTTAAGTGATACTAAAGAGTTCTCTGAATATTATTTTGGGGTTATTGATAATTATTTTGGGGTGTAAGTGGTTCATCAACATATTTGAACCAAAGCCAACTTCACCTGCACGCGGTGCACCCTGCTGACTGACAAACGAAGCTCTGGCGAAAAGTGAGGTAGGGAGCGTAATTGCAAGCTACCCGACAGTGGAATGTACCTCCACCTCACAGAATACCGCAGCCAAATAACAATTCCCTTGAGGGTTGTTGTGTTCCTGCGAGTGAGTGAGGTCACCAGAAAGGAGATGCTTCGTTGGCTGCAGGGATGGCGGCACTCGAGCGATATTTTATGTTGCGAGCGTTAATATGGCAACGGTAACTGCTTTACATCGGGCGGGCCATATGCTTGTCTGCCACCCGTCGTAGCATAAATAAAAAAAAATCTTATCATTTTGATTTTGATATTTTCTTGACCTTCGTTAGTTAATGTAAATAAATATTTCTGAACAAACTTCACATTTGGGGTGTAAGTGGTTTATCAACATCTTTAAACCAAAGCCAACTTCACCTGCACGTGGTGCACCCTGCTGAGTGACAATCGAAGCTCTGGCGAAAAGAGAGGTAGGGAGCGTAATTGTACCAGACTGGGGAATGTACCTCCACCTCACAGAATACCGCAGCCAAATAACAATTCCCTTGAGGGTTGTTGTGTTCCTGCGAGTGAGTGAGGTCACCAGAAAAGGAGGAGATGCTGCGTTGTCAGCGGGGGTGGCGGCGCACAAGTGATATATTATGTTGCGAGCGTTAATACGGTTACGGTAACCGCTTCACATCAGGCGGGCCCTATGCTTGTCTGCCACCAGACGTAGTATAAAAAAAAACATGGCCATCTTAGTCCTACACTAAACAAAACTTACAAGTTTTGCTTAGTTTTTCGACTAAGCAAAACTTGTAAGTTTTATAGTACACTATGGGTTACTAGGTTCTAATAACTTAGATAAAATAATCAATATAATAAAAGTGAGCTTAAATCAGCTTAATAAAAAGAAAATGCAATAGTTCGGTATCCCGCTGTATAACAATGTCTGTGTAGAAAGCGGTGCCAATTACGTGCCACGGACGGCCACCACCGTCTCATCGGATCACCACCCTACCACAGACACTGCAATTTGTAAAAATAAGTCAGATAAGATATTCCTTGAAAAAGTTATACCTATTTTTAACAAACTCCAAAAAAGGAGGAGGTTCTTAATTCGGCTGTATTTTTTTTTTATGATTGTTAGGTACTTAATTACTCTGTGATTTATAAACAGATTTGAAAAAAAACTTTTTTTATTTGAAAGAGTATACTTCCAGATTGGTCCTATATTTTTTTTCATCATCATCATTATCAGCCTGTATCTGTTAGGTTTGTTATTTCATTACTCCGTCATTTATAAACGGATTTGAAAAAAAACTTTTTTAATTTTAAAAAGTATACTTCCAGATTGGTGCCATATTTTTTTCATTATCATCATCATCAGCCTGTATCTACATACATAAATGTAGAGTAATGTTTGGAGTCGGTTTTTTTTTGTTAAAATTATATAATAAGTTAAACACGTAATATGCCTTATGTACCTATATCAAATTTGATGCTAAATTAGTTTTTTTTTTGTATATATGAAAGCATGTCACCAGGGGCCTTACCACAAGCTCTAAACGCAGGAATGGAACTATGATGGTAGCGTATTATCAATGAATTTCATTCATAAATTCGCAACCATGATGGTTCCATTCCTGCGTTTAGAGCTTGTGGTAAGGCCCCTGGTGGAAAGCAATCATCACCACCCATGGAGATCAGCAACACCAAGAGGTCGCTAATCCGTTGCCAGCCTTTTAAGAGGATTTTTTTTTAATGAAAAACACAATATCAATCAAAACACTATTATGGTCATGAAGTAGTTTTATAGACATCCAACATTCTAAATGTGATACGGGAAAAGTATTTTTGATTAACGCCAAAAATGGCCATTTATGGCAATAATTAAAAGTAGACTTATAAGCATAATAGTTTTTTTTTCGTACTACGTAGGTGGGCAGACGACCTCCAGATGTGAAGCGGTTACTTTATATTCGCAACAGATTTTAGCAATTAGATAACATATGGTTCTCAATACTTATACTGCGTTATACTTTTATTCCTATTAAACTTTAAGTGCGAGTAACTTTAATTTAAAAGTAACAAAATGTCGTTTGGATATTTTGCATAACATAGTCCAATTACGACCCAATGCGATCCTTAACACTATGACATTTTAATCGGTAGATAATAATGATAATGTTAAGCACTTAACTTCTGTATCCATTACAGGATTTATTGAACGGACGTTATACAGTAGACCTAATTAAATCATGTTCATTCCTTTTTAAGTGCTATTATGGGCTCTTAGTTCAAACCACTTCGCAGGTTATCGCTTCCCATTACTGTTCATTACGCTAATTAAGGCATAAAACAGTGAATTTTCTGCACCTGTATGTGTAGTACATGCGAATATCATCTTTATACACGTAGCCATATCACCTACAATCGCAAATGTCATTAAACTTTAAAGGTACAGCGCATTCAATTAATTTGTTCTAATTTCACCCTGAATTAATGGATAAAGAAGCAACTTGAAGGTTTGCCTCGTGAGATTAATTGAAATTAAAATCATGTAATTTACTACTACCATTTATGATGACACTGGTTGTCTCGAAGAAAGCAGGAAGTGGTACATGGTATATAATATATATTGTTAGTTGGGTTAATTTTAGTTTATATTATTTTGATTACCTATATAAATACTCAAATAACTACGTCATTCCTGCATATAAAGCGATGGCGTCAATGGACGCCAAAAATGAAGATTTAATTAAATGGAATTTAAAGGACGAACCGCCAGAATTTGGATCTTTGAAAAAATATAAACAATTTAAGTTCTGTATTTTTTTGCACTTTTTATAGTATTGTAAATGATCTTTTCTATTTAAGCACTCATGCTAAAAACACATATTCATTCATTCTATTAAAAAATTCTACAGAATATGTCCCGCTTTTTTTAAACGAGTCCAACTTTTTTTACTTTCAAATATTTAAAATCCCGTTTTGAACAAAAATAAATGTGGAAACATTATAACGCATTTCTGTGGGTCGACAAAAGTAACTTAATTTAACTAGAAATTAGACAGACCAGAGAAATTACAATAAATTGTGGTAAGTATATAAAAAGAGTTAGGAGAGCCGACCCCATATAAAGCGGAGCGAGAATAGGAAACGAAGAAGAAGTATCTACTTATGATATTTTAAGTCAATACAGTTTATGTATATGTGATAGACTTTATGTCTATATATTAAACAAAAAAGAAAACAAAATTATCAAATCAAATTATAACCTGCTACATAAAAGTTAAAAGCAAGTCTTAATTTATCAAAGACCCTTAACAAAACAAGAAGTCATTACTTTCTATATTTGAGCGATGAACATCTGTTGATGAATTAATGATGTGATATCATCATTAATTGGGTTAAAAACATCATTAAATTGGCCAATTCGATATCTTTGTTTCGTTTTGTACAGTAACAAGCATCAATCATAGTGATGGGTGTGCGTAACGCGTGTTCGTTAGAAATGCTTAATTTGACGTGTCAAGAATGGACAACATTGTTATTTTGACGATGTTTTATTTGCGATGAAGTGATAATTCGAAAGTATGATTAGCTACTTAATCAATCATATTTATATAAGATGGACGTATATATACAGGGTGTTAAGTTAATAAAAGTACTAGCCTAATATTAGTACTACATTTTTTACTAGAAGTCTACTTGTGTATTCCCTTCGGCTTCCTATTCTAGATTACAACTACATAGTCTATCATATTTATATTTTTATAGGATGGACGTGTATATACAGTATGTTAAGTTAATAAAAATACTAACCTAATATTACTACATTTTTTTTTACTAAAAGTCTATTTGGGCGTTCCCTTCTGGTTCCTATTCTAGAATACGGGGATATCGTATATATATACCCTACTGAGGATCAGCTTAATGTACACTATGTATTGTATATTGACATTGTTCTTTTATCTATGTGCCTTTCAAAATTAGTAAACTCTTGTGAGCATTCTATGGTTGACTGGACTATGGTTCCCTAATAAATAAATATAAATAATATGGTCAGACAAATTACACAGCGCCATCTAGCCCCAAAGTAAGCGAAGCTTGTGTTATGGGTACTAGACAACTGATAAACATACGTAAATACATTTTTTTGTAAATACATACTTATGATACATAGAAAACACCCAGACCTTACTTATGATACATAGAAGACAAACAGACATGTTCATGCACACAAATGTTTGTCCTGTGTGGTAATCGAACCCACGAGCGTTGGTGTCGAAGCCGCGTCATTGACCGCTACGCCACCGAGCTCGTCATATATATTCGTTTTGCTCGTCATTTAATAGGATAATTTCGCCATTGTACAACATATTTTTTGCACATACCTAGGTAGGTATGTGCAAAAAATATGTTGTACAATGGCGAAAAAAAAAAACAACAAATAGGTATTTGTTGTTGTTGTATTGCAATAAAACTTTTTACAGACAAACAAAATTTTAGTTGGCAATTAGAAATATAGTAAAATGGAAAAATATTTTAAAAATTCATTGATAAGTAACAAAACAGTATCTGCATATTTAAACCATACAACATACATACAACTGGTAACCATAATTTAAATTAATGATTTTGTTTAAATTATTTTAATAACATTATTTTTTTGTTATTAATAAAAATCGTGTGTTAATATCAATCTTTTTAAAACCACCGAGAACCGGGAAATAAAATAGTTTTAAAAAAGAATATGGAGGCCTTTTTTATGAAATGATTTTCATAAATTTCCAAGGGATACCCGCAGACGAAGTAGCGAGCAGTTTCACTAGACTCCTAACTTAATCAAGCATATAGCCCGCCTGCTGTAAACTTGTTACCATACCCATAGACTCTTGCACCAATAGAGCTGACACCCCCGCTGCTAACGCAGTATCTCCTCACCGACGACCTCATCGCGGAAACACAACAATCCTCAAAGCCCAAAGGTTCCCTATCTAATGTTATAAATGCGATACGTGTAGATGGACAAACAAATACAATTGTATTTGTTTTTTGTTCATGCCACTAAAGTGGCAAACAAGTATACGGCCCGCCTGATGGAAATCAGTTAATGAAACCTATGAACGCCTGTAACACCAGAGGCATCACATGCGAGTTGCCGACTCTGTAAAAACCTCTTCACGCCCTTTTTGAAGAACCCCATGCAGTAGTCTCCTGGGAAAACCTCGACAGGTTGTTTGTCCACCTACACCTAAATTACGCACTATGTAAATGACCGCCGAAAATCACATCAATAAGTCGAATTACTTCTAATTCCAGTTACCATATGTACCTACTATTAACCAACCTAGATCTCTTTGTGAGGTCGCTACTAAGAAAACCATGCCAATATATCATAACCAGTCAATGCAATCGACTAGTAACATAGCTAAATGAATTATAACCATTCACCAGCGCTTTGAAGCAGCCGCCTTACCTTCGACCCTACCATTAATTTCACCTATAACGTTACTATTAATGAATTGCTTGCAAGATATACGAAAACTTGATGTATTACTATCAAAGACCAATATAATAAAACCTCCTTGCCCCCCACTGCTGGTCTTGCTACAGGTGTAATTCCGTTGGCTAGAATAAATCTATACTATTAAATGATGAACCATAATGTCCCGACGATCTCACAAACGTCTCTAGCGATTTTGGATTAAGTCTTGTTTTTAATTATCGAAAGCGACAATTAAAAACAAATTTAGCTCTCACAATTCTAGGAAAATTAGATTATAAAAAAAAAACGCCGCTCAAAACTCTCTTGTCCAGATACTCAGATGACCAAAAATGTGTGTTATAATAGAAAGTACCAAAAAATACAAGTCGTAAATAAAAAATATCTTACAGTAGAATATAGAACGTCTATGCCGTTTGGAGGAGCTCGATTGGGTGAGGAGCTCGATGGCGTAGTTGCGTGTGTCAGTCTAAACGATCACGCAATTTTGTAGTCTTTTCAAAGAGTGCATCGCTGCACTCTTTGAAAAGACTATAAAATTTCCTTCCGGCCAGGACGAAAATACTGCTGGTTCATACCCTACTCCTTCCAGTTTTAGATTACGCGGATATAGCTTACTTGGACCCTTCTGAAGAAGTTCTAAATAAACTGGAGCGTATTCAGAATATGTGCATAAGATATGTCTATGGTTTACGTAAGTTTGATCACATATCTGAGTATCGCGCAAAACTCAACTTGTTGCCCATAAGACTCCGTAGAAATCTTCATATTCTTTCCCTCCTTTTTCAAGTTCTTTTTCATCCAACAGCGCCTGTGTATCTTTGGGAAAAAATCAAATTTCGTGTCTCTGATGACCGGCTTCGTTCAAGCAAAATTCCATACCTGGTAATTCCTCATCACAGCTCTCAGTGCTATACTAAATGTCTTTGCTGTCCTCGCTGCTCGCCTTTGGAACAAATTGCCAGTGAACATCAAAATGTTACAGTCTATTTACACCTTCAAATCACAACTTCGGAAGCATTTTGGTTGTACTCCTGATGTTTGAGCTATTTATTGTATGTATTTCATTTGTATATAAAATAGGTATGTAAAATGTGTACATTTTGCATAATAACAATTTGCATGTTTTGTTAGTATTATTATTATTTCTTTTAAATACTTTTATTTTTATTTTATCTTATTTCTTATTTTTATAATTTAAAGCTCTATGTTGTACAAATGCTCTGTACCAATTACCAAACCCATGTTAATGTTCCCCATCAAGCATTCTATGGTTGACTGGAAGAAATCCCTGCATGGGATAAGTCCGCCATTGTATATGACATTTCTTTTGTATTATCTACATGTATGTTTTAGTACAATAAAGTTTACAAACAAACAAACAAACAAGTTAGGCTATGTCGACCGTAGTCTGTCTATGGATGGGTTTATGTAACTCGAGCTCCTGCGTGCTTCGGAGGCCACGATAAGCTGTCGGTCCCGGATGTTAAGCCAAGTCAGGTGCCTTTCGGCGGCTTGAAATCACTGGCTTCCACCAACTCGCAGTTGAACAGCGTGGTGGAGTATGCTCTAATCCCCTTCGATTGGGAGGAGACCCATGTCCTAATAGCATGATGATTACGGGTTCATGCCGATGCCATTGGAGACGAGACACTTGTTCATTAATGTTCACATGCGAAGAATTTTCGTTCAAAAATATCTTCCAATTTCGTCAAATCCACATGTTTCACAAGAATATATAGCCACAACCTAGGGGTTGTTACTATCAGAATGAATATTAGGACTGGTAAATAACCCTAGCTAATTGTCTTATCAGTCCTAATATTCATTCTGATAGAAACTCAGCTTAAAATCGTTGTAGGGAAAATCGGCCCCACAGTTAGAGGTCTCTAACAAGCTGCAGTGGCACCGACTTGTGAGGCCTCACTAGTGACGTGAAAATATTCACGATACTTCTTATTCATTCATAATAATATTCATGAATAATTCATTACACATTAGGTATTGTATAACAGAATTGATGTGATTATATCGAGTTATATTAAAAGCCATTAATATGAATTACTAAGTATAACAATTTATCAAACAATAAAGAAGTTTTGTCGTATTTATGATATATTTGAAAAATATTTTAGGAGCGTCTGCATTACCTCAGCGAATTTAAATTATTGGGAGCATTATTTATTAAGCGATTAATATTATAACAATAGGTTCTTGATTTCGTATTTTAGGTAATAAAATAGATCGTAACGGTGATCTATTGTTGAATATAAAATATGTATCTTCTTATATTAGGTATTGTTACGACGTGAGTTAGGAAACTGAACATCGAATATTGTCAAAGTTACACTGCAAACGTATTAAGAAAATAAATTAGGTACTTTTGAGGATTGGCGAGGGTTTTGAAAGAGTTTCCCATTCACTAATACAAAATACTCTACGGCAATAAATCATACATAGAATCATTTTCAGTTGATATGAAAAAAATCCCTAACGTAATAAAGCCTAATATTTAAAGAGTCAGCTAAAAAAGTATTCATTTATTGCTACATATATATCATCATTTACCTTCTTTGGTTAAGGTTCTATTATGGCATAGCGTCATTTCGCATGTTAGTCTATTCGATCACGCAAGTTAAGTAACGTCGACCGTAGCCTGTATACATGGGTCTGTTTGTCTCGAGCTCTTTCATGCTTCGGAGGGCACATTAAGCCGTTGATCCCAGCTGGCTGGTTTTGGTTAAGGTTCCATGATAGTTGTTGACATACTCAAAGATATTTAAACATATAACACATGGGCTGAAAAGTCCCGGGCCTAACAATGAAAACGCGGTTTTTTTGTTCAAAATTGACTTTATTCATCAACGTAATCTCCATCAAGAGCCACAGAATAATTCCAGCGCCGCTCTAACATTTCAATATGACTTTTGTAGAACATTTTATATTTTACCTCAAAATAAGCCTCAGTTTCCGCGAGGACCTCTTCATTCGAGCGAAATTTCTTACCGGTGAGTCAAATCTGTCGAATGCGATGGATGTGACAGGAATTCGAAGTTCAATTCGCAATTTTTTGATTGACATGTGACAAGGTGTGTTGCCATTAAGACAACGCACCGAAACGATTTTTTTTTCTTTGCTATATGCGGTCGTTTCTTTACAATTTTGGACTTCAAACGCTCCAATAATGCTATAGTATTCACTGTTGATGTTATTTCCCTTCTCATTATAGTCGATGAATATTACACCACACACATCCCAATATATCGAGGCCATAACCGTTTCAGCTGACAGTTGTGCTTTTGGGGCCTTTGGAGGAGGTTTGCCAGTTGCTCTCCACTCAGATGACGTTCGTTTTGATTCTGGGGTGAAGTGATGGATCCATGTTTCATCCATTGTCACATATCGACGGAAAAATTCCGATTTGTTACGTTTAAACATGGCCAAACACTGCTCAGAATCATCAACACGTTCATATTTTTGGTCAACAGAGAGCAACCGCGGCACCCACTTTGAACATAGCTTTCTCATAATCAAATGCCCATGCAATCTAATGCTAACACGTTCTTTTGATATCTTTACGATGTCAGCTAACTCACCCAACTTCACTTTTCGATCATTCAAAGTGATTTTTTGGATTTTTTGATGTTTTTTGGTTTTACCGCCTCATTTGGACGTCCACTGCGTTCTGCATCATCGGTGTCTCTACGACCACGTTTGTAGGCAGCAAACCAACGTTTTATGGTTGATTCTCATGGAGCAGAATCCTTATAATACTTTTCAAGCCATTTCTTCGATTAAACGGTATTTTCTCCCATCAAGAAGCAGTGTAAAATTAAAGCATGAAATTGTTTTTCATCCATTGTTTTGAAAATAACAAAAGTAGTGTCACCCTTAGCACAATAACTCACAAACTTCTGAGTAGAATATCATGAAATTTTAACAGCTCTCATTTGAAGGTTAGTACTAACTGAAAAAGCGGTGAATGCAATAAAAATTGCGTCATATATGTGTTAGGCCCGGGACTTTTCAGCCCATGTGCTATACATAGCAAAGTGAGGAGCTCAATGGCATCGTTGCGCGTGTCGATCTAATCGAAAACGCAAGCTAAGCAACGTCGACCGCAGACTGTCTATGGATGGGTTTATTTAACTCGAGCTCCTCCGTGCTGCGGAGGGCACGTTAAGCCGTCGGTCCCGGCTGTTGTCATTAGATTACAGTCGTTAAAGCCAAGTCAGTGGCCTTAGGGTGGCTTGAAAATACTGGCCTCCGCGAACCCGCAGTTGAGCAGCGTGGTGGAGTATGCTCTAAACCCCTTCGATTGAGGGGAGACCCATATCCCAACAGTGGGATGATTATGGGTTGATGCCGACATAGCAAAGTGCCAAATTCAGTTAGATAAATGAAAACGTATAAGTCAAAATTTGTTATACCGATTTTTATGACCTGCCCCCTTACCACCAACTCTTGTGATTCTATAACTGAATAGAATGCTTATTCATACTAATGAATAAGCGACTCTATGCAATTTGAAATAGAGTCGCTTATTCATTGTTATGAATCTACGACTCTATTTCAAATTGCATAGAGTCGATTATTCATTGGTATGAATAAGCATTCTATTCAGTTATAGAATCACAATAAGAATTGGTGGTAAGGGGGCTGTGTACTATACAGAGTAGATGAGCAATAGAAAGATTAAGCTGACCATTTTAAAGGCAGTGTCAGTAAACAAACACTCTTTTAAACTACTAACGTTTTTATTGTACCTTATTACATAACAAACTTGTAATGTATCTATCATAATTCAGTCGATGTAATCGTATACGATGTTTAGTTGATTTATCGATAATCGTGCCTTCACTATCGTTGTTATAGCGCACCGCACCTACCGCATTCGAGGACTCATTCATAAATATCATGTCCGTCGAACACGACCGTTACAACCCTATGCGATATCGACTAAGCCTAACAACCGATTCGAATAATCATGATCTGACTCGTGTAAAAACTAGTTTTAAACTGACAAATTAAGGGTACGCAGTACGCTCGGACCAAAACGTCGGTAAATATTTCTAATATGGTTGTTACTTCACTAAGCTCCCTGTGAGAAAGATATAGTTCCAATGATTAACAATTTATTAGCTAGTTTACATATATGGAAAAGGGTACAAATTTAATAGTTGTTTGGGAGAACAGGAATTACAGAAAAGCTCCTCAATGTGTTTACGCAAATTAAAGTTATTCAAACTTTCGAATAAATGAACTATGCTTCTTGCTTTAAATTTTTTATAGTGGTACTAATGGCATTTATTTACGATCAAAGTTGCGAGATAATTGGTGACAAAAATAGATTTTTCGGGGCTTATAATTTCCTTACTATTTTTTTTTAACTGTTATAATGAGCAACAAGCCTAGATTATATTGGGACAAATCCACATCATCCAAAATTTTATACCATCAAAGACCGAAGTATTTCCTTTCTACGTTTGTATGGAAATTTAACCAGACGGAGCAGCCTTAAGGAGATTGTTCTCAATTAGACACGTGTAAAAATGAAATTAAATTTATTTGTATAGCAATACTGACAATTTATATAAGATACTAGCTGACCCGGCAAACGTTGTTTTGCCATATAAATTTAGGGGTTGGTAATAGACGGGTTGTCCACCCTTAAAATTAAAAAAAAAAATGTTAGGGGTGGACAACCGTTATCACTTAGGCAATGAAAAATAGATAGTAGCCGATTCTCAGACCTACTGAATATGTATATAAAATTTCATAACAATTGGTCAAGCTGTTTCGGAGGAGTATGGTAACTAACATTGTGACACGAGAATTTTATATATATATTAGATAGATAATGCAAGGGGACATGCTAAGAGACCCGGTATTTTCATTTTGTGACCCGGCATTAGAGAACCGCTGGTGTTATTGATAAAGTATTAACAATTGGATGCATTTCAAAGGATATCGTGCATCTATCTTCAGCTAATTGCAATCCGTCATAACCTACACAGAGACGAACAAAAGGCTTGCCTGGCGTCGAACCTTGGCCCGACCTCAGAGCATCCTCGCTCCACATACATTGTTCCGGTACTGCGATGAGCCTTTTCAACTACTTAATGTTATCGGGTGTGGTTTGGAGTTTAAAATTTATAAATATAATCAATTGGTTATAAAAATAATATATAAAAATAATATAGCAATAAAAATCTGAACCAACTTGTTACAAAAAATCCTATTTTCTATCGAAATTCCATACTAAATATGCAAATGAAAAACAAAATTAAATTCGCCATTGAAAAGGAAACTCCATTTGTATAATTTTAAAACACCCAGTAATCATCAACCAGTGCTATACAAGAGAAAACTACAGTTAGGTATACACAATCGCCATATTTACCAACAAACAATAAGAACCAAAATCGTTTGGAAACAATCGCGAAAGTCAACGGGGAACGTATGGAAGGCGGGCAAAACGTTCGTCCTACAAGTGACCTTCGCTCCTGACATAGAGGTCGCCTCGGTGACCGGCCACCACATTTGCATTCGAACAAAGCCTACGTTGAATAAAGACCACTTGACGCACGACACCGCTTTGTGAGCTCTAAAATGACGCTTTCTGATGAACAGGCACGTGCAAATAAGGCATTGAAATAATATTGGTAACAATTAAATTTAATTGAGACGTATTTTCCTAATGGCACGAAACATACTACCTTCCAAATTATAATAACACTAATTTAATACTAGTACATATTTTGAGAGGTTTGTAAAGTAATATTTGCGGAAGAAAACCACTCTGTAGTTAGACGATATAATAGCTAGCAACCCGACCCGTTTTTGCATGGTAGCATTTTCCGAATTAATTCAAATACATAATATATCATAACGGTTGAGGTATTTTCATAAAATACCCATTAAACCTTTCTAGCTAACCTCTCATAGTCACTATTTCTATGCGGAAATCAATATGAAAACGGTGCAGTAGTTTCTGAGTTTAACCCGAACAACATATTCATTGCAGTGGTGGACTGTAATTTATAACATATAGAGATGATAGTGATTACAAGCTCAAATGAAAACCGCCTATTTGAAAGACCAGTTAGTCGCTGTTTTATTGACCGGCTCAAATATAGTTAAAGTGGTGTAGTCTAGGCTAATATTCAGGAGCTCTAACATATCTAATATAATATAGACTCCAGTCTATATTATATTAGAATGGAAGAGAAAATGATATCTCGAGATATCATTTTCTTTTCCAAGAGAAAACGATTTCTAGAGGCCGTCTCGGACAATACTCATTTTGGGTTGCTAAAGCAGAATAAGAAGTTACTATGTGTACATTTTGTGCGTATATGTAGAACTTCTAAAGTTAAATTTAACAAATTAATAAATATTTCTATCATTTCATTATCAGTGTAAGTTATATCGACTGATGATGAAGATATTGGTAAATTAAAACTGTTTAGCAATAAATCTAATATGATTTACGAAGACGATACGATTGCTTTAACAATCTTAAGCATTATTTGCAATTTATTTAAGAGAACAATATACTAACTGTTAGCAATAAAAATCATAACGGAGACTGTCATCTTTATTAACTCTCTGTTACAATTTTTCATATAATCTCCTCTCCAACGTCTCCGATTTAAACTTTTCATTTCATCATAGACCTAAGAAACAACACTTAAGTTGTTAAGTTGCTTATGCAATATGTTACTATTTTGAAGCGCAATTTTAGCGGCACCATTGTAAGTCGGTTGCCTTTATCATGCAAACACACTAGTTCATATATATCTTGAGAAACGTTTAGTACAGTTTGAAAAACCCGGACCAATGACTGCTTTGGAATTATTCAAATAAAGTACGATAGATTATTTAAATAGTCAACTATATATTTTTTTTTTAACTTTTATCAGGGCCCTATTCGCCTAAGCTGAAGTCGATTCCCAAAGGATATAGATAGATAGATAGTATATATTTTCTTTGCATAATACAAATTTAAAGTACAGTGAATCAATAAATTATTACAGATTTGTGTATATGCAAGAAGGCGGCCTTATTGCTTAGAGCAATCTTTTCAAGGCAATTTTAGGTTTACGAATTTGTGCATGGAGTGCACAAGATTCGCAACTAAAAAGAAATTAATGAAAAATATGATAAGTACCATTATTAACTATAGTCGAAGATGTGATTTTTTATATGCGAAAATAAGACTTCGGGTTAGATTAGCGGCAATAGTCTTTAGCTTAATTGCTAAGTATCCTAAAGCTCTACCAATTGAGGCTAAAGATGTTTGTTGATCTAATCGCCTAAGTATTACCATCTTATAAAGCACTACGTGACTTAGTGTTTATAACGTATGATGGACATTGGATACATTCAATTAAGTGCAACCGGAGTTCGCACATATTCTGTTGATGTTAGCTACATTAATATGTAGTCAGCCGACATCAGTAGAGCCGTCTGATCATTAGCGGATGTTCTGAGTATTAGATTTTATATATCTACGTAATTAAATATTATTTCTAAATAATGTTATTTAAGTGCGTAAGATGTTGATTATATATAAAAAAGTACCTGCGACGAGAACTATGCCAATAAATTATTTTGTAGCTTTGCATATAATTAATTTGTAAAATAAATGCTTGTTATTTTAATAAACAATAATAAGAGTTGATTCCGTTGTAGACCAAATTTCTGGAAAATCGAACTTCAATAATATAATAAATCAAAATAAATAAATATTCCTGAACGAATTACATAATGCCATCTAGTCCCAAACTAAATAAAGTTTGTACTATGGGTACTAGATAACTGATATTATACTTAAATACAGTTTTTTTGTAAATACATACATGTAATATATAAAATAAACACCCAGACCAAGACAAACATGGACGTTAATGCACACAAATATTTATCTTGTGCGGGGATCGAACCCGCGACACAGGAGTCTAAGGTGAACATTGCTGGCCATTCGACCACCGGGCTCGTCATCTAAACCAATCTACACACGTGTAGTCTTTCAGTTGCTAAAAAAATATGAAGTATAAAACTGTTAGTCTTCCAAATAATAAATAAATATTATAAACTTCAACGTACTGCACGTGGTGAAACAACCACAGAAGGTAGGTATTCATTAAATAGGTGTTTATGCGTTACGTGGACAGCATAGGTGCACGCGGCCTTGTATAGCTAGACCGGTATTAGCCCTACCTGACCTGATGCATAAACTGTACATAATAATGCTTTTGTATGATTCATTATTTCTTAGATAAACATTGGGACTTCTTAGGATCAGATATACTGAGATATTTCGTCGACAACCATTAAGCCGCGTTTTCACTAGGCGACATGTCGCAGATACTTATCGCTCGACATTCACGTAGTTGTCTCTGCAAAAGTTCTGGGACAATGTCCCGCGACATATGACTCGTTTACATTGGCTAGTAGTGATCAGTATGTCGCCCTAGGAAGTAGTGTTGTTCAGTACAGCATTCATTTTCAAAACACAAAGCGACACACGTTTTCACCACTCAAAGCTTGTCCTGACTAGCGACAAGTTGCGCGACCCGTAAATGTCCCAATCGACGTCGGGCGACGTCAGGCGATATCGCGCGGGACACGTAAATTTCGTGTCGAGCGACAGAGTCGCACGACAAATGTCCCCTAATGAAAATGCGGCTTTATTCTTGCCACTGCTGGGTATGCCCGCAACCGAAGGGGTTTAGGATACTCCACCGCGCTGCTTAACTGCGGGTTGGAGTTGGCCAGTGTTTTCAAGCCGCCTAAAGGCCTCGGACTTGGCTTAACGACTACCATCTACAGACAACAGCCTGGACTTACGGCTTGACGTGCCCTCCGAAGCACGGATATTAGGTAATTATATTATTTCTACCAGTAGTATTTACCCACGCAATATACAGAATGTGTCGACCATGAAGCACCATTCAAAATATTATTGAAAGTATTTTTGAAATTGGATAAGTACTTAGTTTCCAAGTTAACTCCCTGCATCTAAACTTATAAATTTCACCTCTTTATATTAATTTAGACGATAAATCCGATACAAAATGCAACCCATCCATAGACAGGCTACGGTCGTCGTTGCTTAACTTGCGTGATCGATTAGACTGACACGCGCAACAACGCTATTGAGCTCTTCATATAGAAAGAAAATATAATAATCAATTCCTGATTTTTTCAAACGTGTCCCGCTATTTTTATACAACATTAGATACAAGTCATATAATACTGTGTATACAAGCCATTATACTTACAAACCAAAACGTTCAAATACAAATATCTTTATTTTGCTAAAAATGTGGTATATATAATATTAATTTTAAAAATGTTAAGATTACCATCTCGTTTCACACATTTTACCAGACAGTGTCATGCAAAATTTATAGGTGCTGCAAAGCGTTATATACCGTGCTGGCATTACATGTCGTATAAATCTAGAGTAAGTATTTATCATCCCTTATTAGACTATAATAAAAATATTTAACAATACTATACAAACCCGTATCTAGTTATTATAACAGTTACTGATATACAAGAGCTATAATAATCACAGTAAGCCTACAAAACGAAGCGTTAAATGCGCCACTAAGCGGTAAGCACGTAATCATGGGTGACCGTGAACTATAATAAGACCGCACTTATCTTACTTAGGGCGGCAATACACGTGCCAGCATCGGTAGCATAATGCCGGGTAATTTGAATCCCTGCACCGCATTCACTTGGCATACTATTGCATACTTAATGGTAGAGAAAGCTAATACTTCACACATTACTAAAATATCAGTTACCGGTAACTCTATTGTTCGAATAACATTTCTGGTATCGATAATATTTGAAGCTTTACGAAGTTTCACTAAAGATATTTATTAGAAAGGGGGTAGTTTGATGGAGATGAAATAATTGGTCCGATAAATAACAACGGAGAGCGATTTCAACATGCAGTAAATTACAGTGTATATTAAAAGAGTAATGAAATATTAATTATTTTTACGTTATTTCTATCGCATGAATTTCGTTTCTTCACTACTGGAACGACAGAAATAATAATTGCATGATAGTGATGTTGTCACATTATTGTACATTGCTGAATTATCCGCAGTACAGCAAAGAAAAATCTGGTGCTCTACCACCTGAGCTGATGACGTTTCTCATCGGATTTTTTAATGTAAAAATTAAACTTTAGCTTAGATTATTCGTATTTGTGTTTAGCTTGGTAGTAAACCTAGAACTCTATCAATTAAACTGAAGATGTTTGTCCTTACCTTATCATAGTTTAACTTTTGGTATCCAAATTTTCTATCTGAATTGGCGTCAGCTCTGCGAAATGAAAATCCGATGATTCGAGCGAAAATTCGGCAATGTCATATTCAAATTTCATTAAATTCCATAAGTAAAATATTGAGATTAATTGCTTTTACGTAGATAATACAAACCTTATTAGGATAAAAATCTCCAGTTGACCCCGATTAAAATACGCAAGCGATCCATTATTTTAATTTATTTATTAGGTGTAGAAAATCTTTAAGACCAACATGGACGAACAGAAGGAAAATGATCAGTGCGCGTGACCCGTCGCGACCCGCGCCCGCGGGCGAAGGTCGAGCCTCGCACCAACTGGGGCATGGTTCAAGGAATAAAATATAGCGTTGATAACATTTTTCAATACATTATAAATATATAAAAAATATCCAGCATAACCTTATATTTTGGTTTCATTTTTATAACAGATTTAACCTTAGAAAGTAAAGCGTACTTCATGACTGCAGAGATAAGGTTAAGGCTATTGACCATATCAAAGTTAGACCTTCTGTCACGCTATAATAATCTTACCAGTAAAGTCTGAGAAAGAAATTTGTTGAAAAAATCTACTAATACGAAAATCATTCCATAATATAAAGACAATAGATACAAGATGATGTTCATAGCGCGTGTATATAAAACGGAGTGTGCTTTTCCACGACAGTAGTGAAAACTTTATCTCTCAGTTGGATGAGCACTCGGCCGGTCATCGAGAGGTCGTGGGTTCAAATCCCACCTAGGGGGGCCAGGAGAATTTTTCCATTTTTCAAAAAATATTTAACTGGCAAGTTGGCCAATACAACTATTTAAATAATAATAACTTTATCTTTGTTCGCTCCGTCTCGCTTACTCCCTGCCGATTTTTCCCGAATGAGCGTTACAGAGCCGAGCGTTACCGCGTCTCATTCATTAACCACACAATTTACAGCGCGACTAAAGAAGTTTTCAACAAATCTCTTATAACTTAATAACTCATCACATAGCTTGCATAGAAACCTGCATGCAGTCGTTATGTAATGTGTCAGTAGTGTCAGACCGATTGGTTGCCTTTACGGCCTTAACCCGCCGTAACCCAAGCCGTAAAACATTGCTAGATTCAAGAATGTTTACATTATGTACTAAACCTTGTTTCTTGGAAGTATATTTTACTATGTTACATGGCTTTTAGGGTGTAAGATGCTCACCTGCACGTGATACACACTGACAGCTAACTAACAATGGCAAAAGCTATGGCAAACGTAAGATTGGATACAGCGTTATTATATGCCTCACATTACAGAAGACCGCAGCCAAATAACAATTTCCTAGAGTCCAATCGGGTGGTTGCGTTCCTGCGAGTGTGATCACTAGAAGGAAAGATTTGATGCATTAGCAGCCGATAGCTTATGTTGCAAGAACTTATAGGCTACGGATATCTCTTCAAGTCAGCGGGTCGTATGCTACTCGTAGTTTGCCATTCGACGTTGTAGAAAATAAAATTGCTCATATGATGGTTTGCATTTTTCATACAACGTACGTAGCCCGCTTAACTTGAAACCTCGTTTATCAGTGAGTTTTTTATATAACGGCAGAGCTGTTATACATTACGCACTATAAAGCTATTGAATTCGTCCTTAGATTTTTATGGACATGCATGGGGGCTCGGTAGTAGTCTTAACACTGTGGCAACTGCGGCGCGAGCGCGGCGTCCTCGTGTGTACCAACCATTGGTCATATGATTGTATGTTATCGCTATCAATGACAGTTAATAAAAAAAAAATACTTTGTCACGTATGTATTTTGTTTCTTGTGTGACTGTTAAATTTGAAGTTTAATACGCATGAATGACCGCTGACCCTATAATATTAATTAATTAGATATAAACATTATTTAGTCGGTCCGAGAAGCGTATCGTCGCTACTACGGATGCCGCCTAATGTAGCTTCACCTTAATATTTCATTTCAAAAATAATGAGCAATAAGGTACTGTAAATTTATTATCTCCATATGTTTTTTTTAATTATAAATTTACAGGATAGATTTTTAAAGACGTTTTCTTTCCCTGAATCGTTGAATTTGAACTTCATATTGTGAAAAACTAATATCAATCATTCTTATTTCTTTTTTTGTTATTTGACTTTCAAATTAACACAGTTGATAGTACCCATCAAGAAGTTCATTTGGAAAAGACATAAAAGGCCAAATTGTGGAATACAATTATTTGCGTAGGAGCTATTTACAAATTGCAATAATTCAGTGTCCGGCGCGAGAGGCAAAGGGTGGACGTGTCTGGACATTCGCCCTGATGAAGGTCTCCTTTTGAGATCGAAACTAGTCGGCTTTCCCGACAAAAAGACGTGAGTGACCCGTTTAATTTATTTAATCCAATTTCTATATTTTAAATATTTTTAAAATTTTGAATTTTTTTGTATATAAATATACTGTATATAAATTATCTAATACATAAAATCCCTAATGGTTACGACCACACTTCTCGCCTCTATTAGGCTAGAAATTACAGAGCGATTAATAAGTGTATTTGAAATATTTCTCACTGGCAGTGCGTTTGTGGAATAACTACAGGGTCGGAGCATAGTTACATAGTTAGAAATTAAAACCACTTTCTAGTTAATTAGTTGCGATTTCTACGGATAGTTAGAATCTAAGTATATATAAATATAATAGGATCGACAAGTTATACGCCCAGAGCTAAGGAATATTGAACAGTTTAGTCAAATTAGTTTTTATCACCTGTAAAAATAACTATTTTCTATGAAAAATATATTATTGAAGCACGCAAAGTTACCGTGTCCTATCCTTCAAGTTATTTTTTTATTTTAAATCTAAGTTATCCTTTCAGACATGTTTTGTAATATCTATATATATAAAAATCAATGCCAATTTTCGTTGTAATTTTAAATCTCAAGAACGGACTCACCTATCCAAAACAAATGTTTAGGCTTTGTTCAGACTATTTAGTAGATAGTTTATGTGAAGTTTGCACAAAATCGGCAGAGCGGTTCTTCATTTATAACATTTTTTGTAACAAATGAATTCAATAAATGGCGGATCATTTTGCTAATGGGGATTTTGCTGTCAAATTGAAACTTTTTTCAGATGGGGTATTGTGCTGTCGAATTGAAACTTTTTTCAGTGTTGACAGTACAATCATGTTGTTATGTCATTCATGCGGTCATTTAATTTTGGACTTGCTTCGACTTTATGTTGGCTGTTCCAGAGTCGGTACCCCCCCAGCCGTTTGTTTATTCATGCTCAAAATGGAAAAACAAAAAATATTGTTTATTCAAATGTTTTGGGTTAAATTTTAAAATAGCTAGCAATTAATAAAATATTTTTTGGTTTGGATAAATGAATTTGATGTTCCAATGAAATTTTTTTAGTATTTCACTTTATACGTAGCGAAGCACGTACCGGGCCGCTAGTTATGTATATAGTATGATCAATACTAAGTATAAAAATGTAGGCACTACTTGATTTATGAAAATAACCTCTTAATAATTGTAGGTACTACTTACTTGTGATATGACACACATTTTTTTTTTAATTCTAACTTACTATAATAGACAATATGGCGCAAAAGAAAATGCTATATGTATAGAAGCTGTACACACAAGTTCGATTTAATATAAATTGCAATTAACAATTAGTCATCATCATCATCATAATCAGCCTATCTCTATCCACTGCTCAATATAAAAAAATCCTTTTCCGCATCCAGCCGCTTCAAGTAACAATTGAAATTAATCAAATTATGCAATTTTATATAGCTCATCTACACATAAATCGGAAATTATGAAACACAGTTATCTATCACAGACGGACAGACAGACATACATATAAAAAATTTACAACAACTCTTTTTGGTAAAAGATTATAAAAGCGTTCCTTATTGTATCGCAATCGGCCGGGCTATGTTCTTCAACGACAAAGCTGCGTTTCGCAGCGATAAACATCAAAGATTTTGAACTAAACGCAGATTCCCTTAACCGTAACTTGGCGAGGGCGCGGCAATGAGGTACTAAGGTAACAGGGCGACAATAAAGACGTTGAACTTAAGCCCACGTCCCGACCGATAGCTCAGTGCAGTTTACGAGCAAAGCTCGTTACTGCGACATGTTTATTTGGACGCCCACACTGTGGCCCCACGCATGGCTCGTGCCCGCCTCTGCCTTAAGATGTAAGCGGTAGCGGGAATGTGATTTATTAGTATGTGTGCCAGTAATTTAGGCAGTCACAGTAAGGGCTCATTCATAATGATGCGGCGCGATGGCGTCACGTTTGAGTTTCATATTTTGTGATCGTAGTTGTGTTTAAACTATATCGTATTTTTGTTCGCGCAGACACGAAAATATGAGTATACCAGAAATAACAAGTTTTACTATCAACTAATGTAAACGCGAAGTTTTAGATGAATGGAGGTTAGTTCCTATGAATTGAACGAAATTTGGCACATCTATATATATATATATATATATATATATATATATATATATTATAATCTGAAACAGCACTCATACTAAATTTCGGGGAAATATCACGGCAATGAAGCACACGTGGACAAGTTCGCGAGTGACAGAGTTGAAATAATAAACTTCACCTTCACGAACCATTTATAATATTTTATGGTTAAAGGTAGAGGTTAACATTAACTTAGGATTAACCGCAGCCCCTAAAAATGTTTATTTTATATTACATAATAATTGAAATACATAGTGGACGGTTTATCAATATAGTAGGGTTATGTTTGTGATTACCAAATGGCCCATTGACGATAAATAGTTCATTATATTGATTCCACATTTTAGCCTAGAAGCTGTGGCTAAACTTAAGTTTGTTTTCACACCTATCTTTATATATTTATATGTAGTAAGATTGTGTACTTCCGTCATTAAATATAGTTTCATGTTCATGAAAAGAACGCCTTCCGGGCAGAATCAACCCACTACTCGTAGCCGATACCTACTATTGGTGGGAAAAGTGCATACAGCGGATCAAACAAAAACTTTGCATTTCAAGGTAGAGGTCAAATAAAAAAAGCGGTTTTAGAACTCCCACGAGATATAAGGAAATATAAGACGAAATATATAATTCAATAACTGTTAATAAATTCAGATACTCAATAAATATAATTATAAAAGCTACTATGTAACTTCGTGTTACAACAAAACTCCATAAAACGATATGACAATTTATGGTATACCTAATCTTGATTCTTCTAAAAGGCGTCAAAGTGAATAATGATTATTTTTGGACCACCGTCGAGCACTTTACACCTTTCTAACATAGAAACGCGTAGAGCGCGATAAACAATGCTAATATTGTAATCTAAATTCATTCTGACAAACACATTGATGTTTTTATTTTACGTCTGTGTAGCCTGTACAGTCCGTGTCAAAAATGATTCATTAACAGCTGCTCATTGACGCGAATCACCGTAGTAGCAAGAATCACACTTAACAAACAATAATTTAAAAAAAAAATACAATTATAACTTACGACAGTTACGATCCAACAGTCAAATGAATCTAGATAGATTTATGTATACTTGTTTGTTAGGTGAAATTCAATTATTTGCAAGGTGATTAATGGAAAGTTATTTAAGAAAAGCAAATTAAATATTAAGAATATCTTTTTTTTAATAATTTTTTTTTTTTAATTTAAATACTACTTAAATATTTAAGTAGTATTTGAATTTTGTGTACAGTTGTGAGAACAGATTTATTATACAGTTTTGTAAGTGTTCACTGCTACATATTCTCTTACTTTAAATTTTAAAAATAATTTTGTTGACACGATGTAGTAAATAAATATCAAAATGACGTTCGAAAAATGTAATGTTCACTTTGACTATGTCGTTGCTGCACTAAATGAGCGATATGTCGACTCATCCGCACAACAGAGTGCGACTTGATCATGGGACAAAAACGTATTAACCTAGCTAGCTTTATAATAAATTTAGCTAGCTTCGTAATAAATGTGATTTCTTTAGACATACGTTTTTAGACTTTTCTTATCTCATTTATCTTCCGATATTTAGAATCAAATAACGTTCAATCTGACTTTAGGTCCCCAAAAACGCTCAAAAGTGAACTACTAACAACACAGATCGGACTTTATTCTATGGATGAGTCGAAGCATATTATGCAAGTTGATTTTTGTAACTGTCCCAATTTTCTTGTATACTTTGATAATACAAATATTTTTGATACTGACTGTACAACCAAGAAAATTACTTCATAAGTGAAAAACTTAGTGCATTACGATGTTATCGTAAATGTTTCGTAGATTCATTTTAAATTACTCAATCAGAGTAAAATGAGATTCACTAATAACTCAACTGAATTGAGCGATGAGTGATAAGACACTTAAACTCATTTACTGAACTAATACCTGGTAGTTGTTGTACTGGTACTATTAATTTATACTGTGACAAGTGTTTTTTATTTCTGTGGCTAAGGTGACTGATTCTAGTAGCTTGCTCATACATTTTTTTTATATACTATGTCGGGTGGCAGACATACCTACGGCCCACCTGATCCGCTCCCCCACTGCTAATGCAGCAACACTTCCTTCCTGGTGACCTTACTCACTCGGAGGAACACAATAACCCTCAAGGGAATTGTTATTTGGCTGCGGTATTCTGTGAGGTGGAGGTACATCCCGAGTCGGGTAGCTTACAAATACGATGTACCCTACCTCTCTTTCGACAGAGCTTCTTTCGCTAGTCTACAGGGTGCACCACGTGGAGGTGACGTTGGCTTTAGCTCTAAAGATCATGGTGAGTCACTTACACCCCAAACACTATGTTTGGAAGGATCTTTCATTAAACAATCATTTTTAGCTTAGATGTAAATGAATTTATTTCTTATATAGAAGAATTGTTGTCGCAAAATCGTCGTGTTAAATCAGAAATTAAAGTATTTGCATAAAATACTAGTAATTCAATGGTTTATCTAAATTATTCCGTTTTACATTGGAATCGACCGGCGGTGGGCGGTGGGCGACGATTGCCCGAATACATACCAAACCTTGTCGAACGTCACTTAATTATGGCAAAATTATTCACGATAGTGCATTATGCGACCTTTGAGTTATTAGTAAATTTTGATGTGTTGCGGGCTGGAATGTTAATCAGTGTTATGCTAGGTAATTATTATTATATTCAGAGGAAATGCTGTCTAGAATGATAGGCGGAAGTGCGACAAAAATATATGTACAACCTCTACACAATACAAGTGGATATACAAGGCATTAGGCTGTATTTCAAATTTTTTTAAAGTAAAACTTCTTTACGCACGCTTTACTTGGGGAGTAAGCTGGTGAATTCGTGACGAGAGCGTTACGAAAAGTGTGATCGAGCGAGGCGAACGAAAATTGAGAGGGAGATATAAGTTAGTAGAGCTAAAGAAGTTTTACTCCAGTCGTGTGGTCTAAAGCACACTCATATTTTTCTAAACTATTAATTTCTTTTTTAATGCAGTCTGGCCATTTTTGTTCAGGTGTATTATACAATGACGTTGTCAAGATTAGCGTCTTTGAGAAAGGTATTTTTTTCTTATCGTCAAAAGTTTCAGATGATATGTTTCATTTGTTTACAATTTGCTACAACAAATCGTCGCAAAACTAGACGAGAATACACCAATTACAAAACTATAATAAATCATAAGTGAACACAATTGAAATGCTTACAAATGCATGTGTCGGAATGCCTAAAACATGGAACTGTGTGCGATAACGACATAAAACAAGTTCAAGTTATATTTAACCTTACGTGTTTGAGTTAGAGTCGTGTTGTGAATGCAGCTGAGAAGTACATAAGTCTTTATGTAATGTTGTACAAAGGTTAGTAAAGAGGTCATATGATAAGACCGCTCGGTTTGAATTGGAGGTCGCGTGGAAATCGGAAAAATGTGCGTTATAACTAACATCAGAGCATTAGTTATTTGTTCTTTATTTTGACGAACACGGTGGTGGAATGGTTAACAATGGCCACTTTGATTCCGAGGTTGTGGGTTCGATCCCCGCACAATACAAATATGTATTTGTTTCTCTTGATTAGTGTTTTTTATGTATTATACATGTAAAAAATTAAGTATAATATCAGTTATCTAGTACCCTTAGTACAAACTTTACTTAGTTTGGGACTAGATGGGTTAATTTGTCCAGGAATATTTATTTGTTTATTTATTTTGGAATTATTCCATGCAGAGCACCCGTTTGATAGAACCTACACGAAGAGCACTTATCACTAGTTGCATGGTAGAAAGACACAAGGTATGTTCTTCCCGTGTGTTGCCAAGGCTGCGTCACAAATTTAGTTGTCAAAATCTGTAATTTTCCGTACAAAATACAGCTGATGAAGTGGGCGAGTTCAAATCACGTGCGCACATATGTCGCTAAAGAACATACCTAATGTTTTGTCTTTGCGGGGCGAAACCGACGGTAGAAGCTAGTGATATACATATAATATTTCATCATAATCATCAGGTCCATTTTAGTCTCCACTACAGGAGCACGACCCTCTCTCGTCCGTCCTAGACGGAAGGAGGATTTGGCCTACACTCCCCACGCTGGCCAAACGGGTTGGGGAGGCCTGATCGATATTTGATAATGTATTTCCCTTAGTCGCCTTGTACGACATCCACGGGAAGAAACGGAGTGACTCTATTCTAGTCTGCCGGAAACCACACGGCCAATAATATTTACAAATTGTAAATTATATACATATATATTTTAAGTTATTTGCTATCCAGATACTGCAAACACTTGTACTTACTTATAGTATTCCATTTCTGTACTAAGATTCTTTTACTTTCTAAATATGTAGTATAAAACAAACTCTTGTATATCTGTTTTAAGCTCCGTTTACTTCTTCTAAACAGTCATGGAATGGATTTTAATGCAGTTTTCATTTTCATTTACATTTTTTGTTAGTATACTATTAAGTACGTAACTACTATTAAGTACGTTTTAATTAAGTTTTTGTATAATAGAAAAATTTGCAAAGTTATCAAAAAAAATTTCAGCCGCTTAAATGACGTGTACACGGGCTAATTCTTAGAGTCAAAAAAATGTACTAAAGACTCATATGTCTTCGAAAATGCTAGAGAAAAGTACGGTAACGTTAGCATATTAATATTGTTATCTTCTAAGATTAACTTACGGTAACTATTCCACGAGTAAACCAAACGTCTTTACTGAGCCGAGGTATATTTAGTTGCTAATAACAGAAGCAAACCTGCTGAAACTTCCAGTGTTCGATTGAGCTGCAATTTGGAACACTCTTTACGTTCTCGTAACAATGCATGATACCAAATTGCCGCCATTTAAATACAATATAGTGACCGAACGAAATATAAGTAGACATTCATTTTTTAACCAACTTTGGTTCTCAATCCGGCTGTATTAATTTTTTTAATATTTGTTACTTCATTACTCCGTCATTTATAAACGGATTTGAAAAATACTTTTTTTTATTTGAAAGAGTATACTTCCAGATTAGTCCCAATTTTTTTTTAATATCATAAAATTCAATTCTGATAGTGTTTTTTTTGTGGTGCTTACGATTTGTACAGTAATTTTTGGAGTCAGTTTTTTTTTGTTAAAATTATCTTATTAACAAGTAGTAAATCTATCTTTTTTTCTACTGTGTTCTGCAACTTTTGTACAATAAATATACTTACAACAACGACAACAAAATCTTGTGTCAAAAAAACAAATTGTTTATTCTTGTGTTCTTTTGCGACAGGCGACAAATATTCCCATCATTTGTCTTTCAAGACAGTGCCCTAAGAAAAAAATAGAGAACCATTCTTTTATGTGTAATCCGAAACACATATCTGTGTAATTAGTTACAGAAAGGTCACGCGGACAGTTATTGGCCTCAGATGGCAAAGTCAATTAACACAATAGTTTACAAAGTTATCTATAGTTAGACCAAAGACAAATTAGGACGGATTCACATCATGACATAGATACAATTTAATGTTCGAAATTCAAAAATAATTATTTGCTAATGGGCCTAAAGCTTTGGGACTCGGACAATTCACATATTATTATTTTTTTGAAATAATAATTTGTCGTGTATTTTTTTTTTTGCTATTTTGAACTTATAATAAAATTTCGAAAGTAGTTGTATACATATTACAATTTATATAAATACGACAATATAATAAATACGACATGGGAGCCTTCAAGAACACGTCAATTTTTCCTTTAAAAAGCTGGCAACGGCTCGGCGATCCTATTATGGTATCTCTTATTGCGATTCAATAACTGAATAGAATACTTATTTATACCAATGAATAAGCGACTCTATATCAAATGGAAAAGAGTCGCTTATTCATTGGTATGAATAAGCATTCTATCCAGTTATTGAATCGCAATAAGAGATGGTGGTAAGGGGGCTGATTTCTATGGGTGGTGGTGATTACTTTTTGTCAGTTAACCCACCTGCTCGCTTGCCCCCCTTGCATGTAAAAAAAAAATATTATAAATGTCAAATAATTACGTGTCATATTTAATATATGTACAGTACCCACAGTACTACGCATGATACACAGTAAATAATAAAAACCCTTAGTCGGCATTTCTTAAGTCATCTTTGTTGTAAAATAATCTAAAACTAACCTTAAATCTACGTGGTGCACCCTATCGGTAGTCAAAGTCAAAATTCTTTATTCTGTGAACCCTCGCGGGCACTTAGACACGTCTTTTACAATTAGGTATATATTTTTTTTTATCTACCAGCATTTCGGAATGACCATTGACGAGAAGAAATGCCGAAAGAAACTCTGTCAATATAGGTCTTTTTTAAATCGCCTTAATATTATCATTATACATATTACAATATTATCATGATACAATAAAAAAAGAATGGTATTTACATAAGTAAGGTAAGTGAACAAAGTTTTGGTAAAAAAAGTTGCAGGATAGAATGGTTTTTTGCAGCTAATGATTCGAAACACAACTGGGTAAGGACCTTTACATTAGATAAGACCAATTTGGTTTCTACAAATACTGACAAATAAGCAAGGGAGATGCTAAGTTAGCAGTATGAGGATAAGATGTGGGTTGTAAGCAATGTTACCTAAGTTGTCATCAGAATATATTAAAAAAATATCGCGTATATACCTAGTAGGTAACAAATTTTCTACATAAAGAGTTCATACATAAAAACAAACATAAAATTAAATTTCAAAACACCATCAAAAAATATCCAATATAATTTCAATTCCAACAGAGTTTAGTCGAAAAATTTGTCAGCTAAATTATAAGAATCTAATACAAAACCCTACATCACGATTAAAAAAAATTCGCGAGCAACTATTATAAAACCAAGTAAATTATTTTTTAAAGGCGCGCGGCCTGAAAATGTTGGATTACTACCACCTGATACTGAAGACGATACAGATAAGGTTATTGGTTTACGAAAATGGACCAATTGACTTTGGTAGTGACTTTGACTTAATTATTCAATACGGAATAACAGGCACAATAAAAAATTAGTTCTACCTATTGCCGTTAGATGTCTCTGTGACAAACAAAAGTGACGTATCAATATTTGACTAACATTTTTTTCGGTTTGATGTGTAGGGACGTCTACATAATATAACTATAGGTGAAAGAATTACTTCGATAGCACAAAAATCTCTCGAGATATGATAATTTGAAAATCACACTTTCAAACTGTCCCGAAAACGCTCCATACAAAAGACTACCGAATTATGACGTCACAGGTTTGTATTTTGTATGCATCAAATCAGGAATTTGTAAGATAGATATATATTTGTAATTTGTTAAATATTACGTTTATGTGATTAGTATCATAATAAAAATTATAGCATTTTTTATAGCTTCTCCAATGGGAATATTATTTTTTTATAATTTCACACTTTTAAAATGAACTTTACCGCCAAACTTTGATCAACGCTAAAAAAAAGTCTGACTGAAGATATTAGAATGAAAGTTTGCAGATCTTTATATTTTTGTGTATTTTACGATACTGTTATATAATCTATACAAATTTTAAAGATTGGAAAATAGCCTATTGAAATTTGAATTTTTTTTTGCTCTTAACAACCGTAACTAACGCCTGGCGTACACCGGTGGAGTAAAATTGGGCGAGTAGGAAGTATAATATACTTCCTACTCGCTACTTAGATGCTGGTAGCTCCGCATTATTATTGCGGAGCTACCAGCATGATAAGAATAGTAACAAAGAAAATGGTGGCCTATGTATTGCTACTGATTTTACTCTACCCATATCGAAAAGGCTTAAAGAAATTGTGAGAACTTCGTTGCAAAAAATCAAAATATTTTTGATGAGTCTATAGGAGTGATTTGCAGAACAAGCCGGTCGATTCTCTTTATTCAAATTCGTAGTAATGACGTAACTAGACCGTGTCCGACTCGAGTCTGAATAGAGCCTTAGACTGAAGACAAATATTAAGAGTGATGAGGCACGTTTAGCCTTCGTTGTGGGAGCAAGGTCAAAATATAAAGCTGGGACGTGTCACAATAACACCTATTGTGTCACAGTACTAAGTACCATAACTCGAATCTGTTGTTGGGTGTGCAATTGATAAGTGAGGTGCGAGTTTTGAATGCATAGTTTTGATTAGCTCGGTAGTAGAATAGCTAGAAATGATACTTTGGAATGTCGCGTGTTCGTTCTACGCAGAAGATAATTTGTATGCAGTAATTACAGAGGGGCAATTCTCGTAATTAAAATATAGTCAAAATTCAGTTTCGATCCAGTCTCGATCTCACAAATGTCACATTTGGTATTCTCGTGACACAATATGTAACTTCAAAATTAAATTTAAGCGGGATTATATCGAAATATGAGTGAAAATTAAACAAACTAAGAATGTTACTTTGCCAACAACAAGAATTGATAATAATTAATTAATGAAATCAAGTATATAATTTTAGTCAATTCACAATTCAATCACGATTCGGTCAACTTTTAATCTACGTTCGTAGAAAAATTACGAGAATTGGCCTTCTGTTATCTAGTACACATAGTACAAGCTTGCTTAGTGTTGGATTAGACCGCAATCCTTATTCATCCTAAATGATGGGATATGGGCCTCCCCTCAACCGCCACATTGCTCTACTGCGGTTTGGTGGAGGCCAGTGTTTTCAAGCCGCCTAAAGGCCACTGACTTTGCTTAACTACTGTCATCTAATATATATATATATATAATATAGGATCAACTATGTTTCTTGAAATAGAAATATCAGGATTCGAAAAAAAATAGCCTATAAGCAACAAATAACAATCAATAAATCAAATCAATAATTATTCATTTGCTCAAAATGTACATTTAAAGTGGCATTAGACAATTTCCGATGTACATTTTGTCTTGTATAAGACATGAAAACATACCAAACTTTTATATAATATAGTTACCAACATTTAAATAGTATCAGTTTCTTTTAAAAATTATTTAATGTCGAATCCCTAATGCTTTCCGGTAATATATTAAATGGACAATTCACATAAAATACCAAACATAGTTGTATTATGCGATATGTGCCGAATTTTATCTTTGTTACGAGCCGAATAAAAAAACTCATATTATTGTGGATTTGACTTTACAAAAATTTACTCTATATATATTTTTGTATTATTTACTTTTAGGTAATTTAGTTTATAGTTGTATTTTATGTATTTATTATAGACAATAATATAAAAGTATAAAAATAACAATCTCTAGAGGATTATATGATTGTCAACTTGCAAAAGACCGTAACCACAGTATAAGTATGTAATAGTACTCCGTAACTAAAATACAGGTCAAAATCTGACGAATGTTAATGGTTATGATAAAAGATCTCGTTCTATCTGTTGTCATCTGGTACGACCTTAGTTTACGTCACTCAACAGTCACGTTTGACCCCACAACAATACTTATTCTATGTGATATAGTATGACAAAATAACATAATATATTGTACCTAACACCTAATAATAGTAGATCGTGTCTCGTCAATTTGAATTTTCACGCGAATGGCATTGCATTTTGGAATATTACAAATTATTATTATTTGTATATGCTTCATATGAATCCTTTGAGAACGCATATCTTTTTTTATATGAGAGGGGGGCAAGCGAGTATGTGGGTCTCCTGATGTCAAGCAATCACCACCGCCAATGGAAATCACCAAGGGGTAACCAATTCGTTGCCAGCCTATACTCCTTCGTTTCTTTATTTTTGGTGTCCTCACTCACTCGCAGCAACACAACAACCCTCAAGGGAATTGTTATTTGGCTGCGGTATTTTATGAGATGGAGGAACTTCCCAAGTCGGGCAGTTTAAAAAATATGCTATATATTTAAAAAATACCTCTCTTGTCAGCAGGGTGTACCACGTACAGGTGAGGTTGGCTTTGGTTGAAAGATGTTGATAAACCCCTACCACCCCTAAACGAAGGCTAGGTCAGCATTAATATTTACCTACTTACATGCCAAACACTTCTACATACCATGACAGAGCAAAATTTACCATCACATAGATGAGACCTGACAATAAATAGCTATAACCTATGAACGCTTGACTTGAACTAAACGTCTTGTTTACCAAATAAAATACAACAGCAACAGCGAACAAAACATGCATAATAACAATTTAATGAATGACGCTGCATACAATCAGTAACAAATGCCGACAGCGGCTGCGTTCAAGAGCGATTGTGGTGAAAACGCAACATTCCGACCGGTCGCGGACGCTGGTATTTGCACGCGTGGACTGTTTACTAAACACCGAGCGAGTTTCTGAACGATACACTCAGATATTGCTGCGTAATTGGGGTAAAGAAGTTTTGTTATGCGTGAGATATCTGACAATATACTAGTAGCGGTATTGCAATGCGGTTGTAGTGAAAATGCTACATTATTCAACTGGTAACTGATATTATGATATTAGTAATATTACTGATATATTAGTAATGTAATATTTGAACTATTGTAGAATTACTTTTGAAAATAATTATAATCCGATTTTATAAAATTGGAAAAAAAATATCTCCTCCGATTAGGTAGAAATTAGGTAGGTTAAAGGAAGGTAGTGGTTCTGCACTTATGACCCTTGTCATATGTACATGACTTTTGTCTTATCAAAATTCCTAGCCCGATTGATAACCAGCATTAAAATCGTTCAGCATTCGACTGAGATCCAGCAATTTAGCCATTATGACCACACGAAGCTCTCCTATAATTTTCCTTCATCCAATAAGATTAAGTGAGCCGTTTTCACATCTAAATTAACAAGCGAAAGCTCCACACAACAGGAGCTGCAGTGATTAACTCCATCATCTCTGACCCTCATTTAATTACCCATATTAATTTGCCATCAAGTGTACACTGACAGGCAATTATTGGTACAGTTTCCACGACACAGCTTGACAAATGACGGTTGCAACTTTGTTATTTGACCTTGTCTGTCCGTGCCTATCTACGACAAGTCAAAGTTATTTATTAGTCCCGTAAAATTAATATGACATAGTAAATTTTTATGACGAATTATAGCGCGAAAAAGATATATGAATGCGAATTGAGACGTGCTAGGATTTATTGTAGTATTATTAAATATTTTGGCTTTATATTTATTTGCGGCTAATTATTTTGGCCTTATGTGTATTCGTTGTACCTTTATGTTTTGTAGTTGGAATGTGTTTGACCTTTCTAAATAGATCGAGTTGGCGTGTATATGTTAATTGAGGCAGGTTCAAGATTAACTTGTGACTTTTTCAACTAAATCTTTTATTGGGTATTTTTAGACAGGCTTTTTGTTGGGCAGAAGGAGGCATTGGGTTCAGTAGGGCAATTCGCATCTTGTTCGTCAATGCTAGGCGGAAGTCGATCGTGTTCCAAGTTATCTATTCATTGTTAGGTCTTTATAAATTACTATTGATGATGTTGCTAGTACAAGTTGTTATCTCCATTGACCTCACAACTACTTTTCCTAAAAAAAATGGATTTCAAAAATACTGTAGACAACCGTTAAATATTTATTTTTATGTATATAACTTTCTTGTTCCTCTACATTGGAATTGGAATGGACGGACATTTAGGATCTCGATGGCCCTGTTGCGTGTGTTAGTATAATCGATCACGGATGTTAAGCAAGGTCGACGGTAGCCTGTTTATTAATGGGTTTATTTATCTCGAGCTCCTCCGTGCTTTGGAGGCTACGGCAAGCGATCGGTCTCGGCAGCTGTCATTACATTAGACGACAGTCGTTAAGCCAAGTTAGTGGCCTTTAAACACTGGCGTCCGCGAACCCGCAGTTGAGCAGCGTGGTCATGTCATGTGAAGTATGCTCTTTAAACCTCTTCGATTGAGAGGAGACCCATATCCCAATATTGTGATGATTATGGGTTATTTTCGAAGACACGTACATTTACATGTTTATTTATTATAAATATTTTTGTCTGTTTTGGTTTTCTGTAAGATTGTTGAGTTTTTGCAAATAAATGAAGCTATCAGGGAAATTCAAGAGACGAGGTATGTTTCAAACTTTGTCTTTTTTGACCGTTCGCTACTTGCCGGGGTACTCCACGTACAGCTGAGTTTTAGCTCTAAACATCTCAAACAACTTACAATACACATTAGACACATAAATTCTTTACGTAATAAAAAAAAGCAGTAAATTACTTGTAGATGCTAATTACGCCGCCATAAAATTAAACACACAAAATGAATACATGGGAATACATAATAAAAAAATTCAAACAATCGTAATTATGGCCAAAATGGCAGTTTATTTTCTCATTACACATACGGACCTACTGACGGACGTTTTTGTGACCCCTTTATGTACACGACCCCGGTGACACTAACGACCTTAGAACCGTGTACCGTGTAGTTTGTTGGTTATGTGACCTACGTAATCGACTTTTTTTATTCTTAACCTCTGTGCAAAGAATAGGATTTTGTTTTAGCTGTTGACATCTATATATATAAAAGAAAGTCGTGTTTGTTACAACACTTATAACTCGAGAACGGTTGGACCGATTGCCATGGTTTTTGATTTGTTGGATTTGTTTCCGTCCCGAATAGCAGAATAACTCTTAAAAACATTGGAAAATTCTCGAAAAAATAAAATAAAAGAAAAAACATTTTCCCATACAAATGAAAGTGTCAGTTGAAAAAGGGATTACGATATTTATTGGTTGTCAAATATCAAAACGTCAAATCGATTGGTGTCACTTTTGTCGCGAAAGTTGTCTGTGATTTGTTATGAAAATTTAAAAATGTCAAATCGATAGGGGTGAAAACGCTTTTCCCATGGGGTTCGAGCGCAAGAATCAAATCAGAGTAAACATCAAAAGAAATGACAATTACAAATCACCAAAATGATAAAACCTATTTCAAAACTAAAAAAAATAAAACAAAACGTTTTTTTTTTTAAATTTAACAATAAGGAAATCTTTATTTTTATGATACGGGTCTTCCCTCAACCGAAGGGGTTTAGAGCGTACTCCAACACGCTGCTCAACTGCGGGTTGGCGGAGGCCAGTGTTTTCGAACCGCCTAAAGGCCACTGACTTAACTTAACGACTGTCATTAAATGATAACAACCGGGACCGACAGCTTAACGTGCCTTCCGAAGCACGGAGGAGCTCAAGATGAGCTAATGATAACAACCGGGACCGACGGCTTAACGTGCCTTCCGAAGCACGGAGGAGCTCAAGATGAGCTAATGATAACAACCGGGACCGACGGCTTAACGTGCCTTCCGAAACACGGAGGAGCTCAAGATGAGCTAATGATAACAACCGGGACCGACGGCTTAACGTGCCTTCCGAAGCACGGAGGAGCTCAAGATGAGCTAATGATAACAGCCGGGACCGATGGCTTAACGTGCCTTCCGAAGCACGGAGGAACTCAAGATGAGCTAATGATAACAACCGGGACCGACGGCTTAACGTGCCTTCCGAAGCACGGAGGAGCTCAAGATGAGCTAATGATAACAACCGGGACCGACGGCTTAACGTGTCTTTCGAATCACGGAGGAGCTCGAGGTAATATAAACCCATCCGTGTACAGGCTACGGTCGACGTTGCTTAACTTGCGTGTTCAATTAGACTGACACGCGCAATGACGCCATCGAGCTTCTCTATTATTTTCTACTATTCATTGTTTTAATTCCATAAAATCATAAATTTAGTTCAGCTAATATGTACCACGACATTCATTGATTGTTAGGCGGTACGAAGTTCGCCGGGACAGCTAGTAAGTAATAATTATGTTACAAACAGTATAATTCAATGGATTTTTGATTTTACTTGTACATAACGTGACAGTTCATTAAATAGTTTATTAAGTTATTTTTAAAAATCTTTCAAACTTTTAATTTATATGCTGTAGATATTTTATTTTTGTGTTTTTTTTTTATCTCTGAGGCTAGTAACGTTTTTGATGTCACTTAATTTCATTCGTCAAACAAAGTTGAAATTAAGTGAATGAATTAACAAAGACATTACTTCCTCAGAGAGCTTAGTACGAGTTTCTTGTTCACGTTCGATCATATCAATGCACACAGACTGACCAATAAGAGATGAACTCTCATGTTGTGAATTTAAAAGACAACGCGCGTCTTCAAAAACGTACCTCTCACGTTGCTCACATTTTGAAGTGAGCCATCCGACTAATTTGGATATGTAACACGCGTCTGGTAAATTCACAATATGAAACTTTTTCTCAATTTGGCTTCTTTCGGCTTGTAAACGTTAACACGTTCGAATGTGACCAAAAACTCGCACTCTGGTGTCAAGTGGCAGATAAAGTAGGTGTTACTTCGATTCATCATCAGGTCATTATAGTCTCCACTACAGGAGCACGACCCTCTCGTCCGTCGCAGACAGAAGGAGGATTTGGCCTACACTCCCCTGGCTAGCCAGACGCGTTGGGGAGCCCTGATCGATGTTTTATAATGTATTTACCTTATTCGCCTTGTACGACATCCACGGGAAGAGACGGAGTTATTCTATTGTAGTCTGCCGGAAACAACACGGCCAGTTATTTCGATTACGTACGTACAAATAAAATATTAATCTTATAAAATAATGTAGGTAAATGTACAAATTTTTAATTATTTTTACTGCTTTTATTTTTATTTGGTGATATAGATAATTACACATAAATTACATTTATATCTATTATAGAGTTTATTGTTTTGTAGATTAGACTATTTTGTTTTGTATCCAGCTATTTGACCTTATTGACTAAATTTAAAAAAACTAAACATTTGAAGAAGTTCATAATGAAGGTCCGCTTACGTCAAACTTAAAGAATAACTTTACAAAAAAAAAATGTACGTACTTAAGTAGAAAATTGATAATTTTCTAATAACTTATGCTAATGCATTCAAAGAAAACTATAAAATTCGCTCATCATGTCACACAATTTACAGCTTCCATATCTCTTACTATACCTCACGTAAACCTTGTAATGCAAGGAAATAATAATTATAGAGAAAATATTTTATTATTATACGCATTCGACCCGGAAGAAAACCGTTGTAGATTGACAACTAAATTCTCTGTCGAAGAAGCAATAAAATATACTTTATGTGTCCTGTCCGAGATAGTTTCCGGTACAAATTATGTATGAACAAATTCATTAGCATCTAAGTAAACATGTCTTACGCACCATAAATGTCTAGATGTTCGGGCGTAAATTAAAATGTAGTAAAAATGTCGCGGCACAGTATTCAATAGTAAAATTTACGTTACGACATAAATGTCTAAAAATTGGCCTGTAGAGTAAAATGATTAAAAGGTCAAAGATTTTATGTATAGTCGTGTATAAATCAGCCGTGTCGTTAATAACTTAGTCTTGTATTGGAAATTTTATCCTAATTAAGATAGTTGAAAATAGAAGTCGTTAAAATTTTATGGCAATTAATGTCCGTCACAGTCTATGTTATAATTCGTCTTGTTTCAAATTGATGGGACTTTGTTTGAAATGTTAATTGAATTATTTATAGAAGCGCCTAACTTTCTCTCTTTTTTTTTGATATTGAGAACTACTTGACCGAATTGCATCTAACGTAGTTAATTGAAAGTAAATTTTAATTGAAAGTTGTAAACAAATTACAGGTCAAATTGAATAAGCACGTATTACAGAAATTTTAGATATTCGGAAGGGACTGAAATATAGTTAGAAAATGTAAGCAAACCGAAAAATTACATTTACTAAAAACAAATTACTGTAAACGAAACGCAAGGGAATTGTTATTTGGCAGCGGACTTCCCCAGTCGGGCAGAGCCAGAGCCACCAGAGCTTCGTTAGTGTATTAGCAGGGTGCACCACGTGCAGGTGAGGTTGACTTTGATTCAAAGATGATGATGAGACCCCAAAATGTGCTTTTTTCTACTAGTGCGATGTGGTAGTTCTAATTTAGATTCGGAGAAAGTCATAAAAATTTGTAAAAAAAAACTAGATCCAGTTCATCGAAACTACTTCGGAGACTAGTTTTTTTAATGAAATCTATAAGACATTGATAGTAAATAATATAAAGACGTTGTTATTGAAATAGGCCTAAACTAGTCACAAATTATTTATTAACTGTTTATATTATAATAAAAATGCAATAAAAAAAATAAAAGCGTGAGAAACAAGAGCCGACCATAGTTATTGATGGTGAAAATGATAATCGGATAACTTTGACATTTTGTCTTTAACAATGATATTATATTAAATAGATATGTTAGTAAAACCACAGATTTTGACACTCTATAAATGACCTAATTATTGCATCCAGCAGTAGCAGTCAGTTTGCGCTAAGCAAGCCGAGAATGTGACGTTTAGGTGTCTTCCAGTCAATGCGCTATTGCAAACAGATGTAGCCAAGATACTCATATATATATCATTTTACTCTCATACCTTCCACATTAGTTGGTAAAAAAGTGAACGTCATTAATTAGAGTTGTAGCAATTTATATTACAATGAGAAGGCTTTTAAACGCAATTTATAACGACTATAACATATCTTTATGTAAAATATCAATGGTCTTTGTATAACAAGATCAGCGATTTTATGGTAATTAGTGGGAAGTTGGCTGGCGTTGGCCAATTATGTCAAGTATTTTACAAAAAATATGACATAGAAAGGTGATACCACATTTAATGAACCAACTAATAAAAAGTTGCAATTTTATGGTTAATCGCATGTTTTGATGTATGTTATGTGCTGTGTAAATACATAAAAATTTAATAATTTACATTAATTTTAAACAAAATAGCCAAAATTACATACATGAAAGTACTAACGATATTGTTAATTTATAGTTGAGAAATCAACTATTTAAATAACAATTTAAATGACATTTGTATGGACTGGCCGGGGTGTGACACAACGAAAGAAGTATACGAATTAGAGCTTTATATTAATGCGGTATGGATGGCCTGCTTTCCATCAGACAGGCTGTATGCTTGCCAACTTAATGGTATAAACAAAAACCGGCTAAGTGCGAGTCGAACTCGCGCACGAAGGGTTCCGTACCATTATCTGTAAAAACGGCAAAAAAAATCACGTTTGTTGTATGGGAGCCCCCTTAAATATTTATTTTATTCTGTTTTTTAGTATTTGTTGTTATAGCGGCAACAGAAATACATTATCTGTGAAAATTTCAATTGTCCAACTATCACGGTTCATGAGATACAGCCTGGTGACAGACGGACGGACGGACGGTCCTTTTTCCCTTTGGGTACGGAACCCTAAAAAGCTATGTTTAAACGCTGTTCTATTGCATTATAATAATGTACAAACCCATGTATGGTTTCGTGGCTATAGGCAATTTATAATATTTAAAAATATTTATAATATTCGTGAGTTGATACTCTCGTGTTTGTATTGTAACTATCTGATACTATACATTAACTGCTTTACATCAGGCGAGTCGTATGCTTGTTAGGTACCTGGCGTGGTATAAAAAGAACTTCAGCGTCTTTCTTTACAATATGACAGCAATGATGATATCAATGACCCGCAGCGGCTTTTGGAATACGCGTAGAGTGGTGACTTTTGATCATTAATTATCATATCTATGGCAAAATATACAAATAAAAAGTTCCCAGATACGACTTTCCTTTGAACTCCGCTTCTCCTATGCCCTAGGTCGCGGCCTACAAGCCAGGTGACACAACCGGTCGCTTCGTTAGCGACCGATCGGCGGTTCCGATTACCCGTCAATTAGATCCATTGTCGCACAGTTCGACCATAAACAACCTAACAGTCAATCCGGTTTGATCTCCAGTTCGATAGGGTTTATTCCATTTTGAAACAATTCCAACTCGTCATGATAGAAAATCAAATTTTTTCTTGTTCGTCAATAAATGTTTCAAGTCAGCTTTTGCAGGTTTTTAAAATAGGTAAGTATTAGTTTTCAAATTAAAAAATGTGTAAAAACATAATAATATTTTATATATAAAATAATGCGGGTGAAATGACAGATTCATTCGTGTGCAAAGCTGAAATGACCTTGTTGGCCTATTAAAGGAGCTAGATTTTATACAAATCCATAGAGCAGATACTTCTATTTATAAAAGTTATCCATCAGTTTTTGCTTTTTTTTCTGCCGATTAATCGATCAATGTATGGCTGTTTATCTAATATAATTTGGAAACAGATAATTTGGAAAAGTTTAATTTGTAAATCACGACTATGTTAGGTCAAATTATCATAAATTTAAATCATTATTAATAAGAGATGCTGCGTACGCAGCAATATACCTGATATTGTCAAGTAAGCGATATGTCAGTTTATAAACGGCATAAGAACATTTTTATTGTAAATTTAATCAACTAATCTCTGTTGAACTGGGAACTCGCCGTTTGATCTAGTTTGGTGACTCGAGTCCGATTCCACATGCAACATGAAATGAAGCCTTAATGCGCAACAACTCGTCGCTGTCTCATTTATTCCACGATCTCAGATATTATTAAGATATGTATACTGTATCAACCCATATTCATCCCACTGCTGTTTTTCCGGGTCTCCCCTCAATCGAAGATGTTTATAACATACTTTGATAGAGTTGGGGTGTAAGTGGTTCATCAAAATCTTTGAACCAAAGCCAACTTCACGCGGTGCACCCTGCTGACTGACAAACGAAGCACTGGCGAAAAGAGAGGTAGGAGAGTAATTGTAAGCTACTTGTAGGAATGTACCTCCACTTCACAGAATACCGCCGTCAAATAACAATTCCCTTGAGGGATGTTGTGTTCCTGCGAGTGAGTGAGGGCACCAGAAAGAAAGGAGATGCTGCGTTGGCAGCGGGGGCGGCGGCGCGCGAGCGAAATTTTATGTTGCGAGCGTTAATATGGTAACGGCTTCAGATAAGGCAGTCCGTATGCTTGTCTGCCACCCGACGTGGTACCAAAAAAATGACATTGCGTTTGATATTATTCCGTAAACTATTTTTCAAATGCCATTCTGTGATTATACAGATAATATTAAAATATTTTTTATTAACAATTAGATTCTATGTAAAATTTTATGATTTATATAATTTACATCTCTCAAAGAAGACAAAATGTACACGGATAAATAATATACGAGTATGTCACCTTATGGAAGTACATATTCCGTAAATAAAACGGTGGATTGATTGATTGATACTCCACGTATTTTTTAAATTATCAGAACAGATCAAACAAACACGATTTTCCAAGTATGAGATATGAACATGTATTTTTTTTTATTTGTCTATGAGACACTATAGCTGAAGATAAATTATAATTCATTGTTATTCTATGATCATTAATGAAATAATTTGATAAAAGCCTAAGATGTACAGGGGCAAAGACCGGGAGAGTCACTAGTAATATAGTGTGTAATATGTATGTATTAAAAAAAAGTATTTAAGTATCAGTTATCTAGTACACATAGTACCAACTTTGCTTAATTTGGGACTAGATGGCAGTGTGTAATTTGTCCAGATATTTTTTTTAAATCTATTATTATTTATACACTTAGAAATAAAATTTTCAAAAAGTGTAAATAAAATGAAGTCATTCATGACATCATGATATATAGTAACCTTTCTTGATCCCATCGTATTATTACAATATGGCAATTCAAAATTTTTTTTATACTATTACAAAAGAAAAAAAAGTCCTTGACTCTATTCGAACTTTGTGTAAATGACGCACAAATTTTATCGCAGGTGAACAAAGTTACTTATCTCGTGATAAGATTAACACGAAATAAACGTCAGAAGGCCCTTCAGACAACCTCGTAAGAAAGATTCGTAGTTCATTGACTCTAAACATTTTGTGCAATTCGGCAAACACTACAAAATAAATAGATACAGAATGTTCAGCCAAATGTACCTATACGACTACGAAAAAATATGAACTACAAATAAGTTCTAATTATTTCAAATCTGGTTGTGTATGAATGAATGAATGTTATGTTTTAAAATGTAAAAGGCAGTCTTATACTTTGATTTGATATATAAGTTCCTGACGGACAATTCCGTGATTAAAATGTAGTCAAAATTCAGTTCTAATCTAGTCATGACCTCACAAATGTCACATTTGGTATTTTTATATCGCAATATGAAATTTCCAAAAATTACTTAAAGTGTGATTACAACAAAATGTCACCAAAAACAAACAAACTAAGAATTTAGTTTATTTAGTTTTTTGGTGACATTTCTGTAATGCCAGCGACTCAGCTGGCGAGTATTCTGCTAGCAATAAGAATTGATAAAAATAAATTAAAGAAATCAAGTATACAATTAATAATTCAATCTTCTAATTCATAATTCAATCTCGATTCGGTTCACTTCCATTCTGCAATCGTACGTAAAATAATTACTAGAATTTGGCCTTCGGATCTTTCAACCAATAAAATATGCAAGATTGAAAATATTTCTATGCCATTATCATCATTTCAAAGGATGAAAAACCTATATCTCTTATCATCAGACATCAAACACTGTCTGAGACCAGCAATAAGTTCACAAGCGAACGCAATAGAATATCTTATCTCACATTGACTCTACCCTCTGTTACTTAGTGTTTTGTGCAATTCAAATGTTTAGGTATTCTGGTCAGTTGCATAGCGCTGACATACGACGACCTCGTTGTGCCTTGTGACCCGTAGTGGGTAAATGACCGGCCAATGTGGAGCACTGTATCGCTTTAGGACTACTTTCTTAAAGTAGGATTATTATTAACTGTTGCTGTGATATAAGTATGTAGAGGTGTGTTGTGTTCTTAACTAAAGAAAGAGTCTTTCTCGAACAAAATCAGTTCGATTTGGCAAATCGTCATCTGTTTAGAGCATATTCTACACTCCATCACGCTGCTCAACTACGGATTGGACGGACGAAGACCTGTATTTTCAATCCACCTACAGGTCACTGACTTGGCTTAACCACTGTCATCTAATGGCAACAGTCCTCCGAAGTATGGAGGCCCAAGATAAATACTTAAACCCATCAATGCGAGCTCATGGTACTTCTCTAGTTCGGCAGCTTATTATTATGTTGTGCTCTATCTCTCTTAAGTCAGAGCCTTGTTAGTTAATTAGCAGAGTGTCCCATGAGCAGATGAAGTTGGCTTTGGCTTAAAAATTATGGTAAGCCCTTTACATCCCAAATGACATGAAAGAAACTAATAAAATAAAAGTTAGAAGCCACTACAAACTAACAATAAATGCAGGTGGAGCCGCGCGATTAAATTAGTTAATGTAAATGTGACAGTAGCTTCGTATTTCTTGTTCATTCAACTATTTTACGCCTATCTCCGTGTCTTCCAAATAGGGATTAATATCCTTTAACTACTGGAACATACCAGCAGGTTAATAATGATTTGACAGGCAATTATAAAACTGTAGGCTTCCGCAAGCCTACTACTCAGACAGACACTGTACCACAGTAACAAGCCTGTCTGTTATATTGAAATAAGAGCTACTTTAAGGCATCTTACGAACGATTCTTTTGTACAATGTAAAGGTGGTAAAAATATTGCATTTAAAGAAATTTAACACATTATTTAAAGAGAGAAGCGAAGCCAAAACTACTCAACGGTTCATTCATTCATTGATATTCTTCTTAAAATTTTGCAAATTGTGAGTAATTTGATCCAATATAGAGATGTTATCGTCGTGGGTTTGATCCCCGCACATGACAAATATTTGTGTGCATGAACATGTCTGTTTGTCATGGTCTGGGTGTTTACTATGCACTTATTTACAAAAAAAAATGTCTATGTACATATATCAGTTATCTAGTGCACATAGTACAAGCTTTGCTTAGTTTGGGACTAGTTGGCTTTGTGTAATATATCAAGGAATATTATTTATTATTCAACTACCGGGCTCATTGCACATATATGAATATTTCAGACCTCAAAAGCATATTTTGCAAAAACAACGAAACATAAAGACAAACAGTATGACATACGCACGCGTGTGGAGATAATCGCCCGCCATTACGTGGTCACAATAGAATTGGGCAGTCTACATGCAACTTGCCGTGAAATTGCGCTTTTTAAATACTTTCTATATTTCTATTGCCTGATGCTGCTCTGTGGCGTGTAGTGTGAAGGCCAAGTGATTCGAAATACGATTAATTAAAATTTTACATAACATTTGTTTTAAAAAAAATCTGATTCATACGAATAATTTAGGATATCGGGGCGCCGAAGTTGAGACCTTAATGTTTAATTTTTATAAAACTTTGTTTATGACATGGTTGTAAATATGTGTACCTAAATAAATAAATATATTATGACCCAATAGAGTATTTATTCTAAGCAAATAGGCTTTTGTTGGTTTTGTTAGTCGGTAAGGTATTTTAATGCCCTCATACATATTCAAGTAGGTATCATACTAATTGAAAAATACTTTTTTGGGGCATATTTTGCAAAAAAAAAATTAAATTATGCGCCTAAAAAATATATTTAATCATTATATTATGCATTTAAAATTAACTAGGACTGAAATATGCCTTTAAAATGTATACTATCATACCATGTATTAATGTTATAAAACTTTTACAGTCACGTTCAACTTTTACACAGGATAAGGAAACCAAAATGTTTACATAGTAAAAAAAAAAAATTGTTAGTTATGCAAGTTTTGCAAAAATAATTATCAAAAATTATTATAAATATACAGTTGATAAATTTAAATTTCAAAACTGCGGTGAACTTTGCTCTCACGTTAGTATATTGACGAAATTATAATTGCGTTTAAGGATGTGTAGAAATTTAAATTTAGTAATATTTAAAAACGTGTTGCTTTTTTTAGCATCGATTAAGCATGATGTCAAATTTTAAGGCTTTCTAAAGATTATTTGCTATGCAAATGAGATTAAGTTCGTGACATTATGAAGCAATAAATTTTATCTATATGTGGACACATTAGTTTTGTGCAGTCTTAATGAACAATGTTTAATAAATAAGCATGATCTGTCAGGTTTTAAAATGAAACAGGCCCACCACAAATTCTCACGGTCTATTGCTGTCCCAGGGGTAAAACTACGGAATGAATTAGTAGGAGTAAGACCTACTAATTTCTTTTTATTAAATTTCTTGTGAGTTTCAAGACAGCCATAGTTGGACATGGGACAGCAATAGACTTCATTATTTAATGTTTTTTTACCAGTGTCCCTCATTGCCTAGGGATGACGATAAGCTTTGGAGTTTTGCTTCACCCCTAGGCAATGTGAGAGACAGCAATATAACAAATGTGGCACTAAAAGCCTGGCCTACTAAAGTGAAGTTCAACTAACTTACACCACGGATGATTAAATATACACTATTGAGAAATATAACTGTAAGTGTCACCGTCAACATTGATTCCCGAGAGATTACAAAATCGCCAAAACGGTAATTCTCCTTTTGTTGCAAAAGTCAGGACTTATAAATTAATAATACCGTGACGTCGTCTGCGTGATTTAATAAACTTAGTTTCAAGCAGGATCCATGATTATTTCTTTAAAAAAATCCAACTTTAAAGATGGTCACCCGCCACAATTCAGGTACAATACCACAATACAGACATGTTCATGCACATGTGTGTTTATCTCTATGTATACGCAAAATGCTAGGCTAATAATATACAAGTTAATGTTTAGTACCCACCTATAGTACAACCTCGGCTTAAGTGAAACTTGATGGATGGATATATAATTATTTATTTATTACATTAAAAGTAGAAATAATTACATATCGTTAAAAAGGAAATGCATTTTTGTTTAAAAAAATAAAATCTAGATCAGTAATACGAAATTCAGAACAGAATGAAAGAGAATCAGCTTTCGATACTGAGCTGGGACTCTACCGCTGAAGCTGAAGCCGATTCCCATCTAAATGTTTGAATGCAAAAATGAAACTATTGCTTAGATTATTGCTAATTATGTTCAGCTGGTAGAAACCCTAGAGCTCTACCGACCAAGTTGAAGATGTTGTTAGGCAATAACTTAACCTAAGACAATTATTTTGGAATCAAAATAAACCGATGGTAATCGGCTTCAGCTTCGGCGGTAGGGTCCCAGATTAACTTAATGTTAATCTTCGGCTAATTATTATAAAATTAAGCAACAACAACTATTGCATTATAAAAGGACTTAAACAGTTCCGTATTTTAATACACGAGTATGTCGGACATATTTTTTTTTACTCTAATAAGAGGCACTATTCTGTCATCACGCGACTTCGTGACCCGAAACAGATTACATATTAGATCCACGTAATTCACGTAACTGACAAAACGGTTCGTGGCACCCCGTAATCACTTCATGAAACAATTTAAAGTATCTTTAAAAAAACCTTCTTAGTAAGTCAAGTCGGCGAGTGTATAAGGCCTTTTTCACGATCACGGGATGACCGTACCGTAAAATGTAGTGTTGTATGAGATTTCAAGCAGCTTCCCTAAAGTACGGCGAACGTGCTGTAACCGTTTGTTCTCTAGTACAAACACGACCCGTGTTTGTAGTAGATCAGTTTGTAGTTTGATTGATTTTTTATAAATCAATTACATTTTATGTGAACAAGGCTATATACATAAGTATAGCCCTGTTCACCTTTCGGACATCGTTATTTTTATACAACTAAGGTGATAAACAAGCATACAGCCTGGTGGTAAGCAGTCATGTCAGCCTATAGACTCTCGCAAAACCAGATGTATCACTTACCGACCCTGTAAAACCTGTTCACATCTATTGTCAAATATGTTGTTTCAGACTATTTGCTTGAATGTGTATCAATTGATTTATATACGAATTTAATTTTATGGTAAATCTTCACTTCGACTTCGTAGAGTATTTCAACTATGCAAATCAATACTTTGTACTTTACCAGTATAAAAATACAACACATAACTATCTATCGCAGTCGAGTAAATGAGCCTTGAGACACGAGTGACGCAATATTGCTCCATAAAAATTATTTATCGAGGCGTTTATCCTCCATTTTTGGATCCCTTTCAATACAACCTTCGATCAACTGGAGCGGGTTCAGTTCCGCCCGTCGCCGACTTTCGCTCTGATTTTCGTGACCTCGCCTTTCCATGCGAACGGTCGAGCGAATCTTCGCGCTTCGGTCAACGAATGTGACCCAGCCTTAAATGTGAAAGTGTTTGTTCGTTTTATTTCACGTTGAAAGGAAGAAATAGATTGACGTGTTTTTTTACGGAGATAGTTTATGGTCTGGAGAGTGACATAGGCTACTTTTTATCTCGTAAAATCAATTTTACCAGCGTGAAAAAAGAATTTTTTTTATTAAAATAACAACAGTAGCAGCTCGTATTTTGTATATATTTTTTTGCACATTCATTATTATAAATTTATTTACATATAGACAGACACAGATGAGCTTGCCCGTGTGGTTTCCGGCAGACTAGAATAGAATCACTCCGTCTCTTCCCGTGGTTGTCGTAAAAGGCGACTAAGGGAATTTCATTATCAAACATCGAACAGGCCTCCCCAACCCGTTTGGCCAGCGCGGGGAGTGTAGGCCACATCCTCCTTCCGTCTAGGACGGACGAGAGAGGGTCGTGCTCCTGCAGTGGAGACTAAAATGACCTGATGATGAGACACAGATGAGCTTATCTCTAAAAGCGATATTTTCCAGGCAACCGTATTGACTGTAAATACAGCAAATCTAGACTATACTAGATAGTAAGAAATACAAATATTTTGAAGGAAAACTTCTTGACGTACGATTGACTTGGGGAGTAAGCTGGTGAATGAGTGACGAGAGCGTTTCAGAAACGGCGAACGGAAGTTGAGAGGGAGATATAAGTTAGTAGAGCTAAAGAAGTTTTACTTCAGTCGTGTGGTCTGAAGCACAATCGTATTTATTAATGCATAAAGTTTTGTGATTGATATTTAATATTTGATATTCTAAGATTGTTTGTCTTGCCATTGAAATCTTATTGCTACTTCGTTAACGTAGCGAAAAACTACAATTACAAGGATTATACGCCACGAGTACTAATTGTCTATTATCTATTCTGTGTTTATACTAATAAAAAAAAACTATATGAATTTTTGTTATGCGAAACTATTATCATAAATATTCTATATAAATAAAAATTTATATTGCTAAGCGCAAAACTCAAGAACGGCTTGACCAAATTCTGCAAATTTTTATTTTAATATTTTCGTTAAGGTATAAGGAAGGTTCTTATGGAGATAAAATTTGAAAAATTGCGAGGAAAATATTACACCACTTGCTACCCGTATGAAGCCGGGGCGGGCAGCTAATAATTAATAAAACAAAAATATAATAATATTATATTAAATAATTATATTAATATAAAAATTAGTTAATTATATTAATATAAAACACTAGTCTGTATAGCAGCATAATATGATGCTTGGCCAGACTAGGGTTCTTCAATTTGCCCCATTCTTACATAAACCTAGAGGTAGTGAATTCCTGCGAGTGAGTTACCAGCAAGGAAAGAGTTGCAGCGATTGCAGCTAAAATTAATTGCATTTAAAAATAACGTAAATTCGGTCCGAACATTTGTTCGCTCAGGCACATGTGTCACGACCTTTACCATCGAGTTCGTGACAAGTAATCCCTTGGTAGTTCTTGTTTTTGCAAATTTTGCGAAAACGCTAACATGTTGCTTACGTAACTGTCAATAATTATATGCAAGGCTGAATACACGCTGACAATTTTTGACATGTTTATTGTAAGTCAATTAACGTTTTTGGAATTATTAAGCGCAGTTAAGTGTTCCTTAATGTATTATATTAGCGGCCATTGGCAGTTGTTTAAAAAACGATTGAAAATAAAATAAAAAAGGTAGATTTGTTCGAAATAAACAATTTTGTTCTGCTATTTTGACGAGGTCAGTCGTCGAATGGCTACTTTGACAATGTCGCGGCTTCGATCTCAGTACAAGACAATCATATTTTATGTGTATGAACATGTCTGTTTGTCTTAGTCTCGTGTTTTCTATGTATTATATCATCATCATCCTATGGCCTACACTCCCCACGCTGGCCAGACGTGTTGGGGAGGCCTGATCGATATTTGATAATCTATTTCCCTTAGTCGCTTTGTACGACTGCCACGGGAAGAGACGGAGTGATTCTATTCTAGTCTGCCGGAAACCACACGGCCATTTTTTTTAATACATACATACATGTATTATATGTATGAATGTATTAAAAAAAATGTGTTTAAGTATATTTATCAGTAATCTAGTTACCATAGTACAAGCTTTGCTTAGTTTGGGTATAGATGGCGGTGTGTAATTTGTTCAGGTATGTGTTTATTTATATGCCACCAAGGTGATAGACAAAACAATTCACCTAATATGAATACATTATTAGTAATTTATTATTACACTACTATATCAAACCATATTCATCCCACAGTTGGGATACGGGGCTACATCATCAAAGGAGAGGTTTGGAGCATACTCCACCACGTTCCTCTACTGCGGGTTGGCAGAGGCCATTTTCAAACCGCTTAAAGGCCAGTAACTCGGCTTAACGACTGTCATCTAATAACAACAGCCAGGAGTGACGGCTCTCCGAAGCTCCTATGGTCGAAAAAAATTAACCCATCCTCAGATAGGCGACGGTCAACATTGCTTAACTTGCGTGATTTAAATTAGACGTTAGTCTTTACGCATGTTAATGCGTAAAGATGTCATCGAGCTCCTCTTTTTCATTTTTCACTCTAAGGAATCCCAAAATTTAATCAAAGACGGATCGTGTCTTCCCCGACACTTGTCGCAACCTCCACCTGATCCGCGACTAATCGCGACGACATTCGCCTCATAAAAACTCGAAACGGACACGAACACCGTATTATTTAGCCGACACTTGTCGCGCGATGACGCGACTAATTCGTGACCTGCGCCTATGACGTTCAAATATGTCGCGGCGATAAATAATGTCGCATTTACGCATGACCCATCGATTTTAAAGTACTTATCATGAATGCCTACCGGAATTCTTTAAAAAACTAAAAGATATGCCCATAGTCACGACGAACCTGTGTATAAGAACAAGGCCGGGTTAGTTATACAGGGTGAAAAACATAAGTGATATTCAATAAAAGTAGAACTTATGGTGTATGTGTCTGTTTAAAAACCGAGTGATTTTGCTTGTATTTTTTGGAGTAGTACTAGAGACACAAGGTTGTATCATTTGTTCTACCAGTAGTACTTCTCAGTTGTACTTCTGATCCGGGGGAAATAATCGACTATATTTCTAAACTATCATGATCATTTAAAAGAATTTAAAAGAAGAAATTAGTAGGAAGGAAGCTTTTGAAATTTGACTTCGTCTCTTCAGACAACTTGAGTGACAACTACTTCTAAGATGGTCGCCAGGTCAGCTATACTAATATTATGAAGTTGAAGAGTTAGTGTTGAATAGCTCATTTATCGAGGAATGCTATAGGATATAAATTCATGGTTCGATCAACAGGTCAGCATCACCCCTTGGTGTTGCTGATCTCCATAGTTCTCCTCCACAGATCTCAATGTTCGTTTACCTCCCCCTCACAATAAAAAAAAACCGGACAAGTGCGAGTCGGACTCGCCCACCGAGGGTTCCGTACTTAGTATCAATATTAAATTTGATAATTTTCATTATAAATAAGAAATAATGCGTCGAAAAAAATAAATAAAATATATTTTGCAATGTGTACATCAATCCCTTTCATATGATACCCCATTTGAACTAGTAGTTTCAATTTGAAATTTCGACACCCTATAAAAAATATACACCCCCTATTTTTTTAAGATCTATTTACAAATGTATAGTTTTGAGATTTATTCCTGTACTTGTAGGCTATAACGATGTTACTTGCCAAATTTCATAGTTCTAGGTCAACGGGAAGTACCCTATAGGTTTTGATTCCCTTGAGAATGTCGAAATATGCGTTTTTTGCTGAATAAACGGCCGTAACTTTTTTTTACGTAAACTTAGCAGTTTGATTATTTTACAACTTCATGGGACCGTAGACCTGAGTATACAGTTCAAAATTCAGCTTGATACCTCCACGCATTCTCGACGTAGAAATTGTAGAAATTCTTGACAGACAGACAGACAGACGGACAACAAAGTGATCTTATAAGGGTTCCGTTTTTTCCTTTTGAGGTACGGAACCCTAAAAACAACGAAAAATTATGCAAAAACGGGGAAATCCCACACGGCGGGTCGTTAGTATACTATACGTTGACAAACATACACACATATACTGAAAAATCATTACCCACCCTTCTTCGGCAGTCGGGAGAAAAAATCAGTCATCCCGTGGCCATCTCCAACGTAGCCGAAATATCGAGAAAATAAAAAAATCTATCACAGTAAATCTCGTATTTAATGATTAATAATGATGAAAAAAATATCGGTCGAGAATGGTGTAATATCGATAACACTATTTGAGAATTAGTAGCGGAAACACCTCCGTGACAAAAATGTACGTGACGAGAAACCCCGTGACCTGTCAAATTATAATGGGAAACTGGAATCGAAGGACACTTGTCGCGTGATGGCACGACATTCCGTGACCATGACACGACACCGCACCGTCATGCCCACCTGTTGCTACGTTGAAATATGCCATAGTTTAAAAATAGTAGCTTAACGCTTACAGATGATAACGAAAATGTAGAAAAAGTAACCTAGGACCACAGAAATATAAACATACTATCTAGGAATAGAAATATCCAAAATGCCGGGCATTTATGATAAATTTCCAATATACTTTTTTTTATACCACTAAAGTGGCAAACAAGCATACGCCCTGATGGAAAGAAGTTACTGTAGCCTATGAACGCCTTTACAGGCTTTGTGATGCTTCACACGCGCGTTGCAGACCTTATAAAAACCTCTTCACGTCCTTTTTGAAGAACCCCAAGCTGTAGTCTCCTGAGAAAACCTCGACAGGCAGTTCATGCCACAGGTTGACAGTACATGGGAGAAAAGTACGCGACCCCTTAGGCTCCAATGTCTGAGGATGAATTCCCTGTCGATGGCGAGTGGTGCGACTGTAGAAGGAGGCCGTGGACATCATGTCAAACAACTCCTCTAAATACACCCCATTGTACAATCGGTAGAACACACAAAGGGACGCAATTTTTTTTCTTAGATAAAGGTTCTAAACCTGTTGTCAGTTTGGGATCGTCAACAATCCTCACAGCGCGTCTTTGAGTTGATGCATTTGTATAAATGCCCAGTTTTGGGCATAAATATGGAATGTATATATGTTATAGTCAATACTCGAAATCTAGGCGCCCCTAGGTTTCGCTATTTAAACCTATGGGACTTCACCTCCTTTTCCAAAAGCGAGTCGAGACTCGCTCGCTTTACTCGCTCGGTTTTTATTGATCACAAACTTAACCTAACCTAAACTCGACTTGATTTTAGAGAGGGAGGTGACGTACCTTAGGTTTAACTTGTCACACTTAGGAGCGCTTAGATTTCGGGTATTAACTATGACATACGCGTATATACCGTGAAAACCTAACCTATAAATATAACCTGTGAAGATTTAAATAGCTGTGTAAAATTTATTAGTAGTATCTGGTTTAAGTTTCCTGATTGAATAAAATAAATAAAGAACTGTCTATCCCGGATCATAATTTAGCTCTCGTGGCCCGCGGATTTCTGATTAAGAACCACTGATCTTGAGATACAGCTACTGCAGAGGTATGTACGATTTAAGCCGATCTGCGCACACTCAGCGGCACTCTACACCGCTGAGTGTGCGCAGATCGGCTTAAATCGTACATACCTCACACCCATCGCACACCCCTGTCGTGGACAAGGCTTTTATATATCCATCTGTATTTCTTATTAACTGAATATTTATAATCCATATATCTAGTTCTGTCTGCGTCAATATTCGCCCCACTGCCGGGATGACTGTCTCCCTTAAACTACTGGTTGGCGGAGTCCAGTGCTTTTAAGCCATTCAAAGATTTGGCTTAACGACTGCCATCTAATGATAATAGCTAGGACCAATGGTTTAACTTACCCTCCAAAACACGGAATAGGTTGGAATAAATAAATCCATCAATCGACAGGCTACGGTCAAGGTTGTTTAACTTTCGTGATATTACACTGGCACGTGCATCGAGATACGTGCATTAAAAAGTAAATTCACTATAATCGTGTTAAGAATACGTCAAACATAAGTGTTTTTAAATAAATTAACGACAAAAATGTCGCCAAGCGTAGAAGTTAGAGGTCGTGACTAATTGACCTCGTCGACCTGTTGAATTATAATGAGACTTTATGAATACTAATTTTTAAATACTGAAATTTTTATTATAGACTCTAAGCACTAAACTTTTAGAGCTAATTTACAAAACGCACAATACGATAGCTCTACAGTACGGCATAATATTATGACTATGCAAAGGTAAAGCAGAGGATTTTTCATGCTGCTGAAAATATGAAAATAAGTTACACGAGTAGAAGTCGTACAGGAGGAGTAGTACACAGGAGAGTTTGTGATGTAAATGTTAATCATATTCACATCACTATCACTCCTGTTGCCTACACAGAATTAAAGCAAATTAGAATAAAATCAATTAAAATTTTAACAGCAATCGTGAAATGCACAGCGTGGTGTACAAGCCCAGGGGTAAAACTACGGCTGACTTTGAACACACGAAAAATGTAATCAGAATAAATTTGTTGTAGGAAACTGTAGAATTTCATGTCTAATCTTCACTGTACTTGATCTCGAGCGACATTCGGCGCGGTCATCCATTCTAAAATTGTTCGTCATGCTAGAGGGAGGGTGGCCGCGTCTTTACCTTCGACCTATACTGTAATTTTCGTTTTGACATCCAAATCATTCAGCGTACCTGACAAAAAAACCTTTTGTTGTTTAATTTAATTAATTTATGAAATAAAACAGGCCACTCACGTATTTTTGTCGAGAAAGCCTTTCAAAGATTTCATACGGAATTTTTCATCAGGGCGAATGTCTAGACGCGCACTGCCTCTCTCGATCGTGACGGACACCTCCTGATGAAAATTTCCGTATGTCATCGAAGCTAGTTTGCTTTTCCGAGTAAAATACGCGAGTGTACCTATTGAAATAATTAATTAATCGACTATGATTTTTCACGTGAGTTTTAATATTAAGTATTTTTTTTTTTTTTTTAATACGAAATACCAATCGCAATATGCGCACACTCAGCGGTGTAAAGTGCCGCTGAGTGTGCGCAGATCGGCTTACTTCGTAAATAGCGCACACCCCTGTCATGGACAAGGCTCTTATTTACTATATAATTAAAATCTATATATTTTACATCGTACTTATACTATATACACTTAAAACAATATAAATCAATGGCGCAATAGCGAATTAAATTAACTATATACTTAACATAATGTAGCAATAGCTTACAATAATTGTTTAAAATTGTCACTATATCCATAATTAAATTAAACACATTGTATCTACTCTTATGGACGCCGACGAATTTGAGGTGATGGCTTGGTCAAACTTTTATTCTATTTATTGTCAATCTATCTAATAATAAGTATTACGTCATCAACCCATAATCATCCCACTGTTGGGATACGGGTCTCCACTCAATCGAAGTGTTTAGAGCATAGGTTTGCGGAGGTCAGGGTTTTCAAGCTGCCTCCTAAGTCCACTGATTTGGCATAACAATTGTCATCTAATGACAACATCCGAGATCCTTACCGTACCTTTCGAAGCACGGGGGAGCTCAAGATAAAAGTACCCATCCATAGACAGGCTGCGGTCGATGTTGATTTACTTGCGTGTTCGATTAGACTGTACAACGACGCCATCGAGCTCATCGTCGATAAATAATTAATTGGATTACTATATTATAATCATCACGCGTTATAATAATTTTATAATAATCTATTATTTACTAAGTATAAACAAATTCAATAAATGTCGTGAACACTTCCAGAAAAATCCTTTCTTATAATTTCAAGTTAGAGGTCAAGTGATCTATAGAATTTTAATGGATTTTAGTTTACAATGAAATACGAGCACCAAATATCAATTACCTCTCGCTTACAAAATCGGTCAAAAATGACAATTTGTAGTACATCTCTTGGGCATTAAAAGTCGAATTTCTGAGATGCCTGAGAGCAAGTAATGTAGTTTGAAGACCGTGGCAAATCACTTCTGTCGATGTACACCTTTACAAGTGCCGAAGCTAATCAGCGAAGTGGAATTTTTAACATAAAAAAGAACTAGATACAATACTTGTTCATCAATGACTTCGCGTTTTGTGACGCCCTATAATACCTGTGTGACGTAAAAATTATGTCACAAAATGGGTTTGCTTGTATATATGCACCAGCAAACAAACCTATTTTTGACAACTCATTAAGTAGCTCATCATGACAAAGTTGTTGAAGAGTATCTGGAACAATCCAAGTCCATCGATCCTTTAGATTTGCCTAGTCAGTTCGAGCTTAGTAAATCCGATAGTCAACTAACTGATAAAGAGGACTGAAATTTAAGATATTGGACTGGCATTCAATTAACGTTAGCTGAAGGGGTACCGTTCATCAATTACTTAGAATCAATCAGATTAAATTTGCGATTTTTTTTTCAATAGTTAACAATATGTTTTTATTTGCTATTTCTATCGGATACAAATTAATGCAATTATATCCTATGATGGCTCTTATAATACCTTAGCGCTATTAAATACCAAGTCAATCCAGATTATAGTTTAAGCCCTATGATTTAAATAATGCGGTATGTTAATATAAATGCTGCAGTAATTATATTTACTATTTTATTAGTCGTAGTATTATATTTTGTTACCTAAATGCTTTGTTTTGCTTCTTCAGAGCTGCATTCGTGATTTCCTGCTTGTCCCGAATGTTGACTGGTAGATAATGCGTTAAGTCCGCCTTTTGTATCCTTATATAATTTCAATAAAGTTTTTAAATAAGATAATAAAATAAATAATTCCATGATTCCCACACGTTCCTCACACTGTGCAGCGCAACCCCACTATTAATGTAACATATATCCTTACGTCTATTGACTTCACTCACTCGTAGGAACACAACACCCCTCTAGGATATTATACAATTAGAGTATTACTTCCCCGTCAACATGCCCAACATGTCCTATCTATATTTCGACAGAGTTTCATTAGTTGCCAGGCTGCAAGACGGAAATAAATAGAACTGAACAAAAGGCTAAACCAAAGTTTAACCTATGGTTTAAAAAATCTCAATCAGGGTTGTGGTTTATTACCCTATTATTTGGGGAGAGTCGAGTCATCAAGTGCAACCCAGCACTTGTTCCCATCAATCAGTCACGTCTGGCGATCATTGCGGTCGTCGGTCGTGGTCCGATCGTACGATCCGGTCGTGACCTGCACCACAATATAAAAATAATAAACAGTACGTAGAGCAGCATTAAAAGTAACAATTTTATGCCGATATATTGACAAGCTTTGAGAATGAGGTCAAATTTAGTAAAATACTAACATAAAATATGGGGTGTAAGTGGTTCATCAACATCTTTGAACCAAAGCCAACTTCACCTGCAAGCGGTGCACCCTGCTGACTAACAAACGAAGCTCTGGCGAAAAGAGAGGTAGGGAGCGTAATTGTAAGCTACCCGACTGGGGAATGTACCTCCACCTCACAGAATACCGCAGCCAAATAACGGTTCCCATGAGGGCTGTTGTGTTCCTGCGAGTGAGTGAGGTCACCAGAAAGGAAGGAGATGCTGCGATGGCAGCGTGGGTGGCGGCGCGCGAGCGATATTTTATGTTGCGAGCGTTAATATGGCTACGGTAACCGCTTCACATCAGGCGGGCCGTATGCTTGTCTGCCACTCGACGTAGTATAAAAAAAAAAAAAAAAAAAAAAAAAAGAACTTTTCTTTCATATAAAAGAGGTAGGATACTGCGTATTTGTAAGCTGTCCGACTGGGAAAGTACCTCCACCTCACAGAATCATCATCATCATCATCAAGTCATTTTAGTACCTGTAGTGGACTACAGGAGCACGACCCTCTATTGTCCGTCCCAGACAGAAGGAGGATTTGGCCTACACTCCCCACGCTGGCCAGACGGGTTGGGGAGGCCTGATCGATGTTTGGTAATGTATTTCCCTTAGTCGCCTTGGACGACATCTACGGGAAGAGACGGTGTGATTCTATTCTAGTCTGCCGGAAACCACACGGCTAACCTCACAGAATACCGCAGCGAAATAACTATTCACTTGAGGGTTGTCCTGCGAGAGTGTGAGGTCACTAGAAAGGAAGTAGTCGCTGCGTTGGCAGCGGGGTTGGGGGACGCGACCGATATTTCATGTTGCGAGCGTTGATATGGCTACTGTAACCGCTTTTTATGTAAATATCAGGTGGGCCACATGCGTGTATGCCACACGACGTAGTATAAAAAAACATTTAAACGTAGGCCTGCGTGATTTTGTATCTAACTTTAAGACTTCTATAGAGAATTAGTACCCTATACGATTGCTATTTGTATATACTAGTTTCTGCAGCTTCACCCGAACGAACATTCCACCAAGTTGATTTTTTTCATATGTTTTCGAGACTAGATTATTTAGTTGTGTATTAAACATCCAAAATTTCAAATCCATTCAGCCATGAAAAGCAAGTTTAATAGCGGAGAATATACAAAACTGATATGGTCTTGTTACTACCTTCGTTTTGGAACTGGCGTCGCTATTTTTAAAAGAACTTACGAGTATATAAAAAACAAATGTACTGAAATAATAATATGCAGCTACTGTTTCATTTTTATGCCTGTGCCAACACTTGTTCTTGCGGAACGACCGATAAAAAATGTTTCGTGGTCTCGGATTACTGAGATCTCGTCTTAGAGTAGTAGGTAGAAAAGAAGCATCCTTATAAACAATTTCGTGAATGATGCCCCTGGCAATGCAAGAGTATATAGTCTGTGGGCACCACATTCTTTCAACACTAGATTATACGGGGAAGCAGTACTCTTGTTTGCTACCTCAGTTTTCTTATACCACTATAATGACAAACAAGTATATGGCCCGCTTGATGGAATGCAGTCATCGTAGCCTTTAGATTATATGTTTAAAAAACACGTAGGTATCATGAATAGAACTTGAACAATGACTGATGGTTAGTTAAAATTTTTAATAAAATTAAAATTAAAAACAAGCTTTTTTTTTTTTATTCTTATTATACTTCATCGCTTCGATTATTAGTAGATAGTCATCATTTCCCATGGTTTACATATTTGTTTAATAAAAGGAAATAAAATATTTAATACACGCACACACATTTTAAGAATTATCACGATGTATCTCACTCGAAAAAAACGTTGACTGACAGTCTCTTCGATAGTTAACTAGGCTATTTAACTATACAGTAAGTTCATTAAATTTATTAGAGCATAAACTCATAGGTGCCTACCTACATGCCTTCATTATAAATACTGTAAGCATTTTTTATTTTAATTCAAATGAAAACATCAGAAATGAGATTTTAAAGAAAAGTTTCTATTCATAGATATAACATAACTTATTGCTGTTACACATTTTCTTTGCCAACCCGCAGTGGAGCAGCCTGGTGGAGAATGCTCTAAAACCCTTTCGATAGAGAGAACCAAGAAAGCTGTAACTTTCCTTTTATTACGTAAACAAGAATCAAGCTGGACTTTTCGAAATTTGCCAAACCAGGGGTCCTACGGGCTATGCTAAGAAGCCTATTCCCATCGGATTTTTTTAATTGCGAAAATCAAACATCTACTTAGAATTTTAGCTTTACTGGTAGAAACCCTGTAGCTCTACTGACTAAGCGGTTTTTTAATAACTAAAACATAAGACTTATTTTTCGAATCAAAATATTCGATGGCAATGAGTCAGCTTCGGCGGTTGGGCTCCAGGGGGCCTACCGCCTAAGCTAAAGCCGATTCCCATCGAATATTTTGATCCCTAAAAATAGATCTTAGGTTTAAGTTATTAACATACATTTTTAGCTTTATCGGTAACCTTCATGGTTTCTGCCAACTAAGCATACAATTGCCACTAATCTATTCCATAATATGATATATGCAATCAAAAAATCCATTTTTTGATCGCGAAAATAGATCTTAGGTTTAAGTTAACAAACACCTTATTAACACCTCAACAGCTTAGTCGGTAGTGGTCTATGGTTTCTACCAGCTAAGCTAAACACAATTATCGCCAATCTAAGCTACAGTTTGATTTTCGTAATCAAAATAACCGATGGTAATCGGCTACAGCTTCGCCGTTAGGGCCCCTGGTTACGTGTGTCTGTATGTTCTACGTTCTAAAGCTAGTAAATAATAAACATTTCATATAACCGATGCGTTCCTTTGCTATAAACACAACAATTATATTGTACGGTGCACCGCAGGTTATACGGATGCCCGCGTCGCTACGTGAGTGGAGTGCGGAATCGATTCCCGAGGTCGCGCCTTCCCGCCCGACCTGAGGAATGTCTATGTGCTACATGACACAAGATACTTTTGTATCGACAGCTTGATGACTTACTATATTTTATGTCGATGCCATGATGAAATTCTCTATGTTCATTTCATACGACAAAAAAATGTTGGCAAACAGAGGAGATCCTAAAAACGACTCGATATTTTAATGCATAGTAGAACAATACCAGATATGTTTTTCCCGTCTATTACCAAGATCACGAATTTGGTTATCAAAATCTATCATTTTTGATGTAAAATACCGTTGACGATAATATAAGCAAGTTCAAATCACGTGACTACATTTGACACTAAAGAAAATGCCTTGTATTTTACAGGTATTTTCTTTAGCGTCAAATGTATGTACTATGTTTTAATGTATGTTCGTGTATTTTTATGATTTATATATTCAAAAGTTTTGAAAGGTCAAGAAAGAAAAAGTCAAGAAAGTTCAATTTCAAAAGTTTGCTCCCGCAGTAGTCTAATACACATTTCATTAGGATTTTATAATGAAATCTAAAGATTTTAGACTAAAATGTAAAATAAAATTGTAGTGCTTGTCCTCCCGCCGATTTATTTATTTGTTGTCGACTTCAAATAAATCGGTTTCCTCTTTTACATAAATCAATATGAATACGTATCTATTTGAAGTTTTATTAATGTCCCATCCACTACTGATTCTACTTGGAGTAAGTTTTCGTTATGCAACTGCATATTTTGATGTAAAAAAAATATCCACGCTATAGGTACTACATTCATATTATAAGTGTGAAAGTGTGTTTGATTGATTGATCGTTCATTCTCATCGAAAGGAACCAATTATCAATTGACATGATTTTTTAGGGGGATAGTCTTAGATTTACAGAAGAGTGATATAGCCTATATCACTATAGGCTGCTTTTTATCTTTTATTTCTTTATGGTTTTTTTTATCGAAATAATGATCACGCGGGCGAACCCGCGATTAACAATAGTTTATAAAACATTAGCCTTGACTATACTAGAATATATAAAAAGAAGAAGACTATTATAAGAGACCAAAGCTATAGACAAGAACATAAACGTCAGTGAAATATTCTTTAATAATAGGTGAAGCGCTAGATATCGATTGATTGCTTAAAAAACTTATTGTCTGCTCCAATTTTTGACCCTCAAATTACACATCACAAACAAAACCTCGTGTCTATGTTAGGATGGCCTTCGAAATCGATGTTAGTAGTTGGCGCGTGTAAGAAATAACATTATTATACTGTGACCTTAGTATGATTAAAACAACTTGATTTATTTTCTGAGTAAACATATTTCTCGTCGATTATGTCTCAATATTAAATTTGCAATATCTCGTTCCATTTCTTATGCCATTAATCTCGTTTCTAGTACCATTATCATTTGACCCGACATTTTTATTCACCTTATTTTTAATCCTAATACATATTTTTTTATTCAGAAAAACACGATTGATTGCCTGCGATTACCTTTTATCTATAAATAAAAAAACTAATTAACACAATTAAAATATTGTTTCACTTTATTAGAGCAAAAAACAGTTACAATATATATTTTATTCATCGAGATATTATTGATGATTTTTACGATGTCTTTTAACCGACTTAAAAAACGGATTCATGATTCTTATTATTTTTGAAAGCTCGTGCTTATCGTGTATTACCATTTAAATTTAATTAATATCTCATGAATAGTGTTTGAGTATTTTTTAAAATTGTATATCAAATTAAATATACTACATATTATAATATACTACAAATAATTATATATACAAAAATACACATATGAAGTTGTCTTCTTGGGAAGTTAATTTTATAAGTTGACCATTTGGGAAGTAGACGTTTTGGCACAGTTGTCCATATGAAACAGAAGGATAAATACTTATCAATTTATATATATACATAAACTAAATACTCATTTACAAGATATACATATACTGATGAAAGATAATGATTACTACCTACTTGGACAAACTCTGTTGCAGAAAAGCATACAATCCCTTTTGTAATCATAAATTAACTGACGAAGTCAAAATATTACTTTATTTTGCAAAATAAAGAATACCCACAATTTAGGACAAAGTTAATTTACATAATTTAATAATAATATATTTGTTATTGATTTATTTTATTTTGTTATAATCTGTTATTTATGTTAATCGTGTTAACTCATTAGTATTCCGCTATTGTTTGTGAGGCGGGTGGCATAGCCGAGTGGTTCCTGCTAAACCGCTGACAGTACTCATTGTGTTCATATGACTTTTTAATTTTAACATCAATTATCGAGTTAGAGAGGTTGTAAAACAAAGCCCAATGTGTATACAGATGTTCTTTGTGCGCAATGATTTTTTATGTCAAAAAATGATAAAGTTAATCCTATTTTTGAGAATTAGGTGTTGAGCAATTTTTTTTTATATACAACAATATAATAAAAATTTTATTATATTGTTGTATAACGGTGGCAAACAAGCATACGCCCCGCCTGATGTGAAGCGGTTACCGTAGCTATATAAACATTGGTAACATAAAATATCGCTAACATGCTGCCACTTCTTCAGCAACTTCTTCCTTCCTGTTGATCTCACTCACTCATGAACACAACAACCCTCAATCGGAAAATCAATTACTGTTTTCAGAATAAAATATTAAAAAAATGTTTAAGTTGGTCATCATTATTAATTCTGAAACTGTTATTAATTCCTTGGGCAACAGAGGACGTCCGACCCCTTTTGTTTCATAAGAATTAACAGTAAAATCGGTAATAAACTTCTAATAAATATATTTTATAGTACCTAAGATTAGCTTGATGGCGTCGTTATGCATATCAGTCTAATCAAACACGCAAGTTAAGCAACGTCGACCGTAGCCTGTCTATGGATGGCTTAATTTATCACGATATTTGATATGCCGTCGGTCCCGGCTGTTCTCATTAGATGGCAGTCGTTACAGCCAAGTCAGTGGCCTTTATGCGGCCTGAAAACACTGGCCTCCGCCAATCCGCAGTTCCGCGGCGCGGTGGAGTATGGTAATAAAAGTTACAAAAAATGCCTGCCCTACCACATAATATCTCCTAGGATTTTAGAACACTTCCTATGTATAGATTTGGATCAAATTTGGTTTACATAAAGAATATGTTCTGACTAAATAAGACGCTTTTTATCCCGGAACTGTGTCCACGATGCGTGAACCAACGGACAGAAGATAGATTTTTTGATTAACAAGGCTTCAGCATGTAACAGTAGGAGTATGGCAAAAAGAGAAACAAAAAAAAATCTACGTACATTCATGCAATCCGTAACACCGGTGCAACTTTGCGGTTGTAACTCGATCCGTGTCGGTTTGAACCCACGACCGTCACGGTGTCAAGTATTATTATTAATTGATATATTTTTTTATTAGCTCAGCATATTGGCTCCGCCTCGCCTGATGGTAAGCGAAAAGAGAAGCCCCAATCCAACCAAAGTGCGACATAGATAGGAGTTGCGAAACTTTTTAGTACGTAAAGGAATGAACAGGAAAAATACTATGTCCTTTCGGATGATCAGGTCAAGTTCAAGACTATTTCACCATGATTAGTTAATACCAACGTCGTAATCAATGCTGGATATAGGCCTTCTCCAATTCTTGCCCTTATAGGAGCTCCGGTGCTACTTCCGATCAATTTTTGAGGTGATAGGTCTATACAATGTGCCCAACTAAATGTATGTGTCCAACGCCACCATGATAGTAAATATACCGAACTTAAAGAAGAAATAGCCAGGGTGTGGAAGATGGATAAAGTTTATATGATACCTATAGTCCTGTCAGCAACAAATGTCATACCAAAACACTTACATTAAAGCCTCAAACTACTGAACATCCCATCATACACATATATTAATTAATATGAAAAAAGTTGCAATCCTAAACACGTGTAGGTTAGTACGAAAATTTATGCAAATTGATAATGAAAACCCAGATAACACAACATTACAGCTACACTACAGTTACTTGGTCTTCGCCACCCCACATGTGCGTTAACAACTATGTATAAATATTTTTTTTCATAAATAGTTAATCCAAGTCGCATATTTCTAAGAAATATATTCATATTATAATATAAGTGATATATTCGTCTGTCCGTCCCACATCCGAGCCATTGTCTACTCCGTAGACACGGCTGTACAGTGACACCGACACGGTGTCACTCCCGCGCGTTGCGTGTCAATGAGGGACATGACCGAGCCACTTCCGGGACGAAAGCTTGCGATGGTAATAAGATTCTGTACAGCTTCAATGGTCGTAATACTCGTATTCTGTATCATAAGTTCATGACTATACATCATGGTTATTTCTAGTTAAGTCGTTTATAGTTTTTGTCTATGATTTATGTTTACTTTAATTTCATTGCATTTGGTTGAGGTGTTTCATGAGGTCGAAATACTTCCCCAGTCGGGCTGGAAAAGCTGTACCTCTCTTTCACCAAATAATCTCGTTTTCACCACGTGCAAGTGACTACCTTTGGCTCCAAAATGATCGTAAGTTACTCACACCCCTTCTATAAGCTTCACATGTTTCTTTATTTTCGTTGAGCTTTTGGTTCAAAAATAACATTCATTCTTATAAAACATACTCAATACAATAAAACTAATTAAGTTTAATTTTAAAAACATATTATTCTGATCAGATGTAATTTAAATTATACAAATAGGAAGTTTAAATAAGTGTTATCTCGACTATAGACATTTATAGTACAGAATAAAATGCTACGGTTATCGCTTCACATCAAGCGGTCCGTATACTTGTCTACTACCAGATGTCGTATAAAAAATCATTGCATATTTAAACACTGCGAAGTGTATTCTGATGACATTTTAATAATCAATGCGAGTTATGAAACTTGCATAAATAGTATCCATGAGTCATTTTCTAAGAAAAACGGACGCGAACCATTTGTTACGCATAAATTTGAAATTAAAGCCTTATTTGATTCTAGATTAAATTATTTGGATGGACATCATTTTAGACTTCGCATTATTTTATTTTGGAGATAACACTTATTTAACTTCCTATTTGTATAATTTAAATTACATCTGATCAGAATAATATGTTTTTATAATTTAACTTAATTTGTTTTATTGTATTGAGTATGTTTTATAACAATGAATGTTATTTTTGACCCAAAGGCTCAACGAAAATAAAGAAACATGTGAAGCTTATAGAAGGGGTGTGAGTAACTTACGACCATTTTGGAGCCAAAGGTCACTTGCACGTGGTGAAAACGAGATTATTTGGTGAAAGAGAGGTACAGCTTTTCCAGCCCGACTGGGGAAGTATTTCGACCTCACGAAACACCCCAACCAAATACTTGTATTATTATTTATTCTGTACTATAAATGTCTCTATAAACATTTATATCTGTACTATTACAGAATAAATAATAATACAAGTACTAACTAACTAAGAAAGACTGAAAAAAGAAGACATACATATGTCAGGTTATAGTAGAAAGATGTAATCATAAAAAAATATTTATTTACTTACAATGGATTTACGGTTTAAACGCATGTCTGGGTCCTCCTTTTAGTCGGATCCGAAATAAATTTACTTTTAATGTAAATCACGTAAATAAACTTACATTAAAAGGTAATACTTCTCGTAAATGTAGAGATAAATAATTTCAAATATTCTTCTGTATCTTATATATATGATACGAGGAGTATATATATGATATTCATGAAGATAATGAAGAGCTCGTTGGCTTGAGGAGCCCGATAGTGTAATCGATTACCCAAGTTAAGCAATGACTATAGTAACCTGTCTATAGATGGGTCTATTTGTCTCAAAGTTCTTCGGAAGGCACATTAAGTTATCCATCGCGGCTGTGATCATTAACGTTAAGCTAAGTCAAGCATTTGGGCAGCTTAGAATACTACTGCTACTACCTGCCGTTGACCATCGTGGTAGAGTACGCTGTAAACACCTTCGATTGAGGGGAAACCCGTACTCCAGTAGCAAAATGATTATATATATGAATGAAATTCATGAAGGTTGATGCAGTTATAATTTTCATATAGAAATGATCAGTTAAGAAAACTTCTAAAGTCGAGCTCGGTGGTTGAATAGTTAGCAATGGCCACTTTGACTCCGAGGTCGCGGGTTCGATCCCCGCACAAGACAAATATTTGTGTGCATGAACAGGTCTGTTTGTCTTAATCTGGGAGTTTTCTATGTAATAAATGTGTGTATTTAAAAAAAATGTACCTATTTAAGTATTATAATATTCTGTCATCTAGTACCCATACTCGTAGTACAAGCTTTGCTTTATTACTATTTATTTAATTAAAGTGTAAAGTAGGTTTTGGACATGTTGTTTTTAGAAAAAGTAATCAGTACTGTATTACATTTCAGAATGACGTAAGCAACAAGTTAATTTACATAATAAAGTAATATTATTCGAAAATGTAGAGCGATACAATAAATAAAAATCAGAAAATGTCAAATGGCGTCTTAAATAAAACATTGATGACTTTCATGTTAATAAATTAATGTTGATGCTACAAATTGCAAGATTTGTCAATTTTATTTTAATTCGACTACGGTGGCAAACAAACGTATGATCTGCTTGGGGGCCATCCATAAATTACGTCACACGAATTTCGTGATTTTTTGACCCCTCCCTTGTCACAGCTGGTCACATTTGTGAGACTCCCCCCTCTCTAGTGTGACGTCACATATTTTGCAATCTTACATATAGAGTTGCAAATGTTTTTTGAGTTTTCCGTTAATAGTCCAAAGTTCGTGTTTTAACACTTAGATTATAATAGATTTTGAAATGTTACGTCACGAAATTTAGGACCCCTCCCACCCCCTTGTCACACAATATCACACTTCGTCGACCCCCTCCCTCCCCCTTAACGTGTGATGTAATTTATGGATGGCTCCTTGGTAGTAAGCAGTCATCGCAGCCTATGGACCTTTCGCAATACCAGAGACTCTCAACCCCTCGCGTGCCGCACGCTATCAATCTGTACGAAGCGCTGTACCAACGCTGTAACCACCATGGCACCGCGGCACGTATGGAATATTTTTCTTTCAATTTTTTATATGTACTTTATGTGATTTTATAAGTAATCATCATGATCAGGTCCATTTTAGTCTCCACTACAGGAGCACGACCCTCTCTCGTCCGTCCTAAACGGAAGAAGGATCTGGCCTACACTCCCCACGCTGGCCAAACGCGTTGGGGAGGCCTGATCAATATTTGATAATGTATTTCCCTTAGTCGCCTTGTACGACATCCACGGGAATAAACGGAGTGATTCCATTCTAGTCTGCCGGAAACCACAAAGCCAGATTTTATAAGTACCCTACATCAACCCTTCCTCATCCCACTGCTAAGATACGGGTCTCTCCTTAACTGAAGGGATTTAAAGCATACTCTACCACGCTGCTCAACTGAAGCTTGAGGCGGAGGCCAGTGTTTTCAATCCGCCTAAGGGACACTGACTTGGCTTAAAGACTGTCATCTAATTGCAACAGCCGGGACTGAAGACTTAACGTGCCCTCCGAAGCACGTATGAAGACGATCATGAAGACAACATGCTTATGTAAAATTGGTAACCGGCAATTTTACGAGCCCGGTACTCGAATGGCTAGCAACGGCTAATTTGACTCCGACAAATGTTTGTCTTGTGCGGGGATCGAACCCGCGATGGGTTCGATCCCCGCACAAGACAAACATTTGTGTGCATAAACATGTCTGGTTATCTTGGTCTGGGTGTTTTCTACGTATTATAAGGACATACGTGTTTAAAAAAAATGTATTTAAGTATATCAGTTATCTAGTACCCATAGTACAAGCTTTGCGCTTAATTTATTATAGATGGCGGTATGTAAACTATCCAGAAATATGTGTTTATTTAATTAATTATAAAAAGAAATATAAAAATAGTATGGTGATACAAATATTCCAAAAACGCCATACAGGCGCCGTCGATAAAATATTGATGACTTTTACATTAATAAATAATTCCTATACAAATTTTGGTTTTGAATATCACTATCACTACATAGTATAAAACAAAGTCGCTTTCTCTGTCCCTATGTTCCTTTGTATGCTTAAATCTTTGAAACTACGCAACGGATTATGATGCGGTTTTTTTTAATAGATAGAGTGATTCAACTGGAAAGTTTATATGTATAATATATGCATAACATAGTAGAAAAACACTGATAATTTAGAGGTTTCTAATGTGATGTCGTAAATAAACACATTTTTTTGCTCTTTCATTGCAAACGCTGGCTGAACCCAACGAGATAGATCAAAATAATGTAGTACAGTATTGTTCACCTTAAAATGGTCTACAAAAAAGTTCGCGATGGTATATGTCTATCTCTTAGTGGTAACACACAATAACCGTTATTTTATCCTTTGCTTTTTACAAGAAATAATGCCTTATTTACGAAGCGATTTTAAGCAATACAGAATTAATCCTTATCCAATTAAGTACCTTAAATACATTGCGCATTTAATATAGATCAATATGGCCCTTCACAGCATGTAATTTAAATGAATAGTTTAGAAGATATTACACATTTAAAATGCAGGGACATAACGGCTGTGGCGGTACCGGCCGCGGAGCCGGCGGCGTGTGCCTATAACTGGGGAAGGACTGGATAGGACAAAGCGCAAAGACCTTCTGTAGTACATTTAGTATCAGCATTGCACCCGTGCTTCGCATATACTACTATACTAGATATAAAGAAGTCCCACTTATTCAAATTAAATACCAAAAGCTTACTACTCCTATTAATTTCTTCTGATTAAATTCCTTGCGAGTTCCAAGGCAGCCGTAGTTTTATCTCTGAAACAGCAGTTTTTTTTTTTATGTGAGAGGGGGGCAAACGAGCATGGAAAGCTATCACCACCGCCCATGGAGACCAGCGACACCAAGGGGTCGCCGATCCATGGCCGACCTTTACTTCATTGTTCTTAGTGTTTTTGTTGCCGCTATTAATCCTGGTTACACAGGAGACACAGTAGTGGGACTGAGGAGTGGACCACCGTCCCGTATACACCTATTTGAAGTAGTATGTTATTTTACAATATTTTATTTAGTTCCACCGCGGTATCTGTAATCAAATCTTGTAAGTAAAATTTGACCCATTTGACAGTTTCCCATTGATCTGAAAGTTGTTACTTCCTTTGGTTCATGAAATACGCAACAAAAAAAAACGAAATATAAGATTATATAACTGTCGCCATTTCTAACCCAATATGGCGGTCGCCACAAAACGGATTTATAATATCCGCTTTAATCCTTTAATAAAGGAGGTAGGGCACAGACAGCGTATATGTAAGCTGCCCGACTGGGGACGTACCTCCATCTCACAAAATACACTTCACAGCTGCGAGCTCTAATATGGCTACGAAAACCGCTATACATCAGGTTGGCCGTATGCTTGTCTGCCACCCGACGTAGTAAGTATAAACAAAAAAGGAAAATCATATATATATATATATATATATATACATATAGTCATTATATATATAAATAATGACTATATATATATATATCTATATATACTATATACGACGTAGTATATATATATATATATATACTACGCGGGTGGCAGACAACAAACTAATTTCACCGAATAATGAAACATCTAGCTGAAATTTGGCACTCTCGTTTGGTTCATGAAATACTCAAATTAAATGCACGATTATCTAAATGTTGCAATTTCAAATCTAATATGATGGTCACCACAAAAGTCGATTTATAATTTCCACTTTAATCCCTATAATACATCAATTTCTTTCAGTTGATTACAAACACAATAAGTAAGCAAACGTTTTGGTTTATTTTGTCATTAGCAAATATAGTCATTAATAAGTTTAAAAAAATCTTAAAGGGTATTTCTAGTCGTAGCCGGGGTGTGTCTAAGGCATGATGTAAGAAAAGATTAATTTACATTAAAAAATACTAAATGTAGAGCGATACAATAAATATTCAGTGAATTCTAAATTGGCGCCGTCTATATAAAACATTGATGACTTTCACATTAATATATAAATCCAAATATTGGAACATAAATCCAATTTGGAATTTAATCTATACGTTTTAAATTATAGAACTAGTATTTTCCGCCTAGTTTTATATTTAAACAGTAGTTTATATAGTGGGTGGTATTAGTCGCTCGTTTATTACTTTCAAAGTAGCATTAGCCATTTCCATAGTTTAGCCTTAATATGTACTTATTAAGAATTTAAGAGAAAGAAGAGCGGGATCCCTACCTAATAGACTTTAATAAGTCTATTAGGTGGGTCTCAGTAACAAGTATATTTAGCACAGTAAGGCTGATAAATAAATAATTTTGAATTTTGATTTGGAATTTTATATATAGGCTTTGAATCTGAAGTTGCAGATACAGGGTGCACCACGTGCAAGTGAGGTTGGCCTATTGTAACCTCACATGTGTGACATGTCCCCTGTCGACTAGCTCACGAAGTTATGACGAAAGACAGGTAACTGCTGAGCTCAATTGGAGAAGTACCTCTGCTTGACAGAAGACTACAGCCCAATAATAACACCCTTGAGGGTATGTTTGTTTGTTTGCGTTAGCCGCAGGGGTACCGGCGTAGGAGCTACTTACGTTGCATGCATCTATGGACCACAGTAATCGCTTGACATCAGGCAAATCGTGGTATAGAAAAATTTTCGGTTCTAAGAAGTCAGACCGACGTGAATTAGATTTTAGTTTTACTACGTCGCTGGGTGTAAAGTTGAAACAGACCCAAATTAAATTATATTATCTGTTACACGTATTAAATACGAGGTACGTACCGACCTCGTAGTCTGGTAGGCCCTTAAGATAGTAACGTCGATATACGAGCATAATCCCACAATGTAATCAGTATACAACAATAGTGACCCGGCTAATTACGACCCACGTCTGTTCACACGTCACGACCCGCGATAAAATACTAATAACACGACCAATTACAACCAATTATTATAGTAATTGATATCGGTGACGTACTCGGACTTGTTTCTCATTACTTACAATGTGTAGATCATTTTTTTTTTTATTTGCAGGCAAAGATTCCTGTCATCGAGCCTGTGCGTTATCGGATATAATAAACATTATATTTCATAAAAAGAAATTAAATACAAAAAAAAAACGATTAAATGCGCATTGGTTCTCGTGCACTGATCTTAGTGCCCGAGGACTAATGCGTATTAAATATTTTCCTTATTAATTTATATATACATACTCAAGAACAGCTGGACCGATTGGTTTTGTCTCTATCCTGAACAGCAGAATCTATACTTATATATTAGAATAGAAATATTAATGAAAAACAAATATGATGAAGATGTCAGGACAAAGTTTGAATGGGAAATCCTCTGGAATGAGATTCAAACTGGAAGATTGAGTGAAATGTGTGCTGGCCGCTAGTACGTCATGATGTGAAACAGAATATTATTAGAATCCGTAATCTTCTTAAACTTATTTGAAAGTGTAGTTTAAGTTAAATTGTTTCAAAAAATCCTACAACTTTTAGTGTTCTTGGCATTCAGCGTTAAAAAAATTACTATTTATTAAATTAGGTGTATTCGGATTATCGATATATTATGGAGGATAATTATCGAAAAAATATTTATTTTTCCAGATATCACCCATATCCGGAATAATAATTCGATAATTCATTAAATATAGTATAGTCATTTCCATGATGAAACGATATAACATTTTTATGCTATTTATACTAAGGGATATTCTTATTTGTTTTGAATTGCACACGAAAATAAAATGCAAACCGTACTTATTTAAAATTTAAAATTGTATAACGTATTGTTTGCATTTTTCAGATAGTCGGAAGGTATACCTAGAGGGGCGGTCGTCAACTGTCAACCGCCGCTTCAGCGTATTCAGTGTGTCTTGTGGCGTTCTAACTACCACTTCAGCGTCTGATCATGAAGATTGACTAATTGGAATTCTACTACGGATAAACTTTTTACTGAGTTTATCACGTAGACATACTATGAGCATAACTCTTTACCGGAGCCAGCCTAATCTTGAGCTCTCCAATGGGCCCCATAGAAGAGACTATGTATCTGTTCAAAACTTGGGGTATTTATTTCTTGAGGGAATTCTAATTTGATTTGACGCGAGACCTTTTTGTCGAAGATAAACCTAATTGTTTTATCCTAGTTATTCCAAAAAATAGGGTCTAAAACAAAGTTCTTAATTTACATAAAATGTAAATGCTTCTTATTAACCCGTTAACAGTATACAGAAGCAAATAAAAATAAATATAGTTATTGCTGTATCTATGACTAGATAAATCTGGGGACTTACCGCGAAGCTGAAGCCGATTATCACCGAAATTTTTAATTGTGCAAATCAAACTTGGGCTAAGACTAGAAATAATTGTGAGCTTAGTTGATAGAAATCCTAAAGCTCTACCGACAAAGTTGACGCGGTTTATCAATAGCTTAAACCTAGGACCAATTTTTGGAATCAAAATATTCGATGGGAATCGGCTTCATGTTAGGCAGTAGGCTCCCTGATCATTTTTATTCTTGACAACCATAGCAAAAATTAAAGTGAAAATGAATAGGAACTGACCGATGTCGATTTGCATTAAAGTTGGTTATCATTTCAGTTCCACTTGAAAACTTTTTCTTAATTCTAATATTAGGTATTTATAATCTAGTCTAGAGAACTGTGAACATCCTTCCTAACTAGAGATAGGTAAATGCGGGGTATTTAAGATATTATATTACCAACAGGTATATTATACCTCAGTTTTTGGTCATAAATAGGGAATTTATATATACTTATTAGGAACTAGATTACCCGACAGACGTTGTCCTGACCTGTTAAGAGGTCAATATCAATACTGAATTTGAACCAAATTGAAAAGCAATGACTGATAGTTTTGTCAAACGACATAAAGTAACATTAGAATCGAAAAAAGAAAGGTTAATATGTTAATATTCAGTTTTCATACTTTTTCAATTTTCTGCGCAACTTTCTTATTGTTTTTCTTTCGTAAGAACCTTCTTCTGATAATAACAAATACAGCATAAAAATAAATAGCGAAATCGGTCCAGCGGTTCACGCGTTTTGCCGTGACCAAGGGAATTATGGATTATTTTTTATATATATAAGATATATAAAAATTATTATAAAATGTACGTGCCTGGTATTCGCAAATATTGTCAATGTAAATTAATGTTCGTCTTTCGCGACCGTTAAACGGAATGAAGCTCTCCCAAGCTTTATGTGAGTGGAACCGTGGTTGAAAGCTAATACTCTATAAAATTAGTCAAATGTTAGACTACCGTATTTGGAACAAGTTCAATAGGTATAATGTGGGTGAACGGTTACTTTATTAATGAAATAATCTCAAAGAAGCAAATATTTCTGGGTATTTTGCTGTTTGCTTTATGATACTGATAGTGTAATTTGAAACTTTTTTTAAATTGATAGTGTAATTGAATTAATTCACTGTGATTTGTTTTTAAAGTAATTTGTGACTGAAGGAACCACGTAAAAGACTTTTTAGTAGTGTCTCAGAAACGGTTAAGTTTTCAATACAGTCATATTTCGGGTTGTTTCAAATATTTAATGCTCTAATAATCAATAATCAAAAATAAAATAATCAGTTAAAACAGAAGGTGAAGACTAGCAGTTCTCCATTTTGTTTGTTAAGTTACCTACTTGATAATGAATAAATCCGTCTTCGACTGACGACTGGTTGCCACTGACTAAAATTAGGAAGTAAAGTAGGAATATGAAGATACGCAAGCATTAAACTATTAATTTTCATGGAAAAATTATATTTCAATATACACGTGTTACATACACGTGTATATTGAAATATAATAAAGCTCTACAATATACAAAGCTACCATAAAAATAATGCATCTTTTACTAATAAAAAAATGTATGAACGTTAAGTTAAGTTACTCATGCTACTGTGAAAATCAAGTATTTGTTTTTCAGAAAAAAAAAATAAGACCGGCGCAAACACGTTTTTATTGGTATGTAAGAGAGAATAACAGTGTTACAAGTTGTAATTTTCTTTTTTGTGTGTTCTTTGCCAGTATTATACATTTTTATGCGTAATTTCCCGGGAATTATTAAAATAAACGATTAGCAAATGGTATAATTTTATACATAGAAAACCAACGAACTGGAATGAAATTACTGAGTAAATGAAAATAGTTTAATTTATGACATCTAATCTAAAATTAACATCTTGTGCTAACTTTGTTTCTTTTTATTTTAATGCTTTTGGCGACCTTGAAACGATGATGTTGAAAACGGTGCTAAATATAAAATGCGCAAAATCGAATAATGCATATTCATTATAACATACATTTTTAATTAGCACACTTTATATGTGCCTATATTTCCTTATTTTTTTTGATTTGTTAATTTGAAATCGAAATTTAATATATAAATATTCGTATGTAGCTTTAAGTAGTATTTTCCAATTATAATTTTTTATTACATACACTTGATATTAAAAAATTTTTCGGTTAGCTTTGATTTTGGTGGATTTCCTATACGAACACAAATGTTAAACTCTGATATAATTATTTTATATTCTCTCCTCATCCTTTAATAGTTGTTTATAAAGTCCATTTAATTAAAGTAGAGATGTGTTTACTTATGTGAAATGCTTGTAGATGTAGTAACACTCTTAGAAATTATGAAGAAACAAAACCTACCTTTCACGTATTTCCAAATAAATTCTGCCGGCGATATATCCCTCAGTTTGCCAAATAAAACCAAAACGTTCAAAGTCACAAGATCACTTTCTAACACTGTCCACTATCACTGTTCTGAGTGTTAAAAAACTCTTCAACAAAAAAGGCCTTGTTATCACCAAAAGTCAGACGCGCTATCAGTACGCATTTAAATTCAGTACGCCACACGTGGTAGATACGAGTACGTAGAATGGTCGGCGACTAACGACCTCAGCGTACCATACGGACGAACCGACTGAAACTCCGAGGCACCACTACACTCGCAACGCCAACAGGTGAAAACGCAGTTGTGTTGTGTCTTGAACTCGTATACGACCCTTGTGTGGAGGTTACTAAGGTGAACTGCACACATATGTGTGCGTGAACTATTTTGTTCGTGTACGCAGATTTATTACTTTTGGTTGTGTGTACATCGTACACAGGTGATACAGTATTGTGTATTTACATGCGGTCACATGTCACGTGCGCATGTGTGTCGCCTACCTGTTGTGCCCCCGCATGTTATTAGTTTTGTAATTCTTTTAGGGTTGAAGAAAATGTATTATCTAATAGCTGTTCATTTTGCGCGGTGTCGCTGGCGGTCGGCAGTCAAAACAATTGTTCGTTTTGAAGGACATTGTCAATTAGCCTTGTTTGTTACGCAACTTTGGGGGGGCTGAAAAAATGGGTTATACTTGGTCAGCTTTAAGATTGTTTATGGGATTGTAAACATGGGTATACTCATAAATACAGATGAATAAGGATGCCCCGTGGCTTGTGTACTCAATACGGCGATAGGTTCTTCATAAAACATCCTGACTGATATGAAATGTTTGAAGATAGTACAAGATATCCCTCCAGATGCTGGAATAAAACCCATCGTTCTTAGTGTCACAGTAATCGGGAACATGAAGAACCATCATTAATATTTATGAACTAGTAAATACTTCTATTTATATAGTAGTACTAATATTTGTTTAGTAATACACAAATATTAATGATGACTCTACATTTACTCAAATTTATAACCTTTATTCGAACGTAAAAGAAGGCCGGTGAAATTTTTACATTATTTTTAAATATCTAAAATTCTAAACCATTCTAAAACTGACAGGCTAATGTATATTGAAGTACCAGCGGATTTCCGCTAACTCTACATAACGATTTAATGCCAATTAATTCCAAGGACTTGAGCAGAGATGCATAATTTTGTAATTAAGAATTCATAGATATGGTCAAATATCCAACTGATGTATGAGAACGCTGCCAAAACATAATTTATGTTCTGTTCCAAATTATGGCTTCGGCCTGCTACCATATCCATAAAAATGTTATAAATATAAAACAAACAAACCAATTCTGTTCAAATTTGATGTTGTCGACCCACATAATTTATTAATATTTTCCTTATATAAGTAATAAAATAACACATATATTTTAGAAAATACATACAGTTGATTTGCTCGATTTACACTTATATAAGTAGAGCATTTAAAAATCCAGACTTTAGAATTTACACGAATTTCATTTTCGGGACAACTAAACACATTTTCCGAAACATCTTCCAGTTTAGATTGATCATCATTGTTAATATTTTAGTAAACAAAAATAATAATCTATATATATAAAATTTAATCCCTATTTTCCTATGTCATCGTATCACGCGTGAACGGCTGGACCGATTACGCTATTTCTTTTTATGTTCTATTTGTTATTGTCAGCTGAAGGTTTTTATGAAAGAAAAAATAAGAAAGTTGCGCCGAAAATCAGAAAATTTAAGAAAACAAAACGACCATATTAACTTTTCTAATGTAACTTTGTGTTTTTAGACAGAACTGTCAGTCATTTGACAATTCGAATTCAATATTAATTGTTAAGAAGACAGGACTACGTCTGTGGGGTCAGCTAGTGAAATATATATAACAAATAATAAGTATAGAAATATAAACAGCATCCATTATAATTTGACGAAACCCTCAACCGACAAAAATGACTCACAAATGATCAAGATTTTCCGAACATTTCCCGCCCACTTAAACCAATCACGTAATAACTTTGTGCGTGTGTGGGTAACATCACGCCGCCTTCTGCACTTAGTGAACTTTGTACAGCATAAGGTCACGGATGTTTAGCACTAACACAATAGTTAACATCTCATGTCACCTTGGCGTAAGCGCAAAGACATTGTCATATAACATGGAAATTAAATATGTCATAAGTGCAGAAGTATTATCATCCTCATCTGAACTTTATGACATAGACATTAGAACATGTAATCAATTGCCTCATTAGCTACTAATACCATGTTTTATGGAAACCACAGCTTCGTAAAACGAAACGTATTTTGACATATCAATCGTGGAATATTATGAATCTTAATGACCTGTATGTGAGTTGAATTTGTAATAACAACTTTTGTGAAGTTACGATCGTTTATGTGTAGATTTCATTAGTCGTGACTCGTCTATTTGTACTGTAATTTGCACCTAATCAGATGTAAAACTAGATTGATTATAGGCCATACGCGACAGTTGAGACTTGATTGAAGTTCTTTGTTGCTCTGATGCGTTCTTAGACAATCTTCCCATTGTTGACAAGTTCGGGACATTGTGTTTCGTATTGTTTAGTCCACGCCTCCAGTTCTTATGATGATAGAATTATGTAACGTTCTTAGATCAATTGTTTGTAGTTAGTTCCTTGTTTTGTTTTACTTATTCGTCGATCTTGTAGTTGTAAGGTGTTAATATGTGTTACCATATATGTATTGGTTACATTGTGTATTGCTAATAATATTTGCAAATAATTCGCTTCGTTTTTAAGTTGAGAAACAAGCATAAGTCTACTTAATGGTAAGTAGCTTCATTCCTTAAATCCTGGAACTTCAAATTTTGAGCAGCTATATTCAATAATCCTATCCTTTTGCATCTGTTCCTCAAGGTAGAGTTCTTCCAGCTTACCCATGATACCAGTAAAAAAGTTTTATATTGGAATAATCGCATAATTTTGTTGTCAGGTCGGGGGCCCATCACACATTCCCACCACGAAAAAAAAACAAAAAAAATCACGACCACCAAAAAAAGTAACGAACAGTGAAGTCTATTGCAGTCCCGGGGGTAAAAAAAATCGCGTAAAATAGAATAGAATGCAAAATGCAAATACCTATGGATATTTTAAGTTTTGTAAAATATGTAATCTCAGATTATAAGTCTAAATAAAGAATGAGCCAGTAAATAGTACTTAGACTTTATTAAGATAAAACCACCTCGGGTGACCTCGGGGTACATCACTCACTGTAACCACTCCAAATCCGATGGTAATATCCCCTTAAATTCAGACGAATAACTAGTTTACCCTCAAGTCGCCCAAATGTGACATTGAATATGTATTTATGTCAAGCCCTCTGGCAAACGAATGGAAACTCTCAAAAAGACATATTCAGACTTGAAAATGCCATTCCGAGAGTGATTTTATCAGATTATTTCCCCTGGGTGACTTAAACACAAACTTCGATATGACGAGCTCAGTGGTCGAATGGTTAGCAATGGTCACTTTGACTCCGAGCTCGTCGGTTCGATCCCCGCACAAGACAAATATTTGTGTGCGTGAACATGTCTTGGTCTGGGTGTTTTCTATGTATTATATGTATGTATGCATGTATTTACATAAAAAATGTATTTAAGTATTATATCTTATATCTAGTAGTACAAGCTTTGCTTAGTTTGGGACTAGATGACAGTGTGTAATTTGTCAAGAAATATTTATTTATATATTCACCAGGGTGAATTAAACACAGATGTCGATAAGTCTAAGATCCAATAGATTGACCCCCCTATAGATTCTCCCACCAAACAGCGTACTGAAGTATTTGTATAACATAACACGTATAAATCATATTAGGTTTACAGTAATGTTTAATGGGGTGGGAATAATATTGAGAAATGTAGAAACTAAGAGGGTATTTCGTAACCTCTGCGAGAGTCACAAATATTTACATGAGTTTCAATTAGCAATAACAAGAAATACAAGCAATAACTATTGCTTATATGCAACAATTGCCATTGAGCTACGAAAATTAATACAGAGTGATTATCTTTGCCTAATAAATAGATTATTCTGTTACTACGAACTAATAAATAAATATTCCTTAACAAATTACGTAGGTCTGTCTAATCCCAAAGTAAGTGAAGATTATGCTATGTGTATTAAACATCTGATAAACATACTTACTTATAATATACATCCATACTTATAATATATAGAAAACATCTATACCATGACAAACAAAAATTTCATGCACATAAATATTTGTCTTGTGCAGAATCAAACTCGTGTCTGTACTGGGGGCAAATGTAAGTCGAAACACGTGATTGATATTTCATATCTTACGACATACTACTGCGTTGGTAACAAATTAGTATAAAAATTAATTGATGCCGCAAACGCTGTCCTACCATATAAATTATTTTAGCGATATGAATCTAATAATAATCGATCGAGCCGTTTCGAAGGAGTGCGACCACAATAAGTATTTTTAAATTTTATTTATAAAACTTTATAAATGTACAAAGTACGTACAACGATGTGTAAAAAGGTAGACTTACTTATAAGCAATTTGATCTACACTACTTTTTTGAAGCACGCAAAGTAGTGTAGATCAAATTGCCTGTAAGTTTGACTTCCGCAAAATAACACCTGAATCAATTAACTTACTTATAACACTAAAAACTTTCATAGGCATCGAATAGGTTGATTGGTAGATACCAGACAACATATTCGATGTACTATGACTGTACAGTACATACGAGTACACTAGCATTAGCCAATATATAGATATTCATACAACATGTACAAGTAAGTGTGTGTGTGTACCGTTTTTATGTCGAATTAATTTGGTTTGTTTTGGTGCTAATTAGTATTTCCATGTCGTGTCATCGGTAGTAAAGTTCCAATCACCAAAACATTTCCTACCTCCATGTCAACCTTACCGTATTCGATAGCATGCTCGTTTTAATTTATTCAAGTCGGCAATTAAGGCCGTGTTCCCACTCGCACAATGGACCGGCGCAAGCGCAGATGCGACAATTGTGCACGCAAACTGGGCTATCTGCATCGGAGCCGGCCTGTCCGCTGCTCTACCTCTACCACAGATATCGGGGTTACTTGCTAGTTATTAAGTAACATACGGTTATACTACTTAAAGTACTTTGGGTTCAGAAGGTCTGAAGTATTAAAATGACCATAGTATCAAAATGTCTATTTTTCAATTAGACCTAAAATAAAAAAGTAGCTATATCTGCAACTCAATTACAGCCAAACGATGCCTGTTAAGTATGTATCGTCGTCAACCTATATTCTTCCCACTGCTGGGTTATGGGTCTCCCCTCAATTGAAGGGGTTTCAAACATACTCCACGACGCTACTCAACTGTGGGTTGGCGGAGGTTAAGTATGTATATACTCTGAGAAAACATTTTAACTTGCATTATTTTAATTGAAATCTAATAAAAGTTATTGCCTTGCCTTATTTTAATTGAAATCTGTAAGGCGGAGGTATGTCTCAAAATTTCATCCATTTTAACTTCCTGTCTGCTGCAGGGTATATAGAGAGCTCCCTACCGTTTGTAGTCTGTGTCGAGCTACACTGTAATAGTAGTTTATGAAACTGTTGCATAATAAGGGTTCTTAAAATACGAGTGTGAGTTTATCACATAAGCTGAAGGCGAATGTGATGATAGACCACACGAGTATTTTAAGACCTAATTATGTGCAGTTTCATACACTACTTTATCTAATCTCATGAAATAGATGATAATATTTTTTTAAATAAAACCATGAAGTTAATTTAACAAAGTTATTTTTCGATACAGTTGGCCATAAAAGAGCTGTATCGAAAAGTAACTTTTTAAATTTATTTTGATTGCTTGAGCGTAAAAGACTGACATTAAGTTTCTGTGTTTAGTTTTTTAATCTCTAAATTTCAGTAGGAGAGTAGATAAAAACAAATATTCGCCTGATAAAGGCACACACGCTTACATTACAGAGAAATACATACATTTACACAAGTTACAGTTATTTTTCAATGTATCATCAATTTGATCTACACTGCTTCGCGTGCTTCCATCACTAACATCATCTACTAACGGTAGTGAATGGGTGCCGGCCGGCAACAGTTTACATGAACTAATTGTCGGCGGCAGCAAGCAAAGTAGAGTCGATCAAATTGCCTGTAAATTTGACTTCCGCAAAATAACACCTGAATCAATTAACTATTCAATGTATTATTAATATTATATACTGACAATCTTAACAGTAAGTCAATAATACAAATGTGTAATATTTCTAAACACCTAGATAGGAACTAGGTAATCATCAAGTAAGTAACGATTATATTGCGTATTACATAATTGCTGTCTGTGATCACTGATTTACATGACCTATCTCAAAACAGTAATTAACTTACGTATAGTCTAACTATTATTGCGAACTGCAATTAGAAATAGATAAATTTACGTATTTTTTTCTAATAATACCTAAATAAAATAAATAAATATTCATGGATGAATTACACACTGCTATCTAGTCCCAATCTAGGCAAAGCTTGTACCATGGGTACTAGATAACTGATATTATACCATAATACTTATAAAACACCCAGACCAAGACAAACAGACATGTTCATGCACATAAATGTTTGTCATGTTCGGGAATCGAACCCCGGAGTTAAAGTTGCGTTGGTTGCTATTCGACCATTGGGCTCATCTATAGTAAAATTTTGTATTTTAAAATATTAATGAAAATTTATTAATATATTTTAATAAGTATCTAGCTATTGGTTTGAACTACTTGTAAATTACACGATTCTTAATTTGCATGTTTCAATAATAAGTAAGAAAAAAAAACTACCTATTGAGTAATTTTTGTTTTAACGAAGACTGCCTTATTCTTTCATAGAGTCAAAGCGTAAACATAAAATACACAAAAAAGATATCCTGGCTATCTAAATAACCTCCAGCCTACAACCTACAATCAGGTTGGCGACTATAAATCTCCCGCAACTTATAATCGCATCGCATCATCACGACCGCATCGAGAGATGCTACATTTTTCATCGTCGCCGCTTCCGACTGAAGATTTACGGAGTCGGCGATAAGAGGCAATCTGCGGCGATGAACTGTCGGCTACTTACAAAGAGGACATAGTTTTACATTTGCAACCAGCTCATTTTATAAAGACCAACTTGGTCTATCTACGCATGTTATTCAGTGGGAATTTACATAAAGAATTAGCTCTATGTAAATTTTTTTGCAGTTTTAGTCTGTGGGTTGTGAATGGTCAGTCAACATCTTTACAACATCTTTAGTAATATGTTTAGTTAACTTAATATTTATACTACTAGCTGAACTGTTATTTTTATATGAGGGTGGAGACGAGCATGTGGGTCACCTGATGGAAAGCAATCACCACCGCCCATGCATCAGCAACATCAAGGGGTCACCGGCCCGTTGCCAGCCTATTCTCCTTCCATTCTTTACTTCTGGTAACCTCACTCACTCGCAGGAACAAAACAACCCTCAAGGGAATTGTTATTTGGTTGCGCTATTCTGTGTGGTGGAGGTACTTCCGCAGTGGAGCAGTTTATAAAATACTCTATGCCCTACCTCTCTTTTCGCCAGAGCCTCGTTTGTCAGCCAGCAGGGTGCACCACGTGCAGGTGAGGTTGGATTTGGTCCAAGGATGTTGATGAACCACTTACACCGTCTTATTGAATTCGAATTGGTTTCGCGCAATCTATCAAATGACTGTTCTGTCAATCGACATAAAGTTACAATAGATAATTTAACATGGTCGTTCACTTTTCTTAAATTTTCTACTTTTACTGTACACACCTGTAGATATTAAAATACTAGACAATAAGCGTTTTAAATCAAAATTGACTAAATGGTTATTAGAGAAATGTTTTTTAGACATTAAATAATTTTTGTAATGACAATGAATATCAAAATCGACATACATAATTAATATTTAATTTATGGACATAATTATTAATATTATTTTAATTGAATTTATTTGTTGACATAACTATTTGTAATTATTATTTTCGTAATATTATATAGCATCATAATCTGTGAATGATTAAATAATTAAATCATTAAATATTTTAGTAAGAATTAAGCTTTTGCATGCCTTTTGTAATAACGGCGGAACACACTGAACTATAAAATTTTCTATCATGTTGTACCATGTATCCTAGCAAATAAACGACATTTCATTTCATTTTCATTTCACTTTCTTGTGTTCTGTGTTTTCTTTCATAAGAACCTATTCTTGACAATAACAAATACAATATAAAAAGAAATTGCGAAATTAGTCTAGTCGTTCACGCGTGATGTCTTGACCAAGGGAAACAAGGATTCATTTTTATATATATGGATAAGGATTACCATCAACGCTAACCTCTGCTACTTGCTTTACATTTTTGTCTTTACTTTTTAAGGCAGTTGTATTATACCACTATAATGGTATAATGTAACCATTTATTCTTACAATTTAATGGTACATGCTCTAAATGTTCGCATTTAGTATACTTAACAAGGGGTTTTGTGCATCTAAAACTCGAGTTAACTTCGTCACAGTTAAAGCAATTAATTATATTATTAGAGGAGCTCGATGGAGTCGTTGCCCATGTCAGTCCAATGGATCATGCAAGTTAAGCCACGTCGACTGCAACAGTTATACTAGACTCTAGTTATGAAACTTAGGGACGATTCCCTTACTCGGAAAATTCTGATTATTTCAAATACGAATTTTATTATTTTCACTTTACGGATTTTCCATTTGATATTATGGTGTTGTGTTAAATGACATGACAAACATCCATTAATGACTTTATCTTTTAAATTTAGGGCGTATGTGGTGTGACGTTCATTAACACTTTTAAACTAAAGCCAACCTCACCTGCACGTGGTATACGACTGGAAATGTACCTCCACCTCACAGAGTCGTCATTATCAGGTCATTATAGTCTCCACTACAGGAGCACGACCCTCTCTCGACCGTCCCAGACAGAAGGAGGATTTGGCCTACACTCCCAACGCTGGCCAGACGGGTTGGGGAGGCCTGATCGATGTTTTATAGTATATTTGCCTTAGTCGCCTTGTACGACATCCACGGGAAGAGACGGAGTGATTCTATTCTAGTGTGCCGGAAACCACGCGGCCAACCTCACAGACACCTCACAGAGTACCGCAGCCAAATAACAAGTCCTTGAAAGTTGTTCTGTTCATACGAGCGAGTGAGGTCACCAGGAAGGAAAGAGTTGCTGCGTTAGCAGCGGGGGTAGTGGCGCGTGAGTGAGATTTCATGTTGCGAGCGTTTATACGGCTACGGTAACCACTTCACATCAGGCGGACCGTATGTTTGTCTGCCATTCGACGTAGAATAAAAAAACCGTTTTTACTTCGTAGAATTGTTTATGTTGTTGTTGTAAGTTAGGGTAAATTGTAAGGTGAGACAAGTGCCGAATATTATGTGAATATTGTATTACATCGACCAAATTACGATGATGTAATATGAACATCCAAAAAAGCCTTTGTACACTACCCAAAAGCTTCATGAAATATAAAGTACGAGAATCTAACTAAATTGTTAATAATTAACTGTTTAATAAAATAGACTCAGCTGATATCGAAGCTATGTGGAAATTATTTTTACCTTATCTACCCGAGCAAATTTGTAACTTTTCATGAGTTGCTCTTGCTCTAGGAAATAATAATATTTAAAATGAAGGTTAGTTACTGTTCCATATTCGCACAAAGTTTGTTCGTAAAAATATACACATAATATTAAACATTGAGGTAAACAACTCAACATTTAAATAATGTTGCCATTATTTTACAAATGCACTATTTACTGCTACAACAGCAATTTATTATAATTATTTATTAGGCATAATTTCACTGTTTATGTTAATGAAACCCGTTTAGTTTGTAACCTATTTAATTTGAATAGTTATCAATGCATTATAAAGCAGTGTCACAATAAAATTATTTCAATAAATGTGACAAAGTATCAATTTAAATATACAAGCCGTGATCGATTTATGGGTTCAATATTATAATTTAACAGCAGAACAGAAATACGTGAGACAGATTTACTGGTATTACGAAGAAATGTATTAACTACCATTGAATTGTTGAACAAATTTTGAGTATTATTTTGTAGGCTCTAGAGTTACATTTTGCGTGAGAGGTCGAGCTAGAATGGTCGGAGAGCGAAGGTCGTTGAAGGTTGGCGCGCTTTTCCGCGATCAACAGCACTAGATTAAACAAGATGGCGGGCGGGAGCGCGAGCGGCGCGTGCGCACCGACTGCTGTTACTTAGGTTAGGGACATAAAATGTTGCAAGCACAGATACTATTAAATTAACTTTTAAACACATTTTTATTTTTAGATATACAATATTCATATATCAATGATGTAAGTGTCAATACCCTGTATTGACACTTACATCATTGATGTATGAATATTGTATAGGTACCTAAAAATAAAAAATGTGTTTAAAAGTTAATTTAATATACTACGCTCAATCCCTGAATTTCCTGTCTTCTGTTGTGTGTCCCTAAGCCCAATGAATGAAAGCCTGAGATATAGATCGAGACTTTAGCCATGTAGTCGTTTATTGGAACAATTATTGTAATGTTAAAGTACAGATAGCGTTACTTACTTACTTATCTTGGAATTATAAAACTACTTTGACAAATTGGCGTTTTCATCTGTTATGAAACTCGTTACAATCTAAACTCTATCACAACTTTCTAACTCTATCTCTCCCTACATTATTCTTATATATTCTTAGCGATGGCATGTCACAACTATGTCTCCGGTAGAAGAACGGAGAACAGCACAGGTTTCCCCAAAGGAGTGTAGTACATATCATCATCATCATCAGGTCCATTTTAGTCTCCACTACAAGAGCACGACCCTCTCTCGTCCGTCCTAGACGGATGGAGGATACATATAAATAGTACTATTGTACTACACTCCTTTAGGGAAACCTACCTATTTTCAATATTTTAACTATTTTCAATATTCGAACATATTAATTAGATTAATTTATTTCTTTGAAAGCTTGTACTCTACAACAAACTGTACAGAGAAAAAGCAGAAAAATACCTCTACCCTATATGTTTTTTTGCCTCTCGGCAATAAATGTTTAAACAAAAATGACAAATACCAGTGATTCAGGCTCTCTATCAAGCAGAAAACTGTAGTAGATGGAGGAGCATAGTACAGCCTCTCCATTAAAACTACAAAACTTATTAGTAAGAGACTAACTTGGTGAGGAGCAAACTAATGTAATAATTTTGAGGAGAAAGATTTAGGAGGTAACCGATTTCATGGTCCATTTCATTATTTTTATTATGAATTCAATATTTAGCATGATCGCGCAAGCGTCATCTTAGCGCACCTATTCTAGCTGTAAGTCAGTAATAAATGTGCTTTTAATGGAACGATACCGCGGCACGAGCGTTTAACCGATACCATTATGAATTTCGTATACTGCGTTCCACTTGCACTGAATAACGGACGGACCTCCGGGAAGAAAACGTGATATTTTTAATTTTATGCTAATTACAAAGGGGAAAGGTCATCACGGTTCGGTAATGAAAGATTGTGGGGTTACAACAATGTAATGTAACCCTTTTCATAAACTTAGGAAGATATTAAGGTAGTCGATGAGCACGTTGTATGAAAAGTATTATAAGATGAAATTTAATGCAATGGTTTGACCTCGCATCATCCGTGTTTCTGTGGAAGGAAGTTAAACTTAATTTGTTGGTTTCGATGAGGTAGCCGAGATTCACACGACACGTGACCGTTAAGTATCATCTATAATTGACTCCACAGACCTTTTTAGGGTTCCGTACCCAAAGGGTAAAAAGGAACCATATTACTAAGGCTCCGCTGTCCGTCCGTCCGTCCGTCCGTCCGTCTGTCACCAGGCTGTATCTCATGAACTGTGATAGTTAGACAGTTGCAATTTTCACAGATGATGTATTTCTATTGCCGCTATAACAACAAATACTAAAAATCAGAATAAAATCAATATTTAAGGGGGCTCCCATACAACAAACGTAATTTTTTTGCTCGTTTTTGCTCGCAATTGATAACGGTAATAGGTGGACGCTTGAAATACTCACATAATATTTAGTTTTATATTCAATTTATAAAAAAATAATTAAATAAAAATAAAACAAATATTTAAGGGGGCTTATTTTTATTTTTATTCTACGTCGGGTGGCAGACAAGCATACGCCCGCATGATGTGAAGCGGTTACCGTAGCCATATTAACGCTCGCAATATAAAATATCGCATGCGCGCCGCCACCGCCGCTGCCAACGCAGCATTTCCTTCCTTTCTGTTGACCTCACTCACTCGCAGGGACACAACAACTCTCAAGGGAATTGTTATTTGGCTGCGGTATTCTTGCGGTATTCTTGCGGTATTCTGTGAGGTGGAGGTACATTCCCCAGCCGGGTAGCTTACAATGACTCTCCCTACCTCTCATTTCGCCAGACCTTCGTTTGTCAGTCAGAAGGGGGCACCGCGTAAGTTGGCTTTGGTTCAAAGATGTTGATGAACCACTTAGACCTAACAGTTTACAATAAATTAATATTGAGATGACGAAAATAAAACAAAGAAGAAAAATAGTTACATCGAGCAATATTATTTTATACAAAAGTAATTTATGCCCTCGTTAAAGGTACCTGCGCATACGTACTATTTTAATTAATATCTTGGTGGCGTTCGACTTTCCCTGATGCTATCTTGGCCCAAGGATACCCTCTCTCCTACTTTAACTTATGGAAAGAACATAAAAGGAAGTAGGACAGAAAATCTCATGTTCTAGTACTCGCTTATTACCTTGTTTTTTTATATTGTACTGGAAACTCTAGGTCGATTCGTCGTATTATTATTGTTATTCATAACTGTAAAGCCTTGATGATACGTGTAAAAGTGGAATGGGCAGTCACCTTGTACACTTGTATACATTTTTTTTGGTTTTTATTTGATTTGCCGTGCAAATGCCTAATGGTAGAAGAACCAATTTTCTGACAATACTAAATGCACTGCTGCTACTACCATCATTGCAAAAAATAGCACGGTAACAACTTGAATAAGAGTTTTTAATTTAAATTTCTATTTATTATGGCGAAAGTGGATTGTTCTGCATATTGGTGCCGTCTGAGGGATTACTTTTTATGACAGGGGAGCAGGCAGGCATAAGCAGGGCGACCTGACGGAAAATAATCACCGCCGTGTATAGAAAACACAAAAGGTCGCCGAACATTGCCACCATTTTAATGAATAAAAAAAAGTATTAAAAAAAAACAAAAAACCCGACCACGGAATACGTTACAGCAACAACTAAAAAGCACAAAACAAGCATTAAGACTCACTTCATTCCCCAAATTTGAGCGTAAACAAAAGTATATATGTACAATAACGTCGTTATTGAAGTTCTTAAATTTATTATGTAGTGTCAGCTTTTAATTAAATTACATTTAAATGCAGGCGGAACCCACAAAATTTAATGAGTGTTATGAATTTAATGAGAATTTAGTGGGTTCCGCCTGCATTTAAATGTAATTTAATTCATCATACAGGTCAGGACCTCCTTTTTGGCTTCGCCGCAGTCGGGTAAAAAATTGACTGTGTTCTTGCAGCAACATCCACCTCACAGAAAGTTTTCCTGCTAGAGAGTGAGGGCACCAGAAAAAAGAAAGGAAAGAGTATAGGCCGGCAGCGGATTAGCGACCCCTTGTTGCTAATCGCCATGGGCAGTGGTGATTGCTTTCCATCAGGTAACCCACATGCTCGTTTGACCCCCACTCATATAAAAAAAACATAATATTTACTAGTTGCAAAAAATATACTTTAATTTCAAATATAATTAGACGATTTAAACTGTAATTAACTAAACTCTTTCTACGATTACTATGATTAAAAACTTACAACCTAAACTTATGATACGGAAGTGAACAATAGAAACCTGCCGAATTATCTGGATCGCTTTTTTAACTTTCCATGGTTGACGTAACCGGTTGCCACCGACGGTTACCGCTGCTGGTTGTATTAAACACATCGCTTAGTTAACACGAGACAAGTAACACTTGTTATTGCTGGGACGATGACAACGTAACTTATGCGACAGATTCGGTACATTCAAACATGGTCGGCAATGCGCGTGTGATGTTCGATCAAAGGAATTGTTATTTGGCTGTGGTATTCTGTGAGGTGGAGTGGAGTGGAGGTACTTCCCTAGTTGGTCAGCTTAAAAAATATGAACTTCCTGTCTTTTCGCCAGAGCCTCGTTTGTTAGTCAGCAGGGTGCACCACGTGTTGGCGAGGTTGTCTTTGGTTCAAAGATGTTGATGCTAACTTACTACCACTTACACACCGAATACATAAACCCCAAATAAATAAATGTATTTCGTCTTATGCAGTTACGATTGGAAAAATGATTGTTTGCAGATAAGTCGAAAAATAGACGAGTTAGTTAGGGACTAGAAGGCACTGTGTATATGCCCAGTATGTGTATTGAAATGTTTCATATCAGGTTAAATGTGTTTAATATTAGTCGGTAGATGTGCAGGCCATATATTTTTGCTACTTGACATGAAATAAAACTATAATAAAAAAAAGCAATTCATAAGATAACAAATCATAAAAATATATCACGATAGTCTATGTAAGCCTTTGTTCGAAAGTGTCAGGCTTCCTCTAAATAATAAAACTGTCATACTTTTATTGTTTTATGAATTTGATGGTAGAAAATAAAACGATTCAGCGTTTAGAAATCTCGTCGCCTACGATTGTTTATTCCCCGTTTAATTTTGAACTCTTCGCCTTGGCAGTAAAACTGTATATAAGATATATCAGTAATAGAGAGCACGTAATTTCCTGCCACTATAAAACATGCATATAATACGAATAAAAGTGGGTTATGTAAAAAACTGACTGTAATATATAGTAATTACACATTAAATGTATCTTTGCGTTTGTGTATGTTGAAAGCACCTGTCTGTTAATATTATCTCTGTGCCACTACAATAATTGTACCATTTTTTTTTATACTACGTCGGGTGGCAGACAAGCATACGGCCCGCCTGATGTGAAGCGGTTACCGTAGCCGTATTAACGCTCGCAACATAAAATGTCGCTCGCGTGCCGCCACCTCCGCTGCCTACGCAGCATCTCCTTCCTTTCTGGTGACCTCAATCGCTCGAAAGAACACAACTACTTTCAAGGGAATTGTTATTTGGCTGCGGTATTCTGTGAGGTGGAGGTACATTCCCCAGTCGGGTAGCTTACAATTACGCTCCCTACCTCTCTTTTCGCCAGAGCTTCGTTTGTCAGTCATCAGGGTGCACCGCGTGCAGGTGAAGTTGGCTTTGGTTCAAAGATCATGATGAACCACTTACACCCCAAAAAATTCAACCGTTTTTCGGCGACAAGTCAGTAAAAATTTTATTTATCAAATAGCTTTACGGGGCTGGAATTTATGTTATTTAGAGCCCGTCTTTGTATTATTTCTTTATGTTATTCCCGGCTTCAGACACATGCCGAAAAATATAGTCAGGAATATTCTTGTTCCACCATTACCTATAATAAGTCCACAGTAAAACCGATAGTGCATTTTTTCTGCTGTTTTGCAAGACTTCTTGAAATGACTCGACAGCCCCGATTCAAACACTTTTAATCAAAGATTCTAGTAATTGTATGCACTAAAATGATTACTTGCGCCTTAATACTATCTCTATTGTGAATCAATGACATTATACATTAAATTATGAAAATTTGTACAGAAGCACAACCGTGCCTACCAAGTTCGCACCAAAATAATTTTAATGGCGAAATAACGTTTGCCATACATTATATAAAAACGCATTGTTGTTCGTTAGTAAAGTCCTGACTATCAGTTAAAATTCTCTAGGAATAATTCTTTTAATAAAATATGTACAGATGTAAAACCAGAAAAGAGTTTTTGGAAATTTCCTTATTTCAATTATTGAAGTGTAATTGGCTCACTGCCATTATATTTGGCAAATGCAACAAACTTACACGTGGTGCACTCTGCTGATTAACTAACGAAGCTCTAGCAATAGAGAGTTCGGGCACATCGTAATTATAAGCTGCAAAAGTACATCTACCTCACAGAATACCGCAGCTAAATAATTCCTATAATGTTAAAGTGTTATTGTGGTCCGGAGAGTGAGTGAGGTACCAGTAACTACCAGAAAGAAATAAAATGCTGCTATGACAGCGGAGGTGGCGCCACACGAGCGATTTTGTCGGTTGCGAGCGTTAATAAGATATGGCAATTCATATTAGGCGGTCGTATGGTTGTTTGCCAACTAGACTATAAATTCTAAGAATATGTTTGTTATTGTTGCTGTATTCTGTGAGGTGGAGGTACTTCCCCAGTCGCGCAGCTTAAAAAAATACTCTTTGCCCTACGTCTCCTTTCGCCAGAGCCTTGTTTATCAGTCAGCAGGGTGCACCACATGCAAATTGGCTTTGGTTCAAAGATATTGATGAACCGCTTATACCCCAAAATCACAAGATCAGGTAAAACTCCCATGGGATACTCGCGTACAGTCACAAGCGAAAGCTAGTTAAGATTTATAAGGATGTGCCATTTCCTTCACGATGTTAAGTTGCGGATAGTCGATATCGTCTCACAATTAGTGGTGCGCTATCGATAATTACCATCGGTGTGCGCTCATCGGCGGTTGTTTACGACGAAGAGCTTGTCTGGTGATAATTGGAAGGTAATTACTGGTTGTGCACCAGTTTGTGGTCTGCACCTAGTAGTTTTGATATAGTTCTATTAGATGATAGTATACGTAGTTCGAGATGCTCGATGGCGGCGTTGCGCGTGTCAGGCTATTCGAACACGCAAGTTAAGGTATAGGAGCTATGGCTTGTATAGGAGCCATAGCTCCTATGCCTTATTCCAACAGTGGGAGCATTATGGGTTGAGGCCGATACATAGTTCAGCCACTTTTTTAAAGTTATCGGTACATCTAAAGAGAAAAAAAAACCTGGGGCCCCACCGTCGAAGCTGAAGCCGATTACCACCGAATATCTTAATTCAAAAAATAAGTCTTATGTTTAAGTTATTGCCAAATACCTGCAGCTTAGTTGGTAGAGCTCAATCGTTTCTGCCATTTAAGGTAAACACAAGGTTGGCCGTGTGGTTTCCAACAGACTAGAATATAATCACTCCGTCTCTTCCCGTGGATGTCGTACAATGCGACTAAGGGAAATACATTATCAAATATCGATTAGGCCTCCCCAACCCGTTTGGCCAGCGTGGGGAGTGTAGGCCAAATCCTTTTTCCGTCTAGGACGGACGGGAGAGGGTCGTGCTCCTGTAGTGGATACTAAAATGGACCTGATGATGATGATGAAGGTAAACACAAGTAGCATAAATCTAAGTTGAAGTTTGATTTACGCAATCAAGAAATCTGATGGTAATCGGGTTTAGCTTCGGCGATAGGGTGGGTCCCTCTTCTATGTATGAAAAAATCTGAGAACTGGGAGTATAAATACCATCCTAAATAACTAAATAATGACAAATACAAATTATTGTCGATAAAAAAATAGCCAATATAATTAATGAAGTATACATAGAACTTTTATTTGAAACACTACAACACAGCTAATATCTACATTCACATAATTTCCGTGTAAGTAGGGTAAGAATGCGAGCTTTGTATATAAAATAGAGTTGTACGTAATGAGTATGATTAATGTTTGACCTCGAAGCCTAACCTCAAGCTACAAGGCTACGGATAAAAGCTAATTGGAGTTATTATTGTTGTATTACATGTATTATATAATTTAAAAAAAAAACATTTATTATATATTACTGGAACCACTGTGGGTTGTCAACAAGGTGACCCTCTTGGGCCAGCAATTTTTAGTTTGGCTATCCATCCGGTTTTACTGGCTCTAAATTCTAAATTTAATGTTTGGTATTTAGATGACGGGACTCTTGGAGGAGACTGTAATACAGTTCTACATGATTTTAAAGTTTTAATCCAACATTTAAAATCTTTAGGTCTAAACATAAATTATGCAAAATGCGAACTTTTTATTTCGGATAATTGTCAACAAAAAAATGCAATAGTTTCGAGTTTTGCTGCAATTGCACCCGATATCAAAATCTTAAATAAATCTACATTACGCCTCCTTGGGTCACCTGTTTTCGATGAATCCTTTTCTTCTTTTATAGAAGAAAAAATACAAAATTTTCAGTTCATTTCGGACCGCCTTTCAAATATAAACACACACATAGCTTTCACTATCTTGCGTTTTTGCCTTTTTGTTCCAAATTTTACGTACGTGCTACGGTGCTGCCATTTTTGGAAACGACCGGATTTGACAGAAAAATTGGACGTAATTATTAAAAATACACTTTCGGCTCTGCTTAATGTTAATTTAGACGATCGTTCATGGGAACAGGCCTCCCTACCTATTAGATTCGGAGGCCTAGGAATTCGCAAAATTACTAGTGTCGCTCTCCCAGCATTTTTGTCTTCCGTTCATAGCGTTAAAAATCTTTTTAGAAAAATTTGTAATGATTTTACACCAGAAATATGCCATGTAACGGATGCCAAACATGCTTGGACGAGTCAAGATCCAAATTCAAAATTTCCAGATTGTCCATCATCACAGAGACAGTGGGACGAGCCGCTTTGCAGACTGTTACGAAATAACCTTTTACAAACATGTAGCAATTCTGCAGAGCGTGCTCGTCTCCTGGCTGTAGCGGAATGGGAGTCTGGATTATGGCTACAAGCATTACCATCTCCTAATTTAGGAACTCTGTTGGATCGCGATACCTTCCGTCTAGCAGTGTGTCTGCGTTTGGGCACTTATATAAACGCCCCGCATAGTTGCCCTTGTGGTGATACTGTCGATCAACTTGGTCACCACGGTCTTTCGTGTCTCAAAAGTGCAGGCCGCATACCACGCCGCGCTAGCCTTAATAATATCATCCACCGGGCTCTTGCCAGCATCCGTACACCCGCGGTTTTAGAACCGAACGGGCTTGCACGTGATGATGGGAAGAGACCGGATGGAATGACACTTGTGGCCTGGAGGTTGGGGCGACCTTTGGTGTGGGACGCTACCTGCGTCGACACCCTTGCGCCGTCTCATCTTCGGGTCACTGAAGTTAGGGCTGGTGCGGCTGCAGCGTTTGCTGAAAACCTCAAACGGCGAAAATATAGTTGCTTGAATCAGAGCTACATATTTGAGCCGTTTGGGGTAGAGACGCTAGGTCCGTGGGGACCATCAGCACATAAACTGTTTCAACTGTTGTCAAAAAGATTGATCGAAGTATCACATGACCAAAGGGCTGGCCAATATCTCGGCCAGAGGATTAGCATTGCCATTCAACGTGGCAATGCTGCCAGCCTTTTGGGCACTTTTCAAGTGGGTAACGAATTGGCGGGGCTTCATTATTTATAGTTATTTATTTCTAAGTTATATTTAAGTAGGTGTTTTATTTATAAGTTATTTGTATATTATTACTGGAATAATTATCTCATTTTATCCACCAATATAATTATTATACACAATATAAAAAAAAATTAAATAATTTATATAGAAAATTATAAAATAATTTGTAAAGAAGTTTTGCAATTAATTATATAAATACGTAAATAGAAAACATACCTGAAAACTGACTGACTGATCGATAATTTATATTTAGATAGTTCAATCTGATGTTTATTATGCCTGTCGAAACAGTTCATAAATAAACAAAGTTGTGGTTAATACATGTTTTTAAAAAAATACAAGCAAGTTTTTGAATCAATTTTCAATTACAGTCCTTAGTTTTTCTATCATGCAAATAAAATATATTACTATCTATCTAAAATAATAAAAACAATTAACTTACCTTTATTATCTTGATATTCAGTAAATAAACACACTATTTATTGCACTTCTAACTTCAAAAAAATAAATATGCGGTGACCTCTCGTTACTCCTTCTATGACTTGTTTACATACCTGAAAATAAAAGAAAAATAGTAATTTATAACACCGTTACGATATACAATAGATTTTTTTTTTTTATCTTCATACTTGATTTATCAAGTATTGATAAATCAAGTATGTAGTATTGTATTAAGTATTGAAATAATAAAAGCACTTGTACTATTCTATTTAAAAATTGAATTAATTTTTAATTAAAAGCGAAACCGGTCGGTAAAAATTAATTCAATTTTTAAATAGAATTGTACAAGTGCTTTTGTTATATCAAAATGTTGAAAAAGTTCCGCCAATTGCCAAAAATCGCCAGTTAACAATCTTAAAGAAATTTTGCACATTGTGTGTAACTTAGAACTTGAGTGATTAAATTATTTAAATGTAACTCTTTCCTAATTTTAAAAAAAAGTACGTTTGTATGAAAGTACAGACGAATTCGCAAGCAACCGCCAATTATATTGTGTAATTACTGAAATAATTTCGCCAGTGAATAAGAAATATGTTAATCCGTCTAATAGAGAATTTCTATATGTAAGCATTTCAACTTATATTTCACAGGTAAAACAGTGGCGGTTTAATATTTTTTCTTTATAATTAATTTATATATATATATTTTAATATATATATATATATAAATTATATATATATATATATATATATATATATATATATATATATATATATAATTTTATTTATTTATTTACACTTTATTGACCACAAAATTACACAAGGGTACAAAAGGCGGACTTAACGCTAAAAGCATTGTCTACCAGTGAAACTTTGGGAATAGCAGAAATACCTACATGAAATGAAAAGAAAATAAGATCTAGAAAATAGAGATAAGAAGTATTCAAGTAAAATAATATTCTATTCTATTCAAACAAAATAAACATACATATTGTATTATTATACAAAATTAATAAACATACATAGATATAGGAAGTTGATGATTAATTACTTTATTAAACCATCTAAAAGGTAAGAATGGATTTCCTTTTTTTATTTTAGGTTATTTTTTTAATTAGAGAGGGGCAAACGAGCATGTGGGTCACCTGATAGAAAGCAATCACCAACGCCCATAGAAATCAGCAACAACAAGGGGTCGCCGTTCCCTTACCAGCCTATTCTCCTTCCTTTCTTTCTTTTTAAGCATCACGCAATAGCTCTATGGAGCTGTATGCAACATAGTTAAATCACGTTTATTGTCTTAATTGACTGTGTCCTAGAATAGGGATAGCATGGTTAGTACTAATAAAAGACTTCAACGGGCTACACAAACGACATTCTTCTGCGCCATTTTTCCGCTACCATTTATACTACAGCCAACGCAAAATAAATAATTTACATTGATTACACGTAGACAAAGTGTTATATTTTTTGGTAATTATTTTTTGGTTTTGAGCTTTTATGCTTTTATTTTGAACTGCAATGTGCTATTCCAGAACTTATTCTATACGTCTTTTTAAGATAGTTAAGGTACCGCGTATTTGTAAGCTGCCCGATTGGGGAAGTACCTCCACAGAATACTGCAGCGAAATTACAATTCCCTTCAGAGTTGTTATGTTCCAGCGAGTGAGTGAGATCACCAGAAAAAAAGGAGTTGCTGCATTGGCAACGAGAGTGGCGGCGCGCGAACATATTTTCCGCTTCACATCACCCGCCACCCGACGTGGTATAAAAAAAAAGTCTACTAAATTTCATCCAAATCCGTTACACTTGGGAAAAATTTACAATCTATACCATGGTTGTCCAAAGCACTGCCCGCGGGCCGCATGCGGCCCTCAACTTATATTTGTGCGGCCCGTGACGTGTTTTTCATTTATCGGTTTTTATACAGATTTTTACCGATACAGGTTTTGTACAACGAATCTGACTGAAAATTATATATATTTAAGGTAAAGTTTTGTAACTAACTAGTTACAGCTAAGCCTTTCAAAGTAGGTAGTAAAAATGACAAGTAGGTATTTGTTTCTGCGGCTCGCTAATCTATTTTAGTAATTTGCAATGGGCCGGTATTGTATATGGTTTGGACAGCCCTGAATTCTATACATACATCCTCATATGCATACTTCCATATTTATAATATCAGTAGAATGCTTTTCATCAGGGAATTCATCCTCACTCACTAGAGCCTAAGTGGTCGCGTACTGTGCGGTTCCTGAGAAGATTTCTCATACGTATTTTCAATCTTTTTTTTCTCTCTGGAGACTACAGCATGGATTCTTCAAAAAGGGCGTGAAGAGGTTTTTACAGGGTGGGGAACGCGCGTGTGTGTTCATAGGCTACGGTAACTGCATTATGCATGCAGTAGGTTCATTTGACAAAAAAAAATAGGCTACCCTATAGTTATTTGGCGCCTCTTACAAGCTATTAAAACGCTTTCAACCTTTTTACGTCGTGGGCATAGTAATATAACTACTACAAGCTACCTCAGGGCAAGTCTCATATTTTACAATCTGACATAATGTATGATACCGCCCCATCCCACACGGAGGCATGTTTTTAATTTCCTAATGGACCTGCTATTGAAGTTCTTTACATAATTAATGCCTGACTACTGTGCTAGTCAATGTTATATTTTTTATATCAATAAATATATTTTTTAAATAAATATTTCTGCACAATTGACACAGCGCCATCTAGTCCCAAATTAAGCGCAAAGCTTGTGTTACGGGTACTAGACAACTGATAATGTACTTAAATACATTTATTTTTGTAAATACATACTTCACTACATAGTATAAAACAAAGTCGCTTTCTCTGTCCCTATGTCCCCATGTATGCTTAAATCTTTGAAACTACGCAACGGATTATGATGCGGTTTTTTTTAATAGATAGAGTGATTCAACTGGAAAGTTTATATGTATAATATATGCATAACATAGTAGAAAAACACTGATAATTTAGAGGTTTCTAATGTGATGTCGTAAATAAACACATTTTTTTGCTCTTTCATTGCAAACGCTGGCTGAACCCAACGAGATAGATCAAAATAATGTAGTACAATATTGTTCACCTTAAAATGGTCTACAAAAAAGTTCGCGATGGTATATGTCTATCTCTTAGTGGTAACACACAATAACCGTTATTTTATCCTTTGCTTTTTACAAGAAATAATGCCTTATTTACGAAGCGATTTTAAGCAATACATAATTAATCCTTATCCAATTAAGTACCTTAAATACATTGCGCATTTAATATAGATCAATATGGCCCTTCACAGCATCTAATTTAAATGAATAGTTTAGAAGATATTACACATTTAAAATGCAGGGACATAACGGCTGTGGCGGTACCGGCCGCGGAGCCGGCGGCGTGTGCCTATAACTGGGGAAGGACTGGATAGGACAAAGCGCAAAGACCTTCTGTAGTACATTTAGTATCAGCATTGCACCCGTGCGAAGCCGGGGCGGGTCGCTAGTATAATACATAGAAAACACCCAGACCAAGACAAACAGACATGTTCATGCACACAAATGTTTGTCTTGTGCGGGAATCGAACCCGCGACCTCGGAGTCAAAGTGGCCATTGCTAACCATTCGACCACCGAGCTCGTCATCAATTGTGGAAAGTAATGAAGTGATATTTATTTTTTTGCGAGTGGGCTGAAGGTATTGAGACGTCAATACACAATAATTTATTGTTTTTCATTATGTATGTACTAATTACAAAGTTCTTATAATACACTGACAGACAGTACTAAAATACATACAGAATCTTGTTGGGCATTTTTGTAGGTTTAAAACGGCAGGCCAATTCAGGCTTTCTAACTAATTTCATTTAGCTTTTATATGTCTGTCTCCTTCTGAGTATATTGATTTAAATACGTATCTATGCAAACATGTATAGTAAATATCCACAGGTTATAGAATTCAGTTCAAGCGAAGATATATTTTTCTTCATTTAATATAGTAGTATAAAAAAACCCCCTACGATGTATTTTTTAGCCTATTAAATTTGATACACAATAATTATAATCCCATAATAGCATGAGCTTCCTATTATATCTTAGAGCAGTAAAAATTAAAAAATCAAAAATTACTTAACACAAGCACAGCCACGTGAAAATACTATTGTATCCTTTTTAAATTAATCGCGTGTGCTCTAGATATAATCCGGCCGGTTTAAGATGACCCATTCGGACGCCGTGAAAGGGCTCTGTGCCTCCGTTCCAATTGCGGGGACAGGGCAGCTTATCTCGTAATGAGAGTAATGCAAGTGGGCGATGACCATTACAGGCCACTTTCGCGGTTGTTTGCTGCGGAGGCGCGGAGTGGTAGCTTGTAAACAATGTGCTTTGTTTTAATGCCTTTTACTCGATTATAAAAGGTAAGAGAGGGTATAAAATAGTTAAATTATATTACTATTGAGCGCCGTTATGGTATACAAGCTTCTCCGCTCTTTTTTTATTCAACTAAACAAGCATACGATTTGCCTGATGGTAAGCAGTCGTCACAGCCTATAAACGCACGCAACACCCGAAGTATCACTCACGCATTACCGACCCTAAAACCTGCCCGCCTTTCTACGTCCGGGAAAACATTACCGATTTGAATAATTACGTCTGCCACCAAAAGTTTCATATTTGTTACTCAATTAAAATTAACACTTAATTCTAAACTTACCCGATTCCCGACGCGGGTTTACCGTAATCCAGACGGGCTCACGCAGACAGGAATAAGGGTTTAAGGACAGGAATATATATATAATAATAATAGGAATACGTTCACCAGACCAGACTGTCCGCCGTCCAGCGCGGTTCCAGAAGTCACAACGCGAAACTCCAGGTCGCGAGAATTCCCGTATATGCTGCGAGGCTTTTCCGGAAGCCGTCATGCAACAAAAAAAACCGGCGTCCCAGAAGCGCGCCGCTCGCCGCCACGTTTTTAGGTTATTAATATTTGTCAGCCCCGCGAGTCCATCCAGCGAACTACGGGCAACCTACCAAGAGACTACCGCGCGCGCGCCCCCTGACGGCGCGCACCGGCGAAACGAGTGTTGCCAGTCAACAAGCTCGATTACGCCCTAACTAACAATCGATTAGTTTCCAGGGTCGATTTTAAATCCGACAACCGATATAAAAAAACATACGTGAAATAGGTACTAAAATATTTTCCTTTCATCTTTAAGGTCGGTATCACGTGTTGTAAATGTCCATGAGCTACAGTAACCGCTTAACATCAAGCGGGTCGTATGCTTATTTGTCACCTTAGTAGCTTAAAAATCTGATAACCTTTTATATGTATTTTGTTATCAATACAATGCACCGTAGATTGCACGCACACAGTGACACAGGCCATAGGGAGTTGCCACGCACACAAATACATAGTCCTTGTTCCTTAGTCTGCTGGCGCCTCCCCGGGCCATGTATCGTCCAAGCATAGCAAACGCCGATATTTAAAAAAATCATCATGTGTTTAATGACGAACTGCACCAGTCTACTTCATCATCATCATCATCAGGTCCATTTTAGCCTCCACTACAGGAGCACAACCCTCTCTCGTCCGTCCTAGACGGAAGGAGAAGTTGGCCTACACTCCCCACGCTGGCCAAACGGGTAGGGGAGGCCTAATCGATATTTGATAATGTATTTTCCTTAGTCGCCTTGTACGACATATACGGGAAGAGACGGAGTGATTCTATTCTAGTCAGCCGGAAACCACACGGCCAGTCTTCTAATTACTATGAATAGGCCAGGGAGGGGGCAAAACGGAGCGGGAGACGGAAGTTTAAGTTCTCACTTCTGGGACCTTAACGCCGAAACTGAAGCCATCGGATTTTTTGATTGGGAAAATCAAACTTCAACTTAGATTTATGCTACTTGTGTTTAGCTTAGCTGGTAGAAACGGTGGAGCTCGACCGACTAAGCTGAAGGTGTTTGGCAATAACTTAAACATAATAAAAAAAAAATCGAGTCAAGATATTCGGTGGTAATCGGCTTCAGCTTCGGCGGTAGGGCCCCTGTTCTGTCGTGTGAACTCTTGTCATGGTCAAACAATAGATTTTTTGTGGCCGTATGATAAGAATAGCGCTACCAACAGACCATTCAAAAATGTCTTTAAACAAGCATACGGTCGCCTGATAAGCAATCGCCGTATTTAATTCAATAAAATTAATAATTCAATTCAATAAAATTAATAATTCAATTCAATAAAAAAACCGACTACTCTACAATCGCAAGCAGCACTAAAAAGTTAAAAAAATCTTCCTGAATCCCACTATCAGAAAAGGGGCCCTACCGCCAAAAAGCTGAAGCCGATTACCACCGGGTTTTTTGATTCCAAAAATTGATCTTAGGTTAAAGTTATTGACGAACATCTTCAGCTTAGTTGGTAGAGCTCTCAGAGTTTCTATCAGATGAGATCAACATAACATATTAAAGAGACGATAGAGCGGAACAAAGGCTCCAAAGTGTTTGCAAGGAATCTGTCTATAGGGCAAAGCCAATTGACCAAGCTGAAGAGAGAAGATGGCAGTATAGCGTCGACCAAGGCCGAGGTATTGGAGGAGATCGAAAGGTTCTATGGACAGTTATACGCTTCCGTTGCCAAGCCTGCTAACAGCGCGGCCAAAGACCCAAGAGCCAAGCTGACCCGACACTTCACCGAGGATATCCCGGACATCAGCCTGTACGAGATTAGAATGGCCCTGAATCAGCTTAAAAACAACAAGGCGCCGGGTGATGACGGAATCACGTCAGAGCTTCTGAAAGCGGGTGGAACACCGGTACTAAAAGTCCTTCAGAAGCTCTTTAACACCGTCGTCCTCGAGGGCATAACGCCTGAAGCATGGAACAAGGGCGTGGTGGTGCTGTTCTTTAAGAAAGGCGACAATACCTTATTAAAGAACTATAGACCCATCTCGCTTCTGAGCCATGTTTATAAGCTGTTTTCAAGGGTCATTACGAACCGTCTCGAGCGCAGGCTTGATGACTTCCAGCCTTCCGAACAAGCCGGTTTCCGAAGAGGCTTCAGTACCATAGACCACATCCACACGCTGCGGCAGGTTATACAGAAGACCGAAGAGTATAACTTGCCACTTTGCTTAGCGTTTGTGGACTATGAGAAAGCCTTTGATTCGGTCGAGACATGGGCTGTGTTTGAGTCTCTCCAGCGATGCCGTATTGACTATCGGTATATCGAAGTGTTGAAGTGTTTGTATACTAACGCCACTATGTCGGTCCGAGTACAGGAACAGAGCTCGAAGGCGATCCCTTTGAAAAGAGGCGTAAGACAGGGAGACGTGATATCTCCGAAACTGTTTACGGCCACTTTGGAGAACGCCTTCAAGCTCCTGGAATGGAAAGGATTCGGCATCAATGTTAACGGCGAATACATCACTCACCTTCGGTTTGCCGACGATATCGTAGTCATGGCAAATTCGATGGAAGATATCAGCACGATGCTCGAAGGCCTCAATCGAGTTTCTCAACAAGTGGGTCTTAAAATGAACATGGACAAGACGAAGGTAATGTGTAATGCCCATGTTGTACCCACTCCAATATCTGTTGAGAGCTCGGTTCTTGAAGTTGTTGACTCGTACGTCTACCTAGGACAAGTAGTCCAGTTAGGTAGGTCCAACTTCAAGAAAGAGGTCAGTCGCCGAATCCAACTCGGCTGGGCAGCGTTCGGAAAATTGCGTGATGTCTTCTCGTCCGACATACCGCAGTGCCTCAAGTCGAAAGTCTTCGACCAATGTGTGTTACCAGTGATGACTTACGGCACTGAAACGTGGTCCCTCACTATGGGCCTTATAGACAAGCTCAAAGTAGCCCAACGAGCTATGGAGAGGGCTATGCTCGGAGTCTCTCTGCGAGATCGAATCAGAAATGAGGAGATCCGTAGAAGAACCAAGGTTACCGACATAGCCCAGCGGATTAGCAAGTTGAAGTGGCAGTGGGCAGGGCACATAGCACGGAGGACGGATGACCGATGGGGTCGAAAGGTTCTCGAGTGGAGACCACGTACCGGCAAGCGCAGCGTAGGACGTCCACCCACGAGGTGGACAGACGACCTCATTAAGACCGGAGGATCGCGCTGGATGCAAGCCGCTTCCAACCGGTCTTATTGGAGATCTAGAGGGGAGGCCTATGTCCAGCAGTGGACTTGCAATGGCTGAGATGATGATGATGATGAGATCAACAATCTAAGCAGTAGTTTCATTTTCGCATTCAAAAAATCCGATGGTAAGCGGTAGGGCCCCTGAATTTTGAGACATGAAAAAGAAATGGGGCCAATCTGGAAGTATACTCTTTCAAACAAAAAAAGTTTATTATATCGGGTTATAAATGACGGACGGAGTTATGAAGTGACAAAGATAAAATAAAATACAATACATACAGCGAGCGGAATAGTGGACCTCCTCCTATTTTGGAGTCGGTTGAAAAAATTCATATACAGTCCAACATAGAACATTCTGTTTCTATAGCGATGTTCGTTAGGTACATATTTTGCGATAACAAACCATAGCGCGATGCAAGTTACAACAAATATTGAATAGCACCATCTAGTTTAGTAAGCGTAAAACAAATATATTGCATTCTATTGAAGAGTGGTGAAACAGAGGGGGGGGGGGGGGGGGGGGCATTCGACATACGAATTTTCTTGTCGTAATTACAATTTGTGCGAATTGGTCAGTGGGCGATTCGCACACAAGGCAATTCCGTTAGTATTTTTGTTATCTTGATGGGAAGGTGTATTTTCCAAAAATGTATAAATAAACTAATTTGCGCTAGGTAATTTGCAGGTATCCCACTATCCCATGTGAATTAAAAAGAAAAAAATTTGAAAAATAGAAAAATACACTTGCCCCCAAGGTGGGATTTGAACCCACGACCTCTCTCTCGTGGGTTCAAATCCCACCTAGGGGGGGGTGAATTTTTCCATTTTTCAAAAATATTTATAATACTTCTGGCAAGTTGGCCAACGCAACTATTTAAATAATAATAAAAAAATTCTTAGTCAAATTTCTCCCCAATCAAAAAAAATGATAAAAAAAAGTTTGAGCTGTGCGTTGATAGATCAGTCACGGTTGCCTTTTATATATACCTAAAGATTCTGTCAAGTTATCCAAAATAAACTATTAATTAATAATTAATATTAGTGTCTAATTTTAAATAGCAGTAAAATATTCTAATTGTCCGGATATCTCTTTTCCTCTTCGTGTGCATTCTCCGAACCAGTAGGCAGACTACTACAATCCGGAGTCTATAAGGAAGTGGTTCATTATAGACAGACCTAACTAGGGTTGTGTTGCAAAAAATAAATAATTGCTTAATTTAATTTAGTTGTATTAATATTTCTCAAACTAATTATGGTTTTGACTTTCTCCTTGTATTTTTCTTCTTGACATTTAAAAAAAAATATTAATTTTATTATATCCAGAATGATATGTTTATTCAATCAATTTATTATGACTATTCCAATATTTTGTTAGTTTTGTAATTAGTTAACTAAATTTGAAAAGAAAAATGCCCATATTATTTGCATGCCTGTGAGAAAGAGGCGAACAGTTTGTACCGTATTCATAGAAACCACACCACCTATTATTGTAACATAATGTTCTTGCAAATAAATAATTATTCTATTCTAATAGTCTATGTACGAGTATAACAATATGTAAAAAAGAAAGTTCAAAAACTAAAACTAGACTACTATAAAATCACACTATAAACGACTAAACAAGAAAATATATTCATATGAAATTGTTATCGACAAACTATACAATATTTATTGTTTAATACCGTTGACCACGGCGATCCAAACATCACTGTGAATAGTATGAATATATATTAAATAGATAAAAAAAAATATTTCGTGAAAATTGATTATTTATAATACAATGAATTCTATACATGTATTGTGTGTACATAACAATTTCAAATGTTTTTTTTTTGTTTCAGATTTTTATAGCGCTATTTTATAATAGCAGTTTTTGAACTTACATCCTAAGGCATTAGACACTATTCAGTATTATCCGGTGCATGCAAGCAAAGTCGCGAGCAATAGCCAACATTATATAATTTTTATAAACATTATAATAAATGTGGCGCCGGTGCATGTAAGCAAAGCCGCGAGGAATAGCTAACATTATATATTTTTTTATAAACATTAGTACTCAGCGGTCGATCAAAAAAACGTTTGCCAAATTATGGTACTTAGTTTAGAAGTTATAACCGATATGCACACATACATACCGGTCGTAATGAAAACCCACCTTTTGGTTTTGCCGTAATTGTTAAAAAAAATAAAGGTTATTCGAATATTCTCATCAATTCTTGTTTATGGCGATCCTAATGTTCTCGCCAATGACAATGCTTTTTATTGATATAATGTGTAGATATCTGAGTATGCTTAGGTGACTCTGCGACGAATTAGCCTCGTGAATACATAAATTTTAATTTAGTACTTTTCATAGAGTCTTGCGAGCTGTTGACAAACCTAAACCAAAGACAAACACTACTTATATGACAGCACAGAATCACAGCATAGTAATACAACCAGTAATTTAACTTCATACTAGCGCCCAAATCGACGCACGCACGCAGCTAAGCGTCATTTACACGACCGCTCAGGAAGTTTTGGAGCGCACCAAAACTGCCTGAGATGTTATGTTATGTTGAGAGAGTTGTAAAGAGTTCCTAAGTTGTGTTTGACTTTGTTTTAGTACTTCGTAGTAGTAGTTTTAATTTGCGTATTTTATCAGCTGTCCGACTGGGGACGCACCTCTACCTCACAGAATATCGCAGTCAAATAACAATCTCCTTGAGGTATTTAAATTATATAATATAACTAGCAAGTTCAATAACTATAACCCGACTACTGTAAAATCACTATATAGAACGTCTGAAATAAAAAAATGAGATGTGGCTATGTCATAGACACGGCCATGTATTGTAAGTGAACGTTATATGCACTAAAATTATCTCAAAATGGCAGCGGGAGGGGAGGGGGAAGCTTCCACCCCCGCACGATATTCCGTAGTCCTTACTTAATAAATTCTTTGATCCTTCATATATCCAGTGGTGTAATTGAATTTTGGATGGAGATGATAGATTTGTAGCTGCAACACCAACCTGTATCCCCTGATTTTGTTATCATTCGTTTTTTTAATTGCCTCCCTATGGAAGCAGTTTTAAAGACGCATTCATGTCAAAAAATATTTCCATCTGAAATTGATATATACAAACTAAACAATATTTATTGTTTAATACCATTGACCACGGCAGTCCTTTAAACATGACTATGAATATGTACTAAATTATATATTATATTAGATAAAAAAAAAATACGCGAAAATTATTTATTTATTAAACAATGAATAATACCGTATAGTTTGTTACATATTAATTTCAAATGAGAATATTTTCTTGGCTCAGATTTTTTAGTGCGATTTTACAGTAGATATATAATTATGGTCTAGTTTTTGAATAGGTATAAGTATACTTTTTATTTAAATTATTTTGTGGTTATACTTTAGTGATAAAATGTTTGCAGATTCTTTTACATTATTTATGCATTTCAGATAGATTTACAGAGAAATTGTATTGGCTATCCTGTCATGATTTTAGAAATTATTCAGTATTATCAGGCGTATGCAAGCAAAGTCGCGAGCAATAGCAGACATTTATAAATTTGCGAAATGTGCTAATTAAACCCTTTAATTTGATACCCAACATGGTACCATGAAGACATATTTTTTATTTAGTTCATGACTTTATATCCTCTAGAGGGTGCTACATTCAATGTAATATGGCGTCACGTAGCCTATACATAACTAGCGGACAATCAAAACGCTTCCAACGATACCTCATTTGCCAAATTATGATAAGTAAATTAATTAAATAAATTAAACGGGTCACTCATGTCTTTTTGTCGGGAAAGCCGACTAGTTTCGATCTCAAAAGGAGACTTTCATCAGGGCGAATGTCCAGACACGTCCACCCTTTGTCTCTTGCGCCGGACACTGCGCGCCAATGCGAGCCCCGCCCGACTGGTAAACTAGTCGGCCTTTCCGACAAAAAGACGTGAGTGGCCCGTTTAATTTATTTAGTATAATGTCACGTGTTATTTAGTATAATTTACTCACGTGAGTTTTAATAATATTATTATGATAAGTAGTTTAGAAGCTATAACGGTACCGATATACACACATACATACCGGTCAAAATCATAACCCTCATTTTGGCTTTGCTGTAATTGGGCAAAAAAGTACCAAATTACCGCTTGGTCTTGATATATAGGTTATTCAAATATATGCATGTATTGCAATTGTAATTTTTTTAAACTATCGCCCATCATTAGTTGCATTGCATTGCATCTCACATGATCTCATCTCACACGACCGACCGACTAAGCTAACATTAATTTAATTTACTACTTTTTGTATGTAGTGTAGTGCAATTAATTTAATTTTTATGGCCGTATGATAGGGATAGCGCTACCGACGGATCATTCAAAAAAAGTTTTAAAACAAGCATACGGTCGCCTGATGTTTACAAGCAGTTACCGTAATTGAAAATTGGCGAACGTGGAAAGGTACATATTTGGCAATAACAAACCATAGCGCGATGCAAGTTATAACAAAAATTATACAGCGCCATCTATCGGCGTGATCGTGAAACGAATAAGATGATATTTATGGGCACAAACAATGCATAAATTGCATTGTTTGTGCCCATAAATTTCATCTTTATGCAAGGGCATGGACCAAGCAAACTAGCTTCTGCCCACACAAAAAAGTTATATTTTTCAGCTGTTTTTGCGTGATGTATAAATACATCCGAACATAAAACTCATGTATTTTAATGAGTAGGTAAATCTCAAAATATGTAAAATAAACATACAATAGGGGTTTCCAAATTTTTATTTATTATTTTGTCTCGGCGCTCTATCTAAGTAGTCAAAATAGTTTAGTTTCCGGAGAACAGCAAAGAGGTGCGAACCGTGAGGCGATCCTTTGCTGTCTACACGGCACGGCAGAGTTGCAAAGACTGCAGTGGCCTTCATTGTTCATTGCCTTTTTGTTAATCCAGGGGCCCTACCGCCGAAGCTGAAGCCGATTACCATCGGAATTTTTAAATGCGAAAATGAAACTACTGCTTAGATTGTTGATCTCAGCTAATAGAAACTCTGAGAGCTCTACCAAATAAGCTGAAGATGTTCGTCAATAAATTTAACTTAAGACCAATTTTTGGAATCAAAACTACCGACGTTAATCGGCTTCAGCTTGGACAGTAGGTCCCTTGGCTATACAGGAGATACATTGGTGGAAATGTGTGGTTGGATAGCCCTGGTAGGATTTAGTCCAAAAGGGATAAGAGGGACAATTGTATTCTAAATGCAAAATGCACTTTAAAATACATCATTTAGCCTCCGGTCTTATGATACAAATCGTGCACTGAAATTTTTACAACAGTCAGAAAATCTCTAAAATCCATATTTTATTTATCCATGTCTGGGCCTAAACATATAAGATGCAAGATGAAAGCATTTTGTGAAAGAGCCCTCTGAAATGGTATCTCAGTGGAAAGTTATTGCCATATAAAATATCTAATTGAACTGGTGGTGAAAATCACCTGGTAAAAATGTTAAAATAAAATTTTAATAATATGTAATAATACATTATTATATAATAATAATAAAATAGTTTCAGTGTTTTTACTTTATAAATTGTAATGAGTAAAAATTGAATAACGTAAAAAAAATATTAAAATTGTCTATGATTACGATCTGATCATTAGATAATTGAATTAAAATATATTGTTATTATATAAATTTATTGTGCTCCTCGACCGTCTGTATGTCCTATTTTGCTAATGTTTTTTTTTATAAATCTAACGAGAAACAACCCTAGTTCTAAATAAAGGTGCGCTAAGAGTAGCCAAGAACACCATATTTAAGACTTCCCCGCGGATGTCCGCCGATAACGCTGTCCTGTCACACTTTGGCTTATTCAAGCTCTATTATCTGATCCTACTTACTGATATTATTTGTTGATTGTGCTACCTATACGGAATACATATAAAATTGTGGTTTTACATTTTATTTTTTGAAATATTCCTGGACATATTACACACGGCCATCTAGTCCCAAACTAAGTAGAGCTTGTACTATGGGCACTAGGTAACTGATATTATATTTAAATACTTTTTTTTTGTATATGTGACATACATAGAAAACACCCAGACCAAGACAAACAGACATGTTCATGCATAGAAATATTTGTATTGTACGGGGATCGACCCCGCAACCTCGGAGTCAAAGTGGCTATTGCTAACCATTCGGCCACCGAGCTCATCACACACATTTATGACTTCGTTTAACTTAAAGCTAGTAGCATCGACAAGTAGTGTCACCACAAAATAACAAAAATGCAATTGCCGCCCTTGAAAATATTACTTTATGTATAAGATACATAGAATCAATGCATAGTCAAATCAAATATTAAATTTATCACAAAGGTAATGATGTAATTTTTTACAAAACATTACTTAAACGCCTGGGACAATAACAATTTTATGCAACGCGCGTATAATGCCCTTCGTGGGCATTACACGCGTGTTGCATAAAATTGCATAAATTGTTATTTCTACGAATTTTAACCTATGTTAAACATGTAAGAAAGTATAACAAACAAACTTTTAACCTATGTTAAATATTTAATAAATAGTAATAATTTATGGAAAAAAAAAACACCCAAACATTACTCTACATTTATGTACGTAGATACAGGCTGATGATTATGAAAAAAATATGGGACCTGGGACATGGTACCAATCTGGAGATTGGTCCCATGTCCCATATGTAAAATGTATATATATAAAAAATATTTTATAGTATACTCTTTCAAATAAAAAAAGTTATTTTTAAATCGGTTTATAAATGACGGAGTAATGAAGAAACAAACATTAAAAAACAAAAAAAAAAATACAGCCGAATTGATAACCCCTTCCTTTTTTGGAGTCGATTAATAAACGTAGTTTGGTATAAAGAAATATACCAAAATGAACAATATTATCTACGAGTACATTGTCATATATCGCAAGCATTCGGCTCTTTTACTTGTTTAATTCCATGTTAAACGGCTATAGCGACAAAAGTAAAGGCATTCACATATCGGTAATTCCAGGCATTGCTTCAAATGAACACGTCCCGTTTTGTAAGCGAAACCGTCGAAGCAGCTCTTAATTACAAAGAAGGTTAATTGCGATTGATCAGTTCACGAGGGTATTCTTAAAGATAATTAAAAAACACGTTTGTATGTACAGTAAACTCGTATACGACCGTCGATTATTTACTGACTTTTAGCAACCAAATGCCTCGGCACTTGTAGAATAATTGGACCCTGTTATCCAGAATATGCCTGGCCGTGTGGTTTCCGGCATACTACTATACTAGAATAGAATCACTCAGTCTCTTCCCGTCGATGTCATACAAGGCGGCTAAGGGAAATACGTTATAAAACATCAATCAAGTTTCCCCAACTCGTTTGGTCAACAACGTGGGGAGTGTAGGCTAAATCCTCCTTCTGTCTGGTACGGATGAGAGAGGGTCATGCTCCTGTAGTAGAGACTAAAATGACCTGCCCCCTTACCACCAACTCGTATTGCGATTCAATAACTGAATAGAATGCTTATTCATACCAATGAATAAGCGACTCTATTTCTGAATCGCAATAAGAGTTGGTCCAACCAACATTTTATTACTTTTAAGTTAAAGTTATTTAAAGTTTAATAGGAGTAAAAATATCACGTACCTAATATAAGTTTTGGAAAGCATATGTCATCAAAATGCTATAATCTGTTGCGAATATATTAAATTCGATTTGTGTTTCTCGCTATGTATATCTCTCAATTTAGCATAGTTAGTCGGTTGGATCTATTCTGCATAACTGGGTCCAATTAATAAATGAGATAGATACAGCGTAGGTAGTGAGTAACGTATCTAAGTAGAGACGGTGGTGGCAACAATTGATATATCATCTAAGTCGTTAATTATTAATTAATTATTAAAATATTAAGCAGTTTGGATTGTTGTTTATCCATTAATTGGTATAATGAAATTCCACTTCAAATATTACGTCCCGTTGCAAAACAAATTACTTTATAAATATTTAATAGAATTAGCTGACCCGGCAAACCTTTTTAATTTTTTTTTTTTTCGGGATTTAGACCTCGCAGAATAGGTACTGCAGCCAAATAACAATTCCCTTGAGGGTTGTTATGTTCCTGCGAGTGAGTGAGGTCACCAGACGGAAAGCAGTTGCTGCACGCACTAGCAGCGAGGGTGGCGGCGCGCGAGCGATGTTTCATATTGCGAGCGTTAATATGGCTACGGTAACCGCTTCACATCTACAAATTCTCTCTCATACCTACAAAATACATAAAAAAAACATAAAAATCGGTCAACCCGTTTCGGAGGAGTGCGAACACAAACACCGTGACCTGAGGTTTTTATATACTAAGGCCAATTTGCCAATGTGGTCAAGTAGGTTTAAGTCTCGCCAATGTGTGGGTGTTGACTTTTTCTATTAAAAATAAAATGAGGTACTTATCTACTTTCAATATTAATATTTAGTCTAATTTACACCGATCTCGCTCGAAATTGTCTCTTTTGATATGAATACTTGCTCTAATTTAACACATGGGCTGAAAAGTCCCAGGCCTAACAAAGAAAACGCGGTTTTTTTGTTCAAAATTGACTTTATTCATCAACGTAATCTCCATCAAGAGCCACACAATCATTCCAGCGCCGCTCTAACAGTTCAATATGACTTTTGTAGAACATTTTATATTTTGCCTCAAAATAGGCCTCAGTTTCAGCGAGGACATCTTCATTCGAGAGAAATTTCTTTCCGGTGAGTATTTTTTAGGTCTGCGAATAGCCAGTAGTAGCTGTGAGCCAAATCTGTCGAATACGATGGATGTGAGAGGAATTCGAAGTTCAATTCGCAATTTTTTGATTGACTTGTGACAAGGTGTGTTGCCATTAAAACAACGCACCGAAACGATTTTTTTTTCTTTGCCGTGTGCGGTCGTTTCGTTACAATTTTGGACTTCAAACGCTCCAATAATGCTATATAGTATTCACTGTTAATAGTATTTCCCTTCTCATTATAGTCGATGAATATTACACCACACACATCCCAATATATTGAGGCCATAACCGTTCCAGCTGACAATTGTGCTTTTGGGGCCTTTGGAGGAGGTTCGCCAGTTGTTCTCCACTCAGATGACGTTCGTTTTGATTCCGGAGTGAAGTGATGGATCCATGTTTCATCCATTGTCACATATCGATCCGATTTGTTACGTTTAAACATGGCCAAACACTGCTCAGAATCATCAGCACGTTCATGTTTTTGGTCAACAGAGAGCAACCGCGGCACCCACTTTGAACATAGCTTTCTTATAATCAAATACCCATGCAATATAAAGCTAACACGTTCTTTTGACATCTTTACGATGTCAGCTAACTCACGCAACTTCACTTTTCGATCATTCAAAGTGATTTTTTGATGTTTTTTGGTTTAACCGCCTCATTTGGACGTCCACTGCGTTCTGCATCATCGGTGTCTCTACGACCACGTTTGTAGGCAGCAAACCAACGTTTTATGGTTGTTTATCATGGAGCAGAATCCTTATAATACTTTTCAAGCCATTTCTTCGATTAAACGGTATTTTCTCCCATCAAGAAGCAGTGTAAAACTAAAGCATGAAATTGTTTTTCATCCATTGTTTTGAAAATAACAAAAGTAGTGTCACCCTTAGCACAATAACTCACAAACTTCTGAATAGAACATCATGAAATTTTAACTGCTCTCATTTGAAGATTAGTACTAACTGAAAAAGCGGTGAATGCAATAAAAATTGCGTCATATATGTGTTAGGCCCCGGACTTTTCAGCCCATGTGCTACACCAACCTCGCTCGATATTGTCAATTTTACGCCTTTTTGGGGAATCCCCTAGAGAATTATAAAAAAATAGTTCACATTACTTACAGACCGTAAATAAATAAACAATAACTAAACAACTTCGTGGACACTTCTATACTGCCATCTAGTCCGAAATTAAGCAAAGCTTGTACTATGTGTACTACATAACTGATAATATACCCAAATACAGTTTTTTTCTACAAATTCATACAAATAATACATTGAAAACACCCAGACTAAGACAAACAGATATGTTCATGCACACAAATGTTTGTCTTGGACGGGGATCGAATCAGTTATCTCGGAGTTAAAGTAGCCTTTGCTTTCGACCATCGGGCTCCTTTACATAATAAAATATTATATCATAATAACGCAGACACATGAAAAAGTTCAAATTAACGAATAACTTATTCGTATCCACCGATTATAACTGTTTAAAATTAACAGATTAAAATCGGCAAGCTTTTGAGCCATGAAAACGAAATTGAAATATACAACATCCATTTACAAAGAGCAATTTCATACATTAACCACTTACATTATAAAATAAACCGTTTCGTGAGAACCGAACTTATAACTTTCAACTTTACGTAAAGCGCTAATCGGAGATAAGACATTTTGACCATACCCCCTCATTTAACAGTAAATTTATAATTACTGATATATGTATATCGGGTCGCGTAATTACGATGTTTATTGATAAAACATATAGGAAATATGACATGTACTCGTACACGTTGTGTATCGGTCGGCGGGAGATAAAAGAGGAACTGCACTTACGCGACCGTGTATATCTATAGTGTGGATGTGATTTTAAAATCCTTTTTACGATTACTATTATATTGTACTTAAATTGCGTGAATAATTACATGGTTCGACTTTTCAAATGATACCCTTTGGTATCAGTACTTTTACAGGTTTGTACACAATATATTTTAATACTAAAATAGTTATATATGAGTAACTTTGTAAAGGTGGCATGTTTGTAAACGGCTGAATGGATGAAATTTGACCCACGTATATCTTGGCGTTTACCTTTTATCCGGATACTGTGTTCGCGTACTCAATAGATGCCTTAGAGATGTGGTGTTGGAGACGGCTGCTCAAAGTGCTGGACTGCACAACGCACTAGCGTTTCGACGCACGGCGCTACGTAACGACCGGTATGTCAAGAGCGAACGACTAAGAAAAAGAAGTGTTCATATAGGGCGAAGCCTCGGGTAGAAACTAGTATTCAATCAATATAAATATTTGAACAGTACACGCTATGTAAATGTTTATACTCATCGTTCAATCAAGGGCCTTACTGACTAATCTGAAGCCGACTGAGGTCGAATAGTTTGATACCAAAAATCGTCTTAAGCGTTTATGCATTTACCAATAGATTTGTTGCATTTCATGATAGGTACGCAAAAACTTTGTTTGCATATGCGTACCACAAACGAACAACGAACATTGTGTTTACAAAAATGTTGGTCAGTGATTTCCTTGAACGATATTTGAAAAACGTAATACGCAAATTTACGTCAATACGGACTAACCAAATATTTGTGTTCATTTGTGTGTACACAGATTAAAAGTTTAATTATATTGCGAAACATTTTTTTTTTATACTACGTCGGATGGCAGACAAGCATACGGCCCGCCTGATGTGAAGCGGTTACCGTAGCCATATTAACGCTTGCAACATAAAATATTGCCCGCGCGCCGCCACCCCCGCTGCCAACGCAGCATCTCCTTCCTTTCTTTCTTTCTGGTGACCTCACTCACTCGCAGGAACACAACAACCCTCAAGGGAATTGTTATTTGGCTGCGGTATTCTGTGAGGTGGAGGTACATTCCCCAGTCGAGTAGCTAACAATTACGCTCCCTACCTCTGTTTTCGCCAGAGCTTCGTTTGTCAGTCAGCAGGGTGCACCACGTGCAGGTGAAGGTGGCTTTGGTTCAAAGATCTTGATGAACCACTTACACCCCAAATTTTCATTAAAACATTTCTAGCTTAATCGGTAAGCCTCCTACCAGCTAAATACAATTACGACTAATAAACGACTAACAAAAAATAGATTTTTGTTTTGAATAATCCCATGGAAATCGCTTTCAGCTTAAGCGGGACGGCCCCTGGGCGGTGTCGGAACCGGTTTTAAAAAAACATAAACAAAACTATTTTATAAATCGACAAGAATAGCATATAATAAAATTAAAGCCGCGACTATAAATGTCGCTCGTCGATGGAATGTGCTACAGTTTAAATGAGGCTGCGCAGGAGTCGAACCGGTCGCTCGCCTCCGCGCAACTTCGGGGAAAGGCCGGCCATGATTTATAGCTAAAATTAAACCGCCGCGCCGGGTCGAGTGTCGACTGCCCAGAAATGAGATCACAAATTTACAAGATAAAGCCGCTGTTATGTACTTCGCTCTATTTCCGCGTTTGTCAAACTTGGGTATTGATTTGTTTTAATACCATGTTGTTTGTCCTGGCGATAGTTTTCAGTAGCTGGAAGCATTTTCTTAACTGCAGAATGTATTAATTTACTATGTGAATAACTGTTCCATTACTTATGTCTCTCTCTCTCTCTTTCTCGTCAACCCTTATTCATACCACTGCTGGGATACGGGTCTCCCCTCATTTGAAGGGGTTTAGAGCATACTCCACCACGCTGCTCAATTGCAGGTTGGCGGAGACTAGTGTTTTCAAGCCGCCTAAACGCTGACTTGGCTTAACGACTGTCATCTGACGACAACGGCCGAGGCCGATGGCTTAACGTGCCTTCCGAAGCACGGAGCAGCTCAAGATAAATAGACCCATCCATGGACACACTACGGTAAACGATGCTTAACTTATGTGATCGTTTAGACTGCCACGCACAAATATGCCAGCATATTTACTTATGTACATTTTACTAATTGCTTGCTCATTTGTTGAATTAAAATTTGCGACAATACTGATAGTTAATTAACTCAGAAAAACGAAAAACTAATTGATTAGCTTTACTTTAACAATATAAAATTATTTATGAAGAATTTAACACATTGGCTCTTTTAATTTTAAATAAATCTATGTGTTAACCCTAACTCATCATAAAGCATTTTTTAGTTAAACCACAGTATAAGTAATAGTACTATGTACAGTATGGCCACTCCCCGCCGCTCTCTCGTGTCGACCTCACCTCCCCTCTGAGACAAATCTGGAACAGTTTGTATGGCGGCGCACGCACTCACGCTCGTTCGCGCTCTGCACAGACGTCATTGTTTATGTAGTTGTAAACGACGCTACATTTGTATGGAGTGTCCGGGGTGTGGTTAAACGCACAAAGACCTTTGGGACTTCACGGCGCTTCTTCCCAAACAGCTATTATTATACTAGCTTAATTAGTATCATTCATAATACAGATAATCTCCAATACAAACAACTGTTTAATTAACATAATTATCTAATACTAGCTGGGGGCCTACCGCCGAAGCCGAAGACGCCGAAACCACCGGATTTTTTGATTGCGAAAATGAAACTACTGCTTAGATTGTTGATCTCAGCTGATAGAAACTCTGAGAGCTCTACCAACTAAGCTGAAGATGTTCGTCAGTAACTTTAACTTAAGACCAATTTTTGGAATCAAAACTACCGACGTTAATCGGCTTCAGCTTCGGCAGTAGGCCCCCTGGCTATACAGGAGATACATTGGTGGAAATGTATGGTTGGATAGCCCTGGTAGGATTTGGTCCAAAAGGGATAAGAGGGACAATAGGCTATTTGACTAACATTTTTTTCGGTTTGATATGTAGGGACGTCTCCATAATACAACCATAGGTGAAAGAATTACTTCGATAGCACAAAAATCTCTCGAAATATGGTAATTTGGAAATCACAATTTTTAGACTGCCCCAAAACGCTCCATACAAAAGACTACCGAATTATGACGTCACAGATTTGTATTTTGTAAGCATCAAATGAGAAATTTGTACGACAGCTATGTTAAATATTACTTTTATGTGATTAGTACCATAATAAAAGTTATAGCATTTTTTATTGCTTCTCCAATGGAAATATTATTTTTTAATAATTTCATACTTTTAAAATGGACTTTCCCGCCAAACTTTGATCGACGCTAAAAAAAAGTCTGACTGAAGATATTAGAATGAAAGTTTGCAGATGTTTATAGTTTTGTGTATTTTACGATATTGTTAAATAATTTATACAATTTTTAAACATTGGAAAATAGCCTATTGTATTCTAAATGCAAAATGCACTTCAAAAACCATCATTTAGCCTCCGGTCTTATGATTCAAATCGTACACTGAAATTTTTTTCAACAGTCAGAAAATCTCTAAAATCATAAAAAGTTCAGCGAAGATTGGCGGTAATTGTGTTTAACTTAGCTGGTAGAAAGCATAGAGTTGTACCGACTAAGGTAAAGATGTTTATTATAAAACTTCATTCATCATCTTTTATGGCGACTAAAAAATCCGGTGGTGGGTGGTAATCGGCTTCAGCTTCGGCGGTAGGCCCCCTGATCCGACAAACGTTGCCCTATCTTCTTAACTATGAATATTGAATTAGTTTCGCGCTCGCTGTCAAATGACTGACAGTTCTGTCAAACGCCATAAAGTTACATAAAACAAGAACCGTTAATATGTTCGTTTAGTTTTCTTAAATTTTCCGTGCAATTTTCTTAATTTTTAACCTTCAAATTCAAATGATTTATTTTGCTAAAAACATAGGTACAAAATATAGTTGTTGGTATGAATAAACGATCCATTATGTTCTGCCTTTTTCAACACTTTAGGCATGCAAAATGTCAAGATTAATAGCAAATTTAATTAAATTAATTATAAATGTCCGGTTAAGTAATTCTGATAGTCAAAGGAAATTTCTTGTTATTTAATGTCAAATTCATATGTAATTTTATATCAAAGTTGTATTTAGTTGATGTCAAATTGTAGAAATTCATTAAGGGAGTAGAAACATTTGTCAATTAACCAATTATGCAATTTATTTTTGAATTGTGCGACGGGTAGCTCCGTAATATCACATGGAATCTTGTTATAAATTTGTATAGCCATATGAAAGACATTTTTATTAACTACACTTAATTTCTTTCCATGTACACACAGCTTATTGCCAATCCTACTTCTTTGTTCCCTTGTACGAACATCTTTCCTTGTGCTGAAAATAAGAAATAAAACATAAAAAGAAATAGAAATCGGTCCAGCCGTGAGAACTGAAGCACGCAAAGTAGTGTAGATTAAAATTACCGATTAAGACCTGGGTCCCTACCGCAGAAATTTGTGCTTATAGCACAGAATAAAATACAGCAACATATAGTAATAAGCTGAACCTCTAGGGACGGAGGCGCTCCACCGATTGAAGTCCGATTTTCGCAATCAAAAAACCGAATGGTAATCGGCTTCAGCTTCGGCGCTAGGGCCCCAGGGGGTCTACCACCTATTTCTAATTCCAATCGCATATTTGGATTCCAAAAATAGTTTTTTGATTAATACCTTGAATTTTTTTATTATAAGTTATAGGTAAAATACTTAAAATTAGAATTGAAAGTACTAAAGCAATAACTCCTCCTAATTTATTAGGAATGGATCGGAGAATTGCATAGGCAAATAGGAAATATCATTCTGGTTGAATATGTTCTGGGGAAGTTAATGACAAATGACAAACTTCTTCAGCTTAGTCGGTAGAATTCTAGGGTTTCTACTAATTAAACACTAGTACCAGCTAAACACAGGTACCATAAATCTAAGGTGAAGTTTTTTTTTTTTATACTACGACGGGTGGCAGACAAGCATACGGCCCGCCTGATGTGAAGCGGTTACCGTAGCCATATTAACGCTCGCAACATAAAATATTGCTCGCGCGCCGCCATCCCCGCTGCCAACGCAGCATCTCCTTCCTTTCTTTCTGGTGACCTCACTCACTCGCAGGAACACAACAACCCTCAAGGGAATTGTTATTTGGCTGCGGTATTCTGTGAGGTGGAGGTACATTCTCCAGTCGGGTAGCTTACAATTACGCTCCCTACCTCTCTTTTCGCCAGAGCTTCGTTTGTCAGTTAGCAGGGTGCACCACGTGCAGGTGAAGTTGGCTTTGGTTCAAAGATCTTGATGAACCACTTACACCCCAAAAGTTTGATATTCGCAATCAAAAAATCCAATGGTAATCGGCTTCAGCTTCGGCGGTAGGGTGAACTTGCAAAAAAAGCAACACTACCCTCATTGTTTTATTGGTCCATCAATCGCCAAGATGCGTTCTGCCTCCGGGTATACATTCCCGAATGCGATAAAATCAGCACAGTCGCGCGGCTGCTGTACCCTTATCAAGATTCAGCAAACTGCGACCGCGGGTCGTTCCATACAAATTGTATAGCGTATCTCCAACTACTTTTGGGCATAGTTAACCTCATACTTCTCCTGTACGATGTTCTTGCCCGCTAATGGGGCCGATTCGTCGCATCAATGGTGTGAAACCCGCGAGATACCATTAGAGATTGTATGGATTTGTATTTGTTAAGGTCTGCGCTGGTTGTTGTGAGATTTGTTATTGCTGTATCTACTATATTTGTTGAAATAACAGTGGTACAATCGAAATGGTGAGATCGAGATTATCTTTGAAATAACAGCCTATTTCTAAGCTTATTTCTATTGACCAGGTAAACAAGAATACAATTTATCTGATTAATGTTAATGTTTAGTGTTAGTAGTATATATTTACTAGGCCGAATTCTTGCCCACGAACCGAAATCAAGGTTGAGTGGAGTGTATGTTTTAATGGAAAATGATCATTCCCTAAGGACATGATCGATCTCAATTTTTTTTCGACACATACCTCAAGCATGTGACAAGTTTCATTTTTTTTATACCACCAAACAAGCATACAGCTCGCCTGATGGAAAGCAGTTACCGTAGCCTATGAACGTCTGTAACACCAGAGGCATCACACGCGCGTTGCCGACCCTGTAAAGACCTCTTCACGCCCTTTTTCATCAAAATCATTTCCGTGGTTTTGGAGCCTATTCCTTTCCCAGAGTGACTATTCGGCCTGTGACCTACACCACATTTGAGGAGCTCGATGGCGTCATTCCAATCGATCACGCAAGTTAAGCAACGGTGACCGCAGCTTGCCTATGGATGCTTCTCCATACTTCGGAGGGCACGTCCCGGTTGCTGTCATTATTCGACAGTCGTTAAGCCAAGTCGGTATAGCCTTTGGGTGACTTGAAAACACTGGCCGCGGCCAATCTGCGGTTGAGCAGCGTGGTGGAGTATGCTCTAAACTCCCTTTGATTGAGGGGAGACCTGTATCCCAACAGTAGGATGATTGTGGGTTGATGCTAACCTCATTTGCACGTGGTAAATACTGCTTATTTACTAACGAGGCTCTGGTGTAAGAGATGCATAGCTAGGCACAGCGTAATTTTAAGCTGCCCGACTTGGGAAATACATTCACCTCAGAGAATACCGCAGCCAAATAACAATTCCCTTGAGGGTTGTTGTGTTCCTAAGAGTGAGTGAGGTCACCAGGAGAGAAGGAGTTGCTGCGTTAGCAGCGGGGGTGGTAGCGCGTGTACAATAGTAACCTCTTCACGCAGTTTGGCATTCAACAATGGGATTTTCCAAGAGAAGATACTCGTACATGGCAAAAAAGTGGAATTTATTCAAAATTATTATAAACGTTTACAAAAAAAAAATAACAATCTCCATATTACATTGTTGCTGCTGGCAACCACGTGAGCCCTACCTACCTACCTACCTACCTACTTGTTGTAAATTAATCTCCATACTACATTATTTTGACAAAATATGTGATTAAAGACAATAAATTGAACAAACAACCAATGCAAATAAGACAAAAAACGGTCAATTTACATTTCCCGCTTCGCTTGGTGAGAAATTTAAGATAAAATGTCGCTGACCACACGCCCGGCCACAGCTACCGTGTGTCAATGTGACACGCGGTGTGACACCTTATCGACAAAAGAGAAACACAGCGAAATTTCGTGAGTTTCTTCGAAATCGCCGCAGCAAAACCGTCTGACCGCTTGTCAGTTAACGTTAACGCGGTGGACCGAAAAGATCCACGTTAAAGGGATATTGAAGAAATATAAAAATGTGAATACGCCGCTGGACTATAGTCAGGTAAAAATATTATGACTTTTTCAACACACTTGCTAATAAAGTGGATCTAATTTCATGAAACCTATAATCAAACTTCATATTTAAATATATCTATTTAAATACGAAGTTGCCTGAAAATTTCAACTTGTATGTGTTTAATAAATAAAACTTTCACACAAATATAACTTTTATTTTCTCTGTAATAAAGAAGACTTTAAAATCCCCATTTTGTACGTGGCTAAAACGCTATCCGCCAAAAGCCAAAAAATTTTCACAACTCGTTTTATAGTTTTTTAGCATTATTTCTTTACAATTGTGTTGAAAAACGTCGTATGATACACGTGTGTATTGATGATTACCGTCCTCGGCTCTCTTAAGACCCTCGCCTAAAGGCTCGGGTTTCAGCGGTAATCACCAACATTACGCACTTGTACCATAATTACCCAACTGCCTAAGAGTGGGTTATGTTATGTTATGTTAGAGCGTATGAATGTAAGTATAATAAGTATATTATATATATAGTAATTATATAAATAGTTGATTTCCGCTAACTTGCCAGAACATTATAAACATTTTCCCCTCTGACTTCACAACAGTAAATATAATGAAAAAAAAATTAGCCGCTATCACCTTCCTGATCTCAGTTGAAAAGAGCACTCGACCATTAACAAAGCTCAATCTCAATTAGGCGAGGAGATGATTTGTCCATTTTTAAAATATTTATAATTTATCTAATTATCTGGCTACTCTAGAGCCTAAAAGTGTTTGACGGATTTTAATATATGAGGTGTCATTACATTAGTCTCAGATATAATAATAAATATTTTTCTGGACAATTTACACAGCGCCATCTAGTCCCAAATTAAGCAATTTGGGACTAGATGGCGCTGTGTAAATTGTGCAAAGCTTGTGTTATAGGTACTAGACGACTGATAAATGTACTTAAATACATTTTTTTTCTTTTTGTAAATACATACTTATAATACATAGAAAACACCCAGACCAAGACAAACAGACATGTTCATGCACACAATGTGCATAGATATATACCAGTCTATATAGTACTCTATGAGTATATATACTAATCACAGATATACAGAGTATACTAATTACAGAGTAGTATATACTCATGCAGAACAGAAGCCGAAAAAAAGGTTTCACAGTGTTCAAAACAAATTTTCTGATCGAAAATAATCTCCTAACACTTCAAAATGGTAATTCGTAGCGTAACGAACGTTAGATAGATCACGTGACATTTGTCAATTCTCATACTAAAATGTTCGATTTTGACAAATGTCACGTGATTTATCTAACGTTCGTTACGCTACGAATTACACTTGGCTAGGGGGGCAGATCTCTTTCTCTATGTATATGATTTACATCTTTTGCCTGATCCACAGGTTTCTTTTTCGCGGCATTATCCTGTACTTAACCCTCTTTGCAACAGGAAGTCTCACAGTCGACTTTTCTGTTCAGGTCGACTCAATTTCATATGTGAAGACTAGCACGACACTTTCCTTTTGAAGTGATTCATTTGTTATCCATGCTTGTGAAACATTTTTTTTTTACTTCTAATGTATTTATTATGTATAACTATGAGTATATTCGAGAACTTTTACATATTCTGTGTTAGATCCTTTTCTATGAGATCTTACTACAGTCCTTTTCGTAAGATATGGAGCATTTCCTGCATGTAGAGGATTATTTACAGCGCGCCGCGGTCGCAGCGTTGACACCACAATGATACCTTTCACCCACCTGCCTGTTGCGACCCATAGATTGCCAACAATGTAGCAGCGCTGGACTTTGAATCCTATATATAAATAGTGCAAAGAAAGACGTAATCGCAGCATGACCAATATACTCCAAAAGGATGACAGACGACGTCCGAAGTCGCGGGTTCAATCCCGGCACAAGACAAACATTTGTGTGCATGAACATATATGGTAGGGTATTTTCTATGTAATATAAATAAAACAAAAATAAAAAAAAAATTGTCAGACAAATTACACAACGCCATCTTAATCGCCCCAAAGTAAGCGAAGCTTGTGTTATGAGTACTAGACAACTGATAAACTTACGTAAATACATTTTTTTTTGTAAATACATACTTATGATACATAGAAAACACCGAGACCAAGACAAACAGACATGTTCATGTACAAAAATGTTCGTCCTGTGTGGGAATCGAACCCACGAGCGTTGGTGTCGAAGCCGCGTCATTGACCGCTACGCCACCGAGCTCGTCAATAATAAATATGTAATTACAAAAAAAAAATAAGTACAATTATCAGTTGTCTACTTAGTACTCATAGTATAAGCTTTGCGCATATTATTTGGGACTAGATGACGATGTGTAAATTGTCGAGAAATATTTATGTTTATTGGGTGGATACTGACTTGGCGACTAAATTTGATATAAAACATACCAAACCTAACCTAACCTCTTCTCTCTTGTTCTTATTCTTCTTCTTTCTGTGGCTCATTTAGTATTTTTGTGGCTATGGAGATGAGATCTGGGTGAACTAAATACCGGGCTATTATTATATATTTATGTGTTATGTTAATTACATAAAATTTTAAAAAAATAATACAATGTACAATAAACGACTAATCTACTACTAATCTTAAAACTACTTAAAAATAAAACTAATAAAAAGAACAAAATACTGATCTATTCCTCGAAAATATCGGTCCCAGCCATGCGGCCCCTGCCGCGAGGAAACGCAGCCAGTGTTCTTGCCTCCCTAGGCAAGAACACTGGCTGCGTTTCCTTGCTGAATTGCAATGGTTACTTTCTGAGCGAAGAAAGAGCCAGCCCCCTGTCTCCAGAGACGGCAACCAGTTTTGATGAAATTACTGAAAGAAATTTCTTCGCAGATGAGCCCTATGGACCAAATGTATATATATATTTCGTTTGTGGCTTATGTTATTATTTTCCATATTTATTTAGTTGTCCAAAAAGATACGAACGGCCTAGGCCTATAACTACCTCATTTCTAATTCTACTGAATACTGCAACCGGAATTGATGTATTCTGGTTTGCTATGAAGACATTTCGTCTTAGTTGGCAGTAAAATCCGACATCCTTGTTATTTATAGGCCACAACATGCATTTAAATCATATGGCCTGTCCAGTGCAAGATGAATAAGAGAAAACGTTGAAAAGCATAAATTCTAGATTATTATGCATGCATTATTATGAGTGCAATCGACTCATGCATTAAGAATTGGGTATTTAATAGGACAGCTAATAGTATTTAATAGAGGGTCTATACTATACTGTACAACGTTCCTTGTCCTCAATCGAAGTATACAATACAATACAATATACGTTATGGCACCAAAAGAAAAGATAAATATACAATGAAAAACATTAAGTACTAGTACAAAGGCCGTCTTATCGTCGAGAGATCTCTTCCAGACAAGACAACCGTAGAGTAGAGGACATATAATCTGAAATTAAGGTAGGCGTTGCGACTATTCATTACTATGAGTAATAAATTACATATACTTACATACAATGCTAAAATATACATATAAATAAATATGCATCCCTAGTCCAAGACTAAATTCATCATATTAGTTATATCATCAGCCTGTATCTACCCACTGCTGGATATAAGCCTTCCCCAATGCTTTCCACTAAATACGATCCTCCGCCTTCCGCATTTTTTTTTATACTACGTCGGGTGGCAGACAAGCATACGGCCCCTCTGATGTGAAGCGGTTACCGTAGGCATATTAACGCTCGCAACATAAAATATCGCTCGTGCGCCGCCACCCCCGCTGCTAACGCAGCATCTCCATCCTTTCTGGTGACCTCACTCACTGGCAGGAACACAACAACCCTCAAGGGAATTGATATTTGGCTGCGGTATTCTGTGAGGTGGAGGTACATTCCCCAGTCGGGTAGCTTACAATTACGCTCCCTACCTCTCATTTCACCAGAGCTTCGTTAGTCAGCCAGCAGGGTGCATCGCGTGCAGGTGAAGTTGGCTTTGGTTCAAAGATGTTGATGAACCACTTACACCCCAAAATCACCGCATCCTCAAATTGGTCAAAAAATTGGTTTAGTTTATCAAAAATGCCTGCCAATCTATACCTACAAACAAAGTCACGTGCATTACTAGTCGTCGATAAAGTAAAACAAACATAAAAATGGCCGTCATGCTGTCACAATAAAATACCATAAACGTGTCCTACCGTTATTCGAGCAGTAGGGCTCCCGCGGCGTACTTCCTGAAACAATAACGCAGGTTAAGCGAAGGAAGTTATTACCGCCTCTGTGGGATTTACTGTAATGGGAGATGGTTGTGATGTTTATGAAATACTAGCGAATGCTTGCGGCTTCGTCTGGACTTAAAATAAATAAAAGGTGATAAATATAGAGGAGCTCGTTGACATCGTTGCGCGTGTCAGTCTAATCGATCACGCAGGTTAAGCAAAGTCGACCGTAGCCTAACAATGGATAGGTCTATTTATCGCGAGCTCCTCCGTGCTTAGGAGGGCACGTTAACCGAAATCGAGGTTAAGTGGAGCGAGTAGATTCGCCGAGTATATGTTTTCACTTGATTTCAATGGAAAATGTAATTGATGATCATTCATCATACATGATGATCTGAATTATTTTTCGACGCAAATGCTATGGATGCTCCTCCGTACATCGAAGGGCACATGTTGTTTATTCGACAGTCGTTTAGCCAAGTCAGTGGTCTTTGGGCGGCTTGATAACACTGGCCTCCGCTAACCCGCAGTTGAGAAAAAAATATTTCTGATAACTTCACTCACTCATAGGAACACAACATCCTTCATAGGAATTATTATTTGGTATTATATAAATAAGAAGATTCCTACTAAAAACCGAACCGAAACAAAAGACCTGACTGAAAATTCTACATTTTTTTTTTGTTTTCATCCTCCATTTTTTTTTCACGGACGTCGTATTAAAATTACGTCACTATCACAGCTGAGACGAATTGAATGACATCTCATATGTTGAAATACATCAAGCGATTTACGTTACAGAGCGTGTCAAAGAAATATACATACATGCATACACTCGAAAAACATAACCCTCCCTTCTTCGACAGTCGGGTAAAAAAAATTGATGTGAACAGGCTTGAGCCATGAACTCGCCACAGAATTATTCCGGGAATGATATGACAACCAATATACTATCATACCTTCACATCGCTGACCTCTTCCGCCCAATTTATACAACACTCATTTTAACTAATAAGTTAGATTATTTTTGTTGTTATAATTATTTACATTCTTCTACAAACCTATGTTAAAGTAATCTTACCGATTTACTTCATATTAGGGTGAGGCCAAGCGAGCGTAATTTTGTGAGTTGTGAGTCGCGTAATTTGCGTCGGTTACATACAAATGACGAATTCAGTTTACGTCGTCACTGTACATTTATATGAAACCGGTGTTAATGACGCGACTCACAACTCACAAAATTACACTCGTTTGGCCTCACCCTTAAGCACCAGCTGAGAGAGAGCCTGGAGATCTGTAACACAGGTTTTTAAACCTAGATCAGGGGCCCTACCGCTGAAGCTGAATCGTTTACCATCGAATATTTAGATTTGAAGTATAGGTCTTACGTTTAAGTTATTGACAAACACCTTCATCTTAGTCGATAGAGCTCCAGAGTTGCTACCCGCTAAGCTAAACACAATGAGGGTCTTTTGGCAGCACTGTAGCGTAGAGTCCAATCATCTGTCAATTCATAGCATCTTGTCAAATGTCTTGTTGTTGTCTTGTCGTCTTGAAGTTTTACTGTCAAAAAATTCAGTACACTTTGACGATCTGAACCCGACGCCTACCTAGCAACATCTGGTGTCAGAAAAAATATCAAACATCTCCATTACCACCAATGTAAGCAAAAGTTTGTTATTTGCAATAAAACAATCCGGTAATCGGCTTCAGCTTCGGCAGTAGGGCCCCAGATTCCAGACTCTCAGAAGGTCTTACCAGTGCAATGTCTGTAATGTACCTACTACTCTACTGTACAAACTTTGTGAGAAGTAAATAAAGTTATTATTATTAGTATCTCATTTTTATCACGGGTCAAGCCCGGTCATTTGATAGGCGCGCGCGGGGATATGGATCCAACGCGTAGAGGCCCCTTTGAGAAGTTTGATGTAATGTTGTACGCCCGCCGTGACCCGCTCCAGGATATATCAATGGAACGATATACCCATGAGCAGATCTCGGCAGGCGTTAAGATTATTACAAAGTGTGATGGAAAATAAATGGGCTATGGAAATGAGATCTGGGTGAACTAAATACCCGGCTATTACAGAAGAGGGACGGACGCCTGCCATAACTGCTTCATTTGCTATAATATTAGTATAGTATTTTATTTATTAATTGCATTCATACCTGTAATAATTACAAATGGTATAAGTAAATTCATAAGTTCACATATTTGACCCTGGCATAATATTTTTTTGAGACAAAACGATGTTCTTGTCTTTAAAGAATTCGTCTCTAATGTATATGTTATTAATGAGCAATGGACTTAGCACCCTTTCAATCACTCTCTCCGATTGTTCACTGTTTCTGTTTTCGGGGATTTTATTAAGTACAACTTTTACGGCGATATCATTGAGAATAGTACTGTGCAATTTTAAAGTAATAATTACGAAATATACAAATACATTAAACTAAAACTAATCTAAAACCTATCCAATTAATCTAAAAACCAAAGAAAAACTTATGGGATAAAAAATTATATATACAAAACTTACAAACAAAAAATATCCCCAAGATCGTTGTCTTTCGGCAGTGTCCCCAGAACACTGGCAGCATTACCTCGCTGGATAGCTATACTTATTCTCTGAGCAAGGTAATGGCCAGCCTTCTGGTTATAGGACGTGTCGACCAATTTTTTAGAGACATCTCTGAATAATTTGTGGGCTGACGGGCCCCACGGCCCCATGGTCTCTACCTCAAACGGCTCAAATATGTAACTGTTGCTTAAATTACTATATTTGCGGCGTTTGAGGCATTCTGCAGAAGCCGCTGCGGCACCGGCCTTAGACCCTGTAGCCGTGAGGTGGGACGAGGCCAGGGTATCGACGCATGTAACGTCCCACACCAAGGCACGTCCCAGCCTCCAGGGCAACAGAGTAATTCCATCAGGTCTCTTGCCATCGTCTCGAACCAAACCATTAGGTTCTAGAATGGCTGGAACGCAGACGCTGACAAGAGCCCGTCAAATGATTTCAAAATCTCAAAGAAAAAAAACCACGCTGCTCAACTGCGGGTTGGCGGAGGCCAGTGTTTTCAAGTCGCCTAAAAGCCAAGTCAGTGGACATGGCTTAACGACTGTCATCTAATGACATCCATCGGGACCGACGGCTTAACGTGCCCTCCGAAGCACGGAGGAACTCGACATAGATAAACCCATCCGTGGGCAGGCTGCGAGGACATTGCTTAACTTGCGTGTTCGATTATACTGACACCCGCAACGACGTTATGGAGCTCCTCAAAGACTTCATTAGAACACTTTTCTCTATTCGCCGTATTCTGTAAACGCGATGGATCCTATCCATCGCGTTTATGAATTAATGAAGTCTTTGAGGAGCTCCATAGGCTATTTGACCAACGTTTTTTCGGTTTTATTATGTAAGGACGTCACAATAATAAAACCACACGTGAATGAATTACTTTGATAGCACAAAAATCTCTTGAGATATGTTATTTTGAAAATACAATTTTGGATTTTCCAGAAAACGCTCCATACAAGTAGTATCCTAGTAGCCTGCTACTAGGTTATGACGTCACAAGCAAGTATTTTGTATACAGTAAATCAGAAATTTGTACGACATAGCTGTCGTAATTAAATATTACGTTTATGTAATTAGTATAATAATAAAAGTTGTAGTATTTTTTATTGCTTCACCAATGGAAATATTATTTTTTAATAATTACATACTTTTAAAATGGACTTTCCCGCCAAACTTTGACCCTAAAATAAGTCGGACGGAAGATATTAGAATGAAAGTTTCCAGATCTGTATAATTGCGTGTATTTTATGATATTGCTAAATTATTTATACAATTTTTGAACATTGTCAAATAGCCTATTGGTGGAGGCTGAGTATCCACTCCAGGGATCCTACCGCCGAAACTGTAGCCGATTACCATCGGAATTTATGACCGCGAAAATATATCTTAGGTTTAAGTTAATGACAAACATCTTTAGCTTAGTCGGTAGAGCTCTATGGTTTCTACAAGGTACGCTAAACACAATTACCGCCAATCTAAGCTGAACCACACCCCGGCCACTCCATACAAATGGCTCGTCGTTTACTACTACATAAACAATGACGTCTGTGCAGAGCGTGAATGAGCGTGTGTGCGTGCGGCGCCATACAAACTGTTCCAGATTTGTCTCAGAGGGGAGGTGAGGTCGACTCGAGAGAGCGGCAGGGAGAGGCCATACTGTACGTAGTACTATTACTTATACTGTGGCTGAAGTTTGATTTTCGCAATCAAAAAATGCGATGGTAATCGGCTTTAGCGTCGGCGGTAGGTCTCCAGATGCAACCCTGACTCTGCCAAGATTGTCAAACATGAGGAACGACTCAAGAAAGAGAGAAAGAGGTTCCTATATATTATTCAATTAGATCCTGTGTAATGCAGAAAAGATCCAACCGACACTTTGTTACTTTTAAGTTAAAGCTATTTAAAGTTTAATTGGAATAACCATATCACGCAGTATAAGTTTTGGGAAGTACAGTCATCTAACTGTTGGAATCTGTTGCGAATATACAAAATTCGATTTGAAGAATCTTGCCATGTATAACTCTCAATTTGGCATAGTTTGTAGGTTGGATGTATTCTGCATAACAGGGTCCAGCCCCTTTACATCTCTTATTGCGATTCAATAACTGAATAGAATGCTTGTTCATACCAATGAATAAGCGACTCTATTTCAAATGAAATAGAGTCGCTTATTCATTGGTATGAATACTCTATTTCAAATGAAATAGAGTCGCTTATTCATTGGTATGAATAAGCAATCTATTCAGTTATTGAATCGCAATAAGAGATGATGGTAAGGGGGTTGTTGTAAGTGATTGAAAAATCGATAAAAGTAAACCTACGATAAATACCTCTAGTTAGTAAGTCCAATAATTTGCTCGAAAAATGAAATTCCGGTCTAAACATTTCGTTGCACATAAATACAAATCACTGTAACACAAAATAATTTGGTAACTCAATTCTGTCACAGAACCAACTTATTGTTACGCGCGCGCGCCCAAATTGATCTTGTTATCAAATATTGTTACTAAATAATTTATCACTATTCATTACCGCACTGTAATAAGAGTACTACAATAATTTTATTTCATAACTAGAAAGACTATAAAAAAATAGTAATTTGTTCAAAAGTTTTTTTTCTTTTTTGTTACACAAAATCCATAGAGGTATCGTTATCATTCGAACGTCACTATCAAACTTCTAAACTTTATTTCACGTTACGTTCGAAATAACACTCCCGAAGTCATTTACGTTCCATCGGTCAGTGTCACGGGAATATATGTCACGAAAATATTGGTTTCAGAAGCATTGGACGAGGCCGATTGTCGCAAACTGTTTAATTATACCGCCTGTCCCGATTCATTAGTGCACTGGGGTCAGGGACGGCTTCGTAAATATATTGTTAAAATCGGGTTTTTTTTTTTGTCTAAGTATATTAATAAATTTATATTGATTGTACGTACAAGTTAACTTCTACACTTCCAGATGCTTCCAGTATAAGATGATTCTACGTAGCAAAATAGGTACGTAGCATTCGTAGCATTACTCAGTATCCTCTTATACTAGCAGTGTTACGGTCTACAAGCACGCGCTTACTGCTTACTATCAGGCAGGTCGTACGATTGTTTGTAAACCAACTGACCGATTGTAAACCGAGGTCCGCTAACCTAAATTAGCCTGTGATGTCTCGATCACATAAATTATTCAACCCCACCTAAACTCGAAGTGAGTTTACCTGGGATGTTAAATAAATAGTAGAGATAAATTTCTCAATTCATCTCTACATTTTACACTGTTGTTTATGTATAAATCAGTTGTTTAACGGAAGCAACGATAGTAAAATCTTATAGTTGATTATATCGATTGAAGGTATGTTTTGTATGTCTGCATGACGTGGCAGTATCAAGATTTTGATCAAATTTAGTATGTAAGCATGAATGTAGGAAACGTAAACATAATTTTTAAATTCGTTAGTCAGTAAATGAAATTGATATATATGTATACTCTTTTTTGAGATTTTGAAATCATTTGAACAATATCGCAAGATTCACTGAAAGATTAGGAATGATAAAATTCATTATAGCGATGCAAGCAAAGGTGTCGCAAAACTTTAATATAAACAATTTACAGTATCATTGAGCCCAGTAAATTAATAAGACATTAATCATAACGATTCGAATTGCATCCTATAACTTTCATTTTTATTGCCCAGTTTCAGATAATATGCCAATTTGAACTAAGACCTCAGTGAAAGTCCCATAAAGTGCTTTAAGCCCGCTATGTACAAATGGAAACCCTTCGCTGGCCAAAGGTTTACACCCAGAGTTCCTCATTCATATAACTGCCACCATAAACAAGGCGAACAATACACTCCGACACGTATTTTAACGACAGAAAACTGTATTCAAAGTAACTATCCCATTGAAAACAGTCCAGTGTTGCCAACATTTAAACATTTTATTTACTCGATCCTAAGTACGGCCCGCGGATTGTCTGGAGAGGTCAGGGTTGCCGACGCTCGTCTTTTGACCCCTACGCAGCTGTCTCCTACCAGCACACGATAAAAATAAGTAGCTATCCCACTCGCACAGGCCGCGACACTTTGCTTGACTTTTAACCCTTCACGTCATTGTCGGCGCGGTCCTTTTCTGTTCTAAAGCGGTCCTCATATGCCCGTTTCGCTCGAACGGGTTATGACATATCGGTCGCCTTATGACCCGAACATCGGCGGATGTGCTGTCCTCTTTTATCGCTAGTTTTTATTATACACGCGTCCTTGTCCTACGTGTCGCGACCCCTACGACTAGCCACTTGAATAGATTAGGTGTTTTCGAATGTGGTGTGGGTTCAATATTCATTGATAGCCGGTTCGTTGGTATTTAAAATGCAAGACGGGTATGATTGTTTCCTTTGACTTTCTTTGAGGTTGTTTGAATGAGTAACGTCGTGAGCTTATCTGATGCAAACTCATTTAAAAGGAAGAGAGGTAACGTATAGTGAGACTTCGCCAAACAAGCCGAAGAAGTACCTCAACCTTTGCATAAGTCGGTCGTCATCAACTTAATATTCATACTACGACCTGGAGTATGAGTCTCCTCACATTCGAAAGGATTTAGAGCATAGCTGTTACTCCACCATGCTGCTCAACTACGTGTTGGCAGAGGTTAATGTCTCGAAGCCGTCCAAAGGCTACTTGGTAATTAGGAGATTAGGTGATTTGATTTGACGGACTCTATGCCTACAGCTAATGCGCATCTGTGCATCTACCTTCCAGTTATATTACAGGATTCCGACTATCTCGTCTAGTAAACCAACCAGACAAGAGAACCTTTACCCGCACCGCCATCGCGCTCGGTAAACCAACCGAGCACTCAAGGAGATTCACAGCAGGTATCACTTTCGCCTGCAAGCCGACTTGGGCACTCTTAAACTGCTCCGGTGGTTTGACGACAAGCGGAAAAAAGTTAATCAATCTATATACATGTTAAGGTCAATATTATAAAATAAATAAATAAATATTTCAGGTTTCAGGTCCGATTAGACTGACACGAGCAACGACCCCATCGAGCTTTTCAACCTTGCCATAAACCCTCCGCAAAATAAGGTGCTTCAGATATTTGTTGTCCTTCTGGTAAAATAACACAACAAATCTCTAGATTTTGTAAGTAAGCTAGATCTTCACAGGTTCTGGATCTCCAGGAACTGTAATGATGCAGCATTGACAGATATAACAGAGAAAAATCCTGTGTGACTTTTCTCTGTTATCTGTTATATTTCTCTGTTATATTCACATTTACGCACTTTGTATGGTCGTATCCCGGTATGCCATAGAATTTTTCAAAAATCGTTTCTTAGCGGATGCGTACATCATAGCTAGCTGTATTCCAAACTTCAAGCCGATCCATCCATTGCATTGAGCTGTGCGTTGATAGATCAGTCACTAACGGCTGCCTTTTATTTGCCTTTTGCAGTGTAGATTCTACGATGCAGAAAACTTTCTTAGCACATGCTTTGGGTTCTAGGAAAGTTCTACATGTAAAGATGGATGAGTCTATCAGTCTGTTAGAATTTCATTAAAAAAACAGCTATTTAGGTGTGTTCTAGGATACCGTAGAAGTACGCAGGTGGAGCGTATCGCAGTCCGTAGTTTTTGCGGCGTTTGACCCGCGGCGATCGAGAGCGTGCCGAGAGCTGCCGCCGACAACGATGTACGAACGTTACTGTAGTTACCGTATAAAAAAACATAAACTTTTTCTAAATATACCTATATAAGGAAACATGAGTGACAGAAAAACTATTAACGCACAGTTCGAACCATTGGATGGATCGGTGATGAAATTTCACGAACAGGTTGTCTTGTAAAAATTTTCAAAAAATCTTTCTTAGCGAATGTCTTTACATTCGAATTTTTGAAAATTTTTACTATAAAATAAAATTATAATTGATGAACAAATATTATATTATAAGAGAATTGGGAATTCATCATAACACTAGGCCACACGCGACGAAATGACATGTTAGCAAAAAGAGTACCAGCGCAGTCAGCAAGCGTCTGTAGACAGACAATCAGCACATAAAGTTAAAGTACTGGTTGCATTACTATGCTGTGCATCTATCCCCTGGTAGATATAGGCGCGCATTTTCAAATACGCCATATGCGATCTTCCGCATTTTGCATCCACCCACATCCGACCGCTCCTTTGAAGAAGCTCCTTTGTTCTACATCAAATTCGGTTCAAGAAACCCCAAGAAGCTCTTTCGATTGCTCATTGTACGTATTTCAGTCTTTGGATCAGCACAACGCGAGGTCAAGTTTCTACATTGATGGTCGTGGCGTTTACAATATATACCTACTGAGATCCCTCTAGGCTAGGATATATAATACTGACGAAGAATTAATTGTAGATAGCAGTACAACTAAAGAGCAACCAAATACTACGAGTAGGATCCTTGCATATGGACAAATATTTGCTTGACTTGTAAATATTCGGAAACTGGATGTGGCATATTATTTAGTTATCATGGCAGAAAGACACAAGGTATGTTCTTTAGTGGAAATTGTGGACACGTGATTTGAACTCACCTACGTCATCAGCTGTACTTTGTACGGAAAATGACAGGTTTTGACAACCAAATTCGTGACGTAGACTTGGCAACATACGGCAAGCACATACTCGTAGCACACCCCGGCCACTCTATATAACCGTCGCGACATTAACTACTACATAAACAATGGCATCTGTGCAGAGCATGAATGAGCATGTGTGCGTACAGCGCCATACAAACTGTTCCAGATTTGTCTCAGAGGGGAGGTGAGGTCGATACGAGAGAGCGACAGTACTTACGTACTCTTAAATCGAGTTTTAAGGTCTTAAGATCAGTTAGTAGAGTCTTAAGGTCAGTATAATTCTGTGCTCCATCTTTCTTTATTGAGTACCTCGTTATTTAATCAGCAGTACGTGGCTTTAGCTCAAACATAATGATGAGCCACCTACTGCCATTGAAATGATGTAAAACAATTAGAGGTAATGAAGTACCTCCTCTATCCTAGCTTCATCTTAGGTGCATGTTAAGAAAGCGCGCTGGCCGGCGACGAACGGCGCGTGCGCACTCCGTGTTTTTGCCGCGATGAATATTTATCGCCGGCCGCGACCATTAGCGTTGCGCTAGTGTCGCCAGTAACATCAATTTTTGTGGATAGATATGTAATTTATGACGAGAAACTAATTACAATAGAATCTCACTAATCCGGCACTTCAGTAGACCGACACGTCTAATAATCCGGCACCCTTCGACCGCACCTCCCCCGCCACTCTTCAATTAAACTTAAAGTAATAATAATCTTTTAAAACAATGTATGTAATTACAAGTAAATTTTGAGATGTTACTGTCATGAAAACGTGTAGAACAGGAATCGAAATAAATCATATTTTTAGGGTTCTGTATGAATTCGTGGAGGTATCAAGCTGAAATTTGAACTGTATACTCAGGTCTACGGTCCCATGAAGTTGTAAAAAAATCAAACTGCTAAGTTTACGTAGAAAAAAGTTACGGCCGTTTATTCAGCAAAAAACGCATATTTCGACACACTCAAGGGAATCAAAACCTATAGGGTACTTCCCGTTGACCTAGAACTATGAAATTTGGCAAGTAACATCGTTACATTAGATTACAAGTACAGGAATAAATCTCAAAACTATACATTTGTAAATAGATCTTAAAAAATAGGGGGTCTATATTTTTTATATGGTGTCGAAATTTCAAATTGAAACTACTAGTTCAAATGGGGTATCATATGAAAGGGCTTGATGTACACATTGCAAAATATATTTTATTTATTTTTTTCGACGCATTATTTTTTATTTATAATGAAAAACATCAAATTTAATAATGATACTACGTACCTACGGAACCCTCGGTGGGCGAGTCCGCCTCGCACTTGTCCGGTTTTTTTTTATAAAATGCTTTATTTTATTTTTTATGATTATTCTATAGAAACCAGTAATCCGAACATATTAATTATCCGGCAACCTCTGGTTTTTAATAGTGCCGAATTAGTGATATTCCACTGTAATCCTCTTTTTTGGTAGCAACAATCCTGAGTAGCTATTCATCTATCATCACCTTCGATGGCGTCGGTGCGCGTGTCAGTCTAATCGAACACGATAGTTAAGGAACGTCGACCGTAGCCTGTCCATAGATGGGTTTATTTATCTTGAACTTCTCCGTGTTTCGGAGGCACGTTAAGCCGTCGGTCCCGGCTGCTGTCAACAAATGTCAGTCTTTAAGCCAAGTCAGTGGTCTTTAGGTCGCTTGAAAACACTGGTCTCCGCCAACTCGCAGTTGAGCAGCTTGGTGGAGTATGCTCTCAACAACTCGATTGAGGGGAGACCCGTATCCCAGCAATGGAGTGAATAAAAATTGACGAAGGTGATGGCATACCCTTACGCCTCGATCCTAATCGTGACCTAACAGTAATCATCGACATTCTTTAACTCAGGTCTATTATTATAGGTCTATGGAGTCGATCCATCTACTGTTAGGGTTTGTTAGTCGGTATCATTTTGTAATGTTTAATTTAAGTTAGTAGCACTGGCAACACATTCTTTCAAGCTATTGAATACGCTGGTCTGTGATTGGCTAAACGATATTTGGTCATTTCCGATTGGTAGGTTACTACCAATCAGAATACTTGATTTTTACGCGGAAATGAGACGAAAAGTAGGAACGTAAGCGGCCTTTTGAACATTCTTCGTTGGACTGTGGAACTGGAAGGTTATAATAGAAATTAAAAGTAATACATCTTTCTTCAGTGTTTTTTATACTCCACGCCTAATAGCTATGTCGGAGGTATAGTAACTATATTACAAGCAAGGTTCAAGGATCTTTCCTAAAAGCTATATCTCCCAAATACACCAACGCTACTTCATGTCGGTAGATCGCCTCCATATAAATTATACAGACACAGCGATCCTACCTATAGTTTAGTTAATCAGTTAACTTTTTGCTGGGTAGGTACTTGGTAAGCGCGGTTGTGCTTCTAAACTAATTTTCATAACTTAATTTATTTTTATAAATTTTATGCACCCAAATGATTACTTGTCAATGATTACCATCCTTCCTATATTATGACTTACAATATTATTATATTAAGTCATAATATAGGAAGGATGGTTCCTATATTACTAGGTATGAGGTATATGTTCGCCAATTACATAAATTATAGTTGTTTAAGGAACGACTTTTGTCTGCTTTTCCTGAAGGTTAACTGGTAGAAATTTATTCCTTTAATCACGTGGCTAATAAAAGTTTAAATGTATATTATTTTTTATATCAATAATTAAACAGATTTTTTTTCACGTTATGCGGATCATGCTCTTGTTTACATTTCGTGGTAATAGTTAAAAAAATAAATAAAAAAGAAATCCCATTAATCTCCAACGGCATGGTCACCTGCGAGCGTCTAGCGGTAACCCGCCGATACACTTTCAGTGTGATTGATGCTGCACCGCGATTCAATTACAAGAACATCTGTAACTAGAAAATAATGTCAAGACTGCGAGGTTTCCCCGATAATGAACCTCGGTGAGTTGGAGATCTCGCCGCCCCGGCTCCGAACTGTCTATGTACAACTAGAGAGACATTAACAAAATGCAACATGCTACGCCTACAGATACTTTATAAAAAATATATTTCTTTATTTATTTCATACGATTATTAGCAGTCTAGTTGCGAAATTTTCTAAATGGCAAAAAGTTATAAATCATAATAATAAAAAATAACTTGTATCAATATAAAATAATATTATATTATTATTAGCTTATCTACCCACTTCTGGATATCGGCCTTCCACAATGCCTCAAAATCATTAGAGAGTATTCTATATCCATATCCCATACAAATAGAGAATGGGTGATTGGATTGGAGCCTTCTCAAACTCATTAGAGAGTATTGCCCATGAGTCCCTACGCTGAGCGATTTGACAATTATCGCCAGAGCTTTGCTAGCATGTCGGCAGGCATGGGTGCACCACATATAGGAGCGCCTTAGGCTCTAAAGATGATGGTGAACTTCATATATGCCTATATAAGCCAAATTTCATCCAAGTGCAATCTGCCGTTTACCCGTGAAAGATTAAAGATCCATACACTCATCCATACAGCGATACTCACAAACTTTCACATTTACTGTATTAGTACGATTTTGTTATATAAATCAACTAGGTCTGTTATTTAAAATGCTATAACAAAGTTTAACCATACGTCACAAAGACCTGATTAACATGCTCCAAAATGTCGGACTATTTGTCAAAAATAACAAACAACATTGATTTATGAAACTAATCCACTGTTAGAATTGCAAATAAACTTTAATTCGCTATCATAATTTACAAATGACAATTCTGTTAACAAAGCTGTCTACAAATTAGAATGGATCTGACAAAGGCTGTAATTGATGTCGTTGTTCAGCGTGTAACGACTGCTTTATATGGGGTCGAGTGTATAGCTACTGGGTGAACATTACAGGAATAGTACAGTCCGCTATATTAATTAAGGTAGGTTCTTGAATCAAATCAATTAAAATGCGTATCATGTTTTTTTTTAAATAAAGTGATCGACTAAGATACTTTAAATGATCATTACTCATCATAATCAGGTCATTTTAGTCTCCACTACAGGACTACGACCCTCTCTCGTCCGTCCCAGACAGGAGGATTTGGCCTACACTCCCCACGCTGGCCAGACGAGTTAGGGAGGCCTGATTTAGGTTTGATAATGTCAATGTAATTTCCCTTATTCGCCTTGTACGACATCCACGGGAAGAGACGGAGTGATTCTATTCTAGTCTGCCGGAAAACACACGGCCAATGGTCGTTACTGTATGTTGTTAAAAACAATGTATGCAAATTTTTAATCACTTGATATTTGCACAGTCGTACAGTCGGCGTGACGTACACAAGGCAGGCGGTCATATATGAAAGAGGAGACTGACCTGACTGACTGACACTGCTGGGTCTAGAACTTGAAACATGGAACTCTTCACATAAGTGCCTTAGTTGCCGTAACCGAGCAATAAGGAGAGATCTTAGGATTTTTTTTACCCAATGACATGAAAGTATCTATAATAGTCTATGGCGTTTTGAGCGATTGCGAGTTAGCAAATCAAATCAAAGTCATCATTACATGTATTCACTAATTCTAATTTGTCGCGTGCTTTAAAAAACGAGTTGAACAGGCGCTCCGAGTTCAAACAGTGATACTAAAGTCGCTTGGAAAACACAGGTCTATTCTTTATATCTGTATTATATCTATAAACGTCTTCTATTATATCTATAAAAGACTCTGATCATAACCATATGACGACAAACATATTTACGAGCTCGATGGCCGAATGACGAGCTCGGTGGTCGAATCGTTAGCAATGTCCACTGTGACTCCGAGGTCGTTTGTTTGATCCCCGCACAAGACAAATATTTGTGTGCATGTATTATACGTAAGTATTTACAAAATAAAATGTATTTAAGTATTATATCAGTTATCTAGTACCCATAGTACAAGCTTTGCTTAGTTTAGGCCTAGATGGCCGTGTGTAATTTGTCCAGGAATATTTATTTATATGATGAGTTTGAGTTGATGATCAAATTTTCATGTTATATATATATATATGTGACCACCTGTACCTTCTACCAATAAATTTGAATATGAAATCGGCGTATCGCAGCGCAGGTCATTAGGAGTTGGCGATGCGCGCCTCGATTTTTCACACTTCGACGGACAAATCTTATAAGCAATCTCATTTACATCCAGTTCATATCGCCACTTGCTATTCATTAGACGATTTCTCATTATATCTTGGCTTAGGGTTGCCAACTTCAAAGTTCGAAGAGGTTAAAGCAAAATATTGTTGATTTTTAGTGTAGCGTGCCAAACACATATACGCCCTCTCTGATTGAGTAACTTTAGGCGTATTTCTTTCGCTCCCTATACTAACACGTAATACTCACTCTCCCATAAAATAAAACAACTCTAATCAAAGCAAAACAAAAAAGTAATAGTTATTATTATTTAACTGCGGTGTTCTGTGAACTTGTTAGTACTGGCGATATAACGTCATCCTGCTATGGATGAATGCAGTAACAAAGAAATTTATACTGAATGGATGTCTCTCATCTGCAACAATCCATATTCATCCCACTGTTGCGATATGGGTCTCCCATCAATCGAAGGGGTATACTGCACCACCTGTTCAAATGCGGGTTGGCCGAGGCCAGTGTTTTCAAGCGACCCAAAGGCAACACTGACTTGGTTTAATGACTGTCATGTAATGACAACAGCTGAGATTTAAAAGCGAAAGCGTCCTCCGAGGCACAGTTTTTTTTTTAAATACTACGTCGGGTGGCAGACAAGCATACGGCCCGCCTAATGTGAAGCGGCCATATTAACGCTCGCAACATTAAAAATATCGCTCGCGCGCCGTCACCCCCACTGCCAATGCAGCATCTCCTTCCTTTCCAGTGACCTCACTTACTCGCAGGAACACAACAATCCTCAAGGGAATTGTTATTTGGCTAAAACAGTAGAGCTCAAGATAAATAAACCCATCCATAGACAGCCTATGGTCGTTGCTTAACTTGCGTAATCGATTAGATTGACACGCAAAACGACGCCATTAACATCCGCAATCAAATAAATTAGTCAAATATGTAATACTGTTTTATTATTTAATTTGCTGCCTTGAAATCATAGACAATTTATTGCTCGTCCATCAGCTGAATAGCGAATTGTAGATAGATCTCCCAAAACATGGCATAATCTGAAATATTTATTTTTTAATATTTGAAATACAATGTGGAAAACAAAAAAAAAACTGAAAAAACCATGACATAAAATATACATATGTATATGTAGTAGTAGTATTCCTTCCTTTAAATAAAAACACATTATTTATTTGACACACTTACAAGTAATTAATTCCAATTACTGTACCGTAGATATCACGTTATTGTTATTATAATTAATCGTAATTAATCGTAATCGGGGATTAATTGAGTCACTAATTAATTTAATCATGGCTTGATTTATTCTTTAGGTACTGTTATGAAATATTATTATATTTATTTATAACAGTTACATGTTATTGCAATAATGTATTTTAAAAAAAACTTTTAAACGATTGTCCCGATATCTAACTTCACACGTCGGTTTTTACTTCTGTGTTTACTCTGTTCACGTCGGTTTGTACTATGGGTACTAGATAACATAAATACTTTATTTTTTGTAAATAAATACATAAAATACCTAGCAGACCATGACAAACAGACATGTTCATGCACACAAATATTTTGTCATTTGCTGGCATCAATCCCGCGACCTCGAAGTCAAAGTAGTAATTTTTACCTTCTAGTATTTATTCCACAGTCGTGCTACATTTTTCTTTACTTTTTCTTGTCTAAAAACTAACTGTTGGCAACCCTGTCTCACTCCATGCCCCTAAGTGAAATCTGCGTACGAATGATACGGAGTTTTGATCTCAAACTGTTAACAAATTATAAACAGTCGTTGATTAGACTAAGGCCATTATTTTAACCTGTCGAAAATATAAATTTTATGGGAGAGTTATAATGAGTATTGCTCATCTGTTATGCGTATTTCGGTTCCAATATGAATATATTAATAATTATATGATACTAAAATCATTATTTTATTTTACTAAGCGAGTCGTCTAAATTATTATTCGTCAATGTCATTATTAAACGCAGCTGCTAGCTAGTTTCGCATTCGCCAGTTGAGGTGTAATTAGGTTTGGGGTTCATTATCAAGTATGCATAAAATAAATAATTAAATAGTTAGTTGATTCAGATATTATTTTGCGGAAGTCAAATTTACAGGCAATTTGATCTACACTACTTTGCGTGCCTTTGCCACCAATTAGTTCATGAAAACTACTGCCGGCCGGCATTCACCCCTGTTGTTATCGGGAAGTTCTTGCATCTGTATTTAGTACAATTAATGGTGCTACATGAAGATGGTCGCGTTTATTCATCATCATGAAATTTTATACACATATTCTTAAAGATATTAGGAAGGACATGGGATACTTTTAATTAACAAGAAGTAAATGCGGGCGAAGCCGCGGGTGAAAGCTAGTAATTAAATATTCCTGCACAAATTGCATAGGTAGCACCATTTAGCCCCATACCAAGCAACGCTACTATGAGTATTATATAAATGACAAACATAATAATATAAGTATTTTTAACCAGTATAGTATAATCTCAGAATAAATAATACCCTTCCGTAACTCGACACAACATCTATCTTCGCTGTCGGGTAGCCACATCGCTACCATACGCGATACGGAAAACATACATACATTACTAGAATACTTTGTAACACCCAGTCTCGCTACGGTAGCACGGGTAGCGTTCAACTAAGTTGCTTACTTACCCTACTGGACATAATTTATGTTACAATATCGTGTTGATATATTTTGTTCTACTGAACAATGGTGAACAGTAGTGAAGTTTTACTAGGGATGGATAGCTGAGGCTATCACGTAGAGACGGTCCGTAGCTCTCTCCATCGTACGACTAGGTTTCGTACGAGACACGCAAGAATCATAATATCAGAGTTGGATTTGAAGATAGACCTCTTCTTCGAAATTGAACCTATAGGTTCAATTTCGAAGAAGAGCTATAGCTCTAACTAGATTGTTTGCCAAGGCACAGTATAGGTAATAGTTTATTTTATTAGTATATTTTTTTCGGCACTGATGAAGGTAGCTAAAATTGCCCTTCCGTTACATTTATAAGTCGCTTTTCTTATACTCACCACATTTAATGGTTAGGGCGCATTAATTGTAGTTTATACGACATCTTATATGCTCGAGTTCAAAATGGCTGACTCAATCGCGTAATAACAATCAATTATGAGGCGACTTCCTCTGAAAGAACAGACTATTTATAACTCTTTTCCATTTATTGTCCGTTACATTATAATATTTCAAATCTGACATAACTGACACAATTACAAATTTATTTGCAATTTATTTTACATTTGCATGTTATCCAATCAACCAACCAATTATCAAAACAACCCCTTTTCACTCAGCTAAGAATCTGTGCACTTCAAACTCAATACTTTGACTTTTACATCGTTCGTAAGTTGTACGCAATAGGAATTATAATCGGGTATATAAAACCTGCAGCAGGGAGCTAAAGTCCCAGTCCCGAAAGTGTAACCCCAAGAGACATAACTGGCTAAATAATGTTTCTGCCTGCTGATACTTATAAGCCTGTAAAGGTTCAATATTGTAACCCTCTACACCAATGACTACGGCTCTCCTTAGCTGTAATTGTATTTACTCGACAAGTTCTGTTCTCAAAGGAATTAATGTTATTGATATTTAACCTTCAATCATTAATATTAATGATTCAAGTATGTAACCGATGAAAAGGCAGTGTCTATCGACCCTCTCTCTTTTTTGTTGTTTATATCATTAAGAATTTTGCACACTATTCGGCCACCCTATAAAAAGTCATTGGCATATTCACACCGTCTCCATAGTGTCTGTACCGTCGCCGAATAATCTATGTTATTTTATTTATAGGTAAACTGTAACAGTAACTAAAGATATTCTTCATGAAAAATGAAAGAAATACAGTAAACTCTCGAAGTGTACCAATATAAATTTGATAACAAACTAAAAAGTTTCTATAAAAAAAAAGTAGACTTGCGTAGTCTCAGCCAGGCAGTTAACATGGGCAGTCAGCGTAAACTGCACGACGGAAGTGGCCCCGTGAGATATGCCCGGGGTCGTCCTATGTGACGATACTAGGCTATCATTTGGATACTACGGTCGCTGAGCGGAGAAATTTATTAACAGCCAGTGACAAGGGTTAAGTATAGACGCGGTGTCGTGAATGAATGCCGCATGTTAGGTACTAGCCGAGACCCGCGGTTTTACCCGCTGTTTGGGCCCCAAACAGTTATAGTTTACGAATTATGCACATTTATATATAGATATTTACCTGAAGCTTAATACGCATATAATTATGCCCTCAAATAAATATGAGACACATACTTTTTCCGCTTTTCTTCATCTTTTCAGAAATAAAAATTCATCTTTTCAGGGTGTAAAATAAGAGTGAAACCCAATGTACGAGTATACTGCACTCAATATAAAATGCAATTTCTTTATGCTGAAGTTAAAACTATGAGATTTGGGCATGCAATTGAAGAGAAGAATTGGAAGAATTTTAAGAACGATAAGGGGAGATGGAGAAGAGGGAAACGTGAAATAGGAAAAGTGAGAGAGAGAGAGCAGTAACAATTTCAAGTTAATACAATAAAGATATAAAAAAACTTAAAATCAAACTAATGTAAAATGTGTACAAAAAGCAAAATCAAATAAGGTTAAACTAAAAAATGTTTTTCGATACCATTTTTTATTAGTTGTTATTTAAAAAATGGGCTATAAGGTTTCATATATATATATATATTTATATTTATATATATATATATATATATTTATATTTATATTTTTTTATATATATATATATATATATATATATATATATATATATATAGCGGCCATCATATTGCATTATAAATAGCTACATTTACGCAAGCAAATCAAACGAGTATTTTAGCTCAATCGGATAGTGGGAAGTGGATCAAATTTAACAGCGGGAGGATGTCGATGGAAAAGGGGTTGAAAACGGAAAATGTGGAAAAACTGTTAATAATTTAAATCAAATGTTGTTTTATATACATCGAGAAATATTTTTTAAACTTTTTTATACCACTAGGTTGGCAAACGACCCGCCTGATGAAACTTTCCCTCAATTGAATAATAATTCCATCAGGCAGGTCGTACGCTTGTGTGCCACCCTAGTGGTATAAAAAACAGTCATCGTAGCTTATGGCCGTTCTATAAAACAAAATTGATTAAAATGAAAACAAACAATTCATGTAAATTATTAAAAAAATTGCAAAAGGGCAGAAATAGACGAGTTTGAAGGAGAGGTAAATAATTCTAGGATGTACATGAGATGGAGAACAGAAAAACACAACCAAAAGTTATGAGATTAATGAAAAACAAAACATGAAAACCTATGCGAAGCTGCGTAGCGGCAACCTAGTACACTAAATAATTCACCATATTTTTTATAATTCATAAACATTTTTTAATGTAAGGATTTAATGTACCTAAGGCCCGCCGTATAGTACAACACGCTAATTGCACCCTTATATAATATGTTCATCACGTCACGTGCACCATAGTCACAATTTCACACCACCTTCATTCATTTCAGCAATTTTGTCAAAAACAAAAACTATCAATCCGGACAACATGTAAAATTTAACATATGTACATTGTCCAATTAAAAGACTACCATTGCGAACGGAAGCTAGTTTTCCATTAAATTATAGCAAGAATAACAAATCACAGCCATATTCCAGTTGACAGTCATAAAGTACGTTTAAAACAATTTGCGTACGTACTCCTCGCCCTCATTCCCGTCATTACATTTTCCCGCCCAAACAAGATGGCGTCATGGGAGAGTGCGCTTACTTACGGGAGCATAAACCACAGCAATTGATATGATGATACAGATTGCAATGGAAAGAATTTTCGTTTATTTAAATACGCAAAGTCTGATAATTCAGGAATTTCTTAAAAATTAAGTTAACTACAAAATCCCGAATGATATTTTGCATATTGTGATTATTTTTAATCCAACTTGAGAGATAGGATAGTTTTCTCTAATTCGTTTTTTTTAATATTCCTGGATAAAGTACCTACATACTGCTATCTAATCCCAAACTAAGCAAAGCTTGTACTATGGCTTCTAGGTAACTGATATAATACTTAAATACACATTTTTTTTATAAATAAATATATAGATAACACCCAAACCAAGACAAACACACATGTTCATGCACACAGATATTTGTCGTGTGCGGGGATCAAACCCGCGACCCTGGAGTCAAAGTGGACATTTCTCGTCTCTTCGGGCTCGTCATTCATCACCTAACTAAAGGATTAAAGTTTATATGAAAATCCACGCATGCGGACTAGGTCGCGAGCGACTTAATAGAATAATGTGTAAAAAAAAATTACCCACTACTGACTCTTCAACGAAGGATCCCTAACAAACCGTTTTGAAGTTTTGCTCACCGTTTCCCTTTATGAAGTTACGGAATAAGGCCAAAATGTCCCCTGCCATATTTCACATTTTGCCATAAGATCAAATTAACTTTTGTGTAACATGACGTTATTCACTTCAGACGTTCTCCTAGTATTTATGTATACTATTCAAGATTTCAGACGTTTTACTAGTAGGTCGTTTTACTCTCATGTCGTTTACAATACATCATGGTCTATTTGCTAACTTGACCTTCTGATAAGGAGCGAAAATGTCCTCAGGATATCGAGAAAGTTAGTAATAAAAACAAAACATTATTAGGATATAATATTAAAATGAATGTTATATATGTCTATGAAAGAAAGAAAAAACTATAACTAAAAAAAAATAAAAAAAAGTTATTAATTTATTAGAAAATTAGATTTAGAAACAACAAGAGCGCTACTTATTTACGCTTGTTTACAAATCGAGATTATAATATTCTTTTTATTTATAAATAAAAATAAAATAATCTCGATATTCAGCAAAGAAAGACAAACGTATATTTGTAAACAAGCGTTAATAAGTAGTGCTCTTGTTGTTTCTTGAGAAAACCGTCCGGGCATATGTTCTCACGAGACATGCCGTTTTCCATTGCGTGTGACTCACAAAGAATATTGTTGCTACAAACTAATTTGGCCAATGAATTACTAAACCTAGGAATTTAAGACACAGAAAACTGTTTACTATAAACCTGTGGCCCTACCGTCGAAGCTGAAACCGATTACCATCGGTTTTTATTTTTTATTCCAAAAATTGGTCTTGGGTTAAAGTTATTGACAAACATCTTCAGATTAGTCGGTAAAGCTCTAGGGTTTCTACCAGCTGAGCTAAATATAATTAGCAACTTAATGAAAAAATTGGGGTGTGAGTGGTTCATCAACATCTTTGAATCAGATTTGAGTATTTAATTCCCTTAATCTCTCTCCATGGGCGGTGATGATTGCTTTCCATCAGGTGACCCACATGCTCGTTTGTCCCCCTCTCAAATAAAAAAAAAATCAAATCAAATAATATATATTACAAGCTGTTAATAATTGATAAATACTGGTAATTGATAAAATCAATAACAACACGTTTCTGATAATAACAACTACGTAACGAAACGGCTAGAGAAGAGAAAATCCATCTGAATACCTTGATAATGCTGTAAAATCGAAACCGGTCGTTGAAAATAAACTTAATTAAGTGAAAATAGTACAAGTGATTTTGTTACGTCTATATATAATAACATTTGCCAATGATACAGAATATATAAATATTGTAACATTTGTAACGATTTATTAAAATATAGTTGATGAAGTTTTAAGAACCTGAAAATAAAAATATTCACATACTCGAAAATAATTAATTAATTGGCCTAGAGTCAATATAGTCTCAGCACAACATATTTTACAGAAAAGTCCAGTTAATAAATTCAAAATAAAATTTAGTAGGTATATATAACAAATCAAGATACATAAATATTGTAACATTTGTAACGATTTATTGAAGTGTAGCCGATAAAGTTTTAAGAAACTAAAAATAAAATTATGCACACATCGAAAGTAATTAATTTCGACCAGTCTGTTCTATAAATTGACCTAGAGTCAACATAGTCTCAGCTCAACATATTTTAGAGAAAAGTCCAGTTAATAAATACAAAATAAAATTTAGTATAACAAATCAAGATTTATTACGGCAGTTGTAACAACATAAAATAGATACATCGATAAGCGAGCGACAAGTCAGACTGCGATACATCGTAAATTGTCATTCGCTTTTATAAATTTCACGTAAATTCCTATAACCTTTGGAATGATCAGCTATATTTTATCAGCCGATTAGATATAAGTCAATAGACGTGCGTCAGACTACATTTTTACTGATAGCAGTGATTAAAATGTTTATTTTTAACATACTTATATGCAATGTATTATTAACTTACATATACATACATATGTATCTTGAAATGGGTCTAGTGCTGCAGCACCGGTAGCACGTCAACCCTCTTGGATCTTTTGTGCATAGTAACTGTCCCCTGACTGTCTAGAGAGATGTTCCAAATACTTCAGCACACCTTTAATTATCCTCCAGGGACCCTACCGCCAAAGCTGAAATCGATTACTTTTTTTTATTGCGAAAATCTAGCTTCAACTTAGATTTATGCTACTTGAATTTAGCTTAGCTGGTTGAAACGATGGAGCTCGACCGACTAAGCGGAAGGTGTTTGGCAATTATTAACTTCCTTTTGAGAATAATTTTATTATGTGCCTATCTGGGTATCTCATGGGATTTTTGAATGGTACATCCAATGACGTTATGAATACTATAGATATGCCACAAGCGTCAAAACGTACGCCCGAAATGTGAAGTGATTGCCTTGCCTCGCAATTAGTCGCACTCACACTCACAGTCGCACAACTGACCTCTGTAACAACTGATTGAAATAGGTAGAAATGCCATCTTATGTATTTTAAAAATACATAAGATGGCACACATTATATTGATAAAATAATTAAAGCCCTCTTGGGCTTTGGGATCTCTGGATCACACACATACTTAGGGTTATTTCATGTTTTTCCGCGATGAACGCGAGGAACAACAATTTTTTGATGCAATTTAGTACTCTCTGCCGATATTTTTTAGCCTTGGTTTTATCTCTTTCCACGTGTTATTTTTAAGCGATTTCATTACATAAATTGAGTGTATCAAGTGGAAAACAAACAATAATATGTCCATTCTGTCCGCTGTGATATATGCACTTTGCGGCAAATTACACGGTGATGACCGAAGCACTGTGTTTAATGAAACCACCCAGAGGGAAAAGGACATAGAAAATATAGCACTGTGAAAATTAACTTATGATATAACAATACTGTCATAGATCACATAATTATGGCACTAGACAATTTGACGAGCGTGGTGGTCGAATCGCTAGCAATGGTTACTTTGACTCCGAATCATCATCATCATCATCATCAGGTCCATTTTAGTCTCCACTACAGGAGCACGACCCTCTCTCGTCCGTCCTAGACGGAAGGAGGATTTGGCCTACACTCCCCAGACGGGTTGGGGAGGGTTGACTCCGAAATTCCGAATACGCGGTTGCAATCCCCGCACAAGACAAACTGCGTTTTTTATGTAAGTACGATCTGAGTGCGTGAACATGTTTATCATAAGTCTGTGCGTTTCCTATGTGTTGTATGTATATTTTTAAATGTATTTAAATATCAATTATCTAATACCCATAGTACAACACTCCACCTAACAAAATACGGTACCCAAATAACAATTCCGTTGAGGGTTGTTGTGTTCCTGCGAGTGAGTGAGGTCACCAGAAAGAAAGGAGATGCTGCGTTGGTAGCGGGAGTAGCGGCGCACGAGCGATATTTTATGTTGCGAGCGTTAATAAGGCTACGGTAACTGCTTCACATCTGGCGGGCCGTATGCTTGTCTGCCACCCGACGTAGTATATAAGAAAAACTTTGCTTAATGTGAGACTAGGCGTGTGTGTGTATTTTTTCAATCTAACTTTTTGTACCTAACCAATTTCATCATATTGCCTGTTCATTTGTCTCCCGCAAAATAGTAGTCTGTGAGGTGGAAATACTATCTCGGCAGGATTCGTCAAGGCCTACCACTCTTTCGACTGAACCTCGTTTGCTTAACTATAGAATGCACCGCACCTCACTGCAAGTGAGGTTGACTTTGGCTCAAAAGAGATTGTTAGCTACTTGTATCCCGTATTTTCCTTAAAAGAATCTGGTAATAAAGTACAATATACTGAAGCGGCTCTTGCGCGTGTCAGTCCAATCAAAGTTAAGCAACGTGACCGTCCGTCGCATGTCTATAGATAGGTTATCTCGAGCTCCTCCGTGCTTCATAGGGCACGTTCAGCCGTCGGTCCCGGCTGTTGTCTTTAGAGTCGATAAGCCTAGTCACTGGCCTTTAGGCAGCTTGAAAATACTGGCCTCCGCCAATTATCAATTGAGCAGCGTGGTGGAATATACCCTAAACCCCTTTGATTGGATTGAGGGTAGGCCCGTATTCCAGCAGTGGAATGAATAAGAGAAGACCTCGATGATAACGACAGACTCCTAAATATAAGGTACAGTCGGTTCCCTAATATAAATGACCACTTTGCCATACTTAATTGTATGGCAGTGTAACCATACCATTCAACTGACCAGTTATTTTAGGGACTATACTGGATAATACCCGCGTCTTCGCGCTCGTAGTCTTTATTTTAACATAACTTCTTATTAATATATTTTGAAAAATTGAAAAATTCACCTCCCCCCCCCCCCATGGTGGGATAACTTCTTATTCATAAATAGGACATAAAAGTAGCCTCTGTTATATGAGAGGAGGCGGGGAGCAAACGAGTATGTAGGTTACCTGATGGAAAGCAATCACCACCACCCATGAAGATGAGCAACACCAAGGGATCGCCGATCCGTTGCCAGGCTATACCTACTCCTTCCTTTCTTTCTGATGACATTAGGAACACATCAACCCTCAAGGGAATTGTTATTTGGCTGCGGTATTCTGTGAGGTGGACGTACTTCCCCAGTCGGGCAGCTTAAAAAATACGCTATGCCCTACCTCTCTTTTCGCCAGAGCCTCTTGTGTCAGTCAGTAGGGTGCACCACGTTCAGGTGAGGTAGGTTTTGGTTGAAAGATGTTGATGAACTACTATAATGCAAAAACATGTCAATTCATTGTTTCCTTTTGACGTGGTCGTGATCGAAGGACAAACAAACTAACACACTTTCATATTTATAATATTAAGTAGTGTATGGATAACATATTTAAAATTTACTTATGACCCTATCAATAGAATAACTACTTATCCAACAACCCACTTGTCAAAACACCATCTAAAATAGATGTAAGCCTACTGAGGCAATTTGTTAGAGATTATAGTCCACGTATGGCATGGCGGCTTATTAATAGGTACCCACTCGGAACAAACTGACAAACAAACGTATCACTCATGTCTTAACAATGTTATTGCCTAAATTGTCGACAGATATTATAACATGGATGTACGAAACATTAGTTCGTTTTGTTTATTTTTATATCAATGGGGTGACTAATACGATTAGGTACTTGTTGTAACTGTAAGCAATTTGAGGCTTATAAAAGTAGAGAGAGAGAGAGATAAAACAGAATCCAAGACAAATAGACATATTCATGCACACAAAAGTTTGTCATGTGCGGGGATCGAACATGCAAGCTCATTTTTTTTATACTTCGTCGGGTGGCAGACGAGCATATGGCCCGCCTGATGTGAAGCGGTTACCGTAGCCATATTAGCGCTCGCAACATAAAATATCGCTCGCGCGCCGTCACCCCCGCTGCCAACGCAGCATCTCCTTCCTTTCTGGTGACCTCCACTCACTCGCAAGAACACAACATTAAGGGAATTGTTATTTGGCTATTGAGGTACATTCCCTAGTCGGGTAGCTTACAATTACGCTCCCTACCTCACTTTCCGCCAGAGCTTCGTTTGTCAGTCAGCAGAGTGCACCGCGTGCAGGTGAAGTTGGCTTTGGTTTCAAAGATGTTGATGAACCATGCGAGCACCGCAGCACCAAGCTCGTCAAATCCTGAATGCCTAAGATGCAAAATTTAATTCGTTATTTATTATTTTTACTGAATTAAAAATATCTCGGTGATTCCACAGATAATCGTTGAACATTCCTATTTCCAATTCTTTAATATCAATTAATTACAAAACGCATGATTAATCTGGTTTTTGATACTAATTATTGTTTAATTTCTAGGAAAAATAATAATTTCGGTATTTCTTTTCCTAGAAATTTAGTGAAATATATAGTTATATAATTATTTTGGGAATAGCTCCAGTGGTGCTAGTTTGGCAGCAGTGGCCGCTTTGTGTTGATTGATATAAATAAATGTATGTACATACCTATTATATATTCTATTATTTTCATATTTATATCGACACATACTTCAAATCGCATGTGAAGTAGTTCGTATCCATTTCATACCGGTTGTAGAATTTAGATAACAATCAGTAAATCAACACTGAGGCCTTCAGCTGGTCTGACAACACCGATGCAAGAGAAACAAGCCATACATAGCTGATATTACAGAAATACCACGGTTCATACCAGTCATGGGGTCCTGGTAACGTTTTCTAAATTTATTATATCAATATGACCAATATTAACTAAAAAAGTAGTTCACTTAATACACAATTAATAAACAAAAATAGTTCGCGATTCATATGACCAAAATAATTGAATGCATGCGCATGTATTAAGGCATATCCTCAGACGCAGACCACGAGATTGAAAATGGGGTGTAAGTGGTTCATCAACATCTTTGAACCAAAGCCATCTTCACCTGCACGAGGTGCACCCTGCTGACTGACAACCGAAGCTCTGGCGAAAAGAGAGGTAGGGAGCGTAATTTGTAAGCTAGCTGACTGGGGAATGTACCTCCACCTCACAGAATACCGCACCCAAATAACAATTCCCTTGAGGATTGTTGTGTTCCTGCGAGTGAGTGAGGTCACCAGAAAGGAAGGAGATGCTGCGATCGCAGCGGGGGTGGCGGCGCGCTAGCGATATTATATGTTGCGAGCGTTAGTATGGCTTCGGTAACCGCTTCACATCAGGCGGGCCGTATGCTTGTCTGCCACCCGACGTAGTATAATAAAAAAAAAAAGAAAACCAGACATCCAATACAATAAACACATTAATAATTCTCACTAGCGCCTAGCGCACAATATAATTATATAGAGAAGAATACCAAAATGCTTCTCAAGACATCGATAACAACCCAGAAACAAACAGCGAAAACAAAGGGGATCAAGACGATTTCAGAGATCCTTAAATACACATTCCATAAAGAAGACAATATGATAACAATCCCCTTCAGTATGGGTATAAATCATAAAGTTAATATACTACCGAATTAAAGTTTATGGTATAAATTGAAAGGGCTTGACTAGTAGAATACTTATACACTATGATAAATTTCAAATCCAATATGGCCGCTACCACAAAATGGCGAATTAAAAAATTTTTTTTTACATCTCCCTCAATATGGGTACCTATCAAATGAACGGGCTTGGCTAGACTAGACGGTCAATGGCTTTTTATTAATTTTTAATTTAATTGTAGTAGTTACAAGACTTCTTGACATGTTTGAATAGAAGGGCTCCCACCAAAATTTGCTAATTTAATTTAATTGTCTTGATATTTACAGCGCATGGCGTTATGAACATCCACTTTTCTCACCTCCAAGGCAAGAGCCGCGCTTCGCTAGCCAACAAATAAGCCGAAATCATTGAACAACCACCGCATAGCTGTTGTATCTTCACCAGCTAACGATACTGTATCAACGGTAAAATAAAATTGCCTACGGAACCGCTGACACGTCGCGTCAAATAAATGACTACTGTGGACCAGTTCGCCACAGTTATGTAAGATTAACGGTCTGATCAAACATCTCGGTGCAGAAGTCGTATTATGGCACGGGTGCCAAACAAGCATAAGCCTCTATCGTTTCCTCATATAAAATAGCATTGGCGACTAGAGTCGCTTAACAGATATAATTTTATTTTAATGAGTAGTATATATATTATCAAGTCTGTATATCCTATAATTAATATTAATGATATATTCTAAGAAATGTTTATTTATTTCTTCCTACATAATATATCTTTTATTTTGGACAATATTATTGGCGGCTAGTGTATAAACTAAAAGACATAATAAATTTACATGTATTTTATTTTAATGAGTAATTTGTCGAAATGTATTGTTGACTCTATAATTCCAATAATATTATTTCATATACTAAGATATTTTTATTTATTTTTTCGGTCCAAGCTACATAAAATATCTTTTACTGGTCGTACAGAAGAAAATCTCACTCGGGTCCTTCTGACATTATTCTGATTGGACATTTTTTATTTTAGACAAAAATGCATTGGCAACTGTGTCCGCTTAATAGATTAACAAGCATTTTTATTTTTATTTTAATAAGTAGTACTATTGATTAAATAATTCTCATATTATATTAATTATATTCTAAGGTATTTTTATTTTTCGGTCCAAGGTACATTCTGGTCTGGTTGGACATTATTCTGGTTGACATTATCCTGGTTGAACATTATTCTGGTTGGACATTATTTTGGTTAGACATTATTCTAGTTAGGTTTTTTTTTTATTTGGAGTTTAGTGGCATAAATATTATATTCTTTGCATCTGGTAGTCAATTTAAACAACTGGATACAGGTCATTTACCTAATATTATTCACATCTATGGTACAGGCAATGTTTCGCTATTATCATAGAGAGATGTGTGACCATACCTTTATGTAATAATGTAGACTAGATGGCGCTGATACGAGCTGGTATCTCAAGCACCAATGTGGTATGTTTGACAGCGAATGTCGCGAGTGATTTACATAGATAACATCTTAAATAATGTGATGTAAATGCCGCAGAATATTAACTTGTATTATTATACTACAAGTAGTAGAAAGTCGCAAACTAAGTTGATACTGTTGATTGTTGGCACTTGGTAGAACATTATTATCATAATGTTATAATAAAGCACTTGGACTGTTCCACGTAATTATATTATTAGGTAGGTAAAATTAAATACAATGTAATTTACCTTGATAATGCCTTAGCGGCGAAACCGGTCGGTAAAATGAAATATAATTACGTGAAACAGTACAAGAGTTTTTTATTTCTTTTTAATCACGGGTCAAGCCCGGTCATTTGATAGGCATGCGCGGGGATATGGATCCAACGCGTAGAGGCCCCTTTGAGAAGTTTGATGTAATGTTGTACGCCCGCCGTGACCCGCTCCAGGATATGTCAATGGAACGACATACCCATGAGCAGGTCTCGGCAGGCGTTGAGACTATTGCGAAGTGTGATGGAAAATAAATGGGCTATGGAGATGAGGTCTGGGTGAACTTAATACCGGGCTATTACAGAAGAGGGACGGAATTAATTATTAACATTATCGCAAACTAGGAACCCGTGATTGTTTTCGCAAATAATTAAATTATTTTTAAAAGTACTGATATTATTATAATATCTAGTGAATCTAAGCTATCCGTTTTAGATTTATTCATTTATTCTCAAGGAAGAATTTAGACATTCACTTATTATGAGAATTTAATATTATTTTACAATATGCTTGTTTTAAGATCGCACTAAAGATGTATACAATAAACGCGGTAGAAAAATATAAAGTTTGTTTACATAATGCACGAACGCAGGCGTAGATCGGCAGAAACCGGAAACAAAGATACAAAGTATCATGAAAACTGAGTACCAGCAGTTCAACAGTTCTACTATAGAACAAACAGTGACTAGTTGGCGTATATAATCGCCTTAATTAACAAGTATCATCAAAATCATCCTATATATCAGTACAATAGCTTGTTTTCATAAAAATATTATAGATTACTATGCTATATAGATTTCTATGATTATTTTGCCTTTGCAACCTGCGATGACTTATAGTGCAGAGACTTGGACACTGACCATCGGACTGGTCCACAGGCTAAAAGTCGCGCAGCGAGCGATGGAGAGGGCTATGCTCGGGGTTTCTCTGCGGGATCGAATCCGGAACGAAGAAATTCGACGGAGAACCAAAGTTGTCGACATAACCTTCAGAGTTTGCAAGCTGAAGTGACAATGGGCCGGTCACATCTGCCGAGTAAGTGATGGCGGAAGGGGGAGGAAGGTATTAGAGTGGAGCCCGCACGTAGGACACCGAAGTGTTGGGCGCCCTCCTTCTAGATGGTCCGATGACCTTAAAAAAGCGGCTGGGAGCGGCTGGATGCGGAAGGCGGAGGATCGTATCTGGTGGAAGGCATTGGGGAAGGCTTATATCCAGCAGTGGGTAGATACAGGTTGATGATGATGATGATTATTATTTTATAGTATGACAATACTCGTGAATCAAGGCGATTACGTACACTGAGTATCATATACAGCTGAGCACAGCAAACATTCAAAGGCACGAGATTTTTAAAAATTGTCTATGAGATATAAAAAAAAAAATTGCCTCGACCAGCGAGACAAATGTTAGATTTTAAGCTTTAAATGTTTTAGGCAAGAAACACACTAAAGGCAATATACCTTTCTCTATATAAATAAAAATGAATCTTGCTAAGCGCAATACTCGAGAACAGCTATAGACCAATTCGGCTAATTTTTGTTTTCATATTTTCGTTAAGGTATACGGAAGGTTCTTATGGAGAGAATAGATTTATAAATTGCGAGGAAAATAAAATACCACCGTGCGAAGTCGAGGCGGGCAACTAGTTAGAGAAATATTTTTATTCTAATTTACAAATATTAATAAATTGTATAACATGATTAAATGCATGTCGTTGGTTCACTAGCGGTACACTGGTAAATACTAATTTCTCTTTAGCTTTTGGTACTACTGAACCATCTTCATTACTGAAATTCGTTGTAAACACGCTTTGATCACTAATATAGAACTAACACGTTAAGAAACAAGCTAATGTTGAGAAATAATATTTTTCACCCCAATACCCATCCATATTTGAAGATATCCGATTACAAATTATTTTCCAGACTAAAGTTCGGGTGGCAAGAAAGTGTCTGATCAAAATGTAAAAGGAAAGCTACGGCAACGATTACTGCACAAGTATTTATGAAATAATATGAAATTGAAACTTACATGATACATTAAGAATATCACATAATCAAATTATTTGTTATTTGTGAAAGTTGTGAAGTTGAAGAAGTATGTTGTGAAGCAAAAAGGCATTGACTCAGCTATATGTTGACCAGTGTCTAGCAGGCTGCCGACACTAGATTTCAGTCAGCCTTAAACAATCAAAGCTGCCTATGTGGCCTATGTTTAGATTACACTATCTATTTATAACACATGCCACCTTTATTTTGAGGACTTAACCTTTGAGTGTCAGTCTAATCGAAACACTCAAGTTAAACAACGTCGGCCGTAGCCTGTCCATGGATGGGTTTATTTGTCTTGAGCTTTTCCGTGCTTTGGAGGGCACGTTAAGCCGTCGGTCCCGGCTGTTGTCATTAGATGACAGTCGTTAAGCCAAGTCAGTGGTCTTTAGGCGGCTTGAAAACACTGGTCTCCGCCAACCTGCGATTGAGTACGCTCTAAACCCTTTTGATTGAGAGGAGACCCGTATCACAGCAATGGGATGAACAAAGGTTGACTACGATGCCACCTTTCAAAAGCATCATCTCCTTTTGAACTTCCTTTTATCTTCGAAGAAAACAGAAGTGCGAATTAGCTCTTCAATCAGCATTACCAAAAAACAAAACAGAACCAAAAAAAAAATAACTTAGCAGCCAAATTAATTTGCTTTCACTAACAATTTCACGCAGAAAATATCAGCATAATCCAAGTAGAGACTCAGTACGCTCCAAAAACCCGGCACGATTCATCTAATTGTATATCACGATTTTAATTCATAACAATGGTTTTGATAATTTTGGCTTACTATTCTAATAATAGTTCGTTCGGTCGTGTGCACTCGCTTACATGCCCTATTATATACCATTTATTTAACAATTTATAGATCTCTATTAAACATGCCAAGAGTTGGTTTTACTATGATTGTGTGATGGAATGAGGTTATTTAATTGAGACGTATACAGTGAACCGTTCAATTTGACCGTTCCGTATCCATAATCATAGTTCACTATACCAGAGTATAGTACTACGTAACTCTAACAAGATGTGCAATTTGGAAGTGACACTTTCCACCGTCATCAGAAATGATGAAGACTCACACTGATTGAAGACTTTAGTCATCAAGCATTGGGGTATATCTGTGGTGAGGATGGGCCGAAGCCTTACATTTATAACATCCTGTTGTAACTGCGAATCCCCATTTTACAGATAAACCCTGTGGGTTTTCGTGACACAGCTTTAAATATAAAATATATTATATGTTTATTGTGAGTGATAAAATGGTTTGAAGGCAATATGGCACCAAGTTTAAGAACATTCTCCTCGGTATCAGTTCGGAAAAGCTTACAACAAGTTACCGAGAGAATTCAGAGGAATAAATTCCAAGTGTGCGGACATTTAAAAATAAATAATAAAAATTCGTTATCAGTAATATCGGTTTACGGACGATAATTTTACGTGATAACGTCATGAGAAAACATCGGCCGATGGAGTGGAAAAGAGATAGATGCGTCACATACCGAACGCCTAGGCCTTGTTTTTGGGAGACGCCTGTACTATAGACGTCCTGATGTCTCTCCGAGGCGGGCCGTTAGGGGAGAATGGAATCCTAAGGGAAAATTGAGTTTTTTTTATTTTACCACCATTATTTAAAATGTACCTTCAGGATAGACATAGTTCTATTTTATTAGCGGAAGAAACCGCGGGTACAGCTTGTGATACATAAATAATGTGCGCAACGATCCACGATGTTCCTCGTCTTTTTCATCTTTTTACCATACTGATTGTAAATTACCTGATAAATACATGTGTTGTTATCTATGAACCGTGCTTTTTCCATAATAACCCCATATTATGTATGGTGGCATGATAAGTCACCCTTCAAGACACCGGATGCGGGCCCTAGCAACCGCTGATTTGCTCGGGTCGCTGCTTCGATTCTCGCACGGGTAATTTTTTGTCAACTAACCACACGTTTGCTGACAATATTGTACATAATAATATTTTATGCTAATGTAACTGTGCTGTTTGTCTGTTAGTTTGTGTAATTTATTTTTCGAAATTATTTTTCTTATTATTAAACTAGTTTTTCATTCTCCCAATATAGCCAAACATTTATTATTACGTTAACGCGAATATTTCTGAAACTACTAAAGCGATTTTGTTGCTCAACGAACCTAAAAATTGTGTTTTGGTTTCTTACTTACCTACCAGATTACATCAAAATAAAGTTCAAGAGTTATCGCGACACAAACATATAAACGTACAGAAAAAAAACATCTTTCGCTCAAATTTGATTAAAATACCCTGCTCGCTTTGCTTGCTCGGTCAAATACTGTATTATTTGTTTTATTCCTGTGAGTGAAATATGTCATCAACAAGACAATTAAATAAAAAAATTATAAACCCCGACGTTCGAGCCTAGTCAAGCCCTTTTATTTGATATACGCCCATATTGTGGGAGTTGTGAACACAGTTCAAGTTGGGGGTTAAAAAGACATGAGATGGCGCAGCATGAGCAGCGAGTGTGGCGAGCGATACTTGTTGTGTGACAAGCGTCGATCTGCCTGGTTGTACGTTTTTTAGACACGTGTTGATATGTATATTTACTGTACTATCATTACAATGTAAAAGCATCTTTTGTTGCAGTTGGTGCAGTGAAATAACCACTACACTGCTACTGTGGCAAAGGCCACCAGGCTACATGCCTTGATGGCCGCTATGATTACCTTTTTTTTTACAGAATTTCTTGTTGTATTCGTTATTCGATCAAAGTAACAATAAACAGGAAAATCCGCAAGGATTTAGCAAAACTAGGAGTGAAACCAAGACTTCCTTGGAATCAAATTCCTATAGATCTTCATCATCGTTTTCATCTATAATTTGGTGGTTCATTCTCATCACCATTAGCCTGTATCTATCCACCGCTGGACATTGGTCTTGCCGTTCCTTTTCACCGTATCTGGTGTTCCGTTTTTGGCACCCAGCCATTTCCGGGCGCATTTTTGAAGTCATTGGTTTAAAAATGCTAGAAGACGACGCCCAACACTTCATTGTCCAATACGGAACCTCCAGTTTAGGACAGTTCTCTCTGCCATCACTGACTCGACAGATGTAGCCGGCTCACTTCCACTTCAAGTTGCTGACTCTGAGTACTACGCCGTACTTTTATCTGTCGAATTTCCTCGTTTCTGATTCGATCCTTTAGAACTTACGTGCTGCATGTTCTAGACCAACCTTCATTCTGTGAACCAACACAACGGTACCAACCTGCACCAGAGATCATATCGAGTAGGACGCATTGATAGATAATCTTCAGGAATTGCTCATTGCTCGTCTTGATTTTTAAAGTAATATTAATTATAGTAAAGAGAGGCAAAGCCGCTGTGTGATGCTAGTTAATGTAAAAACCGACCGCTGACCTGCGGCGACACACTCGGGTGCGCGTAGTCAATCGCAGACATGGATCGCGGCATCTTAGGAAACTAAGAAATATGGATGAGGCATTAGAAATGTTTATATGAAGATTTATATTAATTTTGAAGGGTTGTAGGCACGTAAAAATATATTATTGTTAAATTAATTCGCTGTAGTAAACTGCGAACTGAAAAAAGGACATAAGATTTGCTCTTAAAAGTAGAAGCATCATTATCAAATTGAAATTTCCTTTACATATTTTTCGATGGTATACATACAATATTTTTTATTTGTAGGAAAGCTTTATTTTAAAACTAGTACCTACTAGTGTAATTATCATTTTCATTCCAATTCAACTCCAAATAAAATCCAAATAAACAAGATGTAAAGCAATAATGTTTCTTCTGAATAGTCAAGAGCAACGCTTATGGGATTTTGTGCAATACCTGATTGGAACTCAAAATTCAATCATTCTAATTATTTCACATATGTGTCGTAGGTACTTATTAAAAAACAACCACATCGCACTTTTCTATACTCATAGTGACTCTAATGAGCATCTGGTAATAAAGGCAATGTAATTGGTCTGCAGGCACGCGCGCGCCACGCGCCTCACGCTGACTTGACTGATGACTGACTACGCTTTTTGCCACCAGAGGGCGCTGCTGTATACCCACTTTTTCTTGGCCTTCTTCTAACGGAAGCTACATTCATATTTATGAGTTCAAGTATAATGATTTTATTCACTACATTGCTAATTATAGTCTTGTTATGGTGTTCCGTATTGAGTAGGGTTCAATTGGCTATGTAGGTATTATTCAATCAAAATAGACCAATTCGAGATTGAGTTATGAATTAACTGAAAAAGAATATTCGATTTCATTCATTAATTAACATTAAATTCTTATAACGAGTAGAATATCATTCTTGGTTTGTTTATTTGGTCATATTTCGAAATAAAAACATTTTAATTAAACTTTGAACTTTCATATTGTGATACGAGAGTACCAAATATGGCATTTGTAAGATAGAGATTGGATCGGAACTGAATTTTGACTAAATTTTTATTACGAGAATTGCTCCTCAGTTATTGCATGCAGCCTATGGATGTATGTAACATCATTCCCTATTGCCGTATTGCCCATTGCCTTGCAAACGCATTTTCGCGCCTTTTTTGAACATGTTGTAGTCTCCCGGGAAAACATTGGCAGGCATTTCTTTCCACAATTTGAGTGCATGGGAAAAACGACACTGGAACAGAAAGGTGCGCAAGCAATTCAGTTCTAATTTGTGAAGATCAATGATTTTATTGTACAGTGATTCTATTGTTCATCGTATCAACGTATCTATAATGATATAAATCAATTCCTTGACAACTTAACTTTACACACTGCCATCTAGTCTCAAAATAAGCAGAGCTTGTACTATGGGTACTAGATAACTGATTCAAATATCAGTTATCTAGTACAAATACATGAATACATTTTTTTTGTAAATAAATACATATAATACATAGAACACACAGACCAGCCCCCCTAGCCAAATGTAATTCGTAGCGTAACGAACGTTAGATAAATCACGTGACTTTGTCAAAATCGAACATTTTAATAAGAGAATTGACAAGTTGACACTTGTCAATCTTATATCGTGAAAATTAATCGTGATCTATCTAACGTTCGTTACGCTACGAATTACACTTGGCTAGGGGGGCTGGGGATCTACCGCCGCAGCTGAAGCCGATTACAATCGGTTTTTTTGATTCCAAAGATTGGTCTTTGGGTAAAGTTATTGGCTAACATGTTCAGCTTAGACAGTAGAGCTTTAGGGTTTCTACCTATACACAATTAGCAACAATCTGAGCAATAGTTTTATTTTCGCTTTCAAAAATTCCGATGATAATCGGCTTCAGCTTCGGCGGTAGAGCTCCAGGACAGACATGTTCATGCACTCAAATGTTTGTCAAGTGCGGGTCGATCCCCGCGACCTCAGAGTCGAAGTGGCCTTTGCTAGCCATTCGACCACTGGACCACTAAATAAATAAAATATAGTTAATACTTATTGTTACAATAGGCTAGGTGCCAATGTTCTAAAATTATAAGAACTCTCTATCAGTAACGTAAAGTACACAAAACTAGAACTACTTATCTGCGATGTTAAAATTTTAATAACTTAAGTCCGACGTGTTTTATGGTCGATCAAAGTTTGGTGGAAAAGTCCATTTTAAAAGGATGACATAAATAAATAAAAAGTTTCCGTTGGGAAAATATTAAAAAATACTATAAATTACGGCACTAACTAGGTACATAAATACAATATTTTAACATAGTTGTCGTACGAATTTCTGATTTAATGCATATAAAATAGCAAGGTGTGAACGTCGTATCGTGGTGGTGGCCTTTTGTATGGAGCGTTTTCGAGATAGTCCAAAATTGTGATCTTCAAGTTAACATATCTCGATAAGTTTTTATGCTATTGAAATAATTATTTCACCTATAGTTATATTAATTGTGACGCCTATAAATAACAAATCGAAACAAAAAATGGTACACAAGCCTATTTCTCCAGCGATTTCGTCAGAGATTTCTTCAAGACGCTCGCTCCGATGATTTTACGATACATACGCACCTTACCCACTAGTAGTATGACTATTTCTTATTCAGTGCCTTAGCGTTATTTTTTTATCGTTTATAACTGGACGTGCTCGCTGCGTTTTACACCGACAATCGTTTTATTGCACGGAACATATTTCACATACGGTGACTCCATAACAGCACTTGAGAGTTTTAATTTCAAAAATGTTAACAGTAAACGGAATTAAATTACGCATTAAAATAATTTACTTAAAAACTGATAAAAATATTGACGAGATCGGAGTTCGAAGAGAATTTGTGGTTTAATACTGAAGTTGTGTGGTTATAGTTTATCTCAGTAAGCACGTTTATTACAACCCAATAATTTTTTTGTTGTTTCAAGCCGGGTTCCCTGCGAGTAATTTTTGTACCATTATAAAACACAAAATACACATTTTTTATGAATGACAATATTTTGTTCAGCGGCCTGATAGAAAATATCCGAAGATGGAAAAGGTAGTAAAGTTTAGGGAACGTGAAACGGGCTTTTTAAAAACTAAAAATAAAACTAAATGATTATATCGTGTGACAGAATTGGATGCCAATCGTATAATGAATTAAAAAGGAGATACATATGGCTCCGAAGGGCCAGACTGCTTACTTAGCTATCACTTATCTATGTCCGGCGGACAGCGTTGGCGTCCAGTCCCGCTGACTCTATTAAAAGCTCGGGTCTGGGCGACGTAACTCCTCCCCCCTTAAGTGCGAAATTATCGGGCTCATTTGGTTTTTGAGTTCGATGATTTCGCTTCATACATATACCATAGATTTTAACCTTAAAAATATAATAAATGATCAAAACGATAATACACATAATTAGTATAACATACTGTTGGAAGTGACAGCCAGAAGAGTATAAAAGCCGGCGCGAACACGTGCCGACTCTCATTCCGTTGCTGGTCGTCGAAGCGTGAACATCAGAGCGTATTTTCATTTCGAGTACTTTTGTAGAAACTCTTGCCAATTGTTTAATTTTGTTGTAATTAAATCAGTCGTTAGGATGCTGTTGTTTCTAAAAAAATACTTTCCTAACGAATTGCTAAAATCAGAAGTTGGATAGAAGTCACGTGTTTGTATTAACCGCTCTATCTTTGACAGCTACAGGTTTTTCATAGATGTCGAACCGTGACCGTAGTCGAGCTCGTCATGAGGACGAGGTTCGGCGTCGCGATTCCAGACGCCGGGATCGCACTCCAGACAGCGAACTGCTGCAGGAGATGGCATCAATGCGATCCCGACTGCGAGCGTTGGAGGAGCGTGCAGGGAGCCGGCCTAGGTGGTCGGCAGGCCGTACTGCCTCCTTGCCGCGCACGCCACCGGCCCGGCGCTTGCCGAGCGTGTCGAACACGCCACCGCCATCACGGCGCGAGTCGTCGTGCCGGCGTGCATCTGGTGCACGGCGTGAGTCGTCGTGCCGGCCAGCGGCACACACGTCGCTGCCACCGCGTGCAGCGAGCTCACGGCGCGAGTCGCCGTCTCGGCGTGCACCTGGTACACGGCGTGAGTCGTCGTGCCGGCCAGCGGCACACACGTCGCTGCCACCGCGTGCAGCGAGCTCACGGCGCGAGTCGCCGTTTCGGCGTGCATCTGGTGCACCGCGCGAGTCGTCGTGCCGGCCAGCGGCACACACGTCGCTGCCACCGCGTGCAGCGAGCTCACGGCGCGTGTCGCCGTCTCGGCGTGCATCTGGTGCACGGCGCGAGTCGTCGTGCCGGCCAGCGGCACACACGTCGCTGCCACCGCGTGCAGCGAGCTCACGGCGCGAGTCGCCGTCTCGGCGTGCATCTGGTGCACGGCGCGAGTCGTCGTGCCGGCCAGCGGCACACACGTCGCTGCCACCGCGTGCGGCGAGCTCACGGCGCGAGTCGCCGTCTCGGCGTGCATCTGGTGCACGGCGCGAGTCGTCGTGCCGGCCAGCGGCACACACGTCGCTGCCACCGCCTGCAGCGAGCTCACGGCGCGAGTCGCCGTCTCAGCGCGTATCTGACACGCGGCACGAGTCATCGTGCCGGTCAACGGCCGTACACGATGCCGAGCGTCGTCCCCGTCAGACGACGGACACGGTGGCGGCCCGCCACGAGCGTCCCTGCCGCCGGTGCTGCCGAGCGAGGCGCTTGCGGAGCCTACCCGTGCTGCGGAGTCCATCTCCGAGCAGGCCGTCAGCGATGCGAGCATGCCACTTGGGGTCACGAATCAACTTGTGGATGCTATTCGTTCCATCAACAGCTCGGTGAGGTCCAACCAATATTTTTATATATCAAACTTTGATCCTAATTTGCACAATATTAACGATTGGTGTGATGAAGTTGACCGAGCTAAGTCCCTAAACAACTGGGGTGATTATGAGTGCCTTTCACGGATAGGTAACTGCTTGAAGGGTGATGCTCGAACGTGGTTGAATGAGTGGGTAACCGGTGATCGCACATGGAGCAATTTCAAAAGGGAATTCAAACCTTTGTGTCCGAAAACTCCCGATATCGCGAATATTTTATTTGAGGTGATGAGTACCAATTCGGATAGTTATCCCACATACGCCGATTACGCCCGTAGATCGTTATTTCGACTGCGTATAGTACAGGGGCTCGATGACGAATTGATTTCCGCTATTGTGATTCGCGGTATCACTGATCCACAGATTCGTGCATCAGCCACAAACGCTAAGCTATTGCCCAATAACTTGGTAGAATTTCTATTTACATATGTAAAGCCTTTAAAATCTAGTATGTTGCGTACTACCCCAAAGAATAATTTAATGTCAAAAAATAGGCATACTCCTAGTAATTCTTTTGGTAAATGTCGTTTAGATGACGGTTGTTTTACATGTGGTGCAATGTGACATAAACAGGCTTTTTGCAATAAGAATCCTAAAACGAATTTAGGCGAAAGTCCTAGTACTAGTGGGTTATCTAGCGCAAAGGCTATATTTGTACCATCGAAACCAGAGTAGTGTTCATTTTGTAACAAGCCTGGGCATAAGATCGAAAATTGTTTTGGCAAACAAAAATCCGAGACGCACAATAGAAATGAGGTTAATTTTTGTCTCGAAAATAAATCTACCCACTGTGCTATTTAAGACTAGCAATTTTACTTTTCAATAGTCTTGAGTAGTACATGTACGATGTACTAATAGGTGACGGAACTTGACACTGTACTAGAAGAAACGTTACCAAACGCGAACTCTTATTCGGACCTAATCGGACTATTCGTACACTCGTACAGTGTACTATGTTATCCAAGCCCGAAACACTTGTCTGCTGTGGTCTGTCCGTGAGACAAAGAATAAAGCGTCTTGCAATGTTATCGTAAGAGTAAGCGAGATGGGAGGTAAGCGCACTGCACTGGTATAAATCGCTTTCAGCGCCGTGTGTTTTATTCGTAGAAAATCTTATACGGCGCTGTGTAGTGCTTGTAATTACCAAATTTACATTGTTAAATGATTATATTGTCGGCTACATTTCTGAGTACTAATAGTACTATCAAGGTGTACTAGTACATTAATCGGACTGTACTATTACAGTGCGCACCTAAGAGTGTCCGATTAAGCACAAGACTACTTTTCAATTTGGCAAATGGAATATTTTTGTAGTTTGTTATATCCGTTTACGGAGACAGTTATATGTCTGTAATTTCTCATGAGTACGTTTCGATTTATTTACCGAAATTAGAAAAGCAGCACATTCTCGTTGGTGAAAACGTTATTGTATTGTGGTTTCACCTTTTTATTTCAAATCTGATATAGTGTGTTGGCTGTTCACTTTTGCTGTATCTGCTTATTTCTTTATGTAAATCAATGGAGATGGCTAATAATTGTGAAAGCCGTGTACTAGAAGCTACTCCAGAAGTAATTCTAGGAGACATTCTAGAATTCGTTCTAGGAGCCGTGATGCTCGTCTTAAGATCGTGATTCACGTTCTAGACATCGTGATTTGCGTTGTAGACGTCGTGATTCATGTTCTAGTCGTAAACGGAGACGACGTAGCTGTTCTAGCAATGTATTAACTCAATGAATGCAACAAATTCTAGATCAATTGACACCATTGAGGACAGCGTCGGTCGTCTCGACCGTGGCTACGTGGGCCGAGTGGCCTTGCGTCTTTGGTGACGTCGCCGCTGCAGCCACCGTTGGCAGACTGTGCCGATGGTCTGCGTGCTGCGAGTGAGTGAGAGCTGGTACTGCGAGTCAGCGCTCTGCAGCTCCGCTTTCGCCGGGGTACTCCGTGAGTGCTACTACGGATCGAGACCCCAGCGCGACTGATCGTACAATGGATGCTATACGATCCATCATTACTATGGTGAGATCTAACCACGCTTACTATATTTCGACTTTTGATCCTACAATTAGTGGGAAGAGGTAGAAGTGTTCAGTTTTCAATGACTGGTGTGATAATGAGTGTCTATATCTCATTGGCTTAATGAGTGGGTAACCCACTGACACAGAAATGACCGTAGTAGGAGCAATTTTATGAAAGAGTTTAAGCGTCTGTGCCCTAAGAAGCCAGATGTAGCAAACATTTTGAGGTCATGAGTCTCTGATATTTATCGGAGTATTTACCCGACATATGCTGATTATGCTCGCCGCTCTTTACTAAAGTTACGTATAGTTAGAGAGTTAAGTGACCAGCTAAGTTCGGATATTGACTCTGCCACGAATGCAAAACTACAGTCAAATGAATTAGTAGAATTCTTTTCTATTTACGTTAAATCAAATACATCCAATAAAAAGTTTAGTAATATTTCGCATAATAATCATGTCGAAAAGTCAAAAGTAGATCATCATATTAATCGGAAGCGAAGATTTAACAATGGTAAATGTTTTCTGTGTGGTAAATACGGTCATAAGCAATGTAATTGTGCTAAGGGGCCTAGATCTTATTCAAGCAATGGCAATAGTGGCGATAACGGTCAAGTGTTTTGTCTATAGTTGTAATAAAGACTGAACCATGTGGTATCTGCCAAAAACTTGGTCACAAGGTCGTGACTTGCTTTGCGATATACGGTAGATGAGGATATGATGACTTTATGTAAGGAAGCGCTCGTTTAGGACGCGCTATAAGTCTTGGTCAGGTACAGCCGAGCGATAGTATAATCCAAGCATTGGTTGATTCTGCTGAGGCAAAAATGTTAAGCATGTTCGCCAATTTCTCAATTTGGCCAGCTATTTTCGCAAGTACATACCGTACTGTGCCCAGAGAACAGTTTCTATTTCTGCTCTAACCTGGAAGGGTGTGGAGTTCAATTGGGGCAGTGAGCAGCAAGCTGCTCGCAAATATGTAATCGAATGCTTGATGAACAAGCCGGTTCTTGCGATTTATGACCCCTCCTTGCCAATGGAAGCGAGTTCCATCGGCTATGGAGCTATATTGTTACAAACTCATGAGGTTACTCGCAAGCGAGTAGTTGCCTATCTCAGTAGGTTAATGCAAGGCGCAGAGAATAAGTACTGTTGGTAAAAACTCTAAACTCTCGCTGTAGTGAAAGCATTGCAGCATTTCAGGCCTTACTCGGTGGGGATGCACTCCACTGTACTGACTGCAATGCGTTGAAAGTTATTTAACGCAAGAGAGCTTAACTGCCAAGGGTAGCCCATTGGTGGGTGTACCTTCAAGATTTTCATTTTGTTTGGACCATAAAGATGGCCATTTCTGTGACATATACTGACTATCTGGGTCGAATCCCTGCTAATGTATGCGCCGTCCAAAGGCCACTAAGGTTTAGATGCAGAACCTTAAAATTTGTTAACGAATAAGCCTACAATAGTGTGATGTGACATTGTCAAGTTGTCGGTGATGATTCTATTGTTTTGTTTCAATTGATTGCAGGCTTGGGCTGAACGGTCTTTGCGACTAGTTGATATATGCTGGACCATAAGCAGCGTCTGAAGCTGATGCTAGGTGCGCTGCTGCACGCCTCTGTGGCGCGCTGTGACGAGCGCTCCGGCAGATGCTGGGTGCGCTTGTGCGGCAGGCTGTGACTAGTGCTCCGGCAGATGTTGAGCGCGCTGCGTCATGTGGCCGACGCACTCACTGACGCTAGATGTGCTGCTACGCGCCTATGTTGTGCGCTATAGTCGATGCTCCAGCTGATACTGGGAGCGCTGCCGGGAGGTCCAGCCGATGCTGGGATCGCTGCCGAGCACTACAGACGGTGCTGGGAGCGAGATGGACACGCTTCACGTCGTGCCTCTGTCCTACTGTGGTTAAAACATGCTTCACGTCGTGCCTCTGTTTTGACCTGTAACTAAGTTATGCTTCACGTAGTGCCTCTAACTTAGTTGGTGTTTGAGATACGCTTCACGTCGTGCCTCTGTCTCAGCACAAGTTGATTGCCACATGAAATTATTGAGAAAATGCTTCACGTCGTGCCTCTTTCCTCAATAGTTTCTGTGCTTATGTGTTTTTATGTTGCTAAGTTATGCTTCACGTCGTGCCTCTAACTTAGCTGGTGTTTGAGATACGCTTCACGTCGTGCCTCTGTCTCAGCACAAGTTGATCGTTGCATGAAATTATTGAGAAAACGCTTCACGTCGTGCCTCTTTCCTCAATAGTTTCATGTTGCACAATGTATTTGTGTAACTAAGGTGTACTTGCTATGTACTTATGTGACCTATGAACGTTTGCGTAGAAATACGCGTTGTCTGTTGTTTTTATAAAGGTGCAGACAATGAGGACGAGGAGTCTGCTCTCGCCGCTGCTTGCTGTATGCCTGCTTTGGACAGCGAGCCGCAGCCCAGCACTTCCGGCACGCAGTTATCCGCGTTGCCGCCTAGTACTGCGATAGCCGCTGTGCCCGGTGTTCCGTTTGAGGAACAGCAGGACTATCCATGCCGGTACTGGAAGCCACCCGCCAGAGCTGAAGAAAAGCAAGGGAGCCCGAGGACGGCCTCCTGTCAGGAAAGGCCGTGTTGGAAGTGACAGCCAGAAGAGTATAAAAGCCGGCGCGAACACGTGCCGACTCTCATTCCGTTGCTGGTCGTCGAAGCGTGAACATCAGAGCGTATTTTCATTTCGAGTACTTTTGTAGAAACTCTTGCCAATTGTTTAATTTTGTTGTAATTAAATCAGTCGTTAGGATGCTGTTGTTTCTAAAAAAATACTTTCCTAACGAATTGCTAAAAATACAGTATTACAGTAGCTAAGCTAATACTATGGGTTTGTATAACCCTACCATCACTCGTGTCTTTTTTCACTTCACTAACACTACCACTGTTTCTTTTTAACACGTAATTCAGGAACTTGACGTCGTCCAAATTGATTTCCTTTAAATTCATAATTTTTGAGACTGTTTCATTCTTTTTATGTAAATCAGGCAATCGAATGACCGGCGTCGGTTTATTCACGACGCTCACGTAAGTATGTTTGCCTTCAATGGTTATATTATTGATGGTGGCACTGCAGCCCTCCTCTATGGCAATTATATATGTGCCATGAACCAGTTGTCTAGTAATATCACTACCACACTGATGAGATAGTAGAGTCTGAAGTCTGCTATATAGTATCCAAGAATGTGACGATACTCGTTGTACTTTAACACTCTCTATTTCTACTGGATGTTGGCTACATTCTGTAGGATCAGGGTAGAACTGCATCAGCTGCTCAATGCAAGTCATCTCATGATATTCTACAATGTCATGCTCGGTGCAGAGATACTGCTCTCTGGCGATGTCTCTACATGGTCGCAGGACAGGTTGGTATTTCATTCCATTCGCTAAAAGGTAAGGGTACTTTGGAACGACTATAAGGGTTTCATTTGTGGTATTATTTAGGATAGGAAGGGAATACAATTTGTAGTAGTTATATATATGATTATCAGTGAGGGGAACCTCAATTAGAAACGTTATCTGGTTTGGCTTTATATATGTCTTTACAGTAAGTATTTCTTCTATCATAATTAAATTATGCTCTGAAACAGTATACATGAGACTACTCTGTTTTTCTATTTCCTTTAGTGTACATAATAGTTCAGTTGAATTTATGATAGATTTATGTAATACAGATATTTTGCTTAAAGCTAGAGCAGTTTCTAATTCACTTAGCTTAATATAAATGGTGCGAAAGTTCATACTAAACTGATTAAATAGGCTTAGCACATAAATTGAATACATAGTATCATTTCCGTCATTATCTAATTCTAAAACAATTCTTTCAAGACGATCTAATCGCGTATCTATAATGGCGGTGTTTTCCTTAATAATTTCAGACGAGTTCATAAAGTGATCCAACATTTCAGAGATAAGTGTCATCTTTTGACTAGTGGCTTATTCGTTGTTTTTAATTTCTGAAATTAGGTTATCATATTTGGTAGCATCAGATTGATCAAGATTTCCGGTTACTATCTTTATAAGGGATCCAACTGGGTCTAGGAGTCCTCTTTTAAATCTACTTGTGGGTACTAATTCCTGTAATTTTTCTAAGGTGATATCCTTAAGATAATCTACGTGAACTTTCATTTCCCTAAATTCATGTTTATATTGAAATTCGCGTTCCAGTATGTTAATAAATTCGGAATATTTTTGCACGTTAAAATTTAAATCTTTACTAATACCATTTAAGTTAATCGTTTTTACAATAAGCCATTTATCTAGTTGAATGTACGCCTGACCTTCCTTTACAGGTAAAACGCCTGGATTTCCGTTAATCTGATCTAGTTGAAGGGCCTGGTCCCTGGGCATCAGCAGGAGTAGACACCACCTGCGAAGGGCGTTTTATATCTTTAATATGAGCCGTAGTGGGTCGGTTTCCTACTTGTATAGGGACGATATTACGTTGCGTTTTATCCGTCACCGTTGCCTTTTTAAATCGGGGTTTATCCTTGCTTTTTCTAATATTTATATCCTTAACATATACAGTGTCTGAAATGTCTAACTCTTTTACATCTTCTCCACCTTTAGTTTTTCTAGCCTTCTCTTTGTTTGCTACTAACTTATCCGCTATATACTTATATAATGTTTTTGTTCGTTTACAGTGATCTACTAGTAATTGTTGCGTGTATGACTTTTCAAAATCAATATTAAATGCGTCATTTGAGTCTGTATGGCCAAAGAGCACTTCAAAAGGAGTGAGACCGGTAGACGAATGTATGGTACTATTATAAGCCATGACAGAATACACCATTACAGATGCTGCATCTGTACATTTTTGCTCATACCTAGCCAACCTATATATTTCTATAATAGTGGAGTGGAAACGCTCGACTATACCCGTAGAGTTGGGATTATGTGGAGTGCTTATGTGTAACTGTATTTTATACAGAGCCATGAGTTGTTTCATAAGGTCATTGTTGAATTCTGATCCAGGGTCGCTGGTAATTTTCTTAGGAACACCATAAAAGGAGAAGTACTTTATTAAGGCTCTTGTAACTTCTGGGGTTGATCTATTACTTATCTCTATAGCTTGAGCGTGCTTGCTGAACGCGTCAACTAAGGTTAGGTACGTTTTTCCATCTATAGTGAATAAGTCTATAAATATTTCTTGCATGGGGGATGTCTGTGTTTGTGTAAGTTGTAGTTTTGGTTTAATAGGGTTTCGATCATATTTCATTATTTTGCATGCTTCGCATAAATTTAATTGGGCCGCGATGGTTTCCTGCATGTTAGGCCAAAAGTAATCTCGACGAATTCTGGACATAGTTTCCTTAATTCCACGGTGGCATGTCTTACCCTCGTGTAATTTAAGAATAATAGCTTTTTGCTCTTTTTCATCGTCTATGAATATGACACGTTTTGTGCATTCGTAGAATGAGACTTGACCTTCTCTAAATAACCGAATAATGACGTTAGTGAAATCTCGGCGGTGCTGTTCATCTTCAAAATATATAAAATATTTGGTTTTATCTTTAATATATTCTTTTAAAAACTGTGTTACTAATTCTTCCTTATTTATGGGTAAAAATACTTCTATAATTTTTTGAGTTTTATTTGAAATGTCCCTTGCTTGCATGCTATCTTTTAACCATGTAAAAACTAATATCTGTCTGGGTTTTGTATCTATAGCCTCGTGAAGTATTGGTATACCTTTATTTTCCATGTCGGGGGCAGAATGAGCAGTTACGCTATGTGTTGGACTATTAGTACTAGCTGATCTAATTGGGAATTTGGGTTCGCTATTATCATCTGATATTGTAATAGTTTTAGATTCGTCAGAGATAGTTATAGTCTCGTCAGTAGCACGTCTTTGAGCTATTCTAGTCAGTTCTTCAGTCACATCATTAAGATATTCCTGTAATCTCTGTTCGTTATCGTCAACATTAACCTGTAGGGATGTAGCGTCATCATTATCACCTAATGCGTTAATTTGAATACGAGATAACGCATCTGCGTTTAAGTTTTGTTTCCCGTTTTTATGGATAACCTCAAAATCATATTCTTGTAGACGCAAACGCCAACGAGTCAGTTTACTATCCGGTTCTTTTAACTTGTAAAGCCATACTAATGGTTTATGGTCTGTATATATAGTAAATTTATGACCATAGAGGTACGGACGGAAATGTTTTACAGCCCATATAATAGCTAACAGTTCTCGCTCTATGGCGCTATATCTACGTTCGGTGCCAGTGAGAGTTTTGCTAGCGTAAGCTACTGGTCTATCACTGCCAATTGTTCCTTGCGATAGTACAGCACCAATTGCTACTTCCGAAGCATCAGTAGTGACTATGAATGGCTTGGTCATATCGGGATACTGCAGGATGGGCGCGTTAACTAATAGTTCTTTACATTTGTGAAATGCGTCTATATAATTTTGGTCGAGAATTACCCTTTTGTTTTTCTTTAAGCAGGCTGTCATAGGCTGTGTGATTTTTGAGAAGTCTCTGATAAAACGGCGGTAATAACCAATAAAACCTAAAAATCTTTTAATTTCGGTTTGTGTTTTTGGAATGGGGTAATCAATAACTGCTTTTATTTTATCGCTATTGGGTTTAAGACCTTCGTTTGTTATTGTATGTCCTAAGTAAAGTATTTCCTTACGTAGGAATTCTGATTTATCAAGCTGTATTTTAAGATTAGTTTGCCTTAGACGATCAAAGACTGTACGTAGCTTTTGTATGTGTTCCTCTAGGCTAGTCGAGTAAATCAGAATATCGTCCAGGTATACAAGACAGTGAATACCCTGTAATCCGCGAAGGACGTTATCCATGGCCCTCTGAAAAGTGGCAGGGGCCGTCTTTAGGCCAAACGGCATACGAAGAAATTCATAATGCCCATTTTCTGTGCTAAATGCAGTCTTTGGTCTATCCTTTTCATCTATTTGAAGCTGATGGTAGCCACTTGCTAGGTCTAGTGTTGTGAAATAATTACTTCTACCTAACTTATCAAAAAGATCGGTTATGTTGGGTAGCGGATACTTGTCGTCGACTGTGATCTCATTGAGACGCCTATAGTCTACGACCATACGATATTTGGTTTCGCCTGACGCGTCACTTTTTTTTTGTACGAGGTGAACCGGGGCGTTCCAGGGAGAATGTGACTCTTGTATTACATTGTCCTTCAAAAGTTTTTCTACCTGATTTTTAATTTCATTAGCCTGCGCGGGGCCTTGCCTATAGGGTTTAACGTAAATGGGGTCATCGTTCACAGTGCGAATTTGGTGTTTAACTTGATTGGAAAAGGTAAGAGGTATTGCGTCACAGTAGAATATGTCCCTATATTCCTCGCATAACTTATAAATAGAATCGCGCTCCTCGTTGTTCATGTGATCTAGTCTTAATCTGGAAAGATTATTTTGCAGTAACTGGTCTACCTCACTATTATCATTTACGTTATTTACGTGTACGTGGTCTCCTTCTATTTTGGAAATTTCGAATGGGTTACAAATAGTTAGTGATATTTCCTCATCTAGGGTGTTTTGTATTACCGTGGTTGCGAATCCATTTTTGCACGTAACCATTGCGGTAGGCATTCGTACGCCATCACAAAACTGTATACTATATAGTATACCCTGTCCGTCATATAGGTTAGCGGGAAGTTTCACGCGCTGTTCTGATCGCGGGGCTAACCGTACTACATGCTGAGGGCATTCAATAGGTATAGATGTATTTTTTGTAACTAGACATTTTTCATTTAGTCGGATTTCTGCTTCTAACTGCAACATCAAGTCTAGGCCGATTAAACCATCATAGTTATTATCTACGTTAAAAATGTAAAATTTATGACATTCGTTACTTTGAAAAGTCGGGAAAAGGGGTATCGTTATGACTTCATCATGGCAACTAGTGGCATGAGTACTAATTACTTGAAAGGGCTCGCGGGATTTTGCATGGAAGAAATATTCATTTGCTTTCCAAGTACTTATAAACGACCGCGTGCTGCCAGTGTCTATCATGAATTTACTATTTATTTCCGGAATATATATATATGGCAACTTTAGATTTGAGTCCAAATTTATTTCTATCATTTCTTGGGATCTTGAGAGGCTTTTATTTGAAAATTTGCATTATTGTTATCGGTGTGTTCTTGCGTATCGCTATTGACAGCGGTATCCTCAACATATTCTATTGGCAAATTATTATTTGAGTAAGCCGGGTATTGCTCAAAATATTGTTCATATTCATAAGGAGTATGGGGAGTAATGTCTTCTTCTTCATAATAGTATTGAAGGCTATTAGGGTCTATATAACTATCATAACAGTCGTATGGCTCGTTTAAATAAAACTGAGGCTTAGCAGGTGCAGCTGTTCTCATAGATACATCGTTACTTGGTATTGGCTTAGGTTGCTGCACAAAAGGACGTTGATTGAACTGCTGCGGCGAAGAGTTGCCGAACTGAGGTGGTCGGTAGCCGATTTGTTGAGGCGGGCGGTATCCGAATTGTTGGGGTGGGCGATAGCCGAATTGTTGTGGAGGACGATAACCAGCCGGTTGGGCCATGAAACCAGACGATTGTAACGGGCGGTTAACCGCTTGTGGTATCCCGAATCTAAATTGACTGTTTTGTGGCACTCCGAACTTAAATTGACTATTCTGTGGTATTCCAAATTTAAATTGGTTATTCTGAGGGAATCCCGTGGGAGGTATATATGGTTTTGGCACGTGAGGTGACGTATAAGGAAAACCGAATTTAAGAGGCGTAATTGACTGAGACACGGTTTTTGGTTTATCAAAAATTTTGTTTCTGCGATTATACTGATCTAAGAAGTTCACTTCTTCTAGAACATATTTGTGAGCTTCTTCTAAGGTGGTCGGATTTTTAATACGCACGGTACGAATCATGTGCTCCGGCAAATTATAAAGAAAAACGTTTAGTGCCGTATTATTATAAATAATATGTTTCGCGTCGCGTAAATCACTGTTATTTAATCTATTCACTTTAGCTAATAATGCTGACTGTACACTCTGAATTCTATGACAAAATTCCGAAAACGACTCATTCGATTTTATTTTTAAGCTCTCTAATTCTATGGCCACACACTCCTCACTGCGTGGATCTCCGAAATGTTGATCTAGCAAATTCTTTAATTCATTCCAAGTGGTGATATCAGTACGCTCACTGATAAGCGCGGCTGCATTCCCGGTCAATTTACTAGTGAAGCATTGCATTAAATATTCGTTTCTATTTTGATCGCCTTGATATTTTAAAATTGCGTATTCACATTTTCTTAAATATAAATTTAATAATCGCGAATCTCCTGAAAATTGTGGAATTAATGCTAATGCGTCACTTGCTTTAATATTTAATTCGTTATCACATACATTTTCACTTTGTTGCGTTTGTTTAGCCATTTTGGAACGAATCAAATCACACAATTATATAAAAACTGTAAAATGTGTAAAAGCTATAATAAAACACACAATATAAAATATAAAACACAGCTTGGGTAAAGATTAAGATAAAACAGACACAAGAAAAAGCAATTAATATTTCTTTAAACTAATTTACTAATTATATGTATATAATTTGATATACTTTATAATTATCTAGAGTAGTAAGTAGTCTTTACTTTATGTATTATATTTATTTTACTTATTTATAGTACTATATAGTTTTATGACTTAACCAGATAACGTTATTACGAAAGAGTTTTATTTCACAATAACAAAGGGAATGGAAATGAAAGGAAAGCGAAGAGTTTTACTCACCAACCCATCAGACCAATCGCCATAGTCCTTGTCTTCGTAGCCCGCAACTATACTTATTTATTTGTTCGGAAGATCACTCGTAGCGCGCCGCGAACGCGTCTTCTGGCCAAAATTTGATAGCCAGGTGTATACACGGAAAAACAACGAAAAACGGCGTCGCCTTCTCGAGCAATCCTACCACGGCTGCGCCAGTAAAGTTTAGGGAACGTGAAACGGGCTTTTTAAAAACTAAAAATAAAACTAAATGATTATATCGTGTGACAGAATTGGATGCCAATATGGCTCCGAAGGGCCAGACTGCTTACTTAGCTATCACTTATCTATGTCCGGCGGACAGCGTTGGCGTCCAGTCCCGCTGACTCTATTAAAAGCTCGGGTCTGGGCGACGTAACTAGGTTTGTTTCATTTTCAACAACTGTGGGTACTGTTGACATCTGTCAATAAAAACAAAATGGGGTAAGGCTGTGTCATGGACACGGCCATGTGACGTACTTAGAAATGGCTAAATGCATTTTAAGCCGGAAAAATATGCATTTGCTGGTCATTTATGGGCGATTATTGGTGAATTCGTTATATGCACTTAGGTACTTAGCGTAATAAATTCTTTGATCCTTCATCTATACAGTGATGTGATTGAATTTTGGATCGAGATGTTAGATATCAAACTGTATCCCCAGATTTTGTTATCATTCATTTTTTTAATTGCCTCTGTATGAAAGCAATTTTAAAGACGTATTCAAGTCAATAACTTAATTAAAAGGATACAGCTTGTATAGGTATGAGTATATAGATTTGTAAAATATAGTGTTTTTTATAGTGCTTTTGCGTTATTTTTTCGCAGGAGACCCGGCTTTATAGATAAATTTCTTACTACTAACCAAACATTTATTTACTTTTTTCAAAATGATACATAAGTTATTTAGTTTTATCTATACTAATATTATAAAGAGGTAAAGTTTGTGAGTTTGTGACGTTGCAGAGGGTAAACTCTAGATCTACTGAACCGATTTTGAAAAATTCTTTTAACAATAGAAAGCCACGTATTTGGTGAGTGTCATAGGCTATACATTAATCCGAAAAATTAAAAGAGTTTCGTAAACGAGGGAAAAGCCGCGGCCGAAAGCTAGTTTTGTATATTAGTGTAAAAAGACAGATTTAATAAAAATATTTTTGTAATTATTCTATTATTTCTTTGTGACATAGAGAAAGAAGAACAGACAAAAAATATATTTTTATCAAGCTCTTACTAATTGTCTGTAAAAAAATTAAAAGTTTACTGACTTTGCTTCGCTCATCAAACCCTCTCATTTCGATATCCATATAATAGACGTTAATGTGGAAAATGGCCATTTAGGGATTCGTGCATTGTCACTAGAACCAAACGAGTGTGCCACATTCCAGCTCAATCAAACGCTGAGGTGTGGGTCAAAATTACCTTGCAAAATTAGATTACAGACACCGCAGTGAAACTAAATGAAAGTTTGTAATAAAAAAATGACAAAGTTGCATGTCGTAAGTTCTCACGATCTCATCATTAGATTCTCTGCAACTTAATACAATATTTATATCGTTAACAAGCACAAAACGAGAGACAAATGACTGCAGCAGGTCGCAGCGGGGGTCCCTTATATGAATGTTTTAAAGAAGCCAAAGCTATCGAGTAATGTTAGTCGGAACACTCAGAACACTCGGAACTACTACTGGCTGTATAAACTATATAAACAATCTATAAATATGAAACAAAGTCGAGTTAGTTACGCCATTTATTACTGAAGAACAGCAGGACCGATTTTCATGATCTTTGATTTTGTGGATTTGTCTCCATCCCGAACAGCTATTCATCAGAAATATGATGGATTTGTCAGAACTAGGTTTATATGGGAAATCCACAGATTTGTATGCAAGTTAAAAAGGAATTTGAAGAGGAGAACGGAAATGTGGGATAGTATACATTTAGTATACAGTAAACCCATTTATTTTTTTAAAATCTCTATTGAACACAAATCAATACATATTATAAAACAAAGTTCCCCGCCGCGTCTCTCTGTCTGTCTGTTCGCGATAAATTCAAAAACTACTGCACCGATTTTCAAGCGGGTTTTACCACTCGATAGCGTGATTCTCGAGGAAGGTTTTAGTATGTAATTTGTTAAGTTTTCAAATTTATTTCTGTGTACATTAACGATATTTGTTGAAAATGTCGGGAAAAAATAAACCGTCTGGGAGCTTTCAACGAAAACGCTGCCTAAACCCTTTGAGATATAACAAAATAATGTATGGTGGAATTGTGTATCTTATATAGGTCTACAGAAAAGTACGCGGTGGCATATGTATATCTCTTAAGGTTAATATACTATATCCATTTTATTACTTTTTATTTGGGGTGTAAGTGGTTCATCAACACCTTTGAACCAAAGCCAACTTCACCTGCACGCGGTGCACCCTGCTGACTGACAAACGAAGCTCTGGCGAAAAGAGAGGTAGGGAGCGTAACTGTAAGCTACCCGACTGGGGAATGTACCTCCACCTCACAGAATACCGCAGCCAAATAACAATTCCCTTGAGGGTTGTTGTGTTCCTGCGAGTGAGTGAGGTCACCAGAAAAGAAGGAGATGCTGCGTTGGCAGCGGGGGTGGCGGCACGCGAGCGATATTTTATGTTGCGAGCGTTAATATGGCTACGGTAACCGCTTCACATCAGGCGGGCCGTATGCTTGTCTGCCACCCAAAGTAGTATAAAAAAAAAAAAAAAAAAAAAAAAAACTTTTAAAAATTGGCATTCATGAAGCGTTTATTGGATAGCTATTTACATAATTACGGTATTAATTCTTATCAAAACAAATTACTTCGTGTTCAAGGCCATATCAGTATCTGTAAATTACTTTTTGAATCATTTAAATCAGACGACCATTTGAAAGTTATCATAAGTTTAATAATAGGCTATTTGACTAACATTTTTTTCGGTTTGATATGTAGGGACGTCTCCTTAATATAACCATAGGTGAAAGAATTACTTCGATAGCACAAAAATCTCTCGTGATATGGTAATTTGAAAATCACAATTTTTATACTGCCCCAAAACGCTCCATACAAAAGACTACCGAATTATGACGTCACAGGTTTGTATTTTGTATGCATCAAATCAGAAATTTGTACGACAGCTATGTTAAATATTGCGTTTATGTGATTAGTATCATAATAAAAGTTATAGCATTTTTTATTGCTTCTCTAATGGAAATATTATTTTTTAATAATTTCATACTTTTAAAATGGACTTTCCCGCCAAACTTTGATCGACGCTAAAAAAATTCTGACTGAAGATATTAGAATGAAAGTTTGCAGATCTTTCTAGTGTTGTGTATTTTACGATATTGTTAAATAATTTATACAATTTTTAAACATTGGAAAATAGCCTATAAATCCGCGCGATAGCTCCCGGTAGTATGTAGACGTTCGCCGGGTCAGCTTGTTATATATATGGGTACAAAAGGCGGACTTAATGTTAAAAGCATTCTCTATTAGTCAACCTTCGGGACAAGCCGAAAATTACGAATGCGATTCTGAAGAAGCAAAACAAAAGCAGATTTAAGTACTAAAATATAATATTACCCATTATCAAGTATAAGCAATTAAGTAACAGTTAAATGCTAATGGTCTAATCATCTAATGGATATAAGGCTAATGTGACGTGTACATCTGTTTTGCAGGGCCATACGTCATCAACCCATAATCATAGCACTGTTTGGATACGAGTCTCCCCTCAATCGAAGGGGTTTAGAGCATTCGGGGTGTAAGTGGTTCGTCAACATCTTTGAACCAAAGCCAACTTCACCTGCACGCGGTGCACCCTGCTGACTGACAAACGAAGCTCTGGCGAAAAGAGCGTAATTGTAAGCTACCCGACTGGGGAATGTACCTCCACCTTACAGAATACCGCAGCCAAATAACGGTTCCCTTGAGAGCTGTTGTGTTCCTGCGAGTCAGTGAGGTCACCAGAAAGGAAGGAGATGCTGCGATGGCAGCGGGGGTGGCGGCGCGCGAGCGATATTTTATGTTGCGAGCGTTAATATGGCTACGGTAACTGCTTCACATCAGGCGGGCCGTATGCTTGTCTGCCACCCGACGTAGTATAAAAAAAAAAAAAAAAAAAAATACTCCGCCACGCTGCTAAACTGCGGGTTGGCGGAGGCCAGTGTTTTCAAGCAACCCTCAGGACACTGACTTGGCTTAAGGACTGTCATCTAATGACAACAAGACCAGGGACCGACGGCGTAACATGCCCTCCGAACCACGGAGAAGCTCTTTTTTTATACTATGACGGGTGACAAACAAGCATACGGCCCGCCTGATGTGAAGCGGTTACCATAGCCATATTAACGCTTGCAACATAAAATATCATAATAACGTAGCATCTTCCTTTCTGATGACCTCACTTACTCGCAGGAACACAAAAACCCTCAAGGGAATAGTTATTTGGCTGCGGTATTCTGAGGTGGAGGTACATTCCCCAGACGGGTAGCTTACAATTACGCTCCCTACCTCTCTTTTCGCCAGAGCTTCTTTTGTCAGTCAGCAGGGTGCACCGCGTGCAGGTGAAGTTGGCATTGGTTCAAAGATGTTGATGAACCACTTACACCCCAAAGCTCGAAATAAATAAACCCATTCATAGACAGTTTGCGGTCCGTATTGCTTAACTAGCGTGTTCGATTAGACTGGATTCGAGCTCCTCAGTTTACCAGGGTACTAGAGTCAATCTCTAGTAAGCCATACATCCTAAAACACGCCCATATATAAAATCCATTATACCAAACCGGGACTTCCAATAACCCAGAATAGCACCAATAATCTTTAGTATATCAAACAAAGAGATATTATATCCTATAAACGGAGTAGGTAGGATTGGTCAGTTTTATTGACCATATTTCCATCACGCAGTAACTGATTTCCATTAAATAGGTCGATCCGATTCAATTCGCGACTTGGATCGCAAGCAAAATAAAAAAAATTGGTTGTTTGTAAAGTCGGTTTACGGACGATAATTCTACATGATAACGTCATAAGAAACATGGGCCAATCGTGCCTCTCTATCCCTTGTTACGCACTCTCGCTTGCACGCTCGGCTCAGGCGGAACGTGACAATGAACCTTTTCGTGCGTGCTCGGCTGCACGCACGAAAAAGCTCATTGTCACGTTCATCGATTTCTAAGACGTTGTTACGTCAATAAATAATTTAATTCCTTTATTGTAACCAGCAGGTTATTTATAGATGAAGTAAAATTAAAATATTTCTATTCTGTGTTCCACTTAGGCATACAATAAATAATTGAGCACGGTTAGTAAGAAAAAAAACCCTAAACCTACATCATTTCATGTTTCTAAAAAACCTTTGGCATCAGAAAAAAATATTGTTTATACCTACATACTAGATAATAGAAAAAAATATACAGGAGGTTATTACAAGGCATCACATCAAGTCATATATTTGCCTTTTAGTTGACATTTTGCAATAAAATTGCCTTCTATATCTTGTTTCCATTCTAGTCTGAATAAAAAGTAAGCATATTTGTTACATTAGATGGCGTGGTTTGTGATCCCAGACAGTCAGTCGACCAATTCAAAAACGATATTTATTAGGCAACTGTAACTACTCTTCTTTATCAGCCGCATATTCACTATATTTTCAGCGTGATCAGCCAGAATGTCGCCTGATGGAAAACGGTGACCAATTGTGAGGATCACCATCACTGCACATAATCCAATGCTGGCGGTCGATTGACTGTAAAAACATTTCTTCAGCCTCGCTAACAACATGAACCATCTTATTCCAAAACTTATTTTAAGAAAAGTCTCTCACACAAATATGTGACAAATAAGATAAGTTCACGGCTTTTCTATACTTCGCAACATTAGTAAATAAGTATGGAACTTGAATTAAAGTTTACTGACTATTTCATAAAAATAATAATAATTTAGCTTCGACAGCACTCTGACAGAACATAAGTGAGAATGATTCTCAAAAAAGTCATTCAGAAATAGTTTTGCTTCAAAACCTAACCGTACTACGTCTGCTGTTTATTGTTTTTATTGTGGATTGGAATGGCCAGCGTTGCGGCTATAAACCATACATTCAATTATTATCACCCTATACCCTTCACACCCAGTAATTGGAGGACGGACTCAGCACTTACTATTCTGTAGGGTGTCCATTATTTACGCATGAACGTAAACATTTTCTCATAGTAATCTGCATAACAAAATGTTGTCGTCAGGTATATAAAGTTCGATAGGCGCTGTTAAAGGTTGCATGTAGAATAGAAGGGTCGATGACAAGCCAACTTTACGATGTATACGGTACTGGTTGTAAACTGAGCCGATAATTTCTGAATGGTGTTATAAATTGTTACACGGTTTTATCGATAATTTTATGGGCAAATATAAATTGTAAATTTTAACGTATGAGCATAAATATCCTATTTGTTAGTAACAACTATGCTATTTTGTTTATGTATATTTTGTGCAATGAACATCCTTTAGCTGCAGTGATCGCGATGACTAGCTGTCAAATTTTGGTACCTGTCAAATTGGCTAGCCTCGCGTTATATATTTTAGAATATAAATTATTCTTTAAATTAATTTATGTCCTATATATTTTAGTATCGGAAATGTCGCCGCCTCATAGTAAGACAGCGATAACATTCGTAGCTTATAAGTGTGATTAACGGATTTATGTTATGTTTTATATACATATTAAACAGTTTCATGGAATCACAGTGACGGAATAACAAATCAATCGTGCAATGTCTAAAATTGCGCACATACGTGGAAGAACATAATTGATTAGGGAAATAGTTTGGAGCTTTCAATTTTAGAGATATAACCTTCTTTTTTTAAGTCTATGAAAGATCTAAGGGTTTAATAATATATATATATTCTTTATTGCATAGCAACAAATACAGAAATTAAAGAACAGACAAGCATACAAAGGTGAGCTTATCTCTTCAAGAGATTTCTTCCAGCCTGTACATAATGAAATTTTACATTGCTGAAAGTCAAGCAAGCTATGCATAATATTTTAGTATCTTTTTACTATAAAATACTAATTTAAGAGACGAACTTCTTAGCTTCCATGGATTCACCGTGCGGGTGCCGGGTCCATCGTGTGGCAGAGAGAGAAACCCAAGCAGATCCCGAGACTTGTGACACGGGTGTAGGTTTAAGGGGCCCCTTTCCGACGTACATCAACACTCACCTTCACTACTTGTGTTTCTCTCCCTGCCCTGCCAAATCTGGTATGAACCTGCTAATGCAGCTTTGGATACTCGTTCTAGTATAGAACTTACTGCACTTCTGGACAAGCCAAGGTCTTTCAGCAGGTTATAGAGAGATTTTGCTGGTATACCTCTCGCTCCTACTTCTACAGCGTATAGATTAACTACATAGCCGCTTTTTGTTAATTCGTTTAGGAGGTCATAATATTTGTTTTGTTTTATCGCGTGGTCTTTGGGTATGTTAGTTTCCCACGGTACGGTAAGCTCTACAAGTACTATACGTTTTGTAGCTCTGGAGAAAAGGAAAATGTCCGGTCTGGATGTCGAAACAACCACATCTTCTGGGATTTTATAGTGCTTTTCATACGTGTCCATTAAAATAGTCCAGTCAGGTGCTGCACTGAGGATTGAGTAAGGCTTGTTCTTGGAGTTTGAAGTTGAGCCTCCTTTTATAAAGTTAATTTGTCTTTTGTTTGTCGTTAATCCTTTTTGGGCTCTAGCTATTGAAAGGCTTATGGCTTCACGTATGATTTGAAGTACTCTGTCATGGCGATGTGAGTAATGACCCCTATCAAGGAGCACCTTGCATCCCACCAATAGGTGCCTTGCTGTACATATCGCCTCTCCACAGGTATAGCAACATTTTTCAGAGGCTTTTCCCCACCTAACTAAGTTACTCTGGTCAGGGAGGGTCATTTGAAAGGCATTAAGATAGAATTTTAATAAGGCAGGAGACCAGTCATACAGCAAGGTGCGCCACTTCAGAGCTAACGGGATGCAAAACTCGCCTATGGTTAACCACTCACTTTGCATTTCTAAATTCATAGCGTGCACTTTGTAACTGTCATTTTCGTCTTGTTGTAGAAAGGTTTTTACTATGTCTCGGTCTTCCCTTTTCTTTCTCGCGCCCAACCCAGCTCTATTTGCCTGTGCACCTACCATAAATTGTTTGTGGAATTGAAGTCTAGATTCTAGGTCTGTGGCATTTTTGTCTTTTGGGAGAGATTTAACTAATTCGTCTTGCGACTTTTGCAAAACATGCGTTTTTGTAACTCTCAGGTGTTTATAGAGTTCAGAAGGTTTCTTTAATTTCAGCCCAAAACTATTGTGATCCCTAAATAGAGTCGAGGGATCAGCCGGATGTGCCAGTCCGAACCATGACTTTAATATCTTTATGACATTAGCATCTAACTTTGCCAAGAGGGTTTTACCGAAGTCATATACTAGGAAAGGCCAAGTGAGACGTGATGTGAGATAGTTGTCGTATATCCATGCTTTTTTAATATTACTGATAGGCTGTTGGTCTACCTTATTGAGGTCGTTAATGAAATTTTCGACAACTTCCCCCAATGATGGTGTGCGTCCTTTGTAATCTATCTTTCTACCAAGAAATTTGAAAGGCACTGTTTCTGCAATCGTAGCAACTTTTTGGCCGCTTATGGAGAGTTCCGGGTCGTAAGAAGTGTATTTGGTATTTCGTCTACCCAGACATAAACAATGACATTTACTTGGTTTCGCCCTCAATCCCTCCGTCCATGTACAGAACTCATCGACTTCATTTAACAACTCCTGACACTGTTTGGGATTACGTGTAAGTATTGCAAGGTCGTCAGCAAAGGCTAAGATTGACTCAGTGTACTTGTTGTTGATTTTAAAACGGTAGCCCCATTTCCTTTCATATGATGTCAATTTGTCTATTAAAATATTAATAACTATGTTAAATACTATCGGTGATAAGCAGCACCCTTGGAATAGTCCCACACTGTATTGTAGTGGCTTTGTGTATTCCTTGTTTACTGCTATGACGAATTTTAAATGCGAGTAATAAGAGTTAATTATGTTAACAATTAAATCGGGAAAGTTATACCATTTTAGTGCAAATATCATAAGTTCATGCTGCACCGAACCAAATGCGTTTTCTAGGTCTATCCAGCAGACTGATATTTGCCTCTCATGTGTTCTGGCATCTTTCAGACTTTCTGCTAGTAATGTATTGTGTTCCAGGCATCCAGAAATTCCAGGCAAGAAGCCTTTCTGGTGATTGGGCCTGAAATACCTATTGCTGATCATGAATTTTGTCATTTTTGATTGTAATACACTAAAAAAGATTTTTGAGATTGTATTGGTTAGGGCTATCGGTCTGGTGTCTTTTGGATGAGTTACTATATCCTTTTTAGGGATGAGGACAAAAACTGCCTTTCCAAATGCTACTGGGACTTGCTTTCTTGACCAGATCTTACTAAATATATTTAAAATGTGTTTACGAACTGATGGACACTTTAACTTATAACTCGTCATGGGTAAAGTAAATATTCGTATTTCTTGTTCCTACATACATTAAAATTACATAAATCTGCCAGTTACTGATAAAAACATGATGCAAAGCGGTTCATGGTGTCGAATGTGGTAGCGGTAATATAATTTAATGCTAGTTGTTGCCCCCGGGTTAGCTCGCGTGAAGTTTAGATTTTATATAATTGACATTATTATATATTCACATGTATTCTAACGCAAAAAAAAACACATCGACTTGTTTCGAAATGAAAGAACAAATAAAGATATTTTTTATAATTTGTCGTGTCCTAAAATTTTTCGGATCTATGATATAATTATGACTATCAGTTTATTGGTACCAGACATTTTCAGACGCTACGACTTTACATTGCCATTGTTACACTTATGTCATAAATTATATTAATGTTCAACCAAACAAAAATAGACAATTTGAATCAGTTCTCAAGAGATGCTCCATTATCTTGTTGTACTGTGTAATGTACACAGTACAAGATAATGGAGCATCTGTTGAGAACTGGTTCATCGATTTGGCAAATTGTTTTTTTATTTGTTGTAACGTTTTTTCATAGTTTATATAAGGATTAATTTTATATAAAAAAATATGTCGGAAATAAAATTAAAAGTCCCGCCGAAGTCAGGCCAGTACGCAAGTTGAGAAGTAGGCCGCGATACGTCCAACATTTAGTAGCTATATACAAAAAAACAACCACTAAAAAGCGCGATAGGTGTAATCATACCATTATGGCACTGGATGAACAATATATCGTTCTTACCACAGGGTATTTCAATTAAAGTATTCCTTAGTCCTTACAACACCATCATCATGGTGACCCTATATGAATAACACTTGAATATAATGATCACTGGCCACAGCGCGGCGTGCTTGAAAATTGTTCACATTGAAGTAAAGGCACTTCCGAGATCGCACACCGCACTGATTTATAATGTTACAATTGGATTGTCTTCCTACTCAATATTGTTTATTGTTACTGTATAATAATATAATAAATATAACTGGACTCACTGATATATCAACGCATGTGTTGTAAATAAATATTACAATGCTCGCTTGGGCATTCCTTGAATTGTCCTAAAATGGAACTTCCTCACTTGGACCTATCCGTCATAATAGCCGTCGCATAATTAATAATACCTATATCGCGAATAACAATCATAGTTGGAAACTGTTTTCTCGAAGTTCTTGAAGAATATGTCTACCTGGGACAAACAGTTCAGTTAGGTAGATCTGATTTCGACAAAAAAAGTCCCTCCAAATTGGAATTCGGGGTGTAAGTGGTTCATCAACATCTTTGAATCAAAGCCAACTTCACCTGCACGCGGTGCACCCTGCTGACTGACAAACGAAGCTCTGGCGAAAAGAGAGGTAGGGGGCGTAATTGTAATCTACCCGACTGGGGAATGTACCTCCACCTCACAGAATACCGCAGCCAAATAACAGTTCCCTTGAGGGCTATTGTGTTCCTGCGAATGAGTGAGGTCACCAAAAAAGAAAGGAGATGCTGCGATGGCAGCGGGGGTGGCGGCGAGCAAGCGATATTTTATGTTGCGAGCGTTAATATGGCTACGGTAACCGCTTCACATCAGGCGGGCCGTATGCTTGTCTGCCACCCGACGTAGTATATAAAAAAAAAAGAATTCGGGTATTTGAAAAATGTCATGTCGTCTGAAATACCCCAATGTCTCAAGACGAAAGGTTTTGACCAGTAAATGAATAAATAAATATTCCTAGACAAATTACACACTATAATCTAGTCCCAAACTAAGCTAAGTTTGTACTATCGGTACTAGACAACTGTAAATAATCTTTCAATACATACACATAATACATAGAAAACATCCAGACCAAGACAAAAGGACATATTCATGCACACAAATATTTGTCTTGTGTGGGGATCGAACCCGCGACTTCGGAGTCAAAGTGGCCATTGCTAGCCATTTGACAACATCAGTGTGTTGCCAGTGGTAATATATGGCTCCTTACGATGGGCTTAATTCAAAAGCACTAGCTAGTTCAGAGTAATGCTTGGAATGTCTGTGCCTAATAAACTCAGGAATGTTCAAGTAGAACTAGAATTACTGACATAATAGCCCTAAGGATCCCCCAGCTGACTAAAGCGGTAGTTTGTAAGCAGAACAGTCACAGCTTGCATAACTGACAATCGTTGGGGCAGTAAGTTTCAGTAATGGACAGAGGATTTACTATAAATCGTAGGAAGCCAATGGCTAACAGTGCAAAACTGAGAATTGTGGAAAGCTTAGCTTGAAAAGCACCAGCACGTCTCGGCTGTGTACCTCCGCAAGATACTTCAGTACTTCGAACACATAGCGCGCCGGGGTACAGGTAACCTGGAGAAGCTTGCAATAACTAGCAATATGGATGGCAAGCGGCCGAGAGGACGAAGCCCTAAAAGATGATCCGACCAGGTGTCCGAAAAGCTGCAAATTCCAGTGTCTCACGCTCTCCATCAGGACGTAATTGGAGGAATTTGCTGCAACGCTTTCGTCGTGGCCACGAACCTCATCAGTGAAGGACCGACTAAGGAGGAGGAAGGTCTATGAGGCCAATGTTTCATAGTGGCTGTCCTTTGCCTGAATAAATAATAATATCTATTTATTATTACTATTCTTTGTAAATAATTTTTCTTTTTCTCATTTGAAACTGCGTTTTGGAAGTCTACATTTCCCGAAGGTTGACTGTTGAAGTTTTCCTTTTCCACCCCTGTTTGTTTCCATGTCCATAATTCATTTAAATACATAAAAGTAACATGAGAATAAATAGCGGAAAACATGTTACAACAAAGAGTTGACGTTTTTAAAACTGTATGTAGCCGTCAACGAGGTTTTAATCGTTAACCAATTTTCCCATCAGATGGAAAATTTAGCTTTTCTAACAAGCGCTAATTAAGTTTGACACCTTGGAATAATTTTACAGACTTTTTAACTAGTGCACAATGTTCGAATTTCGAGTTTAGATCTGCCGTCTAATACTATCCTATTATTTATATTGCATTTAAAAGTTATTAAGTAACTAAATATAACTGTATATTGTATGCTCGAATATGGCGGAAACGTTATTTTTAGACTTCAATACAGAGATAATAATAATCAATGTATCAATAATGTAATGAACTTGCTACAAGATGTAGAGTTCGTTCATAAAAATGTCAAAAAAATAAACGCCTTTTCAACAATGTGTAACTTTCTAGAACCGTAAGTTTCAACTTATGGTTCCGGTTACACAATGCGTAATAGCACGTGATGACGTAATATATATAATATGTTTATATTTATTTAAGTTACTGTTGTATTAAGTTAATAAAACTAAAATCATAACAAACATAACAATTTTAACTTTGTACCAATCTTATATAAAACAAGAGTTGAATTGAGACTGTAACTGTCAAGCATGATAATATGCTTTTATAGCTAAAAGCAAAATACATAAAACCGTCGAACATAAAAATAGTAACTTTTAGATGCTTAGTTTTCTAATTTCGAACTTCAGAGCACATTTCAATAAATAAACAAAAGTAGATTAATATATTTTCAAAATGCTCCAAACAAAAACTCTGTTTACAAAATACTTCTACGAGTATATAAAAAATACTGATAAATAACAAAAAGTGCACATAAGTGAGACATGACTTCTAATTTGTATTTCCTAAACTCGCTTTCAATGAGACAGAGTTCCTTTCTCACATTTGGGGTGTAAGTGGTTCATGAACATCTTTGAACCAAAGCCAACTTCACCCGCACGCGGTGCACACTGCTGACTGACAAACGAAGCTCTAGCGAAAAGAGAATGACTGGGGAATGTACCTTCATCTCACAGAATACCGCAGCCAAATAACAATTCACTCGAGGATTGTTGTGTTCCTGCGAGTGAGTGAGGTCACCCAGAGAGGAAGGAGATGCTGACTTGGCAGCGGGGGTTGCAGCGCGCGAGCGATATTTCATGTTGCGCGCGTTAATGATGACTATGGTAACCGCTTCACATCAGGCAGGCCGTGTGCTTGTCTGCCACCCGACGTAGCATGAAAAGAAAAAAAAATATGGACAACTTTTTTGCTGCTGACCCTATTTTACCCAAACATATATTTCGAGTTTTTTAGTATCAGTACTTTATATTCCGAAAGAAAATTTATGAGGAAATTGGTTGGACAACCATTCTTTACAATTCTAGAAGTACGGTAGACGTTAAGTCACATTTATGACCTCTGTGTATAATAGAAGTCAGTATACCGGGTAAGAAGCCGGTCGGCAGGTGCCACCGAGGGTTCACTTGGGTTCACCCCCGCCCCCGCGCGCCGCACAGCATCCGTGCAAACCCGTTCCTCTAATAATATAACGTAGAAATGAAAGATTAATGAGAGCAACCAGTGCACGCCTCTTTCACTCGGGAAGTAGTGAGGGGCTTAAATTTTGATTGGGTAGCGATAAAATTCCAAGCTCCGTTTTTTAAGTTCAATCGAGCAACAGTATCCCTTATTCATGTGAAATTTGACAGTTAACCGAAAAAAAAAATCCCAAAAGAACTTGTACAATAAAAATAAATAAACTTCAGCTAAATTTTATTTGTTATAAACAAAATTTTAGAAATATTTTAAATCACGCGAAAAATATTTTAAATACGATAAAATATTTTAATGTTCCTTAGAGCATGATGTAGCTTAATATTCTCGGTGTACTGTTAACTGGCCATATCAAGAACGTCAAGGTAAATTCCAAAACTGGAAATATGGACATGGATGTGAGTGAAATTTGCCAAGCTAAAATTTGATTAAAAGCGGTCAGCTGCATGCGGCTAGGGATCTGCCGTCTAAGTTAGCCTATCACCATTGCTGTAGCTTGCTTACTTTATAGGCTCATTATTATTTATTCAAATGAATCGATTAAAGCTTTCTGTGCCTCAAATTCAAAGTAACAGCTATCAACTTTCTAAAGCACTTGAGACATTATAACCACAGAACTACTGTGAAAAAACCCTGAAACTTATAAAATCTAAAGCTAAATTAACAGTGATAGAAATTGTGCAAAGTTTTCACTTTGTACAAATATATTAAGCCTCCAAAAATATTAAGATTTTCCTGATTAGGTGAAAAAAATACTAAAGTTCTTAGATGGCAACAGAAGGCTCGATAGTGGGAGACATGTTGTCCACCAATTCTTTATTCATCAATTGTATGTCTAAAAATATTAAATACCTAAATAACAATCAAATATAACTAAACCAAAGTAAATAAAAATAATCTAATCTTAAAATTACTTAAAAATAAAACTAATAAAAAGAACAAAATACTAATCTATTCCTAAATATAATATTGTATGTATTGTATACAATTAACAAAATCAGAGTGCAAACGAACTATCGACATATCGATATTTTTTCCCCCATCCCTTTTCAACGAGCCTCGATCTCAGTCGCAATGAAGACCGCCCAGATAAAATATTAGCCTCGTGCCGGGACCGGTAGCGGGTGTAATATATCGACCGATGACAGTCACATTGTGGTCAGTACATCATGTGAGGCTGACTGTATGACGAACGGTAGGACACTCTTCAAATATATAGTTAGAAGATGTAAAATATTAGTGTACTCCAGCAGTATGCAGCCAGTTCTTGCAGGCTGAGAATGAAGAAAATGGAACATTCAAAACTACATCATGTTTCTGGTCATAGATTATTCGAGTGAATCTAAACATACGATAAGTTATATAAATGTATAGGTAATTTTAGAAGTTATTTTACGGTTTGAAATTATTGATATTATCACACATTTTAACATTATAGGAGACATATAACAAGCTTGATTTTTTTTAAAGCAAATTTAGTTTTACCGCGGTGTCTGTAAACAAATTATGACGAGCTCGGTGGTCGAAAGGTTAGCATTGGCCACTTTGACTTCGAGGTCGCGGGTTCGATTTCCGCCTAAGAAAATATTTGTGTGCTTGAAAATATCTGTTTATCATCGTCTGGGTGTTTTCTATGTATTATAAGTATGTATTTACAAAAAGAAAATTAAGTATAATATCAGTTACCTAGTACCCATAGAACAAGCTTTGCTTAATTTGGGACTAGATGGCGGTATGTGATTTGTCCAAGAATATTAATTTATTTAAGTTACATTTGACCCAGTTTTCACTCTCCGATTGCTGAAATTCGGCACACTCATTTGGTTCTCGTGACAATACGGGATTATCTAAATGTCTCCATTTTTGTTCCAATATAGCTATCGCCACTAAGTGGAAATTTATAATTTAACCGATAACCATTGATCTCCGATCGACAGGAGTTGCTCACTACGCGAAGAGATGTTGCGTTTCTTTGCGTGCTATTCAAATTACATCACGGGGAGTGTTCGGATGAGCTGTACGTTTTATACATAACTGATAAGTTAGAATGCTTGTATAGCATTAAGCCCACCTGTGTACAATTCGATGAACGAAGGTGGTTACTTTCCTGACCTAAAAAAAATAAATAGACAGTCGAATTGGATCATCAGACCGTCAACCTTGTTCAATTTATAATTAAGGTCTTTGGGTCGATTTTCTTAGAGGCTTTTACTTGTACCTAAATCGTCAATATCCAGGCAGATGGTGGTCTTTCACGTCCTCTCTGTTTGTCCTAGATATTTAGGGCAATTTCTGCCACGTGATTGTTCATCAATCATCCAAAGAAAATATTATTACTATACTTCATAAAAATAACGCTGTTCAAGTTTCAAGTAATATTCTTCAAACCCCCGTTTTACCTGCTTCCGGATATCGTCGGTCATCGACTCACACGCTCTCATTCTTCCGCAAATCTGACCTACCCCCGCCACCGCCTAGCCGCCTACCAATACAGAGATGTAGCGTGACCACTAATAATTGCACATTAACATAGGAGATGTAAAAAATAAAGACGGATGCACACGACCGCTCGTAAACCAACCAACCATGTGAAATATGGTCGAGAATGAAGATTGATCTGTAACTGTGGCGATGTTAAATGATGCATTTAGGGAGGGCAGTGTGCATTAGGTTTTATATTTTTTTTCTAGTTTCAGCTATTGTTTAATTACGCGTTAAGTAAAAAGAATTTTTATTCCTTTATGTAGCTACAAGTTTTCTTATTATAAAACTAACAACCGCTCCGGCTTTGCACAAACGGTACAGGTGTTACCGCCCACGCTGCTGCCGTCCGCCGTCGTCGTTGCGATGGTTGTTGTAATAATAAACCACAAAATATATATCATAACTTATGCTTCTTACATAAAGCAACAGCTTACCGGTCCCAGCTCTCAGTATGATAAATTAAGAATATGGAATAAAGTACAGTTTAGTTGGATTTGACATGTACCGGCTACCCGAAAGCAGGTAATAGTGTTCTTTGCACCTTAGAGCAGTGTTCTGCAAAGTATGTACCGCAGCACATGGTGTGCCTCGGAAAATTAGGTTATCTCATAAGGCTAAATAGACGGACAGAAGAAAAATACTTACACAAATAAAAACTGATTTTTCATTTGTGATGTACGAAAAATTTTCGTTTTACAAAACAGTTTGCGGAACAGTCCCTTAGAGTACAGACCCTTATATACCTTAAAGTACCGACGACAAACCATGTAAAGATCGAATATGTAGGAGAAGTTTTACAAGACAGCCAAGATGAAAAGTATGTTTTCAAATACGCTCCTAAAAAACAATTTTTATTATAACATTTATCGTTATTTTCGTAAAATGCACAATTCATACATCTAGTAGGTAGGTACTTAAAGACCTATGAACTACAGTAACTGATTTCCATCAAGTGAACTGTATTCTCGCTTACCATCTTAATGATATAAAAAATTAAATAAATATCCGTACGGTGTTTCTTCAAACGCAATAGAATACAGTCACAGAAAATAAAGTAAATGATAAAACGCAAATAATTCGGTGAAAGTTATTTTATTTTAAAATCAGCATAGCGTGAAATTCTAAAACTTATAGCTTTAAAGTAAATACTTCTTTTAAGCATAGACCGCATTTACTATTAAGTGGATTTTGAACTGAGAACTGTAATCTATCTGTGTAGGTATATATTTATAAAGAATGGCTGTTCGTTAGTCAAAACTCAAGAACGACTGAATTCATTTGGCTAATTTTGGTTTTGAAATATTTGTGGAAGTTGAGGGAAGATTCAAAAGTTCACAGAGTCATCTAGTGTTAATTATTAATAAAATATAAGCTTTTGCGTGTTCCTTTAGAGCTGTAACAAGAAAGTTTGAGCTATAAGTGGTTTATCATCATTTTAGAGGCCAAATCAACGTCACCTGCATGTGGTGCTTTTCTAGGAACCTCGTTTGTCAGTGGGTGACTGGCAAACGAGACTCCTATAAAAGTGAGGTAGGCCACAGCGTTAAAAACAGCCGGGAAATTGCTCTAACTCCCAGAATATTGCAGCCAAATATGGTCCTACAAGTGACTGAAATCACTAGGAAGAAAGGAATTACTTCGTTTACAGCGGGGGTGGCGCCGCGAGAGCTGTATTTCATGTAGCGAGCGCTCGAGCGTTTATATAGCTACGGTCTTAGATTTAATTTTAAGAGTGTCCCAGTCTACATAAACTATCATATCTATGAGTTTACGAATTAACAAAAAATATATCACCCGCTTTACTTCTACAAAATAATTAGCAATTAGCATTAATTGCACACCATTGTTGTATCAAAATTTGTTTTTAAAACGACCTCTACACGCCATGAACTTAGACAATAAACAAAGTCTGGAGATAAGGCGAGCAGGCTGACTTGCCCATTGTCTGAACGAGTGATACCATTTCACCCGAGTTATCAAGATTGCGCAGACGCGAGTAAGCACTTGAGATATGGTTAATTGTAGGTGCGGTCACGCTTTCGCGTACATGACTGTGTGATATGAGTTATAACACCTTGCATTTCAATGATTTTGATGGTATCAATTTGTAATTATAGGCGTCAAGTTTCTGTATTTTTTTTTTTGGTGATGTGGAGTAAACATAATTACACATACATTATTTAGTATATATGTCACAGAGATATAATCAAATCCCTAAACTAGTTTAGAGTAATGATGCGATAGAACGTTTGCCAAAGACGTCCAGATGAAAAAATCTACTTAGTTAAATTCTATTAACTAAAATAATTATAGATTTGAATAGAGATATACTCGTAGAGTTTATAAATCAATCACGAGATTCCTTGCCGTTCGCAGCGAAAAATCTCACGATTTTTTTAACTACTAGTGATATAAACTACGTACAACCCCTCAACTAGGCATGTTACTCTTAGAGCGGCCACATACATTCGAAATGCCGTTTCGAAGTTCCAATTCGAAATTTCGATCCACGATTCCGTAATTACATGACACACTACGTTCATTTCAGTTCGGAAAAACAAGACTGGTCTTATGGGCAGAATGGTTTTTTTTCTATTCGGAATACCGAACGCTCTGGCTGCCAAAAATTCCAACGGAAAACTATACGTGTGTGATAGGTAAATGATAAGTGAGTACACTTGTAGCATATCTATAGTATTTATAACATCATTGATCAGTATCAATGATGATGCCACAAGCGTCAAAAAGTATTTATATTGTAAGTTTAAGCGCAAAAAGTGAGTCAACTGTCTCACCTCGCAATTAGTTAAAACAGACAATCCGACGAAACTGACGTTTGTGGTAAATGATTGAAATAGGTAAAAATGCCATCATCTGTATTACGAAAATGCACAATTAATGTTGATAAAGTAAATGATGCCCGAGGATCACATATCACACTAAAGTAAGTACACAATAATATTTGATGTTACTGTTATTATTTGAATACGTAATTTTGGTAAATATCATTTTTTTGCGAGAAAAAAAAACGCCATTGCATCAATTACGAACTCAGCAAGGAAGAGAGATAGCAAGCATATGAAAGTGCCGAGATGATTAGAAGAGCGATAATCATAGGTCTATGATCTCTCAGGCGACGGGAACCGTTAGCTGACAATTTTTGGTTATGGTTATGCCATATCTATAGTAATTATAACATCATTGACACTGATTTCTAAATCGTTTTTTTTTCTTATTTTCCCGAATCGATATTCTGAAACGGAATTCTGAACAGAAATTCCAAGCGTATGTTGCTGGCCTTACAAAGAAAAAGAAAAAGGCGACTGTATTTTACAATTTTCACCAGCAAATCCAATTAATTACACAAACATACAAAGTGTGAAAGTTATTACCCAATACCGTAAACTATATTATTATCTCGTTCATCATAATCTAAGTTTTATGGTATAATAACTTAAGTAAGGCTGTAGATACACTGTGCAATAAATTATTACGACCGGTAAGGATTGCTATGCACTGATTCACAATCAAGTGTTATTGTAGTCGTTAAATTGAGACCCTGAACTAACTTGGTTATGTATAGCCTGCAGAACATGCCTAGGTAGGAATAAAAACTGTTTTTATTATGTAAGTAACATTTCTTTCTTTAAAATTGCTTCCATAGGGAGGCAATTCAAAATAACAAATTATAACAAAATCGGGGGATACAGTTTGGTGTTGCAGCTACATATCTACCATCTCCTTCCAAAATTCAATCACCTCACTGGATTGATGAAGGATTAAAGAATTTATTACGCTAAGTAAGGACTATGGAACATCGTGTACGGGGGAGGGGGAAGCGCCGCCATTTTGAGATAATTTTAGAACATATATGACGTATTCACGTCCAATATACGTCCGTGTCCATGACACAGCACATCCCATTTTTTTTATACCTCGTCGGGTGGCGTGTTGTACGATTACCGAAGGCAAACAAGCATGTGGGTCACTTGATGGAAAGCAATCACACCGCCCAGGGAGATCAGCAACACCAAGGAATCGCCTATCCGTTGCCAGCCTATACTCCATCCTTTCTTTCTCCTCACTCGCACGTACACAACAACCCTCAAGTGAATTGTTATTTGGCTTTGGTATTCTGTGAAGTGGAGGTACTTCCCCAGTCGGGCAGCGAATTCGGAATATGCAGGATGACCAGCCAGTAAGTGATCGCCGGCCGCCCCGGCCATTTTTGAAAAAATCTTGCAAAATTATCGATAAAAAATCTTGACCAATTTTTTTTCTCTTTTATAAATACTCTATAATAATATATAAATGTGGCTCTGTTTACGTTTAGTGTTTAATTATTGATTTCTTTTTCTCCCCTTTTATTATGAATTATTTAATTTACTTATATATGACTCTATAAACTTTCTCTAAACGATAAATGAAAAAACATAAAAATAAAGGGCATTAAAGTAAATATTTAATGAATATGAGGAATTACGACTATTTATGTAATATCATAAACATAAAAAATACCCGATAATGATGAGGTATTTTTAACGAATGCCGAATTCTCTATAGTAATTTTTCAAAACAACAATAGTCAATGAGAATAAATTTCTTCTTACAATAAAAATCCTGTCTAAGTATATGTTTGACAAAGAGTAATCACAATAATTCAGACAAAACCACTAGGCATTATATGTTCTGAAGAGGCAAATATCGATCATTATAAATTTTCACGAACACTAACGGCGCGTGCGCACGCAACCAACCATAGAATAAACTAACAGACAGTTACACCGTTTTAATTAATAACACTAGCAATTTCTTTGCTCATTTAATTGGTAACTAAATAGCCAAGAAATCAAAGAAGGAGGAGGCTCTTAAGTCGATGCTCAAGTTTACATATGTTTGGTGATGCCACCAGCCACACCGGCGACTATTTTTGTGTTCGTAAAAGCCGTATTCCCGCGGTGGTCCCATGTAAATTTTGTTCAGAGCAGACGTCTTACTGTAAAAGCTCATGAGAGCCTACTGAGTGTGTAGGATAGATGGGACTCTTGCTTGGTCATTGGATGAGGCTTTATGTTTTTAAGTTCCGTACCTCAAAAGAAAAAACGGAACCCTTATAAGATCACTTTGTTGTTCGTCTGTCTGTCTGGCTGTCTGTCTGTCTGTCTGTCAAGACCCTCTATGTCAAGAATGCGTGGAGGTATCAAGCTAAAATTTGAACTGTATACTCAGGTCTACGGTCCTATTAAGTTGTAAAAAAATCAAACTGCTAAGTTTACGTAAAAAAAATTTACGGCCGTTTATTCAGCAAAAAACGCATATTTCGACACATTCTCAAGGGAATCAAAACCTATAGGGTACTTCCCGTTGACCTAGAACTATGAAATTTGGCAAGTAACATCGTTGTAGACTACATGTACAAGAATAAATCTCAAAACTATACATTTATAATTAAAACTTAACAAATAGGGGGTCTATATTTTTTTATAGAAGGTCGAAATTTCAAATTGAATCAACTAGTTCAAATTGGGTATCATATGAAAGGGCTTGATGTGCACATTGTAAAATATATTCTATTTATTTTTTCCGATGCATTATTTCTTATTGATAATGAAAAATATCAAATTTATAATGATCCTACGTACGGAACCCTCGGTGGACGAGTCCGACTGGCACTTGGCCGGTTTTTTTTAAACATGAAGCCACATCCAATCGAATAGTCCCACTTTATATTTCTTTGTACTTTTGAGTTTTGTTTTACTAACATAGATTATAATAAATTGTTACTAACTAATAGCAGATGGTAACAATGGACAAAATAGTCTGCAAAAAAAAAATATGTCATATTACACGAACGCGCAGGCGGTATGACCAAAAATGTGATATTAGGCCGAAGAGAGACAGAAATAGACCATTTGCACGAATTGCTATTTACTTATCATAATTATCATCTCTGCCTGTATTAGTCCACTATTTTAAATTGGGCTCCCTGTAACCACCATCATCCATCGACTCCCTACTTGAGGACGGCGCGCCATCTAGTGAGGAGTTATCCCACATTGCGTCCGCAACGGTTGTCGGATACGAGGTATGTGATCGGCCCACTGCCATTTCAGATTGCTTATCCTTTAAGCTACATCGGACTTCTACTGCTGATATCCTCATCTCTATCATCATAAGATGACTCCGAACATAGCTCTCTAACAACTAGAAACAAAGGTTCTTGTTGAGCGTACTTAATCTTCTCCATACGTGAAAGATGCCGTTTCATTTCCGAATACTTATGTTCTTATATAATGACCCAAATAATGTTGCAGACAATTAAAAGTCTCAATCAACGTCAGTGATATACCTAATATATGATAAGAGTAACAAGAAAATAATCAATGTTATCTGACTTGCGTCTGACTCACTCTCTCGAACCCACATATCAGGTCGAAGAGACTTCCCGAACAAATACATTTATCGCGGTAAATATAAAAAGTGGAGTAATTTTCCTGATGAGTTTTTTATTAGCGTATAATTTTGTATTTAGACGTATTATGTTCATGAACGGTGATCATTATTATTCTATGTTGATTTAATATACAATAAACAACATATCATGTTCAAGATCATTTATATGTATGGCTTGGAAAATATCTGTTTGGACGAGACACTTTTTCTATCCGTATCAAGTTTAAATTATGCCGTGTGGTTTCCGGCAGACTAGAATAGAATCACTCCGTCTCTTCCCGTGGATGTCGTGCATGGCGACTAGGGAAATACATTATAAAACATCGATCAGGCCTCCCCAACTCGTCTGACCAGCGTGGAGAGTGTAGGCCAAATGCTCCTTCTGTCAGGGACGGACGAGAGAGGGTCGTGCTCCTGTAGTGGAGACTAAAATGACCTGATGATGATGATGACCTGTATTTTGACATTTACTTATGATTGTTTCATTCTCATATGATCTAATTCTCATTATTTTGTGTTCGAATTCACACAATTGGTTTTATTACACCAGAGAGAGTGAAAAGAAGAACCAGCACCTGTATCATAGGAGAGTTATTTGTTTCTCATAATATATAGCTGTAATTCTTAGAGAAAGTGTTTTCCTCTAAAATCTGATTGTATAAACTGATGTATTTACAAAGGCCTAAGAATAAATGTAATAATCGATGCAATAACGGTGGCAATGCGTTGTTTATGTTCTGTGCGAGATTTACATGTATAACGATTCAAAATTTTCAAATTAAATTGGTAAGAAATTTAAGCAATTTGTCTTTTCATTTACCTAATGATGCAGAGGCTTACTGCGAGTTATTTGGTCACATTCAAACGTGTTAACGTTTACGAGCCCACCAAATTGAGATAAAGTTTCATATCGTGAATTTACCAGACGCGTATTACGTATCCAAATTAGTCGGGTTGCTCACTTCAAAATGTGAGCAAGTAAGACATAATTTTGATATGTAACACGCGTCTTATAAATTCACAACATTAGAGTTCTTCTCTATTGGGTTGGTTTGTTTACGTTGATATGATCGAACGCGAACAAAAAACTCGCAATAAGCACTCTGATATCATTTGGTATTCAAATGGTTTTGGATCGGTATCGAATTCAGCGATGTTTCAGCTTTGACATAAATAAATACTTATCTTTATTATTATTTTTTATACCACTAAACTGTCAAAAATGTCCGAAAAACAGCTCTTTAAGATCGCTAAACAAAGACAAAAGGATTCCCAAGACACTAAAGCAATTAAGTACATACGGAACGCACAAGGTACACTACTAACCTGTGACCAAAAAATAAGAGATAGATGGCAGGAATATTACTCGGAACTACTCAATGAATCATACCCTTGCGATCCCGTAATAGAGCTACAACCAGCTGAAGGACCATTCCAACCCATCACATGCGATGAGGTCAAAAAGGCAATCCACAAAATGGCAAATAACAAAGCTACTGGTTCAGACGACATCCCAGCTGAACTTTGGAAAAAACTAGGCAACACAGGTATCCACTTCTTGACCACGCTATTTAATAAAATAGCGCGCGATGGTATCCCAGACGCCTGGAGGAAAAGCTTCTTGGTGCCTTTCTATAAGAACAAAGGCGACATAAGGCTCTGCGGAAATTACCGCGCAATCAAATTGATCTCTCACACATTTAAAATCTGGGAACGCGTACTTAATGATAGGCTCAAATCGCTGACAACTATATCTGAGAATCAATGCGGATTTATTTCTGGTAAATCAACTACTGACGCACTGCATACCATCCGAATACTAATGGAAGCACACAGAGACACCAAAACAGACCTTCACATGGTGTTCATTGCTTTGGAAAAAGCATTTGACCGTATTCCAAGACCACTGATATGGCAAGCCTTAAGAGCGCAGAATGTTCCCGAAACCTACATTAAGATCGTAGCAGACATGTACAACGGGGTGAAAACGAGGGTACGATGTCAAGCGGGAATTGGAGAGGAGTTTGAGGTTACCGTGGGAGTGCACCAGGGCTCAGCACTTAGCCCATTGCTTTTTCACCTAGTAATGGACTACCTAACATCTGAGGTACAGCAACCAACACCTTGGAACATTCTCTACGCGGATGATGTGGTTCTTATCGACAGGGACCTACTCGCACTCCAAAACACATTATTGGAAAGGTGGAGATCAGTTTTGGAAAAATTTCTAACGGTAATAATCAGCATACCCTATTTGTCCAAAATACCGCCTTGAAATCTGTAACCACCTTCAAATACCTTGGCAGCGTGCTCTCAAACGACGGAACTATTGACTGCAACATTACGAACAGAATAAACGCAGGCTGGCAGAAGTGGAGGGACTTGACAGGAGTGCTCTGCGATACTAGAATGCCGATACGAACAAAAGGCAAAGTATTCAAAACCGCAGTGCGGCCGGCTTTAATCTACGGAGCAGAATGCTGGCCTCTCAAGAAACAACAAGCTGATAGATTGCAAGTTGCCGAAATGAGAATGCTGAGGTGGTCGGCAGGGGTTACTCTTCTCGATAAAGTGCCAAGTCGATTTATTAGAGGTAGCTTCAAAACAACACCTATAATCGAAAAGCTGGCAGAAACACGACTTCGCTGGTATGGTCATGTGATGAGGAGACCAGAGAACCACATGACGAGAAAAGTGCTCGAACTGAAATCGGATCTTGGTTCCGATTCCGCCGCGGTAGACCCCTATTAACATGGATATCCGTCGTAAAAAAAGACCTGGAGAAATCCAACACAGATCCATTGACGGCACAGAGTAGATCACTCTGGAGACGAAAGATTAGGAGAGCCGACCCCAAATAGAAATGGGAAAAGGCCGGAGGAAGAAGAAGAGACTAAACTGTCAAACGAGCGATATGTTGTAAACAAAACAAACTACTACTTAAATTGTTATAACAATTGGATTGCGTGACGTTGGCAATTAAATTTCTTAAAAATGATGTTGGACTATGACTTTTAAGATAAGATAGGGATATGAATGAGAATGAACGGAAATAAAAAACATTCTTCAACCTATCTGATTTCTTTGGCACTCAGATTGCGCACTCGTGCCATCTACTGTTTGCTCTTGTTTACTCTTGATCGATGGAAATTGTCCTCGTATCACAAAATATGCAATATACATTTTATTGCCTTCGATATAAAGTCTGAATTCCTTTAATTTGTCTGGTTTACGTATTCGGATGCGCGGAAAATTAGTGCCTTGCTATATATTATGCAGTAAATGAACTTGAAACAAACTATTGACTGAATCTAATGATGCAAATTGAAGCAGCATCTGCTGGGTGCCACATTTTCAACGTACAGAACAACGCAGCTATATCAACCAATTCCAATCCCCTGGAAGATTGTTGTTTTCCTGATCTGAACAACTCTATTCAATTCGAAATAGAGTCGCTTATTCATTGGTACGAATAAGCATTCTATTCAGCTATTGAATCGCAGTAAGAGTTGGTGGTAAGGGGGCTGAACCTCTATCACGGCCAAACGACGGCGACGCCTAAATAGCAGATCTCTTCCATAGTTGGCAGGATCTACCTGCCCAACTGTCTAGGCTCCTAGGTTACAACCTCAAAAACAACTTTATGCTTCGTGTTGCAAGTAAGTACTTACCTTTCACCTAGAAGAATATCTGCCTCCACCTCAAAGAATACCGCAGCAAAGTAGCAATGCCCTTGAGGACTGCTGTGATCCTGCATATGAGCGAGGTCACCAAAAAGGAAGGAGTTACTACTCCTTCCTTTTTGGTGACCTCTAGTTTGATATGGTTACCGTAACCGCTTCCTATCAGGAGGGCCGTATGCTTGTCTGCCATTCGACGTAATATAAAAAAAATCTGCTGCATTGGTATTCATGACAACAAAGACTTTTCCGTCACATGGCTGTGTGATTACGAGAATTATCTCGATTCGGGGATATTAACTTGTAGAGACACTGATCCGAGATCGGGTTTATAGCCACAACTCGATTATTTCTACAACTGGCGGCTAGTTATATTGGGAGGCTCAATGCCCACCACGTCGAAAGAATAGCAAGTATAAAGACGTAGATAGGAACGTAAAGTCCTTGGAGGTAGAATGAATATAGAAGTGTTTTCATTTGTAAAAGTTTGGGAACAAATTGCCCTATCTGTATATTTGAGATATAAGTTACTATCATATTTACAGCCAAAGCCAATCCCACCTGCACGTAGTGCACTCTGTCAACTATTTAGAAAGCTCTGACGGGAGGTATGAAGTAGAGAGAGAGAGAGAGAAGTAAAACATTGGAGCCAGAGGAAGTCTATCCTTCTTATCACCGGAGAACTATACTGCTACGGCAATGACTGCCATAATCACTACTAACAACAATTACAATCAATCGTTAACCTCTACTAACAATAACAACAATTGCAATGAAGCGTTAGTTACTGTTTCCTATATTTACAATGCAACCATCGGCAGTATTTCAATAGCGTTTGCGAATAAATTCCCGCACATGGGCTGATTAACGCTATCGCGTCGGAAGTGCGGGCATTTCGAGAGATTTATCCATTCATTAGCTAAATACAGGCTTTACCCGATACGCTAATTGATTCGATTGATTAAGGGGACTTCTGTTCCCGCTGCCGCAGTGAAGAGATGCGACTGTAGTCTGCGATAGAGAAGAAAAGCTACGACGTCGCCACGCCTACAGCTGTCCTAATCCGCCGCATTAAATGTTTCAAATCAAAAGAAACTTTTTAGATACAGGGTGCCAACAAATTACGAGCCAAATTTGAGGGGAATTATCCAAAATCGGGTCTTGTATTAAGTAATTAAATTTAATCGTCAGGCCGGTTGATTGCGTCATGATGCGTCGCCAAGACAATAGCTGAACTGTACAAATCAATCTTTCATGCATATTCTTTAATTAAAAATAGTTTCGATGGTTCACATTAGCCAGGCATCCTGCGATGGCTCAATTTCTTTTACTAAATATTGTTGTGAAATCCAAAAAAAAATGGAAAAATTTAAGGAAACACAAATGCTGCACATATAACCTACATAGAAATATCTTTGTATGTATAATTATATTAGATAGAGAGATGTAAAATATAATGAGAGAGGAAGACTTAAAATAGGTGGATAATCCATCCACGAATAAGTGAATGATGATGATGATAGAGACAGTAATAATTGGAGTTCGATTATATAATACTTTTAATTATATTATCACTTATCAGATTTAATCCTGTTGTGAATTCCAGTGCATATTTTATGCTCAATCGACTTTTTTTTTGTTTCTCTAAAACACCTTAAAATAGGAGGGCAAACGAGCATGTCGGTCACCTTATGGAAAGCAATCACCTCCGCCCATGGAGATCAGCAACACCAAGGGGTCCCCGATCCGTTGCTAGCGTATACTCCTTCCTGCCTATTTTTCTGGTGACCTCACTCACTCGCAGGAACACAAAACAACTCTCAAGGGAGCCGTTATTTGGCCGCGGTATTCTGTGAGGTGGAGGTACATTCCCCGGTCGGGTAGCTTACAATTACGCTCCCTACCTCTCTTTTCGCCAGAGCTTCGTTTGTCAGTCAGCAGCGTACACCGCGTGCAAGTGAAGTTGGCTTTGGTTTAAAGATGTTGATGAACTACTTACACCCCGAAATCTTTCTCCCTGGTTACCTTACTCACTCGCCGGAACACAATAATCCACTAGGCCGCTAGGAAATTATAATTTGAAATCTCTCTTGCCAGAGCCCTCGTTAATTAGTCAGTAGGGTGTACCACGTGCAGGTGGGATTAGCTTTGGCTTAAAGATGATGGTGAGCAACTTACACCCCATATATTATTATTATATACATTTTTTTAAGAAAACTATTAATTTTGTGTATAATCATTAATGTGTATAATCATTATACCATGGGAACAATGAATAATTTGTGTTTTGAATATTTGTCATTACAAAATAAAGATACCGTATACGTGAATAAAGATCTGCACTCGACAAGTAATTACTTGGATTGCCCTCTGCGGCACACGCCTTACAATTAGGGATCCGTCGTGGAACAGTCGTCGGACCTCTTGAATATAAACAATAGCGTAGATCGCAGATACAGTATCGTGAAATCACGGTTCCACTGCTCTGAATTAGTATGTTTGAGTTGCCATACTGTGTGGCACCTTTAATCACAGCATTGTGAGTGACGTTTAGTTTGGGCTTTGGAACTGGAAACAAATGTTGTCATTTTTGAAGGGAAACTTTTATTGTTTTAGCTAGAGCTTAAGCTCATAAAGTAAAAATTAATGTAAAAATAAAACATTTAAAATAGGTAGGTTTTTGCTACACTTTGAATGGGAACTAACCTTAACAGGATCATACAAAATATAAACTAAGGAAAACTTGTACTATGGGTACTAGAGGAAGGAAGTGGTGCGTTGGCGGGGGGGGGGGGGGGGGGGGTTTAAGAAATAAGGAGTTACTGCGTCGGACTACGGACACCGCTCTACATCAGGCAGGCCCAATCGTTTTCGAGTTTAAGTGAAACTAATGAACAGATATTCACTTCATATATTAGATAATATGATAATTAGCCTTGATTTGATTGTATTTGATTTGATTGAGATAATTGGCCGTGTGGTTTCCGGCAGACTAGAATAGAATCACTCCGTTTCTTCCCGTGGATGTCGTACAAGGCGACTAAGGCAAATACATTATCAAATATCGATCAGGCCTTCCCAACCCGTTTGGCCAGCGTGGGGAATGTAGGCCAAATCCTCCTTCTGTCTAGGACGGACGAAAGAGGGTCGTGTTCCTGTAGCGGAGACAAAAATGGACCTGATGATAATGATGATATAGATAATAATAAAACAGCAGAGATAAAAAAAATGTATCTTGAAAATTTTCTGAGAAAAAATACACTGAATATACATAATTAAATTTTACCGTTTCTGGAATTTTGGATTTTTTGTCTGTCTGTTATTAATTTGATCGCTAACTCTACCAAAATTGCTGTGTGCCTACTGGTTAGTATATTTCTTACGATAATAGTTTATACCCTGGAGTAAGTGTATGTAAAGTTATTTTTATTATATGATTTTTATTATGATGATGATGTAGTTCACTCTGTACATCATAGATGGCATGAAATGTATGAACGTGGAGCAGTAACATTTAATAGCGCGCACACGCACAAGGAGTCTCAATTAGTACCTATTCAGTAATTTTCGGGAAAACATAATTTTTTCCAAATTGGATAATATTGCGTGCTAATAATATACTTAAGCCTGGACTAGGACAAAACGGAACACAAGCACACAAGTCCGAGGCGGCAATACAACGTTAGTGATAAAAATAAGGCGATACAAAAGTAAACCAAGTCCTCATATAAATCTCCCAAGCGATTTACATGTAATTGAGATTAGCATCAAATTGCCAAAGGTTGCGACTTTGTCTTGGATACGGTTGAAAACCCGACTGTCGGAGTGCAAGATGTATGATCTTTAACACAATATGTCTTCCTATTTGAGCTATGTCCCATCTGGGCATCTCAAGCGACGAAAATAAATAGGACGTCGCCGATTAACATTTTGAGAATGAATATTTAGATATATGTCTACATTAACGGTGTTACTCAGGGTTGTACCCGTATATTATCTGTGCGCAGACACAGTTGACAGTAGATTAATCATTATCTTATTTATAATCTATAAACTCTTTCACTTTCCAGTGAAAATGTTATTAATATCGGATCAGCTATCTCGAACGAAAAACTCGACTAACATAACAAACCTTAGAAATTTTACTTTATACAAAACTTTATTATTTTATTAACTTCATTACATTTATAACAACACAAATCTAATACATGATTTAATAGTAGTAGACTAGTGTTCGAATCTGTGATTTGGAATCAGCGTCGTAGAACTATTATTTAATCTAAAGAATATTTCGGTATATCGGACAACAAAAATTCATGTTGACAAAAAAGTTATAAATTCATCTCTTATTGATATGATAAGCACAAAACCAGAGAGAATTAATATTTAAACAAAAATATGAAAAAATTTCCACAGTGAATAACTTTATGAATATATATATATATATATATATATATATATATATATATATATATATATTCATAAAGTTATTCACGTGACTTTACAATCGACGACGAGTCGTGCGATGATATAGCAGCATTGTATTCTTACCTACATTTCAGGTGCGTCCTTCCATTTTGCTGTGTGTGGAATTGTATATATATATATATATATATATATATACAATTCCACTACAAGTAGGTAATATTTGACGGGATAGTTAAAACTAAAATGACAGAAATGATTCCTAATGCATTTTTATTCCAGATGAATGTGAATTCATCTTGAAAGATGAAATTTTTGACCTTTAAAGTTTTGTTGACAATTAGGTACCAGGATAATCAATATGTTCAGTTTTTAAACAATCTTACCATAACAAAGTGATGCATCGCATCGTAATGCATAACCCAGGTAAGACATTTCCCTAGTCTTTCACACCTCTTCTTGTAAATAAGCTCGTTAGTATTCTAACTAATTGAATCATGTTACGTTATCGATCTTTGAAACCTTGCACATAACGGTTTTCTCCGTAGTTTCTTCTTGTTAAAATAAAATAAGTTATAGATAAGATAACTTAAAGTAGGACGGAGGAACTTTCAAATTCAAGCAATTAGTACCTAATAATGGAAAGTACGAAATAATTGAAACGAAAGGACGTAGTTAACTATTTTATAATTTTTATAAGCAAACCTAGTAAAAACCTAGTTTACGAATTAAGATTAATTATTTTAATTTTATTTATTTAAATAAGTCAATAGCCTCGGAGCCAAAGTGGCCATTCAACCACCGCGCTCGTCAATATCTAATTAATGTATATTAAATTTTAACCGCTTACCGCACCTCTTTTTAACCTCTTCTACGCACCCTTACTTTAAAAGTATATTAGACTCAAAGGTAAATCGGTAAAGAAATTTTTAGCAGTATGTTCGCCCTTTGTATAAAATATAATATACCTATGTACTTATTTGTATTGTGTGCTTCAATCACTAATATATTAAAGGTCGAAGATTAATTAAAAAAAAATCTACGGTGACAGCTGAAAATCATTGGTCGCTCCTTAAGGGCGACATTACCCACTGAGCTATACCCTATTTGCGCTACTGCAACCAACATGTGCCTAAATTATAAACAATATACAAAACACGAATACTATATACTTAATTGTTATACATATATAAAACCGTATAATACATACAATTAACTACTATACTATATACATATTAATACAACTGACATCACGAAAAAGAGAAGAAAAAAAGAAAATTCAAGGCAGTCTCACACCCGCCTTTTAAACGCGTCGCACATCTATAATTTCATCGGATCAAAGAATTTGAAACGAACCCGATACGGTGAAAAGGTTATTCTTTACTCTCTCTCTCTCTCTCTTTACGAAATTGAAAAATATTGAATTAGATTCTATACGAGTATATACATATTACACTGGTAACAGGTACGGGTATATGGGATGGAGATTAGACCGAGTAGAATCAACACATGTCGGAGTCCGGCGGGCACCTTATCATATCTATCTATTATTACTAGGTGTATTTTTAAAAGGTTTGTCAAAATCAAAGAGACAATTATATTGTACTAACAAAATATATCATGAATCAATAAAAAACCGTCAATGATTAATAAACCATAAACGCGGTATGGCTATCAAAAGATTTCTTGTTTATCTCCGAGATTAAAGTATACTATATAGGTAGGAAACATGGGGTAGTCGCGCATTCGCCCTCGCGCGCTTTCCGTTGTGACCGTTTTCAGCAGCTATCAACATTACAGTATACGCTAAAATAACACAGACAGATAGGACAAAAACTAAACTGATTTTGATGTTTTTTTAAGGTATAGTTTTTTTTATTGTTTCGTGATCTGTTACAGTTACACAATCGCCTGTATCAATTTTGACCAGTCTTTAAAATTGCAGCTTGTACATGTAACATAGGTATATATATAAACTTACCTTTCAGCTTACCCTGGCACCTAAGTTGATCGATGATGCTCGTCAGTCTGTTCTCTCGATTGACCACAGGCCTCGCCGCTTCATCAGCATCATCTGTTTCCATTTTCATCACCTCACTATTCATCACTATCGTAATTTCATCACTACACTTCACTTTTGATTGTGTGTTGGAGTCACTTGATTCCATAGTTATATTTTGTGTATTCAGTGGATTAATTTCTTTAGAAAACAGTCAAGAGAGAGTCGTGTAGTGTTCAGCACAAATACAGCAATGAGACTAGTGGAGAGAATATTTTCGTGATATACCCCAAAATTCGCGAATTTATTCTCTAGAATTTTCCATACCAGAGATATTGTATGTTTTTAGGCAGGTCTACTAACCTGCCTAAAAACATACAATATACATTAATACAAAGGCAATATGTAGTCAAATTCCCACCACATGTCTCTTGTATACCCACATTAATAGAGACGATGTATTTAATCATGAAAAATAGGAGTAAGAGACCGCAATAAGACAAAACATTAAAAGTCTAAAAGGGTGGCTTGTCAAGTGAAGCTCGACTACCATGCACTACAGATTTTAAAATATCTAACACTATTGGGTCTACAAGCAAATCCACAAGTGGCGCAAGACAGAAGCAGATGGCGTCTTTTGGTGTCGGAGGCCGGAAATTATTTGAAATAGAGTCGCTTATTCATTAGCGGCGATTTCATTTGAAATAGAGTCGCTTATTCATTGGTATGAATAAGCATTCTATTCAGTTATTGAATCGCAATAAGAGATGGTGGTAAGGGGGCAGGATACTGTTTTGGTCGTTGAGCCAGTGAAGGACAACACTATTGGGCATCTAAATTTGTGTGTGAGTGTCTATATCTTTTAGTTATCTGAAGCTCGGTTTTCTTGTGTTTTAGAAATATGTTAATGACGGAGGTTTTCCGGGCGTCTAAACGCCAGGAAAGATCAAATTATATAACAATAAATAGGTTTATATGTAATAAAGTAATAATAATGCATCGCCTTGAATACTGTCCACTACAATAACTCTCCTTTACGTTACTGTGAAAAAGGGAATGTAATGTGATAAACATTTGAAATAAAATTTAAAAAGTACGCCCCAAACGGCTTGTTACGTGTATTTAAGGAATATAATGTAAATTATTGTAAATATATTGGAAGCAAATCTTTATCTAAAGCAGTTTAACTGTCAATCACGAACTTTAATAAAAATAAACAGATGGCGCCAAAAAAGTAAATGTTCATTCGCTGATCTCAATTGTGAACATTTAATTGCGGTTTTTCTCCAAATATATTCTTTAGGACATTCTCTGTTCTTGTGTGTCTATACTTAGCGGAACACCTGTTTGGTGATAGGTCTTTACATGAAATGGATGTAAAAATGATCTACGGTCTTTCATTTTAATATGTATTTTATATCTGACTTGTTTTATGGCCGATCCGTTAAGCCGTCGGTCCCGACTGTTGTCATTCGATGACAGTCCTTAAGTCAAGGCCTTTAGGCAACTTGAAAACACTGGCCTCCGCCATCTCACAGTTGAGCAGCATGGTGGAGTATGCTCTAAACCCCTTCGATTGAGTGGAGACCCTGCAGTGGGATGAATGAGTGTTGACGACGATATGTAATAAAGTAATAATAAATATACGTAACTATTATCAAATTCAAAGCCACGGTCAAAAATTCAAAGCATTACTCATCGCATGAACCGGATTCTACGATAATATTCAAAGATGTCGCACAAGTTTTCATATATCAATCATCCAAAGGAAAGAAACGAGCGAACGGGCATTAAAATAACATGTTTATGCTTTTATTTTAACAATGTTATACTGTAACTCATGAGTTATATGTATAACAAATATTACTAGATAGGTAGGTCATTATATCTCTGACAACTATGCAGGAATTGCAGACATTATACTTATCTGATTAAGTTTATATCATATATTTTTTTTATTTACTCGTATGTATTTTATGTATATCTAAAAGCAAAATATGTATATTTATTTTCTATGTATTTAAATATGCGTATATGTATTTGTATATCTATAATATATTATATATAATACATGTAACATCTAAGTACTGGGGTGTAAGTGGTTCATCAAGATCTTTGAACCAAAGCCAACTTCACCTGCACGTGGTGCACCATGCTGACTGACAAATGAAGCTCTGACGAAAAGAATGCTAGGGAGCGTAATTGTAAGCTACCCGACTGGGGAATGTCCCTCCACCTCACAGAATACCGCAGCCAAATAACAATTCCCTTGAGTTCCCTGGTTGTGTTCCTGCGAGTGAGTGAGGTCACCAGAAAGAAAGGAAGAAGATGCTGCGTTGGCAGCGGGGGTGGCGGCGCGCGAGCAATATTTTATGTTGCAAGCATTAATATGACTACGGTAACCGTTTCACATCAGGCGGGCCGTATGCTTGTCTGCCGACGTAGTATAAAAAAAAGTACAACGTTGTTCCTGTTTTATTTTTGTTTGTTGTCAACAAAACAAAAAAATGTTTCGCCTTAATAGACACTAAGCAAAGTCAATGGACATTATTTTAAGACTATAATATTTAGAAGTTTATTTTAAAATTAAATGGAAAATAATAACATAAGCCACAAAAATACTAAATGAGTCACAGAAATACTAGGTTAAGTTAGGTTTGGTATGTTTTATATCAAGTTTAATCACCAAGTCAGTATAATAGCCGCCCAGTTCCACAATTTTAGATGCTCGGTTTATTACTACCCAAATTAAATTACTTATTAGCCCGTAAGCTAGATCGTAATATTCTAAAGTATTATGTTTAAAGAAAAAAAAACATTTATACTGTCGAAATCAGGAGGGTTTCGACTCGGTACTCATTGAAATCAATGACACGTGCTTATTTTCTGAAAACTATACTTGAATTGCAAACATACAACTTTTCTGAATAATTTTATATGAAATAAATATTTATTTTTTTATGTATATCTAAAATGAAAATCAATGCATTTATCTTATATGGGACGAGCTCGGTGGCGTAGCGGTCAATGACGCGGCTTCGACACCAACGCTCGTGGGTTCGATTTCCACATAGGACAAACATTTGTGTGCATGAACATGTCTGTTTGTCTTAGTCTGGGTGTTTTCTATGTATCATAAGTATATATTTACAAAAAAAAAAGTATTTACGTATGTTTATCAGTTCTCTAGTACCCATAACACAAGCTTCGCTTACTTTGGGGCTAGATAGCGCTGTGTAATTTGTCCGACAATATTTATTTATTTATTTATATGTCTTGTATATGTATGCGTATATGTATTTGGCTTAGTTTATCTATAATATATGTAATATCTATAACGTTATGTTCCTGTTTTATTTTTGTTAATATTTCACTTTTATTTCACTTTAATTATCTTTTGCACCTGCCATGTATTACTCTGCATCACCCTAAGGTTGACTGGTAGAGCAGGCTTGTATAGCATTAAGGCCACCTGAGTTCATTTTTTATTTTGCATGAAGTTTAAATAAATAAATTATACACATTACCTATGTACTAATTCCAATTGAACACAAATAAACAGTTAAATATATATAACATACACTAAGATAATAGAAGAATGTTTTAAAACTATCAGAATTGTTTGTTTTTATGCCCAAATATTGTTGTGTTTTATGACATCTGAATTGAACTGATAAGAAGAACTATCTTTAACGCAAGAAAAGTAAATATTTGTACTGAAACCATTGTAATAATGGATATTTTTAAAGTTCCTAAAGTTTATTTCCCAAACCTGACGTAAAGTTTTCAAAGCGCACAAACACACACTGAACTTTCAAAATAAAATCACAAAACTGAACTTAGTACACAGAAATATTTTTTGTGCTAAAATTAAAAAAAAAGGTTTTAAAACCAACAGGTAGAGTGACGATGGAGCGGTTATCGCAACTGATAACTCGGTGTCAGGTCAAACGAACAAATGGGGCGGCACTAGGTACGTACTTAACACTGATAAGAGGCGATAACGGGCTCTTAACCTTCCGACGGTGGCATGACACCGCCTGAAGACTCGTCACCGTGTACGAATAGTATTATATTAGGAAAATAAATTACAAAAAATGTCTTTAGGCAGCCAAGCGCATAACTGTGCTTGATTCTTAAACAACAGAAGGTATCGTTGACCAACTCGGTGGTCCAATAGCTAACAATGTCCACTTGGATTCCATGGTCGCGGATTCGATCGCCATCAAGACCAACATTTGTGTGCATAAACATATCTGTTTGTCTTAGTCTGGATGTTTTCTACGTATTATGTGTATGTATTTAAAAGAAAAATGTATTGAAGTATATTTATCAGTTATCTAGCACCCATAATACAAGCTTTGCTTAGTTTGGGACTAGATTGCGTAATTTGTCCAGGAATATCAAACTGTCAACGATGGCTGTGTTCTTTTGTCATCTGTCAAAATGAACCCACCACTACTTGGACATCATTTCAAATGATCACAGCAAATGATTCTAAGGAGAACAGAAGTAAAACACTACATTGTGCAAACGAGCGCTGAACATGAACCCACGGAGAGAAATATTCCAAATCCTGATCTATAAGTATGAAGAACTTTTTTTTTAGCTTATATATGTTTTGCTTGCATATACAAATCATCTACCTATCACAAAAAAATCTCTCCCTCTCTCACGAGTGCAGTTGATAGGGTCCGCCTTCGAGTCTCTTTTATTTGGGAGGATCTTGCTGGCATCAAACAGACGAAGTTCCCTCTTTAAAATAGTATTCATATTAACAAAGGTATATGAATACTATTTTCTTTGTTATGTTTAGAAAATGACACACTACTGAGTTCAATCAACTACACCAAAACGTTTAAATATTGTCTAACAAGTAATTTAATCAAGTAATGACAGCATGCATATAACATGATCCAAAGATGCATACAGGGATGTCTATTTCTTAAGCTGTTATATCAAAACAGTATTGTAAACCAAGTATCTACGTGCTCACGTATTTTCGTAGCTAAAACCATCATACACCCTTTGCCTCTTACAGTAGATCTGCATGTGCATTGACCCTCGATGTTCTGTGCGTCTGAATGGGATGGAGGTATTTACGTCGAGAGTCAGGACATTTGCATTGATGAAAATTTCCGTTTGAGGCCTAAACAACTAAACTTTTCCGACGTAAATACGTACGTCATTGTTAACTAACTATTAATTAATTATGCCATCTCATGTGATTCTTATATGCTTGGAGCGACGCAGCGATGGGCCCCCGCCTCTAGATGAACCGATGATCTCAAGCGAACGGCCGAATGTGGCTGGATGCTGAAAGCGGAAGATTGCATATGGCGGAAGGCAGGCAAGCTCTATATCCAGCAGTGAATAGATAGATGCAAGTTGATGATGATGACGTAATCACCTACATATTTCCAAGTACCTAACTCATACAACCCGTAATCCTACACTCGGCTGAATTATCAAAGTGTTTTCCTCGGATTTCTCTTTGTCCACAGTCGACACCGATATCGTGTCGTTATCTCTTATCACAGTCACGATACATGACCGGTCGTGTCGCGACATAAACACACAAAGTATTGCAACCTTGCAGTTTATTATCGTGTGTTTTTAAATATTCCGTACGCTTTTCATTGCATTGTTGTTTTTCAAAGATAATCTGGAGTTGGAGAAAAATTCCAACGTTTCTGTATAGATAAATAAATATTCTTGGACGAATTCACACACTATCTAGTCCCAAACTAAGCATAGCTTGTACTATCTATCTACTATATCAGTGTTTTGCACATGGGACTATTTGCAAAAACACAGAGATAGTTGTTGTTTGAACATGGGACCCCTTTTCAAGTTAAACTTTTCTGGCGACGCCTTCCCTCCCCCTCTCCCGTCATTAAAATACTTCGACGACAATTTAATTTGTAGCGTATGACAGCGACAAACACTTGCATTTTTTCTTCCGCGACCCCCCGAATGTAACATGGCGACCGACCTGGGGATCGCGACCCACAGTTTGAAAATTACTGTTCTATATCTATAAAAGACAATCATAACTGACTGATCTATCAACGCACACCTCAAATGACAGGACAGGTTGGGCTGAAATTTGGCATTCAGCTAGCTATTATGACGTAGGCTTCGGCGCTAGGAAAAGATTTTTGAACGTACCCGAGGTATACCAGGATACGCGCGTGCGACATTGTAGACGCCTTTCTTCTTTCTAAATACCTTGGTATTTAGAAAAAAACCGGCCTAGTGCGAGTCGGACTCGCCCACCGAGGGTTCCGTACGTAGGATCATTATAATTTTGATATTTTTCATTATAAATAAGAAATAATGCGTCGGAAAAAATAAACATCAAGCCCTTTCATATGACACCCCATTTGAACTAGTAGCTTCAATTTGAAATTTCGACCTATAAAAAAATATAGACACCCTATTTTTTAAGATTTAATTACAAATATATAGTTTTGAGATTTATTCTTGTACTTGTAGTCTATAACGATGTTACTTGCCAAATTTCATAGTTCTAGGTCAACGGGAAGTACCCTATAGGTTTTGATTCCCTTGAGAATGTGTCGAAATATGCGTTTTTTGCTGAATAAACGGCCTGAAGTAACTTTTACGTAAACTTAGCAGTTTGATTTTTTTATAACTTAATGGGACCGTTGATCTGAGTATACAGTTCAAATTTCAGCTTGATACCTCCACGCATTCTCGACATAGAGGGTCTTGACAGACAGACAGACGGACAACAAAGTGATCTTATAAGGGTTCCGTTTTTCCTTTTGAAGTACGGAACGCTAAAAAGAAATCAAAAGCACAGTAAATATTGTCAATAAGTTATTAGAGATTGATGTATATGCAACAAGGCGGCCTGATTGCTGAAAATAATCATTTCAAGGCAACGTTAGTGTACACTTTTATGGTACCTTATTTATTATGGAATCCATACCTTATTTGTGGTACGGGTTTCATAGTTTCGTTTAAATGACGAACTCGGTGGTCGAATGGTTAGCAATGGCCACTTTGACTCCGAGGTCACGGGTTCGATCCCCGCACAATACAATTATTTGTGTGCATGAACATGGCTGTTTGTCTTGGTCTGGGTGTTTTCTATGTACCTACTATTTGTATGTATTTACAAAAAAAGTATTTAAGTATTCTATCAGTTATCTAGTACCTAGTAGTAGTAGCTTTGCTTAGTTTGGAACTAGATGGCCGTGTGAAATTTGTCCAAAAATATTTATTTATTTAAATATTTTAGAGGTTCAATCCAATTTAGAAATCTGGCATTTCATTGAAGTTACTGGCAATGAAGAAATAATTTTGAATGACGATGAATTCAATAGAGATTCAGAAGAGAAAATATTCAAAAGATATTCCTGCAGTTGGTACTAGGGCAACATGTCTGCGCGAAGTCGTCATAATTACGTTGTAAGAGTACATTTGGTTGGCACCTGTGCGCTGTCGTCCCGAGCTAATTCCGTCGAGGTCGTGACCCGACGCCCTGCGTCTGCGACTACCGACTGATTCAGGAATGTTCAATATATAATTAGGTTTTTATAAGCTTTCATTTCGTTTCTGTCTGTAATCAAATCCTACAAGTAAAATTTTACATATTTCCCAGTGTCTGACTGAGCTGAAATGTTGCACACTTATTTGGTTCTCATAACAATTGTTATTGAAGAATTTATATATTTTTGTCAATAGATAGGACCTAGATTCTAGGTCCTGCACCCAGCCCAGTGGGGGACGTGACCCCCATGACCCTCTCCCTGGATCCGCCCTTGTCTCTGGGACGTTTCCGCCAAATAGTTACTTGACGCTCGTGATCGATTGCATTTGCAATGTCGTGCTATTCGCATTGTGGGGCACTCAGACGTCACCAACACGCTTGAGTACTTATAGCTACGCATAGATATTGGTAGTTTGTGTGTCTTTTACCATATCTTACATGGGGACTGTTCTGAAGAGCTGTTTAATCTGGTCCCCCCTTCTCCATTTCTCCTCAGAGCTAATCGTGCTGATCTAAAGTCCCAACCTCATAGGATACTGCTGTCAGTTGCCGTCTCGCACCAAAAAGTTCGGCAATTCATTTCTCTGCCGAACCATAAACCTGTGACATTCTCTGCCGGTACTCTTCCTATATCCATCTCCAGGGTTATTTAGATGAAGCGTGAATAACTATTTGTATAGGTCGTCAAGGGGTGGACTGCCAGCGCTGCGCTAACCGCAGTGATAGAGGTCACATCACCAGTCGGTCTTCACCTGTGCTTTCCATCAGGCAAAGTGGAGACATTTTAAACGACCACTTTAAAAAAATAAAAATATTTTTTATAACAACTTATGAAAACATGTTGTTTATAAAAATCTTTTTGTTAAATTTATGTATTAACCCTAGAAAGATAATCATATGATGACATTCCTAAATGGAACTTAAGTGATGTAACTTATCTACTTATATGTGATAATAAGAAAACAATTTCTTCATACATTCCAGATCCATATCCAGATTTTCTATTACCCTAACGACTTAGAACAACATTTGGTCCGGTTAATAGTGTGCCCACGCAATTTGTTTTGCGTTTGATGAACAATGGAGTGAAACAGCTTTTTGATTAATTATATAGTACTTAGGAAACCGAGCTTTGCTCGAGTTATTGAAGGATTTAAGTTACCGTAAATAATGAGTAATAAAATTTTGTATCTGTTCTTGGATTTTCTGAATACTGAGTGCGAGTTTTCTCACAATTTTAATCTTGATAACGTTATCTGTTAAAGAGCCATCTATTGCCAAGTCATCTTCATCATATCATCTGTACATAGACCTCCCTTCTAGAAAGCCACTCGCCCCGATCCTGACCGACCTGCAATCATCGACTCCCTGCAACTTTCTTCTGGTCGTCGCTCCACCTAGCGGATCACCCAGCACTGCGTCCGCCAGAACAGGGTCGCCATTCGAGAACCTTCTTTCCCCAGCGGTTGTCGGATATACGAGCTATGTAGCCGATCCACTGCCTTTTAAGCTTGCTTAATGCTTATTCTTTGAGCTACATATATCGTCAATATGTGATTAAGAAATTGTTATTAAGTAGCAAATTGTGGTATCCGTTTACCCGGCAAAAGACTATCTAAAACGAATTATTGCTAAAATAAGAACCTGATAGATTCCATACCCAAAAAACCCCTAAACAGTAACTTTTTGTAAATACATACATATGAATGTCCGTGCTTCGGAGGGCACGTTAAGCCGTCGGGCCCGGCTGTTGTCATTAGATGATAGTAGTGGCCTTTGGGAGGTTTGAAAACACTGGCCTCCGCCAACCCGCAGTTGAGCTGCGTGATGGAGTATGCTTTAAATACCGCTTCATTTGAAGGGAGACCCATATCCCAGCAGTGGGATGAGCATGGGTTGACGATGATGACAATGAATACATATAAAACACCCAGATCAAGACAGACAGACATGTTCATGCACACTAATATTTGGCACGCGTATCGAACCCGCGACCGCGGAGTCAAAGTGGACTTTATTAGCTATTCGACCACCTGGCACGTCAAATGAAATCAACTCAAATTACAAAAGCAATTATCCAACTTGACTTCTTTCTAAATGCTTTTACGTATATCACTAAACGTGTGACTTGTCGGTACACCGGTTCCGCTTGTACAGCATTATCAAGGTACTTAAATGGTTTTGTCGTCGTTTCTGCAAAAACAATTAAAGTAGTCATACACTTTAAACCAGAGGGGCAATTCTCGTAATTAAAATATAGTCAAAATTCAGTTTCGATCCAGTCTCGATTTCACAAATGTCACATTTGGTATTCTCGTAACACAATATGTAACTTCAAAATTAAATTTAAGCGGGATTATACCAAAATATTATATAAAATATATTATATAAAAAATTTATTTAGGGACATCTCCAAACGGTTAGTCGACTCTTCCCGCGACCAGAGGGTTGGCCTATTTCTCGCTCAGCGAATAAGCATTGCCATCCAGCGTGGCAATGCTGCTAGCCTTCTGGCCACGTTACCCTTTGATGGCGATGCGGAAGAATTTTTTGATGCTATTTAGATATTATATTTTATTAATTTTAATTAGTTTTTGTTATTTCCGTTTCTTTTTTTGTTTGTATATATAGTTAGTCATATTTAGTATTTATTTTAATTAAAATATGAGTGAAAATTAAACAAACAAAGAATGTTACTTTGCCAACAACAAGAATTGATAATAATTAATTAATTGAATCAAGTACCTATATAATTTTAGTCAATTCACAATTCAATTTCGATTCGGTCAACTTCCAATCTGCGTTCGTAGAAAAATTACGAGAATTGGCCTTCTGGGAGTTTACGAAAGAATATTCTTCTAGAATCGTAGAGCTCGCGACAATTACGACCTCGTTCTCCAAGTACCAAGATGTATTTACTGATTTAATTTAAAAGTAGAGTATTATCGATTCATAGCCCAATATTATAGTGTTTTAGCAAATTTTGGCAGTTCTCCACGTCGCCAGTTATTTCAGTAGCGGCCGGGACGAGGTCATGACCCCAGCACCTTCCCTGCACCTCTGCGTCACTCAAATACTGTATCCAAACCTGGTTTAAAGTTTATTTTAATTGTTCTATAGAAAATGATCCATCATTGATATCGTTGGGGTTACCTAGCAGTTCAAAATTAGATTTTCTAACAAAATTTCACTTTTTTCAGTATAATTAATTACTGTATTTGTCTTTATAAAGAACTTGCTGACCCGTGCCCACTTCGTTGGGTGGTAAAGATTTTATAATGAAAAGGTTCGAGCAACATAGGGTTTTCAAGGTTACAAATTTGGGTTCGATGGGTTTACAGTATTTCGAGCTCCTCCGTGCTTCAGAAGGCACGTTAGGCTGTCGGTCCCAGCTTTTGTTTTAATTAGATGACTGTCGTTAAGCTAAGCCTTTAGGCGGCTTGAAAATACTGACCTCCGCCAACCCGCAGTTGAGCGTGATAGAGTATGCTCTAAACCCCTCCATTTGAGGGGAGACCGGTATCCCAGCAGTGGGATGAGTAAGGGTTGACGTCGAAGTACAGGTCGCTCAACGATAGTTCAGGCGAAAACAGTACTCAGACAGACTCATTTCAGAGTATTTTCAATGTGTCTTTCCGTCTTACTTCCGCACATTGAAATGCATCTGTGTGAATATGTGTTCGCCTCAAATGTTGCTACACGACCTGTACAAACGCAAACAAAGCAACGCTAAAAGCAATCCCTAGGTGGTGTTTAGACGGCAAGAGTCCGATATAACCAACACGAACGTAGCCTTAAGCTACGGAAGGTACCCATGAGCATTCACCACCTCCTTCCCGTAGTCACCTCCGGAAGGTTGTCCATCGCGCGCGTTAGGCGTAAAAAAAAGAAACTGTACAAGTGAATACTATCCCTATTTATCCATCTAAATTTAAATATGTATATCAAATAGTCTAACTGGGGTCCTGTTAGATTGTTAATACCTAATAACAAAATTAAAGGTTAAATTCATTAAACAATAATGGAAATTCGTAACGCCAAATACAAAGTTATCGCTCCATTGAATTGTACGTAACGTAATTACGAACAATGTAGAGCTAGTTACAGAAAAAGAAGCCAGTAAGTAACTACATTCTATTGTGAACGTACTAGTTCGAAAAAAGGATTCATGGTGAACACAGAAGAGTTAGCGAGTTTGAGATGAATTACGTTACTGTAAGTATTTTAAATGTGGTAACTTATATGTAAGTACAGGGACATGGTCGCTTCATCGTCTGGCCGAGTCCAAGCAACTTCGTCAGGAACCGTCATTAAATGCGTTTCATTCTGCTCAGCTTAATAAATAAAATTTTCTAGGATGAATTGCACACTGTCATATTGCATAATCTAATCAATCTTGTATGACATAATCTAAAATTTATCCCACCGTCAAAAAATCAGGGAAACATTCAAATTGCCGTATATCGATGATGATGACGATGATAGATTGATAAGATCAAATGTTGATAAATATATCCGTCCGTCCGGGTTTCCCCGGATTTGTCCTAGGAGGGCGTACGGGCAGGGTTTCATTTCTAGTCCAGTCCCCTTACCACCATCTCTTATTGCGATTCAATAACTAATATATATTTAAGTGCAAATAAATAGTACTTATATATATTTAAGTGCATTTATCAGTTATCTTGTACCCAGAATCAAGCTTTGCTTAGTTTAGGACCATATTACAATGCTTGATTTGTCCAGAAATATTGATTATTTATTTATCTTACTTTTCTTTTACCATTTTATTTATTTTGCGCCTTTCGTCTCAAGGTTTATTTCGAGTTACGTTCATTATTTTTGTTTTATCTATTTCCAGATCTTGAACATCCAAATTATATGCTTCCTGCACGAAACTTACTCTCAAGAAAATTATCAGGGAATATATTACCAAACCCCATTAGCAGTAAACCCGCAATACTATCAACCTCAAGGTGTGATGGATTTATATGTCCAGACAGAAGCAAAAAGTTATCGACGTTCTAGACTCTATAAGAAATCCAAATATGATCGCAGAAGAAGTATGGCATCATCAAGTTGTGAATATGATCATTCTGACTCCGGAGAATCCCAAGAATGTAGATGTTCGTGTATACAATGTGAAGATATGCGAAATTATCGACCTTGCTGCGAATCATTTTGCATGAGTTGTCATATTCAACAAAGCCAATCGAATCTCGTCTTTGTTCCTTATCCTTACCCTTTACTTATTTCTAAGATGACAACACCACCAGTTGTTTCTACAACAATGATGACAACAATATCAGACACATCAACAAGTTCAGAAACAAAAACAACTGCAGACCCAAACCAAAAAAGAAGATCTAATTTGGAATCAGATGGACACTCAAATGAAATAAAAGATGGAGGTACTAAAGTGTTCATGAATCGTTCTTTAAATTCAGACAACAATACAAAGTACATTCTGACTTCACTTAGACGCACCAAGCCGTATTGGTTACCTAAATATGGTATCGTGCCCATACCAGACCGCCTGGCAGATAAATTGCTGTCGCACATGAGAAATAGCAAACAGGGGATATTAGTTTAATAAACCAGCTGTTCTTAAAATTGTTTGTCAATTTCCTATCCACCTTCTTCCCCTGATCTCTTTTACCGCGTTCTGTTTCTAATTTCAATTATTTCAGTAATTCAATTTATATTACTCCCGTGTACAAGTAGCCCGCCTGATGTAAACCAATTACTTTACATGAGGTGATTAGTAAACTTAATTCCGTTTACTACACTGTGCTATTTCCGCTGAAATGTACAGTGAGAAATCTTTCTTGTATTATATTCAATCACAGGAATACAACAAAACTATATGGATTGCTATTTGTTTGCGATTTTTGTAAACCTTGTATCTATTTTAAAATTTATATCTGTGATTTGATTTGCTGGAAAGTCCTGAAACGCGAAGGTAAGAACAACATGAATACTCAGACGATATTTATCCCAAAAAGTTCACTTTGAGTATCCCATTTCTTACGAAAGATTAATACTAGGTCATGAAAATCTTATTATTTGATAAGACGCAAAATGTAAAAAAATATGTCGTTTTATGACATTTTTATATTACCTAGTACTATGTATGTACGCCGCAATACTTCAAATATTTACATTATTTTAAGAATAATCCAGTAAACGTAACTATGTACTTAACTACATTATTTATATGCTATATTTTGAAGCATTTCTAAATGTCTAAAGGGTTGTTAGAAACCATAGTTAATGTTTCTAAATATCGTTACGAATTGAAAGAATATGCATGTAAGTATCTCATTACGTACTTTACAATACTTTATAAAAAAAATATATGATCAGCTAAACGACATTATAATTCGAATATTTTTTCCAGAAATTGCATGTACACATTATATTCATAATACTACATAACAGTGTATCCCAATATTTACCCTATCAACCGAGTTATCTCCAACATCAAATGGTGCAAACGGAATATTATCAACCAAACAATTATTATCATAAAGAAAGACATGAAATTCGTCGAAAAAAACCATTTCGAAAAGATCGTTCATCTAGTTCCGAAGATTCTGAAGACTATACGAGTTCATGTAATTGTCCATGTACGAAATGCAGCAACATAAAACCATGTTGTAAAAATATTTGTGCACCGTATTGTAATTTTGTAATATCAGAACCCAAAGTAATGTTTATTCCATATCCTGTTCCCTTCATGTTGGAAGAAGAAACTACAAATAATGTTACAATATCTACAAGTAAGACAGCGATCACAACAGAAAAAACCACAGAAAAAAAAGTAAAATTAACGAATCCGCCAATTCGCGATGTTACAAATTTGGTCACAAAATTGAAGAACACAAAATGCCCAAAGGTGCAGAAATGTATTAGAAAACACGACTACAGTATTTCTACTGAATCATACCACGAAGGTGTCATCAGACCAAAGATAAATATACCACGAATTGGTCAGGAACTGAATGAAATTCCTAATTATGGAATAGTTCCAATACCAAATGACGTAGCTGAGGACCTGATGGAAGAAATTAAGAATATACACGTAAAAAACCTTTACAGTGACGAGTAAATTGAAATTAAACAATACAATCAGTGACTTTTGCCCTGTGTTCGTTCACGACGGTATGTGTTTTTGTATATACGTGCTAATAGGCTATTTGACAATGTTCAAAAATCGTATAAATTATCTAACAATATCGTAAAATACACAAAACTATAAAGATCTGCAAACTTTCATTCTAATAATTTGACGAGCTCGGTGGTCGAATGGTTAGGAATGGCCACTTTGACTCCGAGGTCGCGGGTTCGATTCCCGCACAAGACAAACATTTGTGTGCATAAACTTGTCTGTTTGTCTTGGTCTGGGTATTTTCTATGTATTATATGTATATATTTACAAAAAAATATGTATTTAAGTACATTTATCAATTGTCTAGTACCCATAACACAAGCTTTGCGCTTAATTGTCCAGAAATATTTATTTATTTATTTAATAGCTTCTGTCCGTCTTATTTTAGGGTCGATCAAAGTTTGGCGGGAAACTCCATTTTAAAAGTATGAAATTATTAAAAAATAGTATTTCCATTGGAGTAGCAATAAAAAATACTATAACTTTTATTATGATACTAATTACCTATACGTAATATTTAACATAGCTGTCGTACAAATTTCTGATTTATTCCATACATAATACAAACCTGTGACGTCATAACCTAGTAGCCTGTTGTATAGAGCGTTTTCGGGAAAGTCCAAAATTGAAATTTCCAAATTAATATATCTCGACAGATTTTTGTGCTATCAAAGTAGTTCTTTCACGTGTGGTTTTATTATTATGACGTCCTTACATATGAAACCGAATAAAACGTTGGTCAAATAGCCTATTGTATTGTTATCTACCAACTTCTATTGTAAATAAGTCTGAGTAAATGACATTTCGACAATCGGTATCACGCTCAAAATCTTTGGCCTGTGCAATATACAACAGTGACATTATTATTTTATATACTTGTAAGTTGTTGATAATTATATTTGTGTATTACTAATTGATAAAAGTTAATGTTATTATTATTATTTTATTCAAATTGTTGTCCTATAAATAAAGTAGGAGGAAAAAAAATTCTAATATTATATTAATACTGATAAGTTCAGTTACCTAAAATTTTCAGTTCTCATAGAGTAGAGGATATAATTTTTCAGTTCACTTTCATGCACATTTCACTAACCATCACAACATCACAGCACTTCACTATTGCTCCTGCAATTATGGGTTAAATTATCAAGTGTTTGGACAATAGTCTGCGACATATTCAGCGTGTCGTGACCTTTCAGAAGCCGGCGAGACTGCGCGCGAGTCGCGCGGGGTCACCACATGTGTATTTTTAGAGTTGAAAGTTCAAAATACGACGGTTATTTACGCGCGCCCTGAACGATGCTGCGTGCTTCCGTCGGTATCGTGCTCTTTAATAAGTACTTTAGTCAACACTGTCACCAAAAACTATAGAATTTTATTAGAGCTGTTTATTTGGGCCTATCGTATTGCTAGGAGTACAATTGCATTAACCTAAGGACAATATGGATAAATATAGGTATTTATAGAGCAAACCTTTGTAAAACAGAAAAGCTCTTCAGTTCTACTCTGTTTTATTTTTTTTGGTTCGTACGGGATCGGCCACGCCTGAGTGATACCTCTGGTGTAGCGATCCTTCATAGGCTGCGAGGACTGCTTACCATTAGGCGTGTCGTATGATTGTTTGCCGTCTAAGTTGTTTATAATATATTAGGAAAAAACATGTATATTCTTCTTTGTAGAGCAAATATACTATTACACGCTGTTACGAAAGACTACTGTTACAAAATGCAGCTGAAGTCATGTCTTTCTACGGAGAAGCCCACCTGAAAACTTTACAATAAAAACTCTATTATCTTCCATAAAGAGCTAAGCTTTTGTTACACCTATTGTAACATATTTTAAAAATTAAATCATAAAAGTAAAAAAAGATAGTGGATATACTCCTTGGTGTTTTAAAATTACAAATGGTTGATTTTTGGCAAGAAAAGCTATGTACCTATAAAGCAGAGAAAAAAAGAAATCACAGTTATGTGTATATCCAAATTTCAGTTTCTTTCATACAAAAAAGTACAACTATACTTATCACTAGAGTCAGTAAAAATATTATGTAATTATATCAATTTATTACCAAGTCTGGTTAGCACTTAATATGGAAGGCAATTTTTGGTTTATTTATTTATTTAAAAACTTTATTAACCACAAATTATAATATACACGGATTCCAAAGGCGGACTTAACTGTAAGAGCATTCTCTACCAGTCAACTTTCGGGACAAGCAGAAAATCACGAATGTGGTTTTGAAGAAGCGAAACAAAACATTAGTTGGTAACATATTACGTACACTATTTTGGACGAGCTCGGTGATCGAATGGTTATCAATGGCCACTTTGACTCTGAGGTTACGGGTTCGATCCCCGAACAAGACAAATATTTGTGTGCATGAACATGTCTGTTTGTCTTGGTCTGGGTGTTTTCTATGTGCTATATGTATGTATTTACAAAAAAAATGTATTTAAGTATAATATTAGTTATCTAATACCCATAGTACAAGCTTTGCTTAGTTTGGGACTAGATGGCCGTGTGTAATTGTGCAGTATCGAAATGGAAAAAAATATTTTTCGATACAGTTGTCCATAAAGAGCTGATTCGAAAAGTAACTTTTTAAATTTATTTTGATGGCTTGTGCGTAAAAGACTGACATTAAGATTCTGTGTTTAGTTTTTTAATCTCTGAATTTCAGTATCAGAGTAGATAAATAAAATTATCGAATCAGAAATAAAATAATACAACCATAAAAAGTTAATATCGTTCCAGTATACTTTGTATTAATCTAGAATATTATGTTGGTATTTTATAAATCATGTAGTTATTTTACAACATTGATTAGCCATTACTTGGACTTGTTCCGTATCATATTCCGTATCACTAAGAGAGGTAGGGAGCGTAATTGTAAGCTACCCGACTGGGGAATGTACCTCCACCTCACAGAATACTGCAGCCAAATAACAATTCCCTTGAGGGTTGTTGTGTTCCTGCGAGTGAGTGAGGTCACCAAAAAGAAAGGAGATGCTGTGATGGCAGCGGGGTGGCGGCGCGCGAGCGTTATTTTATGTTGCGAGCGTTAATATGGCTACGGTAACCGCTTCACATCAGGCGAGCCGTATGCTTGTCTGCCACCCGACGTAGTATAAAAAAAAAAAATATATTAGTTAAAGTTGTTAGCATGAGTTCCGTGAAGTCATGATCGCCATTATGATTTTTTTTATACCACTAAAGTAACAAACAGGCATCCGCCTGATGGAAAGCAGTTACCGTAGCTCATGAACGCATGTGACACCAGGGACATAACACGCGCGTTGCCGATCCTGCAAAAACCTGTTCACGCCCTTTTTGAAGAGCCCCATGGTGTAGTCTCCTGTGAAAACCTTGACAGGCAGTTCATTCCACATGACAGTACGCGGGAGAAATCTTCTCTGGAACTGCATAGTACGCGACCACTTAGGCTCCAATGTGTGAGGATGAATTCCCTGTCGATGGAGAGATGATTGATTTCATACTAATATTTAAAAGATTTTTATACTAATATTATAAAGAGGTAAAATTTGTGAGGTTGTTCTACTGACCCGATTTTGTAAATTCTTTTACCAATACAAAGCCACGTTATTTGTGAGTGTCATAGGCCATTAAATAATAATGATTTTTTTTTGTAAATTTTGGTGGAATACCCCGGCAGACGCTGCTGCCCGTCTTCCGGGAGAAAAGTTATCGCGTGACACAAGATTCCTTAGTCGCCTTGTACGACATCCAGCGCAGAGCAATGGAGTGGCACAATTTTATTCTGCCGGCTACCGTAGGGCAAATTTAAGGGTTTCCCTCGATTTTTCTGGGATCCCATCATCAGACCCTGACTTGGTGCATATGGAACCACCTCGCAATTACCCTTTCAAATAAAAAAAATGAATTTGACCATATGTGCTTATAAAATTTAAGGGTTTCCCTTGATTTCCCTGGCCTACCATCATCAGATCCTGACTTGGTGAATATGGGATCACCTTGCAATCATACCCTTTCAAATAAAAAAAGAATTATGAAAATCGGTTCACAATTCGCAAAGATATCGAATAACATACATACAAAAAAAATATTCAGTCGAATTGAGAACCTCCTCCTTTTTTGAAGTCGGAAGTCGGCGGAAGCTAGTTCGTATTAAAAGTACTGTGCAGATAAACCGAATAACCATTTGTTTTAACCGAGAGGAGTTATTAAAATGTTAAAAATAATATAACCATGATTTGTATGATTTTATAGAATTATAACGATTTTCAATAATTGAGAGTATATCTCCGAATCATATATTTTTTTTAATTCAGTAAATTTAATTAATTGTACGACTTTTTTATATGAGATAACGTATAGGCATGCATGTGAGTCACTTGATATAAAGTTATCATCACCACATCAAAATCAGCAACACCAACGAGTCCCCGATTAGTTGCCAGCCAGTAAAAGCGCACGTTAGTAAATGGCTTATTAAAATAATGCTGTAGACGAAATTTTTATTTATGGCGAGTTGTACATTTTCAGGGTTCCGTACCTCAAAAGGAAAACGGAACCCTTATAAGATCACTTTGTTGTCCGTCTGACTGTCTGTCTGTCAAGACCATGTATGTCGAGAATGCGGGGAGGTATCAAGCTGAAATTTGAACTGTATACTCAGGTCCAATGAAGTTGTAAAGAAATCTAAGTTTACGTAAAAAAAAGTTACGGCCGTTTATTCAGCAAAAAACGCATATTTCGACACATTCGGGAATCAAAACCTATAGGGTACTTCCCGTTGACCTAGAACTATGAAATTTGGCAAATAACATCGTTATAGACTACAAGTACAAGAATAAATCTCAAAACTATACATTTATAATTAAATCTTAAAAAATAGGGGTCTATATTTTTTTATAGGAGGTCTAAATTTCAAATTGAAGCTACTAGTTCAAATGGGGTATCATATGAAAGGGCTCGATGTGCACATTGCAAAATATATTTTATATTTATTTTTCCTACGCAGTATTTCTTATTTATAATGAAAAATATCAAATTTATAATGATCCTACGTACGGAACCCTCGGTGGGCAAGTCCGACTCGCACTTGTCCGGTTTTTTTTTAAATATTTAATCACAATGGCTTCTTCAAAATGATCATAGTTTCTATCGAAGAAGAAGGTAACTAAATCAAAGTCAAAACTCTTTATTGCTTAGCTAAGTGTACGGAGGATCTTAGGCTTGTATAAGCACTTATAACTTAGTCACCTTTGTCAGGTATTGCAAAAGACTAGGCGCGCCGTCGACTATCTACTTACATCCGTACGTAAAGTATTTCGTCATATAAATATGGGAACTTATTTACAAAAACAATAACCTTCGGTCCTTACAGTCCCTAACTTTAGGTACAATCAAACTATTGTAGTATCTTGAAATGGGTCCAGCGCCGCAGCACCGGTGGCACGTCAAAAACTATTGTAGTAACTTAACTTCAATTACAAATTGTCGTTCGATAACTCTAGATAAACTATGGATACACGTCATCATTAAAGCACATTTACCTATTTAATACAACTATGTATGACGTATCATGGCCGTGTGGTTTCCGGCAGACTAGAATAGAATCACTCCGTCTCTACCTGTGGATGTCGTACAAGGCGACTAAGGGAAATACATTATCAAATATCAATCAGGCCTCCCCAACCCGTTTGACCAGCGTGGGGAGTGTAGGCCAAATCTTCCTTCCGTCTAAGACGGACGAGAGAGGGACGTCCATTTTAGTCTCTACTACAGGAGCACGAGCTCCTGTAGTAGAGACTAAAATGGACCTGATGTATGACGTATATATCGTCCACAGTGAAGGTCATACTCTTCGCGACGCCTTCTATTTTAGCCTGAGAACCCCTTCTCATTCCTCTAACTTTGTCACCAAATCCTTCACTATTCAGGTCCTTTGGAACGCATTACCGCTCTCAATCCGGAAAGAACAAACGCGAAACAATTTTAAACACCTTGTTAAAAGCCATTATCTTCCGAACTGAACTTTTTCTTTTACTTCATTCGGATGACATGTTCAACATAATTTTGTATATGTTTCTCTCTTAAATCACGGGTCAAGCCCGGTCATTTGATATGGATCCAACGCGTAGAGGCCCCTCTGAGAAGTTTGATGTAATGTTGCACGCCCGCCGTGACCCGCTCCAGGATATGTCAATGGAACGATATACCCATGAGCAGGGCTCGGCAGGCGTTGAGACTATTGCGAAGTGTGATGGAAAATAAATGGGCTATGGAGATGAGATCTGGGTGAACTTAATACCGGGCTATTACAGAAGAGGGACGGACGCCTGCCATAACTGCTTTTATTGCTAGTTATTTTGCGACAGGCGGCGGCTTGCCACTCACTAGATGGGCCCCCGAAATGCCAGGAAAACGGCCGGGGGCAACACCGGTGTGAGTGACTCAGGGATGTCGAGAGGTGTGCTGCGCTTTCTCCGAAGTTACTCGCGGCGTGATGCCCTTTAACACTTCCACCCCTGGAGCATATAACTCTAGCGGCTCCTCTCTAGACAGCCAATGAAGGCAATCCGGAGCTGAGAGTAATGCGGGCCTTCTTGTGTTTACACTCCGACCTATGAAGACACGTCGGAGATGAAGGCCCTGACCGACTCTCTGGAGACTCGGGTCCGTGGTGTCGCTACTCACACAACAGCTCGCCACAAGCTGCCCTGCGGACATAATACTTATTATGTATATATGTTATTATTATTATGTATCTGTTTAGTAAAGTATTTAATATTGTATATTGTATAACACCCACGCGACACCGGCAGGTCACACAGTATATCTATTTTTGCTCCTCACACTATATCAAATCGGGGTGACCTCATATTTTGGGCGAAGACGAAATTATTGACACTTCTCCCACAAAGAACAATAGTGTATTTTTAGAGATTTCGGAGTGTACCCTGATTTATGTACCTACTTACCTACAAATGACAAACTAACAAGATATTTATAAACAAGATTACTTGCACAAAAGACATAGTATAAAACATTTTTTAGTTGTTAATAAACAAAAATTTTATTTATTACGGATACCTTGCACCAATTCAATTCCAATTGGTATGACGCTGCCGATTGAAACAAGTAGAGCTGACCGTGTGTGGGCAGTTGGCATGAAAGTTGTACTTGACGGAACACTCGAAATTCAATTATTTTGGCTTGAACAATCCGATTGAACCTATGTAACCGCTAGTCAAGCCTTTTCATTTTATACCCATATAACTCCTATGAAGGGGTTAAAGTTGAAATTTATTACTATTGTATTGAAAATGGATGGCGACGTTTAGGTTGTCATGTATTCTCATGCGAACCAAACGGATATACCAAATTTCAGCTCAATCCGACGTTGAAAAATGGGTCAAATTAAAGTTACAAAATTTCATTAAGTACTTAAGTACCTACAAAATTGGACACCGCGGTGAAATACCTAAAAACTTGTACAATATCCCGACCTTTCGTTTCTATTCTTTAAAAGTTATTCTATTCTGTAAACTTTTAAATAGCTTGTATTTCTCTAAAAAGAAAATTATATTCATTTGGATCCACCACCAAACGCGGGGTACGTTATGTCACGTTATACTTTCAGGCAAAAAAAGTGGGTCGTCTGATAACGCTGACGAGTTTTCGTTGACTCGTTGAGTACTCGTTGGAGGTGCTGGATGAGACTATAAAAAGCTCAGAGGGAGGGGATCCGATCGCGATATGTAACTCTGCGACGGGCTGGAGACCGCCTGGCGGAGGGTCCCCTCGGGGACCTACGCCAGCCCGCAGCAGACTACACACCACCCCCCCTCTTTTTCCTCTAGCGTTCCATTTTGCGCTTTTGATGGCTATCATGGCTAAAAATAGTTAGGCATGCGGTTTTCAGTCAGTTAAAGCCTGATTTGCCCTTAAAAGTCAGTCTGGTAGTAACCAGGCTGATGGGGTGTCGAAGAGGATTTTCCGCCTCCCTCCAGTGCCCAGCTCGCGACGGGCGTCAAAAAAATGGGACATTCTAGATGCTGTTCCAGATAGCTCATTCAAAATAATGTTTCCTTAATATTTCAAAGTATATCTAATCAAAAATTTTGCCCGTTGCCATCCCTGTAAAGACCACTTCACGGACTGAAGAAATCGCCTATGGTGTTTCCTGAATAAACCTCGGCTTAAATATTATATGTCAATGTGTTAAAGGCACTTTTTTATGTTTATACGCTATATATTTATTTAAGTAAGTAGATATCTTATATTTATAGGTACATAATGAATGTCTATTAGATACGCCTTCCTAAAGAAACTGACCGTATTATATAGTTAAACGCCTGGCATTATTTTATAGCAATAACTCCAAACTAAGCAATCACTTGTCTTTTTTGCTACATAGCTAGCTTGGCAGACATTCTGATTTAAAAGTTGCTAGTTTATATAAAGATTAAATCGTTTATAAAATATTTACGTTGTCATTCTAACGGGCTCTAACTGTCCTTTTTTAAGAATATTAATAATATATTAAACACTACCTGACCATTCAAAGTTGTTCAGCCGTAGAAATTATTTTTAGTAACCACCTAGCATAATAAAATATACTTAGCGACCTATTCTAATACTACCAAATATACATACAAAATTCTTAAAAATTGGTCGAGTATTTCGGAATAGTGCGACCACAAACACCGTGACACGAGATTTTATTATTGTACATGCTTAATAAAGATATTTCAAGAGGACCAATTTACAGTTCCTAGTTTTGTACATAGAAAGGCTTGTATGTACATTGACTTCCACTCTGTTTGTTGTCCTGTGACCGTTTCGTGGTAGATAAGCATTTAATTTTGCCATTCCAGTTTCAAGAGCACTATGGCGAATGATGGGACGTCGCAAGAAATAAATGCTCGACGATCGTTCACCACTATTTATTCGTATCGTGTAGATTTGTAACATATATAAGATGCAATACCAGTAAAAATCAAAAGATACTTTTTGTTTATTTTTTCGCGGCTCTGGTTACGTGGCACTTTGCCACAGCACGAACAATATACAAATACAACACGACATTAAATTATTTATTCTGCCATGTGGACACTTAAACACTTTTTTTTATTAATAATGTTCTTGTTTTTACATCATTTATTTTCATTTCGGTATGGAACATTGGCGAAAAAGAAACGATGCGACCAAAGAGTAAAGTAAGTATAGAAACGCGACTAACTAATCTATAATTCATTGTCCTTAATTCAATTCTATGCCTTTCTTGTAGACTCGGGAGACTATGGGGTTACTGTAGTATTCAGGGAAAAAGTAAATTAACTGGTTGTGCTTTGTTCCTAAACAAATTGTCATACTTCTTAATTCATTAATATCTAATGATGTTTCTTCATAATAAAGATAGTATTTTATGATGCAAGTGATCATTAAAGTGCAAGAAAAACACGGAATCTTTTAATCATCGCTGTCGAGTTGATCTCTCAAGTCGTGCAATACTGCTGTAAAATTACACTATCGGTAAATGTGGTACAAGTAGAGATGGGCAAAATGACAGGCATTTCCGATAAATGCCCAATAAGTATGTATATATAAATGTCTAATAAATCCCTTATTTTTGGACATAATTATATAATTACATATTATATTAATAGGGAATTTATATTTACTTATTGGGCATTTATCGCTACGCCACCGAGCTGCACGAGCTCGGTGGCGTAGCGGTCAATGACGCGGCTTCGACACCAACGCTCGTGGGTTCGATTCCCACATAAGACAAACATTTGTGTGCATGAATATGTCTGTTTGTCTTAGTCTGGGTGTTTTCTATGTATCATATGTATTTACAAAAAAAAATGTATTTCCGTATGTTTATCAGTTGTCTAGTACCCATAACACAAGCTTATCTTACTTTGGGGTTAGATGGCGCTGTGTAATTTATCTGACAATATTTATTTATCGTAAATGCATGTATCATTTTGCCCATCTCTAGTTACAAGAATACTGAATTGAGGAACAAGACGATTCCCGGCGATATTTTTCGGCATATCCCGGGATTCAGCAGTAGATATTACAGAATAACAAATATTATTTGTGACTAGAAGGGTCTAACTAATGAACGTCTACTACAATATCATAGTGTACAGAACGTCAGTAGTTTATTAAGGGAGCTCGATGACGTCGTTGCGCATGTCTGTTTAATCTATTACGCAAGTTAAGCAATGTTGACCGTCGCCTGTCCATGGATTGATTCATCTCGAAAACCTGCCTTCGGTCCCAGTAGTTATTAAAACTAAATTAGTGGCTTTTGATCGACTTTAAAACCTTGTTTCATTCGTCAATCCGCAATCGGATAGCGTGATGGAGTACGCTCTAAACCCCTACGTATCCCAGCAGAGGGATGCATAAAAGTTGATGCAAGACCTTTAGTTTGGTATTAAACAAAATTTTACAGGTATATTACGAGGATTTGTATATCAAACAAAATAAATTATTTATATTCATTTATTTCTTACTCATAAGAAGTACACAGCCGTTTTTTTACATAAATAATAATTACAAGATTAAATTTATCATAACACGGTTTGTCATTACATTATCCTCATTGGATAAATTAGTATATTATCCTACATTATTAAAACTATAATAAAACAGTACATATATCTGAACATTGTCAATACCTATAAAATAGGAATAAATTTTATCTAACCTACTAAATGTAGTCAATTTTACCTAATTTGTTTGTGTCATCATCAGAAGCCTGTATCTACCCACTGCTGGATATAAGCCTTCCCCAATGCTTTCCACCAAATACGATCCTCCGCCTTCCGCATCCTGCCGCTTTCTTAAGGACCATCTATTTGTTTGTGTAAATTTCTATAAACATCTCAGGGGCCGTACCACAAGCTCTAAACGCAGGAATAAAACTATGATGGATGCGTATTTATCAATGAATTTTATTCATAAATTCGCAACCATGATGATTCCATTCCTGCGTTTAGAGCTTGTGGTAAGGCCCCTGGTTTGCACTTATTTGCCGCTATTTGTCTTTAAAATGGCACAAGTCAACATTTTCACATACCTACATGGCACATAAGTCCTTGTCGCTTCTAATGATACAATTTGGCAAACATATTCCTCATTCACTCAACTTTTACATGCATGCGCAAGGTCGTATGTACCATATGCAACATTTTATGAATACATATATGAATGGCACATACGACTTTTACGCATCTGCCAACATGGCTGCCGTCTTTAAAAATACAAGGCAAGTTTATTATAGCTGGAAAAAGAACTTTTTTTATATAAATATATTAACAAAGATGGGCCATCCTGCCGATAAACAAACGAGGTTCTAAATGATTCGTTCATTTAGAACCTCATTTGTTTATCGGTAGTTAGGGCATGTTTGGCCCGACAGAAGAAGTATCCCCACCTCTCGGGATACCGCAGCCAAGTAACAACACCCTTGAGAATTGTTGTTAAGACATTAACCAATGATGTAATATTTCTATAGATATACCACTAAATGTCAAACACGAACGCCCAAAAAGTGAGCCAAATTGTCTTACCCCAAAATTGATTGAAGTAAGTAAAAAAGCCGCCCTTTGTATTTCGAAAATGCAAAATTTATGTTCATAAAATAATTAAAGTCCAATGATTAGATATCACACGAAAGTACAAAATAATAATTGATTTTAACATGTACTTTTGTTTACTATTATGCAAGAAAAATTGCCGCCATTGTCGCTCGGTGAGGAAAAGAGATAGCAAGTATATTAAATCGCTGATATAATAAGGATGGTAATAGTCTATGTTCCGATCTCAGCTGGAACCGTTTTCTGACGCAATTTAATATGAGTATGTCATATCTATAGAAAGATAACATCATTTGTCGATATCTATTACATCGTCGAACAAGTAATTTGGTGTAATGCCTCCCTAATACGGAAAAGAGAAAAGAAAGCATATCTCGGCCCTAATGTACCAAGCAAATTGCCAAAATACCAGGGGCGTAGCTACCGCCGTAACAGCCGTGTCAATGATACGGGGCCCCGGGCTACAAGGGTCCGCAGTACGTTCGGTTCGAGTAGATAGAAGAGCCCCCTTGAAGTGTTTAGGTAGAAGGGGTCACCAAGTTTTGATACATAGCCCGTCTAGCGTAAGCTACGCCACTGTTAATAACCATTTTGCTACTCACTAATACTATATATGATGTAAAATGTTGCATTCCGTTTAGGTATAAGTTCAATAGACGAAAACAACCAACTTTCTATAGGCACCATTCTGATACTCCCAAAATGAGCTAGTAATTTTAGTCCAGTCGCTATGGGCATTTTGACAATTGTCTTAGAAAAATTGTTCGTTTTCATTTACTAAACTTACTCTTAAGAGGAATACATTAAATTATTTTACACCTTGCATATAAACAAATTAACTATAGAGTAAACCTACATCACTTATATAACTCTGTCACATGCAATGAGACCAAGTCTCGGGAATACTTATACATAATAACTTGTACTCAGAGTACCATCACATTGTTAATTTATCAAATTACACAACATTTGTATAAATGCACAATCAAAAATACACCTTATTTACATATACAGTGCGCTGAAACTGGCAATTACGACACCATAATTTAGTATCACCAAAATTATATCAAAAAGTTATACAATTTTTCTTTTTTTTCAATATGTGCTTCAACAAAAGTGTAGTAACAATAATTATACTATTGTATACATACAAATTTAAACTAAATATATATTTTTGAAATCATCTAATAAGCGAGATAGCTGCATCACCTATCCTCTTTACTCTTAAAATACCTTGGACACAATCAAGTAGAGCACAAGCAATTGCAGATCTTACGTCAATGTACTAAGGTACATTCCAATTATATACCTAATTTGGTCTATTGAAGGAACTGTTTGTTCATTTGGTCTGAACGGTGAGATGGTGCAGCAGCTCTTGGAAGTCTGTGACGTACCAGGCAGCCCTTTTCTTGACTTCTTCGCGGACTACGTTACCGCCGAAACCTGCAAAAGAAAGAAAGAAGATCTATCTATCATGACGTTGAGCTATTTCTTAAGGTGCTTCACCACAGTCATAATGAAGTGCCTAATAATACAATACAATGAAATGCAATGCAATTCAATACAATGCAAAGTAATTCAATGCAATGCAATTCAATCCAATTCAATGCAAAGCAATTCAATGCAATGCAATGCGATACAATTTAATGCAATTCAATTAAATACAATATTCTTTATTGCACCAAAATATAATTGATACAAAAACAACATTACAGCAAGACTTAAAGAACAAGAGGTTGCCTTAACCTCCCATTATAAAATGCCACCATTTCATAAAATAGTTTTTTATTTTGTAACACAAGTACTAGAAACTTAACCAAACAAGAAGTAATGATCATATCATTATATAATTTTAAACCTTCACGGTTGTTTACATTACAATTGTATTTGACTTATTTTATTATACTATATTGTATGTGGCTCATATGTATAAGTAACACATAGTTCAGTTGCTCATACAACATTTCCACTGAGCTATGGCCCTTTTGTATTGCTGCAACACACACCGAAAATCAACAAAGAGTATCAATTGTATAAGCTTATAAATGTTTGTGTGTGTAACTGCTGTAATACGAATAAACGATCTATCTATCTATATTGCCCGCCTTTTTAGGACAAGATTGGCTTTTTACAAGGCGTTATCGTAATTCAGCCAAAGGTCAGAGGAATTACTTTTACGTAAAAGAAAGTTCCGAGTACGTACCAATAAAACCATCAGCGGGTGGGCAGGACTCTGCGTCAGTGGCGCCGTCGCCGATCATGACGAGTCTCTGGTACCCGAACTGTTCCTTCAGCCGTCTGATCACCAATCCTTTGCCGCCGGACCTGGACGTAGGTTCGTTCTCGTCGAAACCAGCGTATTCACCTGTAACAAATGAGAATAATTTTGATATTGAATGAATATGCTTATTTGTACTATAAAAAATTTCTTCTCCACTACAGGACCACGACCCTCTCTCGGCGCTCCCAAACAGAAGAAGGATTTGGGGAGGCCTGATCGATATTTTATAATGTATTTCCCTTAGTCGCCTTGTACGACATCCACGGGAAGAGACGGAGTGATCTATTCTAGTCTGCCGGAAACCAAATAATAAAAAAATTATGACACATAATTTACACGGTGAACGGCCTCCTTCTACAATCACACCGCTAGATATAGGCAGGGAATTCGTCCTCGTACACTGGAACCGAAATAGTTGCGCATTGTATGGTTTCAGACAACTTTTCTCCCCTGCCCTCTCTCTCATACACCACTGCACAATCATAGTGTTATGAAAAACCCGCTATGAGGCCTGAGTGCTTCTTGCGAGTTTTATGTTCACATTCGATAATGTCAACGTAAACAAACCGACCAAATAGAGAAGAACTGCCATTTGTGAATTTATAAGACGTGTGTTACATACCTATCAAAATTATGTGGCTTACTTGCTCACGTTTTGAAGTGAGCAACCCGGCTAATTTGGATATGTATCACGCGTCTGGTAAATTCATAATATGAAACTTTCTCTCAATTCGGTCAGCTTGTAAACATTAACATGTTCGAATGTGACCAAAAACTCGCACTAAGAACTTAGTATTATCACAGTTTAAGTAATAGTACTACGTACAGTATGGCCACTCCCTGCCGCTCTCTCGTGTCGACCTCACTTCCCCTCTGAGACAAATCAGGAACAGTTTGTATGGCGCCGCACGCACACAGGCTCATTCGCGCTCTGCACAGATGCCATTGTTTGCGTAGTAGTAAACGACGCGACATTTGTATGGAGTGGCCGGGGTGTGGTATTATATAGGATAGGTGCGTGCGAGGATTATTGTAATTAGGCCGGTTTCTAGCCCACGGGGCCGAAATCGAGGTTGAGTGGAGCGAGTAGACTCGCTGAGTGCATGTTTTCCATTGATTTCAATGGGAAATGTATTTGATGATCATTCCTCAAGGACATTATCGATCTCAATTTTTTTACGACACAAACCTCAACCATGTCGAGGTCTTTAATTGTGACAAGTTTCATCAAAATCAGTTCAGTTGTTTTGGAGCCTATTCGTTTCCAAGAATGACTTTTCGGTATATATAAGCGTTCACTCCACTCAAATAGTTTCAAAAATAGCCTGCTAAATATGTTTCATTCTAGAAAACTATCACATATAGTCATCGCAAAATAAAAGGCCCGTTTTGACATATGTCTTCGTGACGTAACTAGTGATGTACCTACCATACGACTCGGTACTCAATACATGCGATAAATCGATTCAAGTTTGCATGAGTATTTGATCCATTTATTTATTTATTTATTTATTCAGGTTTACCAACAATTGTTTCCACTGATACATTGTTATTTAATACATTTCTAGGTCTTAATTCTAAATGTAACAATTATTTAAAGGTAAACACAGCATGTATAATTTCTAGAAACTTTTGTTAACTAATAGTAAAATAAAACAAAATTATAACTAGGTACATTTAAAGCGCTATTTGCACGAAAACGAAACCAAATTTTATGAAATAAAAAATCTAATCGAAAAAGACAACAAATAATTTAAGGCCTGATAACTCTCTCGTAAAGTGACCTAACGGAGGCAGCTGTAGATTTTCTTAAGAAAGCTATTTTGACTGTCGAAATGTACGTCAACTTGATCACAACAACTGTTTATAACTTTGCAAAATCTTACAACGGGAGAATTACTTCCTAAAACAGTTCTGCGAAGTGGGGGATATAGTGGTGTTATGGGTTTGCGGGGCATCCTAGTGGGAACGCGAAATTTTATAAGATTTAGCAGTTCAGGACATGCTATTTTATTATTAATAATTTTATAAGCGAATAAGGCATCGTAGGCAGTTCTACGCATTTCCAAAGTATTCATTTTGAAGTATTGCAGCCTAGCCTGGTAAGATCTTATTTTTCTAGCAATGCCCTTGGAAAATGCTAAATGCCAAAGGAATCTTTTCTGCACACGTTCGAGACGCAGAGTGTGTGTAGCGTAGTGTGGCCGCCAGACAACACTACAATACTCCAAAATACTTCTAACTAAGCTATTATATAGCAGTATTTTTGTATCGCTGTTCCGAAAAATCTTACTGTTTCTTAACACAAAACCAAGCATCCGCGAAGCTCTATTTATTATGTTATCGAGATGTGGGACGAATGTTAACTGCCGGTCAAATAAGACTCCTAGATCTCGTATACTACTACTTTCATTAATTATTTCGTTCCTAATTTCATAGCTTGATTTTATTAATTTATGGTTTCTAGTATATTTCACAAAGCAACATTTTTTTGTATTTAATTCCATTTTATTAGTATCGCACCAGGCAACAAGTCTATTAAGGTCGTTTTGTAGTAGTAAAGTGTCATTAACCGATTTAATTGTTCTAGCAAATTTTAAGTCGTCTGCATATAAAAACGCTTGCGAAGAAAGAAAACATTCCAGGATATCATTCACAAATATATTAAATAGTACAGGACCCAAGTGTGAACCCTGAGGGACTCCGGATGTAATAAACCGAGACGTTGAACGGAACCCATTTACCACAACAAAAAATGACCTTTCCAATAAGTATGATCTCACCCACTCCAGCAGAGAACCCGAGATCCCATAGATGCGCAACTTGGAAATTAAAATTTTGTGGGAAACCTTATCAAACGCCTTGCTAAAGTCCGTATAAATAACGTCAATTTGCTCCCCCGAATCAATCGCACTCATTAGGAGCTCAGTAAATGGAACCAAGTTTGTGCTCGTAGACCGTGAACCAACAAATCCATGCTGGCATTCGCTCAGATATAGGGTAAAATGCCTTTGCAAATGCGGACAAACTAAAGATTCAAAGATTTTTCCGAACCAAGATAATATGGAGATCGGCCGATAATTATTTACGAGGTCATTTTCTCCTGATTTGTGCATGGGAACTACCTTAGCCTTTCCCCACTCTGAAGGAAATGCCCCAATAAATAGTGATTTGTTATAAATTAACATAAGTGGATAGGCTAATTCACATGCGCATTCTTTAATAAATATTGGAGGTATTTCGTCTGGCCCTGCTCCTTTATTACTATCTATGCCTTTTAATTTTGTGACTATGGTTTGATAATCCAATGGCGGGATTTTAAGCCATTGACTGTTCTCCTCCAAATTACGCAAAGAACTAGAGTGATAATTAAAATCATTGGTATCGACGGAACCATAAACAGATGAAAAATAAGACGCAAAAAGCTCGCATATTTGTGTGGGATCTGAAGAAGAATTAGATCCGTCGGTTATAGTTATAGGATATGAACTGGATCCGCCGCGTTTAGATTTAATGTGAGACCAAAATAATTTAGGATTATTTTTAAGCTCTTTTTCTATGCTAGTTGCATAGTTTTGGTAGCACAGTTTAATTAATTTCTCACTTCTTTTGGTTACCAGTTTTAGTTCTATAGCGTCTAAGGGATTCTTATATGTATTGAAACGTTTCCGCAATTTATTTTTTTCCTTTAGCGTTTTGATTAAGCTATGATTAAACCAGGCTGGATAATTTCTATTTTTAGTTCTATATAATGGCACGTATTTATTTATAATTGTATTTAAAGATCCATAAAAAACTTTGATCATACCGTCCACAGTAGTCTCTAAACCAAATAATTCATCCCAGTCTATTGACTTTAAATGTTCCCGTATCAACGTATAATTAGCTTTGCGATAATTTTTCCTTTTTATCTCAATGTTATATGGTAGTCTGGGTTCACTATTCAGGTAAATTTTAATATCGAGGGGAGGATGTAATCGATCGACGATACTCAAAAGATTTGTACTTTCGTTTACATTGCATGTCCCAATAGACGACAATACAAGGTCAAGAATGCGACTGGCATGGTTAGTAACAAAATTAAACTGTTGCAATCCGTTGACGTTTACAAAGTCTATTAATACTTCACTTGTGTTAGAGTAAGTGGAACCATTAGGTGAGTCTAAATTCCTCCAGTCAATACCACCCATATTAAAGTCCCCTACGATACAAATATCGGAGCCTCTGGCCTGCTCAATGACAGCATTACAATTATTTATAAAATACTCCATGGTAGACTTGTTGATAGGAGGAGGAAGGTATGCTGCGCAGAAAGCTATTCGACGACAAGTACGTACAGCAGGTATTTCGACATTGACCCAGAGATCCTCAAGATCACTCTCCCACTCTAAAATGCGTTTAGACTTCAAAGTTTTCCTAATAGCAATTAATACACCACCACCCTCCTTTCCACAATATACTGAACTTTCCCTATCTCTCCTATATATTATGTACCTGTTATCGAACAGCTCGCTACTCAGCACAGAACTGTTTAGCCACGTTTCTGTAAGAATAACAATGTCATAATCGTTACAGCGTACGTTACAATAGAAATTATGTGTTTTCGTTCTCAAGCCTCGACAATTCTGATAATACATATGTAATTTATTGAATTTTAAGCAGTTAGAATTTTAAACGTGGTCAAATTATTTAAATGAGTTAAACAAGATTATTTACAGTATCCATATTTTTTACAAGGATATAACCAGATTCCTCGGTTTTCCTTACGAAGATTCTGCCACTTCTTACCCAGACGTATTTATAACCTTTTTCCTTAGCTTTTATCCTTGTCGCTGCGTGTAAAGCTTTGTTCGATGGAGAGAGATGATCTACGACGTAAATTGGTGATTTCTTATTAGCAAATCCAAGATGCACACTATTTAGTTTATTTTGCGGATTCGCTTTGTTATATTTAATAACACTTGCCAGCAACTGGTCCCGAATTCTTGTAGATGCGAGCTGAATTACAATCGATCTGGGTCTACTGCTAGATGCATCGAGTTTAGCTATACGCGTACAGTGCATGATATCTTCATCTCTTAATTCAAATTCGACAACACTGCCTAGCTGCTTAACAATCGTATGGAGATTTTCATTTTTACTTTCGGGTAAGCACTGAATCTCCAAGTTATTTGCTCGAAATTGTTGCTCCAGTAAGTTAAATCGTTGATTTAATTCATTAACTGTATTTTTCAATTTTACGTTTTCATCTTCTATTTCTTTTAAAGTTAATTTCAAAATTGATTGTTCAGAATCTATTTCATCAAATCTAGTATTCATAAACCCCATGGACTGCACAATATCACTCATTTCATTCTTTATAGATTCCAGTTGTTTGGTTATAGTGTCAGATATTGAAGAATTAAGTTGCTCAAGCATGACGCGAAGTTCCTCTTTAATGACATCCTGAACTATTGCCCTCACTTCATCCTTGGTAGCAGCAGTGGCATCAGGTGGTGAATTTAATGCCGGTCTTTTCCCACTTCGTGGGGTGGAGATACTGCGTATGGGGGTCGAATCATTCCGTAAAGATTTTGAAACCTTATTTAAGCAAGCGGGACATTTCCACGTTCGAAAGGCTTCCGTGCCCTTATTGATTTCGGGTATAGATAGGCAGAGGAAATGGTACGTTTTCCTACATCCGGTGCACCAAATAAATTGGTCCGTATCATTAGGGGTCTGACCATCACAACAACCCCACTTATTCGACCCCGCAGACATGGTGTGGAATCAAGGTTTCTAATTAGATAAATGTCAAATAACAACGCGTTTGAATCGATCAAACTCTTAATGGATTCTTAATATATTATGGTTTTGGTACCTTTAAAAGATCCACAACAAAATGCACTTGCTTTGTAGCTAACAGAAACGGCAGCGGGCCGCGGGCCGCGAGAAGAACGTCGTATGCGCCGTGGAGAACGTGTCACTTACGCGTAACTTTGAGACACTTTGTGTTTTGTATTGTCAGTGGGTAATTTATCATTACGAAGTTATTTTGTTTGCACAAAAACAGCATAAATACATCACATTTATGCAAAGTCACTTTACACTTCTGTTCTAAGCCACTTTAATTTGACTAATTACTTTTTAAACAGTACGAATAACAGCTTTAAACCCGGTTATTGAAAATAATACTTTGAACGAATTTTGCAAGATGTTAACTGCACGGTAGTTGATCTATCTTATCATTTGAATATGTATTGTAAAGTGCATTGGATTAAAGTTCTGATTAGAAAATGTAACTTAAACTTTGATATTGTAGGTATTTTGATATGATACAATGTTACGAAAGTAAATAAATAAATAAAACAATAGTAAAATAAATAAAAGTAAGTAAATAAAAAAGACCGGCCAAGAGCGAGTCGGCCTTAATAAATATTTTGATCAATTTATTGTTTCCTTAACCTATTATTAATAGTCTGTGGACATTATGAAAAAAAAAACGTTATACACAACACTTAGCCGTGTGAGCGATACCCATCAATGAAAAATGTAATTACCTTCAGAACATTTTGATCAAATCAAAGATCAAAAATAGAGAACTTCATGGGCGTGAACTGTCAAAACGGGCCTTTTATTTTGCGTTGAGTTTAGTTGGCAATGTATTTCGGGTTCTCCCGACACCCACTTTACTATTATATTATATATTATATATATTTACTGTCAAGTTGCAGTGTGCACATGACCACTTGTACAAGTATTGATCAAGCAAATATTACAGACGGTAACACATGTGACGTATTGAATTACACAAAGAATGCTTTATTAAAAATAACAATGGTAATCTTATGGTTTTTGAATATGTATGCTAAAGGAATTTTCCTATACGTAAAGGAAAACTAACGCAAAACTGTTCAAAGTTAAGTCATTTATCAGAATATAAATCGATGAACGCCGGCTGCACGAACGTAAAATCATAAATATTTTGTCACGGTCCGCCTGAGCCGAGCGTGCAAGCGAGACGCGGAACTAGCGATAGAGAGGCACGATCGGCCTAAGCGTTCCGCTTGTGGCGCATCTATCTCTCTTCCACTCCATTGGCATGTTTTCTTAAGACGTTATCACGTAAAATTATCGTCCGTAAACCGACTTTACAGACATTTTTTATTTTTTAATAGAAAGTAGTCTAGAATGTAATAGGATAGTATGGGGTTTGACTGAAGGGATTTCACAAGGACAGTAACGCATGAATTTGCTAATGTTTTTTTTATACAACTTCGGGTGGCTGACAAGCATACGGACAGCCTGATGTGAAGCGGTAACCGTAGCCATATTAACGCTCGCAACATAAGATATCGCTCGGGCGCCGCCACCCCCGCTGCCAACGCAGCATCTCCTTCCTTTCTGGTTACCAAACTCACTCGCAGGAACACAACAACCCTCAAGGGAATTGTTATTTGGCGCTCCCTACCTCTCTTTTCGCCAGAGCTTCGTTTGTCAGTCAGCAGGGTGCACCGCGTGCAGGTGAAGTTGGCTTTGGTTCCAAGATGTTAATGAACCACTCACACCCAAGACCACATGCTACGGTAACTGGTTACCTAATATCAGACCGTATTGTTTGCCACCGCCGGCATAGTATAAACTAAAGAATAATGTCTATATTAAGTAATAATAATAAATTATGGTGCATGATGTATTTACCTATAAGTATTTGTTACATTTGGCTAATATGTAAACATACTATTGTTAATCTATGAAATAATGTATACAAATGTTGGTAAATCAATAAATAAAAAAATAAAAAAAAGAACTGTATATGTTTATAATAAAATTATCATGTCTATGTATTATATGTAATTGTATGTTCGTTACTATTATTTTGTAAACCGCATTCGAGTTGTATCTCTGCTTTTCCCAAAGGTTGGCTGGTAGAGAATGCTCTTAACATTAAGTCCGCCTTTTGTACCGTTATTCTATGGTCAATAAAATTTTAATAAATAAAAAGAACTCCTTTATGAGCATTATTTTATGAATCGCATTCCATTTTGCCTGCATTTCCCAATGAATTGATCGGCAGATAAAGCTTTTAGTATTTTGTCTAAGCAAGTATGACTTCTGTACTCCTGATTTTTTGTCAATATAAAGTTTTAATAAATCAATCTTATATTTATTTATTAAAACTTTATATTGTTGAAAATAGACCCGTTATCGCGACATTTTAATTATTTTGCTTCAATAAAGAATTGAAATGTGAAAAATACTTTATCCCAATTACCTAACTCTGATTTATTAAATGAATCTAAACTAAATTAAAAATAATTCTAAACTAACACCATAGATAAGATTTTTTAATAAACGACTAGCTATCCCACGTCACCGTCCTCGTAGTTTAGTAAGGTTTTATTTTGAAATAATGATTTTTGAATTTTCAGGTAAGATTCGTAAATACTACCGGGATAAAAAGTCTCCTTTGTGAAGCCCTGTAAACTCTGAATCTTTCAGTAAAAAAATCATTAAAATCAGATTAGCCGCGGATTATTTAGCGTTCTAAAAGATTTTCCCAAAAAAAGAAAATACTTTTCAATTATTTATATCTACACCCATTATCATAAAGAGAATAGATTTGTATATTTTTAATTGTAATGTATAAAATCAAAAACACCAATTTAAAAAATTCTTTCGCCTATAGGTGGCTACATGATCACCGAGTAACATTACTATTTTTGACTCTTTTTTTCACCTGTGTGAAGCCATTTTCCTATCATTTCGTGGCATAGCAAAATGATAATTTGTTTTCAGTCGAAATATAAATTTCTGCAATTTTTATTTAAATTACATCATTTATTTACACATAACGACAACTGAATACAACAACTGTGTATGACGTCAAGTCTGTGCACACCCACCACTATTATCAATGATCTACATACTCGCAAGAGATCAAAACATATGTCATCATAGTGCGAATGAAACAAAAACAAGATCGCATCGACAGTGAACATGCAGCGAGCGCGTGGCCGGCAACAGATAACATACAACCATCATGTTTAATTATTATACTACTTACAGCGACTTATGTTACAAACGAACCACAGTACGTTTCCTGAGACATTTTATACCACGAACGGTGAAATTGTGGAACTAACTTCTCTCAGCGGTATTTCCGAACATTTACGACATGGGAGCCTTCAAGAACAAAGTCTATATTTTCATTAATAGGCTCGTTTGCCCCCTCATGCCCCCCCCCCCCCCCCCTCCTCCTCATATACATATAATAAAAGCAGCTCTAGGAGTATCTAATATTGAGCCCAGAGGAAGCTAAGCAACCCACTGCCTCAAAGACGCTACAAGTCTTTTTCTTAGTAGTCGGCCTGGACAGTGAATTATAGGAATAGGGGGTCAAGCAATACAGTTCAAGCTTGGTCGCGGTGCTACTAATACGGGCTATAAAAAAACAAATCTCATATTAGGGATACTAAGTTAACAAAAAGTAAAGTACAATTTAAGCACCAAAATAAAAAGATTTCATTTCTTAAAATGTGTAAATTATTTTTGTTTATACTTTATTTATATTACATCATTTATTTACATATAACTACTTGAATTTCGACGATATTATGTGTTATTATTTATCAACAACTTTGCAAACTAGTGTAATTAATTACACGAAATGGCGAAGAGTTAACCGCTTTCCTTTGGGAAAACTATTGGAAACGAAAGGAAAACTATTGGAAAGAAAAGTAGTATAGTTTACTTACTATGAGAAAAACGTCTACCAAAAAATCAACTACAAGAGGGGAAATCAAATTCCAAAAGCTTCCTTCACCTACTAATTTATTCTGATTAAATTCGTTGTGAGTTCCAAGGCAGCTGTAGTTTTACCCCCGGGACTGCAGTGGACTTCATTGTACATTACCTTTTTTGGTGGTCGCCGCTGTTAATCCTGGCTACACATAAGATACAGCGGTGGGAATGTGCAGTAGGCCCGTGTACCGTTACTGTGCCGTTACTACGAGATAATGCAGCAAGAAAAAAAGTAAATCCTCAACATTTTAAAAAACGTATTTTTAAAGTATTTAGGAAACATCTTAATAAAATTTGAATGTTTTAGGCTTAGTAAGTAATACGCAAGGCGTATATTTTTATATTTTGCTAGTTATATGTAGGTATGCTATCTGGTACCTAATAAATATTAACTATACAGAGCAAATAATCACATGAGCAAGAAAATATTACTCATACCCTTGTATCTTTTAATTATCTTTTTAATAGTTTAAAGTACTGTGAAGCGGTGGCGACGACGCGACAAACATGCAAACCGTGCGTGAGCAGATAACTTATAATATTAACAAGACAACAATAACTACAATATTCTATTTTTATATTTATATCTATTAAGAGGGAGGAGGGCGTCGTCAGAATCTTTTAACTTGGAAAGGGGTCCCGTATTCAAAAAGATGATTTAAACCATTGAATCTTTTTTTTTTTTATAAATATTGTCAGACAAACTACACAGCACCACCTAGCCCCAAAGTAAGCGAAGCTTGTGTTATGGGTACTAGACAACTGATAAACATACGTAAATACATTTTTTTTTTTGTAAATACATACTTATAATACATAGAAAACACCCAGACCAAGACAAACAGACATGTTCATGCACACAAATGTTTGTCCTATGTGGGAATCGAACCCACGAGCGTTGGTGTCGAAGCCGCGTTATTGACCGCTACGCCACCGAGCTCGTTGATTGTATTTTAGGCACAAAACTATTATTTATGATATCCAATAGAATACGCAAACATGCACTAAATCAAATTTTGTATCAAATGAAATTAGAGAACAATGCATTGTATTGCATACTACTAATATTATCAACAATATCAACTAGCTGTTACACGCGGCTTCGCCGGTGTGGTCCAGGGAAGCTGCCATTGATCATAGCGCGATTTAGAAATGAGACAGCGCCATCCAGAGAGTGAAAGAAGGACAAATGATTATAAACTTTTTTTCCCCCGAGGGAATAAGATGTTTTTCCAGGATAAAGAGTAGCTTCGCCGGTGTGGTCCAGGGAAGCTGCCATTGATCATAGCGCGATTTAGAAATGAGACAGCGCCATCCAGAGAGTGAAAGAAGGACAAATGATTATAAACTTTTTTTCCCGCGAGGGAATAAGATGTTTTTCCAGGATAAAGAGTAGCTTCTCCAGGCCTTAAACTATCTCCAAAAAAAATCCTGTCAATCCGTTTATTACTTACGACGTGAAAGAAGGACAAACAGACAAACAAACACACTTTCGCATTTATAATATTAGTATGGATATGTCATTGTGAAGTTGTGTGTATGTTATCTGGCTGAACGGATTTTAGAATATATTCTGGATTGAGACATCATTCAAAGCTGCGGGTAGACGCTAGGAGAATAGATATTCAAGAATTGCAGCCATAACTCATCGTATGATTGGAAAGATAGAAATAAAACATACTATCTTATGTATAATTCCACAAATAACAACACCACCAGTTTCTAAACCTTATCGTCGAGCAATAACGTTTATAATTCATTGCCTTCAACATTACAAAGCATAACACGCATGAGTGCTATCCTATCACGTTTGACTTGCGGGGGGGTCTTACATCATGGGTTAAAAGGCTACAAGTGGATAACGAGCCACTTATAAATAACTGTTAAATCAGTACACTCCTTAATAAGAATATAATAGCGCAGACTGTAAAGACTTTTCGTTCGATCGTGCACAAAGACCCATTTCAAGATAAGATGAAGATTTTTTGTAGACTAGCTACCTATTGGCCGTGACTTTCGTGTGCAATCTAGAACACACCAATAATTCAATATTCTCTGAAATCACACCAGACATACTCTAACACACCGCACATTCACATCTTGACACACATCATGCATCCTTTCTTACTATATATGTACATACATCCCTACTAATATTATATATGTGAATTTGTTTGTTACGCTTGCTCGCCGAAAACTGCTCAACCGATCATCATGAAACTTTGTACACATATGTACGAAGGTATTAGAAAGGACATATGATATTTTTTTATTAAAAAAAGAAGTAAATGCGGGCGAAGCCGCAGGTGGAACCTCGTATAAATGTTTCCTACTGCACATTTAAAAAAAGAAAGTCACCTACATATCCCATTAAAAACACAAATATGGTATCATCATCATCATCATCATCAGGTCATATTAGTCTACTACTACAGGAGCACGACCCTCTCTCGTCCGTCCCAGACAGAAGGAGGATTTGGCGTACACTCTAAAAAAGAGTGAGATGATCTTATTAGACATGAAAAACTGCGAGTGTGTAGGTCACTAACATTTTAAGTTATGGTTGGGTCGAAAATGTTCTAAAGCGGTTCATGTTATATAAATATTATGTAGTAACTAGATGACCGGCGTTTTTTTTAAGAAGAAACGACATTTCAATGAAATCGGTAAAGCCGTTTGCAAGATCGTCTTGGCACATATTGCAATATTACATATTATAGTGAAGTCCATTGGAGTCTCGGGGGTGAAACTACGTCTGCCTTGGAACTCACAACGAATTTAATCAGAACAAATTAGTAGGAGTAAGAAGCTTTTACAATTTGACTTCCCCTCTTAGCAATGTGAGAGACAGTAATATTGCATTAAAAACCTAAAGAGTCGGCTAGTCAAATGATGCTCAACTGCCGTGCACCACGGATTCCATGTATCTAACTAACACTATTAAGGACCTAAACATTGAGTTGTTAGTGTTGTTACCTAACACATCGATTCCAATAATATGAATTGCACAGAATATATGTACTATGGTCTATACGTAGTAAATAGTAGTGATGTGAACAAATTGTGAATTTAATTCTATAACTAATATGTGTACCAGTTTGACCTTTAGGGCATTACTTTTTAAGAACTTTATTCCCAATAATATTTAAATACCATTTCCTCCTTTGTGTTTACGACTTCCTTGACCCGAAATATCAACAGTTGAACATTAAGAGATACATTACTCAGATTTATCTAACTGGAACGCATTATCACAGATGTTTTAGGCTCTTTCAAATATATACATAACAAAGTATTTTTAAATGAAAATAAAATTGGGACTGATTTAAGCAACCGCGAGCCAAATCAAAATTTGCCTTAAATTACACATCATGTTTCAAAACGGTAATCTAAAATTATATAGGACAGCATTTTTAAATGTAAATTTGACATTGGAACTGAATTATGCAATAAGGAACCAAACCACAATTTTCTCGAAATTATACCTCATATTGTTACTTAAGGGTATAATAAAATTTAAATAAGACAAAAACGAATAGGAGAAACTGTATCAATACCAATTATTTCAGTTTTCAGGCACATCTACTCGGGGCTTCCTATCTCTAGCGGCTTAAAATCATCACATCAAAAAAAATATTCGGAAATGTATAGCGTGAATCTATGTAATGCAAAAAAAGACATCAAATTAGTTTCTATGATTTTTTATTAAAATAATAGAACAAAGAAACTCAAATATCTATAGCGTAATTATTTCTTCTGAGACGATAAAAAGAGTTTTATTTATGCAATAATATTACAATAAATCAATTTGTTTTGCCAGACAAGGTATATTAGCCCGCAATTTATCGATGCGTTGACGTAAGTACTTTGATTATTATGTATAATAACGTTATTTTAGATTCTGCATACTGTGTACAGTCTTCTGGTACTTATCGAACTTTTATTGCCACTTTACATATTAAATTAACAAATTGACATCAACATGATAATTATAGATATACTTAATGAAGGTACCTAATTAATCGACTGTAGTTATAGTGAATCCATGAACGTATTACACGAAGTAATCTAAGTGCTTTATGTCAGTTTTTTCTTCGCCTTCGATCACGTCAACGTAAACAATCCGACCAAATAGAGAATTACTCTCATGTTGTGAATTTATAAGACGCGTGTTACATATCAAAATTATGAGGCTTACTTGCCCTCATTTTGAAGTGAGTAACCCGGCTAATTTGGATATGTAACACGCGTCTGGTAAATTCACAATATGAAACATTTTCTCAATTTGGTAGGCTTGTCAACGTTAACACGTTCGAATGTGATCAAAAAATTCGCTCTAAACGCATGAGTGCTTCACTTTTCATGTGATGATGATGCGTATTCTTCTTCTATTTAATTTGTTGGCAACTGGTTTTTCATAACGAGCACACTTTTATCATTACAAAATTTAATTGAACCATTTATCTTGTTTATTGATTATGATGAATCTAATGAAAGATTATAGTCAAAGCATTTTGTTTAGCGGTAGTAGCGACTTGTCTACGCATAATATGTAAACAGAGTTGTTTCAAAATAAGCGCTCATAAGTAGCTGTACTTCTGAAACTTATGGTTTCCAAAAAAAGGATGAATAGCAATGGCGTGTAGCGTTCGTCGCGATAGAAAGAGAGAGATCGCATATGGAGATCTATATCAGGACGAAGGTCCTGATGTAGATATCTGTTTGAAATCGTCTGTTTTCCCAGCAAAATACGTAAACGACCCGATTAATTAACAATGTTCTCTTTCTTATAATAATACTAAATATTAAAAAAAACTATATAGACCACTTACCATTAAAGTAGAATTTGAGTCTATTTGCAAATATATTGGTCATGGGAATATTGAGCTTCTCAGCTACTGGTTCTATGAGACACCGGAAGCCTCCAGAAACAAGGTACACCACCACACCTTTTTCGCGGAGCTCCTTCACTAGTTGTCTGAAAAAAAAAGATTACGATACAATGTCACCATCATCATCATCATCATCATCATCATCATCAGGTCATTTTAGTCTCCACTACAGGAGCACGACCCTCTCGAGTCCGTCTCGTCAGACGGAAGGAGGATTTGGCCTACACTCCCCACGCTGGCCAGACGGGTTGGGGAGGCCTGATCGATGTTTTATAATGTATGTACGATACAATGTAATTCTTGTAAATTTTGCTTAAAAATACAATTTACACTTCGACGAAATTGGACGAATTTAACTACTATTTAGGGATAGTAAAGTCAGTTCTGACGTGGAATGTCTATTTGGTTAGATATATTCTGCATAACAGGGTCCAATCATAAGGATCAGTTAACTAGTTACTTGATCAACTACTTCCAAAGCATCAGAAAATTGGGGGGGGGGGGGGGAGGCTTTTGAATAATACTGCTCCTCCTCCTCCATGTTTCGTTATCCCCAGATTTGAGGGTCGTGACCTCCACCAGGTAGCACCTTTTCTCTTATGATATTGCGCCATTTATGTCGATCTCCGATATGATACTGCTAGGTAGCCATTTATCTCAGTGATATAGTAATCTATAAAGTTATTTATGGATAAATTAAATACATGCGTATTATTGCGTATTAACTTTAAAATACAGCTTACGGTATTAAAATGCGCAGTTAGAATAAATTAATTATATATGCTTTAAAATCCTTAATACGAAATTTTACATTCGTAAACATACAAGCAAAAAAAGGGATAATCGATTAATTCAACACGTGATTAACTTCCGTGTGTTATCGAATTCGCATGCAATGTCACTGGATCGAATATTAGGATCGTAGAACTAGTTATTAGTTGTTACTACTGGGAACTTGTCACTGGTTGCAGTTATCAGGAGTATAACACCGATGCCAAAGGTGACCCAGCTAGCTTATCGTCTATCGTTCGCATTCGCGTGACTCCGTCTAACAATTGTTCAATATTTATTTATTTAATCTTTATTAGTAAATAGAAGCCCGAATAATGAACATAAAAGAAAAAGGAGATATTATATACAAAATATATTGTATCAAAGATAGCTTATCGTCTATCGTTCGCGTGACTTCGTCTAACAATTGTTCAATATTTATTTATTCCAAAAAAAAATTGGTTGCCTGTAAAGTCGGTATACGGGCGAAAGTTTTACGTGACAACGACTTTGAGTGGTAAAATGTTTTCGAGTGGAAGGGACGCATGCCTTTCACTTTTTATGTCTGTCTCTCTCGCTCTTAGAAGGGACGCGTGCCTCTCACTCGCTCTCATTGTGAGCGCATAACGTGAGCCAGTTTCTTGAAGTGTCACCCGGCTAACCAATTTATAAGACGTTGTCACGTCAAAATTAATCAGCAGCCTCTTTTGCTAGTCAGCAGAGTGACGTTGGCTTTGGTTCTAAAGATGGCTCACCCCATAATATAATAATATATAATCCTTACAAACATTTCCTATAATTTTCTTATACACTGTACTAATCCTATAATGTTATTATATGCAATACCTATACTGTAATATACACCCTTAATCTAGCATACAAAAATATGTCATAATAAATTACATTTTACACAAAAAATATGTACAGATTCGGGAAATATTTGTCGAACTGTTTATTATTCTTAACTCATTGTAACAAGATCACGCATTTAATTTCTAAAATTGCGTTTCTTCAAAAGTATAGATCAAGACCTTCACCTAATCTGCGCTTAATGCGTCAATTATTTAAAAAAGAATAATAAATATGACGCACATTGTTGATGAAAATTCTAGGTGGACTCGCGTGATATGATGACAGAGTTTAAGATATCGGAACGGTCGGTCTCTGGCCGAACCGGGTGGAACCAGTGCGGGGAGCCACAATATACAAGACGATAATTTTTACTGCAGATAAAGTATATAAATAACTACTAATTAACTGAATGTTTTGTTAAACAAATGGTAACCGTATTCCCCTGTGTAAACATGGGGTTTTTGTCACTATGGCGACAGAGGAAAACCGACTTTTACCTTATGTATGGATATGGAAACGTGTTTTTATAGAATACTAGCTGACCCGGCAAACGTTGTTTTGCCATATAAATAAAAAAAATTTAGGGGTGGACTACCCCTAACATTTAGGGGGATGAAAAATAGATGTTGGCCGATTCTCATAGATACCGGATAAGCACAAAAAATTTCATCAAAATCGGTCAAGCCGTTTCGGAGGAGTATGGCAACGAAAACTGTGACACGAGAATTTTATATATTAGATTTGGTTCTTGTATTTTCATTTTATATATAAGTGTTTTAACGACTATTCATCTCAAAGAAACATATATTTTTCATAGAAACACAACATACGAGTACATAGATTTTTATTACATTATTTGTACCAAAAAATTATGAGTTAAAATTATTCGAAGTGAGTATTCTATGTATTCTTTTTCTATGTATTCTATGAAATTATAATAGATCTGTTATTGTATGAAATCAGAAAGGAAGGAGTATTAGCTAGCAACGGATCGGCAACCCTTTGGCGTTGCTGATTTGCTGATCTCCATGGGCGGTGGTGATTGCTTTCCATCAGATAACACTTATGCTCGTTTGCCCCACTCTCATAAAAATAATGGAATATTTAAACCCCAGTTAAAAACATTTATACATAATGAAATTTGTGAATACGTTTGCAAATAAAATTGCATGTAACTAAATCGAGGAAATATACCTCGAAACACGTGCTGTTTACGATTGCAGTCGCATAACTATTGCACTGCTGCAAAATATACTTATAGAAATGCTGCGTCATTAATGTATTTTGTAGTATATCATATAAACAAAGTGATGTTTGTGTCTGCTCATGCAAAACGCGAATGCGTACAACGTCGAACAAACAGGCCCCAATTGGCAGTTAAGTATCCAACAGCAAAACAGCTGAGTATCCATACAACACGGAAGTGCCTCTTATACTTTATCTTATCTAACATTAACATTTAATACTTAATATTCGCAGGTGCTCGATGGCTTCGTTACGGAGGAGCTCGATGGCGTCGTTTTATTTATCTCGAGTTCCTTGGTGCTTTGGAAGGCACTTTAAGGTGCCAGTCCCGGCAGCCTACTGATAACAGCCCGGCTTAACGTAACGTCCGAAGGAGGAGCTCGCAATAAATAAACCCATCCATGGACAGGCTGCGGTCGACATTGCTTAACTTGCGTGTTCGATTAGACTGATACGCGCAACGACACCATCGAGCTCCTCTTCTACTTATGTATAGATTCCTATAATTTTCATGTGATAATTCATCCACGTCTATAGGTACCTATTTTATAATACACTAACTGTGTAGTAATGGAGTCTATTACTACACGGGTAGAAAATGATGTTTTATTTTCCTCGCAATTTTAACTCTTTTTTCTCCGTAAGAACCTTCCATAAAGCTTAACGAAGATATTAAAATAAAAATGAGCAGAAATGGTCGAACCGGTCTCTAGTTTAGCGCTTAGCAACATTCATTTTTATTTATATACTAGCTGCCCGCCCGCCCCGGCTTCTAGTCTGCCCGGCACGGGTAAAAAGTGGTATTTTATTTTCCTCGCAATTTTTTAAATTTTTCTCTGTGTAAGAACTATCCTCGTCCTTCAAGAGCTATTCTAAAAAAAGAATTAGCAAAATCGATTCAGCTGTTCTCGAGAATTGGGCTTAGCAACACATTCAGCGATTCATTTTTATATTATACAGAAGATTAGTAGAGCTATTTACTATTCATAATATGTAGATATAAATCGTAGACAACACACTAATAGATATTCCAGGGTCACTGTACTAGATGTACCAGTCCAGTTTGCAAATAAATTATGGATTGTTTTTATTTACTAAACAATGAACTAAAAATCGCTTACTTGTTGTCCTTGACGCAAGCAAGATCGTTTGACGCATCCGATGTAAATAACACAGGTAAATATCATACAATTAACATTCTATTCTACCAGCCAGTATTCTAACAACAATCGCCATAAACAATTCCTTTTGTTAAGGAGTGCAGTCATACTCAACCTGCGGCCCGCTGAACTGTTCTAAATGGCCCAGTAAATAAAAATAGTAAATACTGGTACGTTAAATTTTAAGAACAGTTTTAAGTCACAGGATGACTCTGGGAGTACCGAGCAGTAGTTACTGCTGCCTAGTTTATTAGAAAAATGTTAAGAATACCTATCAGCGATCTCTTATTATTTGCGGCCCGCGTCAAATGTTGTACAGTTTGTGGCCCAATAAAGAAAATCGTTGAATCTGGCTGAACAGTGTGAACATAGTGGAATATAATTTCAAATGTATGGAACTATGGATTGACATAAGTTAGATTGTTTCAAGCGTTCATTTATATCAATCCCATAGATTTAACATTTTATACTAGCATCTTATACAATAGTGTTAGATACTTAAAATCCGTGGTGCACGGCAGTTATGCTTCACTTGACTAGCTATCTCTTTAGGCTTTTAATACCTTATTTGTCATATTGATTACTTGCACCATAATTTACTATCTCAATTATGAATCAATATCAATACATTAAATTATGAAAATTTGAGTTGAAGCACAACCGCGCTCTCCAAGTTCGCACCAAAATGTCCCCACGCATCGTTCACTTATATATGGCAAATCCTCACGATATGCTATAAAAAATAATAGTCAAATACTCACGTTATTCCTGGTGTGAGCTGAACTGGGAACTTTTCTATGAAATCTCTGATCTGAGTGACGCTGGGTCTGATAATGTCTAGCCTCTTCTTTAATGCTTCTTGGAAAGTCATGTTGCCGCCCATCGCTTCTGCGGTTCTGTAACAATCAATAAGTATATATATAGTCAATTACACTCAGTAATTTTTGGTCTTTTTATGTATTTTTCAACTTTAATTTTTCTGTTATGTTTTGGTCTTAAAAGCATGACTCTATCATTACCGGTGTTAGAGTCACAAAAAGATGTAGCCGCTAAGTGTGCGCCGTTGAGTGTGTTTTTAATGATTATTAGATTCTTTTAAACAAATACTGTCCAGTAACGGAGCCCTACCGCCGAAGCTGAAGCCGATTCCCATCGGATTTTTTAATCGTGCAAATCCATCTTCAACGATTCATGTTACTTGTGTCTTAGCTGGTAGAAACGATGAAGCTCTACCGACTAAGCTGATTGCCAATTACCTAAACTTATGATGTATTTTTCGAATCAAAATATTCGATAGTAATCGGCTTCAGTTTCGGCGGTAGGATCCCAGGTCAAGGAGATTCTGCGTCAGCAGCAATAAGCGTTGCAAAAACGACGGCAATCTCTCCAAATCAAGCGCGTCCTGCCCCCTTACCACCATCTCTTATTGCGATTCAATAACTGAGTATAATGCTTATTCATGCCAATGAATAAGCGACTCTATTACAAATAGAATAGAGTCGCTTATTCATTGGTATGAATAAGCAATCTATTCAATTATTGAATCGCAATAAGAGATGGTGGTAAGGGGGCTGTGTCTGTGTGCTTGTTTGCTCGGAGATTTAACGTCCAACACTATTGTTTTCACTATTGCTTAGTTTTCGATTTTGCAGGCTAATTGTTTTATCTACTGCTTTGATCACAGCTTTCAATATCTGAAATTATTAAAACTTTCATAGGTAGTTCACATCGCGTTTGAGACGTTAAAAGCGTATAATCAATTCTCGCTATTCATAAAGCAATGAGTATCTGATTTCAAAAGCAATAGTAATAACCTCTCGCTATTGCTATAGCTTTCATTTGTATAGGCTAATTATATTATTAACAGCTTTGTTTACAAGATTTTATTGTCTCAAATGTCATCTAAAATAGTGAAATCTATTAGAGTTTGAGACCCAAAAGTTATAATATAATTTATAATAATGAAATTATAAATCTATAATACAATGGTGATATTGATATATCAATAGTAGTAGGCAGTAAGCCTTCAGATGTAGTTCACATTTTTAATTATAGTGACTACAAAATCATCTCTTTTAAATCGAGAAAAACCAAATACAATTCTAATGCGATAACAACTTGGGGATATAGATTAAAAAATCATATCATGTTATTGTAATTTCTACCTACAGGTAGGTATCCGTTGTTATCAACGTAATTTACATGAATTTATCATATCCTAACATGCCTCAGTTGATAAATTGTTGCTAAGGATAATTATGTATAGTAGTAAAGTTACCTATACTGTTAAGTAGGACCTCGAAATATTTTTGTATATGTAATGAATTTTGGTATAATAACGTAAAAACACTTTAATTGTCTTGTTAACAAACTGAATATGGATTATTTTATATTTATTTTCTACGCTACGATTTTCAAAGTGTTCGATATCCAAAGTGGAGCCATTTTAGCAGCATATAGGGCGAGCATATTTTTTTGCAAACTGCCCGACTGGGGAAGTACCTCCATCTCACAGAAGACCGCAGTCAAATAACAATTCCCTTGAGGGTTGTTGTGTTCCTACGAATGAAGGAGGTCACCAAAAAGAAAGAAAAAAGGAAGGAGTATAGGCTGGCGATGGATCGGCGACCTCTTGGTGTTGCTGATCTCCATGGGCGGTGGTGATGCCCCCCTCTAACATAAAAAAAACAGGATGTATATATAGCCTTAAAACAATTAAGATGGCGAGTGAAGCTTAGTAGCTATTTATTATCGGTTTTGATCAAGGAAACCGCTATCAACCAATATAAATAAGTGTTATCATGTTATCACTGCTATCGTGCTATCACCGTTGTTTTGGAAGCTCAGCAATAGATAACTGGAAATCATAATAATATGGTAAAATCGTAATTTGTTTTCTGTTTTTGTTTCTATGTGCAAAAGATTATTGATAAGGAAACAAACAAAGTTATTAACTGGTAGTATTATGCGTCGTCAACAAAAACACCTATAATGATAAAACATCGCGTGATAATATTTTTATGAAATATATCCTGTTTTGTACATATTATATATTAATATATATATCGTTTTGTAGATATGTTAACATATGTACGTCTATGTAATAATTTATCAATGTAGAACCTCGAAATAGATCTATTTTGGCATGTATTCAGTTTTATTTATTTTATATTTTGCAGTTTTAGTTTATTTACCCTTCCAACAATGTATTGTTTCGAGTGCAACCATTAAGGTTGAATGGATGAGATCTCTCCTAGAGATAAACTCACCTTTGTATTCATCTGTGTAAAATCAAATTGTTTTGTATTAGTTATGCAATAAAGAATATTACATATATTCTTATGTACATATATGGCTATGATAATTTTTATTAATATTTTTCACGCGACTTTGCCTCGTGTGAATAAAGTGTCGGGATAAAAAATAACCTATGCGTCAATCTAGAACATAATTCTATAATGTATACCAAATTTGATCCAAATCCGTTCAGTCGTGAAAGTTTAACAAAACATCAACCTACATCAACAGATTCATTCTCACAAACTTTCACATTTTTGATATTTGTAAGTAGGAAATAGAATCATATAGTATAATACTACATTTCGCCCGCAATTTCGTAGCTACGTATTATTCCGATATTCCTCCTTTAAAATACTTAAAATTGAGTAGTGAGAACACGTAACGTCATTATGTTCATATTCCATACATTTTGCATACAAAATCGCTATTTTGACTTTTATACATTATCTATATGTATATTACTACAGTAATTTATGAAAGAGAATTCTTCCCTTCGATAGCTTATGAAATTACTCAAAACTAGGACAAGGATCGATCACAATGCTTGCAACATTGAACTCTGATTAAGCCTGATTGTGCGACTTGTGTATGTAACGTTGTTTGTTTTTAACCGACTTAAAAAAACAAGGCGGTTCTTAATACGACTGTATTTTTTTACGTGTGTTATCTGTTTTTTTTTCTAGGTGAACTGATTTTGATGATTCTTTTTTTTATTTGAATGCTAGTCAAATGTGATCCCATTTAAATTTGATCAAGATTTGATCAGGAGTTTTTGACGAGTTTAATAACGCGTTATTTAACCGACTTCGACGATATATCGATGTAATATAACTTTAACAAAAAAACAAACGACTCCAAAGATTATTCTACGATCGTAAGCACCACTAAACAATTAAAAACACTATCAGCACTGAATTTTATGACATGAAAATAAAATTAGACCTATCTGGAAGTAGGTACTTATCCCTTTCAAATAAAAATGTTTTTTCAAATCGATTTATAAATCACGGAGTAATGAAAAAATAATACAACCGAATTGAGAATCTCCTCCTTTTTTGAAGTCGGTTAAAAATGTATAAGCTGCAAGAAATAGGAGTAGTTATAAAGTCTGAGAAATGTGAGTCGAAGTCGGTAAATTTTAAAAAAGTTATCGCGCCATCGTGTCAAGTGTCATAATGTCATCTATTATCTAATGACTCACATAATTAATTTTTACTTAATTAAGACCCAGCTCGACCGATTGTTCGCCCCCGAAAGCCATAGAGGCTTGTAAATTACATCGAAACCGTATGAACCCTTTGCTTCTTAGTGAAGAGATCGTTTCTTAGTTTATCCTAATTATTAATAGATATTTCAGTACTCACAGTCGTTTAACCTCGTCCCCCTTTCCGCAGAAGTTGGCCAGCTCGTCAATACCCTCATCCCTGATGACAGTGGAGTCCACATCGAAGCAGACGCAGTCGGCTGTACGGAACAGCTCCTGAACGCTCTGCTGCGGGGACATCACACTGATCGAAACCAGCGATAGAGTCTTCAAAGTCGCGTATTGGAGGTTGTTTTTCAAACTGTGGAATGAACAATCCATTCATTAAAATAATCCATGGTAATTAAAACAAATACAGTACGACAAGAAAAAAAAGAGTATAAAACATCGGACGCGCAGCATGCGCCACTATAGCGAAATTTATTTATTTATTTATTTTGGCCACTTTCCCGAATTGATATCGGAAAACCAAGGTGACTTTACATTACTACTTTTTGATGCTCTACACGAATCTGTCAGTCAGTCAGAATTTCGAAATTTTGAGTTTCAGGACGGATAGACTAAACGACCGGATTTTATAAGCTCAATAAATTTCGCTGAAAATAGACTAATAGCGTCACTTTTCCCTGGTAACCCTTGAACACTTTTGTATGGAAAACCTCAATGTTGCCGCTTCTAAGAAATCTAGGTCCGACTACTCTTTTTGGTCACATTATAAAGGCCTAAGCAGACGGGGGACTTTTGTCCCCGGAATAAAAATTCCGGGGACAAAAGTCCGTTGCGTGTGCGTTGGTCGATGCAGTTGTAAGTTGCAACTTACAACTGCATCGACCAACGCACACGAAGGATCGCGGACTCGTATGTGACTTGAAGCGATCTAATTTGACATTATTTGCGGACAAAAAGAACGTGGACAACAGTTTAACGTCTACGCAGGCCGTAAGATACGTTTTAGACGAAAGACATTATTTTAAGAAGTTAAAAAAGAGATAAGATTTGTTAATTGGTACAGCTATAAAGTATCTTATTATATACTATTAATACATCGATTAACGTTAGTTTGCTCGTACAAACATAAAAGATAAAAAAGAATGTAAATTGAATTTATATAAATATATTATAATTACATTCGATTGTTTTGTAGCATGTATTTTTAATAAACAAAAGAAGATGATTTAATTCGAGTTATTATTTAAAAATATGACATTAAAGTAAATAGCTTGGTATAGAAAAAATATTATGTCTGCATATGCATATGTAAGTTCATGTCATGTTTATGCCCGGGACAATACGTAGGTGTTCAAAATGGATCAAAATAAGTAGTTATTGTTTTCGTTGTATTTCAACAGTGGATAACGATTTGATTTACTCAAAAGATGATGCCAAACTAATGTATGGAAATTATACTCTACTGCTAATAGGTGCATGTATCCTACTGCGCAGATAACAGTTTTACAATCAATTTACACAGTAATCTGTGGTATTGCTCCATTAATACTACGGAATTAAAGTAAATCATGACTGATAAGGTAATGGCAATGACAAAACAAGAATTACAATCACTAATATAAATATCATTAGTATCATTTGATTGGTATTGAACAGTCACTTAATATTATTGACTGAGAAAAAAAAAACGTTTTGAAGGTATAATACTATAATGTATACGTACGAGTATGTATCATGAGCCCGGTGCTCGAATAGCTAGCAATGTCTACTTTGACTCCGAGGTTGCGGGTTTGATCCCCGCACAAGACAAACATTTGTGTACATGAATATGTCTGTTTGTCTTGGTGTAGATGTTAACTATGTACAGTTATGTATGTATTTACGAAAAAAAATTAGTGCATTTATAAATAGAACCATGTTATGCAGAATACATCCAACGGACAAACTATGCTAAATTGAGAGTTATACAAAGTGAGAAACTTCAAATCGAGCTTTATAATATTCGCCACAGATTCTAGCAGTATGATGACATACGTTTCCCAAAACTTATACTCCGTGATATTTTTATTCCCATTAACTTCAAATAGGTTTAACTTAAAACTAACAAAATCTTGGTTGGACCTATTCTGCATAACAGGGTCCAATTGTCAAGTACCCATATGTATTCTTAGTTTGGGACTACATGACGCTGTGTATTATTATTATTAGTTAAATCCAGTCCCCTTACCACCATCTCTTATTGCGATTCAATAACTGGATAGAATGCTTATTCATACCGATGAATAAGCGACTCTATTTCAAATGGAATAGAGTCGCTTATTCATTGGTATGAATAAGCAATCTATTCAATTATTGAATCGCAATAAGAGATAGTGGTAAGGGGGCAGAAATATTTATTTATTTAATATCTAGGTCTATTGTACGTTTGTGTCGCAAAGTCGCGCCCTGATTTAGCGCAATATTATTGGAATTGGGTATTAGCAAATATTTTATATCAGTTAATATTATTGTTTAAATTATTTATCTAAATATGTACTAAATATATTTTCCGAAGAATTGTTAATTTCAAACTTGGCTGAAATTAACTGACTTGGCTGAAATTAACTGACTTGGCTTAACGACTGTCATCCAGCGACAACAGCCCGGACCGACAACTTAACGTGCCCTCCGAAGTACGGAGGAGCTCAAAAGAAATAAACCCATCCATGGACAGGCTACGGCCGATGTTGCTTAACTTGCGTGTATGATTAAACTGACACGAGCAACGACGATATCGAGCTCCTCAAAGGTTATGTCAAAATTATAATACATATCACAGACTGTTATTTCTAGCTGTACAGACAACTATAAGGTAAATACTTCACAACTATTTCTCAACAGGAGCCTTTGAGTTGACGACAAATATTTATTTTAAAGATAAAGTCACAAAATAACAGTTGTAAACAAACAAATATTTGTCTTTCAACATCGGCATTGATAACCGGTAAGTTTACTCCTAAGGAGTTGTTTATTTGCACACGGCATACGTCGTATCGAGTGTGAGTGTGACTATGTAGTGTGAGACGCGGTTAAACTCGACCCCATTTCAACCATCGGAGACATTATTGAACAACTTTTTAATACAAATATAAGGTATTTTTATCAAAGGAAACATATATAAATTGCAGTATATTTGATCAAATAAATGGGCAATCATCTTTAGAGTGGCATTCGTTTGTACTTTTCAGAAATGTGCATTTTTGCTCTCAAAAATAATAGATCCACCATAACATTGGCAACATACGTTACGTTTCTTCTATATCTTTTCTTAGCTGACTGTACAAACATAGGGACGAGAAAATCTTAATTTAATTGTAAATAATTTTTCCCTTTTTATTAATTTAGGTGTAAATGGTGCCAAAAATAATCCGCTCATTACCGAATTAAAAAATGGCAAGGACATTTAAAACGCTGCGTAGTACGCAGCGCACTGCAAAATGTCGTTTTCGTGCCTTTTGTAACAATCGTATATGTTTGTAGTTATATACGTAGGTACGGATTGCCAACAAAGCCCACAGCGGTATAAAATGTATAAAAATGACTCGCTCGCAATGCGTTTGCAGAGTGCGTCGAACTTAAAGAATTCCAAATATTGTTTATTTCATTCATTGCGAAATTCTCATTGATAATATTTCACTAGCGGATGAATGACCTTCGTGACGTGTATGCAAATTTTCTTACTTGTTTATGTACAAACATAATTGCTGGGGAAAAAATAAGTATGTATTCTATAGTCTGAATTAAATTAAAATAGCGCAAATTTTGTGTGTAGTTCATTATATAAATTTAAGCACTTTACACCTTTAATAAGACATTTATATTTTTGAAATTAGAAAACACGTATAATCCTTGTATAATCGAATAACGCAAATGTCCTTCACGCAAAGGACAAAGTGTTGGACACTGAACTTTCAAATAACCGCGATGTGGGATGGTACTCAGGTAAAAACCAGTTAAAGGAGTTTAGCATTTTCCTTGAAGTTATGGGAGCAAGTTGAACTTGATGCGTTTCACCTTACCATACCTACACGACCACAAAAAATGTATTAAAAAGAAAAGAAATTCTTTATTTGTTATTACACACTTGTATACGCGTCATTATTGATAAATATTATTTTTTATGATATTGTTAAGTATTTTGTTTGACTTCATGTTTACTTCATCTTTAATTTTATTTATTTATTTAATCTTCATGCACATACAAAGAATGTACAAAAGGCAGACTTAATGCTATACAAGCATTCTCTACCAGTCAACCTTAGGGTGATGCAGAGATAATACATGGTAGGTGCACAAGGCGAATAGTAATATTATAAATATATTGCAATAGTGATATTAATATATCAATAGTAGTAGGCAGTAGGCTTTCAGATGTAGTACACATTTTTAATTATAGTGCCTTCAAAACTAATTTTAAGAACAATTTTAAGTCACAGGATGACTCTGGGAGTACCGAGCAGTAGTTACTGCTGCCCAGTTTATTAGAAAAATGTTAAGAATACCTTAGGTTAAAAGCTTTCTGTTAATCAACGAATTTAGTTATAAATTTCGACTTTGATATTAGCATTTTTTAAATATATTTTGTAATAATACTCGTACTGAATAGTTTTCCCAGGAGACAGATGTAAGTCATACATAATGAAGAACTTATTTCAATTCTCTTAATTCAAGTTAATATTATTAAAATAAGCGCTATCAGCAAGAATAAAATATTGACAATGCTCTAATAGAAATATTGAAAATTTCCGCATAATTTTAAATAAATTTTATACTATAAAAAAGAAAAAAAGAAGTGTCGTCGAATAACAAGTTTTTATCCGGTTTCATAATGGAAAATTTAGAGATTCTTGCGCAAAAAAGCGTATTCCATGTTATTATAGAACATGCTGTAACAAAATTTGTTTCGGGGCGAAAGTACAGTCAGTGTCGAAAATAGGGGATCTTTTTGGGTTCAGTTTGAGTTGATTGCATACAATCAAAAATACATTTGTAATACCGCCTAATATGCTAATGGTCTGTAGACATGCTTCTTCTGAGACAGCTGCGTTTTATCAAGGTTGCTTATACAATCTTATATAATGCTTATAGATATTTTACGTATATTTCTGCGGCGAAGGTCATGCAACAAATATATGTAGTGTTAAAATATTGAAACTATAGCCATGAATAAATAACATCAATAATATATAAATAAGAGTTAGTATAGGTACCGTATATAATATTGCAGTTTTATATTATATATAAACTGTCTTTTTTATATAAAAATATATTGCTACCAATGACCATATTTTTTTGACCTACTTTCCAATGAAAGCGTATAAACAATGATGTAACTATGTAGCTTATTTAAAATACCTGTAGAGAGCCATAGCGATGTGTATTCTTCTAAAAAACTTGCAAGTAACTAAGCGACGAGTCGAAAATACTCAAGTCAAGTAAGACGGGAACTGAACACGCCTCCGCTATGTCTGATATCAACAAGTACAGTGCACTCCCCGCCTTGTTATCGCCTTATATTACACACAGTAAGAGAGATAAATTAGTCATGCGAGCTACACCACAGTTATCCGAGAGCTACGTACTATGAATGACGTCACAACGCCGATTTCATTGAAAAGACACAGTGCCAGACGAGAGCCGCTTCAGAAACGAAACCACGGATCATCAGCCATCTCCCTCACACGCGATAGAAGCGTATGGAATATTTGTCGCAACAGTTGTTTTGCGAATTGCGCCCAACTAAAAGATAATGTTGTTGCGTAGTGATAAAATTGTTTTTTAAGTTAATATAAATGTGCGTCTGTGAGATTGGATAAACATAGGATAACAATAAACCCAATTGTTACGTATGACGCAAATAATAAGATTATTTCTTTGAAAAATATTAATATAGTTCATAATAACATATATATTATTCAATAATACAAAAGTAGATACAAACATAATAAACACATATTATATTAAATATAACGGAGAATAGACAGTTTAGATAAAAAGAAAGTGGAAGCTTTTTATCAAGATTGGTTCATTAGCATACTCAAGTTCATCTGCAGGTGGTAACAATATAATATGTTATACATGGCGCATCCAAGCAATTAGTAGACGAGGTTCTTTGAAAAAAAAAATGGTAAAAAGATGCATATTAGGAGAAACTCTACTAGAGACCGCAGAAAGCTATCTTTATGGCATGCAGAAACAATTCTCTGGAACAATGTTCCTCCTCCTCAGGAGTTTCCTAGAGAGAGGTATCAGGTCAGAAACTAATTGAACGGCACCACTACCTCGTAACAACGGACCCTATGCCTACACCAAATCACACCCCGGACACTCCATACAAATGTGGCGTCGTTTACTACTACATAAACAATGACGTCTGTGCAGAGCGCGAATGAGCGTGTGTGCGTGCGGCGCCATACAAACTGTTCCCAATTTGACTCAGAGGGGAGGTGAGGTCGACACGAGAGAGCGGCAGGGAGTGGCCATACTGTACATAGTACTATTACTTATACTGTGACCTAATGCTCCCCTGTGCACCAACCTTTAGTTTATTTCGCAGGATTGAGAGTCTCTCGCCCAGTACGAGTAAACCAACCAGACGAGAGGACCTTTACCTGCACCGCCATCGCGCTCGGTAAATCAACCAAGCACTCAAGCATATTGTCTACCGCCTAACAGTATTGTTTTATTTATTGCTATAGCTTTCGATTTTATTAAGTAGCTTGCGCCCGCGACTTCTCGGTATCCCGTGGTAATTTTCTACCTGTGTGTAAACTTCAACCGGGGCCCTACCGCCGAAGCTGAACCCGATTACCATCGATTATTCGAAAAATAGTTTTTACGTTTTAGTTATTGACAAACATCTTCAGCTCATTCGGTAGAGCTCCAGGGTATCTAGGTACTAGCTAAAGCTAAATACAATTACCATCAATCTAAGCTGAAGTTTGATATTTGCATTCAGTAATCGGCTGCGGCTTCGGCGGCAGGAACCTGCCCCCTTAGCACCACCAACTTATTCATATATGAATAATTATTCTATTCAATTATTGAATCGTAATAAGAGTTGGTGGTAAGGGGGCTGTGCAGTTATCAGCCTCCTTAGCCCCCTTACCGCCATCTCTTATTGCGATTCAATAACTGAATAGAATGCTTATTCATACCAATGAATAAGCGACTCTATACAATTTGAAATATAGTCGCTTATTCATTTGTATGAATAAGCATTATATTCAGTTATTGAATCGCAATAAGAGATGGTGGTAAGGGGGCTGAGCTGCGTGTTGATACTCGTACATCAGGGAGTGACGGTTCCTATTTATAGATACAGAAGAATGAGAATAATTTTGTACCATATGAAATTTGAACGCAATAATAATTTGAAACATTGAAATCTGTAATTAAAGCACTAAATAAAATAAAGATGGTAGAAATCGAAAGCTGTAGCAATGTAAAAAGCATTTGGTTTAGACGGTAGAACCTAACTCTGTCTCTTATATGGCCAAATAGTAATAGCAACACGGGAAAATGCAACACCAGGCAAAAAACCTGAGTACTTAGGTCTAAATAAACTTGCTAAAATACAACAGGAAAAGGATGATTTTCTTGTTAGCCGCTCGCAAATATCACTACATCTGCTATTACTTGTACTGTACAATGGTCACCCATATGAGATTAGTGATCCACGGGTCGCGGACCTCGGGGTCGCCACCGCGCACCCCCGGGGACCCTACAAATCTATCCCCAGGGATCCGCGAACATAACTAAAAAATGTAAGTATAGTGATGAAATGATGCATGAACACTTTTTTTTATTACAAAGAATTGGTGGCAACTGGCAGCCATTTTGACACCGTTAAGTGGTGGAAGCTATGGGAAATACTTTTGGTAATGAGTGTACCCCGACATCTAGTTTACCTCATTAGGAGACTTTACGAAGACGGTACAGCTGCTGTCTGCGTGGACGGAATTGATTCTGGGAATCTCGCAGAGGCCGCAACCAAATTGCCAGGCGATCCATGACTACGACCGCTCCGCCAGGAGCGTACGTCTAAGAAGGCAGCCATAGTTAAATCTTTGCAAAAGGTTGGGAAAGGCTGGAATAGTCAAAAGCCTAAGCCACATCTCGGCCACTCCATACAAATGTCTCGTCGTCTAGTACTACATAATTAATGACGTCGGTGCAGAGCGAGAATGAGCGTGTGCGCCATACAAACTGTTCCAGATTTGTCTTCGCTCTGGAAAAGTTTGATCCACGTTTGTCTCAGAGAGGAGGTGAGGTCGACACGAGAGAGCGGCAGGGAGTGGCCATACTGTACGTAGTACTATTACTTGTACTGTGCTTCTACGCTGGATATACCGGTCCACTCTCTGATATTTCGGAGCCACGTCTTCCGACATGTCTTCCCCTCAATCATTCCCATCATTATTATCTGCAGAAGATAAAAGGTAGAGATGTCATAATCAGGAATGTTATATGGGTTCTTAACCTTTAATATTGTATGTCTATAAATATCCAACCAAAATAATAAGTTACTAGGTTATCTATGGTCACGCTGACCACAAATGTATATCACATATATTTATATCAGTAGTCAACTACAACTATGTGATATGTAGTTGCAAAAAATTGGCTAAATGTTATGTTTTTTTTATAATACTGATGTAATTTTTAAATGTTTAATTATGTTATATACCTAGTTTAAATATAATGTAAGACACAAGGCAAAGATGTTATAATCATTTCTAAGGTAAACACATAACATGCGGTATCTATGTTCCGGGTTGAAGAATAAGAGAAATACCAATTTTTTTGTATACAAATACAAAATATATTATGGACCATGTTGCTATGCTACACGGTAGCCAGGTTTTAAAAAATTACAGCGAGCGTGGGCGGATAACCAATGGGTAGCGCGGACGAACGGTGACGTAAGTGCGTCCAAGAATAGTGAGCATCATATGGGAAAAAGAGGGATAGGTAGACCACCCGACAAGTGGTCTGCGTCTGCCGACATCAGGGATACCGGGCGTTGACATGGAAAAGAAAGACCATATGATAGGGGTTAAGAAAGGCCAGCAGTAGATTCAGCAGAGGTGTATACCAACTGATGGGCTTTGACTTGCTAAGGAAGGAGGAAAGGCAAAGATCATATACTGATTATATCATAAAACCTAACAAGATGCCTGGCAATAATTACATACTCATCTAATTGATTACTTTTGATGTTAATTATGAAATATACAACTTTAAAAAAAAAAAACCACTAACGTGACAAACAATCATACTGTCCGCCTGATGGAAAGCAGTTACCTATGGACGCTTGTGATACCAGGACCATCTCACGACTCTATAGACACTTAACGACTCTATAGACACCTCTTTACCCCCTTTCTGAAGAACCCCACGCTGTAGTCTCCTGGGAAAACCTAGACAGGTTTATTGTAATAATTCACAACTGTAAATTTATATCCCTCGAATTAGAAGGTCTTTAAAGGAAAATATCATTGCAGAACATTCACATGTTAAAACGTTAAAACGTCTATTATGTTACAATGTCTAGAATGCCAAAACAACTTCAAAGTAAAACATACAAAATATTTGAAAATAAAGTAATTTCTAAAATCCTGTACATTTTTAACAGGAATTTTTTTAACAGTAAATTGTATTTTTGTATTACTTGCAAGTGTGTTGGAGTCAGTCAAGTACTCTGTGAGCTGGCATTAACCCACTTGTTACTACTGTCGTTTTAAAACAACACATAAGATATAAAAATATAGAAGAAATTGTGGGTACTTTTGATTTTTTTTCTTTGTGTTACTTGATAGGCGAGCGTTTTTTAAAACGTATTCTGATGGTAAATCATCTTGGTTATTTAAATTCTGCGTGTTATTTATAAGTTATTTCAGCAGTTTTCAACGGTGAGTTTATCAAAGTAAGTATTTTCAATAAGTTACTTATTCTTTGAACATAACTTACTAAAATCATAATGTTAGTACTTAGACGCCACAAAAATATTAATCTATATATTTTCGAACCCTTTCGACAGAAGTTATAGCTAGAAATAACTTGTGTTGTTTATAAACGCCAGTAGTAAAATGTACTATTACTACTTTCTTTTATTTTAGGATATGAGTGCGAAATTTGACGCTGCATAAAATTGTGGAGGAGTTGGAAAATGACGGAGAATCACCATTACCAGATTCTTTGGTTATGTTTCCACCAGAAAACTGCAATCCAGAGGTTACAGATAAAGATTCAGGTGATGAGAACCAAGTGTTACTGCATAATAATGCAATAACACTTGGTTGTCATCCCCTCCTCATCCCATCCCGTCATCCCATCCAGTCATTAGTGACATGCAGCAATACTCTCAAGTAGCTTCTACTTCAACACAACTGATAATACAACCAACTGTTGTACCAAAAAATAAAAGCTGCACTTGGTCATCAGGAGACATACTTTCCACACAGAAAATATAGGACGACAAGCAAAGTGCGCCGTTGAAGCAAATACCTTTGTATTATTTTGAGTGTCTGTTTGACTGTCAAATCATAAGTTTATTTGTAAAGTACACCAATCTGTATGCTACTGAGAAAAAGAAGTCAGGAAATGAGACTGATGAAGAAATGTCTTTGGATTTTGATTGTTCAGTGGATTTACCTAGAAGGTGTTATGAGAATGCTTCTGACTGTGAGATACCCACAGTTTTGAATGCCATGTCCGGAGATCGCTCCACCTTCACTATATCCAACTTACACTGTTGTGACAATTCTAATTTACAACCAAACGATAAATTTGGCAAAATCACACCACTTTTAGATGCCTTGATACATATCAATCTATTTTTTCCCAATTGTATACCATAGAAAGTCACCATCTATCATCATCTTCACATGAAGATGATGATAATAGATGAAGCGATGGTGACTTTCTATGGTAGTCACCCATGTAAACAATATATGTATATATATGTATACTTGGGAAACCTACCCGATGGGGATCTAAATTTTGGGTGGGTGCAACTCGTTTGGGTTATGTGATCTGGTTTGAACCTTATCAAGGATAATCTGGAGATAACTTGAGTCAGTACAGAAAATTTGGACTGGGACAAGAATTGTAATTATGAAAAAATAGATGAAATGTATGCCTTTCCATCTATTTATTGATAATTACTTTTCTTCAATACCACTTATTGATGAACTAGGATGAAGAAATTTCAAATTAGTTTTGAGCTATATCACACAATGTAATATTTTTTTTCTTTTCCCTTTTGTCACTTATTTTTGTTTTAAAGGTCTAAATAATAGTAATTAAGTAGTCTTATTTACAAAACAAACCGTGATAGTAGTATATTTTACTAGCGTTGTTTATAAACAACACCTATTTTCCGAATTTCCACTAGACATATATTTTTTTATATATTTTTCCCTGCGTTATTTAACAGTTATTAAACCGCATACAAAAAATAATTAAGTTCGAACTCAATATTATATGTCAGTAACATCTGGGTTAAATAAATAAATAAAATTCAAAACTAACTACTGTATTGTAAATTACCTTCAATGTGTATAAGATTACTTTTAGAACTCAAGTGGAATTCTGATAAGATTACTACATCATACTAAAACCACTTAAAGTCAGTTAAATCTGCTTTCTTTAAAAACTGAATCTAAATGAAACTAGTTTTTTCCGATGATATGCATAAAATACCTTTATCATGTAAAATTGTAGTAAAAAGACAGACAGATAGATATAGCCCCATGATAGTATTGTGATTACATGTCCCTGAAAATTATTATTTTAATTCAAAATATAAATCAGGCAGATTAATTTAAAGTCTTACTCAAGTGAAGTAAAGTCCAGTCTGTAGAACGTGTACTAAAAAGCAATATTCCGTTGAAAAAACTCAAATAGTATTTATTTTTATACACCCTTAAATTATTTATGTAATTAAGGGTGTATAAATTACTTGGAATTTAGAAGAAGAAAAAGAAGAAAAACATTTATTTGCACACATTACTATACAAACAAGTTCAACAGACAGAATAAGATAAGATTATAACATAAGAAAATTTAAAGCACTGTGCAATGTGGCAAAATGGTTCCAACTCAGTATAAAAACCGAAATCTGCAGTAGACTCGGCACTGATTTTCAGTAAGGACCAGTTGCAATTTAGTTAGCCTCATATACAAAACGACCCTTTCATTGCTGAGAAAATAACTAGAGTGACCTAAACAATTACATGATAATAAAATAATCATGTAGATTTAGATATCTTTAATTATGTTAGGTGTTTATTTGCATATACTGAAATTTATATTGCAAACAAACTCATGGGGATAATAAACCTTAACGTCATTTCATTTCAAACATTAATTTTCTGTATGATCTTATCCTTCATACTATCCCATCCTGCAAAAGCTTGTCTATGTATGTGTGGGTAGACATAGAGTTTGTGAGAACATAATTATGTATGTGTGGACGTTCTCTTTAATGGGTAAATGGGTAAACGGCTGAACTGGAACCTTACCACAAGCTCTAAACGCATGAATGGAACTATGATGGTTGCATATTTATCAATGAATTTCATTCATAAATTCGCAACCATGATGGTTCCATTCCTGCGTTTAGAGCTTGTGGTAAGGCCCCTGATCTTTATGAATTTTGGCATACATTATAAAATATGTTCTCAATTAACACATTAGATACTTTTTATTCATGTGTTGTGTTTTTTCAGTATAGAATAAATTACTGCATGAATGACATAATATATTAATTAGTTACTTGAATGCATTGTTATTTTAAGGAACAGATCAGACCCACCACACATTCGCATCACTGTGTCTCCTTTGAAGCCAGGTTTAATAGCAGTAACCACCAAAAAATATTAAAAAGTGAAGACCACTGCGGCTCGGAGGTAAAACTATGGCTGCCTTGGAACACATAATAATAGGAAGCGTTTGACTTCCTGTCTTGGTAATGTGAGAGACAGCAATATAGCAAATCTTGCATTAAAATTTAGGAAAGTCCAATTTACAAGCAATTATTTTCTTATCTTACTTTGAGTACAGTAACCGTTTATGACTGTTGCCTGTGTATGCTGTGTATGGTCAGTAAAAAAACTAAGGCCTTGGATTATAAAAGAAGTTTTTACTCCAATGGATAATATAATTTTTTACATCATTAACCTAAATATTGAATGGAATAATTACAAACTTTGTTAATACATGCATTATTTCCTAAGATATCTGTATTCTAATTCTCAGCCTTGTATTTCTTTTTTTTTTTGTTGTTTGTACTTTTAATGTATTAAACATCAATTTAAAAAAATGTAAATTGTGTATAGTATTGAGATATATTTGATATTTATTTTCAATACCATGTAATCAATCACAATTTTACTATTACCTCGAGTGGTTAAGATAACACAAAAGATTAGAAAAAAAAAGATTAACGATTGCCAATAACTTGCAAATATGTACAAAATTGTAAATACTTACATACTAATTATTTGAATTTGACAAATGAATTCTAAACTTGTTCTAAAACACAATTACCGATTTTCTTTTTTTTTTATGTTTTTAACTTTCAATGATAAAGACCTTATTCAATGTTGGAGCAGTACAAAATGAGGCCAATGTAGAACTACATATATGTCTAGCCTAGCTACAGTAATATTAGAATTAATTGAACTTGATTGTTATCATATCATTTTAACCTTGATAAGTATACAAATAGGTACATATACTTTACCTATTTGTTATCGTCATATCATTACTTTGAGCGCACACTATCTCTGAAATCTGAAATAATTCACGAAGATATTGCTAGAAGGCTACATGTAGATAAAAAACAATCATCAGAATTTATTAGAATCAAGGTGCATTTAGTTCAAGGATCACCTATAGCAGTTAGTTAACATAAATGTAACCTTCATTGCATGCCATTTATATCTGTAATAAAAGATATGCTTTCTTTATCATTCTACACTTGTTTATCAATTACATTTTAAAATGGAAATAAATAAAATTACATCGTACCTTCTTGATTTTGATTTCGTTTTTGCCTATCTCATCTCACTCAAAAAATTCATCACATTAACCAACCAATCATATGATATGACTTTGACGTTTGGATTTGATAATATTTATAATAAGAATATTTACAAATAAAATATTTACAAAGAGGTAGAAAAAAAAAGGAAGAAAAGGAATAAAACTAGTGGTTTGCACCGGAGCATAGACCTCCGGTGAAACACCGGTAATCTACCGGTAAAACTAATCGGTAAAAACACCGAAGAAAAACCGGTATTCTCCGGTTAGATTATAGTGCCAAATAAAATAAATATTTATTTATTGATTATCGATTTGTTTTGCCAGGTAATCAGTTTGGAAGTGGAGCGAAATAAAAGCTTAAGAGAATAGAAATGATTTTTTATTTGTAAGCGCACAAGAAAGTTACACGGTAGCCATTGACCGGCTTATCAGTATTGCCTACTTATCATAGAAACATTAAGACTACATTAAAATATAAAATGTTGCCATTTAATATTCAACACACCCCCTCAACAGTTATATTTTAATGTCTCAAACACATCTTATACATATTACAAGGAACACCCCCTTAACACTAAAACCTTGAAATGTATGCCCCTTAACAAACATTATACTTATATTAATACAAGAAACAATAAGTACTAATTACTCACACTCAAGTACTCAGGAACATACCTATATTCTTTACATAACAAGAACACTAAAACAAAATCATGTTTCTCAAGTTTACAAATTGTTGTTTACCTAATGCTTTGGTAAACAAATCAGCAACATTATTGTTAGTACTTACATATTTGATTGAAAGTAGACCTGCTGATACATGTTCCATAATATACTGATACTTTATGTCTATGTGTTTCAATCTTTTATTACTATCGTTATTATGAACAATGTTAATGACACTTTGATTATCTTCTAATATTTCAAACTCAATGTTTTTGTAACCAAAATCTAACATAAGTTTTCTTAAAAAGGAACCTTCCATTATAGCAGAGCTAAGTGCTACATATTCAGCTTCACAAGAAGATAGGGACACACATGACTGTTTCTTACTACACCAAGAAATTGGACAATTAAATACATAGAATATTTGACCCGATGTTGACTTACGGTCTGCAACATCACCGGCCCAGTCTGCATCACTATAACCTTGTAACTTACAAACATTTTTACTATCATTATTATACTTATATATAAGAGACAAATCAATTGAACCTTTTATGTATCTCAATACTCTTTTTAAACACTTATCTAGAGCTAAACTTGCACAATGCACATATCTGCTAAGAAATCCTACTGCTACCGACAAATCTAGTCTAGTACATGTGGTATAAAGCAGACTACCTATCAGACTTCTACACAACTTTTCAATTTCTACACTTTCACTCTTGTCTCTAATTAACAATTCAAAATTATAGTTTTGTTCTACTGGGGTTGTTACACTCTTACAATTTGACATTTGAAACTTGTCTAACAACTTTTGTAAGTATTTTTTTTGATTTATTACAGTGACAAAACTTTTGAGATCCTGTTTAATATTTATTCCTAGATAATTACATGCTAGACCCAAATCCTTCATTTTAAAATGATTACATATTTTATTTTTGAAATATTCTACTTGTTTTTCATTACTACCAAAATACAACAGGTCATCAACAAATAATAGAAGATAAATATATTCATTACCAATATTTTTCAAATATAAACATGGGTCATTTTTGGATCTTACAAAGTTTTCATTTAACATAAAATCATTGAATTTTGAATTCCAATACTTAGGAGACTTTTTTAGACCATAGATTGATTTCTTTAACTTACATATTTTATTATTAGGCAACTTCATGTAAACAGTTTCATTGATATCTCCATAAAGGAATGCACCAGTTACATCCATTTGATACACTGGTTGTCTCTTTTGAGTAGCTACAGCCATAAGGGCTTTAAAGGTTGTTAACCTTGCAACGGGTGAGTATGTTTGATTGTCACAGTTCTTCTGTTCAAAGCCTCGGGCTACTAAGCGAGCCTTATAGATAGGTTTTCCATCTGTTTCTTTGATTTTAAATACCCACTTGCTGCTAATGATATTTTCACCATCTGGAACCTCTGTTACTTCTTCCCATGTTTCATTTTCCTCCAATGTTTCTAATTCTTTCTTTATGGCTTCTTCCCATCTACTTTTGTCAGGTGTTTTCATGGCTTCTTGGTAGGAAATAGGTTCATCACAACAGTAGCTTAGGAAACTGTTTTCTTCTTCTCCTAGCATATAGTCTTTTAACCAGCTAGGCTTATTTCTTGGTCTTCTAGGTCTCTCTATCTCTCCTTCTTCTGTGTGTTCTGAAGTCACCTGTACATTTTCATTATCTGTGTCTGTATTTTCTATTTCTTCTATCTGTGACTGCTCATGAAAGGAATGTATGGAATCCTGTTCATTTTCACTTTCTATTATTTCTGGGTTAATGGTATCTTCATATTGACTTTCTTCTTCTTCCGAACCTTGTTCTGTATTTTCATGAATCTCAACTCCTGTAAAATATTCAGTTTCTAGTTTTCTTACATTCTCTTTGTTTTCTTCAGACTCTTTTATAAATATTACATCTCGTTTAACTTCCACATTATTTTTTACAGGTAGATATATTCTGTATCCTTTTGTGTTTTCACCATATCCAATAAAATAGCCTATTTCAGCTTTACTGTCAAACTTTAACCGTTTCTGTTCAGGAATGTGTACTGACACTCGACTTCCGAAGACTTGAAGATTGTGTATGTCATACTCTTTGTCCCACCAAAGTTCATAAGGTGTCTTATCCTTTATGCGGCTCGGACCAGTCCTGTTGATAACATACACAGCGGTATTTATGGCTTCCGCCCACAGATTTTTATTTAGGCCACTTTCCAAAAGCATTGTTCTCGCTGACTCAACCACTGTCCTCATTTCGCGCTCTACACATCCATTTTGTTGTGGAGTGTAAGCTACACTTTTCTGGTGCTGTATACCATAAGATTTCAATAGGGTTTCCATACCTTTACTGCAAAATTCTTTTGCATTGTCACTTCTTATAAATTTCACTGTATGACCGGGATTTACTCGAGTTTCATTTAAAAATTGTTGTAAACATTCTATTGATTGGCTTTTATGTTTCAAGAAATACACTTTTCTATACTTGGTAAAATCATCTTTTAACAGAAGAAAGAATCTTGCTCCACCTAGTGAGGTTTCCTCTACCGGACCTCCAATATCAATATGGATAATCTCACCTGGTTTTGATGCTCTGTGTATACTTGACTGAAATGGGAACTTATGTTGCTTTCCTCTTAGACACGACACACATGTTACCTCTTTACTATTTTCTTCAAACTTGACATTCTGTCTATTCAAAACATTTTTTACTTGATTTATATCCTGGTGACCGAGTTTAGCATGCCATTCTGTCAGATTTGACATTACTTTGCCTACCATGGCAGTTTCACATTGATTTCTGAATAACATAATGAACATTTTACCTTGTCGCTTCGCCACAGCATGCACACTGTTGTTGATTATAAATCGACATTCCGTGGCAGTTGATTTAAGTATGTAGCCTTTATCCAAAGTAGCACTCATGGAAAATAGGTTAGCTTTGAGGCTAGGTACATGCAGCACATTTTTTATTGTTGTTTTAATCCACTGTTCATTATCATAAGCTTCCAGTATTATGTCACCATACCCTAATGCGTTTATTATTGATCCATCACCTATTACTACCTCTTTTGGCACTAATAAACTTTTGTAGTTTGTAAAACTGTCTATTGTTGAGCACATATGATCAGAAGCACCACTGTCCAAAAACCAGTCATTGTTTACATTTACACTTTTTGAGGTTAGTCCACACACTGACATGACAAGTGCATTCTGTTTTTCGTAATTATTTTTAGTAACATTTTTACTGTCTCTGTTTTTAAACCAACACTGTTTAGAAGTATGTCCACGTTTCTTACACACTTGACACGTTTGAATGTTTTCATTTTTATTTTTGTTCACTAGACAGTCACGTTTGTAATGTCCTGTTTTACCACAGCTAAAACATTTTCTTGACTCTTTTCTTAGATCGGTTTTGAATGCCGTTTGCCCTAATTGTTCTTCTTCTACATACATTTTATTTCTTTGTTCTTCGGTAAGTAATCTCGCTGTCAACTCCGATAATGTTCTTTGCTCAACTGGTACTGAGTCCCAAGCTGAGACAAAATGGCGGAATTTTTCGCCAAGCGAACTAATAATTTTCGTTATTATCATATTTTCAGATATTTCGCCTTTTGCTTGACGAATCTGGTTCACGATTGCTTCTATTTTTGCTATAAACGTAGCAATATCTTCCGAGTTCGAATACTTTATGTCAAAGAACTTTTGTTGCGACAAATGTAACGACATTTCAGATTTTTGTTCATAAACCGTACACAATCTGTCCCATATTTCTTTTGCTGTTTCGCAATTCTGTACTTGTAACATCGCCACATTGCTCAATTTTGTGACAATCACGCCTTGGGCTTTCGCATCTAGCCTTTTCCACGTAGCGATTTTTCCTTGATCGGTTTCCGGGCACGTGTATGAACCGTCGACGACATTATAGACATTTACCGCCTTTAATAAAACCTTTACTTGGAATTTCCAGGTATGCCAATTACCGGCATTCTCCAGCAGTATTGGATTACCAGCTGCTCCTGTATTGTACGATATTCCAAAGACGTCGAGTTCGCGTTCGCCCTCCATCTTGGTCGCTTCACTTTGCTTCTGCTTGACCGCAGTTTTTTACTGTTTAACCACAGCAACTATTTCTCTTTTGCTTATTCCGCTCCGGGCAAACTGGGCCCATAACCTTTTGCCAGGTAATCAGTTTGGAAGTGGAGCGAAATAAAAGCTTAAGAGAATAGAAATGATTTTTTATTTGTAAGCGCACAAGAAAGTTACACGGTAGCCATTGACCGGCTTATCAGTATTGCCTACTTATCATAGAAACATTAAGACCACATTAAAATATAAAATGTTGCCATTTAATATTCAACAATTTGTTTATTAGGTACTATTTGTTAATATAATTTTTAATCAAAATATTTTTATTTATGCTTCTTTTTGTAGACTTACAAAAGTTGTTGCATAATGTTATAACGTTCATCGCCAGTATACTGTTCCAATTCATGCGAGATGAACTTACAAAACATTAAATTAGACATTATAATGTTCTCATTAATTTCTTCCACATAGTATTTCTCAGGTCCTGTTGTCATTAATGCCGCATCGGAAAACTGTTTTTGCGAATTTGGGCTTAGTTTCTTGTCACATGCGGCAGATAATTTGAAAGAAATTGTAAATGGATTTTTACGGAATGGGAAATCCGTGACAAAGTTACATGCATCACGACTGATAACGGGGCAAACATGATTAAAATGGCTAGATTGCTAGGGATTCGTAATATGCCTTGCTTTGCCCATACTTTAAATTTAGTCATAGATAATTCCCATGATTCCCTTCAGATTCCCGAGTTAAATAACATGATCGACAAATGTAAAAAAAATGTAAAATTTTTCAAACAATCAAACATTGCCACAATATCACTCCAAAAGGAACAAAGAGAAAGGAATCCAAAAGTAAAACCTTTAAAATTGATCCAAGAAGTATCAACGCGCTGGAATAGCCTATATTATATGATGAAAAGAATCTTAAAGTTGATTGACAGTTTGACGGTTGTGCAAAGAAAATTACCTCAAGCGCCTGAAATCATTACTCCAAATGAAGAGAATATACTAAAGGATATTGTACTTTTGCTCGATGTCTTCGAACAAGCGACACAAATGATTAGCGGGGACCAATATCCTACGTCCGGTCTAATAATACCTATCGTACACGGACTGTATGATAATGTTAGAACTTTGGGCTCGAAACTCACTACAACTATGGGTGAAACGTTTTTGCAGAATTTAAAATGTTTCATGAATACACGTTTATTAGATTATGAGTCATGAACGATTTGCCGGATTTCCACAATTTTGCATCCCGCTTTCAGGAACAGCTTTAGAATTGTTAAAAATAAAATGGCTGCAAAAGAAGCCGTAAAAGCAGAAATCAACAATATCGTAAGGGTCAGGCAAGTTAGGCAAACATCTGAAAGCTCAGAAGAATCATTGGCAAGGGCCAGTACAATTGACAGAGGTCGTCCCAGTTTGCTAGGATTTCTAAAAGATATTAATGCTTGTAATACCGACACATCATCAGCTACGTCGATAAATTTATTAAGGATGTACACTGAAACAAATTTTTCAGATATTAACCATAACTGGGATAACGTTGTAGCATTTTGGAATTTCAATAAACATCTCAAGCCTTTACAAGAAATAGCTTTTAAATACTTTACTGTGCCTGCAACTTCAGTTCGATCAGAGAGAGTATTTTCAACGACCGGTTATATTCTCAATAACTGAAGAAATATGCTGCGCAATGACGCTGTTGAAATGTTGTGTTTCCTTCATCAAAACCATCATTTATTATAATTGTGAAATAAAGACTTTTTATTTTCAAAACAATGTTTTTTATTTATTCGAATCCCACAATCTTATGTAAGAAAATATATTTCATTACATGCTTCAAATTGCTCAACATTAAGAAACGATAACTGAATAGATGCTTGATTTCTAGCTAAACAACATAATTCTCCGGAGATTACCGGTGAATCACCGGAGATCGGCAAATCACCGGTGAATTTCACCGGTTTGCATGATTTCGCTCCGGTGCAAACCACTAAATAAAACAAAAATTATAAATAAAAAATTTCCGTTTGGATTGACATATTTTGACAGATATTTTTTTTTAAAGACACATTCCAGAAACTGATAGAGGCTATTTGACCAGCATTTTTTTTATATGTAGGGACGCGAACGTCTCAATAATGTAACCCTACGTGAAAGAATTACTTTGATAGCACAAAAATCTCTCGAGTTAGGGTAATTAAAATAAAATCACAATTTTGGACTTTCCCGAAAACGCTCCATACAAAAGGCTACTGAGTTATGACCAAAGGGAATGTAACCACTACGTTTTAAGAGACGGATGTGCCATACAAATAGCGTAATTCTAATATGTATGAAATGGAAGCGAAAACAATCAGAATTTGTACCAAATTCGCTTCCGATTCATAGTCGTTTTTTTACCTTGAGTTGCGCCAGACTATGACGTCACAGGTTTGTATTTTGTATGCATCAAATCAGAAATTTGTACGACAGGTTTGTTAAACATTAAGTATAAAAGAAAAACACAGATTAGTACATATACTTTAATATACACGTCAATAATAACCGGGTTCATAAGGTCACATTACAAATAGGGACATACAGGACTACTGATAAAATCACACGTAGTAAGACAATACTTGATTTAAATCTACTCTAATTTTATATATCAAATTTAGCCAGTAGCTTCACTATAAAATATTAACTAGACTAGGACGTGGGCATTAGCCAACGTCTTTTCTGGTCGAGTGCCGCGAAGAGAATGCGCTTGCCGCTTTAGCGAGTCCTCGTTGTTGAGCCGCCATATTGCGCCCCACCGTTCTCCCCGCCATCGCTTCTGCAACCGGTAGTGACGTAGGCGACAACATCCGGCCGTCCTGCATACGCTTTCGCCCTCGGAAGCGTCAGGGTCTGATGGGAATTTGCTGTGAACACGATAATAATAATAATGAATATATATATATAGAGTTAATACTGTATATGCTCGGGGGACACCCTCCAAAGTAAAACGTAAATTTTTAGATTATTATATCAGTGGTTAATCTCCGTGACTTATTACAGTGCTTCTTTTTACTGTTCGGTCATTTGAGACTTTACCCTGATCGTAATCTCGTTTACAGTTAGTACTTTGGTTGGACTTATGAAGCAATAGTTCGCATGTATACTGAATTTACTATTGTGGTCAAAGTTAATTTACATCAGACAACAATAAATTTATATTATCGTTGTTATGTAGAATGTACTTATGAAAACAATTATGATTTCAGTTGTTTTATCTTTAACCGAAACTTATTAAAATTTGTATTTACCTTTTGACAACATCCGGAATACCTACATATTCTCTTGATTCATGTTTCCAATATTAATCCATGGCTTCATATTCTCTGCGCAAGTTGTACCTTCATACCTCCTAGATGTTCTCTCTGCTCCTCTCATATCAGTCACTTTATAGCGATCATGACCTAGTATTTCTGTCACTTGGAAGGGTCCTTTAAATAATGGCATTAATTTCGTTCTTTTGCCATCATTGGATTGACTCGGTATTTTTATTACAACTAAATCTCCTATTTTATAAGAAATAGCTTCCTTCCGTTTAGAATCAAATGTTTCCTTTTGCTTTTCTGCACACTTCTTGATGTTTTCGTCTACTTTCTTTCTTAAAGATGTAACGTCAACCTGCACCTCCTCTTTCATTTCATCACATAATCTATCAGAGTTCATATCTAGACGGTATCCAAAAAGAACCTCACATGGTACTGCGGATGTAGTTTTATTTACTGTGCTATTTATCCCTTGCTGAATAGCCGTAATATATTGGTCCCACTTGTTATCTTCAGTGTTTGCGCTCATAGTACGTAATGCCTCAAGAATGGTTAGATTATAACGTTCAACTTGACCATTGGAACGTGGTATAGCAGTGGCAATCACATGGTGGCGAATATTATTGTCTAAGCAAAACTTAACGAATAGTTTCGATGTGAAAGCACTCCCAGCATCGCATATAATTCGTGTGGGATTTCCGAAAATTTTAAACATTTTTTCTAACTCATTGATCACCGTTTTACTTTTTGTATTACGAACAGCGTATATGAAAATGAATTTTGTAAAAGAATCAACAACTACAAGTACATGTGTATTATTTCGTGCTGTTTTTACAAAAGGGCCTAAATGATCAATATGTAATGTATGGAATGGTCTCGCATACTTAGGTATAGGAAATAATTTTCCAGGTTTTCTACCGTGACTATTTTTAAAATAAATGCAATTGAGGCAATTTTTTATATATTTAGTTATAACTTTTTTCATGCGAGGGAACCAATAACGTGCTTTTATGCGTTCTAAGGTTTTATCCACAGCGAAGTGCCCAACATCATCATGGTTTGCTTTAATGATCTGCCAAATGCATTCTTTAGGTACAACCCAACGCCTACCATATTCCGTTCTGCGGTAGACTTTATTACCTAGTAACTCGTAATCATGAAAAATTTGTTTATGGGTTTCGGCCTCACCTGATTCTAAAATATCTTTAATAGCGCATATATTTGTATCTTGCAATTGTACCGACAAAAGCCAATCTGATTCAGTAATAGCTAGTACAGATTCAGAGCTCGCATGAGCTTTACTAACTGGATTTCTACTTAATGCATCAACGTGTTGCATTTGACAACCTGGACGATGTAAAATGTCAAATGTGAACTCCTGTGTCTGTAGCAGCCATCTACCTATTCTAGAATTAATTTCATGTTTGGTCATTGAATATTTAACGGCATTACAGTCTGTTACGATTTTAAATTTAGAACCTAGTAAATAATGCCTGAATTTTTGAAGACCAACGACTATGGCTAAAAATTCTAACTCAAACGAATGGAATTGTTTTTCTGTTACGGAAGTTTGGCGACTATAAAAGTGTACAGATTTTTCTCCTTGAGCTGTGACCTGTACCAGTACACAGCCAATACCATCACGGCTAGCATCGGTATACAGAATTATTGGCAACTTTGGATCAAAAATTGAGAGGACTGCGTTATTGATGAGCTCACGTTTTAGGTTATTAAAAGCTTCTATTTGCTCATTGCCCCAGTGCCATGGAACATCTTTCTTTAGTAAACTAGTCAATGGTTTTGACAGCAGGGCACAATTTTTAATGAATTTTCGAAAATAATTTATTAGACCAAGGAATTGCCGCACCTTGTGAATATTTTCTGGCATAGGATATTCTTTAATGGCAGCTAATTTTTTGCTGCTAGGACGAACACCGTTATTTGATACTTCATAACCCAAAAAGCGAATGTTCCTTTTAAAAAAGTGACATTTATCTAAATTAATGGTAAGTCCATTATTCTGCAAGATATTTAGAACTTCGTCTAGTACTGCTATATTTTCGTCAATAGTCTCAGTCGCGATAAGCAAATCATCCATATAATTAATAACTTTACTAAAACGTAGCTGTCCCAATATTACATTCATTAATTTCTGAAACACGGATGGTGCATTGCATAATCCGAAGGGCATTCTGACAAATTCATAATGCCCATCTGGTGTAATGAAAGCAGTTTTGTGTATCGAGTTTTCATTAATTTTTATTTGATAGTACCCACTTTTTAAATCAAGAGATGTAAAATATTTGCAATTACTAAGCCTGTCTATGAGATCTTCGACCATTGGCATAGGGTACTTTTCCTTAACTGTGATCTTATTGAGTGACCTATAGTCTACACACAACCGCTTTTCACCTGAGGGCTTGTCTACTAAAATTATTGGGCTAGCGTACGCTGAATTACTTTCGCGAATGATGCCATTTTGAAGTAGGTCAGCAACTATTTCTCTGGTTGTCTGTTTTTCAGTTTCGGACATTCTATAGGGACGATGTGAAATTGGCTTTGAGGTTGTAAGCTCGATATCCAATTCAACACAAGAAGTCTTGCCAAGAGTAGATAAATCCTCAGATATGCAACCAGAATACTTTTGTAGAATTTCATTAAGCGTAGATATGTATTCTGTAGAATCTGTATTCAAATTGCCAACTGAAATAGCGTTAACCGACAACATTGATTGAAAAGTCAATTCATTTCCTACTCGCGAATACATTATTGTTTTATCTTCTGTAAAATTACGACCAATCAAAATATCACATCCAGATAATTCATTTATAACATAAAAAGTAACTAGACGTTCTACGTTATCTATTTTCAACAAAACTGTTATAGCTTCAGAAACCTCAAAACAAATTTCACGAGTAAAACCAGTTAATCTTATAGGGCTATCCAATTTGTACGGGGATATATCTAGTTTTTTGACTAAGCTCGATAAAATCAATGAACAGTCGCTTCCCATATCGATAAATGCCTGATGTATAGAACCATTCAATGACACTTGCTTATAGAACTTAAATTTAGATTCTAGCGTAGCAATCAGCTTAACTTCGGAATCCTTCTCAACTTTAGTTTTCGCTTTTAGTCTACACGCTGCTTCTAAATGACCAGTTTTTGTACAGAAATTACATTTCGCATCTTTTTGCGGACACTGAATTCTTTTGTGACCAGTTTCTCCGCAGCTATGACAAGAAAAAGTATAGTTACGCATTTGGTTTGCAGATGACTCAGAGGTACTAGTATCCTTTTTCTCAAAACGGTTACGGTATGTCTGATGCTTGGAAGTGGACGGTAGGTTATCCTTTCGAGTTTGATTTGATTCATTTATATGATAAGTTTTACTATGTAGAAATGAAGCCAGATCTTCACAATACCGAAAACTGCCAGCTTCTGCTGCAGTGGTTATATTTTTATCGCCTATTAACCCTACGATAATCGAAATTATATCCTGATCAGAAAATAACAATCTCATTCTATCTATTTTATCTTTTTGAGCAAAGTAAAATTCGTAAAGAGATTGACCCTCGACCGGTTTGGTTTCCATTAGATTTTTGAGCATAACGAACATATTGCGATTAATTTGAAACGTATCTAACAATGTTTTACGCCAGTCTTTCCACCGCCACGTGGTCCACTTGGTCTCGTTTTTTTGTATTGAATCAAACCATGTCTTAGCCGTATTACATAATTTCTGTAGCGCTTGATATTTAATAACTCGGTCAGACCATCCAAAGGCACGGGCATTAGCTTCTACTACATTTATCCACATATATATATCGTCAACTAATGGATCAAACTGAGGTACCACAGATGATAGAATTGTATTGTGACTCACGGTTGACGATGACTTCTTTGAACGCTTCCCTTTTTTCCGCCTGTAACCATCAGAACTGCTGCTCGACGACGACGAGCTGCTACTTGATGTCGAAGGTGACCGTCGGCGCTTCTTGGATTCCTTACTGCGTCTGCGCGGCATAGCGTGGTTCCTTGTCACTTCTGATATAAGAAAAACACAGATTAGTACATATACTTTAATATACACGTCAATAATAACCGGGTTCATAAGGTCACATTACAAATAGGGACATACAGGACTACTGATAAAATCACACGTAGTAAGACAATACTTGATTTAAATCTACTCTAATTTTATATATCAAATTTAGCCAGTAGCTTCACTATAAAATATTAACTAGACTAGGACGTGGGCATTAGCCAACGTCTTTTCTGGTCGAGTGCCGCGAAGAGAATGCGCTTGCCGCTTTAGCGAGTCCTCGTTGTTGAGCCGCCATATTGCGCCCCACCGTTCTCCCCGCCATCGCTTCTGCAACCGGTAGTGACGTAGGCGACAACAAGTATGTAATTATTAAGTATCGTACTAAATGTTACAGTATTTTTTATTGCTTGGAAATATATTTTTTTAATAATTTCATACTTACTTTTAAAATGGACTTTGCCGTCAAACTTTGATCGACACTGAAATAAGTCGGACGGAAGAAAAAAAACCATAAATAATCAATCATCTTTAATAAATATTAGTTATTTTTTTATACCACTAAGATGGAAAAAGCATACCACCTACACCTGCAGTCAACGTAGCATGGACGCTTGCGACACCAGAGGCCCTGCCGACCCTTCAAAAACCCTTTCTTGAAAAATCCAATACTGTAGTCTCCTGAGAGAACCATGTATTCATGTGGTCAGTGGTGTAAGCAAGACACAGGCCACCTAGCCTGCTAGTAGGCTAAGTGACCTGTGAAGCCAGACGGTACCATGTTCGAAATGTGTTAAACTGTATCTAAACGTCATAATGTAATAGTACTCTATATGTAGACTTACATCTTTTCAGTAGGGTGTACAACGTGCAGGTGAGATTGACTTTGGCTCTAAAGATCGCGATGAGCTCCTTACACCCCAACATTTCTACCGTGATTTCGACCTAAGATCTTTTATATCACTCTCCTCCTCCCTTTCGGTCTCCTGGGAAAATTATTAGTACAATTCTCAACACTTAACAAAGCAACCTTCGAAAAAAGCTAACATAAAATGTACATAGTCACATTCAATTTCAATAATAAGAATAAATAAAAATAATGAGAAGCGGTCGTATTTATCATATATCGAATCCTTGTAATGAATTGAGTGACCTACGAACGCATCCGAATAAAATGGCGCGAAAAAGGATGTTTTTGAATTTATTTAAATTTAATACATGTCTACAGTGTTGGTAGATTGGCGGGTTTTTTGCAATTTTTGGGGAAAAAATCGTTCTTGGGAAAATGAAATCCTTGGAGAATCGTTTGGGGAAAGAAAAATATTTATGAGGAAATTTGGAGCTATTTTCTCGACAGGTGAAATTCGCTACTATTCAACATGGAATATACTTCCATATTGACTAATAGCGATTTTATAATTGCAATACTCAGGGGAAGTTTGAAATTCAAAGAATGAAAAATGAAGAAAATGAGTTGACACAGTAGTAATTATATCACTAGTGAACGAGATGGTAATACACATTATTTTTATATACTTGAGAAGTGACCGAGTCCGAGAATATTTTTTGAATCTCCAAACAGCGAAAACTGTGTTGTTAATGTCATATTTTAGGCCACTTAAATTATAGATGTTTATACATATCGCGTAATACATAATGGCCGTTTTAACAATAACACGTCATATACATAAACAAAAACATATTATTTAATCATTATAAAAATACAATCAGAACTGTATTTATGAACCACGATATCTTTTTATTAAGTATTTTCTTAATACGCTTTATGTTATTAAATTTGTTTTATTTTCAAATTAAGAAAACATGGGGAAAAGGTTCCAAACCTATCATTTTGAGGAAAAGAATATCTGAATATGGGGAAATTTGAGAAAGTCCATATAGTAACCCTGGTTATGTACCAGTGCCATGTTTTAGCTAAGTAGGTACCTACCAGTGCATAAGTAGATACAGTCAGCCTGGCGCAAGTCAAGGTAAAAAAACGATTCTATGAATCGGTAGGAATTTCTATGAAATGGAAGCGAATTTCATACATATTAGAATTTACGCTATTTGTAAGGGACATCCGTCTCTTAAAACGTAGTGGTTACATTCTCTTTGGATACAGTCTGTAGGTACTTACGTTACTTTGCAGGGTAAATAATTATAGTATGAACCAAACACAAAAGAAACGATGAATGTAGTTCACAGAGAGAGGCGCGATAAGATTAAAACTCAATCTCGCTCAAAAAATGAATTGGTGAGGAAAGACTCGTCCGTAGGTTAGTATTCTACTTAATTACTTAAATGTTTTCTAAACGAATATTTTCATAAAATAAACATAATTGAGTATAACTTCGACTTGATAAACCAGGTATACGAGGTGCTACGACATTATTCACAAATTACAAAGCAAGTACAAGCCGTATGCCGAGCAAAGTTCCTCGTTACCAATTCAACAATGAATCCACGACTACAACTTCTATGGGTCCACCGACTAGTGGCCCGCCAAAAAGTTTGAAACGAAAGTAAGTTCTTTATTTATTTTTCTTTTTCTACATTACGTTGGGTAGCAGACAAGCTGATAAAGGGATTACCGTACCGTAGCCATGTTAACGTCGCAACATTGAATATTGCTACCGAGCTGCTACCCCTGCTGTTAACGCAGCAACTCCTTTCTTTCTGGTGACCTCACTCGTTCACAGGAACACAACAACACAATCATCAAGTTGTTATTTGAGCTGCGGTATTCTGTCAGATGGAGGTACTTCCCCAATCGGGCAGCGTACAAATACGCCGTGCCCTACCTCTCTTTTGCCAGTGCCTCTTTCGCTAGTCGACAGGGTGTACCAAGTGCAGATGGCTTTGGCTCTAAAGATCCTGGTGAGCCACTTGCGCCCTACAATTAATGGACCTACCTACTTATACTTATCTAATTACACAGTTTTAATACCAACCTGGTGGCGACCAAGCATAAGCACAGTATATATAATAGTACTATGTACAGTATGGCCACTTCATGCCGCTCTCGTCGTGTCGACCTCACCTTCCCTCTGAGACGAATGTGGAAAGTTTATATGGCGCCCCACGCACACACGCTCATTCACGCTCTGCATAGACTCCATTGTTTATGTAGTAATAAACGACGCAACATTTGTAAGTAGTGGCCGGGGTGTGCCTACAGCCAATCAATAGGAGTGTCTGTTATTTGCCACCTCTTACCACAGAATAAGTAATAGTACCCTTACTTCGTTCAGAAGTAAACAAACACGAAATAGAAAGAATATTAATCTGTATTAAGTTAGGCCGTAGTTGGCCGTGTGGTTTCCGGCAGACTAGAATAGAATCTCTCCCTTTCTTCCCGTGGATGTCGTACAAGGCGACTAAGGGAAATACATTATCAAATATCGATCAGCCCTCCCCAACCCAGCGTGGGGAGTGTAGGCCAAATCCTCCTTCCGTCTAGGACGGACGAGAGAGGGTCGTGCTCCTGTAGTGGAGACTAAAATGGACCTCATGATGATGATGATGATTAAGTTATGCATGAGAAGAACCATATGTGTAAGATGCATGTACCAAAAACATGTACTGCTTTGACTGCAGCACTGACATATCTACAGTTCTGTCTTTACGTTAAATAGGAGCTAAAATCCAAATCCAATGTGAAGCTCATCTGCACGTGCAATATGAGTACATTCTTGGAGTAAGTACATGCTTGCAGCAGGCGGTGGCTCGCCACTCATTAGATGGGCCCCAGAAATGCCAGGAAATCGATTAATCAATCAATCAAATGTTTATTTGCAAAGGGGCAACACCAGTGTGTGTAACTCAGGGGTGTCGAGAGAAAGTCACTCGCAGCCTTACTCTCTTACTTTCATACTCACCTACCTACTTCATGCATTATTTAGTTACCTCAAGGTTGCCTTGGAAAGATTGCTTTCAAAGATTGCTTGCACATAAACATTTTGTTAATCATTTTAGTTTTTAATTGTATTCTCTGGAGCTTTTCTAAAAGCTAAAGTTATAGCATATTCTATCTATATGTCTATCTTGCTGTCTTTTGTGCTTCCACATTGTATTATATATAATTTATATTATTATGTATTTCTGTCTCAGTCATGACTACTCTACGAATTTGCGCAGGCACCCGGCGGCGTTTCACTATATTATTTTGTTAAATACCAGATGCGGATTTGTAGTCTTGGCCGCCCTAGGCCGTGTCTTCGCCGCCCTAGGTAGTATCTTGATACTCATCAGCTGACTCCTTATTCCTTATTATATAAGTATGTTGGTTCTTATTTTTTAGCTTCATACATATTTACGAGTATAGAATACTTCTCCGCAAAACCGCCATGGTCTGTAATTTCTAAGAGACACAGAGTATTACCCTTCGGTAATACCCTTTCGGAGCAGGGTATTACCGCCCCTAATTTGACCGCCCTAGGCCCGGGCCTAGTTGGCCTTAGGGCAAATCCGCCATTGTTAAATACGTACGAAACGTTTCTCTGTCACCTATTCATAGGGCAAAATTTTGTCTTTCTATTTAGAATAATCGCTTCCATATCTACCAAACCTGAGTCTTCGTCTAGCGGAAGACCTAGGCCGCGAGTAATTGCAAGCGACTCAGCACCAGATACCACTCAAGACCTCTGCACGCCCAGAAATAGACCTAATGCTTTGAGATACATTAGCAGCAGTAGTAGAGGTGAGATTTTTTAATGCAACTAAGGTGACAAACAAACATACCTACCTGCTTGTAACTTAGGGACACTCGGAACACCAGAGGCATCTTTCGCGACTTCTTTGCCGACCCTCTAATTTATCACATCAATCTACATCGTCGTCGATCATATTCATCCCACTCCTGATATACCGAACTCCTCTCCATCAAAGGCGTTTAGAACTTCTTCTACCGTCCAGCTCAAGCCCGTTCAACTGGGTAGCTAGATACCGTCGTTACGGGCGTCAAACACTCAAGATAAACAACGTCAACCGAAACTTATCTGTGGATTGGATTATTTATCTCGAGCTCCCCGGATTTCGGACTTCTGTTAACATTAGTTGTGGCATTTGGGTGGCTTGAAGACTACACCTCCACCAGCATTTTTAGATTAATTACAATAAAATATATTACCATTTAATGAAACATATATGGGTCGGGGTAATTTCAACAAAGAGATAGATACATTCGACTGCACTGAGCAGCTTTTGGAAAGCTTCGGAACATCCTCATCGCAGATATACGTCAATGCTTAAGACTAAAGTTAAGTTGAAAAAGACTTGAGTTTTCAATCTGTGTGTTTGGACATGGACGCTAACAGTCGGCCTGGATCACAGGCTAAAAGTCTCACAGTGAACGATGGAAAGAGCTATGCTTGTAGAATCCGGAACGAACAAATATGGAGAGAAAGAACGACGGAGAACCGTCAAAGTTCTCAAGTTATATGCTCATTTCAAAGTTAATCACTTAAAGATAATTCCAGCACTCCTTCGAAGCTTTGGAATGAGCCTCAATCAAATGCACCACAAAGAGGTCATGTCTCTGTGCCGTATCTTGTCAAATACTTTTGTCCTCATACGTTTAAGTATTGTGAAAGAGAAAACCTTTTATAATTTCCCGACCGCTGCGGATGGGCAGCGGTCGGGAAATCTAGTTGGATTCGACGAGATATCTCTTTGTCGAAGTTAGACCTACCTACCTAACTACATAGTTAGGACCTATCTAATCCAATAAACCTACTTAACGACAGTTCATCCCAGGTGTCAACATCGAGATCACTTGGGGGAGAGGGAGGCAAAGGAGCATGTGGGTCACCTGATGGAAAGCAATCACCACCACCCATGGAGATCAGCAACACTATCCGATCCCTTGCCAGCCTATACTCCTTCCTTTCTTTCTTTCTGGTGACCTCACTCACAACAACCCTCAAGGGAATTGTTATTTGGCCGCGGTATTCTGTGAGTAAAAATACGCTATGCTCTATCTCTCTTCGCCAGACCCTCGATTGACAGTCAGCAGGGTGCAATGCAATAAACCATTTACACCCCAAACTATTACTACTACTAAAGAGATTTTTATTGTTTTCTGATAGTCTGTAGGCACATTCACTGGTACAGTCCCGTTTCCTTGCGTTACATATAAATAAAAATAACCTCCTGCATATATCAGTAGACCTATTGACACTCCGAATTGCTCTATTGTAAAGGTAACTCCCCGATAAATAGGTTATTATAAATTTACCTAAAAGTGTTGGCTTGGCTTCGACAAGATTAACAGCGTGGAGTTTGTATAAGTGATGTACCTGGTGCTTTTTTTTTTTAATCGACGCCGTATGTCAAACAAGCGTACAGCAGAATTATCCGTTCACCCACAGATCACATAGATCTATGGGCTCCCTGTTACCCGGTTACCGTAGCCTTATCGACGCTCACTACTAACGCAGCATTTCTTCACCTCTGGAAACCTGTCTCCGGGACGCGGATTGCTGCGTTCCTCAAGGGCGTTATTATTAGTGTCAAACCACACTCAGCCGTAATTCCGCGGGATTAAGATTCGTAAAAAACGCAACGTAATTTTGGTCAAATGTGTCGATAGTCATCGAAAAACTATTGCAGGCGTAATGACGCCGAACTTCGGTCGCGTATCTTCGGTGTAATGTGTTTAGACACTTATTATGGCTGTGGTGTCGATACCTCCACATTCGGGTTCGAAGTTTCGAACCTCCTACCAAGTTGCAAGCGTCGAAAGAAATACCTAATAATGCACAACTTTGATGAACGAAATATTCCATACTGATTATACCTGTTATTTTATGCAAAAACGCACCAGCTTTTGCATGAAATAATAATGCCTGATTCTTTACTCATAAAAATATCTATAAACAATTTCAATTAATCCAAATGGCATCTTGAAGTGTGTACTTAGTTAGACTATAGTCTATAACTAACCAACGGTATTCCTATGTTTAAAAAGAAGTTACGTTGCGTTTTTTTCTGTTATAAAGTCAAGTGACAAAATCAGCCTCAATAGGTACATGAAGTATCAGATAGTCAAAAATTACATAGGTATGTTTTGTCCATGAGGAAAAGCCAGATCCCTGCCTTCAAAATCGTCAAAGCGTTGTCATACATAATCCATAGACTGGCGGACCGAAACCAGCTTGATTTAAAGTTCGATTTATCCTTTGTAAGCTGATGGAATACTTGGATAATCTAAAATGCCCGAAATTCACGCGAGCGAAGCCGCGGGCAAAAGCTAGTTAGTCATAACATAGATTATTTTTAAATCCAATTAGGCCTTAAATTAAAATACTCGGATTATTATACTAAGCACGACAAATGACATTATTAATTTTGTCATCTATTATAATAATCTAATCTTGTTATGCACCCGTAGTTAGTCGAATACAGTCGGTTTCACTAGCTGGTTGCGAATGAATTCACTTTGTGTTTTTATGAAATTCATGAAATCGACATTTTTCATTGCTGTTGGCTTTTTATACTGTGAAAGTGGCGCCACTTTGAATTTAAAAAAAAGTATTATTGGGGTGTAAGTGGTTCATCAACATCTTTGAACCAAAGCCAACTTTACCGGCACGCGGTGCACCCTGCTGACTGACAAACGAAGCTCTGGCGAAAAGAGAGGTAGGGATCGTAATTGTAAGCTACCCGACTGGGGAATGTACCTCCTCACAGAATACCGCAGCCAAATAACAATTCCCTTGAGGGTTGTTGTGTTCCGGCAAGTGAGTGAGCTCGCCAAAAAGGAAGGTTATACTGCGTTGGCAGTGGTGGTGGCGGCGCGCGAGCGATATTTTTTGTTGCGAGCGTATAATATAATAATTAAACTAAGCGAACTTCGTATCGCCTTTAAATATTTTTACGTAAATTTATATAGGCTCGACATGTCCTATTTCTCTTTCACCAAAGCCCCTTTTGCTAGCCGGTGGGATGCACCATGTGCAAGTGAGGTTAATTTTGGCTCTAAAGACACTTCTGAGCCACACTTAATCCCAAATAACTTTATTTTGAAGAGAATTATAAGTGCTTCTGTTTTATAATTGAGTTAAAAACTATCCCCATATCTCAAGTTGGATCAAAATGCACACGTGTGCAAAATGTGATTTAAATCGGTTTAGTAGTTTCGGATTCTATCGTGGACAAACAACGTGACACTAAATTTTTATATATTAAGATTAGCCTACCATCTTACACCGCCATTTGTTACAATAGTAGATATGGTACTCACAGATAATTATGAACAAATAATTTGCAATAAAAAAATAATGTTACTATAAATCGAGTTAAAAACTATCGTATCTCTAGTTGGATCAAATTGAACGCGTGTGCAAAATGTGATTTAAATCGGTTCAGTAGTTTCGGATTCTATCGTGGACAAACAACGTGACACGAAATTTTTATGTATTAAGATTACCCTACCAAATTATTGTACACCGCCATTTGATACAATAGTAGATATGGTACTCACAGATATTTATGAACAAATTATTTTGCAATAAAAAAAATAAATAAATTGAGTTAAAAACTATCATATATCACATGTTGGATCAAAGTGCACACGTGTGCAAAATTTGATTTAAATCGGTTCAGTAGTTTCGGATTTTTTTCGTGGACAACGTGACACGAAATTTTTGTACACTAAGATAATATTATTGTTTGTTCCTAAATTCAAATTTACTTTTTTAGGTGGTCATAGCGGGAGATCAGCGCGTTCTTCTAGTACATTAGCTGTTGAAGCTAGTGTTATATTAGGTAATTATTATAATAAAACATACAAAATACATAATATAGGTACTTATACGTGTACGTATACCTTCGCTCGTGTGAATATCCATCATTGTGCCATCCCTCGGAAACAGGTAATTTTTTTCGCAAAAAAGCGGCTGGATGCAGAAAGCAGATCGCGGATGGTTGAAAGCATTAAGGAAGGCCTAATACCGAGCTGTGACTAGATACATAACGAAGAAGAAGATTATTTATCCTGTACTTCTAACAGATGATGCATTTAATCTGTTTAATAATAAAAGCGGAACAAACAAACTCACTTTTGCATTTATAATGTTAAACCCATTCAGAAATTCTGCTGTTACTTTCAGAAATTTGTGCCATAGAAAAGTAATTATATACCGATGTACGGGTACGGGGTACCTAAAGTAGTATAATGTCAAAACATGCAATCTCGTTATTTTAAGCAAACAAAATTGTTTATATTTTTTTTATGACTACTATTGACTATTTTAAGCCTTACCAAATACCGAACTTAGGCACTACCAAGAACGTTTGAAAATGTTCTTGTGTACCATACAAGAATACGGCCTGTAAGCAATTTAATTATTCAAAGTATTTTTTTCAATTTTGATGGTCTATCTGCATGTTGTTAATTCCATGTGGCTTTCAATAAAGTAGATGCTGCTGCCGCATTCGAGGCTGCTTTGCGTACCTCTCTTCCGTAACTGCGTCTTCGATAACTGTCAGTCATGCATCAAAAAGATGGCCACTCACTCAGGGTCTGGATTATATCTGCTCCGATGTATCAGTTAGTTTAAAAACAACAGTGGCTTTTGTAATTTTATATTTTTTGTTTGGAAGCATTAAAATGCCTTAGCAATCTTCATCATTAGCTTTGGTTTACTTACTGTCTACTGATGTGCCTATATACTTAGGCCGTCTCTAACGATTTCCACCAAATGCGATCTTCAGCCTTTTGTATGCAGCCGCTTCCAGCCGCATTTAGGTCATAGATCAATCAAAAAGGGGGGCGACCGGCGCTTCACCGACTCGGCAGATATTTTTTTATACCATTAAGGTGACAAACAAATATACAGCCTGGCGGATGGAAAGCAGTTACGTAGCGTATGGACGCCTGCAACACCAGGGGCAACATATGCGCGTTGCCGACCCTGTAATGCGAGCTCTACATTTGTGCCGCGAAGCTCCGCGAACAGGCGTGAACGTGACAAAGGGATCGCGTTTCGTTCGCGCGGTGTTCATGCGTACACATCCACATTCACGGGTTACCTATGCGTACGGATGGGCGCGTGCATTAGCAAAATGTACTATGGAATTCAAAAAATCGCCATTACAAATCATTACAATTTCAGCCATCCACCATCTTCTTCTTGTCCAACAATTTCTAATTATTTTATTATTTTGTAGGCCAAATAGTTATATGTTGCTGTAGCAAACAAAGTTATTACAGCCGCAGCTTCCACGTCCATTTCGCGGCAGGTTTCACTCGCGAATGTGTGACCCGTGAATGTAGAGGGGCACAAGTTCTGTTGTGAAATCACGGCGCGAATTCACGGCATAATTTCACGGCACTAATGTAGAGCCGCCATAAAGAATATGTGTAGAGGATGTGAATTAGCCTAACGAAAGCGTTAACAGCGCTTTAACGGATTATTGCAGCCATATCAGAAGGAAGAGGCATGGCCCGCGGAGAGATCGGCATGGCAGCGGTTGACTTACGCCATCCTCATCTGGTCCTCTGCCAGTTCAGCGACACGCTCCTGTACACGCATACTCTCTCTAAGATCAACTACTTCAATCCTGTTGAGGTACAACATTTCTGTTGTTTGCTCTTTTCATATGGCCTGAGTAGTAACGTTAAAGATAAGCGACACGAAAACAGTAAATAAATATAATAAAATAATATTCCTGGACAAATTACACACGGCCATCTAGGCCCAAATTAAGCAAAGCTTGTATAATCAGTTATCTAGTACCCATGTACTAGATAACTGATTATACTTAAATACATTTTTTGTAGATAAATACATAATTATAATACATAGAGAACACACAGACCAATATATACAGACATGTTCATGCACACAAATATTTGTCTTATGCGGGGATCGAACCCGCGACCTCGGCGTCAAAGTAGACATTGTTAGCCATTCAACCACAGGGCTCGTCAATGATGAAAAACGGATTTAGATAAAATTTGGAATACTATAAAATATAATCTACATTACACATAGAATACTTTTTCTCCAGGTTCCGTGTTCTCGAGAGGTGAAGGCAGGGGTAGAATTTAGTCAGTAATACAAAAGTATTTTAAACTAGAGTATTTTAACCCTTTAAGACACTCCTACAAAAGTGATAACAGCGTGTAAGCCAATTAAAAGCATATTTTTATAACTCTTGCACTCTTAATAATGACACCAAGATGATCCAATATCTACTATAATTTAACGTACCTACTATAGAGGGGCAATTCTTGTAATTAAAATGCATTCATAATTCAGTTCCGATCCAGACTCGATCTCACAAATATCAAATTTGGTATTCCCGTATCACAATATGAAACTTTAAAGAGTAATTAAGTGGATCTAGATCGAAATGTAACGAAAATTACACAAACTAAGAATGTTATTTTGCTAACAATTAGAATTGACAATAATTAATCAATGAAATTAAGTAGGTATATAATTTTTAGTCGATTCACAAATTCAATCTCGATTCCGTCAACTTTTGTTCTGCGATCGTAAAACAATTACGAGAATTGGTCATCTGTTGTATTCCTATTAAAATGAATAACTATACGTCTTCTCATATGATCAAAAATTCGAATAGTGTCTTATTTTTACCCGACTACGTCAGAAGGAGGGTTATGTTTTTTCGAGAGTATGTATGTATAATATGACCCTACATGTGCTCTAAATTCACTAAGCCTCCATTCCTAGAATAGGACCCGACTACTACATGTTTTCTTGTTTTAGGGGTTTTTCATTTCCAAATTACACAGAAAAGCAGTCGGGTTTTTTAGTTTTTTAAATTACCGTTTTTATTACCAAAAATTTCGAAGCAACTTCTACGATATAGTTGGTCTTGGAATAGGACAGTGGACACGGTGGATAAGGCCAACAGGGATAATAGATAGAATATAATTTGAGATGGTGCTCCGTAGTCACAAGCTCTTTCGTTTTTTTACTTGCCTAACCAAGAGCTATGTTTTTTTTTACATTCTTTGATTATGCCAATTGGTTTTGATGTCAGATGTAGGTATTCCTTTTTTGCTTAAATAAGGTGTTCAAAACCTTGTAATATATCTAAAACCCAAAGATAAGTTTTCAGCAAAGTAGTAGGTGAAGAAGGTGAATATAATATATGTATATTAAAAAAATATCACAGATATCACTAGTTTCTTTGTCTAAATCCGTTCACATTCTCTCGGTTCGACGTTCGTCTCGTTCTACAACCTACTTGATATAAAATCTATGGGCAGTATTTTACTTGTTGTAAACCACTTCTAAATATAAGCTAGGTAAATACATCGTGTACCGAATTTATTTAAATAATACCATTTCCCAAATTAGCATCTCTTAGGGGAGCTGAAGGGATGCTAATTTGGGAAATGGTGGCAGAACAGCCCCCAAAATGCTTATTCTAGAATGCTTATTCATACCAACGAATAAGCGACTCTACTGTATTTGAAATAGAGTCGCTTATTCATTGGTATGAATAAGCATTCTATTATATTTGAATCGCAATAAGAGTTGGTGGTAAGGGGGCAGTTATGTGTACTACAACCGAATTAAGGAGGCTCTTTTCATCATTCTCTCAATTCTCGACCAATATTTTACAAACTTTTGTTTAGATAATAGTCCCGCATACATTCTGCGAAGGTGTCCAACCAAATCAACTATGCCAATTAATAAAGGATCAATTCCCTTTGGTTAACCTGACGACGGTACAACGGAGGCATTTCAATGACGCAGCAGGGAGGCAGCAGATACAGACTCTTAGCGCACCGCAGTACAATGCTGTTTATCTTCAAGTTATTCATAAGTGAGTATTTTAACGTCATTACGTTTTTAAAATTGCTTCCAATAGATAACCAATTCAAAAAAAAAAACGAATGATAACAAAATCGGGGGATACAGTTTGGTGTTGCAACTACAAATCTCTCATCTCCATCCAAAATTCAATCACACCACGGGATAGATGAAGGATCAGAGAATTTATTACGCCAAGTATTACTATGAAACATCGCGTGCCGGGCAGGGAGAAGCGCTGCCATTTTGAGATAATTTTAGTGCATATAACGTATTCACGTACAACACACAGCCGTGTTTTTTTTAACTCCACGACTCCTTAACAGGTTCGCAGTCCAATGAGGCACATGTGCCTCATGGGTGACTTCACTGGTACATATATGAGGCATATATGTTTCATGGCCAATGACGTAGATTATGTATGTAGATTATTATTTCAATCACTGTGACACATAAAGTATCATACAATAGTTGAAGAGAATGACGTAACTTAAACGAAACTTCATGAGCGTTAGGTGTCATTATTACTATGGGGACGTATACAAAGAAAATCGCAACGTGCTTCGGGACTGTGAACCTGTCAAGTTCACAACCTCATAGAATACCACAGCCAAATAACAATTCCCTTGAGGGTTGTTGTGTTTCTGCGATTGAGTGAGGTTACCAGAAAGAAAGGAAGGATGGAGTATAAGCTAGTAACGGATCGGCGACTCCTTGGTGTTGCTGATCTGCATGGGCGGTGGTGATTGCTTTCCATCAGGTGACCCACTAGCTCGTTTGCCCCCCATCTCACATAAAAAAATATATCTCGAGGGTACGAGTATATAGAGATAATAGAGGTATATATAATTTTTCCCTATTTTCCTTGATCACTGCATCACGCATGAACGGCTGGACAGATTTCGGCATTTCTTTTTATGTTGTATTTGTTATTGTTAGGCGAAGGTTCTTATGAAAGAAAAACATAACAAAGATGCTTGGAAAATTAGAAAATTTAAGAAAACAACCATATTAACTTTTCTAATGTAACTTTCAACTGTCAGTCATTTGAGAGATTGCCCGAAACCAATTCAATGTTCATTGTTAAGAAGACAGGACAACGTCTATCGGATAAGTTACTCTACAATAAATAAAACAAATGCTATGTTCATTATGAGGAGTAGTATACTGTTGCATCATTCTTAACGGTCCTCTTATCCGATGATAAATGGCTGATGAACCGAAATATTGCTTGCATATTGATAATGTTGCATAAGAATCTAGACATTTTGGTGTGCAAGTGGCTCACCATGACCTTTAGAGGCAACTCCAACCTTACCTGCACGTGGTGCACCCTGCCGACTAGCGAAAGAGGCTCTGGCAAAAGAGAGGTAGGGTACACAGAATACCGCATCCAAATAACAATTCCCTTGTGCGTTGTTGTGTTTCTGTGAGTAAGATCACCAGAAAAGAAATTGCTGCGTTGGCAGCGGGAGTGGCGGGCGTGCAAGCGATATTTCATGTTGCGAGCGTTAATGTGACTTCATCATAGGTTGCTCGGGCAAAATGCCGGGCATGAAACATTGTAGGAAACCTAGTAACCCGGCTTGTAAAAGAAACATACCCACCGAAAGGTTTCGTGTGGTGCTGATACATGGGGCACACTAAAAGTTTTGCACTTCTAGCTAATCGGAACAATTTTAATTTCGAATATTATATTTTTTGAAACAACTTGCAACCTTCTTAGTAATAAAAAAAAAATTGGCGGGAAATCATTTGTCAATTGTTTTTTATCACACATCAAAGTTCTACGCACACAACGAAAATGGAATTGTCGAAAAGATTTTAGAGCGATGATTTTTTATGATTTTAAAAGTTCTCTCTCTCTCTCTCCGCAAGACTGTGCCGCTCGTCTTCAAAATGCTTTTGGGAGAGAAGCACCTTGTTTAAGCACCGTGAGGCGGTGGTTTGCTGAATTTGAGAGAGGTCAGGTTTCTTTACATGACGAATTTCGTGAAGAGCGGCCTTCAACTGCCGTCAACGAAAATAATGTGGCTACTGTACGCGGCTAATTGAAGAAAACCCGCGGATTACCTATGCGACAATTCGAGAACTATTGGGGATTGGTATCAGCCAAAAATTTTACACAAAGAATTAAAAGTTCGGAAAAAGACGGCGGAGCAGAAGCGGGCTCGCGTGGAATTTTGCTCACAGATGCTACTGAAGTACGACCACGGACATTCTAATGCTGTTTATGACATTGTCACAGGAGATGAAACGTGGATTTATTGTTTTCAACCCGAAAAAAACAGCAATCTTGTTAACGGGTGTTTGAAAATGAGAACTGGCCAACAAAAGTGAGATAGGCGAGAAACGTTGGTAAAAAAATGATCGCATTTTTTTTCTCAGCTACGGGTCCCATCTGCACAATTCTACTTGAAGATCAAAAAAGTGTTAATGCCGAGTGGTATTCTACCATTTGTTTACCAGGGTGTTAGAAAAAGTTCGCGAAAGAAGACCAAAAAGCCGCGTTCTCCTACATCATGACAACCTTTCTTCACACACGGCCAACAAAACAAAGTCATTTTTAGCTTCCGAAAAAGTACAACTGGTCACCCATCCTGCAAAAAGCCCCGACCTAGACCTGTGATTTCTGTATTTTGCCTAAAATCAAATATTTGATGAGAGGTTTCACTTTTACCAACTCCGAAGAGGCAGTGATAGCGTTCAATCAGCACATAGAAAACATGCCTTCAGATCTGTGGTCCTCCTGTTTTAAAAAATGGTTCGATCGCATGAAAAAATGTTTAAAATGTAGAGAGTAGAGAGTATTTTGAAAAGCAATAAACATAATATTTTGGTTATAACACGTTGTTTTTAGGGTTCCGTACCCAAAGGGTCAAAGGAACCCTATTACCGCCCGCCGTCCGTCCGTCCGTCTGTCACCACGCTGTATCTCATGAACCGTGATAGTTAGACAGTTGAAATTTTCACAGATGATGTATTTCTGTTGCCGCTATAACAACAAATACTAGAAAATAGAATAAAAAAAAAATATTTAAATGGGGCTCCCATACAACAAACGTTATTTTTTGCTCATTTTTGCCCGCAATTGATAACGGCAATAGGTAGACGTTTGAAATACTCACATAATATTTAGTTATATATTAACTTTAAAAATAAATAATTCAATAACAATAAAAAGTTACGCAAAACTTTTAGTGTGACCGACGTATTAAGCCCAGAATAAATTATTCTGGGCTTAATACGTCTACATGGGCTTAATACGTATTACAATGATATATTATTTAAATTTTTTTACCCAACAGCGTGTATTTATATGTTGTCATAATACATCAATTACAACAAAGTACAGACTAAAGTAAAGTAACTAAAAATAAACGTATCTTAAAATTACTTAAAAATGAAACTTACTATGGTTCAAAAATATCGGTTCCCTGTGGTTATTACCACCTAATATTGTGACCTAGGTTTCTTTTGAAATACATCATTGGAAAATACATAATATTTTAAGAACATTTCAGATTCTACGCAATAGCTGCTGCAGCGGCTGTGTTAAAGTATGTAGAGTACATCCAATGCATCGTGTTTGCAAGAGAATCGCTGAAAATTGAATATCATTCCTCTGAAAACACTATGATTATAGGTACTGTAAAATAGCTTGGTGTTAATAGTCCCCCGTCTCCTTATGTGGTTTTAATAACTTTGACTTTACTAGGCCTCCGTTACGCCACAGTATAAAGTAATAGTAGTACTTAAGTACGGTCACTCGCTGCCGCTTTCTCGTGTCGACCTCACCTCTCTCTGATACGAAATGCTATTGGCGTTCCTGTTTTAGTGTAATAAGGAACAAATCCTTTAGAATAAAATTAAACATGGAGAATAGCAACATCCTTATTAGACAATCGGAAAATTCTACTTTATTCCACGGCTTTATCTCAAACTCTTTCTCACAGACGTAGCTACAGCAACGCAATTAGAACTAGTTCAACCTTTACTACCTTCTGCCGGCCCGACATGCTGTTTGCTAGGTGTTCTTGGACCCACTTGCACCGTTAGTGGGATTCGATCCCTGAGGGCTAATGTACTCCAGCCATCCTGTAAGAAGGAGTTCATAGAGATGAAACTAGATGCTGTTCAAGATCTCATCGAAAATGAAGATGGATTAATGAGTGATTTGCAGGTAGATATAAATAGCAAACGTAGTGTTATATTCATCAACGTTGTCAACGTTCTTGATCTCCATAATTGAAAAGTGATTGTTAAAACGTAGAAAAAATATATGTTTATGTTTTATCTAATAAGATAAAATGTTTAACATAACCTGCGATAAGACCTAGATATAGTGGACATAAATATAAAAGTCCCTTTCTGATCTATCAGAGCTTCCAAAAAGGGTTGGTCGCAACCCGGCACCGAACGACGATAGTATCATACCGAGTCTCGCAGCTTTGTCTCATTAATTTTCTAGCTATGGTACTCGTATCTGAGTTTAAAATATTTATGTTTCTGATTTATGGGAAAGCATGGATAGATGTTCCAGTACTTTCCTATTCAGTTCTTTCTGTTTTCAATTAAAGTTGAATGACTTTTATAATCTTCTTAAATTATACTAATATGTCTTAGGATGTAATCAAAAAACTAACGGACGTCGACAAAATTTTACTTCTCTGCGTGGAAACACCAAATCAGAATAAGGATAAATTGGGCGAAGCGCAACTGAATCAAACGCTTTTGCTAAAGACGACTATGGATGTCGTACCGAAACTTGTGGAAGCACTGAACCATGCTTCGAGTGGACGACTTCGGAAAATTAGAATGGTAAACTTGAACACATAATATTAAGTACCTACCTAGATATTATACTTAATTCGTTCTAGTATAGTGGCGAAAACAGGTCAGAATTAGCTCGAAGGTCTATGTTTTTAATACCGTTCGTTAAAGAGAGAAATTTTCTCTAGTTTCGTTACAGTCTCAAACTTCATAGCAATATTTAAGGAAACTTGGTCAATATGGCAAAAAGAAAATGGCCAGAGCAGACAGGTACCTTGGTAAATTTCCAAAGCATTTTCCTTAAGAAGACCCCAATAACAGAACAAATTTTATACAATATGATTATGTCTGCGTCTGCCATGTCAGTCAGCAGTTCAGCATCTGCGACCTACACACATAAATGCTTATAGAAAATCCTTAGCCATCACCTTATTAAATTATTCTTAGCTACCAATGCACTAATCATTATAACACATTTATTTTTTTATTTAAAGTTCAAATTATAAACCAAACAAAATAAACAATACCCTTTTTTGTCTATTATTATATAATAATATATAATATTTCGGTTCAACTTTTTATTGACAAAAAAAAAAGATCCCGACGAATTGAGAACCTCCTCCTTTTTTTGAAGTCGGTTAAAAAGTGAAAAAGCTTTACCTCTGCATGAATTTTGGATCTACAGTAGAGTTTCCCAATTGAGCAGCGAAATAGTTTAGTAATGATGATATTTTTCCTCCTTTGTTGCAAAAAAATGTGTTTATTTACGACATCACATTAGAAACCTCTAAGTTATCAGTGTTTTTCTACTATGTTATGCATATATTATACATATAAACTTTCCAGTTGAATCACTCTATCTATTAAAAAAAACCGCATCATAATCCGTTGCGTAGTTTCAAAGATTTAAGCATACAAAGGGACATAGGGACAGAGAAAGCGACTTTGTTTTATACTATGTAGTGATACATAGCTTTCAATTGCAATATGATTTTTTATAAAACAGGACTTTGAAAATCCTAATTATAAAGAAATAGCAGACCGAATTCGCAACATCATCCAAGAAGATGCCCATCTTGAAAAGGGCGCAATGGCAAGCTTACAAAGATGCTTCGCCGTGAAACCCAATATAAACGGCCTTTTAGACGTAGCCAGGAGAACTTATTCTGAACTCATAGAAGACATTCAAAAGATGGTTGAACAGCTGGCTGAATCGTATGATCTTCCCTTGCGACTCAATCAAAATGTCATGAAAGGATTTCATATAGTCCTCCCCGTTGCTCCAAAAAATAGGAACCATTTTTGTATTGAAGATTTACCGCAGATTTTTATACAGGTAGCAGTCTTGTGGCTTATTTATGATTGTTCCTTCAAAAGCTCACTATTATTATATTCACTGCTTAGATTACTAACAGCTTTTCTCATTCCTAATAGCTTTAAACGTTTCAAATTACTCTAAATTTTGAGACATAAACGTCAATATCCAAAGTAATGCTTTAAATAGTATAGAAAATCGTAAGCTATAGTGAACATAATAGTGATAGTAGTACAGTAGACCTTCTAGTCATCATCTTGTCTTTACAATGCAAAAAGAAAGAAATTAATTCATTAATTTCATTAGCGTCAATAGCGCTTGTCAGTTTATCAGTTACGTTTTACAGGCTAGCTACTATGGCCTGATGTAACATTTGAGGAACACGTTCTCTTCACGCACTCGATAATGGAGCCAAAGCCACACCCTCCTTTGTTATCATATCTCTCTCGTTAACCGCTGCTGATAAATATATATTTTTTTCCATTAGTAAATGTTTATTATTAGCATGCAAAACTTTTAAGCCTTGAGGAAAATTAGGTGTTTATTTAAACCTTCGACAGGACTTTTTTGCAAATATTACATCACTGATATTAAGTAATACTTTAATGTGCCGCAAGGACCACGGCATATAAATAAAGATATCCCGAGTGTTTATGCTAATTCTTTTTAGTAATAACATAACAAGACAGGCTCAGCACTAAGAACATTTTAAAACTTTCGTGGCAAGCAGATATTCGCGCCGCTGTTGTCTCCAGAGATGCCTCGATTAGCAACAGATAATGAACAGTGGAGCTCATTGTACTCCAGAGGCAGAACTACAACAGACTTGGCACAACAGCCTTGACACAATGAATTCAGAATAATGTCGTACTGCTAATTTATAAGTTGACCTCCCTTGAATCCCTTGTGCTCTCCTTTTATTCATTAATCAATCCTGACCCTATAACTCCGATATTTAACGGAAACAGCGAATAGGTTCCTGAAATACTTATCTGTTGGAATAGACTACGATATGTCAGCTTATGATCTTTGCTTAGATTACTATGCGCTATCCACGATTAACATTATAGGTACACTATTTAGGATTTACAAACTTCTTACGTTAAATGTGGCTTCCGTCGATTTACAAATACTAGAAACTTTACCCTACATGATTTAGCCAAAGAACGCGTTTTGGCTGAGTTTGAATTGTATTTAAAATTTCAGGTACACCATAGTGGAGCCAGCGTAACTATGACTACCGAGGAATTAGTTGTAATGGATCACCAAGCAAAAGAAGCACTTAAAGAAATACAAAGGATGAGTAACATGTAATATAAATTTTCGCAAATCTCGCCGACACATATGGCACCATGCCCGTTAGCGAATTAGGTTCTAGGAGGAGGTTAGATAATATACCAAAAGTAGAAAGGGTCTTCTCGCTTCGTTCGGGGTGTCGAAATTGCGTTATCGTTCAATCCATAGAAATGAGGGTACGGAAAGATTAAGCCACAGGGAAGCGTGGGCAGCCCCCTTACCACCAACTCTTATTGCGATTCAATAACTGAATAGAATGCTTTTATTATTATTTCCAACGGGGACGCCGGCTGTCGGGCGGGTGATCAGCCTTACCTGAGGCCATTTCACCCATTTCCCCTGGTCCTCCCTTTTGGGGGAGGATGTGGGTTTATCCGGCAATCACGGCGTTCCGTCGAACCTACCTGTTTCCTTGCAAAACCTTACAATCTGTTCCACCTTCAGGTCTTCCAGGTCTTCTTTGTCTAATTTGTCCACCCCCATGGTCTCCCATCTTATCCGTGAGTACATGGGGCACTCGGCAAGCAGGTGGAAGCTTGTTTCGTCGTCGTCCATGCACTCTGGGCATTTGGGGTTGGTTTTCACGCCTATTAGTGTCAGGTGCCTGTTCAGTCGGCAGTGTCCTGTTAACACTTCTATGACGAGCCTCATGTTGCTTCTGGAGAGTTTCATCAGTTGGCTGGTTCTTCTTTTGTTTTTTTTTTTTTTTTTTTTTTTATACTACGTCGGGTGGCAGACAAGCATACGGCCCGCCTGATGTGAGGCGGTTACCGTAGCCATATTAACGCTCGCAACATAAAATATCGTTCGCGCGCCGCCACCCCCGCTGTCATCGCAGCATCTCCTTCCTTTCTGGTGACCTCACTCACTCGCAGGAACACAACAGCCCTCAAGGGAACCGTTATTTGGCTGCGGTATTCTGTGAGGTGGAGGTACATTCCCCAGTCGGGTAGCTTACAATTACGCTCCCTACCTCTCCTTACGCCAGAGCTTCGTTTGTCAGTCAGCAGGGTGCACCGCGTGCAGGTGAAGTTGGCTTTGGTTCAAAGATATTGATGAACCACTTACACCCCATAATATTTTGTCTAGGCCTTTGATGAAGATCTTCGACTGTCTCATGGTTGTCGAGGATTCCCATCTTTGGTTGGTCTCTACTACTGTTCTTCGGCTGATTACTCCCTTTGTTATTTTGTGGGCGATTGGTAGTCTTGGCTCAGGGCCCACCTGGTTTTCCTCAGCCCCTTTTTTGGCCAGTTCATCTGCTATTTCGTTACCCGTGTTACCCTCATGTCCAGGTACCCAGGCAATCGTCACATCAGCTGTTCTGGACAGCCTTTCTAGTGCATTTTTGCACTCTTTGACAATTGCTGATGTTGTTTCTGTTTTTGCAAGTGCCTTCAGCGCTGCCTGGCTGTCGCTGTAGATGGTGACTTTTCCTGCGTTGTTTAGGGAGCCTACCATTTCTGCGCATTCCATTATGGCGAAAATTTCTGCTTGGAAGACACTTGCATACTTTCCTAGGGGTATTGACCTATTTGTTTCTGTTCCGTCTTCACATTTTATGTGTACTCCGGAGCCAGAGAGCTTGTTTGTTTCCTTTCTGGAGCCGTCTGTGTAGCAGATGGTGCCACTGGTGTCCATCTTCCAGTCGTCTCTCGGTCCTATGTGTATTCTATATTTCTTATCAAAGATCCTTTCCTTTCTTATCAAATCGTTGTTTGAAAGGATCATTGAGAGCTTTCCTTCGTAGTCTTGGCTAATCTTTGCATGGCCCTCATCCATGGTGTTGCCAGTCCAGAGACCCGTGCTTCTTAGTTTGAACCATTGTTCGGTGGCTCTCTTTTTAACTTCTAAGTCCAAGGGGTTCAGACCCAGTATGGTCTCCAGCGCGGCCGTGGGTGTGGTTCTCATCGCGCCGGTGGTTATCAGGGCCGCCAGTCTTTGAACTTTATCTAGTTCTTGTTTGTTCCTCTGTATGTCACTGGCTTTATGCCACCATACCAGGGCACCATGTAGGATTCTCGGCATAATGATTGCCTTGTAGATCCATAGTGCTGTGGCTGGCTTCATACCCCAGCTTCTTCCTATTGCTCTTTTGCATTGCATCATGGCTATTTTTGCTTTTGAGCATGCATTACTTATATGAGTCTTGAAGGTCAATTTGCTGTCCAGTGTAACTCCCAGATATTTGACTTCCTTTACTACTTCCAAGTCATAGTTATCTAGTCGTACCGGTTCAGTCCGTCCTATTTTTCTTTTCTTAGTAAAAAGAACTAGTTTGGTTTTTTCAGGATTCAGGTTAAGGCCTTTGTTCCTGCACCATTCTAGTGCTACTTTCAGTCCCCTGTTCATGATGTTACACATGACACTGAGGACTTTGCCTGTGATCAGAAGCACCCCATCATCAGAGTATACCTGTGTGTATATGTGCATTCTGTTGATCTTGTTAACTAGTTCGTCTATTAGCAGGCACCATAGTAGTGGAGATAGACATCCTCCTTGTGGGAAGCCTCTTCTTGCTATCACCGTATGCTTTGTCCCTGCTATTTCTGCCTGTATCAGCCGGTGTTTTAGCATACATTTCACCCATTCTGATATGTCTTTGTCTGTTCCTTCACGATTTAGGGTTTCCTCTATCGAGGCCGGAGTTGCTTTGTCGAAGGCGCCCTCGACGTCAAAGAAGCAACCCAGTGCGTACTCTGTGTTACTTATTGATCTCTGCACTCTGTTAACCAAGTTATGGAGTGCTGTCTCTGTAGACTTGCCGTCCATGTATGCATGTTGGTTGTTATGGAGTGGAGATCCGCTGCTAGCTATTTGTTCTCTTATTATTCTATCTAAGATTTTCTCTAGGGTCTTGAGTAGAAACGAAGACAGGCTGATACATCGGAAGCTTTTAGCCTCTTGGTATGTTGCCTTGCCTGGTTTCGGTATGAAGACCGCTCTTATTTTCCTCCACTTCTTTGGGATGTATTTCTTCCTGATGCTGCTGTTGTACAGGATCAAGAGATCATCGCTTATGTAATTGATAGCTATTTGTAACATTTTCGGGAAGATCTCGTCTGGTCCTGCTGCCTTGTATGGCTGGAATGACCTGACGCTCCATATTAAATGCTCTTTTGTGATTAGTGCCTTCTCCTCCGTGTCCGCTGTGGGATTCGTATCGATTGGCATTTCGTTACCTTTGTATACTTCGCATTCTGGGAAGTGTGTGTCCAGCATCACTTCCAGTATCTTTCCCGGGTCCGTTATTAATTCGTCTCCGTTCTTAATACTTCCTAGTTTGCAGGTGTTCGTTTTGGAGAACATTTTCACTAGCCGTGCTGCGTCGGGATATTTTTCAACTCCTTCGCAGAATGCTTTCCAGCTGTTGTTGTTCTCCCTTCTGCATTCTTTCTTGAATGTGTTTCTTTCTTTCTTGTATATTAGCCAGCTTTCAGCGTCGCCCTTTTTCTGGGCCGTCCTGAGAGCTTGTCTGGTCTTTTTCCTTTTCTTTTCTAGTGCTTTTGTCCACCAGGGTTGTCCCTTTCCTAGTCTGATCTCCTTGAGTGGGCATGCCTTGTGGTATTCCTCCCTCATGGCCTCCTCTAGTCGGTTGGCTTCTCTTTCGATGTCTGTGGTATCTTTTACCGAGTTATGGTCGACTGGACTCCACTTTTTGATGTGCTGTTCATATACCGTCCAGTCGGTTTTCCTCGCGTTTCTAAATAGGGTTTTCTCGATTTTGGCTCCCAGACTGAAGGTTATTCGTCTGTGATCCGACTTGGAGTCTCTTTCGTCTACTTCCCAGTCTGTGATGTGCCGGCTTATATTGTCTGTTGCAATAGTGATGTCCAGCACTTCTCTTCTGGCTTCGGTTACGAATGTAGGTGTATTTCCTACATTCAGTATGTCTAGGCCTGTTGCGCTGATAAAATCTAGTAGTAAGTCACCTTTTTTATTGCAGTTAGTGCTGCCCCACACCACGTGGTGGGCGTTGGCGTCACAACCTAGAATAATAGGAATGTTCTTACCTTGATATTTCCTTATTATTTCTTCCATTTCTGGCGTTGGTGGTCTGTAGTCTTTTTCACTTGGTAAGTACGCGGAGACCAGAATCACCCTCTCTTTTTTGCCTGTGTTGAGCTGTATTGTTGCTGTGGCGCTGGCAAGGTCACTGTAACAGTCTGCTTTAATTATTCCTAACGATCTTGCCCTACTGCTGGCATATATGCATGCCCTAGGAGTTGACTCACCCGTTTCGTGGTAGATGATCTCTCCTCCTAGGGAGCCCAGCCCTGAGATTCGTCCTTTTACGACGTATGGCTCTTGCAGTAGTGCGATATCTATTTTTTCATCTACCACGTGTCTGCAGAACTCAATCATGGCATCGCGGCAGTGATGAAGGTTAACTTGAACTATTCTTATTTTTTGTGTGTGTGTTTGTGGTGTGTTTCTGTTTGTGTTCATGTGTTGGTGTGTGTGTGCTTGTGTGTTTGTGAGTGTTTATGCTCTCTCCCTATCTACGCGTCGCGTTGCTCTGGACTCTTTCCCATCCAAGACGGTTGCAGTAATGCAACGCTTGGTGGGGGAGTCAGGTCGCTCCGTGTTGTAGAGAGAGGGTGTGTTGTGCCTTGTTCTGGGCGTACCTGTCGGTGGGGTGTTTGGCTTGCGGTCGTCCCCCCCTTCGGGGTTTCCGTCCGGTGGCCGGTGGCTCCACCTTCAGGCCCAGAGTTTTTTGTTTCGAGCGCTTGTTGTGTGCTGCTTGGGGTGGAGCTCTGTGGGTACGGCCTGCCTTCGTCAGTTGTGCCCTCCTTTGGGGCAACGGTCGCGTTACTACCGCTTTCTACAAGCTCACTTCCCCGTGTCCTTTTGTGTGGGTGGATTGGGCATGTGCACTTTTCTGTTTTCTCTGCTGCTGGATTTGCTTTTCCCATGACTTTGGCGTATACCTGTGTGGCTTGGTAGTTGAGCCACACGTGATCTTTCGCTGCTTCCTCGGGGACTCCCACCACAAGTCGTGTTCCCGCTGGCAGGACCTCCTTGCGGATGAGGGTCCACTCAGATATTTTGATCTCCGCCCTGTGACTATTCTGGATCCGGATTAGTTCCAGGGGGTCGATGCGCCGACCTCCGCAGTTGCCCGGGAGCCAGATGGACATCTTGTGTATGTCAAGCTTTTTCGGTCTTAATGGGATGCCGTTCCATTCGCCGAAGTCGCAGCTAAGCAACCATGTCCTCGCCTCCTCGGTGCTTGGACTCACAAGGAAATATCCCTCGGCTACAAGCCCCGAGGCCACGAATGACAAGGTAGGGCCGCTCGCGCCGTTAAGTGCGGCTTCTTCGATATGGTCCACCAGCCGTTCTCTAATTACAGCGGCCATAGCATCATCCACTTCACCCCCGTCCCCCCTTTGTATTATTACGGAGAGATCACTTATTCATACCAATGAATAGAATAGAATGCTTATTCATACCAATGAATAAGCGACTCTATTCAATTTGAAATAGAGTCTCTTATTCATTATTAATAATATTCATTATTAATAATAAGCGACTCTATTCAATTTGAAATAGAGTCTCTTATTCATTGGTATGAATAAGCATTCTAGTCAGTTATTGAATCGCAATAAGAGTTGGTGGTAAGGGGGCAGGTCGCTAGTTTCTAATAAAACGAAAATTTACTGTTTGATCTTCATTTTGAGTGCCTTGTTTATTTTGCAGTGTAATTTCAAGTCTATTGAAGGAACTGCGTCCATTTATGTTCAGCCTATATACACTCTGTGAAAACGTCGCCGAGTTGGACATTTTATTGGCGTTAGCACAAGTATGTTTACACTACATTATATTTTGACCAAAATTTTGACTTATACTGACTTGAGTATTGATTGTGTACTTAATGTGTAAATCTATGTATTACCTATCTATATAAAAGATCGCCTGGACTTCAGAAAATATACAATTATTATTAATAAACTCCCTTTCTATACGACGAATCCACATAAAACATACACTAGATTATTTTTTTGTTTTATACCACTAAAGTGGAAAATAAGCATACGTCCTGCCTGAGCGTAAGCAGTCACTGTAGCCTATGATCGCCTGTAACACCAGGGGCATCACACGCGCATTGTTTATCCTGTAAAAACCTCTTCACGCCCATTTTGAACAACCCCATTCTGTAGTCTTCTGAGAAAACCTCGACAGGCCACAGTTTGATAGAACGCGGGAGAAAACTTCTCTGGGACCACACAGTACGCGACTACTTAGGCTCCAATGGGTGAGGATGTATTTTAAGTTAGACCTCCAGTATTACAACTGTGAATACTGCATCCAATTTTGTGCAGTAGTATTTACGTGATGAGGGTATACATATAGAGATAAGCAGAGAAGAATCATAAAAATAATTGTTTTGACTTATATTATAAATAAATAAAAAGGATGAGGAGCCTTTTTTTTATTTATAACTAGCTGTCCCGGCGAACTTCGTACCGCCTAACAATCAAAGAATGTCGTGGTACATATTAGCTGAACTAAATTTATGATTTTATGGAATTAAAACAATGAATAATAGAAAATAATAGAGAAGCCTGATGGCATCATTGCGCGTGTCAGTCTAATTGAACACGCAAGTTAAGCAACGTCGACCGTAGCCTGTACACGGAAGGGTTTATATTACCACCAGCTCCTCCGTGCTTCGAAAGACACGTTAAGCCGTCAGTCCCGGTTGTTATCATTAGATTATCTTGAGCTCATCCGTGCTTCGGAAGGCACGTTAAGCCGTCGGTCCCGGTTGTTATCATTACTTGACAGTCGTCAAAGCCAAGTTAGTGGCTTTTAGGCGATTCGAAAACACTGGCCTCCGCCAACGCGCAGTTGAGCAGCATGGTGGAGTATGCTCTAAACCCCTTCGGATGAGGAAAGACCCGTATCCATAAAAACTGAAGATTTCATAAAAATAATGATTTCCTTATTGTTTAATCAAAAAATTAAAAAAAAGTTTTGTTTTATTTTTTTTGTTTTCAAATCGGTTTTATCGTTTTGATTATTTGTAATTGTCATTTCTTTTGCTGTTTACTGTTTCTGTTTTGATTCTTGCGCTCGGACCCCATGGGCTAAGCGTTTTCACCCCAATTGATTTGACATTTTTTCCATTTTCAAAACAAATCACAGACAATTTTCGCGACATAAAAGTGACACCAATTGATTTGACATTTTGATATTTGACAACCAATAAATATCGCAATCCTTTTTCAACTGACACATTCATTTGGACGAGCTCGGTGCCGTAGCGGTCAATGATGCGGCTTCGAAACCAACGCTCGTGGGTTCGATTCCCACACAGGACAAACATTTGTGTGCATGAACATGTCTGTTTGTCTTGGTCTGGGTGTTTTCTATGTATCATAAGTATGTATTTACAAAAAAAAATGTATTTACGTATGTTTATCAGTTGTCTAGTACCCATAACACAACAAGCTTCGCTTACTTTGGGGCTAGATGGCGCTGTGTAATTTGTCTGACAATATTTATTTATTTATTATTTGTATGGGAAAATGTTTTTTCTTTTATTTTGTTTCGGCAATTTTCCAATGTTTTTAATAGTTATTCTGCTATTCGGGACGGAGAGAAATCCAACAAATCAAAAAGCATGAAAATCGGTCCTGCGGTTCTCGAGTTATAAGTGTTCGAACAAACACGACTTTGTTTTATATATATAGATATAAGCCAAAACAATTATTATGATTTTGTCTTGAGGTGATTGATCCTAGTAACTTGCTCATACATTACGTTTGGAAAGATCTTTCATTAAACAAACATTATTGTTTTAGATGCAAATGTACTTATTTCTTATCAATTTAATTCTTCAATCGAAGGGTTTTAGAGCGTACTCCACCACGCTGCTCCACTGCGGGTTGGCGGTAGTCAATGTTTTCAAACCGCATAAAGGCCACAGACTTAACTTAACGACTGTCATCTATCGACCCTCTGAAGCACGGAGGAGCTCGAGATAAATAAACCCATCCATGCAAGGTCGTCGCCATCCGATGACCCAGGGGGGGATATGGAGAATGAGAAAAGTATGAATTGTAGGTAAAGTCGAGAGCTCATGAAGATTTTTACTTATTACATCGATTGTAATAATAACGGTACAGAGTCAAAAGTGTAAAGCTTCACGAGTTCTTGACTGTACAATAAATAAAACTTATAAATAAATAGAATCTCTAGGGGGGGGGGGGGGGGGGGCTGCCCCTCCCGGCCCCCCCTTGGCGACGCCCTTATTCAGGCTACGGCTTTGAGGAACCGCCGGAAGGGTTATAAGTTTAGCATGTTGTATGTATATTTGTATGTACTCCGTAGCGTCTAAACTATTCATCCAATTTTATACAATCTATTCGTTATTACAGCCCGGTCAACACAGGCTGCATCTTAACCGATTTCAAAAATAGGATTAGTCGATTTTTGCCTTTTAGCGTTTTTTTCCAAAGTCTGGTGACAGATTTTTTTAGCTTTTTCTTGTTATTTATTTATGCATGTGGGATTTTTAGGCAAGCACAATCAGCTCCTACATTCGTCCAGAGTTCAGTACGTACCTGGACATAAGGAACAGCGTCCACCCATTATTGGACTACAACAGTCAAGAGATGCCCGTACCCAATGATATCGTAAGGAATATTGTAAACAAATAGCGATCGCCCGCGACTTTGTCCGCGTGAACTTTTATCTTTTTTATATTTTTGAAGTGAAAACTTCTTTAGCGGCCGGCGTTGTGATACGATTGAAAATTCTTTGATTATTTTAATGATTCGAAATGACAGTTCGTAAGACAAAGCTGCGAGACTACAAAATCCAACTTTAAGCAAAGACGATACGATAGAGAATTCTTTGAATATTTTAATGATTCGAAATAGTTTCGAAACGACAGTTCGTAAGACAAACCTGCGAGACTACAAAATCCAACTTTAAGCAAAGACGATACGATTGAGATTGCTATAGTTTATGTTTGTGTACGATAGTGCAATAAATGAATACTGTATTTTAACACATAAAATGATAGTAGGTACTTATAAACTGATAAAAAAAGCATTGGTACGAAATTATTCTCTAACCATTCCAAAATATAAACATATGCACAACGTTCAAGTTTACTCTTCTGCCGGCATTCCCGGAGTGCAACCCGTTTTTTTTTTTAATTTTATATTTTATTTTATGTATATTTGTTAGTATGTGAGTAGGTCGTAAAATATTATTTTTTAATTTATATGGTAGAACAATATTTGCCTGGTTAGCTAGTAGAACAGTCATTTGGTTCGAAAAATAGTGGTTACCTGGAAAGTTTTCCGGGAGTTTTGAATATTGGTAATTTTATAGATTTTCATGTGCTCTTTCCGAATTCCAATTTTACCACTCGCGCCGCCATGCGCCATATTGAAAAATGGTGTCTAAGTTATACAAAATGAAACCAGAGACCATTTTCTACAATTTATGTAGGTATTAATCTTTTTTTTCATAAAGCCAATAGTTTTTGCATACGAGTGCCGCAAAGTGTGAATGGCGTTTTGGTCATTACTCTTATACATACACCCAACCTGTGACAGAAATTACCCCATTCTTGGTTTTTTCCATCACCATTTTTCTGCATTTTGTTCATTCCCATACCATTGCTGAACCTGGTAGGTACTCGTAGGTTCGAAACGAATTTTGTCGTGTTGGTGCTTTTGTTGGTGGTAGCGACGCAATCTTAAATTTTCTTTTAAATGATCATGTTGTGAAGCATAAGTATCTAGTTATTTAAAGATATTATTATAGTTGCTTAAAGATTTTTTTTTTTTTTTTTGCTTTTTATGGCTTTAATTTACAAATATAATCAGTTAAAATTTAATGTCACAGGTTGGATGTATGTATATGAGTAAGGTTAGTACATAAATTGTAGGAAATTGTGTCTAGTTTCATTTTGTATAACTGTATTTATCGTAAAATGACTCGGAAAGGAGATATTGCCAAAAAACTGCTTTTAGGCTGCATTTTTCAATATGGCGGCGCGAGCGGCAAAAATACGAGGTGGCAAAGTTGAAATTTGGAAAGAGCACATCAAAGTCTATAAAATTGCCAATTTTCAAAACTCCCGGATAACTTTCCGGGTAAAACTACCAAATGACTGTACTATAAGTACTTACGTAAAATTTAATTTATTTCAGTTCGCAAGTCCCGAGCAAAACTTTACAATAATAACCGGTCCAAATATGGGAGGCAAAAGTATATACATAAAACAAATTGCTATTCTCCAAATTATGGCGCAGGTTCAGTATTAACTTTATTTTTACTAATAATATTATTGTCTATTTAGTCCGCCGTTTTCCTCCAAATCAGCGTCACTTCGTTTGTTGCTATATAATCTATAGAACTGGTGTGGGTGAAGATGACACTATAAAAAATAAGTAATCACATACGTAACGACGAGCTCGGTGTTCCAATGGCTAGCAATGGTTACTATTAAATTGGCTATACAAGACAAACATTTGTGTGCATGAACATGTCTATTTGTCTTAGTTTGGGTGTTGTCTATATAATGTATTTACAAAATTTATTTGATGTAATATGCAATGAATAAATTATTAAAAAAAATATGAATACCAACTTACTTATATATATAATTATCAATCAGTGGAATATATTTATGAAACACAAATTGCGTTTAATATTTTAAAACAAAGTTAATTAAAATATATATATATATATTTTGATTGACTGACATTGATAACAAATTACATCATCAATGAACGATTGATAAAACTAAAAAGAATATTTGGATTTATTTAAGTTTTCTTTTAAAAGAAAGATAAAATATTTATATTTTATCGATATAGATAACGATATATATTTTTAACGAAGTTCCTTAAGGGGCGTTGCGGAGGGTTACCCTAGTCCGCAGAAAATGTATAGTCTACGTGATGAGATGACTGTAATTATTATTATTGCAGTTTGCTATTATTAATATATCATTCGATAATTACACGATCTAGTGGTCAAAAGTGGACCCATCTGATTATTATTATTATTATTATATATTTTTATAAAACATCGTAAACAAAATAAAAGTGTTATGATAATTTTGTAAAGTACCTAGTTTTTTTTTATTTAATTAATCGATAAAAAAATCACTTGAAATTAATATTTTTATTATAAGGAACTTCGTTCCTATCTGGTGATCTAATATGTTATCGATATTTTATTTACACCCTGTATCCCTACATATTCAGTGTTTGCCTTTTGACCAAGCGACATGAAAACATTAGTTTCAGCCAATACGCTGAGGAATAACCCAACTATAGAGATAACTACTATAGGTATTCATTCTCTATTAGTCTGGCAAGTAACGCTCTAAACACCTTCAACTGAACGTGGTCTACCTTCATAAAGTATCCAGCAGTAGAATACAGACAATAAATATGTTTTTTTTATACCACTAGAGTGGAAAACAAGCATACGGCCCGCCTGATGGAATGCAGTTACCGTAGCCTATGAACTCCTGTAACACCAGGGGCATCACACGCGCGTTGAAAAATGTGCCTACAATCTAAAAAATTGAACACTTGAAGGAAGATTTTTCGTCGATCGTATTTCGGAAGTTCCGAGGTCGGTTGCCGAATATAATGCGATATATGTTGTTGCCGATTCAACCTTTTATGGACTTATTGTTTTGTAAATTTGTATGCATTACAATGTTGATTGTATGCCTTATTTTCAGTTGGGCTGCTTCTTACCCGCAACAAAAGCTGTACTAAGGCTATGCGATAGAATGTTCTCGAGGATAGGATTCAATGACAGCGTTGAGCTGAATGCTTCTACTTACGTACTTGAAGTTAGTATGTTAATAGTCAATCACTCTTCAGTTTGCTACGCTAGCATCCACTCACTCACCAGCATTAACTAACTAGACCGGATTCTAGCCCACGGGGCCGAAATCGAGTTAAGTGGAGCGAGTAGATTCGCTGAAAAATTTATTGTTTTTCAAGTATGTTTTCCATTGATTTCAATTTGGAAATTTGATTATCATTCCGCAAGGACATGATCGATCTCAATTTTTTTACTCAATTTTTTGACACAAACCTTAAGCATGTCGAGGGCTTTAATTGTGACAAGTTTCATCAAAATAAGTTCAGTAGTTTTTGAACGTATATGAGCATTCCGCTCGCTCAATTAACAGGGAATATAATTGTAGGAAAACATCAGTTGTAGGTAGAGATGGGCAAAGGGCCGGGCATTTACGATAAATTCTCAATAAATACATTTAAATTCCCTATTTATGCCCAAAAACTGGGCATTTATCGACTTTACATACAACCTATTTTTTCAGATGAAAGAAACACAGCATATATTAAAAGGACTTACTCCAACTAGTTTGGTCATAATAGATGAACTGTGCAGGTATATAACCTTATATATTTTTTTAACTTTTAGACATGGGAGCGTAGGTTCTTGTAGAAGAACAGTCTATGTTTCCCTTAAAAGGATGGTAAAAATCCCTTGGTGTTACTGATTTCCATGGGCGATTGCTTTCCATCAGGTGACCCACTTGCCCCCATCATATAAAAAAAAAACTTCCAACTCAGAAGAACCAAGCATGAAGAGAGATGTTTTTACAGAATGAGCAACGACAATCCACCATAAATAATGCAGGCTTCCGCGCGCCTATACAATTTATAGCAAAGACAATTTCATTTCTATTTCGGCCCGGCGCATACAATTTATAGCAAAGACAATTTCATTTCTATTTCGGCCCGGCGCTCATTACCGCACGTCTCGGCAAGAGATCTTTGGGCATCCATAGGACACTGATGGCCATTGCCGGATTAACCCTACAGCAAACTAAGCAATTACTTAGCGCATCACGTCGTTAGATGTTATTCACATCTAAAGGGTCACCAGAAACGGCGAAAAAGAGATATTCTCTAGCCGTTTGTTAGCATATGAAATGATGATCTGGGACCCTACCGCCGAAGCTGAAGCCGATTACCATCGGATTTTTTGATTACGAAAATGAAACTTCAACTTAGTTTTATGCTATTTGTGTTTAGCTTAGCTGGTAAAAACGGTGGAGCTCGACCGACTAAGCTGATGGTGTTTGGCAATAACTTAAACGTAAGACCTATTTTTCGAATCAAGATATGCGGTGGTAATCGGCTTCAGCTTCGGCGGTATGGCCGCTGGTTGAAAATCTTGGGGTGTAAGTGGTTCATCAACACCTTTGAACCAAAGCCAACTTCACCTGCACGCGGTGCACCCTGCTGACTGACATACGAAGCTCTGGCGAAAAGAGAGGTAGGGAGCGTAATTGTAAGCTACCCGACTGGGGAATGTACCTCCACCTTACAGAATACCGCAGCCAAATAACAATTCCCTTGAGGGTTGTTGTGTTCCTGCGAGTGAGTGAGGTCACCAGAAAGGAAGGAGATGCTGCGCTGGCATCGGAGGTGACGGCGCGCGAGCGATATTTTATGTTGCGAGCGTTAATATGGCTACGTCAACCGCTTCACATCAGGCGGGCCGTATGCTTGTCTGCCATCCGTCGTAGTATAAAAAAAAAAATCCGCGAGCTTTAAATTGACTAAAACGGCCGCCGGACAGAGTGATCCCATGAGGAACGATGGCGATGGGCATATAGACGTGGATTTCTTAGTGCATCAAGTAGTCATAATCCGGCACTGCTGATGGCTATGATTGCAGCAACCGAAGCATGCGTCTGTACGTAGTAGGCATGCCGAGATGTATCGTATTATATAGCATTCGGCATATTTAATCATACCATCTGCACTGTTTCCATGTCCCGAAGGTTTTATTGACCCAAACATGACTCAAAGGCCGTCGAAGCTGTACGAGAGCTGTCTCAGCGTCCTTAGTTATGCTTGAATAACTTGAGGGCTATCAAGCTATACCGAGCTGTGTGTACGGGTTGATGGTTTGGGCGCCATATCTTAGTTCATACCTTTATTAAGTATTACGAGTATATACGGACGGTGCTTACCGCTTGATACGACATTGCCATTTTATTGCAATAGAGAGTAACTTATTAGACATTAAACCTGTATACATGAAAGTGAACGTCTCTTCGCTTACCAGTATTTGTGCCTTTTTCCAGAGGAACCTGCACCGAAGAAGGAACCAGCATGGCTTGGGCTATTTGTGAAGAGTTACTGTTGAGTGATGCCTTCACATTTTTCACAACCCACTTCATGTACTTGACTAGACTGCAAGAGTTGTACTTCAACGTGATAAAGTAAGCTTTAATTACATTGTTTAAAAATATTACTATTTAGGTTGGAATGTAACTGGCCTCACAGCCGCAGGGAACATTCATGCATAAGAAATAGTACATACAGTACTCGCTGCCAACAAGCAAATGGAAAAAAAGAGAGAGATCAGCTCAGAAACTTTGCGCTCACCCTGGAACAATCCATGTTATGGAGTGAGCGAAAAGTGGAGTGGAGAACACTCTTCCAAAAAATAATTCATTTTTTTTTTTTTTTTTTATACTACGTCGGGTAGCAGACAAGCATACGGCCCGCCTGATCTGAAGCGGTTACCGTAGCCATATTAACGCTCGCAACATAAAATATCGCTCGCGCGCCGCCACCCCCGCTGCCATCGCAGCATCTCCTTCCTTTCTGGCGACCTCACTCACTCGCAGGAACACCACAGCCCTCAAGCGAACCGTTATTTGGCTGCGGTATTCTGTGAGGTGGAGGTACGTTCCCCAGTCGGGTAGCTTACAATTACGCTCCCTACCTCTCTTTTCGCCAGAGCTTCGTTTGTCAGTCAGCAGGGTGCACCGCGTGCAGGTGAAGTTGGCTTTGGTTCAAAGATCTTGATGAACCACTTACACCCCAAAAAAAATTCAAAAGTAGAGAATTAAGTACTCGGAAAGCTTATCTGCATCTCCAGATAAAATGCACAATTGAATTTTGAATTCGGCCTCCAATTGGTTATAAGAAAACACATACAAACCGTAGGCATATCCCGTCTTTTAAAAATATCATTTGTTGCTGTTTCAGTCGCCATACTGCAGTTACTGAAGAAGAAGTTCCTGGTACAGTACCACCGCAGAAAAGACTGGTGTATAAACATAAGATTGAAGAAGGAATCACAAAGATCGAAAATTACGGCTTAGCGTTAGCAGCTAAAACGAATTTACCTGAAGAGACTGTCAAATTAGCAGTGGAACTAGCTGAACTTATTGGTCACAATAAAAAAGTATGCTCGACAATCTTAAATTACCCTGCCACCGTGCTACAGGACTGTTATTTAAAATAAGTTGCTACTAGGATTGTTAGATTAAAGTCATCATTTAATTTAAACAAAAATGCAAATTTACATAAGCAATCTCTAAAAACGCTAGAGTAACTACTTTAACTATTGTCACATTTTAATACACTCCATGCACATGCGTCAGAATATGTTTGACTACTGTGGCCTCGTTAGAAAGTAGTCAAAATTTACAATTTGTCCTAAATATTATGTTCTTTCAGCCTCAAGAAATAACAACACCTCAGAAAAGTGATGAAGCTGTGTTGTACAAACTCAATGCAGAACTTAGACTTAAACATAGGCGAAATGAAATAAACGATGAACAAAATAAACAAATATTACAGGAGTTCAAAGAACGCAATCCTCAACTTATTGAAAGACTACGAGTTCAACGAAATCGAAACAATTTAAGAACCGACAGTAGCGCATATTGCTCATCTGTAACTAACAAGCAACAATCATCTGATGTATCAAATTTAAATATTTTATGCATAAGTGATAGTAATCAAAGACATTACAAATCTATCCAGAAAACAACTAACGTTTATAGTACATCCGATGACGCTGAAATATCAAAAACCCATAAAGAAGATAACAACATACAAAATTGTACTCAAGTCAAATCATCAGATGAATTACTCAACACTGTCATGATGATTGATAAACATCATAACCTCGATGTTTCTCAGAAGTCTACTATACAAGCTGTAAACGATGATCAGAATGAAACTGTGAATAGTAATGATAAAGAGAACTGTACTAATGTAAATCTTAACAACAACGGCGGTCATACTAACAAAACTATTACGCCTGATGTAACTATAATGACAATGGACGCAAATGATAATATTGAATGCACTGATGATGAAATATTAGAAATTGATAATGAACGTAATGAAACTAGTAGTGATAATTCTGATATAGCTGCAGCTCTAACACAGATATTAGACGAAACTTCTATTGAAGAGATAGTAAGTTCAGATAGCAGTAACATGTCCATAGACGAAGAATTAATGAGAGAAACTGTTAGTGAAATTAATGAAGAATTTTTTAATAGTATCAACTTGGAAAATATTGTTCTTACTCCGCCTGTGGAGTTTCGAGATTAGGTACAAATTCTAGTGTACATTTAGTAATTTAAATTTAAGTCTATGCTATATGCATAAATTTTTATTTTTTGTCAATAAAGTTAAATTTCATTATGTTGTCAAATTTCTTTAACCACAATGTTACATATCTGGAAGAATGTAGTTACTACCAGTGGTTTCACCTGCATGAACACATACCGCCACATCCCGGCCACTCCATACAAATGTCGCGTCGTTAACTACTATCACAGCATAAGTAATAGTACTACGTACAGTATGGCTACTCCCTACGTACAAGGTGATTTCACCTCCTCTCTGAGTCGAATGTGGAACCGATCGCAAGGTCTTGCTACTCGGCGCGCGCCGCCTAATATAAAAGTTCGTTCATAATATACATTTATTATCTACTAGCAAACCCGGCGTACTCCGTTTCGCCACCAGATGGCTTCGTTTTATGTAACATTTCGTTTGGTGATTAAAAGATGAAGAAAAATTTGCTGTATGTGAAAAAAGATTTTCCCGCTTTTCTTTTCAAATTTTTCCAGAATTTTCTTTGCTATAAACCTCACGGAGCCCGAGACCTTTCCAACGAATGCAAAACCGTGGAAATGGGTTCGTGCGTTTTGGAGTTATAGCGTCAGGAAGGAAAACCCGACTTATTTTTATATAGTAGATTATTATCAACTGATTTTTCTATAATGGTAAAATTATTTATTTCGAGTTTATTTATTTAATCATGACCATTAAAATATACATTTTTTTTTATACTACGTCGGGTGACAGAAGCATACGGCCCGCCTGATGTGAAGCGGTTACCGTAGCCATATTAACGCTTGCAACATAAAATATTGCTCGCGCGGCGCCAATGCAGCATCTCCTTCCTTTCTGGAAGGAAAAGGGAACTCCCTCCCTTTTCAAGGGAATTGTTATTTGGCTGCGGTATTCTGTGAGGTGAAGGTACATTCCCAAGTCGGGTAGCTTACAATTACGCTCCCTACCTCTCTTTTCGCCAGAGCTTCGTTTGTCAGTCAGCAGGGTGTACCGCGTTCACCTGCACGCGGTACACCCTGCTGACTGACTTGGCTTAGGTTCAAAGATGGTGATGAACAACTTACACCCCAAATATTTGTTTTTCATTACAAAATCAATTTACTTTTTCCAGTCTTAACAATTAATTTTACATATTAATTACATATAATTGTATCGTTCAAATCATTGATTCGATATTCAGGTGTTTGTGGAATTTTTGGAAGTTGATTGTGTTGTCGTTTTTTATGAGTGGCCAGGGTGTGCTACTACCTACATATGCAATAACATCTGCGCAAAGCGGGAATGAGCTTGTGTGTGAGCGGCGCCATACAAAATTTTCCGGGGAGATTGTTAGGCAGCAGAAATAATGTCGGGGAAATAGCGCCCTGAGTTACGCCAGCATTGATGCTATGATCGAATTATTGTACTTTACCAAAGTATGTAAAGCGCCGCATTACCTACGGTGGACAGAACAGATAGAAGTGAGGAACTTTTATTTTGAGGGAATTATAAAGAAGAATCCTGACGAAATACTATATTTTCTTATTTTTCAGCATATCCCCATTTTTCTTGGCCCATGCGCGTCCCTGAAGCCGGAAACTCAGAGTAGAGTAACAATGTAGGAAGAACATTTAAATTATGTCAATTTTCAAGGTTTAAATATATTTTTTTAATTATTTTTATTTTCTTTGGCCTTAACTTGACTTGAGGTGTCTCAAAATCATTATGTTAGGTTAAAATTAAATCAGGAAGTTTTGGTGCGCCACGCACCAAAACTTCCTGAGCGGTCGTGTAAATGACGTTTGGCTGTGTGCGTGCGCTGATTTGGGCGCTACATTGGCTACATAGTACTGGTTGTATTAATATGCTGTGCTGGACGGTGTCCTATGTAGAGGACATACCTCTACATAGGACACCGTCCAATACATTTTGGATCGGTTATCGGTATAATTTCTGTAATATTTTATTCAATATCCTCTTTAATCCCGGGATAAAAATGAAAAATAAAGCTAATTAAAATACCAGTCTGACTATAAAGGACTCGTATCTAGAGCCGAGGAACAAACGGAATCTCAAATACAATTGTAGCATTTTCTTCAATGTCAGGTTGTCAATACAAAGTGGCATGACATCACATCCGTTTAAAAATTCGACGTTATATCCATTTAATGATTTTTTTAAACTTTAATAATAGCGAAGTGAAATTTAAGTTTATAATTTTAAAAAAAATGTGTTATTGAGTTTTATTTTACGTTACGTTTCTTAAAGATATAGGAAGAAACATTTGGAAAGAGAATAAGTAAACATTCGATTTGATCCATTCCGAGTGCGTTCCCAACCTAAGAATTAGGCCTGTGAACCATTTTTTTTTTCGATTTGTTATATAATATTTTTTTTAGTCATATGTAGTATCTGGTAGTTTGATTTTCTGAATCATCTCTAGACATTTTAAAGTCCATTTTGGCCATCGTTCTTTTATGAAACAAAATTGGGCTCTAAAACATCTTGTATCCTGGGCCATAAAACAAAATAAAAAACTTCCGCGTATCAGTGTTGCCATTTTAAGAGGAATATTGATATATTGCGGTAAATTTCTTCGCCTTTCGCTTCGATATACAAATTTATAGTTTAAATGCGACGTCTTCCGTGCGTGCTACAATCAGTCACGTTGCACATATGGACTGTTTTATTTCTATTATTATATCCCTTAGTAAACAAGGAAGAATATTTTCTTATATGCATAAATAATCCATACTTCTGACATGAAATTATGTCCGACTGTTTGTTACTTTCTCAGGAATAAACGGCCGAACTGTTTAGAATGAAATTAAGCGGGAGACAGATTATAATATCCTGAAAAAGGTACAGACTACAGAAAAGCCACGTGCACAATTCATTATATTTATAAATATATTTGCCACGACGATCTTGTAAACGGTTTTAACTTATTTCTTTAAAACATTATTGACAACAATATTTTGGTACATTAGGCGGACTTATCAACATTTGTCCGACCGAATGTTCGGTTTCGGTTTCGGTTTCGGTCGAGTTTTGGCAAAAAAACCAGTTTCGGTTTAGTTTCGGTTTCGGCGGCAAACCTGCCGAAACTACGACTGAAACCGAAACTGCATTCGGGAGTTCCCGCGCTGTGCTTGGTCATGTTCGGCGCAGTAAATTCCATCCAAGCAACGAAGACATTTTGCCGCGTCCACGTCCCTAATCATGTCGTGACTTGTTTGCGTGTGCAGTACGTTTTGTTTGTTGTTTGTGAGTTTTCGTGTGATTTGTTTTGAATTCGGTAAGTTTTATCATGTGATATTGTATTAAGGGTAAGTAGTAAACACAATAATTTAGTATAACAAACTAATGCATAGATTATTGTAGAATCAAGTCTAACATAACTATCTGAATATTTTGTGGTTAATTTAACTCATTCGGTAATGCTATACGTAAACGTTGGCCGTGTGGTTCCCGGCAGACCAGAATAGAAACACTCCGTCTCTTCCCGTGGATGTCGTACAAGGCGACTAAAGGAAATACATTATAAAACATCGATTAGGCCTCCCCAACCCGTCTGGCCAGCGTGGGGAGAGTAGGCCAAATCCTCCTTCTGTCTGGCACGGACGAGAGAGGGTCGTGCTCCTGTAGTGCAGACTAAAATGACCTGATGATGATGATGATGATGATACGTAAACAAACAATAGTTAGGTACTTGGTACTTACTATAGTGCATTAGTGGTGATAATATTAAAGATTTAGAGTTTCAACGTTCAATTTAATAATTATAACCAAGTATCTAGCAATTATAACGTAACGTGGTATTTTTTTTTTATAGTACGGCAGACAAGCATGCGGCCTGCCTGTGAAGCGGTTACCGTAGCCATATTAACGATCGCAACATAAAATATCGCGCGCTGCCACCCCCGCTGCAGACGCAGCATCTCCTCCCTTTCTGGTGACCTCACTCACTCGCAGGAACACAACAACCCTCAAGGGAATTGTTATTTGGCTGCGGTATTCTGTGAGGTGGAGATACATTCCCCAGTGGGGTAGCTTACAATTACGCTCCCTACCTCTCTTTTCGCCAGAACTTCGTTTGTCAGTTAGCAGGGTGCACCGCGTGCAGGTGAAGTTGGCTTTGATTCAGAGATGTTGATGAAGCTCTTACCTTACTTACCAATTATAAGAAAAGTACCTACAGTTAGGTAATTGTTTCGTAAAAGTTTCGGTTTCGGCCGAAACTGAGACTGTTGCCGAAATTCGGTTTCGGTTTCGGTCGTAAAAACCAGTTTCGGTCGGACACTACAACATATTTGGTATCAATTTGAAAGGAATTAAGTCATCTTTAAAATAAAATTGAAATAAACCTTGTTTCTTATACAAAAGATTTAGTTTTGATGACAAAATCAACTGGACGCCTAGGTATCCAAAGAGAATTTTAGTTTTAGGCTATTGGCACACTGGGCGAAAATGTTCCTTGCAGAAATAATTCGGAAGTAGGGCATTATGAGTTAACCTATTGCATAGAATAAACTAATATTAGTATTTTATTTCTACATTGTCACTATTTAAAAAAATGTGCGAAATAAAACGAAAAAATAACACGTCAAAACTGAGGGATATTTTATTAGATTAATAAAAAAATGATACAAAAATATATTTATAATAGCTAGTCACACATCAAATCTTTTAAACTTATTTATAACTGGGTACCAGGCTATACCAATCGCAAACACTAATAAGAATCATGAATCAACATCAGACTACAAGTCATGCAGCAGCGTGGATGAGATATGGGATTATTCTCTGGGGCAACTCCACAGACGTGCAGGCTGTTAACGTTCTGCAAAAACGCTGCCTAAGAATTATCACACTCACAGCGCCAAAAGTTTCATGTCGAACCCTATTTGTCACATACAAAATTTTTACAGTTACGTGTTTAAACATTTTTGAATTATGTAGACTCATTAAAAATCATCCACATTCTTTCCAAAGAGTTGGTGACATGACGACAACCCGATGCGTCCCACGCCGCTTGAATGATTTAAGCATACCAACAACGCGCCTCACGCTATACCAAAACAACTCCTACTATATGGCTATTAAAGTTTATAATCAATTACCAAACTCTATAAAAGCCTTCCAAGTAGGTAAATTTGAAATTTAATTAGATAAGCTACTTATTAATAAGGCATATTACAACATCAAGGAATACTTCAATGACAAATTTATTCATTGATTTTTAATTTTTCATTAAGACATTATTATTTAATACTTGACATTACCTATTATTTACATTATTAATAGTAATTTAATTAAGTTATGACAATTGCTTTACTAATAAAAATTTGTCATTCTAATCTCTTATGCACTGTATAGACTATATCATAATATTTTATAACCTAATCTTATTATTATTATATTTTTTTTGTTGTTAAGTAATAATGCCTACATATTTCACGAATGCCTTGAATAGGTAATATCTATTTACCACCTAACCTGACCTGTATGTCATGTGTTTTTTGCAAATCCTAGGTGAATAAATGAATATGAATGAATTTTATATTTAATTTCAATTGAATCAAGATATACGAGATTATCAGACTACTGAGTAATCCGAATTTTTAATATTTGTGTGAGACCTGGGACTGGAATTCATATACTTATCCTTTAGCTACTGAGGTGGATTTATTTTCACGTACATACAGAACGTGGGGGGCCTCAGAGTCCTACATATATAAGTACTTATATTTTAAAATCTTTGCGTTTTTTATGGTTTAGTGTTGCATAATTACTATCTACTAAAGCTAATTATACAACACTAAATGTTGCATAATTAGCTTTAGTAGATACATTACATTTTTTTTTTATAATAATATAATTAACAAATTTTTCCAAGTTTAATAATCAACTTTGCATTTTTTGCCAAAAATCACATGTAATCATTAATCACTATGTATTAATTAAAATTATTTAAAAAATTAACAAATTAACTTAAAATCTTAAATTTAAATTGTCGTTCCAGCAAATAATACATCAGTTATTATAATACTATAATGGGAAAATAAAAATTTCAGACATCAAACAATGCAAATTACACACAGTCTGAGCAAACTTGCTTTGCACATTTAAGGCATACATGTTTTTTGCATGCATAACATGCGTGTAGATTTCCTTTGAAGCTTCAAAGAACACGTGTGGCACCTTCTTTTTTTAGGTTCTTCGGCAACTTTATGACGATCAGGTATAGGCATATCCTTTCCCAAGACACGTGAAAAACTCAAACAGCTTTAGATGGTGGTTGGCACGCCCATTTGTAGCGATTTTTTCCATAAAAGAATCAAATTGATGATAGAGGAGCACCGACATCGGAGGACGACTGTTCTTCGGCAATATTGACAACCTGTTCTTCGGGTTCCGACTGACTCTGCATATCTATTTCATGATCGTGAAGCTTCGGTGTAAAAGTCTCATCAATATCTTCGGCCTCCGAACCGCTAGAGTCTTCTCGGTCTATCCACGGCGTCACGCTGTATCAAATACGTTGCTCCTTGGCACTACGGTTCTTCTATTTTTCGCTTCATGTTGGGTCCTAATATTACCGAGAGACTGTTTTCTCCCAGACGACGAGTACGTCGTATAGTTTGGAAATTTGTACAATATGGAGCCCAGTATGGCTCCATATTGTACAAATTTCCAAACTACTGCAAAAGAACAGACGATAACTAAATCAAAACTATTTCCAAAAAGTTACGTAAATACTGACGTGGAGTCTGAAAGGCCCACGAAAACTTTAAAAATGAATTTACCTACTTACCGAAATTGCAAACACGTGCACTGCCGTGCAAAGTGACATGACTGCCCTACATCTAGAACTTAGTACAATTGTTCAGGAACGGGACACTCTTAGAAACTTAGTTGATAAGTTTAATCGCTGCAGTGATGAGTATGAGCTGGCCCTTGCTAGGATCTTCACACTGGAACAGGAGCTTCGGGAGGCACACTTACAGATCTCACAACTGCAGGAGGACGCACACAACATCACTGTACAGCAAAATATAAGTCTGTTTAGTGAACTAGTAGAGAGTGCCCCGCAGTTGGTTTCTCCTGCAGTAAGCAAATGCACTGACACTTTTCAATATCCAGTAGTAGATTTAACTAATGATAGTCAAATTAAGCAACAACAGTCAGTGTGTACAGTGCTACAAACTTATCTGACCCGGTGGCCAAATTTAGAACTAAAGCTGCCATCTTGAAATGTAGTATTGCCAGGTACAATTTATTTATTTACCGCGTATGCACATTCCATTGGGGTGTATTTTTTAAAATACATATTATCTTTTTCTACACATATTATTATTATTTCATTTCTTACAATAAAAAAATCGTCAACGAGTTGTTTCTGTGCAATATTATAACTCTCTAATATTATGTAATAGCTATGATCGCGACTTAACGTGGTGCATTTTTAAAACTAATCAACAAAAAATAGAAGGCAATTGATATTTAATTGAAACACCACACATCACAATTAATAAGTATATCAATGCTATTATTTTAATAGTGTATATATTTCTTTGATTTTTATGATTCCTCTAAAACGGGCGGCATTTCGTTTAATAGCAACACTTAAGTCGATCGTACCGCCCCCGCCACCGGGCCAGATAAGTTTGTGGCACTATATGTTAAATTGTGGTACAAACAAACTGAAAAAATATGTCAAAATCAATAGATATACAAAAATTAATTAAAAAACTAAACATTGTATCTAAGTATGCCTAATCTACTAAAGAAAAGTTACAATTATATGATGATTTAGAAGTAAGTACATTATAGTAGTAGAATTAAGTATGAAGCTGACACACAGGCCTTCTAATCGAGGATTAATTACTTGACCGAATCATTAAACTGACTGACAGCCTCGTCGCAACTAAACTAGAAGGTTCGCGATTGTTTTACGCTAGGGAAGGGAGTAATTCAACATTATTACTTTTTCAAGGCCTGAGAGGTACTAGTTAAAGGTTAAATGATTTCTGAATTCCGTCACAGATTCAAGCTGTGTAATGTAAGCCTTATGTTTTTAGTAAATGAAACATAGAGCCGTGACTGTGTCTTATAAGGTAGCCACGCCTCTTTCTTTCGATATTGGTGCAAAATGTTTAGAAAAAACGTTTACAGCTTTACCCCGCCGCCACACTAGGCTCTTCGCGCTGCTCATCGCCTTGCTCCTCGCGCTGCCGCGATGTTTCCCTCTCTGCCCACACACTGCTGTACTCGTGCAATTATTCGCGACGCTCCGCACTTGGACATTTGCCTTTGCTACACAATGGACGTTGAAGCTGTGGCAGCGTGCGTGATATGCATTTTTATTATATCGAAACGAAGCTATTTTTATGGACTAACGGTCTAAAAGATGCCATCAAACATTTCTTTTTTACTTTTAGCTCTACTATGGAATTATCCATGACAGACATGATTTAAAAAAAAATGATTTAAAACATATGACGCGTGTTACGCGCCCGAGCGCTCGATGCAGAATACGTCCGAGGCGATTGTGTGGCCGGCCACTCGCGCTCACGTTGCCGGTCCTTTGACTCGCGCCCATAAAACGACAAAACAGGGAATGATGGGCAAGACAAGCGGCATGGCCACACTACGTTTCTGCCTACTTCCCTCGCTACTTTCCTCGCCACTCGACGAGTCGAGTGTATGAATTAAACAGGACTATTAGGGATAAATTTGGTAGAGGTTGGCTACACTGATTCATCCAATCAATTGCAAATGGCTGCCATTTACGGTTGTTGATTTGTAGGAATTTTTGTTAGTCATTGATTTTACGCCATGTTCGGCGTACTTATTTTTGACAAATATAGAAAACACATATTTCTGTGAAATAGATAGTGAAGTGAGTGTGATAATCTTCATAGAGGTTTATTTTAGCCGGCGTAATTGCCACGCTTGTTTCGCGTTGTCGCAAAAAAGTGCAACTGCAAATTTATTTTGTGATTATAGAAGGCGTGCAGCCATGTCGCTGCCGCCGTACCTCTTGGGGCCCAACCCCTGGGCCACCATGATGGCGCAGCAGCAGTTGGCGGCGGCACAGCAAGCTGCTCTGCAAGCACATGCCGCCGCCGCTGCGGTTGCGCCTCCGGTGCCACCATCGCAGCCCCCCAAGCCACATCACATACCTGAAGAAAAAATTAAGGAAAAAGGTAAACTTACGTTAAAACCACTAGCCTCAGCTTCATGAACTAAGGCTCGACAACTAAGAAGGTATCTAAACCTCAATAGTTGTCGAGCCTTAGTTCATAAATCATACACTGTGTACATATACTCTTTCATTCCACTTCGACAATATATAGACATATGCCTCAGGCATATGTACATGCTTACGAACAGGCAGGCATAATGCCTGCCTGTTCGTAAGCATGTACTGTACGTTATGCATGCAATGGGAAATGTGTGAAGAGAGTTCCTCTTTTCACTACTACTTTGTATTACTGATTTCATTTAGCAATATATAATAAAGGATGTAAGGTAACCCTCTAACCAAAGAGGGATTTCTCATAATTTTCAAATGTAGTAAAAATTCAGTTTCAATCTACTAGTCTCTATCTCGCAAAAATCACATTTGGTATTCTTGTATCACAATACGAAACATCAAAGTCAAATTGGTATTAATAATGAAACATCATAGACAAATTGAACTACCTTCGAAAAGTAAGTGATAAAATAAGAATTGACATCAATTAATTAATGATATCAAGTATATTCTTTTTGATCAATTCATAGTTCAATCTTGATTCAATCAAATTGAATTTCGCAATATTAAATATTTACGAGAATTTGCCTTCAGGTATCCTAACCTGCCTGTTATAATCTTTTGTTTGATGGAGGATTCCTTCAGCTTGACTTCTGCATAAAATGAGCATTCTTGTAGCTTTTTTATATATCAATGCCTCCAATGAAAACACAACTCAAAACATATACATCCAGATACACACTGCTAATATGAGTTATACATTTATTTGGGGGTTTGTATTTGTCGATTTTGTTGTGTCTGTGTGTTTTCTATAAATAAAATTCAGGTAGCGTAATGTTACTGAAGTAATGAATCAATTTAGATAAAAAAATTCTACAATAAACTTCCAAACGACGCGTTTAAATTATCCATGGGTAAATTTAAGAAATATATCAAAACTAGACTATGTCAAAAGGCTTACTATTGTATCTCGGATTACATAAATGATAAAAGTATTTGGAAATGAATTGCTCTTGTTATGTTATGTTAATGATTGTATTTGTATTTAATGTAACGTTATTGGCAATTAAAAGAGTCGGCCTTGAGTTTCTTGCCAGTTCTTCTCAAGAAGCCCCGTCGCCGGAACTGGCACTTAAATTCACTTTCACATTCAAGATAGTGTGATGAAAGTGAATCTAAGCTCTGCGGATTTAGAGTAGTAATGATTTATACATATTCTTATATTTAATTTTAACGTTTCTAAGTGCTTTATAAAGTCCAAGGAATAAAGATATTTTGAATAAAAAAAATTTGAATGAATAAAAAAACAAAATTATCGAAAATTTTGTTGGCGTAGTGTTTGTTGGAGGCATCAATATCACATAAGTAATATGGCTAGCCTGATGTAAATAGCCTGTTATATCTTATAGACACTTTGCTCTACATGAAACTCAAACTGGCATTTCTCCTGCTTTGTACATCTAGTAATCTCACATTCATAGGAAGACAACAATCCACAAAAGTACCACATTAGTACCCAGTAAGTGCCTTACCACCTGTGCTGGAGTTGATTACCATCAAATATTTTGATTTAAAAACAAGTTCAAGTTATTGAAAACATCTTCAGCTTAGTCAGTCAAGGTCCAGGGTTATTACCGCTAAACACAACTACCATAAATCTAAGTCGAAGTTTGATTTATGCATTCAAAAAATACGATGGCAATCAGGAAGGAAAAATTAATCTGCTGCAGATTAGCTGGTAGGGCCCTTATCTTCGTTGAAATAGATGTGTTTACTCAGTTAGGATTGACATAAAACTCTCTTTCGCCAATTGGCAGACTGTTACAAAATGTTTTTCAGTCAATTTTAGAATCAGAAAATCAATATATACTGTTATATTTTACATTAAAATCAATATATAGTTACATTGTCCAATTTCTATTTAATTACAAAGTTTAATAACATCAATCTGACAAAGTAGTATGTCGACTCATCCTTAGAAGTTAGAACAGACTCCAATGTGATCATGGAGCAAAAATTAGTTAATAGCTAGACCAGATTAGCAATATGAATTATATGTATAAACATACTAATCTCATTTATCTGATATTTAGAATCAAATTTTATTAATTTTTGATTTCTCTTTTTTCATTGCAATCTGTCGCCTGTAGGACATTAAGCAATCAGTTATTATATTATAGATTTAACAATTCTTGCAGTCCAAGTTCAGTGTCTTGGCCACCTGAGTAGATTTTGGTACAGGAGTATGATTTTGTGAAAATCAGTTTAGTAGGTCAAAAGGCGACTTCCTTTTTAATCTCGAGGGTACCTCTTTGTTTTATGAGACTGATTGCAAGTTCATTTGTATGATGTACAATACGGTCCTTGTACTTTGGCATTCTATACTTGATTTCCTATTTTATGTCGGGAATGTTCAGATCTCTATGTAGGCTCTTGTTAGAATCAAATAACATTCAATCTAACATAGTCAGTATTCATAGATCAGCTACCAGCATTTTTATGGGGTGTTATCTCCATAAAAACGCACTAAGCTGAACTTTTAACCATACAGATCAGACTATATTCTATGGTTGAGTCAATATATACAATATCTTTACACTCCCATTCCTTAGTTTTGTTTTAAGTTTATACTAAAACTATTTCCGTGGGAGTAAATTATAGTTGCAATTTGTTATTCTCTTCCATGTAAGGTTCAGTGGAAGATGCTGACATTGCATACAAACATATTTAGTTCATTTCATATAGTATGGCGGGCGCTGGCACTTGAGGGTTAACAATAAGGGCTGCAATTAACATAAAAATATTACCTTGCAGACAACTTAAAAATTAATATCAGTTTTGCACACTAGTACCTAAACTAGGCTGAGCCTGTATTATAAATACTAGTTCCTTCCTGTGGATACTTTGGTAGGTACTTCAATTATAACAACTTACACAAAACAAACTCAGAACATTATTAAATTAAATCACAAACATGGGTAATATTATGATGACAGGCATTTAATATATATAATCGTTAATACTTTAGCCCTTGAAGTCATGCATCTGGCCCTCAAACTACTGTTCCGCTACCTAGAAAACAGTATGCCAAAAAAGTTGTCTATTTCGTTCTTATTTTTTATCACTTTTAAGTCCTTTTTTATTCGCCTAATGTCAGTCTCAATTGCTAATGCGCCATGGTATGTGAAATAAACTATACAAATAGGGTTAACTTACCTAAGTTTTGCTTCTGTTTCATCAAACTAAGTAAGAAACTTTGTACACAGCACAAAAATGGCTTCAGCTACAGTCGAAACGCTTTTCGGAAAAACGCAAATTTGGTTTTGTGGACGCTCAGAAGGAAGACATGCCTCCAGAACACATCAGGAAAATTATCAGAGACCATGGAGATATGACCAGTCGTAAATACCGCCACGACAAGCGTGTATACTTAGGAGCGCTCAAATATATGCCTCATGCCGTTATGAAGCTTCTAGAAAACATGCCCATGCCATGGGAACAGATCAGAGATGTCAAAGTATTGTATCATATCACTGGAGCTATCACCTTCGTCAATGAAATCCCATGGGTAATAGAGCCGGTTTATATTGCTCAATGGGGGACTATGTGGATTATGATGCGTAGAGAGAAGCGTGACCGTAGACACTTCAAGCGCATGAGATTCCCACCATTCGATGATGAGGAACCACCTCTAGACTATGCTGATAACATTTTAGATGTGGAACCCTTAGAACCTATACAAATTGAGTTGGATCCTGAAGAAGATGGTGCAGTTGCGAATTGGTTCTATGATCACAAGCCATTACTGAACACAAGGCATGTGAATGGCTCCACATATAGGCGTTGGAATTTGACGTTACCACAAATGGCAACATTATACCGCCTTGCCAACCAATTGTTGACAGACTTGGTTGATGATAATTACTTCTATCTGTTCGATTCGAAGAGCTTCTTCACAGCCAAAGCTCTGAACATGGCTATACCTGGAGGGCCTAAGTTTGAGCCCCTTGTGAAGGACAATTCGGCTGGCGATGAAGACTGGAATGAGTTTAATGATATCAACAAGATTATAATTCGCCAGCCCATCCGAACTGAATACAGGATAGCTTTTCCGTATCTGTACAACAATTTACCACACTTTGTCCAGTTGTCTTGGTAAGTGGAATTTGATTTTAGAAATGCATCATCTTACAGTAAATAACTTATATCCAATTTATTTTATAGTCGATCAAAGTATAGTGGGATACTAAACCTAAAATATAGTTACAGAAATAAAATGTAAAAATAGATAGCATAGCCTAAAAGACTAGTAGCCAGAACCTTAAAACTTATAATAAATGATCTTCCATAAGTACAGGTTTAAGTGGAGATCTCTTAAATGACCAATCAGCAGTTAATAATACTATGCCACAATATATATAGCTAGTTATGCCCAACCTTCTGTCAAAACCTCATTTGCTTTGCTGGCAAGGTGCACCTACTTTTGCTTTAAAGTTGTTGTTTATTTTGTGACACCCTATTAAGAAGCATCACTTGTATGAAACCTTATGTATGTTTTTTCTTAGGTACCACACGCCCAATGTGGTGTACATCAAAACTGAGGACCCAGACTTGCCTGCCTTCTATTTTGATCCTCTGATCAACCCTATATCCCACCGTCATTCGGTGAAGTCCCTGGACCCTGTTCCAGAGGAGGATGAGTTTGTACTGCCAGAAGAAATATCACCATTCCTGCAAGAGACGGCACTGTACACTGACAACACTGCCAATGGCATTGCTTTGTTGTGGGCGCCGCGACCTTTCAACACACGATCAGGTAAGTCAATATTTGTTTAAAAAAGATTTTCCTGAACTTTATGTCATTACAGCAGCTAGCAACTCCTTCCCTGGTAATGACTCACTAAAGGATCCCAACAAACTTCTTGGAATTGTTATTTCGCTGCAATGTTCTGTTATATAAAGGTACTAAACCAGTTGGGTGTCTCTCCTTTGCAAGAGCTTTGTTAGTTAAGATAAATTAGATACTAGTAGACTACTAGATTCCTAAAACGCTTAGAATTTAAATTGATACTAATTTTAAAGTAGCGTCATTGATTACGTAACCAATATGGTGTTATCTAATACAGCCAATGGATTTGAATTTTACCTATTGGTGTGTGAAATCCTTCTTGAAAGACTTACTTCAGTTCTCTGAAGTTTTCTAAATCTGATTCATATATTCATTAGGTCGTACCCGACGCGCGATCGATGTGCCCCTTGTCAAGACTTGGTACAAGGAGCATTGCCCGCCTGGCCAACCTGTTAAAGTCAGGGTGTCTTACCAGAAGCTCTTGAAGTACTATGTGCTGAATGCGCTTAAGCATAGACCACCAAAACCACAGAAGAAGAGGTAAGAACAGTTATTCTATTTCTGTTTGAATGAAGCGAGCGGAACACTTATATACGCCGAAATGTCATTCTTGGAAATGAATAGGCTCCAAAACCACTGAACCAATTTTGATAAAACTTGTCATAATTAAAGACCTCGACATGCTTGAGGTTTGTGTCGTAAAAAAATTGAGATCGATCACGCCCTTGAGGAATGATCATCAAATACATTTTCCATTTAAATTAATAGAAAACATACACTCAGCGAACCTACTCGCTCCACTCAACCTCGATTTTAGCCCCATGGGCTAGAATCCGACCTAGTAACTAGTTTAATTGTTTTTTAGGGTTCCGAACCTCAAAAGGAAAAACGGAAAAACGGAACCCTTATAAGATCACTTTGTTGTCCGTCTGTCTGTCTGTCTGTCTGTCTGTCTGTCTGTCTGTCTGTCTGTCTGTCTGTCTGTCTGTCTGTCTGTCTGTCTGTCTGTCTGTCTGTCTGTCTGTCTGTCTGTCTGTCTGTCTGTCTGTCTGTCTGTCTGTCTGTCTGTCTGTCTGTCTGTCTGTCTGTCTGTCTGTCTGTCTGTCTGTCTGTCTGTCTGTCTGTCTGTCTGTCTGTCTGTCTGTCTGTCTGTCTGTCTGTCTGTCTGTCTGTCTGTCTGTCTGTCTGTCTGTCTGTCTGTCTGTCTGTCTGTCTGTCTGTCTGTCTGTCTGTCTGTCTGTCTGTCTGTCTGTCTGTCTGTCTGTCTGTCTGTCTGTCTGTCTGTCTGTCTGTCTGTCTGTCTGTCTGTCTGTCTGTCTGTCTGTCTGTCTGTCTGTCTGTCTGTCTGTCTGTCTGTCTGTCTGTCTGTCTGTCTGTCTGTCTGTCTGTCTGTCTGTCTGTCTGTCTGTCTGTCTGTCTGTCTGTCTGTCTGTCTGTCTGTCTGTCTGTCTGTCTGTCTGTCTGTCTGTCTGTCTGTCTGTCTGTCTGTCTGTCTGTCTGTCTGTCTGTCTGTCTGTCTGTCTGTCTGTCTGTCTGTCTGTCTGTCTGTCTGTCTGTCTGTCTGTCTGTCTGTCTGTCTGTCTGTCTGTCTGTCTGTCTGTCTGTCTGTCTGTCTGTCTGTCTGTCTGTCTGTCTGTCTGTCTGTCTGTCTGTCTGTCTGTCTGTCTGTCTGTCTGTCTGTCTGTCTGTCTGTCTGTCTGTCTGTCTGTCTGTCTGTCTGTCTGTCTGTCTGTCTGTCTGTCTGTCTGTCTGTCTGTCTGTCTGTCTGTCTGTCTGTCTGTCTGTCTGTCTGTCTGTCTGTCTGTCTGTCTGTCTGTCTGTCTGTCTGTCTGTCTGTCTGTCTGTCTGTCTGTCTGTCTGTCTGTCTGTCTGTCTGTCTGTCTGTCTGTCTGTCTGTCTGTCTGTCTGTCTGTCTGTCTGTCTGTCTGTCTGTCTGTCTGTCTGTCTGTCTGTCTGTCTGTCTGTCTGTCTGTCTGTCTGTCTGTCTGTCTGTCTGTCTGTCTGTCTGTCTGTCTGTCAAACATTTCTATGTCGAGAATGCGTGGAGGTATCAAGCTGAAATTTGAACTGTATACACAGGTCTACGGTCCCATGAAGTTAAAAAAAAATCAAACTGCTAAGTTTACGTAGAAAAAAGTTACGGCCGTTTATTCAGCAAAAAACGCATATTTCGACACACTCAAAGGAATCAAAACCTATAGGGTACTTCCCGTTGACCTAGAACTATGAAATTTGGCAAGTAACATCGTTATAGACTACAAGTACAGGAATAAATCTCAAAACTATACATTTGTAAATAGATCTAAAAAAATAGGGGGTCTATATTTTTTATAGGGTGTCGAAATTTCAAATTGAAACTACTAGTTCAAATGGGGTATCATATGAAAGGGCTTGATGTACACATTGCAAAATATATTTTATTTATTTTTTTCGACGCATTATTTCTTATTTATAATGAAAAATATCAAATTTAATAATGATACTACGTACCTACGGAACCCTCGGTGGGCGAGTCCGACTCGCACTTGTCCGGTTTTTTTAATCGTGTGTGCACCTCTTTTGTTAGTTCCATTTCTTGTTTTTTCACACCTATAGCTGTGCACAAATATAGCATTGAACACCATCATACTACTTCCGGGCCCTGGTAGAACAGGTGCACACTGGGGCCTTTTAGCCTATTGAACTATATGTTCGTATGTGACACTACAGCTACAAATTTATACATATTTTAGAGAATTTTAATAATGCGTTTGTGTCTTCAACTAACAGTTTCTAGTTTCCCAATTGAAATTCTTGTTCATTGGCCACCCATATGTTTGGAAGTAACTGGACGCACATAATGCACAAAATATATATATTGCCTTGTATAAAAATCACGATGTTTGTTTCTCATAAGCTCAGAAACTTTAAGTAATCTACCATAACGAAATTTTAGTCGAATGTCTGGCGCGGTTCCAGGATTTCGTTCAGAGAGGGGCATTTTTGTTAATTATAATAATATTATCTAGGTATCTCTTCCGATCATTCAAGTCGACGAAGTTCTTCCAAACTACCACCCTGGACTGGGTAGAAGCAGGCTTGCAAGTCTGCCGACAAGGCTACAATATGCTGAACTTGCTCATCCATCGCAAGAACCTCAACTACCTTCATCTTGACTATAACTTCAATTTGAAGCCAGTGAAAACCCTCACGACTAAAGAGAGAAAGAAATCGCGGTTTGGAAATGGTGAGAATCTTGTTGTTTTCCGTGTGTTGTAATAGCTGTAGTACATACATTTTAATTCTGCTTGGTTTTTAATTCTATTAAAAATTTAAGTTCTTATTTGGCATGACGAGCTCGGTGGCGTAGCGGTCAATAACGCGGCTTCGACACCAACGCTCGTAGGTTCGATTCCCACATAGGACAAACATTTGCGTGCATGAACATGTCTGTTTGTCATAGTCTGGGTGTTTTCTATGTATCATAAGTATGTATTTACGTATGTTTATCAGTTGTCTAGTACCCATAACACAACCTTTGCTTACTTTGGGGCTAGATGGCGCTGTGTAATTTGTCTGACAATATTTATTTATTATTTATTTTCGTCGGAAAGATTGTTGTGGTAAAATAACTAACAACATTATTTCCTATATTTTTTTTTTTTATTTATATAAAATTCCTTGTAAATAATTATCAATTTCCTTGTAAAGGAATGCTACCGTAGGATTGGTATAATACTTGTAACCTACCATATGATAACGTAGCATATGGTATTATATGGTAGTTTTACAACTCTGCTTGCACCACACTATACCGAGAGATAGTAATTCACAGTCTTTGCCCGTGGAATATCACATAGTGTAAATAGGAGCTTCATTGTTGGAGCCACCTCCAACAAATTTTGCTAGGTATCTTATAAGTCTTAACATGTTAGTTTTCAAACAAATAGTTCTACGATTCCAGCCTTCCACTTGTGCCGGGAGATCCTCCGTCTCACGAAGCTCATAGTAGACTCCCACGTCCAATATCGTCTGAACAATGTGGACTCCTTCCAACTGGCTGATGGGCTCCAATACATCTTCGCTCACGTCGGCCAACTGACCGGCATGTACCGATACAAGTACAAGCTGATGCGACAGATTAGAATGTGCAAGGATCTGAAGCATCTGATCTACTACCGATTCAACACCGTAAGTATAATTTCTACTAGAGGAATACATTATATATATTTTGACGTAGGGTTTCTGATTAAACTATACATTGTCCAATACACATGCATTGTTAAGAATATGGCATGTTTCACATTTTGAATTTCTTATATTTTGATATTCTTATATCGCACTCAATAAAATAATTACCGTTTGTCTGTCTGTTTGGTCCACCTAACATCCAAAACGACGGCTGGACCGATTTTGAAGCGAATTTTACTAGCGTATATGTTTGAAGAAGTGATTGAGGCTGATTATATTTTAGAAACAAAATCTATAAAAACGCGGGCGAAGTCTCATGTAACTGCTAGTGAATACTATATCTCTATATCCAGGGTCCAGTGTCGAAAGGTCCCGGCTGTGGTATCTGGGCGCCGGGCTGGCGGGTGTGGTTGTTCTTCATGCGCGGCATCACGCCGCTACTCGAGCGCTGGCTCGGCAACTTGCTGTCCAGACAGTTCGAAGGACGACACTCGAAAGGTAAGTAGAAAATGATTTAGTTGTGTTAAAATTTCAAATTAATAATTAAAATTTCCAAATTTTTTTTTACAACTTTTTTATTTAGTTTCATTGCTTTTGCAGATTTCGTGAAAAAATTAATAGCGGCAGAACTTGCCTATAAATTGATATGAAAGTTTCTCGGCTACTATTTTAAATTTTCATTATCACTTTCTAAAAAAAAGGCTAATGAAAATCTTGTGCTATATGATCATATTCCTTGAAATTCCCAGGTGTCGCAAAAACGGTGACAAAGCAGCGCGTTGAATCACACTTCGACTTGGAGCTGCGCGCATCAGTAATGCACGACATCGTCGACATGATGCCGGAAGGAATCAAGCAGAACAAGGCTAGGACTATCCTGCAGCATTTGTCAGAGGCGTGGAGGTGTTGGAAGGCTAATATACCATGGAAAGTAAGTACAGTTTAGGATATTGCTATTGCCTAACATTATAATAATCAAATAATCTCTCAGTATTAACGATGAGATAAAGGACTAAGGGGGAAACACCCCCGGATAATTTGACCTGCTCTTCGCAAGCATGGATAAAAAATTTGTTCCTGACCATAGAACTAATGAAAGGCACTCTAATAGTGCGTTTCGGATATTAGTTACTATGAAGTGAATGTAGAGTCAACACTGCAGGAGGTAGAATAATATTGTGCACGCTGACAAACTACCCAAACCAGAATTTACGTAATTTTTGGGACGAAATATTGATAAAATCAACAATGCAGGATATTTCATTGAATGACATTTAGTTCCCCGGGCAATCTAGAATTAATACTAACCGAACCAATGTTAATTTAAAACTATTCTACAGGTACCTGGCCTTCCCACTCCAATCGAGAACATGATCCTCCGTTACGTGAAGATGAAGGCCGATTGGTGGACAAACACAGCCCATTACAACCGCGAGCGCATCCGCCGCGGCGCCACTGTCGATAAAACAGTCTGCAAGAAGAACCTGGGCAGACTCACCAGGCTGTATCTAAAGGCTGAACAGGAGCGACAACACAACTATTTGAAGGTATGTTGATGACTGGAAGGATGCAATTTATAACTGAGGATTATAAGAATTTTACAGTGGTTCTTGTTTACTTGTTTTTTCTGAAATTGCCTTGATTAAAAAAATAACTTATTTCTATATCTTTATTAGTATGCACGACATGTCAATGAGGTTATAAACTGCCGATTGCACATTTCAGACGTAGCCACTCGAGTCCTAAGACTCCCTGAAGGAAGTTTTTTTATTATTTTTTTTATTATTAATTTTACGGCTCTGGATACTAATCCTTTAGAGCGCGACATCGTTTTTTTTTTTTTTTTCAAATATATCGCGGCTTATCGGCGGTCATAACAAAATATTCTTTCATTAAATATATTATTTCAAGAAATTAAGGAACATGATGCTTCCTACCTGTAATAGGTAGGTAGTAGTGTCCGACCGAAACTGGTTTTTACGACCGAAACCGAAACCGAAACCGAATTTCGGCAACAGTCTCAGTTTCGGCCGAAACCGAAACCGAAACCGAAACTTTTACGAAACAATTATCTAACTGTAGGTACTTTTCTTATAATTGGGGGTGTAAGTGGTTCATCAACATCTCTGAATCAAAGCCAACTTCACCTGCACGCGGTGCACCCTGCTAACTGACAAACGAAGCTCTGGCGAAAAGAGAGTTAGGGAGCGTAAGCTACCCGACTGGGGAATGTACCTCCACCTCACAGAATACCTCAGCCAAATAACAAATCCCTGGAGGGTTGTTGTGTTCCTGCGAGTGAATGAGGTCACCAGAAAGGGAGGAGATGCTCCGTCTGCAGCGGAGATGGCAGCGCGCGAGCGATATTTTATGTTGCGATCGTTATTTATTTATTTATTTAAACTTTATTTACCACAATTTAAGGGTACATAGGCGGTCTTAATGCTAATAACATTCTCTACCAGACAACCTACGGCTATAACTAAAATATACGGAAATATGGAATAATATAATATAAAAAAAAATACGTTACGTTTTAATTGGTAGATACTTGGTTATAATTATTAAATTGAACTTTGAAACTCTAAATCTTTAATATTAATACTAATGCACTATAGTAAGTACCAAGCCCCTAACTATTGTTTGTTTACGTATAGCATTACCGATTTACGTATAGCATTACCGATTTTTTTTTATACTACGTCGGGTGGCAGACAAGCATACGGCCCGCCTGGTGTGAAGCGGTTGCCGTAGCCATATTAACGCTCGCAACATAAAATATCACTCGCACGCCGCCACCCCCGCTGCCAACGCAGCATCTCCTTCCTTTCTGGTGACCTCACTCACTCGCAGGAACACAACAACCCTCAAGGGAATTGTTATTTGGCTGCGGTATTCTGTAAGGTGGAGGTATTCCCCAGTCGGGTAGCTTACAATTACGCTCCCTACCTCTCTTTTCGCCAGAGCTTCGTTTGTCAGTCAGCAGGGTGCAGGTGAAGCTGGCTTTAGTTCAAAGATGTTGATGAACCACTTACACCCCAAACGAGTTAAATTAACTACAAAATATTCCGATAGTTATGTTAGACTTGATTCTACTATAATCTATGCATTAGTTTGTTATACTAAATTATTATGTTTAATACCTACCTTTAATACAATATCACATGATAAAACTTACCGAATTCAAAACAAATCACACGAAAACTCACAAACAACAAACAAAACGCACTGCAAACGCAAACAAGTCACGACATGATTAGGCACGTGGACGCGGCAAAATGTCTTCGTCGCTTGGATGGAATTTACTGCACCGAACATGACCGAGCACAGCGCGGGGACTCCCGAATGAAGTTTCGGTTTCGGTCGTAGTTTCGGCAGGTTTGCCGCCGAAACCGAAACTAAACCGAAACTCGTTATTTTTGCCGAAACTCGACCGAAACCGAAACCGAAACCGAACATTCGGTCGGACACTAGTAGGTAGCATCATGTTCCTTAATTTCTTAAAATAACTCAATAGGAAAATTGTTAGCCCAATGTTGATTGCTGTCAATGTCAAGCTGCCATCTGTCACTAGCTTTCAATTTATTACCCCATTATCAAAATATATTTTGTATGTTATACAGCACTAAAATTTAACTAAGCTGATAAGGAAAAAAACAATATTACTTACTGTGATTTTGTGTACCATCAATTAAAAAGAATTTCCTTTTCTTAGGATGGCCCCTACATTTCGCCAGAAGAAGCTGTTGCCATCTATACGACAACGGTTCACTGGTTGGAATCGCGACGATTCGCGCCCATTCCGTTCCCGCCGCTGTCATACAAACACGACACAAAATTGCTTATCCTGGCCCTGGAGCGACTGAAAGAAGCTTACAGCGTCAAGTCTCGTCTCAACCAGAGTCAAAGGGAAGAGCTGGGCCTCATTGAGCAAGCTTATGACAACCCTCACGAAGCACTTTCGAGAATCAAGCGTCATTTGTTGACGCAAAGAACATTCAGAGAGGTTTGTATAATTTGTTTAGATGTTTATACTTAAGAACTAAAGCTCTACCTTCTGAGGAGCTCGATGGCGTCGCTCGTACACGTCTGTTGACATTTCATGACAGTTGTTAAGCTGAGTCAGTGGCCTGTAGGCGGCTTGAAAACACTGGCCTCCCACAGTTGAGCAGCGTGGTGGAGTATGCTCCAAACTCCTTCATCCCAGCAGTGGGATGAATAAGTGTTGACAATTCAATAACCATAGGTCACATAGTCAATGGCATAAAGTTTTGCATACAACGCAGTATTTCTTTTTTTTTTTACTTTATATATAGGGAGCTTTCGAGTTATCTGCCAGGAGAGAAAAGGGGGGTAGTATTACGTATGCCGATTTCGATGGTAAATGAAATTTGTGCACCAAGTGTTATTTTTTTTCTCTTAGGAAATAAAATCGCATCATGAAAAGATTAGTTTACTTTGTATGAACCATCCCTGTGATAATAACAATAAGTCGCAGTCTAGACTAGACGTCGCGGTCAATGCGCCCGGACATGACACGTGCCGAATGGCTACGCGAGCCGCTCCGCCGCCGACAGTTCAAAATGCTTTCCGAATCCCGCGCGGTAAAGTCAAAGTTTCCTCAATCGCCGGCGCCGCCCTTTGTAAACGCCGCGCGCCGCTTCGCACCGATGTCTGTTGCCACCCCGCGCGCTCCCCGCGGCGCGGCGCTCGCGTCGCGAGAAAGAAGAAAGGATTCGATTCAAGGAAACAAACAAACAGTGTTCTCTATCTGTGATTCGTCCGTGTGTTGACGTAATCATGTCTGGACGCCGCGCCGCAGTTTTACGAAAAGTTGTACGTTGTTGCGAGTGTACCGCATTTGTTCGTACTACGAACAAAAGTTTGGTGTGTGAGTGCGCCATCACACAATCCTCGATGTTGTGTATAGGTTCCGGGAACGTGGACAGTTTGACCCGCCTCCGGTGGACGAAAATAGACCTCTATCAGTTTCAGAATACTTACTTAATGTACTTGTGTATGGAACGCCAAGGTGTGCAACAACTTTGTAAATTAGTGGCTAATTGCGATTTTGTGTAAATAAGTTGAATGACATTTTAAACACGCCAAGTTATTGTAGAACATGTTATGTGATTACATTATTACATTAATTTGACAGTCGAAAACCTGTGATAGTAAGTTCAATGACCTTGTTAAGAACGATCATCAGTCTGCTTTCATGTAAGTGTATGTTATTTATTACCTACTTACGTTCAATTTTACATTTGATTACATTTTTTTAGCTATCCTATTTTGATTACAACGCATTTTAATAAAAATATGCAATTGGGACTACGCTACCTACGTACAGCTGTTGTTGTTATTATCGACACATCATCTGATAGCGCGGAATGTGTTATGCTCTATGAAACCAGTTCATTGACTTCGTTATTTATTTTTTCAAACTTTATTAATGATATTGGGACACCATATTTCTTCACTAACGTAACAAGTAGGCTTAATACTATCTCCAATTTAAATCCTGGCTAATACGAAAAAAGCACCTTATATATAGTAAAAAAATATATATATATATATACATCTATATACCACATAAATACGCTGTGTCCCACCTCTCTTAAATTTGTGTGAGAGAGTGGTGCATAATATAACATATAATGTACTTCATGCAGTGGTAGTTGAGACTATGTAGCGACTATTGTATAATTTGTGGCACGTAGTCACGCTCTTACACTAATCTTCATAGTTACGAAATATTTAAGTTGAATTTTATGTTAGGCCTAAAAGAAAGACAAGTAGTTTTGTTGAAGTAAAACTTTTTTACCCACGCTTGACTTGGGAAGTAAGCTGGTGAATGCGTGACGAGAGTATTATGAAAAGTGTAATTGAGCTAGTAATACTAAAGAAGTTTTACTTCAGTCGTGTCTAAAGCACACTCCTCTTTTTTTAAATGTTTGCATTTTCACTTAGGTTGGTATAGAATTTATGGACCTGTACTCGCACCTCGTACCGGTCTATGATGTAGAACCACTGGAGAAGATCACGGACGCCTATTTGGACCAGTATCTGTGGTACGAGGCTGACAAGCGCCGTCTATTGCCACCGTGGGTCAAACCTGCCGATACAGAGCCTTCACCGCTGCTCGTCTACAAATGGTGTCAAGGTGAGTTATCCGTTTCATTTTAACAAGAGACTTAAAATGGCAAATGGCATGGTAATGCTTTTTCTATGCATATGTATTCGACCAGAACCCCAAAATAAACTTCTCAACATTCAACATTCGTAACGGGAATTCGAACAGGATGGGGTGGGCGTCAAGCAGTTAACGACTGGATCAATGATCACATACGTCCATTTATGAGGTCTCCACACTTAAAAACTTATAATTGTTGACTTACTTTGTTACTGCTGCTGTCAATTCTGTTCAATTCTACACAAGAGTCAGCAATGGGAATGTCTGGTGGGCCTGTCCCATAAAAATACCAAGAATTACGATACAAAATAGCACGTAAAGACCGATACGCGTCTCGTTAAGTTCTTCCATACTTCCCCATGGTGTCCTTATGCCCCCCCCCCCCCCCCCCCTCTCACATACTTGTCACTCATTAATCATAACCTCCTTATACGTTACAGCCTTCTCACCTCTGCCTTCATCTGTCTCATGTAACTAATACTTGGTCTGCCTCTCATACTCTACTCCGCTTTCCTTCTATCTTCTGTATAATATGTTTCAAAAACCTTTTAATTATGATGTAACCAATATTTTTTTCTCTATACAAGTACTTGTACGACTGTGAAATTAATGTGTACAGCAATTACTTTATCGAGATTGTATGGAAGTGAGGAGAAAGAAGAACATCAGCAATGCGACTGCCCACAGTGTGCGTTGTGGCAAAGGAGATATGTGTGTCAATATTATCCCCTTGTTACAAACCTCACTTTGGTTGGTTGCGCGTACTACGAAGGAACTACGAATTTTCTTTGTAATATCTTCATTGTAATTTTGTATTAAATGTTATAATACATGATCTCTTTCTTAGTTCAATCATAGCATAACTTGCAGCGCTATACTAATGCAGGGTTTCCCAAAAGGTGGGTCGCGACCCGAGGGTCGAGGGGATGTTTCGATTTTACAGCCTCATTAATTGATGTGAAAACGTCTTTATGCGCGATGTGCACTTTATTTTGTGGCTAATTAATGAGACTAACCCGTTACGTTCGGCTCTGTAACGCTCGCTCCTTAAGTCGGCAGAGACGAGCACAGAGCGAGACGGAGCGAGAAATGAAGTTTACACTTCTGTCGTATTGTCACACACCGCTTTTTTTTGCTTCGAATACAACTTTCAGTACTTCCCCAGTCGTTTAGCTTACAAATACGCTGTACCTCTCTTAAATTTAATTATTTAAAATTAATTTAGTAAATGTACCGACATGACATAAAATTTGAGATTGAAGTAACACTAACATTTACATCTAGGAATAAACAACTTACAAGATGTGTGGGAAGTCGGCGAGGGTGAGTGCAACGTGCTGCTAGAGTCTCGCTTCGAGAAGCTTTACGAGAAGATAGATCTGACGCTGCTGAACAGACTCCTGAGACTGATCGTCGACCACAACATCGCTGATTACATGACGGCCAAGAACAACGTTGTCATTAACTACAAGGTAAATATTTTAGTCATTTCTGGGGGATGAAACGGCTATTATTTTTAATGGAATTTAATGTTTTAAAATTTATGTTTTATTTTATGTAAGATAATTTATTTTAATTAAGGTTAAATAAGGGAAAGGGGGAAGGGAAAGGGAACCAAAGTTGTCGACATAGCTCTCAGAGACACCAGGCTGAAGAATTGTTGGGCACCCCCATCTAGATGGACCAATGATCGCAAGGAAACGGTCGGAAGTGGCTGGTTGCGGAAGGTGGAGGATCGTATATGGTGGTGAAAGGCATTATGGAATGCGTCTAGCGGTGTATAGATACAGGCTGATGATGATGAAAGTCGACAGCACCGCGCCTCTGATGCGACGCCGCCTCGACTTACCCGTGAGCGACCAGTCTTACGAAGAAAGTGGCGACCCTAGCTCCTATTTTATGCTGCATTGTACAATGTTATGATTTTTTCCAGGACATGAACCACACAAATTCGTACGGCATCATTCGCGGGCTACAGTTCGCGTCGTTCATCGTCCAATACTACGGTCTGGTACTGGACCTGCTGGTGCTGGGTTTGCAGCGCGCCAGCGAGATGGCCGGCCCACCTCAACTGCCGAACGATTTCCTGTCATATCAAGACCGGCCGACCGAAACAGCTCATCCTATCAGACTTTACTGCCGATACGTTGACAGAATTCACATATTCTTCAGGTAAGAGTCATTCTCAAGATTGCATATCATGTTCTGGAACGGCAACTTGCCATTCCGAAACTTCTATTACTCCTTAACACATATTATTATTTATTTTTGCAAAAAATGTTATGTAGTAGTTTGGATGAACTTGAATTCGAGTAAACAACAGAAAATTTTGAGCTGTAAAAGAGTTACGCTGTTGTAGGCTTTGGAGATCGGTTTGTATAAAAAGGCGGACCTAGAGTGAGGTCCCATGAGGGTTTCGATACCGGACCCCTAATAATAAGTTACTTCTCCAATCATTATCTTTTTTCCTTCCGTATGTGATATGTCCCTGTATAATTTTATAATTCCATAATTTGTGCATCAGTGATCAGAGTTTCATATAATTTAGTACTAATGAAGATTTGTGTGTCTGTCAGGTTCACTGCGGAAGAGGCCCGCGACCTGATCCAGCGGTACCTGACGGAGCACCCCGACCCGAACAACGAGAACATCGTGGGCTACAACAACAAGAAGTGCTGGCCCAGAGACGCACGCATGAGGCTTATGAAGCACGACGTCAATCTGTAAGTGCTTTGGCTTTGAAACCGGTTCAGAATAAACGCTTTCTTAACACCTTGAATGCCACATAGGTACATGTATTTAAAATTCATGAATTAAAAATATTAATTTAACTACTGAGTACTGATGACGTAATAGATGTATATTTGTGCTTTCGTCACAGACCACACACAGAGAACATTTATTTGTAACAAACAAAAATTGGGCGTACAACATCATGTTATCTTTACAGTGGCCGTGCTGTATTCTGGGATATAAAGAACAGACTGCCACGATCAGTGACCACCATTCAGTGGGAGAACAGCTTCGTCTCGGTCTACTCCAAGGATAATCCCAACTTGCTGTTCAACATGGCTGGCTTCGAGTGCAGGATACTGCCTAAAGTAAGTAAATTATTTATACTCGTCTTTGGCATACTAGTTTTTCTTTAATGATGCATCCACACTGAAGTTACTTTTTGTGAAGCAACATTACTGGGCGACGATGGACAACAAAATTAGAGTGGCCACAAAAGACAAGCATTCGGCCTGCCTGTTGCAAAACGGTTGCCATAGCCATATAAACACTCGCTACATTAAATATAGCTCGCGCGCCGCCACTCGCTGTTAACGCAGCAACTTCTTCCTACCTTTTGTGAGGTGGTTGCCAATTTTGCCATGTTGCTAAATAAAATTAACTTAAACACCTTGGCCGTGTGGTTTCCGGCAGACTAGAATAGAATCACTTCCGTCTCTTCCCATGGATGTCGTACAAGGAGACTAAGGGAAATGCATTATAAAACATCGATCAGGCCTCCCCAACCCGTCTGGCCAGCGTGGGGAGTGTAGGCCAAATCCTCCTTCTGTCTGGGACAGACGAGAGAGGGTCGTGCTCCTGTAGTGGAGACTAAAATGACCTGATGATGATGAAACACTAACCTCCGCCAACTCTCAGTTAAACCCCATCGATTGAGGGGAGGCCCGTATCTCAGCAGTTGAATGAATAAGGGTTGATGATGACGACCTATTTTATGCAATTTAATATCTAAATCCTGTAACAGTGCCGCAGTCAACACGAAGAGCTGTCACATCGGGATGGTGTATGGAACCTCCAGAACGAGGTGACCAAAGAACGAACAGCGCAGTGTTACCTCCGTGTCGACGACGAATCGCTGGCTCGGTTCCACAACCGCGTCCGGCAGATCCTCATGGCTTCAGGCTCGACAACCTTCACCAAGATTGTGAACAAGTGGAACACGGCGCTTATTGGTGAGGCTTATTTGTTTTATACTGTGTATGTATAAATAGGCGAATTACCTCATCATCTGGAGGAGCTAGATGGCGTCCCTGCGCGTGTCATTTTAATTGAACACGCAAGACACTTACGAACCCGGAAGCGCTGGTCAGTGCGCTCCCCGTTGTTTGGTTAAGTGTTGTGCAGCGCTCAAGTAAAGTACGCCAATTTTTACAGGAGTTTGATATAATATTTTGTATTCAGTGTACACTGTATTCAGTGTAATACGGTATAAATCTTTTTAATTAAGCTATGCCGACCGTAGCCTGCCTCGGAGGGCACGTTAAGCGTCGGTCCCGCCTAATGTGAAGCGATTACCGTAACCAAATAAACGTCGCTCGGAAAATGAAATATCGCTCGCGCGTTGCCATCCCCGCCGCTAACGCAGCAATTCTTTCCTCATTTCAGCCAAAGGATATCCCCTGCTGAACATAGAACTTAGAATTATATCGATACAAATGGCACAAAACCATTCATTTATGGTTTTACGCCATTTGCATGGCCATCAGCACCATGCCATTTTTATTAAACCCATTTTATTAAGTCTGTCTAGCCTACTTTCTAGATGTTCCTTACATCACAGGAGACTTGCATTGCGAACGTCCTTCAGAACTAAGATACTTCAGTATTTTCTTTATTTGTTTAATTTATTAAATTTATGTTTTAAGATTATAACTGTCATTAGACTGTCATAATTTTAAAACATAAATCACTCTACATCACATACTCAACATAAAACATCAACAGACGTGGGACCGAACTTACTAAGTAAATAAGTTCGGTCCCACGTCTGTTCTGTTTAGTTGAATCTAATTGATTACCTGATAATCAATTAACCTGGTATTCAATTTGGTAATCCATAACAAATTGAATTGAATCTGTTAGTCAAAAGTAAAAATGGTTGGACTTATGTAATTTTCATCTACAGGTCTGATGACATACTTCCGTGAAGCCGTCGTCAACACTCAAGAATTGCTCGACCTCCTCGTGAAGTGCGAGAACAAGATACAGACCCGTATCAAGATCGGTCTCAACTCCAAAATGCCTTCCCGTTTCCCGCCCGTTGTTTTCTATACGCCTAAAGAGTTAGGTGGCCTCGGCATGTTGTCTATGGGCCATGTGTTGATTCCACAGGTAAAACATTTTTTTTTAATTTTGAGAAGTGCTTCAGATTGTGTCAGTCCCATCGCATGCTATTTTTTATGTCCAACCTGCCACTTCAGCCTACTAAAACTACTAATAAAAAAAGGGAACACTAATCATCTCTTTTTTTATTAGAAGTTATTAGTTTTATTAGTAGTTATTAGTTTTATTATTATGCCCTTTACCGACACGCAAGTTTATTTATCTCGAGCTCCTCCGTGCTTCGGAGCGCACGTTAAGTCGTCGGTCCTGTCTGTTGTCATTAGATGACAGTTGTCAAGCCAAGTCAGTGGGTTTAAGGCGGCTTAAAAACACTGGCCTCCGCCAACTCGCAGCTGAGCAGCATAGTGCAGTATCCTCTAAACCACTTCGATTGACAGGAGACTCGTATCCCATTGATGGATCATTATGGGTTTTGACTTTACCATGGTTTGAGTCTATCATTTTAACACTCGAGAGTGTGCTCTGTTGCATGCTGTGCAACTTTGAACTTTCGTACGAGAGTCATAGTAAAGGAGCCATGTATATAATTCACCATTTGTATTAGCGAGTTTATCGTCACGATATTATCGTTTTGATTTTACTTCTATTGCACTTATGTGTGTGTCTTCGCACTGTAATATTATTGCATCAATTTTAAATCAATTTTAAAAATTGGTACTTTATGATTTTTTAGTTTGTTATGAATAGGCTGACACATTTCTGCTCCTAATGAAATAATCTTTCTCCCCAGTCTGACCTCCGATGGTCGAAGCAAACTGACGTGGGCATCACTCACTTCCGCTCAGGCATGTCTCACGATGAGGACCAATTGATTCCCAACTTGTACCGATACATACAGCCGTGGGAGGCTGAGTTCGTCGACTCGCAGCGAGTATGGGCCGAGTATGCTCTCAAGAGACAGGAAGCTAATGCACAGAACAGGTGATTTATTGTTATATAAATTCATGGCAATCTTAAAGTTTTAATTGTATACATACTAAGTCTCGCTATGGGTAGTGATGGAGACTTATGTTGTTTAGAGGTTTCTAATGTGATGTCGTAAATAAACACATTTTTTTGCTCTTTCATTGCAAACGCTGGCTGAACCAAACGAGATAGATCAAAATAATGTAGTACAGTATTGTTCACCTTAAAATGGTCTACAAAAAAGTTCGCGATGGTATATGTCTATCTCTTAGTGGTAACACACAATAACCGTTATTTTATCCTTTGCTTTTTACAAGAAATAATGCCTTATTTACGAAGCGATTTTAAGCAGAATTAATACAGAATTAATCCTTATCCAATTAAGTACCTTAAATACATTGCGCATTTAATATAGATCAATATGGGCCTTCACAGCATGTAATTTAAATGAATAGTTTAGAAGATATTACACATTTAAAATGCAGGGACATAACGGCTGTGGCGGTACCGGCCGCGGAGCCGGCGGCGTGTGCCTATAACTGGGGAAGGACTGGATAGGACAAAGCGCAAAGACCTTCTTTAGTACATTTAGTATCAGCATTGCACCCGTGCGAAGCCGGGGCGGGTCGCTAGTATATTTATAAATGACGTCTGTCCGGTTAATCTTTCCATCACATGTGTTATTCTGATTATTAGAATTTTATGCTAATCTTCCTAAACTAAAGTTGTTTAACTAGTTAGCTGTTCTATAACTAGTGAGTGACTACAAGAGTTAATTAATAAAAACAAGACTTGCAAGCAAGTTATGTTCAAATTCCTTACATTTTGCATTGTATGACTTCGTACTTCTGGGTTTGCGTCCATATACAAAGCACGAGCTGTTGTCTTAGAGCGTCGAATCGAGCAATATTATGTAAATTGATTTTAAAAAGACGCTTTTAGTGATAATAGTATTTTGATATTATTACATTTATGATGAATCGCGTAGGGGTCCTGAAACCAGAGAGTCCCTGTGCTCTGGGGACGGACGGTGGCTGCGCAGACGTCGATCGCGTACTGACGTGGCGCCGCTCGTCTGAGACTACGCTATCTGATCAAATAAACACAAAATATATACTATACATATAACTGGAAATAAAACACGTGTTCATTTTCTTTTAGACGTCTGACGTTAGAAGATTTAGAAGATTCGTGGGACAGAGGCATCCCGCGTATCAACACGCTGTTCCAAAAAGACAGACACACCCTTGCCTACGACAAGGGGTGGCGTATTCGTACAGAGTTCAAACAGTACCAGGTAAATCAACTTTTTTTTTGCATAAAGGATCAAATTATTTGTTACAATGAATCAATACTGTCACATATCGCACATATGGAGGGAGAAGCGCTGCCATTTTAAGATTGTTTCGCTGCGTCACTCAACCCGTTATGTAACTCGTATTCACGTAATACACAGCTATTTACAGGAAAGAGGCATATCCCGATTTTTTAATAATAAAGAATAATTTATTTAGTTGCAGTGATATTTTTTTTTGCTGTGATAACGTCTTTTAAATTGATGAACGCCGGCTGCACGTACGAAAAAGCATGATTCATTGTCACGTTTCGCCTGAGAAAACCATGCAAGTGAGAGCGCGAGAGCTTGTGACACATCTATCTCCCTTCCACTCAATCGGCCGATTTTTTTTTATGACGTTATCACGTAAAATTATCGTCCGTAAACCGACTTTACAGAGAACCAATATTTTTCTGTGTTAAGCCCTGTCCAACATAATTTCAATTATATTGTCATGGAGATAAATTACATCAACTTAGAGAGACATAGGAATTATGTCCCACCAGTGAAACATTAGTGGTAAATATTAAAATATTTCTTATCTCACAGGTTTTGAAGCAGAATCCCTTCTGGTGGACGCATCAACGGCACGACGGAAAGCTGTGGAACCTGAACAACTACCGGACAGACATGATCCAAGCGCTTGGTGGCGTCGAGGGCATCCTGGAGCACACGCTGTTCAAGGGCACATATTTCCCCACGTGGGAGGGTCTATTCTGGTGAGTACACTGGAAGGCTCTATTATCTTCGTAGTACCGAATTGTCAGTCCTCTTTTCCTTTTCTCTTAGAGTTACAGAATACGTAACCGAAAAAGATATTAGGAATTTACATGCTATCTTTTAAATTGGCATGACCAGTTCATGATCTGAATAGTCCATATTTGCAAAGGTCATTTAATATTTATATTAAACTAGCGGCCCGACCACGCTTCGCTGTGGCTCAATCTTTTCGTTTCCATCCATTTCCTTAGAGATGGCGCTGTATGTGAAAAAAGATTTTCCCGCTTTTCTTTTCAAATTTTTCCAGAATTTTCTTTGCTATAAACCTCACGGAGCCCGAGACCTTTCCAACGAATGCAAAACCGTGGAAATCGGTTCGTGCGTTCTGGAGTTATAGCGTCAGGAAGGAAAACCCGACTTATTTTTATATAGTAGACTAGCTGTCCCGGCGAACTTCGTACCGCCTAACAATCAATGAATGTCGTGGTACATATTAGCTGAACTAAATTTATGATTTTATGGAATTAAAACAATGAATAGTAGAAAATAATAGAGAAGCTCGATGGCGTCATTGCGCGTGTCAGTCTAATTGAACACGCAAGTTAAGCAACGTCGACCGTAGCCTGTACACGGATGGGTTTATATTACCTCGAGCTCCTCCGTGATTCGAAAGACACGTTAAGCCGTCGGTCCCGGTTGTTATCGTTAGCTCATCTTGAGCTCCTCCGTGCTTCGGAAGGCACGTTAAGCCGTCGGTCCCGGTTGTTATCATTAGCTCATCTTGAGCTCCTCCGTGCTTCGGAAGGCACGTTAAGCCGTCGGTCCCGGTTGTTATCATTAGCTCATCTTGAGCTCCTCCGTGCTTCGGAAGGCACGTTAAGCCATCGGTCCCGGTTGTTATCATTAGCTCATCTTGAGCTCCTCCGTGCTTCGGAAGGCACGTTAAGCCGTCGGTCCCGGTTGTTATCATTAGCTCATCTTGAGCTCCTCCGTGCTTCGGAAGGCACGTTAAGCCGTCGGTCCCGGTTGTTATCATTAGCTCATCTTGAGCTCCTCCGTGCTTCGGAAGGCACGTTAAGCCGTCGGTCCCGGTTGTTATCATTAGCTCATCTTGAGCTCCTCCGAGCTTCGGAAGGCACGTTAAGCCGTCGGTCCCGGTTGTTATCATTAGCTCATTTTGAGTTCCTCCGTGCTTCAGAAGGCACGTTAAGCCGTCGATCCCGGTTGTTATCATTAGCTCATCTTGAGCTCCTCCGTGCTTCGGAAGGCACGTTAAGCCGTCGGTCCCGGTTGTTATCATTAGCTCATCTTGAGCTCCTCCGTGCTTCGGAAGGCACGTTAAGCCGTCGGTCCCGGTTGTTATCATTAGCTCATCTTGAGCTCCTCCGTGCTTCGGAAGGCACGTTAAGCCGTCGGTCCCGGTTGTTATCATTAGCTCATCTTGAGCTCCTCCGTGCTTCGGAAGGCACGTTAAGCTGTCGGTCCCGGTTGTTATCATTTAATGACAGTCGTTAAGTTAAGTCAGTGGCCTTTAGGCGGTTCGAAAACACTGGCCTCCGCCAACCCGCAGTTGAGCAGCGTGTTGGAGTACGCTCTAAACCCCTTCGGTTGAGGGAAGACCCGTATCCATAAAAACTGAAGATTTCATAAAAATAAAGATTTCCTTATTGTTAATTTAAAAAAAAAACGTTTTGTTTTATTTTTTTTAGTTTTGAAATAGGTTTTATCATTTTGGTGATTTGTAATTGTCATTTCTTTTGATGTTTACTCTGATTTGATTCTTGCGCTCGAACCCCATGGGAAAAGCGTTTTCACCCCTATCGATTTGACATTTTTAAATTTTCATAACAAATCACAGACAACTTTCGCGACATAAAAGTGACACCAATCGATTTGACGTTTTGATATTTGACAACCAATAAATATCGTAATCCCTTTTTCAACTGACACTTTCATTTGTATGGGAAAATGTTTTTTATTTTATTTTATTTTTTCGAGAATTTTCCAATGTTTTTAAGAGTTATTCTGCTATTCGGGACGGAAACAAATCCAACAAATCAAAAACCATGGCAATCGGTCCAGCCGTTCTCGAGTTATAAGTGTTGTAACAAACACGACTTTCTTTTATATATATAGATATATTGTTAATAAAAAAGACGTGTGTTGCCCACAAGGGCTCTGTGACGATTAAAGAATTTTTATTTCATATTAAAAGATAGCATTCAATATAAAGATCAATTATTGATCAATTTTATTGAAAATTTCTTTGTTTTAATATATTCCACCATACTGCTCCAGTCTGTATTGGCGCAATCGATAAGACTATACCCGACGCTTCCGAATAAAAATCTGATTTCCACTTTGCTCATTGATTTTAATACAATCATTATCATTTATGTAGGGAAAAAGCATCAGGTTTCGAAGAGTCGATGAAGTACAAGAAGCTGACCAACGCCCAGCGCTCTGGTCTCAACCAGATCCCGAACCGTCGGTTCACACTGTGGTGGTCGCCCACTATCAACAGAGCCAACGTGTACGTCGGTTTCCAGGTACGTAACAAATGATATGAAATTTATAAGAGATATATAAATAATAAATATTTCTTAGAAATTACACAACGTCATCTAGCCCCAAACTAAGCAAAACTATGGATACTAGATAACTGATATATGTACTTAAATATATTTTTTTTTGTTCTAAATACACTTCTGGACACATCTATTGGCCCACCTTGCATTTTCAGTTTCGTTTGGTCCTAGCTAAAATTTTATATTAGGTCGAGCAAAAAGTTTTTATGCAGTTTTGAACCTGGCACATTCATAATTTCATTCAATAGTCTTTTTTTGAATTTCGAACACAGAATTTAAAGAAACAAAAAACAATTTGGAGCCTATTCGTTGATATCCAACAATCGAATACTAAGAAAACTTGATTTTATTGGTTTACTTGGATTTAATTCTTGAAAGTGTGATTTTTCTCTTTGGTTTTGCAATAAACATTACTTATTCTTAACATTAAAGTGAGGTTCTATCAATAATTCTATGGATACTTCGCCTGAAGTTGCCGCCCAAGCTGTGGCACTTATCCAGGCCGGACACAGCCAAAGAAATGTGAGTGCTCAACTTAATTTAAGTCGATCTGCGGTCCGAAATGTTTATCGGAGGTACCTAGAGACTGGCGGCTTTGTTTGTCGCCAAGGAAGGCCACGATTTCGGGCCACAACTGAAAGGCAGGATCGATTCATCGTGACGACCAGCTTGAGAAATCGTCACCTTACCTCCATTGAGATACAAAACCAACTTCGTGACTTCCACGGAGTATCGGTGAGCGCTCGAACTGTTCGGAGAAGGTTAAAAGAACGCGATATGGTACCACACAAGCCAGCTAATGGCCCCAAACTAACGCGAGCCCACCGAACAGCGCGCCTTCATTTCGCGCGCACTCATTTAAATTGGACTCAGCAGCATTGGAGCCGTGTACTCTTTTCTGATGAGTCTAAAATTGTGTTACATGGCAATGATGGAAGGAAGAAGGTCTACCGACGTAAGGGAGAGCGTTTCGCACAATGCTGCTTTGAAGAGAGGGTTGCTTATGGCGGTAGCTCATGGACTGTCTGGGGCGGTATATCCGCGAGCGGCAAAACTCAACTTGAGGTTGTTACAGGACCACGGCGGCCAACATTAAATGCTGAAAGGTACATTCGTGAGTGCTTAGAACCTCACGTGATGCCATACGCGGACTATGTGGGCCCAAATTTCCTTTTTATGCATGATAATGCAAGAGCCCATACGGCCGGCATCGTCAGGGAATATCTTCGGGATGTGAACATCACAGTTATGGACTGGCCAGCAACAAGCCCAGACATGAACCCCATTGAGCACATGTGGGACGAGCTAAAAAGACGTGTTAGGGCTCGTCAGCCAGTTGCCCAGACGATGCAGGAGTTGAAAACTGCCATAGAAGAGGAATGGGGAGGATCCCTCAAAATTTCATAGAGCGGTTGATAAACTCTATGCCTAATCGTATGAGAGCTGTGGTAGATGCCCATGGAGGCAACACGCGTTATTAAAATAAACTTTTATTTGATAAAAAAATGTTTTTTATTCAAAAATCAACTGCCTTAATCAAGGCGCATACCCGACTTGTTAGGCGTAGCTCCATGTCGTGTGGTATTCTGAATTCAAATTTAAAACAATATGATCGAAAAAGATGGTAAAATGTATCAGGTTTAAAACTGCATCAATAGTTTTTGTTCAATCTAGCAATCATATTTCGGTAGGGGCCATCGAACCCTAAACTCTAAGGTGGGCCAATAGATGTGTCCAGAAGTGTACTTATAAATAAATTTTAAAAAAAAAACAAGGCTGGATAATGCTTGTTGTTTGAAAGAATATTTCGTAATAACAGTTATTTGTTATAGGTGCAACTGGACTTGACTGGTATATTCATGCACGGCAAGATCCCCACGCTGAAGATCTCACTGATCCAAATCTTCAGGGCTCACTTGTGGCAGAAGGTCCACGAGTCAATTGTCATGGACTTGTGTCAGGTCAGTTTATATTCTAGCAGGCAAGCAGTAGCTTAGCAGGGTTATGCCTAGTGTAGGTGAGGTTAACATTGGCTTTGTTAGGTGGTGGTGAGCCAGAGTAAATTTAAGACGTTAGAATCTGAAAAAGAATATATTAGAGGTGTAGGACCAGTCACAAGAAACTGTCGCACTTCACCACTGTATAATAGTGTTTAGACAATCCCCCCGGGGGCTATTTAATAAATTCGCCATTTTCTATAAATAGGCATATTTTCATGCGTTTGTATGAATGTGAACGTGAGTTGAGAAGAGATCGATGCCGTCGTTGCGCGTGTCAGTCAGCGTGTCGAACACGTAAGTTAAGTAACGTCGACCATAGCCTGTCCATGCGTCGATTTATTTATCTCGATCTCTTCCGTGTTTCGGAGGACACATTACGCCGTCGGTCCCGGCTGTTGTCATTAGTTGACAGTCGTTAAGCCAAATCAATGGCCTTCGAGCGGCTTGACAAGGCTCACCTCCACCAACTCGAAGTTGAGTAGAGTTGTGGAATATGCTCTAAACTCCCTTCGAATTAAAGGGAGACCTGCCCCCTTACCACCATCTCTTATTGCGATTCAATAACTGAATAGAATGCTTATTCATACCAATGAATAACATTTGAAATAGAGACGGTTATTCATACCAATGAATAAGCGACTCTATTTTAAATGGAATAGAGTCGCTTATTCATTGGTATGAATAAGCATTCTATTCAGTTATTGAATCGCAATAAGAGATGGTGGTAAGGGGGCTGTATTTCAGCAGTGGGATGAATAAGGGATGACGACGACGGCGACGTGTGAATGTGAGAGAAAGAGACAACACAGTAATGTCACTTTCTCGTAAGACAGTGATATGCAATATAACTTGAAATACTATAAATACTATATTTCAAGTTATATTGCATATCATTATATTGAGTCGCTTTTTAGTTAAGTATTAACGAAGTATCTCTATTTCTCTGGTTAAATTTTTTTATGACGCTTCAACGCTATTATCTGGAATCCGTATGAACTCAAGTATATTTCCATGGTTGAAAAACTACAGAAAAAATTTATAAGGTGGTTATACCATAAGCAATATGGGTATCATGTGGGGTTCCCAACTGTATACCCCAGTGATTTTTTGTTGGGAATGACTGGGTATAACACTCTGGAAGTGAGGCGCACTGTCTCACTGATGGGGTTTGTATTCGGACTTCTCAGGGGTTTTACGAGCGATCCGGCAGTGTTAGAATTGATCTGGTTCCACGTGCCTAACAATTATATTCGTGCCCGATCTCATAACTTGTTTATGCCGCCTAGCAGTAGAACGACTGCAGCGTATAATGCTCCACTTACTCGAGCGGTGCGACTTATCAATGTCATGATTGCAACGAACCCGACACTAGACCTGTTTAACTGTTCTAAGGAGCAGTTTCACAGGGCAGCAATAGATTATGCCGAACATGCAATGTAATTTTAATTATTATTATTATTTTTTCATTTTGATTTAAATTTTGACATTAATTTCTAATTTTGATTTAAATTTGCATTCGATTTTTATTTTTGATTTTAATTATTTATAATGGATTATGATTTTTTTTATTGTGTTTTTATTATATATAAATATCCCTGGACAGATTGCGCGCCGCCATCTGGTCTCAGGCTGGGTAAAGATTGTACTAGTTATTGCTTGAATGCTTTTTTTGTCAGTGCATGCATACAGTGCACAGAGGGCGTCCGGATCGGGACAGATGGACGTGTTCATGAGCACGGATGTTTGTCTCGTGCGGGGATCGAGCCCGCGATCTCGGGGTCAGGGTGGCCATTGTGGGCCATTCGACCACTGAGTTCGTCAAATTATATTTTATATTTTTAATGTAATTCAGATATTAATATTATTTTTTGTATGTATCCAATTATTTTTGTTTGTTATTGATTTGATTTGAGAATTTTTGTTTGTTATTATGATTTAGGACATTATTAAGCGAATTGGGAAACTGTAATGCTAATAATTGTATGAAATAAATAAATAAATAAACTCTGTGACCATATGACCAATATCTAATAATTTGCTAGGTATTCGATCAAGAGTTGGACGCTTTGGAGATTGAAACAGTGCAGAAAGAGACCATCCACCCTCGTAAGTCGTACAAGATGAACTCCTCGTGTGCTGACATTCTGCTGTTCTCCGCTTACAAGTGGAACGTGTCCAGGCCGTCGTTGCTTGCCGACACCAAGTATGTTATATATCACTTTTTTAATATATTGATGGAATAGACGCGAACTTGTTCGCGCGTAGTTTGGTACGGTCAGCCAAGAAAGTGGTCTATTCAGTTTAGCAAAACTTCCTATCAAACGTAAATATTTCTAAGGTTGATCTTCTGTTATTTTTCAAAGCAAAAATAGACCTTCATAATTTGAAAAGTACAAACGAATGTCAGCCTAAATAAATGTTAAATAAATACCTAAATATTTATTTTGTTGGTTGTATTATTTATTTTTATTTGTCAACCTAAAGGTTGTAGACCATTTATTTGCCCGACGGTACCACGTGAAAGTTTTAGAAAACCTTTCATAGTATTCTTCTTCTTGGATCGAATCGATACGATGTCGATGATGATTGTCTTTTTAGGACACAAACTCTTAGCCTTTTTCATTAAACATAGTTCTCTATTTCAAACTGATATATAAAATGTGTTTGTTTGTTTGTAAAACTTTACGGTATATAAAACATAAGTACATAATAAACAAAAATCATTACACTGTATACAATGGCGGGCTTATCCCAATAGGGATCTCTTCCAGTCAACCATAGAGTGTATTATTTATTCTTTCTTTATCCAGAGATACAATGGACAATACAACAACTCAGAAGTATTGGCTGGACATCCAGCTTCGCTGGGGCGACTATGACTCTCACGATGTCGAGAGATACGCTCGAGCCAAGTTCCTGGACTACACGACAGACAACATGTCCATCTACCCCTCGCCCACTGGATTGCTGATTGCAATCGATCTGGCCTACAATCTGCACAGGTAGGAAAATTACATTCTAAATGGTCTCTGTAGCTTTCAAATCAAATAAAATATCTTTATTCCTTGGACTTTATAAAGCACTTAAAAACGTCATACAAATTAAATATAAGAACATGTATAAATCATTACTACTCTAAATCCGCAGAGCTTAGATTCACTTTCATCACACTATCTTGAATGTGAAAGTGAATTCAATAGTTTAGCAGTATAAAAAATACAAATGCTATGCTACTAGGACACAGGCATTATTAATTAGTGAAAACTTCTTTAGCGGCGTTGTGCACTTTTTGGGATGGGTAAAAAATGTAAAACCTGCGTCAGGACACGTGGCCTGATCAAAAATTCCTAAGACGGAGCGGCGCGGACCGGCGCGTCGTAGGAGAGGAAGTAATATCCCCATCTCTTTCTACCGCGCGGCGAAAATGTATGCCTGCTCCTGCTGTTTATTTTTAATGTAATATAAATTGTCATCTGTGTGTACGATAGCGCAATAAAGGAATATTGTATTTTACCACATAAACAATAGTACGTTTATACTGATAAATAAAGCAATTCGGGCGAAATTATTCCCTAACCATTCCAAAATATTCGAAAATGCGTTTTCCAGTTTTCACTTCTGCTGGCACTCCCGTCGAGCAACCAGTTTTGTTTAGTGTCGTCGCGATTGCATTAGTGAGTAAGTGAGACGATACTATCATAACCCTGAATACCGTAATGTAATAGGGGTTTATGGTCAGTTAGCTACTGACCGAAAACCCATTTCTATAAGGAGGATAAATTGCTTCTGCAAAGGATTGTTCTTAAGTTTAATCGCTCCATATAACAAATCATCAAACAGGGTGTAATGTAAGAAATTCTCATATTTGTTACAGTGCCTACGGCAATTGGTTCCCGGGCTGCAAACCTCTCATTCAACAGGCGATGGCGAAGATAATGAAGGCAAACCCTGCGTTATACGTGTTGAGGGAACGCATCCGTAAAGCACTGCAGCTGTACTCCTCAGAACCCACGGAGCCTTATCTCTCCAGTCAGAACTATGGAGAACTGTTCTCCAACCAGATTATTTGGTAAGCAATTTGTTTTTGATTGTACTTATGTATTTATGATCAATAGATAAGTTGACTGGATACTGGATGATTTTTGTCATACTAAATGAACTTTCATTTAGATCAGAAGTAAAAGAAACAAGCATTTATTAACCCAAAAATAATATACACACACAATAACTCTGGCCTCCACTCTAGGACTTTCCTCCTCCATCAGCCATCGCTGATTCGGCGGATGTGGCCAGCCAACTGTCACTTCAACTTGCTGACTCTGAGAGCTACGTCGCCCACTTTGGTTCGCCATCGAATTTCTTCGTTCCAGATTTGATCTCTTAGAGACATTCCAAGCATTGCTCTCTCCATCACTCACTGTGCGACTTTTAGTCTGTGAACCAGCCCAACGGTCAGCGTCCAAGTCTGCACCGTAGGTCATAGAGGAGGATGCACCGATTGAACAATTTGGTCATTAAGCATTGGGGTATATCTGCGGTGAGGATGTACCTCAATCTTCCCAAAACCTGCTCATTTCGTACACAAATGTATAATATCTATATATATAAAAGAAAGTCGTGTTTGTTACAACACCTATAACTCGAGAACGGCTGGACCGATTGCCATGGTTTTTGATTTGTTTCCGCCCCGAATAGCAGAATAACTCTTAAAAACATTGGTAAATTCTCGAAAAAATAAAATAAAAGAAAAAACATTTTCCCATACAAATGAAAGTGTCAGTTGAAAAAGGGATTACGATATTTATTGGTTGTCAAATATCAAAACGTCAAATCGATTGGTGTCACTTTTATGTCGCGAAAGTTGTCTGTGATTTGTTATGAAAATTTAAAAATGTCAAATCGATAGGGGTGAAAACGCTTTTCCCATGGGGTTCGAGCGCAAGAATCAAATCAGAGTAAACATCAAAAGAAATGACAATTACAAATCACCAAAATGATAAAACCTATTTCAAAACTAAAAAAAATAAAACAAAACGTTTTTTTTTTTAAATTTAACAATAAGAAAATCTTTATTTTTATGAAATCTTCAGTTTTTATGGATACGGGTCTTCCCTCAACCGAAGGGGTTTAGAGCGTACTCCAACACGCTGCTCAACTGCGGGTTGGCGGAGGCCAGTGTTTTCGAACCGCCTAAAGGCCACTGACTTAATTTAACGACTGTCATTAAATGATAACAACCGGGACCGACAGCTTAATGTGCCTTCCGAAGCACGGAGGAGCTCAAGATGAGCTAATGATAACAACCGGGACCGACGGCTTAACGTGCCTTCCGAAGCACGGAGGAGCTCAAGATGAGCTAATGATAACAACCGGGACCGACGGCTTAACGTGCCTTCCGAAGCACGGAGGAGCTCAAGATGAGCCAATGATAACAACCGGGACCGACGGCTTAACGTGCCTTCCGAAGCACGGAGGAGCTCAAGATGAGCTAATGATAACAACCGGGACCGATGGCTTAACGTACCTTCCGAAGCACGGAGGAGCTCAAGATGAGCTAATGATAACAACCGGGACCGACGCTTAACGTGCCTTCCGAAGCACGGAGGAGCTCAAGATGAGCTAATGATAACAACCGGGACCGACGGCTTAACGTGTCCCGGCTAAACCCATCCGTGTTACAGGCTACGGTCGACGTTGCTTAACTTGCGTGTTCAATTAGACTGACAGGCGCAATGACGCCATCGAGCTTCTCTATTATTTTCTACTATTCATTGTTTTAATTCTATAAAATCATAAATTTAGTTCAGCTAATATGTACCACGACATTCATTGATTGTTAGGCGGTACGAAGTTCGCCGGGACAGCTAGTTTTATATATAATGTGTCACATCACTTGCATAAGCTGTGTACGGATGTACGAACAAATTTGTTGCATATCATATAACAACTTTGTTTGCATATTCTTACTGCTAACGAATATTTGCTCGTCAAATATGTTTGTTCGTGCGTACACGGTTATAGGGGTTGTACCCAATGACAAACTATCCTATCGAACCATTATTGTGTTTGAAAGGTGAAATTTAATGGTCAAATCTGTTCAGTTTACAAAATTCAGGTAGAGAATGCAAATATATTATTATACAACAGGTTCGTGGATGATACAAACGTGTACCGAGTGACGATCCACAAGACGTTCGAGGGTAACTTGACGACGAAGCCAATCAACGGCGCCATCTTCATCTTCAACCCGCGCACCGGGCAGCTCTTCTTGAAGATCATCCACACCAGCGTGTGGGCTGGACAAAAACGTCTCGGACAGGTATATAAGCTAATGTATTTACACTTATCTTCCATACATATAAAATTCAACCTCCTACTGAATTAGCTTCATGGATAGCATGGATATACATTTATTTTGGTGTTATTTTTTTCCTTTCTTTTTAATATTAACGTGTCACATAGGAAATCTGAGTTCTTGTAAACAGATACTTTATTAGATGATTTATTTCGTGTCTCTGCGGAATGCTATACTGTTTTATTGTATTATAGCTCGCAAAATGGAAGACAGCTGAAGAAGTAGCGGCGTTGATTCGTTCACTGCCTGTTGAGGAGCAGCCCAAACAGATCATTGTCACCAGGAAGGGAATGTTGGACCCTCTGGAGGTAACTACAACAAAAATATGATTTACTTTTATGTCTGGTACATAATTAATATTTAAAAAAATTCTTGAAAACGGAACAGTTTCATTATTATGATATGATAGTTGTTGAAGAAATAAAAACATCTAGTATTTCAGATTCAGTTCGTCAATAAAATATAAAGTATATTTGTCTTGATTCTTTCACCACGATATTCAACTATCACGAAAGAGTATGATTTCTGACTACATCCGGTATAATTGACTTGCCGGTGCCAGCGGGACTCTTATTTCTGATTGCAAAACACAAGAAAACCCTAACCTAACCGAAAACCACCTCGAACTTTAGCAAATTACAATAAATTACATTTACCACAGTTTGGTATAAATTATTAATAAATTTCATTTGGTTACATTAACCTTAACACCCACAAATCCTATAAATTAGTCTAAATTACTACTAAATTAATGGGGTACCGTTGCAAACACTTAATATGTTTAAAAATGGTAGTAATAATCCGAGGATGTAAAATTATATAACTGGGCGACTATTAAATTTCGACTACACAATAGAAGAGAAAACTTCATCTCTTATTCCATCTAACTCCCACTTTGACGATTTTACCCGTAAGAGCCGAGCGTGATGGCCCAGTTTCATTTATTAACCGCAAAATTTGTTCACAGCTCGCTTAAACAACTATTCATTTCAAAAAATACAATTGTGTTATCGCTTTGTAGGTCCACTTGCTCGACTTCCCGAACATCGTTATCAAGGGATCCGAGCTCCAGCTGCCATTCCAGGCTTGCCTGAAGGTTGAGAAGTTTGGAGACCTTATATTGAAGGCCACGGAACCACAGATGGTGCTGTTCAATTTGTACGACGACTGGCTGAAGACCATATCATCTTATACTGTAAGTAGTAAAACAGGACTGGGAATCTATTTTTAAGTACTTAGTTTCTCTCATAAAGGCTACATGAAAAACCATTACAAATAATAAAAACATTTTTTGCCAATCTAATAGAAATAGATACATACTGGGGAGATCTCAGTTCAATTTTTAAAGCTCTATTACTGGAGCTTTAAAAATTTCACTGAGATCTCCTGTCAACCTTTAAGTATTATTAATATAGATACATTTTAGATACATTTATTTGCTCAAAACATGTGTAGTACAACACACAAGTACTTACATAAATTGCAAGTGTGTATGTCTGTCTGGTGGAATACTTATGTCAAAGTATGTTAAAAATGTATATGGGCTTACAGAGTGATATATTCAATAATATCTTATATGCGGTTCCGGTATCGTGTACCGCTTTCAGCTTGATACTTTGAAAGAACTGCTTGTGGAGGTTTTCTCAGGAGACTATAGCATGCGGTTCTTCAAAAAGAGGGTGAAAAGGTTTTTACAGGGTCGGCATCGCGCATCCGATGCCCCTGGTCTTACAAATGTTCATAGGCTACGGTAACTGCCGAGCCATATGCTTGTTTTGCACCTTAGTATTTTACCTGATCTTTACCTGATCAAGCGGGGTCATTATTTTATTTATTTATATATAATCGTAGGGGATAATGCAAATGGTTTGAAATGATGAATCGCGTAGGGGTCCTGAAACCAGAGAGTCCCTGTGCTCTGGGGACGGACGGTGGCTGCGCAGACGTCGATCGCGTACTGGCGTGGCGCCGCTCGTCTGAGACTACGCTATCTGATCAAATATTGCATAGAAATCCCTAGCACATTCCAACGGAGTTAGCCTCTGTGATCACACCTAATACCGGCACTTGGCGAATTTGTGCAAATATTTCGTTTTATTGATACAAATTATTGACAGTGACCACAGCTCAGTAAAATAAACTTTATCTACGTGGTACAGAATTCATTCTGTTCATTGGTCTAATAACACACATTTTTTTTATACCACTAAAGAGGGAAACAAGCATACGACCTGCCTGATGGAAGGCAGTAGCCTATGAACGCCTGTAATACCAGGGGCTTCACACTCGCGTTGCTGACCATGTAAAAACCTCTTCACACCCTTTTTTTTGAGCATACGGCCCACCTGATGAAAAGCAATTTTGTTACTTGTAAATGTGTAGAAGACAGGCTTATGTATAGTATTTTATTCTAGGATGTTCTCATTGGGCCAATATAAAAGAAATTTAATTTGGAGCATGTCCCTCATCTAATTCCCTCAATTACTACTCGTAATATTTATATGGCAGGCCTTCAGTCGTCTGATCCTTATCCTGCGAGCGCTGCACGTAAACACGGAGCGCACCAAGGTGCTGTTGAAACCCGACAAGACCACACTGACGGAGCCCCACCACATCTGGCCGACCCTGTCCGACGATGACTGGATCAAGGTTGAGGTGCAGCTCAAAGACCTCATTTTGGCGGATTATGGCAAGAAAAACAAGTAAGTTATTAATTATTTATATTTAATCTTGATCCTATGAGTTTTAGCCTGTAGATTTGCTCGACTATTTCATAGATCGTGTAGGGTGCGTTTTGTTGAATAAGATTTTATTTTCAATCGGTTATTAAAATTTCGTCTAATAAAAGATTGTAGTTGTTTCGTTTAGACAGAACATACGCTACATACAGCCAACAGATAGACAACAATATTTTAAATATGAACATGACACAAACGAAATAGCTTGAGAACCTATTCACATACATTTCTCCCGCATCTTGTTATTTTGATATGGTTATTTAAAAGTTTCATGGATATATGCATGCCTGATTGATTAACATTTTTTCAGCGTCAATGTGGCATCACTCACCCAGTCTGAGATCCGAGACATAATCCTCGGCATGGAGATCTCGGCGCCGTCAGCGCAGCGACAGCAGATCGCGGAGATCGAGAAACAGAGCAAGGAACAGAGCCAGCTGACAGCAACCACTACGCGAACTGTCAACAAACATGGCGACGAGATTATAACATCAACCACGAGCAATTACGAGTCGCAGACATTCAGGTGAGCGGACAATATAGAAGACAGTATAACTAAGTTTTTAATTATTGAGTGGAGCATGCGAAACGCTTATACCTACCTTATATTTATACTTATACCACCTATACGCCGAAAAGTCCTTTTTGGAAATGAATAGGCTAAAACCACGGTACCCATTTTGATGTAACTTGTCACAATTAAAGACTTCTGCATGCTTGAGGTTTGTGTCAAAAAACGAGCCGTATGCTTGTCTGCCACCCGACGTAGTATAAAAAAAACAGCGAATCTACTCCCTCCACTCAACCTCGAATTCGGCCCCGTGGGCTAGAATCCGGCCTAGAGTCTTGCTTTCTGTTTTGAGTACTAATGCTGTTAAATTTTCAGTTCAAAAACTGAATGGAGAGTACGAGCAATTTCTGCGACCAATCTGCACCTGCGAACAAACCACATCTACGTGAGCTCGGATGACATCAAAGAGAGTGGATATACATACATCTTACCAAAGAATTTGCTCAAGAAGTTCGTCACTATCTCTGATTTGAGAGCACAGGTAAGATTCTATCTAGACATGATGAATAACGGGAATGTACACTCATCACAGATCTTTACATTAAAATTGAAAATGAAATTTGGATTGAATCGAAATTGTTTTTTTTTTTTTCATATTATTTCATAATATAGCCAGTACAAACAAGCAATCATTCAAGTTATTACTTGCATATTGTGTTATTATTATTAGATTATATTAGATGAGCTCGGTGGTCAAATGGTTAGCAATGGCTACTTTGACTCCGAGGTCGCGGGTTCGATCCCCGCACAAGACAAATACTTGTGTGTAAGAACATGTCTGTTTGTCTTGGTCTGGGTGTTTTCTATATATTATTATGTTTTCTATATAGGCATCTGAACAAACTTCTAAAATTCTAAAAACTATCAGTAACATAAAATACATAAAACTAGAACGATCTGCGGTCTCAAAATTCTAATAACTTATGTCCGACGTGTTTTATGGTCGATCAAAGTTTGGTGGGAAAGTCCATTTTATAAGTATGAAATTATAAAAAAAAAATATTACCATTGTAGAAACAATAAAAGATACTATAACTTTTCTTACGGCACTGGCTACATAAACGCAATATTTAACATGCTGTCGTACAAATTTCTGATTTAATACATATAAAATAGCGTATCGTGACGTCATAATACTGTAGCCTTTTGTATGGAGCGTTTTCGGGATAGTCCAAAATTGTGATCTTCAAGTATCTCGAGAAGTTTTTATGCTATCGAAGTAATTCTTTCGCCTATAGCTATATTATTGTGACGTCTTTAAATAACAAATCGAAAAAGAAAATGGTTGAGATGCCAATTGTTTGTGCAGATCGCGTGCTACCTGTACGGCACGTCGCCGGCGGACAACCCGCTGGTGCGCGAGGTGGTGTGCGCGGTGCTGCCGCCGCAGTGGGGCACGCACCAGCAGGTGCACCTGCCGCGCCAGCTGCCGCGCCACCCCGCGCTGCAGCACCTGCAGCCGCTCGGCTGGATGCACACGCAGCCCAACGAGCTGCCGCAGCTCTCGCCGCAGGTGAACACACACTACTGCCTAACACACGGCATGGTGCAACCAGACATTGCATGTCATCATATGAAATATATTGGCTGTGTGGTTTCCCGCAGACTAGAATAGAATCACTCCGTCTCTTCCCGTGGATATCGTACAAGGCGACTGAGGGAAATACATTATCAAACATTGATCAGGCCTCCCCCAACCTGTCTGGCCAGCATGGGGAGTATAGGCCAAATCCTCCTTGCTCCTCCGTGCTCCTGTAGTGGAGACTAAAATGACCTGATAATGATGATATGAAATATAAAGTTAACAAACAAACCTTTATAGGGACAAGACCAAGACATTGATTACCACACAGTATTAAACCGTTAAGTCTGAGGACGGAAACTGCTTCCTTCGTAGTTTTACCAATTGAACTATAATTATTTTCCGAATGGAACATTATGTGTGCTAATGGAATGGAATGGTTAATGCCTCTAATGTTAATGGTCGTTAAAGGCCTCTTACAATCGCACCGCTTGCCATCGGTTATTTCTCACACATTAGTACCAAAATGGCTTGTATATAATTCAACACCAGACTAGGATTCCCAGTAGTTCCAGAATTGCTTCTTCACACTTAATTTATACAATTAATTCACTGACGAAGTGATATAACGAGAAGTGTAGATTTTTTAAAGTCTATAACGCGCGATGCCTTGGTGTTACAAGGGTTATGCACCTTTGTAACACCATCTATACCATAATCTATGGCGATTGCAACCTTTTTTTGGTCCCGGTTGTTTGTTATAGTTTTTATATACCTATGGGTGTCAAACTTAGGTAAGCACAGAATTGTAATACTATTTGACATTATTATAAATAGATATTTTATTTCTTTAGGACATAACAACCCATGCTAAAGTAATGGCAGAAAATCCATCATGGGACGGCGAGAAGACGATCATTATCACGTGTTCGTTCACGCCTGGCTCGTGCTCCCTTACGGCATACAAGCTCACACCCAGCGGGTACGAATGGGGCTCGCGGAACACAGACCGAGGAAACAACCCCAAGGGATACCTGCCCAGCCACTACGAGAGGGTGCAGATGCTGTTGTCCGATAGATTCTTAGGATACTTCATGGTTCCATCGCAGGGAAGCTGGAACTATAACTTCATGGGTAAGTACTAATACCAAGAGAGTTAATTAGGGCATAGTGTATTTTGTAAGATGCACGACTGGGAAGTACCGCCACGTCACAGATTACCGCAGTCAAATAACGATTCCCTTGAGGTTTGTTGTGTTCCTGCGAGTGAGTGAGGTCGTCAGAAAGGAAGGAGTTGCTGTGTCGGCAGCGGGGCTGGTGGCGGTCGAGCGATATGTAACGTTGCGAGCGTTAATATGGCTACGGTAACCGTTTTATATTAGACGGGCCGAAAGTACGTCTGCCACCCGACGTAGTATAAAAAGATCTATAGATAGAATAGATGTCAAATTGACGCTTACCGCGCACTGTAACGTTAAATTTGTTGAGTGAAGCTGATGCGCTGGGATTGTAAAATGGATATATAGGTATCTCCAATGCCAGATATGTATATCAAAAAGTCAATGGGATGGGTTTGTTTCTCTCGAGCTCTTTCGTGCTTCGGCGAGCATGTTAAGACATTGGGGTTGGGTCCCGATCTTATTATCTGAATGTGTTAGTAATTACACCAAGTTAGTGGCCTTTGGGCGGCTTGATAACACTGTCCTCGATCAACCGGCAGTTGAGCTCTGAACCCCTTCGATTGCAGATTGACCAATATCTAAGCAGTGGGATGAATCTATCACACAAGGTTATAAGTTGATGCAAATCTATAATAATGTATGTTCGCAGGTGTTCGTCACGACCCGAACATGAAGTACGGCGTGCAGTTGGGCAACCCTCGCGAGTTCTACCACGAGGTGCACAGGCCCGCGCACTTCATGAACTTCGCCGCGATGGAGGACGCCGCAACGCCAACCATCGCCGCCGACAGAGAAGACTACTTCGCCTAGTGATTGATACTTATTAAATTCTATATTTTCCATGTTTGTTTGATCTTAATTTGAAGTTAAAAACTTGTATATAGATAATAAGAGAAATAAATTGTAATAATTTTATGTTTTTTTTTTTGTTTAACATCATGAACCGTAAATGCTATGCGTAAATCGTTGGGTCAATTCAGACTGATGTGGCAACGAACTTGCGAACAGAAGAATGAAATTTACGTAAGCATAATGACCACCACAGTGTAGAAGAATGGGCAACTAAAATGGCCCCTATATTGAGATAGAGGAGCACGGTGAGTAATTGTTCCGCCAAATTGTTCTCTCACCACCATTTCACATAATCGCCCTGTGTCGGGCCTCAAGTGGATCATGACCTCCTGGGCTGCTGATGGGCGTAAGAAAAACCTTAACCTGAACGTAGCGAGTGAGGAGTTTGTCTTCTACATGACGAGCTCCGAACTGGAAGGCTGGATCCACCCTTACCTGTGTAAATAGTAATCTAATTGCCGAAAAAATTCGGATTCGGTGGTGGCGTCGCTAGTGGACGCAGTTTCATAGTAAATCTATAAAGATGAACGCACACTTATCCGAACCGAAGGCTCCGAACGAAACGATTCTTAAAATTCTTTATGAAATCTTATCGACACCTCGCACATCTATCAGCGCCGAATCGTTTGAATCCGGAAGAGCTAGTAGGAGTATCGAATTTAAAAATTATTTTTATGAAATCTCGTTTTCATAAAAATAATTTTAAAATTCGATACGTAAGGCGCGTTCGACTCGGATAAGTGTGCGCTCATATTTAGAGACGAATTCCTGTGATTACGTTCGACTCGACGGCGCGGCTTCGACACCGCAACGTCATCAAAGAAGTGGTTATTTAAAACTGAAAATAATCACAAATTTTTATGCATAACCAATAATTGGTAATAAATTATTTCCGATTGCGGTACTTATCACTAAAAGTCACAGACCTTTTCAGAGTTTTCGCTACCTACACGTTAAAAGCACTCAAAAACTACAAGATGTTTTTACTGCACTACAATACATAACCACAAAGAACTAATGCATAAAATTACTGGAATCGCTGTCGAGTTGTTCCAAGAAGTACTGCAAAAAAGCATTATATTTGCACTATCGGTTTTGCTGTAGAGTTATTGAGGAAATAGATTTTTTAATGTTTTCCTGAAACCTTTATGAAATTATAAAAATTAACTTGATATTGGCAAAAGTAATTTTCGACTGAAGAGTAATTGCCAGAACGAAACAAAGCAACAAAATGACAGCTGAAAGTCAAATTGACAACCTCAAGTTATTCATTCCAAAGTTAAACGTCAAAAATATTGTTCTGAGGGTCTGTCTTGAACGAAATCTTATTTTTTTCCATTGTTTAGAATCTTGGTGAGATAAGTACTTATCTATTTCAAATTAAATTAATCTCCATTATTTTCAAGCAAATATGGCAGATCATGATGAATTCGAAGACAGCCAATTCCCTGATAACGACGAATTTGTACAATACGTGACGGCCGGCAACCTCGCACAAAAAAACGGCGCGAAAGTAACTATTTGGGGAAAAGTTACTAAAGTTTCAGCGAGCGAAGGCTTCTTCATAAAAACCGTTGACGACCAAGAAGTTCTGATAAGATTGAAACGGCCACTGGATGAGCCATTGGAGGGATGGTACGAGATCTTTGGTGTTTCGCAAGGCAAGAGTGTTCTTTGTGATGAGTATGTGCCATTTTCCGAAGAGATGTGCAAGAATATCGATACAGAAGGACATAAAGGGCTTGCGAGGTTACTAGCAGCGCTCGACGACCCTTGGAATCTTGGTGATGATGGATCTAATTTGAATGGCATTGAACATATGGAATAAATTTAGTTTTAAGGTTAAATGAGTGGAGAACACCCCATAGGGTATTTCTTTGTGTTCCAAATATTCTTATAAGTAATTGAATGTTTATGTTAAGTTACATACAAGTTACATGTAATTATTACTGTCTTTTAGGTTTATCAGTTGCTAATTTAAGGTCAAATACTACTCTTGCGAATGATGTGCTAAAATCAGCACAATCATAGTGTTTGGTTGTCCAGTTAAGGTATCAAGCTATTCAGTCAACTTTTCTTATTATATGATTCGAAATTTAACAGACAAGTGAGGACAACCTGACCTCTGATAAGCCGATACTGTTGTATGGCATATAACACAAACCTCTTTTGCCAATCTGCAGTAATATATATATTTTATATAAAATTAGATATAACTGTAAGTTTTAAAATTGTGAAAAATATTAAGAATTCATCTGAATGTAATTAAAACAATTCCTAGTCGCCCCTGAGGGGACTGACTCTAGAGGCAAATTGGAATAAAAATTCCCAGTAGCCGCTGGCGGTGACTGAGTGTTTATTCCCATTTGCCTATGAAGGCAATAAAGTAGGCTTGCAACGAATAGTATATTCGGCCATACGCCGTATACCGAATATTCGGCAAGCTCGCTGACCGAATATTAGGCAAAAGTATTCGGCCGGAGTGTGACGCCAAAACTTGTATCGACCGATTGTTTCGCGCTCGTTTGTTATAATGTACTCGCCGCGCGGCCTAACAAAATATTTGTCACCGCCAGGAAGTAGTGTTTATTCAGAGCGTCTTTTCTCCGAAGCTGGGATGGTCTACGAGAAAAAAAGAAGAAAATGCAAAAAAACTTGTCTTTCTGTACCATAACCTTCCCTTATAAATTTTGATTACTGGTTATGACAATAATTCAGATGCATTTTAAATCTTTAAATTTTCTTATAAAAGAAGATTATGTACCTGTGTTATGTTCCAATGATTAGTTGATTGGTACATAACACAGCACATAATATTTATAAGAGAAATACAAATATAAATATATAATGAATCGATAATTTCTTTTATTTTACCAATTATCTTAGTTTAGCAAAATATGCATATTACTTAAGTATTCGGTATTCGGCCGAATAGTATGTAGATATTCGGTATGCGGCCGAATACAATAAAAGAAGCCGAATAGGCCGAATACCGAATAGTAACCGTATATTAGTTGCAAGCCTACAATATAGCTAAAATATTCTAAAGCTATTCTAGGTTGGTAAAATACCAATGGTGTAGTTTACGCTAGACGGGCCATGTATCAAAACTTAGTGGTGGGCCCTTCTACCTACCTTCAAACACTTCAGGGATGAGGGGGTTCTTCTATCTAATTGAACCGAATATGGTGGGGGCCCTTGTAGCCCAGAGGCCCCATATCATTGATACGGTGGTAGCTACGCCCCTGTAAAATACCCATGTTAGTGAAATTTTGCCCTTATTTACCACCACACCTTATTTACTTATTTACCACCTTTGTCCCCTGGGTGTTCCATGGAAAATAATAAGTTTTCAACGTCTACCTTGTTATATTATTAATGTCAGCATCTTTGAAGGTTAAGTAACCAATATAAAATAAGGGGCATTCAATGGTTCATTTGAGAGATGAGCCGTGGTAAACTTGTCACGGATTACCCAAGTGGTCTCAGGAGGTGGACGGTGATAGAAAACGGAAATTTTCAGTGTCAGTGTATTTATATCCATGTCATTTATTCTATTCGCTTCAAAAAATCTACTAACCAACCTACTGTTATAATAAAACACTATTTAAAATTAATTTTTGTTTATTTTTTAGTTTATTAAACATACAACATGCTTACCAGTTATCACATTTACTAAATTAGTGATTCCATTAAGATTTTATTAATAAAAAGCAGTCAACATGTAGATAAAAGTAATTTTACCAAAATTTCAACCTAGCTAGGTAGACTTCTCTTGCCACTTTACTGCAAACTTCATCAATATTGTTAGGGCCATTTGCAACATAATCACTATAGTTTTCCGATTTCGATTGGAAATATCCATAGTCTTATCTAAAAAATTATAGAATACATAAAAGGGTCATAAAATGTTTTTCTTGGGTTGTATCCAAATATACTCTACTAGAGCTTCGTTAATCCGCAGTTGAGCAACATGGTACATGGTATAATACGCTCTAAACCCCTTCATTTGAGGGGAGACTCGTATCCCAGCAGTGGTATGAGCATGGTTTGATGCAGCAGCATACTAGAGATAGAAAATGCCCAATTAAATAGTAAGTCAGTTTTATACTGACCATTTTGTATGCAACCATCGATATGCAACTAGCTTGCGCTCTCGATCTCGACTACTTACGCGCGAATCCCGGTATCCCGACGGAATTTTCAAAAATTCTTAGTAGATCCTTACGTCATAACAGCTACTTGTATGCAAAATTTCAACTCGTTCAGTTCAATCTTCAGCCTTCATTGTTAGATCAGTAGTTGTCTTTTATAAATACAGACACATTATAGCTAGATACATCGAATTAACTTAGTTTTAAGATCAGTAAATTTATTGTAAAGCATGTTTTACAAAATATGAATCTTATACTAATTTGAGCCTATGACGCTCCCATCCAACATTGGACACGAGGATAGGCTCGTACGCCTCCGATCTCCTTGCTCTTCTTCTGTAGGAACTTCATCCGCTTCTCGTGCTGCACAGCGTTCGAGAGAGCACCTTCTATGCAAGTTACCGGACGGTTTCTAAAACAATAGGAAATATCTTAGAATGGGTAGGTCTGTATCAATTCCTAATTGTAGACTATTATAACTCCGTGTAACTACTATAGGCCCCAGGGAAAACTATTTGCAAAAAAAAATAGAGGATCGTGTATGAAGGGTCACTTATTGTGCTGTACCAGAGAGGTATTTTCTCTCAAACTGTTAGGATGTACCTACCTATTTAAGAATAGATGAAATGGGTCACTCACAGTGCGCTTGTCACTCTTATTACGTATGGTATGGGCCAAGGCTTCCCAACCAAGGGCGCACGCCCTCCTTGAGGGGCGTAGAGAAATGTCAGGGAGGGCGTAATAGGTACGTTTACATTTCCGAAAAAATTCTATTTTTTTATATTTTTTTATGTGAGAGGGGGGCAAAGGAGCATGTGGGTCACCTGGTGGAAAGCAATCACCACCGCCCATGGAGACCAGCGACACCAAAGGGTCCCGATCCGTTGCCAGCCTTTTAAGGAAAATGAAAACTCTGTTCTTGAAGGCACCCATGTCGTAGTTGTTCGGAAATACCGCTGAGGGAAGTTGATTCCACAGTTTCACTGTTCGTGGTATAAAATGTCTTAGGCTTAAACGATCTACTAGATCGCCAATTATCAAGATATTATGGATGGAATTTTAATTTATGGCGAGTTGTACGATAGTGGAATTCATTTAACGAGTGGATAAATTAAATGTTTCGACAAGTCGCAACACAACGTGTGACGCGCATCCCCGCCCCACCTTCCCGCTTGCATCCTTGTATCACTCGTAAAACAATTGCGTGCCGTACTCGTTTCTGTCAAAAAAGTGTTTCTTATTTTTTTTTTAACTTATTATTTTTATTATTTTTAACTTGCATGAAAACTATAAGGCATGAAAACATTATTTTTAGTTCGTGGAGGCTCGGCGAGATAAAGGTTGGGAAAGCCTGGTATGGGCTATGGTATATGCTATGGTATACTAATCAAGGTGCAAAAATCGAAGAGTTAAGATTGAAGTGCTCTTAGCTATCGTTTGAGATTTGTATCAGAGGTACAAGAGAACAAGCTGCCGCTCGCCGGTTTTTGCACTGGTTTATTGGAAGACCATTGGCACCAGTAGACACCACTCTCCTCCGTAGGGGTTTCATGTTTACACATCATCATCATTAGCCTGTATCTATCTAGAGTTGGATTAGTATAGCCTTGCTCTGGTGCCTTCCACCATAAACGATACATCGCCTTCCGCACCTAGCTTCTAGGGGTGGTTTCTTTGAGGTCATTCATTCCTTAAATGAGATAACGTTTCTTCGCTCTAAATGGAGACTTATTCTAGGATTTTCCTCCCGTCACTGATTCAGCAGATGAGGCCGGTCCACTCTCATTTCAGCTTGCTGACGTTGAGAGCTAGGTATGTCAACAATAGGCTTGTTGCCCATGTCACAAAATTATAAAAACTCTCTATCAGTAACGTAAAATACATAAAACTAGAACGATCTGCGATCTTAAAATTTTAATAACTTTGTACGACGTGTTTTATGTTCGGTTCGGTCAAAGTTTGGTGGGAAAGTCCATTTTAAAGGTATGAAATTATAAAAAATAAATATTACCATTGTAGAAACAATAAAAAATACTATAACTTTTGTTACGGCACTGGTTACATAAACGCAATATTTAACATAGCTGTCGTACAAATTTCTGATTTAATGCATATAAAATAGCACGGTGTGACGTCATAACGTGGTGGCCTTTTGTATGGAGCGTTTTCGAGATAGTCCAAAATTGTGATCTTCAAGTTATCATATCTCGAGAAGTTTTTATGCAATCGAAGTAATTATTTCACCTATATTTATATTATTGTGACGTCTTTAAATAACAAATTGAAAAAAAAAAATGGGATACAAGCCTATTACGGTTCGCAATCGAGTTTTCTCGATTTATGAGTAGATTTGGTCCCTAAGGCATCTTAGGGGACGCAAACAATACTCTTAAATCGTTCGTCTTTTAAAAAGATCACGGGGATAGCTTTCTACATCGCTCGCTGTGCGGCTTTCAGTTTATGAATTAGCCTAACCACCACCAAGTCACCAAGTATCGGACCAGGGGCCTTACCGCCGAAGCTGAAGCCGATTATCATCGGATTTTTTGATCCCGAAAATAGATCTTAGGTTTAAGTTAATGCTAAATATCATCAGCTTAGTCGGTAGAGCTCTATGGTTTCTACCAGCTAAGTTAAACACAATAAAATGTCGCCAATCTAAGCTAAAGTTTGAATTTCGCAATCAAAAAATCCGATGGCAATCGGTTTCAGCTTCTGCGGTAGGGCACCTGCTTCACTACCACCACAGAATAAGTAATAGTACTACGTACAGAGTGGAGTGGCCACTCCCTGCCGCTCTTTCGTGTCGACCTCACCTCCCCTCTGAGACAAATCTGGAACATTGTATGGCGCCGCACGCACACACGCTCATTTACGCCTTGCACAGACGTCATTGTTTATGTAGTATTTACCGACACGACATTTGTATGGAGTGGCCGCGGTGTGCTACCACGCCACAGAGAATAAGTAAGAGCACACGAAGTTACTTAAGATTAAGTAGGTTTCATCCGCATATACGTACAATATTTTCACGACGCCATCTGTCTTTTGCACTACTGACTGCAGCTTCATGCTGAGCGGCCTGTCCTTCCCGCCGCGCAGCGCCAGCTCTGTCAGATACCGTTTGATGTACAACTTTAGTTGTACATTCTCCTTCGCCAATTTCACCTTTTCGGCCCTTAGACACAGAGTCTGGACTTTAATTCTGTTCACTTTCAGTATAAACTTGTCCATTTTGCTGTACTCTTTACATTCGTTCTGTGTAAAAATATAATATATAATTAATTAGGCACCTATTACATCTTTATAACTAAAGAGACATCTCCTGGTCTGACAATCAAAGAGTATATTATTCTGTGACAATAGTGTGATGAAAGTGCCTTCGCTTCATTAGCATTTATGTTGGTCTAAGGGTTTTCTAGTGGCAAAAATTAAGCGGTACTCGTATATACATTGTTTTTGTACATCAATGGGTATATAATGATAAAAATAATACAGCGTTATTTACTATACCCAGCAGTAATTTTTAATTAATAAATTGGAAGATACCATACATAATAATAAATAGCCCTCCGGCAGTTATCGCAACCATATTTCAAAACTAGTTGCGATGGAAGAATTTAAGTACATAAGTATATGTACAGGTATTCTTTAACGCTACTGAGTGCGGTAAAAAAAAAATATTTGTTCGCAACTAGACGACATAGGTTGTAATAAAGTTTCACAACCAGTTGCGATCAACCAGTTTATTTTCTTGGTTTGGCAAAATCAGATAATTTATTTATTAATTTTTTATATTTAATAAATAGTTTAATATGCAGATAAAGTTCTGAACGATTATTGCTGTGAAAATGGGTGAATAAGAACAATAAATACAAATAACACCAGTATCCAACGCTACGTCACTTACTAACTTGATGTTATACAGTCATTTCTGTCTGCAGGTACATGTTTTGATTTATGAAAGCTAAGTAAAAAAGAATATGAAGAGATAGATAATGAAACAGACTTAGCTATTTAAAGATGATTTAAGAAAACAGCAGAAATGATATAAGTAGTTGTCGTACGTATAATTGTGTACGTATTTTTTTTTATCAAAATAAAGCCTTTAGTTTTATTTTGATAAAAAAAATCGTACACTTTAATTATAGCACCAGCATAAAAATTTTTTCCTCCACCCAATTTATACTACGATAATAAAAAAATCTTCTAGCTAGCTGGGCAACTCGGTTGCAGTAGTTGTGGAAACAATGCCGCGACGTGAAGCGACTAGGTGACGTAGTAATTTTTTATGATTCTCTTTGAGGACAGTAGAGCATCACTTTCTGTTTTAAAAAAATAATAAAAAAAAACAAAGGTGGGTTTACTTCTTCAATCATCGAGACAAGACGAGCTCGGTGGTCGAATGGCTAGCAATGGCCACTTTGACTCCGAGGTCGTGGGTTCGATTCCCGCACAAGACAAACATTTGTGTGCATGAACATGTCTGTTTGTCTTGGTCTGGGTGTTTTCTATGTATTATAAGTATTTATTTACAAAAAAAATGTATTTAAGTACATTTATCAGTTGCCTAGTACCCATAACACAAGCTTTGCGCTTAATTTGGGACTTGATGGCGCTGTGTAAATTGTCCAAAAATATTTATTTATTTATTAAATCATAGGCATAGGTTAGCTACTTACAATCATAGCACCGTCAAGGTTCTCGAAGTCCACTGGCTCGCCTCCGTCGTCTCCGTGGGAGTCCTTCGCCAGCATGTCGTCATCGTTACTCTCATACTTCTTGCATATCGCGTCAAGTTGTAGAATTTTATTTAATGTCTCTTTTACTTCTTCTAAACGCTGAAAGTTAATATGATTTTTACCGTCAACAAAATAACTAAACCGCATTACGGATAAAAAAACAGTTTTCCTATAAGTCACTTAAGTTATTATTAGATTTCAATATATAAATTATATTCTATTTATATTATATATTATATGCTACCATAATGGCATAATATTTAATACATCTTTTCTTTATCCACTAGCGTATTATTCTTTAGGTTTGATGTCTTCAAAATATTGATCCATCTTGCATCATCATCCATCAGCAGCTGCGATATTGGTCGGGAGTACTGCCATCAAATGGAGAAAGGACACAATTGCATTAAAGACTTCGGGCCAATTACAGCCTTTCTCTATATGAAGAAGGTGAGGAGGAGGTGGTGTTTATACCTTGATAGTTTCGGGGCTATTTGCTGTGTTGTCATACGGAGAAAGCAAGGTTTAAGCACCACCTTCTCCACACCTGCTCTTAAAGGGAAAATATGTTTTCTACGTATGACAGCAGTGCAGCTGCCACGGGCTAACTTCTGCAACCTACTAATGCTGGAGTCCAAATACTACTGTTATATTAGATTACCTACTTCAATAGCACCATGACTTGCGTCCACCATAATCGCCAATTGCTCGTTCCCCCTGCTTCTCTCATTTTTTGAATCTTTTTTCATCTGCCAGTACCGTTTCGTTAGTTTATCTTTGTGATCCGCCATTTTTTTTAATTTCATGGTCGTTGTACTCGTTGTTCTGACCCACTCCTTTTGAAGATTGAGGAGTAATTCCTATTTGAGAGAATTTAATGTTAGCTTTATACACATTAGCTAGTGCCAACATTGATAAAACGATTATGTCTCATAAGTAGAGTTAACATAGTAATTAACTTCTTTATTGTTAGTCTTCTCCGACAACGATAATAAAGTATTTTCAGTCTCTCTAGTAATTAGATCTCTTGCAACACAGTTTTGTGTTTTCTAACACCAATAAAACATTGAACAAATTAAGGGCGTGGCCTACCTATTTTGTTACCAAAAACAAGCAAAACATATCCAAGGCGGGCGGAAACAATCGGTGATATTTCATCGTTGCTTGCGAACATTGGCTGGCCCTCAATGTTCGCAAGCAACGATGAAATATAACCGATTGTTTCCGTAAGTAGAAGTTTGTTTGTGTTTAGAAATTGTAGGAAGCAGTCATAGTCTGCAATGTTTTTCATTAAATGTTAAGCAAACATGTTTTGTTGAGTGAGCATGATTGATTTGTGAACAGAAGTTATGGTTGGTGTAACTGCGACCGATTCTAATTGGTTCTAAAAATAGTTACTTAGATATGTATGCACATCAAACCACATTGCTTGCTGATTTTGCCTGCAAGGGCATGTAAATTGAATTACCCGGGCGTTCACTTTAAAATGAATACATCATCCAGCGTAATGAAGCGATCAGTAATGGGTGCCATACAAATTTTGTAATTCAATATGGGTAGTGACAATAGCGAGAAGAAAATAGAATGACAAGTCATTGGATTACCGTGTTTAGATAACACTACGCACAGTATATGTAATAGTTCTATAGTTAAATTCTTATTTGTAAAAATAAATTGTTTTTTTTCTAATAAAGATTACAAAAGTTTTTTTTAACTTTTGTATTGCAATAAAAAGTCATTGCAATACAAAAGTAAAAAAATACAGGACCTACCTATATATGGTGGGCTACCTGGCTTATCTGTCCAAGGTGTTATATATATTAGAGTTTATTCGAAAAAAAAAATGAGAGACCAATTCTCGTAATTATTTTACGATCTCAGGATTGAATTATGAATTGACTAAAATTATATACTTACTTGATTTCGTTTATTATTTATTAACAATTCTTGCAGCTAGCAGGGTAGGTACCATTATTAGTTTGGCAAATTTTTGGTCACATTTCGATTTAATCACACTAACTAAATTTTGAAATTTTATATTGTGTTATGAGAATATCAAATGTGACATTTTTCATATCGAGATTCGAGACTTGATCGGAACTGAATTTTGACTATATTGTAATTACGAGAATTGCCTCTCGGTAAATGGTCGAATGGCTACTTCGACATCAAGGGTCACGGGTTCAATACAAACATGTTTCGTTTACAGTGACATATCTGTGGTGCTCTCGTTTCCTATCCTATAAATAATATCTAGTAAGTACTAAAAAAAAGTATTTCCCATATTATATTTTGACGTGATAATGCTGCGAAAAGCATGACTCATTGTAACGTTCCGATAGAGCCGAGCGTGCAAGCGAGAGCGCGGAACAAGCGATAGAGAGGCACGATCGGCCTAGGCGTTCGGATTGCGCATCTGTCTCTCTTCCACTCCATCGGCTAATGTTTTCTTATGACGTTATCACGTAAAATTATCGTCCGTAAATCGACTTTACATACAACCAATTTGTTTTATACATAATAAGTACCTACCCATAGAACAATGCTTACTTTGTTTGGAACTTGAAGATTTTTTTTTGACAGATAAGCATACGGCCCACCTGATGTGAAGCGGTTACCGTAGCCATATTAACGCTCGCAACATAAAATATCGCTCGCGCGCCGTCACCCCCGCTGCCAACGCAGCATCTCCTTCCTTTCTGGTGACCTCACTAACTCGCAGTAACACAACAACCCTCAAGGGAGTTGTTTGGCTGCGGTATTCTGTGAGGTGGAGGTACATACCCAGGTCGGGTAGCTTACAATTACGCTCCCTACATCTCTTTTCGCCAGAGCTTCGTTTGTCAGTCAGCAGGGTGCACCGCGTGCAGGTGAAGTTGGCTTTGGTTCAAAGATGTTGATGAACCACATACACCCCAAAATATTTATCAAATATAAAGATTTGTCCAGAATTATTTATCTAATACTCGGTTACAAAAATCCTGGACTGATTTTGTTGGCTTATAGCCTATCACACTTACAGTAGCCTGTTGTATTTGGAATTCATTTCTCGCGATATCCTTCATGTAGAAGTCGTCTTTCTCACGAAGACTTTGGTAGTGCGCCATGATAGGATTGTGTTGTTCCAAATAAGAGTTGTACACGTCACGCAGCTTCGCCCAGTACGTCTCGATCTCGAGTTGCTTCGGGCGACAGAATGTGCGCATCTCTTCGGCATGCTAAAAGTAAAAAGTTTTTGGTTTATACTTATTGGATACAAAAAGAAGATTGAATGATATTTTAACGGTTTCAACTATTTGTAATCTATATATCAATACTTGAAGCAAAAAGTTTGTACCCCGTTTTACGAAAATTGCGCGGACTTTCGCACACTTATACTTTATATAGAGAAGAAGTGCACAATGCTAATATTTCTTTTAAGTTATGCATAAAAATACATTAAATCAATAAAAAAAAAAATACACACATTACCATGTATATCACACACACACGCATATATACCTACTCTTTTATTTATTGTTAAAGTCATAATTTAAATTAATTATGGTCTAATTTCGGTCTATAGGCGACCACTAGTAGTTTTTAATCCTATGAACTAAATTATTAAAATATGTGTAAAGTGAAATAGTTTGTCTATCCATCACAAGCTCCTGTTTGCAAGATAGCTTGGCTATGACACGTGCCTGGAGTTTACTTCGTTGCTCAAAGGAATCTCACACAATCTCAATGTCTCTTTCTATCTAATTTGCTGAATATATAAAAGTAATTCTTAAGGAGTATAATCGATTGAAAAAAAAACACCGCTAAAAATATTATATCTTTAGACCTATGATATGACCCAAAAGGATCTAAGAGTAAAATTTGTATGTCCAGCCGTACCCAACTAGGATTGCCAGGTGTCCGGCTTTAGCCAGTCTTTTTTTATAGGACTAGGGTGGCGAAGCGTACGACCCACCCGATGAAGTCATCAGTCATCGCAGCCTATGGACATGTTTGGCTTTTTACGGATGTGTCTGGCCAAATATTTTCTCGTCCGGCTTTTTGACAGGCAGATTGCCCCGCGTGTCATAAATCGAACTCAAGTAAAGCCGCGAGGCCGCAACTACTCGCTACCCGAGCTAGTCAACACAACATGTAATAAATTGTAATACCTAAATCGTATTTAATTTATCAAAATTATTTCCGTATCTCCGGCTTTTGAGGTAAAAAGTCGGCTGAATTAAGTTCGGTATTTGTGTTTTTGATCCCGGCAACCCTACACCCAGCATAGAATGTAGGAATTTATAGAGTTCTATGTTTTTAGATTTATAATAAGACCATTTATTGACCCTGTGCCCCGCATCAAATCTCGACACTAATACATCAACACGACGAGTTAAATCCGCGATTTCCAATTGGTCACATCAGATTTTCCTGTAATTACCACAGGTTATTTCCGTTATTGAGTAGAGCATGTGCTTCCTTCTGACGTTGACGAGGTTGACAAGCTTGTCACGCCGTGACAACCGTGAATGGCACCCGACGATCACGCCTTTGTGTCTGCATGTGTACTCTGTATACTCTGATGCTAACTATATGATCTGCACGCTAAAAGGAAGTGCGCCAATTGGTGCTCACACCTAAATTATTAGTCTCCCATACATGTTAATGCCAGCTCGAAGTTTGGTAACACCTAAGAATATCCACTAAAATTTCTTTAGTTTTAATGTCGTCTCGTCAAGCTTAGTCAGTAGCCAACGGCAACTGACTTGGCTTGAAACTTGCAGGAGCGGCTGTGGCCAGTTATTTTCTGCTTGCAGCTTGAAAACACTGGCCTCCGCCAACCCGCAGTTGAGCAACATGGTGGAGAACGTTCTTAACACTTTCGATTGAACGGAAACCAGTATTCCAGCAGAGGGATGAGTAGGGCTAGATGCGGTGACCGCTTTATATCACGCGGGCCGATGCTTGCCTGGGACCCGAAGTTGTATAAGAAAAATGCAATGCTAGAAATAGTTGAGTGAACAGAGAGGATCAAACTAATAACAAAAGGTAGAAAAAAGTTTACTTCATCAAGTTCCGCTGACTGCCACCAGTCACCACTGCCAACCAGCACCTACTACTTCAACTCGATTCTCAAGAAATTAACCATTCATGTTACATTTTCCTCTCAGTCGCTCCGAGCATTCCTATTTTTTAATTTGTTTGTGTTTGTGGCAGTGCAAGCCTTGAAGTCAGATGTCAAAACTCTTCGATATTGGAAGTGTAAACCTTTAATGTTAGATGTCAATTGCAGTTAATTATGGAGACCGCCCTTTAAACTTGCGGTGTAGGTAAATGTTTTTTTTAGAACAGAGACCGTACCCGCGGCGGACCTAATTACCGCTCAAAACCTTTTGCAATGGAATATTATTAAAAAAAATTAAAGAGTGCACATATTTTTAGAGTATGTTTTAGATAACGATTATCGATATTTGGTTGAAAGCTCACTGTTTTGACCTTTTGTGTGGTGTGCTCGGGTAGTGAAGCGTGGATTCCATTATATATGGCATATATGGCATGGTCCGTGAACATTCATAGCTAGTTTGTGACCACCGCGAAAGTAACTATGTGTGTCGTAAAGTATTATGTTTTTATATTCGCGCTGTATATTGTAAACTGTTATGTGAGTATTTATATCATAAAAAGTGACATTATCATTTAATTTTACATTTTGAGTTGTTGTTTTGTTTGTAAATAAGTTACCGATAGGTATTCAGATAAATATCAGAATTGAATTTATTTCTTACAATACGTAAAAAGTGCAAATTTTAAGTATAGTTATTCAATTACACAGGCTTTGAACTGCCGTTCTGATGGAGGCCCGAAAGAAGAAGATTTAAAGAAAATTTACGCTAACTGCTTGAAGAGGCAAGACGGCAGAAATTCAAACGATACTCGAAGATTTTCCAATGATCAAGACTGGAACGAACCTCGTGGTTATAATCAGAGAGATCAGTGGGATAGAGATGGAAGGGGCAATAGGGATAAAACGAATAACAGGGATGATAGAATGGGTGTTAGAGATAAGTTTGGTGGAAAAGACAGAATGGGGAGCAGAGATGATAAAATGGGCAGAGATGACAAAATGGGCAGAGATGACAGAATGGGGGCCAGAGATGATAGAATGGGCAATAGAGATGACAGAATGGATAATAGAAATGATAGGGTAAGCAGCAGAGATGAAATGGAAGGCAGGGATGATAGAATGAATAACAGAGGGGATGGAATGAGAGGTAGGAATCATGATGTGACACGATATCTTGGTGATGGAACAGATAGATATCATTTGAACATCAGAGATGATTTTCAAAACGACGACTTTGGAAGCGTATGTATCATGTTTAAAAAATTCCATTCGATAACTAGACATCGGTAATTTAATTAAATTATTCAACGCAATAGGAAAAATAGGATAAGCAAATAAATATAATTTCCAGGATATGTCTCGACATAACTACTATTCATCAACTCAACCTTCCCGGAGATTCAGGCGAGATAGGCACAAAGAAGTGAACTCCGGCCATCGCAGCCAATATAACCCCAATGCACAAAAGCCGACCGAATATGACGACAACTACCGCAACGACGATAGGAACTTAAGCAGGAATTCCAGTAAAGACGAGAGCAACAACGCTTGTGCTTTACACTGTTTCCTCGAGCATTTAGAAATGGTTAGTAGAACTAATGCTTTTAGCAATTTGAACGTACAAAAAGTAGCAAATTGTCATGAAGATATTGGATAAACTAATAGGCTATCTACTGATAGGGGAGAAAACTTACGATGGTTTATTCAATTCCAGATAGGTGATAACGAAATGCCTGATAAGTATTTGGTAACTCACGCAATTACAAAAGATGTGAAAAATGAGGATTTGAGAGATTTTCTCCAGGAGTCAATAGAGGAATGTTTTCAAATAATTGACAATGGTGAGTATGAGTACGTGAATAAATTAAAATATGATTTATAACATCAGAACGCCCATGGCTTAAATAACAACTTTTTTCACGTGGTTAGTTTGCTGGAAATGCACAATCTAGAACATAGTATAATATACTAAGGGCTCAAGATTTGATGCTCATACAGGTATAAAATTAAAAGATACCGATTCATAGGTGTCGTGTGGGTATTTAAGTAAAAGCTAAACACTGCACACGCTACTAATAATCGACACAGAGAAGTTAGGAGTATTACTTATCAAAAATATTCCAATGTTACAGAGAACACAGAAGATAAATGTGAATTTTCCAAGAATCTAATGATGTGTCTATCTGAAAAGGGGCGAGCTAATTGTGACGACTGGAAAGACGATTTGAAGTTTTAGAATTAACAACTACTATTATAATCATATAGAAGAAATTTGCATTATTTTATGACTTATATTTTGTGATATTCTTAATAATAAAAGTATTTTATTAATTCTGATATTTGGCTATTATTAATCTAATATAAAGTTTAATTAAGTTACAAAACCAAAATTAATTAAAATCCTAAAATTAAAATTAATTAAAATATCTTAAATATAATTTAAAATAAAATTAATACAACTACTAACATTAAAAACTAAAATTATAATAAAATACACAGCTAAAAAAAAAATATCATTACCGATATTAATTGTACCGACAATTTGTGGGTATTGTTGCCAAAAGGCTCGCCACATTTCCACGCTGTATAGCGATGGAAAAAGTATTACATATTTTAAATTTACATTCAACTAAATCAATATTGTTGTACTTTACCTCGAGTATGGCATCGTTTTTAGCCGTTGCTCTTTGTAACTCTTTCTCATTCTTATATCCTTTAAAATTTCGATCTTGTATATAGGTAATCAACTTCAGCTTCAATTCAGCATTGTCTTGCCTCTCAGTTATTTCTAATTCTTCTTTATCCCAATTTTCTAGAAGGGTGTTCTTCTGGAAGTCATATTCGTATTGTAATTTGTCAAGGCGCTGTGTACCTACACCTGTAAAAGTCAGTTTTTCTCAGCAATAGTAATAAATATTAGATTGAAGTAGATAAGGAAATACTGGAAAACAACGGATTAGATATTGCTTTGCGGCACTAGACACAGATGATGTACCTATCTCGAAATTCTTATTATATCACTAAGATGGCAGACAAGCATACGTCAATCAATCAACTCAGCAACTCCTTATATCCTGATGACCTCACTCACTCGCAGGAGCACAGCTCTCAGAGATGGCGGTACTTCTCCAGTCGGACAAATTAAAATCACCCTGTGCCCTACCTCTTTTTCGTCAGAGTCTCGTTAGTAAATTAGATTAGTAGGGTGCACCAGGTGTAGGTGAGGTTGGCTTTGGGGTCAAAGACGGTGGTGAGCCTATAACATCCCAAATATAAATTAGGGTGGATTTTTTGATGAGGACACATTGAATAATTGATAGATTTGTGTGGGTACTTAGGAAGTAACTAAGAGACTCCGTGTGAGCCTGGAAGGCACGTCTATGCTGGTCATCGGAATCTTCGATGGCTTTCATCAGCGACTTCAAAAGACGATCTTTGCGCTCTACCATAAAGTTGAAACTTGCTGACATGCCCTGGAAATATATTTTCATTGTAAATAAAAAGACAATTAACTCTCGAAGTTATGAACAATTTGGGGGAAGAAATTGAGGGCTGGAAATTACAAAGGTGTTAACTATTCAAAATTTAATTTTGTGTTTTTTTATTCACAAAGGTGGTAAATGTATATGCCAATAACATTACAAAGGGGCTAAGCCATTACGTTCATATGTTAGTTCCTATCCTTTCGCAAAGATGGCACTGGTGTCAATAAGGAAGTAGTTTTTCTTACAATGGTGTCAACTGTCAATTATAGTCTGTGTGATATTTTTCGAATTTTTTGCGTGGAAAAACGCTACAATGGATGAAAATAATCGAAAAAGGCGTAAAAACGGCGAAGGAACACTTAAAACAGAACAAAAAAGGAAGAAAATGAGGGGTGAAAGCTACTTGACGTGTAAAAATGACCTTATCCCACCAAAATTGCCCCCATCATCTGAGGTATGTAAATGGTAGTAAAATCATGATTAAACACGATATACCCATATTATTCTTGTTTTTCTCTTTACAGGTTTCATGCAAGTGTCTTTATGATTGCAAAAAGATATCGTCTGATTTCAAACTTGATCTATTCAACAAATACTATCAACTTGACGAGAGTGGTCAAGGTACCTACTTATTCTCGTTAATAAGTATGAGACCAGCTAAAAACCACAAGAATACTGGCGTTGAAGTAAGAGACACTGTCTATTATAATAAACCTGATGGTTCTGGAACACTGTGGAGAACATGCGAGAAATTTTTTATGGAAATATTTTCACTTAGTCGCAAGCCATAAGGAAAAAAAAATATACTGAACTGCATGAAAACATGGTGGTTATGCACATTTTGAGATTGCATATCTATGATTATGCAATCTCAAAATGTGACACAAGACACCAAAGCAGTAAAAAATATTTAAGTCCGGAGTTAAATTTATATGGAACAGATTAATTTTTTTGATATTGAAAAAGCCGCTGACGACTTAATCAATACAAAAAAAATTAACATTTCCAAAGCCGTATGGTTAAAACTTGATTTTAAAGATCCTGGTATGGTGTATATGAAAGAGAACAAGTATATGAAAGGGTGTAAATGATTTGCTAAATTTAAATATGGAAGTTTCTAATAGGGTAAATACTACACAAAAAGAGAAAAAGTCTTACTTATTAGCTGTGATAGACTATTTACAAAAGGACGAATACAAAGAGTACTATAGGAATTTGTGTACTCAAAAATAACTAAAGATACAAATAAATACATACTGTTATACATACATACAAATAACACTTTTGTAAGTTTAAGAACTAAGACAGTTAGCACCTTTCCATGGAAATAGGCTAACTCTTTTAGCACTTTTCTTATTATTTTGTGTTTAAAGTGTTATAAAAATAAAATATTATAAGTGACATACTATTTTAATAAGATATACATATAGAACTATGATTCCTGGATAGAATTTAAGACAATACTTAATGGCTTTGGAGTACTTTTTTCTGAATAAACAGTTTTTTCTAATTTACTTCGTTTTATGTCTAAATCACTTAACCCCTTTGTAATTTCCAGCCCTCAATTGTGTAATACTTTTTATACTCGGGTGGCAGAAATACGACCCGCCAGATGTAAAGCGGTCACCGTAGCAACATGAATATCGCTCTCACTTGCTAACGCAGCAACTCCTTCCTTTCTGGTGACCTCACTCAATCGCGGAAGCTGTGCTCTCCGAAGCTCGAAAACAGGCAGTCTACGATCGACATTGCTTAACTGGCAGGATCGATAAGACTAGTGCACCGACACCAGTGAGCTCCTGAACTTTTCGTGTTCCGCGGTCCTATGGTGGGTATAGCACTAAAATTAGCGGAACGCGAGGGGTTAATAGTATATTTTACTGACCTGTATATCCAAAGCCATTTGTTTGCATTTGATTTTTCTTAGAATGTAACGCCATTCTTGGTTTAATTTTGCTGTGTTTATACGGCTGTATGCTTCTTCTTTGTCCAATTTATTCTGGAAACGTAAATAATAGATAATTCCACATGTCGTCGTCGTCATCGTCAACCAATATTCTTACCACTGCTGGTAGGATACTCCACCATGCTGCTCAACTGCGCGTTGGCGGAGGCCACTTATTTCAAGTCCATTGACTTGACTTATCGGCTGTCATCTAATGACAACAGCCGGGACAGAGCAACAGCTCAATGTGACCTCCAAAGTACGGAGGGACTCTAGATAAATAAACTTATCCATGGACAAACCACGGTCGACGTTGCTTAACTTGCATCATCGCAGATTAGACTGACGATCACGCAAGTTGAGCGACGCCATAGAGCTCCTCGAATTCTTCCGAATCCACATAAATCTAAAAATACAGAATTTGATAAAGTTTAGACGGACTCTTTCTACATATATCGCACCGTTCGCTATCAGGAGGGAATTCATCCTTACTCATTGGAGCTAAATATGGCCGCGCATTATTCCAGAGAGGGTTTCGTTCGTGAACTTTTAAGGTGTGGAATGAACTCCCTGCTGTTTTTCCCCGAAGTCTACTAAGTGGTGATCTTCTAGAAAGACCTCTGGTGTTGCTGGTGTCCATAGGCTGCGATAACTCTTTGCCATCATACAGTTCGTATGCTTGTTTTCCGTATAAGTAACAATAAAAAAGGTTCTCTGTTATTAAGGTCAATTTATTAGGCTGTCATACTGATGGTAGGTTATTTCAAATTTTCAGAAAACTGAACTCGTTCGATGTCAGAGTTTCCCTCCTTTTTCAATCCGAGGCGCACTTATAGGTTTTAAAAAATAGTCTTCCAGATGCCTACCATATTTTTAAAAGAGACTATTCTAAAGAAAATATCCGAAGATTTCGCCAATATATACAAAGTTTAAGTTGGACACATGTTTATAAGGAAACAGATCTAAATATCGCTTTCAATGAATTCTATGATTTGTTGTGCCTCATTTATAAACTCTGTTTTCCTAAAGTTAAATTAAAAATTAGGACAAAAGTCACACCTAAATGGATATCAAATGGTTTACGAGTAAGTTGTAAAACAAAAAGGCACTTGAGATATAAATATTACACAAATAGAACCTCTCTAAATAAACGAATATATCAAAAATACTGTAAATTACTTAAAAGATGTATGATATTTGCACAAAGAAACAATAATAATAAAATAATTAATAAATCAAAGAATATTTGTAAGGACTCTTGGAAAATTATCACTAATGAAACTAAAAATAATTATGAACCACAATTCATCGAAAAAATATACCATAAAAATAGAGTTTATTCAGAACCTGCTGATATTGCAAATAAATTCAACGATTTTTTTGTGGAATTGTCGAATAAAGTATCATCATCTACAAAGAAAAACCTAACTGTCTTATCACAAAAAAATTCAATTTTTCTTAAACCATTCAGTGCTGAAGATGTGTATTCTATAATAATGACATTAAATAATACAAATGCTGAAGGTCATGACAACTTATCGACAAAAATAATAAAAGAATGTGGCAAAGAACTGAGTCCTATTTTGGCTCATTTAATAAATCTATCTTTTGAAACTGGAAGTTTTCCTGAAAAATTGAAAGTTTCTATAGTAAAACTTTTGTATAAGAAAGGTGAACGAACTGAGTTAGGTAATTATAGGCCTATAACTCTCGTCTCAATCCTATCAAAGGTATTCGAGAAATGTATGCTTAAACGTCTTACAGATTTTTTTCAAAAATACAATTTGTTACGAAGTGAACAAAATGCATTTCAAAAAAACAAGTCTACAGTACTTGCAGCTTTTAATTTAATTTCAGATGTCACTTACAATGTAGATAAGAAAAATTTGACTACAGTATTAAGCTATGACATGACAAAAGCCTTTGACATGGTGTCTCATGAGATTTTAATTTACAAACTACAAAGTTATGGTATAAGAGGCCATGCACTTGATTGGATCAAATCTTATTTGCAAAACCGCTCACAGTGTGTTGAAGTCAGTAGGTTAAACAAAGGCAAAGAATTAGAAACATATAAGTCGGATTATAAGTCAAGCAAATTTGGAGTTCCACAGGGAAGTGTCCTTGGTCCTTTACTTTTCATATTATATATAAACGATTTGCCAACAGTTATCCCATATAAAAGTGTTTTGTTTGCAGACGATATATCTGTAATCGTTGCAAGCAGAAAAGGAGCAACTGTTAACGAACATAAAAATGACATATATAATACAGTAGATGCAGTAATACAATGGCTTGCGGACAATAATTTAGTTATTAATATGGACAAGACTAATTTTATAACTTTTAATGAATTAAATAATGAATTTAATATTAATTATGACGGACAAATTCTACGGAAGGCTGATAAAGTGACATTTTTGGGAATAATTATTGATAAACAATTAAAATGGAAGGACCATGTTGACAAAGTTTGTAGCAAAGTAAATAGATATGTCTACGTAATTAATAGACTACGCAAAGTTGCCACGCAAAAAGCAGCATTGACGGCATATTATGGGTATGTCGAATCCGTTCTAAGATACGGTTTGATAATATGGGGAAATAGTGTGGATGTATATCGAGTATTTATCGCTCAAAAGAAATGTGTTAGGGCAATTTGTGGTGTGTCATATGACGATTCATGTAAACCGTTATTTTCACAGCTAAAAATACTTCCGTTTCCATGTATTTACATCCTCGAAGTAGGTAAGTTTGTAAAAAAGCATATAAACTTATTCAAAACTGCAGCAGATGTATACTCACGGAACACAAGAAATGGCAGTCGATTGGTTTATGATCATGTTCCAAGAACCACAATGTATCAGAAAAACTGTTATGTAATGTGTATAAAAATATACAACAACATCCCTGATACAATAAAAAATCTGCCTTACAATAGATTTAAAAATACGCTTTATGACTTCTTATTAGAAAAAAGATATTATAATGTAAATGATTTTATGACAAATAAGTGAATTTTGAAATGAACAACTTAATAGACTTCTACCCTAATTGATGACATAATTATGATAAATGTATAATTAAAATGACATGCAGTAGATCTTATTGAATTCTATAGAACATTGGTAGACACTAATAATTAATGACAAGTACATAATATTGTCTCGTTTCTGTAAATTAAAATTTGCGATAGTTGTCTACAACTTCTAAAATGAAATAATATCTCATAAATTATTAGTTTGACAATTTATATTATTAAAATTTGCATGCTATAAAAGTAGCTAAATAAGAAGAAACTATATTTACCATAATACCTTGTTACTACCTTATTTAAATGGCAAATAAATATTCATTCATTCATTAATTCATTCATAGGTTTAGTATTTTGTCTTTGCACCCGAGCCTAGCTAGTCGAAATAGTTTAGTTTTTGGAAACGAAGAAGGGTCTCGGTTACAGAACTAAGAGTTTTCGATAAGCTTAAAGACAAACAAACAATAAAACATTCTCGTCTCTATAATAAAATAGTCTCGGGATAAAGTGTAACCTTGAAAGGGGGTAAAAATAGACGAAAAATTATCGACAAAAAATATTAAAAAAATTGTAAATATACGTAATCTATTTTTTTTTATGAATTAAGATTTCAATTTTTTCACTAAGGACTCTATGTATATTGAAAAATTCAGTGAAAAAAAAAATCATTTTTTTCACTAAAAGTAGGTATTGACAGTTGTTTTTTTCACTAAACAGTTTAGGTATTGACAGTCCATTTTTTACCCGACTGCGACAGAAGGAGGGTTATGTTTTTCGAGAGTATGTATGTATGTAATTGTTTGGCACGCTCTGCAGCCTAAACGGCTGGATGGATTTTAGCTTGAGAGGTGTCGTTAGATTCGTATTTGCTGTGAGAGTGACATAGGCTACATCAAATATAAAAAAAATCAATATGGCGGCTGTGAGCCGCAAAATTGTCGTTGCAGTAATTTTTTTCTTATACTAATATATTTGATATATTAGTTTTTGCCTGCGGCTTTGCTTGTACGGAATTATATTATTGTTACGCGTGATTAATAAATCTATTGTAGGTGCAGTTGATTTTTTTAATTAACTTATAACTTGTTTGCTGGCTATTTAGTATCTAATTCTCATTGCTTACTAACTGAGGCGATTGCTTTTTTAATTTCAACGAAATCCACATAAATATTATATACAGAATTTGATAAAGTTTAGACGGGTTACTTTGAAAGAAGTCGATAATTAACATAGAGTCCTTAGTGAAAAATAAAAATCTTAATTCATGCAAAAAAAAAAGAAAATCATATTTTAATTTTTTTCAATATTTTTTTTAGATAATTATCTACAGTGTGTCTAATACTGTATTTAGATCTAGGGTCGCGGCGCGGCGCTCCTCTTTGCTTTCTACTGCATATCAGGGCGCCATGCACCACGACGCACAATTTGGGAATCCCCTTTCTTTTTCCGAGCAGTGTTACCTTAATGAATCTTGCAATCAGCTCCCGTTTCCTCCTGCGAGCTTCTTCTTCTATGTCAGCTCGGTGCTGCAGGTACCTCGCCCGCTCCTCATCTGACATGCTCGCCAATTTGTTCCCTTTGCTTTTCTTCCCCATTTTGTACCTTTACTTATTAGTTGCTGTTGAAAGTAGAAATAAAATAACATATTATGTCTTCTTTTATACATTTTTTTACATCACGCTGCTGTGTGCCAAATAATCAAATGGTCTGCCGGAAGGACCCTCGCTGCTAATGCAGAACTTCATTCACTTGCAAGAACACAATAATCCTCGGAATGTTATTTGGCTGCGGCCTTCTGTAAGGTGGAAGTACTAGAGAGAGGTTCGTATCGTACATGAGTAGGTCACTTTCGCCAGAGCTCGGTAAGCCATACAGCAGGGTGCACCATGGACAGGAGAAGGTAGCTTAAGCTTTAAAGATGGCAGTGACCACTTGAACTTTAACTTCCCAAAGTTCATCGAAATACAATAACTTATATCGTTTTGCTTTGTTAAATAAAGAAATAATTTATATTATCATTATAATTACAAAAAAATAAGTATTAAAGCTCTTACTTTTTTCACGTTTAAACCACTTGATGCACCTTGTTATTCTGAGCTATAGAAATGACTAAACAATAGTTAGCATTGTGATAAGATACTAGGGTAGTTATAGAGTATTGAACAAACTGCGCCGCGGCAACAGGTGAGGGGCCGAGAAAGTTGGTGATAATTACGTCGTAGGGTGAATTAAAATGTCCACTCGCTTTGGATATATATCTATGGATATATATGAAAAAACATTTTTGCATTTCATACTTGAGGAAGATTAACTATACATACATACAAATGTTACGGCTAAAGGTAGCTGTCAACATAAACTTAAGTTATATTTGCTCCCCAACCGGTCTGGCCAGCGTGGGGAGTGTAGGCCAAATCCTCCTTCCGTCTAGGACGGACGAGAGAGGGTCGTGCTCCTGTAGTGGAGACTAAAATGACCTGATAATGATGATGATATGATCCAAAAGCAATAACAAGTCGAGCCTCGCAACCTAACCCAACTTTGTCCGTATGTAACGTGTAACGTATAACCGTACCACATACATAATAAAAATAGTATATAAAAACCGGCCAAGTGCGAGTGGGACTCGCGCACGAAGGGTCCCGTACTTTAAAAACTATAAAAACGGCAAAAAAACACGTTTGTTGTATAGGAGCTACCCTTAAATATTTGTTTTACTTTAATTTAGTTAATTATTTTTAAAGTGAATATATAACTAAATATTCTGTGAATATTTCAAGCGTCTACCTGTTGCCGTTATCAATATCTAGTAAAAACAAGCAAAAAAAAAAATCACGTGTGTTGTATGGAAGCTTAAATATTTATTTTATTCTATTTTTTAGTATTTGTTGTTATAGTGACAACAGAAATATATCATCTGTAAAAATTTCAACTATCTAACTGTCACGGTTCATGAGATACAGCCTAGTGATAGACGGACAGACGGACGGAGGGACGGACAGACGGACAGACGGACGGACGGACGGACGGACGGACGGACAGCAGAGTCTTATGGTAATAGGGTCGGTTTTACGGTTTTCCTTTGTTTTATTTTTTTATACTACATCGGGTGGCAGACAAGCATACGGCCCGCCTGATGTGAAGCGGTTACCATAGCCATATTAATGCTCGCAACATTAAAAATATCGCTCACGCGCCGCCACCCCCGCTGCCAACGCAGCATCTCCTACCTATCTGGTGACCTCACTCACTCGCAGGAACACAACAACCCTCAAGGGAATTGTTATTTGGCTGCGGTATTCTGTGAGGTGGAGGTACATTCCCCAGTCGGGTAGCTTATAATTACGCTCCCTACCTCTCTTTTCGCCAGAGCTTCGTTTGTCATTCAGAAGGGTGCACCGCGTGCATGTGAAGTTGGCTTTGGTTCAAAGATGTTGATGAACCCCTTACACCCCACCTTTTGTGTACGGAAACCTAAAAATGTCGTCTTCTATATTTCGAAAATGCTTAATTTATGTTGATAAAGTAATTAAAGCCCAAGAGATCTCTTGTATAAAAAAGGTAATAAATAAAAAAGGTTGCGATCACAGCCACCCGAAAACCCGAAATTGAGTTTTTTATTTTATTAAGGCATAGCGTTTGTTATCATCAACCTATCGATCTCAATAGACCGTGAAAGTGTGACGTTACCACAGACATTCCATATTGACTGTCTGTGGACGTTACAGGTATATTAGGGTTGTGGGCATACAAAGGTAGATCCGCTGCATACTTACAAATTCAATTTTAAGCATTACAGCCACTGACATTCAATATTGAATGTCTGTGATTACACTGATTACAGCAACGTGAGCACCACAGGTGAGCAGTCTATGCTTAGAAACCATGGAAACATAATATTTTGTTGAGCTTTTTCTATCGATTTTTTACTTTTTCTTTGACATTTTGGAAGTTGTGAATTGTATATTTTTATTCGTTTATAACATATCAAAACGTAGTGTATATACATATATTTTCTTTGATTGCTGTTATCATTTTATAAATATTACTGTAGTAATGTTTTCATATACTATAGCATATTACATTATTCACGGGTGATATTTACTCGACATTATTTAAAAAGTTATAGCCAAAATAAATAACTAAATGATCAATTTTCTCATTTTGACCTAGCGTTACGTTTACGTACGTTTTTCCTTTTCGTCCTGAGTATATATTATATTAATATGGAGACAGTTTCAAGTGGAACCCTGCAGTCTCCATCGACCTTCTCCGAAAGCTCCAAAACTGGCAGCAGTAAAACTCTTGGTGCTGAAGAAGGCGAAGAAAGAGACCTCAGCAAGGACACAGGTAAATACAAAATGTTTTGGATACTAATTTTATTTAAAAAAAGAAATAATTTTGTATTCCTACTCAATTTCTGTCAATGTTTATTCGGATGCCATATACTCTGTTAGACGCAGAGCAATAGTTCACGATCACGAGCACGACCCACTTGTACCGTCGTCACTGCCCATTTTCATTCGATGTATAGTCGATAAGAATGTATCATCATCATCAGTCAAGCGGTTACCGTAGCCTATAGACGCATACAATACAGAAGTATTGATTGTATGCGTCTCTTTGCGTCTGGTAACCTCACTCACTCGCTAGAACACAAATATCCACAAATATTGGCAAGTATTTGGCTGCTATTTTCTGTGAGCTAGATGTTCGGAGATTCTTCCACAGACGGACTTGACTTACCAAATTTCTCTTTTCCCAGAGCCTCGATAGCTAGCTTGCAGGGTCTACGGTGAGGTTGGGTTTGGCTTCAAAGATCTGTTAAAACCTCCTTTGTCACTGTGAACAGCCTGTACTATTCTAAATTTAATATTTTATGAAGTGTATTGACACTCATGTCTCTTTGACTCAATAAATTGCCTTACTGTGAAAATGATGTTATTATTTTCTCTATAATATAAAAGGTTATGGGCACCACATGCTGATCTGTAATCAATAAGGAAAAAGAAGGAAATTGTGCTATGGAGAAGTCACTACCATCGGCGAGCCAGCCGGCACAATCTTCCACGTCAAGTCAACACCAGCTGTCGTCGTCATCAGGTATATCTATTAATAAGCTCAATGGCAAAAACTTCAACACGTGGGCTTTTGCAATTGAATGCCTACTGACAGATCTCGACCTTTGGGATGTAGTCATTAAGCCTGTCAATGTTGAAGATCCTGACGCAAAACGCAAAGATGCAAAGGCGCGAGCAAAAATCTGTCTCACCTGTGACGAATCCATCTACCCAGTTATTAGATCGGCGACAACCGCTTTCGAGACTTTCAGCAGCCTGAAGAAGGCCTATGCTGATAGTGGATTGACAAGAAGACTGCTATTGATGAAAAGGCTTCTTAAAAATGAGTTCAAGGGGAATATGCAGACATACCTGAATTCATCTCTAGCTGTACAGCAAGAACTACAACAAATAGGATCTGGAGTGGAGGATGAATTCCTAGCAATCATTATGCTAGCAGGGCTTCCTGATAGGTACCAACCACTTGTCATGGCCCTTGAACACTCCGGCACGAAAATAACATCGGAAAGTGTAGTATCTGCTCTTTTACAAGAAGATTCGCGAACTGGTTGCATTCCAAGTATCAAAGAAAATAGACTTGTAACTACGGCAGCTCTACTAACGAAGCATAAGAAAAAAATGTTCTGCTCTTATTGTAAAAAAATTGGTCACCTGGTTTCAGAATGTAGGATTAAAAACAAGAAAGTTACGACAAAGGTTTATTCAAATAATACAACTGAATTTACACTTTCATCTTGTTTAATTACACCTTCATCCTCAGGTTCACAAGATTGGTTTTTAGATTCTGGTGCAAGCTCTCATATGAGCAACAGGAAAGATTGGTTCGAGTCTTTGGCCTCCCATATCGTTCCCGTAACAGTTGCGAATAAGGATCAGCTTCTCACTAATGGGAAAGGTACTGTAAATATAAATATTTCCGATAGTGTAAATAAAATTAGCGATGTTTTGTATATTCCTGGCTTAGCAACAAATCTTTTATCAGTGAGTAACTTAGTTACGAAAGGTTACGATGTATTGTTTACATCAAGAGGGGCGTCAATTACTTTGTCAGGTGGATGTCAATTGACAGGTAAAGTCATAGCGACAGGCTCTAACCATAAAGGAATGTTTAGGCTAGACATGGATAGATCGAATGCTTTTTATACGCTAACTAAAGAGTCACTAGTACTCTGGCATAGACGCCTTGGTCATTTAAATACAAAGAGTATGCAAGTTTTAAAAAATAAATGCATAGGCATAGATTACGACGGAACTTTTTCTGAGCATTGTATTCCGTGCCTACAAGGGAAATTATCCAAAAAGCCGTTCAAAAAGTCCGAAAATAAATCGAGTAAGATCTTAGAGCTAATTCACTCAGACTTATGTGGACCAATGAGTACACACTCGTGGGGCGGAGCCCTGTATTTATTGACTTTTACAGACGACTTTAGTCGCAAAACTTTTGGATATCTTTTAAAGTCAAAGTCTGAAGTTTTTAGTAAGTTTGTAGAGTTCAAACATTTGGTTGAGAACCAAACTGGCGAACGTATCAAAGTTCTGCGTTCAGATAACGGTCGTGAGTATGTCAACAACGACCTGTCTATCTTTTTAAAGGAAAATGGTATTGTCCATCAAACTACAGTCCCATATACTCCTCAACAGAACGGAGTATCCGAACGCGCAAATAGAACAATAATTGAGAAAGCCAGATCTATGCTTAAAGATTCTAATCTACCGAAAGCTTACTGGGGAGAGGCTGTAAATACTGCCATTTATTTAAAAAACCGCGTACCTACGCAAGCTTTAAAAAACAGAATCCCTGAAGAAGTGTGGGCTAAAAAGAAAATTAATCTCTCCCATTTGAGAGTATTTGGTTGCGAAGCCCACATGCTTATTCCAAAAGAAAAACGAACTAAGCTGGATTCAAAAACTCAAACTTGTATCTTTGTCGGGTATGCAACTGAAAGTAAAGGCTACCGACTTTTAGATCCGAAAAATCCTCGAACTATTATAATTGCGCGAGATGTAGTTTTCATAGAAAATAAATCACTACAGCAGTCTAGACCTTCTGAAGGTGAATTGGAATTCCCAACACAATCCAAAGAAATCTTTGTACCTCTTGACAATGAACCTGTTTCTTCAACACAACTCCAACCCTTGCCAAGTATATCTGTGATGCCAGCTAAGTCAAACTCTGAAAACTTGTCAGAGTCAGATAAGCCTGCTGCTCCTGCTCCTGCTCCTGAAGTCTCATCAGATATTTCTGAAGGATTAGAGCAAGCACCTGAATCTCAAAGAAGATATCCAATCCGAGACAGGCGCTGTCCTCAAAGATACGAGGAACTCCTCTACATGACATCAGATCAAGAGCCGGAAACTTATAAGGAAGTTATAGATCATAAGCAAAAAGAAAAATGGCTAACAGCCATGAAAGCTGAGTTTGATTCTTTGGAGAAAAATGGAACATGGATTCTTGTTGATAGACCCTCGGGAAGAAAAACCATTAAATGCAAATGGGTGTACAAATTAAAAAGGGACACATCTGGGAATATCACCAAATATAAAGCTAGACTAGTGGCGAAAGGCTTCACCCAAGTGGCTGGAGTGGACTATGGTGAAACCTTCTCACCAGTTGCTAGACTGTCGTCAGTACGACTATTATTTGCGTTTGCTGCTCATCGTGGGTTGGTGGTAGATCACCTTGATGTCGAAACGGCATTCCTTAATGGCGATTTAGAAGAAGAGATCTTCATGGAACAACCGGAAGGTTTCTCTAACAACGCTAGAGGCAAGGTATGTCTACTTAAAAAAGCCCTTTACGGTTTAAAACAAGCACCGCGTCAATGGAACGCAAAAGTGTGTGAGGCAATGCGCACATTATCACTCATGCAAACATCCAATGAACATTGTCTGTACTACAGAAGAGAAGGCAATGACCTCCTAGTAGTAGCTGTTTTTGTTGACGACTTTTTTGTTGTTTGTTCAAGTGACAGCATAAAAAATCAGTTCAAAACGGAACTCAGAAAAATGTTCATTATCAAAGATCTTGGTACTTGTAAGGACTGTCTTGGCATGAGAATTGAACAAGGTTCTGGGAACATATTTATCGACCAGACAAAATATATAGAAAAACTCCTTGATAAGTTCGGTATGACAGATGCCATTACTCTATCTACCCCACTAGAACCTGGCCTAAAACTAAATCTTCCGGCTAAAGATGAAGAAAATGCAGAAGTTCCATATCAGGAACTTATTGGATCTCTAATGTACATTGCAATTTGTACGAGACCTGACATTGCACATTCAGTCTCATACTTATCGCAGTTCAATGCACATTACGGGGGGGTACACTGGAAGGCTGCGAAGCGAATTCTTCGATACCTTAAGGGTACCAAAGACCTCCGACTGCATTTTCGACCTAATGCTCCATTCTATCCCCAAGGATATGTCGATGCGGATTATGGAAACAATCTTGTGGACCGACGTTCATTCACTGGATACGTTTTCCTAATGAGCGGCGCCCCAATTTCATGGGAAGCTCGCAAGCAGCGAACCGTCGCGCTTTCTACAACAGAAGCCGAATATATGGCTCTCGCGGAAGCTTGTAAGGAGGCAATATACCTCCAGTCGCTCATTAGTGAACTATTCGTCACGTGCCATCCCATCGTCATCCATACTGACAATCAGAGTTCAATGAAATTAGCCCATAATAATACATATCATTCACGCACTAAACACATCGATGTCAGACACCACTTCATACGAGACTCGCTTGCACACCATGATGACATACAACTTAAATACATACCTACACACAACATGATCGCCGATATATTGACTAAACCTTTGCCGAAACTAAAGCATTGTAAATGTACAAATAATTTAGGTTTAGCATAGGTTTATAGTATTTTTTGTGCGGTTTTTTATCATGTTTGTTTTTTGGTAGGAAGTTATGTCTGTATATATGGTTAAGTTAGCAAGTAAGGTGTACATAAAGTTCTTTTTATTGTGTTAGTGTACATTATGGTATTTTGTCCTTTGATATGTCGTTATATTTCTTTCGGAGCATATATAGGAAGATACAGGGTGTTCACATTGCGGGGGGGTGTTAAAACCTCCTTTGTCACTGTGAACAGCCTGTACTATTCTAAATTTAATATTTTATGAAGTGTATTGACACTCATGTCTCTTTGACTCAATAAATTGCCTTACTGTGAAAATGATGTTATTATTTTCTCTATAATATAAAAAGATCAAATGTTGAAAGAAAGTGGTACCTACTGAGAACCTTTTCAACATTAGAATTTTAAAAGGATACATATTATATATTCTGTTGTCCCAAATAGTAGAGAATGCTTTCAATGTTAGTGTTCCGCCTTCTGAACTCTTATTTTTTAGTGAGCAATATTTTTTTTAAATAAAATTAGTTATGTAAAATATTAGTACTAGTAGCACTCATACTGTAGTGCAAGGGCCTGTTTTGCTGATTAAACTTTTAAGTTACCTAGTTTGGGTGTCAGAGACTTTATAGGAAATTTGTAATAACGATTAAGTGTCAATAAATAAATTATTAATTATTATATTAATTAAATTCTCACGGTTTCCAATTTTTCTTTGCCACAGCCTCCTCACCCATTGATTTAGAATGCAGAATCCAAGCTGAACGCATCACTAAAATATTGGAGGAATGCATTTATAAGACTAAACTGGCACTGTGTCTGCCGAAACTGGTGCAAGAGTACCGAACGTTAAGTTCCATAATATCCAACGAGCATATGGATGATTTAATACTTATATTTGAACAGTATGACAACTCTCTTTTCTCTGCCAGTTTGTTAAACTTGGAAGCCATGGACGATATAAAAGCGGTGCGTATTTAATCATATACCTACTATTAAACGAGGTACTTATATATCATCATTCGCTTTTAACGGGACGGGGGCCCACCACACATTCCCACCACTGTGCCTCCTGTATAGCTAGGATTAACAGCGTCGATCACTAAAAAAGGCAATGAACAGTGACGTTCATTGCAGTCCCGGGGGTAAAACTACAGCTGCCTTGGAACTCACAACGAATTTAATCAGAAGAAATTAGTAGGAGTAAGAAGTTTTTCATCATTCGCTTATCCTTTTCCTATTATTTATGGTCGGTCAGTATTGCCATAGGTATTGCGTATAAGAAAAAGTGATACTGGAAGACCATTCATTTTTATTATCCGTCATCTCTAGTTATCCCTGGATTCTCCCATATTATCTCTCATACAATCAATCCATGGGGCTGACATATCTGAAATAGAAACAAGCCCCTAAAAAAAGATAAAAATATCTTTTTTTAGATCTTCCACTCTCCTTATATATTTTTTTACAATACATCGGATGGCAAACAAGCTTCCACCTGATGTATATTCACTCTCCAGTCTCATTCCTTCATTGTTAATTATATATAATTCACTATATAAATTATATGCTACGACGATTTCACAAATGGCCTACACGTTTGTCCTAACTATATCAAGTCAAATGTTCTTTTAATTTTAATATTTCATGTCTTTCAGGGTGACATTTCTCTGAAGAACCGATTAAACCCAGAACTGGGCCATCTATTATACATCATGCACAGCTACAAAGAACTAAAACCGAAAGTTGAAGAAATGGTTGCAGAGGTTGTATTTCGTGTACAAACATTATAGTGATTAATGACTTCAAAATATCTTTATCTAATTTATTATTTACAGATGAAAACGGAGTACTTAAAAGAACGAAACGTAAGTTAATGATTTTTTCTACTAGTTCAGCGGACGAACAAGTGTATAGACCGCCTAAAATGATGCGTTTTGCACGTGTCGTCGCGTCATCCTAGCGTACGCTTTTTGTTTGCAGCACTACTGTGCAGAACCCGCGTTGGTTAGTGTGGGCAGCCTGTTAGACACCGCTCCACATACAGCTGAGCCTTTTTGCTACACAAACTTCTCTGTATCTAATTAAGTGACGTTCTTTATTGTTATTGTATCATGTGTGTGTTTGGAAATAAATTTATTTGATTTCATTTCACTAATTTGTTTCAACAGGTTGAGCCTCCGCTTGGTCTGGAGTATCTGCTTACGTTGGAGCAATTTCGTCAGCTGATGATAAAGCAGATGGAGACCACTGCAGCTGAAGAACTGGCAGCCAAATTCAACATGAAAAAACTTGAAGCATCCAATGGGAAGCAGATCGAAGCTATTAAGGGTATTCTTTAGATCCATAGAACGGGCAGGAGGTGTAAGGCGGCCGCGGCGATTCCCTGCTTGTGTATATTGAATGAATGAACGAACGAATGAATGAATACTTATGTGATAGTATTACACTGTGAGCCATATCATTCAGCCAGCTGATGGCAAGCAAAATTATACAATTGTGCAGCATAAAGTATCGAGATTTAAAGTCAAAATCGTTTTCAATTATATGTCACATTATAATTAAAAAGGATGTCATTATATAATTTATATTGACATTATATATTGAACGCTAGATATACTAGATGTTCTGATGTGTTCATAACACAGTGAAGCTATGGCAGAGGGTGCCGCACAGAGCAGGGATCGCCGCACGAGGCATTATCTTCCAGGGGCCTTACCACAAGCTCTTAGCGCAGGAATAAAACTATGATGGTTGCGTATTTATCAATGAATTTCATTCATAAATTCGCAACCATGATGGTTTCATTCCTGCATTAAGAGCTTGTGGTAAGGCCCCTGATCTGTGGTATGTCGTAAGATAATCGATATAAATCATCCCAGATCCTTTTCAAGATCTAGATGTATAGAATACTAACTACTACTCTCCATACATTCTTGAATTTGAAATTTTTAATTGTATTTGAATTTCAAAGTTTGTAGAAGAAAAACGGTGATAAAGGGACTTGTTATATATTTTTGTATATTCTATTTATAAGTAACTAAATCAAAAGACATTAAATTCTTGTATTTACTTATTTATCTTTTGATTTTGTGGGCCGATTTAGATAAAAAATAAACACTGAACGTTAAAATCAAAGGATCATAGTTTTCAGTAGTTAGATTTTGAATTTTATCTTTGGTTTTTGCATAATGCACATACAAACATATTAAAAACGCATAGTTTCTAATATTTCGCCGACATTACAAACACCATGGTCAACATCATGCAGTAATCCCTTGACCATAGCGTTTGTGATGACACCGAAGTATCGGTATTATATATGTATAATAAATAATAAATAAATATTTCACACAATTTTTTACACAGCGTCATCGAATCCCAAATTAAGTACAAAGCTAGTGTTATGGGTACTAGACAACTGATAAATGTACTTATATACATTTTTTTTGTAAACTTATAATACATAGAAAACACCCAACCAAGACAAACAGACATGTTCATGCACACAAATGTTTGTCTTGTGCGGGAATCGAACCCGCGAAATCGGAGTCAAAGTGGCCATTGCTAACCATTCGACCACCGAGCTCGTCAACAACATATATACTTGTAATATATATATAAATAAATAAATATAAATAAATATTGTCAGACAAATTACACACCGCCACCTAGCCCCAAAGTAAGCGAAGCTTGTGTTATGGGTACTAGACAACTGATAAACATACGTAAATACATTTTTTTTTGTAAATACATACTTATGATACATAGAAAACACCCAGACTAGGACAAACAGACATGTTCATGCACACAAATGTTTGTCCTATGTGGGAATCGAACCCACGAGCGTTGGTGTCGAAGCCGCGTCATTGACCGATACGCCACCGAGCTCGTCGCTATATATATTTATATAATTTATACTTATAAAAATAAATAGATATTTAGCGGTGTAAGTACTGGTTTTACAACAGTAAATACAATTTATTTTCCCTCTTTTGATTGAAATATTGATAACTCACATGCAATTAATTTTCATATAGAATATACTAGAAAATTAAAAGAAGAAAACGAAAGCTTCGAAAATACTATGGCCCTGAAAGTAGAAACCATCGCGAAGTTAGAGCAAGAATTGGCATTTCTTGATATGGAATCTAATATTAAGTTAAAAAAGCAAATGTAAGTGTCTGTCTTTATCTACATCTACCTAATTTATAAATAAATAGAGTATTATATGTACAAGCAACCGTTAACTAATGACTGATCTATCAACAGACGGCACAAACTATTGAACGGTTTGCGTTGAAATTTCGCATGCAGATAGTTATTATGACGTAGGCATCCGCTAAGAAAGGATTTATAAAGAATGCCCGCGGGATACCGAGATACCACCGTTCGAAGTCGCAGGTAATACCTAATATAAAATAAAACCGGTCACCTGTTAAGTTTTTTTTTATCTGAGAGAGGGGCAAGTAAGCATATGTATGGATGGAAGTAATCACCACCGCCATCGGTGATTGGCAACTATTCACCGATCCGTTTGTGGAGCGTCGTGTGTGGAGATGAAACATTTCTCAGAAATCCTGATAATATTTTCCTGCACACCTAGTTCTTTATTAATCTCTTATCACATACATTTGCCTTAAAACAAATAGTTACAATAGTGTTTTATCTATCTAATTTACAAAAAAATGTTATTATTACAGCTTAGATTCAGATCGTCAGATGGTTCTAGCAACGCGAGCACATACAGTCAAGGCTGAAATGCTAAAGGAAGAAGAGATTGAATCAAGGGATACCTATGACACTATGCTGAAAACTCACTTAATTGAAGAGAAGAATCAAAGACAAAGAAGGTACAAATTCGTAGATTGTATATAAACTATAAATGAAATTGTGCTAGTCTCAATGAAGTAGGACATAGTAAAGTCAGTGACGTGAAGTGGCAGTGGACCACATCTGCTGTGTTAAAGACTACAGGTGGGAGACGATGGGACAAGGAAAACACCCAGTGTGGTTGCGTACGTAATAGCCCTGCCATACACTCGTCGAGTGGCGAGGGAAGTAGCGAGGGAAGTAGGCAGGAACGTAGTGTGGCCACGTTACTCGTCATGCCGCTCGTCTTGCTCTTCGTCTTGCCCATCATTCCCTGTTTTGTCGGTTTTTTGGGCGCGAGTCAAAGGATCGGCAACGTGAGTGCGAGTGGCCGGCCACATAATCGCCTCGGACGCGTTCCGCATCCGAGGCGATTATTACGCATATTTTTTAAGTCATTTTTTTAAAATCATGTCTGTCATGAACATTTCCCTATAAGAGCTGGTAGCAAAAAAGAAATGTTTGATGGCATCTTTTAGACCGTTAGTCCATAAAAAAAAGCTTCGTTTCGCTATAATAAAAATGCATATCGCGCATGCTGCCACAGCTTCAACGTCCATTGTATAGCAAAGGCAAATGTCCAAGTGCGGAGCGTCGCGAATAATTGCGCGAGTAGAGCAGTGTGTGAGCAGAGAGGGAAACATTGCGGCAGCGCGAGGAGCAAGGCGATGAGCAGCGCGATGAGCATAGTGTGGCGGCGGGGTAACGACAAAACATTAGCCGAGTCTCTGCTAGACGTTATCGCTAAAAGAACGCACGCAGAGGAGAATTGTAAATTAGTAGTGGAAGACATTAGGGCAGGTGTATTCCAAAAGAAGTGGTTAAGTTCAACTTGATGATATAATAAGTTCTGTTAATTGTCTGCGGAATTCTATACCGTGAAGAAAAGTCGATTTATTTGCTCCAAATTCAGTGTCAATTTTATTGTCTATACTTATTTCTTCTAACGATATTATTGTTTTCCAAAAAAATTCAGTTTTCATCTTTTCATAAATATTTTTTTCGGTCCAATCAGGTTCAAATGTGAGACACAGCTGCTGTCGTGGTTACAGAAGTATGATTTGGAAATGGGGGACAAACAGCTCGAGTTAGACGATATCACAAATATGTATGATGATGAAGTACGGAAAATTGAAGACCTGGAGGTTGTAACCGTTATTTCTATGTACACATTAAGTATACGCTATAAAGAGGTGTTTAAAATAATGAGAATAAAATCGTTTTTTTTAAATTGACCCAAAAAAAAAAACGGTTATTATTTACATTAAAAAAATTTGCATAGCACAATTAGAGTCACAATTATCTGTGTAAAATATATTTTGGTTTTTACAACTTCACACCCGTTCGTATACGAACGGATCTGAAGTTGTTACAATCAATTCATATTAACCGAAGATTTTTACTGATTTAACAGAAGAAAAAAATAACTAATATGTCAATGTTGTGATTAAGAAAATTACCTTTTGTTGAGAATTTATCAGTTCTAGTTGTACGCAAAGTGCTTCACTGCCATTACTAGAACCAAAGTCAACCTCATCTACATTAGACTCGTAGGGTACGGCACTCCACTAAGAACAGAGTAACGGGGGAAATACGAGATCTATTTTACTACAAAATATTTTTTCATCATTGTATTGTTGTATGTGTTATTTCTTTGAGTGAAAAGGGAATTAAAAACTATTAAGATAGTTAAAAAGAAGGTACGTTAAGAGAGCCATATGCGAGTATACCGTTTGGTTAAGGGTACCTAAAAATTACCAACATAATTTTTCATCATCAGATGTGGCTAGCAGAACAGGACAAAGATTACATTCCACTTATGGCCGAACGAGAAGCAGAATACCATCAAGAAATGACAGAGAAGATGAATAAGTTCCTAAGGGAGCACGCTGCGAGGGTAATTCAGTGCGCTTGGAGAGATGTCCTCGCCAATCGCGCGGAGAAGAAACGGGTGAGAAAATATACAGTGTGGGTAGTTTTAGCATGGAAGGAATATAATAGTCGAAGAAATATATTGTTATAATAACTTTTAAACTTTCGCGTTGCATGATTGAAATTATAATAAACACGGGAATTAACGCGATCATGCATGTAAGGTAGTTTTACATACCTTTATTATTGCCTGACGTTTCGACCAGGTTGCACCGGCCGTGGTCACAGGCTGACTGTCTCAGCGTTGTCACTCTGTCTCTGTTATCGAGGTCGATGAATCTTCATCTACCCCCGTATTGTTGAATATCCACGTACCGCGACACACCACACTAACGACGTTCCTATTCTGCGCAACTATCGACGGGTCCCGGGATCGCGTTAATTCCCGTGTTTATTATATTGTTTTAGGTATATAGATCGTTAACTAATATATCTTATTAGTTAACAATATATAGTTTCATGTTTTCGTAATCACAATTTTAGGTTACCAATATTGTTAAAATCCGTGGTGCAAGGCAGTTGAGTTTTACCTGATTGGCTATCTTTCCCGATTGTTCAAACCTCCCTAGCTATATTGCTGTTTCTCACATTAAGAAGAGGAGAGAAGTGCCAATGTTTCCTACTCCAACGACATTCTTAAGTATGATTTTACGTTGTGAGTTTTATGGCAATGGCAACCATAGTTTTACCCCCTCGTGGCTGTAATGAATTTCACTATTCATTGTCTTTTTGGTTGCTGCTGTTAATTCTGGCTATAAAGGAGACAGAGTAGTGGGAATGTGATTATTTCATGTTCTCATGAAAATGAAATGATTAAGTGAAAAGTTATGTTACATGCATTTTTCTAATAAACATTTCTTTTTCTTACATGCAGCTAAAAGGAAAGGCGAAGAAAGGAAAGAAGAAAGCGTCTTAATTGATTATGTATATTTCGTATTTTTTATCTTTAACAGTGTTTTCCATGTAGTCCGTATTCCTGGAAGTAAGTGCTTACGCAAAGTTGTTTGCAGGCAGTTTCAGGAGTAATAAATAAATAAATATTTCTGGACAATATACACAGGGCCATCTAGTCCCAAATTAAGCGCAAAGCTTGTGTTATGGATACTAAACAACTGATAAATGTACTTGAATACATTTTTTTTGTAAATACATACCTACTTGTAATACATAGAAAACACCCAGGCCAAGACAAACTTTGCATGCTATTTATAATGGCTAAATAGGCTGGTGATTTATATGACAATAACATCTGAAGGCCAATTCTCGTAATTTTTCTACGAACGCAGATTGAAAGTTGACCGAATCGAGATTGAATTGTGAATTGACTAAAATTATATACTTGATTTAATTAATTAATTATTATCAATTCTTGTTGTTCGCAAAGTAACATTCTTAGTTTGTTTAATTTTCACTCATATTTCGATATAATCCCACTTAAATTTAATTTTGAAGTTACATATTGTGTTACGAGAATACCAAATGTGACATTTGTGAGATCGAGATTGGATCGAAACTGAATTTTGACTATATTTTAATTACGAGAATTGCCCCTCTGTTTCAATGTTAGCCTATTTATTGCAAATAAATTATTTTGTATTTGTATATAAACAAATATGTTCATGCACACAAATGTTTGACTTGTGCAGGGATCGAACCCGCGACCTCGGAGTCAAAGTAGCCATTCGATCACCGGGCTCGTCAGGAGCATACTCTTACATGTGCAACAAGTTCTTGATGAAGATAATTGATAATAAAAAGCAAATATGCAAACAAAAGTGGAATAAAGGGTGCACAAGGATGAGTTCTTTCTTGAAAGAGTATGCAGGAAGAACTAACTGGGATTCACTGTTCTATAACAACCATCCCTAGATTTACTGCTCAAAGTCCTGCATAATAATTACTGTTTTTATTTGTAGCTCAGAAAACTCCAGAAGAAGATGCAGGCCGCTGCTGCTGCGGCTGCTGCTGCCGCTGCCGCAGAAGCAAACGCAGCTGCTGCGGCAGCGAAGAAGGCAGCAAAAGCGGCAAAGAAATAATTCTTAATTTTTTATTCATTTTACTATTTTGTAAGATTTTGTTTGCTAGTTTTACCTATTATGTTATATATAGTTATATACGTTATTAATTCGATACGTATTTAATTTATAATTGTTCATTATTATAATCATTTGAATAAAGTATACATTTTATTATTTTAGATTTTGATTTGGTGTGCATCTTTTGGGTGATCAAGACAACAATGACGACCTAATGTAAGATTTAAAATTAATTAAAAAAAATGAAAAAGGGTATATGCCCCGTCGGATGAAAACGGTTATCGTCTATATATATAAAAATGAATGTTTGTCTGTATGTCCTTTATGCATTCGTTTACCGCTCATCTGATTGCAATGGAATTTTGTAGGTCGGTTAGTTGAAAATATAAACGCTTGCAACATGAAATAGCATTCCAGCTGCCAACGCAGCAACCCATACATTCCTCGTAACTTCACTCACTCGCAGGAACACAACAAATCTTATGGGAATTGTTATTTAGCTGCGGTATTGTGTGTGGTGTAGGTACTTCCCAGTCGGGCAAGTTCCAAATGCGCTATGCCCTGCCAGAGCCTCGTTTGTCGGTCAGCAGGATGCACCACGAGCAGGTGAGGTACCACCACTGGATAGATGAAGGATTTATTACGCTAAGTAAAGACTATGGAATATCGCGTGTGGGGAGGGGGAAACGCTGTCATTTTGAGATAATTTTAGTACCTATAACGTATTCACGTCCAACACACAGCCGTGTCCATGACAGCCACATCGCATTTTTTTTTATTATGTGCTTATATATATGTGGCTTTTCAATTTTATAGTGAGATATTTAGACCAATAGAATCGAAGCCCGCAGATCTAGAACTTGTCGCTGCTTTCGACTCAAAAAGTTAATATATTTTGGGTGTCTATATTTTAGGTGTATTATAAGTCTATGGATTTTAGTTAGTTTATAGTTTTATATCTTCTGAACATGAGCTACTGAGTATGTCCGTGAAGTCGGAACTGGGGCCCTACCGCCGACGACCATAAAGAATATTCCTTCCTTTCCGTCGAATATTTTAATATAGTCTTTGGTTTAAGTTATTGTGAAATATTTTAGCTTTGCCATTAAAGACTGAGAGTTTCTACCAGCTAAATTAAAAACAATTACCAATAATCTATGCTAAAGTTAGATTTTTGCATTCAAAGAATCCGATGGGAATCTTTGAATCTCTTCAGCGTCGGCGGTAGGGGCCCCTGGACCTAACTGAAAATTAGTGCCGAGTCTGTAACAGATTTCGGTTTTTATGCTGAGTCGGGACCATTTTGCGACATTGCACAGACTTAATTATTTTTCTTATATAATATTTGTATCTGATTGACTTGTATAGACAAACAGTGCTGTGTATTGTAAGGGGCTATCCATAAATTACTTAATAGTTTTCATCTTCTATTTCCACAGAGATATAAAATGAAACCACAGTATTCCACAGACCTCGATCTCGATGAATGGAACCTTAATGTGCGATTATAAAAAATCCTCCAACTCCTTTCAGTACCTATCAGTTGAAACCTGTAATTGTCAAAAGTAGTACACCTATCAAAACGTTACAGAGAGTAATTATAGTACAGAGGGCTTTAACTTGAAAAAAGTATATTAATATAAATATAGTTTAAATCTTGAGAAACTCGTGAGTAATAAGGATTAGATTCTCAATTGATAAAAAAAACGGTTTTTTTTTTGTACGCACTGCATGGAATTCCCGCATTCAACATTGTATTTTTATTACGTCGGGTTCAGAATAGCATGTGGCCTGCCTGATGTGAAGCGGTTACCGTAGCCATCTTGCTACATGAAATATCGCTCACGCGCCACTACCTCCGTTGCCAGCGCAGGAACTCCTTCGTTTCTGGTGACCTCACTTACTCATGGGAATACAACAACCCTCAAATAAATTATTATTAGGCTGCGGTATTCTGTGAGGGAGGGAGAATGGAGGTACTAACCCAGTCGGATAACATACAAATACAGTGTCCTGTCTCTCTTTTGCCAGAGCCTCTTTCGCTAATCTGCAGGGTGTACCACTTGCAGGCGAGTTTGGCTTTGACTCTAAAGATCGTGGTGAGCCACTTACACCTCAATATTGTTTGAATCGAGAAAAATATAAATTAGATTTAGATTTGTATTGAAAACAGCGTTCCCATTTCATACAGCAACACAAGAATGGACGCAGTGTCAAGTGGAACCCTGCGATCTCTATCGACATACTCGGAAAGCTCCAAGACTGGCAGTACCATGACTTCAGGCGGGGGTGAAGATAACGAAAGGAATCTTAGCCAGGATAATTGTACGTTTTTTACAACGCCGGGTTCCAAAAAAGTATAACTTAATGCGCTTAATTTAATGCGGCATGTTCATGTATCAAATCGAAGCCCACAAATCTAGGATCCGTCGCTACTTTTAACTCATATGGCTAATATATTATGGTAATTAAAAAAAAAAAATCATTATTTTATCATGGGCCACAACCTTGCCAAATTCCTAAGCAGAGAAATGTTTTTATAGCCAGGAACTATTTTTCTTTAATTGGGGCCTAATGATATGTCGATAATTATATATTACATAGATAGAGGCACCATAATGGAAGTGTTTGATATTGGGGTATAGCGGCTCACTATTCTCGCTTATCATTCGAAAAAAAAAGCTCTGGCTTAAGGAGATTTATGAAAATCCTAATTGGGTAAGTAAATCCAGCTTACGGAAGATCCCAAACAAATCACAATTGTCTAGCTAGAGGGTTATGTTTTAATTACAAGTTGCAAAGCACCAGCAAGCTGTAAAACCACCAGAAATAATCTAAAGTGGTTCTGTGCCTACTTGGTCTTAGGTTAAAGTCATTGACAAACATCTTCAGCTTAGTCGGTAGAGTCTAGGGTTGGGTTAGGTTAGGTTAGGTTACCAACAATCTACACAGCTCTTTATTTTCGCATTAAAAAAATCCGTTGATAAACGGCTTAAGCTTCAGTGTTAGGGCCCATGGACGCAAGTCCAGGTCACTGATTTATGATAACTTCATTAATGATACTATTCCATTCCTGCATTATAGCTTCCAAACCTATTGATTTGGAATGTCGCATTCAAGCAGAACGCATCACAAAAATCCTGGACGAATGCATATATAAAACCAAATTGGCACTGTGTCTTCCAAAACTGTTGGAGGAACACCAAACGTTGAGCAATATTCTGACGAACAATCATATGGATGATGTGAACTTCATATATGAGCAGTATGACAACCCGCTCTTCTCTACAAGTTTGCTGAATATGGAAGCCATGGAAGAGATTAAAGGGGTAAAATTATTACCAATAAACAATTTTCAATTGAAGTTTGTATTGAAAAGATTCATAATTGATCTTTTACTATAAATCAATGAAGGTGGACACATCTTTTGCTGAGCTACCTTTTTATTATAAACCTTTGAAGGTTTCTAGTAGGTACTTATTTATTTGTTTAAATTTTACTGACATTATCGACATTACTGGTCTGCGGTTTCGCTGGTGTTCGTTTGTACAAAATTCATGGTTTTAGCTTGTTCTCCATCTTCTTTACTACACCCTATATATAGACTTCTCTCTCTCCTTTAAATCGTCCCATATTTTCACTTTTGTCTTATGTTCAACGTAGCGTCTCCCCATTTCTCTTGTTTTTCACCTGTTTCCTGTGGCCACTTTAGGCCCATTGAAAACACTGGACTGCGTTAACCTACAGTTGAGTAGTATGCCCTAAACCCCTTCAATTTAGGGGAGCCCCAATTTCCAGCACTGGGATGAGTAAAGGGTTGACTATGTATATACACGGTGAAATTTACGTGGTTGTTTTCCCGGATAAGGATGATTTGCCTTCAACAGTACTATCAATTCATAGAGTTAAATTTGAAAAATACAAATGTTTCTTTATTTTCAAATAAATAAAAAAATATTCCGAACTCGAAAGCGTGAGAAACAATAGTACGAGCCGTCGCAGCGCGATGATGCCGAAAGGTATCCGTCTGCCTTCGCGCGCATCTTTTGTAATGCGCGCGCCACCTGCTTTGTATACGCCGCCGGCCGGTTCGTGCCGAGCGTCGCAGTCGCACCGGCGAAGCGGACGGAAGCGTCTGTTAGTTAGTCGACCCGCCGGTCGCCGTGAAACACGCGTCGCGCGCGGGCGGTCGATGGACGTCCGCCACTACGTTTATTCCAATTTGGAATACCTTTCTATGGTGCAATTATACGCTAGGGCTAATTATGACTCTCATGCCGCCGTACGACTTTATGATGATCCGCGACATTTAGAGTCGCTCCGTCTTCGTGGAATTTTGGACCCCCAAGTACCACAGGCTCGGACGATCGTAGCGGCGACGCAGCGCCTCCTCGATCACGGGCAGTTCCGACCGCCGGCGCATGCACAGGGTAGAGGTCAACTCCGTTACGCCACAGAGCTCGACGAGGACATCATCGAGTATTTCGAACGGGACCCTCGTCGAAGTACGCGCATGGCTGCGACGACCTTTGGCGTAAGCCAATATTACGTGTGGAAACTTCTACATAGTGAAAAATTGCATCCATACTACTTTCGTAAAGTTCATACCCTCCACGAAAATGACGCAACGGCCAGAATTGCTTTTTGTGAGTGGCTAATTCAAAATGATAATGCCACTATTTTGATACTATTAGACGTGATAGAGACACCTTATTAAAACTAAAAGACAATCAAATAAAACGTGCACGACTGTGTATTGAACGCAGTGGTTTACACTTTGAACAATTACTTCGATACCGCGAAGTATAAATGCGTGCGTACGAATCCTGCCGTTTATCAGTAGAGCAGGTAAGTTGACTAAAATCATTGTAAATAATTCGATTCCAATTTTTTAAATACTCGTCTATAGTTTATAATTACTCGTCTATAATGATGGCATTTCGATGCTTCAACACAGATATTTTTTTTTTCTAAAGCTGGTTTTAAGTTTTATGTTTATAGTAAATAACATAATACGGTTATTAAAGGAGGTAAAAGTATTTATGACGGTCCTAAGCCCGTAAAGTATGAAGGAAAAATTGGATTATTTTAGTATTTTGTACTTCATAGCATTTTATAACTAAGTAGGCAAACATTCAATCAGCTGGGTGCGAGAGGTTAATGAACGCGCACGGTGGCGCGCCAGCCGTTGCCCCCGCGCTCGCGTGTCTGTGTCTGTGCGAGCGGTCCTACTATTGTATCGCACTTACTTTCGAGTTCCGTTTTTCACATTTGTTATTTTGTTACTATTTGTTTGGAATAAAAAAAAATATTACGTATGTATAGTACTACTAAAGGCAAATCATTCTGCCGCGGGAAAACAACCACGTTAATTTCACCGTGTATAGGTAGATACATAGGTATATAGGCAGATAGATAGGTCGATAGATATATAGGTAGATAGATGCAACCACCGTCGCATGAACTAACTATGCCGTATAGCGGTGTAGATTTTTTTTTCAGTTTTGATGGAATTGCCAATAACATTTATAACTTTCAGGGCGATATCACCTTGAAGAACCGGCTAAATCCAGAGTTGGGGTATTTGTTACATGTCATGAAAAGCTATAAACAATTACAGCCATTGGTTGAGGAAATGATTGCAGAGGTTATAAGAAATTATAAAATATGTTTTATTTAATAATCCCGTCATTATTTTATGCAATATGTATCTAAAATTTCTGTAAATATTATATTATGATCTACTTTATACACCCTGGCCACTCCATACAAAAACTACTACATAAACAGACCACGTCTGTATACTTGCAAATGTGTGTCTAGATGTTATAGGGCTGACTACATAGCAAAGTAGTTACTTCATGTTGTGACGTTGTACTTTAAATATTGTAGATAATATTGTATTAATGAATATCTTTAAAACTCAATTTCAAAATAAAACTCATGCAATATTTAGACGATTTATATAACCACTAAATCATCATCATCATCATCGCTGTATTTATGTATATGTATGTTTATTAAATATATAATAATATATAATTATGCTAGGTATGTTTATTTTATTTTCTGCAGTAAGTATTTATAAATATTATTTTTATAGGCGTAGTATTGTTTTATTACTTCAATCTGCTTTTGTTTTGCTTCTTCATAACGACATTCGTATAATTTCTGGTCATCAATAAGGTTTTTAAATAAATAAAAGAAATAATATAATAAAATAATAAAGGTTCTTAAATAAATTACAATTATTCAAAATATTTGAATGATTGTAATGATGAGACTGGATAAAATCCAGTTACGTTTCCGTGCTACACTAAAAATTTCACGCAATGTCGTAGTCGCCTATTGAAAATTTGTAATTCCAAAAAATAATTGATTTTCTAATGCAAAAACCTAATAACTCAATGGCAATGATTACATAATAATAAATAAAACATTTTACCATTTAAAAGTTCATTTGAGAATAGGTTAATAGGTACCACTTCACCATACCATACCATTACACAGATCGAACTTTCGTAATACGAGGCGCCGCGTGGCAGCCCTTGCGATCGGTTTCACATTCAACTGAAAGGGAAGGTGAGGTCGCCTTGTGAGAGTGAACGCGAGTGGCCATACTGTACGTAGCGCTATTACTCATACTGTGCTTATACTATGATCTACCGTTGAATCCAAATGAGTGTAAAAATAATGTCGTATAATACCTTTTGACGGCATATACTATTGTTACAGATGAAATCGGACTATTTAGAACACAATGAAGTATTTACTTACTGTGGTTTAGAGTATCTACTTACTATGGAGCACTTCCGTCAGTTAATGATAGCGCAGATGGAAAAAACAGCTGCTGAAGAGCTGTCCTCCAAATTCAACATGAGGAAGCTCGAAGCATCAAATACCAACTTGATAGAAATAATTACGGGTAATTTGAAAAAAAATCATTATTTTATCATGGGCCACAACCTTGCCAAATTCCTAAGCAGAGAAATGTTTTTATAGCCAGGAATTATTTTTCTTTAATTGGGGCATAATGATATGTCAATAATAATATATTACATAGATAGAGGCACCATAATGGAAGTGTTTGATATTGGGATATAGCGGCTCACTATTCTCGCTTATCATTCGGAAAACGAAGCTCTGGCTTAAGGAGATTTATAAAAATCCTAATTGGGTAAGTAAATCCAGCTTACGGTAGATCCCAAACAAATCACAATTGTCTAGCTAGAGGGTTATAATTACAAGTTGCAAAGCACCAGCAAGCTGTAAAGCCACCAGAAATAATCTAAAGTGGTTCTGTACCAGCAGAAAAGGTCGCAATGCCCGGATTATGGGTCGTGATACAGTATCAAACGCCTTATGGGAATCAAATAAAATACCGATGTACGAGTCTGGTTGTCCAGCATCAGGATTAAACCTTTATCCAGAAATAGGGTGATCACATCTTCATATTAGTGATGTTACGATCTGGAATTTTGTCAAACCGAGTTGAATCGGTTAGACAATTCATGCAAGTCGATTCCAAACCGAATCGACGAAATCGCGATTTGAATCGGTTTGAACCGATTTGAATCGGTTTGATAGCGAAGATCGGTTTAAAAAGTCGAGTCGTTACAACGACTCGACTTTTTAAACCGATTAAAAAGTCGAGTCGTTACTCGACTTTTTAAACCGATTAAAAAGTCGAGTCGTTACTCGATTTTTTAAACCGATTAAAAAGTCGAGTCGTTACTTGACTTTGTAAACCGATTAAAAAGTCGAGTCGTTGCTCGACTTTTTAAACCGATTAAAAAGTCGAGTCGTTACTCGACTTTTTAAACCGATTCAAACCGATTTGAGCATAAACCGAGTTGCGTCGATTAGCGCGTCAGCGCGTCTTGCGTCTACTAAACCGATTTGGCTGAGTCGAACTTACTTACGCATCTCGCTCGCGCCGCTCTGCGCGCATTCGCCCGTTTGGCCGTTTGACCGTTTGCTTGTTTGGCCGTTTGCCCGTTTGGCCGTTTGCCCGTTTGACCGTTTGGCTGTTTGCTCGTTTGGCCGTTTGGCTGTTTGCTCGTTTGCCCGTTTGCTCGTTGGCCGTTTGGCCGTTTGGTCATTTGCCCGTTTGGCCGTTTGCTCGTTTGCTCGTTTGGCCGTTTGCCCATTTGGCTGTATGCGCGTTTGCCCGTTTGGCCGTTTGCTCGTTTGCCGTTTGGCCGTTTGCTCGTTTGCCCGTTTGGCTGTTTGCTCGTTTGGCCGTTTGGCTGTTTGCTAGTTTGCTCATTTGGCCGTTTGCCCGTTTGGCTGTTTGCTCGTTTGGCCGTTTGGCTGTTTGCTCGTTTGCCAAACGGCCAACCGGCCAAACGGTCAAACGGCCAAACGAGCAAGCGGGCTAACGGGCAAACGAGCAAACAGCCAAACGGCCAACCGGCCAAACGGTCAAACGGCCAAACGGGCAAACGGGCAAACGAGCAAACAACCAAACGGCCAAACGGGCAAACGGCTAAATGAGCAAACTAGCAAACAGCCAAACGGCCAAACGAGCAAACGGCCAAACGGGCAAACGACCAAACGAGCAAACGGCCAAACGGCAAACGAGCAAACGGCCAAACGGGCAAACGGCCAAACGGGCAAACGCGCAAACAGCCAAATGGGCAAACGGCCAAACGAGCAAACGGCCAAACGGGCAAATGACCAAACGGCCAAACGGCCAACGAGCAAACGGCCAAACGGGCAAACGCGCAAACAGCCAAACGGGCAAACGGCCAAACGAGCAAACAGCCAAACGGTCAAACGGGCAAACGGCCAAACGGGCAAACGGCCAAACGGGCAAACGGCCAAACAAGCAAACGGTCAAACGGCCAAACGGGCGAATGCGCGCAGAGCGACGCGAGCGAGATGCGTAAGTAAGTTCGACTCAGCCAAATCGGTTTAGTAGACGCAAGACGCGCTGACGCGCTAATCGACGCAACTCGGTTTATGCTCAAATCGGTTTAAAAAGTCGAGTCGTTACATCGCTTTCGACTCGGCCAAATCGGTTTAGTAAAGGCGCTAATCGACGCAACTCGGTTTATGCTCAAATCGGTTTGAATCGGTTTAAAAAGTCGAGTAACGACTCGACTTTTTAATCGGTTTAAAAAGTCGAGCAACAACTCGACTTTTTAATCGGTTTACAAAGTCAAGTAACGACTCGACTTTTTAATCGGTTTAAAAAGTCGAGTCGTTACATTGCTTTCGACTCGGCCAAATCGGTTTAGTAGACGCGCTAATCGACTCAACTCGGTTCATGCTCAAATCGGTTTGAATCGGTTTAAAAAGTCGAGTCGTTACATCGCTACTTCATATGAGTATTATTGAATTTAAGATCAGAATTAGAAAATTCTTTTTCTTGAATCACACATCAGTCCCAGGTCGCCATATGTTCCTAACCTATTTATCAAGACCATTACAATAATTGCCCAATTGCCTCTACAAGTTATTGAGGAGGTATGCGTCATGCAATTTTCTTTAAGGTCACCATGTGAAACTGAAAGTTGCTATATCCATTTCTAAAATAGAAAAGAGCTCATGAAACTGCTGGATAGATTTTCTTGAATAAAGCTAAGAACATTCTCAATCAAGTATCCTTTTAAACAGAAATGACCAATTCAAAATCGGTTCAGCCGTTTGGCAGCTACGATGAGATAGACAGACATATAGACACAGTTACACACGTTGTAACTTATAGCGGCACTAGTGCTATTTCTTATTCTGCTGTGACAGCAGTCCTCTTTGGTCAGGGGTTAAAAATTGGTTTTGAAATACCATATATTAATATAGGAATAACGTTTTCTTTTGTCAATTTCATGTACTCTATAGAAAGCCAACGCAAAATAAAAGAAGAAAAGGAATGTTTTGAAAGTACCATGGCGATGAAAGCGGAAACTATTGCGAATCTGGAAAAGGAGTTGGAGATATTTGATAGCGAGGCTAATGCAAAACTCAAAAAGCATATGTACATACCGACTTCTTGAAGTTAATATTAAGTATTAATGGATATGGTAAAAATAGTACTCGAACATAGTAAAAAAACAGTAATCCGTCTTTATATAGAGAAAACGCGCGTTATGCAGTCACTACTTGTCGCCGACTATACCACGGACAGTGAGAATCTATGACGATCTATGGCGTGCATAGTACTTAGCTTGTATATTACTCAACAATACGTACTATGTTCTTTGTCTACAGAACTTTAAGAACATTAAGAAAAAGTTATTACTGTGTGCTGCATTCTATATTTTGGAGAGGTATAAGTTAAATAATATAGACATATTCAGATGTCGCAACAAACGACGGTGACTGGTCATGCGAGACTGATTAGTTGCAGATCTATGGTTTAGTTCATAATATGCGCTCATCGACATCACAAAACATAGAGCAGTTGGTCGATAGTGATTCAACTTTTCAATCAAAAGTGATCGATCCCTGTCAAACATCAATCGACTTGTTTGTATCTTTGCACATCTTCATAAATTCCCGTAGACTTATGAGTTAAGACGCATAATTAAATAGTTGGAGAAAAATGTTTATGTATCTATGCGTTTCTTATGGTTACAGTTTGGACTCAGATCGTCAGATGGTGTTGGCGACACGGGCTCACACCGTAAAGGCTGAAATGTTAAAAGAAGAAGAGACTGAAATAAGAGAGACTTACGAGAATGTACTGAGATCTCATTTGATTGAGGAAAAGAATCAACGACTACGAAAGTATTACTAAATTTCAGTCATTTAGTCTTATGATCTTATGAAGAACAGGCAGACGGCCAACTTTATGTAAAGCAGTTACCGTCGCTAATAGACGTATACATACATACAAGTAGAATAATATATCTCGTGCGCTGTCTACCCCGCTGCTAATGCAGCATTTGCTTACGTCTCATGGCTTCACCCACTCTCAGGAACACAACAGTCCTCAAGAGTATTACTATATAGTTGGCTGCTGTCCTCTCTAGAGGCAGATACTTCCCCAGTGGAGTTCAATATGCCATATGGTGATGAGCTCACAAAATGAACTTTAATGTTCTGTTTGTTTCATTTGCCATTATGACTATCGATTGTTTAGACTTATACGTGTTTATGGTTGATACCATTCAATTTCCAATGTTGGTTCTTTTTTAAGGTGCAAATGTGAAACGCAGTTGCAGTCATGGCTACAGAAGTATGATTTGGAAATGGGAGATAAACAAGTGGAGTTAGATGAGTACACGCAGAAATATGAAGATGAAATAGAGTTATGCGAAGGGTTGGAGGTGATAGTACATTTTAGCAACAGTATTAGGGTGGGAGTCGCTAACATCTTTGATGCCTTTTCTATTAGCTTAAATCCGTTAAGGTTACCACGCCACCAAGTGAGGCTGCGTCATTATGTCGGAGTCTACTGCCAGAAGGACAGACATGTCGACTAAAACCACCACGACGATTCCGTTTCTGCAGCGGGTAGCGAAGCCATGGGAGCTTTGGGGATTTTATCTAAGACTTCTTTAGGTGTTGCTTGTGAGGGCCCGTCTCCAGAATAGGAGCAAATTTCCAATCTGTTCCAAAGGTGGCGTGAGCAACCTAAAACTTGCCAATCAACATGGGTTTCTCTTCTGCCTGGGATAGCCGCTAGCTCCCGAAAGACCGCCGCCTCAACAGTAAGCAATATCAGCAAACGGAAGTTATATACTGTTGTCATCTATAATGAACTGCCGTAATCTGTTGCTAACCCAATATTCTCACTGAATATACAACCCAAAGAGACAAGTGATTCAACTACAGACCTCGCACTGATTTTCAGGCAGGCAAAAAAAAAATTACATAATTTTTCCTTTTTAGGTAAAGTTAGCAGAGCAGGACAAAGAATATATTCCACAAATGGAAGAGCGAGAGGTGGAGTATCACCAGGAGATGGACGACAAGATGATCAAATTTCGAGTGGAGCACGCCGCAAAGGTCATTCAATGCGCCTGGAGGGATGTCCTCGCCAATCGTGCAGAGAAGAAGCGGGTGAGGAAATATACATATTATTACAGATAATCTTGCATACTACTAGCCTCATGAAGTGGTGACCTTAGACTAGAGACGTCCATTCTTTCCTTCCATTTCGGAAACCACACTTACTCAGAAGAATTTGGGAACTATTTGGGAATAAACTATTTGTTTATTTGGTGCCGGTCTTCTGTAGGGTGGAGCTATTATTTGTGAGGTCAAGCTGCTTATTATTACGCAGAGACGTATGCCAGCACTTCATTCGAAAAGCGGTAGGATATGCCACGTGCTGGTGAGGTTCGCTTTAGCACAAAGATAATGCTGGATAAATAGGGTGTAAGTATACCGAAAGTTAACGTAGAAACCATCACAAACGTTATGATCTACTGTCGACATTTTTATATACCATGTCGGGTGGCTGACAAGCATACGACCTGCCTGATGTGATGCAGTTACCGTTGTCATATTAATGCTCGCAATATGAAATATTGCTTGCGCGCTGCCGCCCCACTGCCAACGCGGCAACTCCTTCCTTTCTAGTGAAGTCACTCATTCGCAGGACAACCCACAAAGGAATTATTAATCGTAATCAAGGCAATTTCAGAAAACGAAATGTGAACAGGATCACTGCAAATTCTTATAATCTTCAGTTATTATATTGTCTCCTTTGAGAATCGCTAGTGACCCAGTAGGGTGTACCACGTGCAGGTGATATTGGCTTAGACTCTTAAGATGGTGGTGAGCCTCTTTCACCACAAATAGGATGTCATTTTTTATATTCTGCATATCACGTTTGGTTGTACTTCAGCTGAAGAAACTTCAGAAGAAAATGCAAGCCGCTGCTGCTGCAGCTGCGGCCGCTGCCGCCGCTGCCGCTGCCGCAGCCGCAGCCGCAGCGAAGAGAGCAGCGAAGGCGGCAAAGAAAAAATAATTATATATTTTTTAGTAGGTACGGCTAGGAGCACTCCAACATTGACATTTCGACACAGACATTCAATTATTTGAATGTCTGTGCATTTCGATCTTGTACCGTACTTATGCCGTGCGTAATAAGAGTTACAATCGCATTGTGATTGTAAAGCATGATCTGCCCCCTTATCACCATCTTTTATTGCGATTCAATAACTGAATAACTCTATTCCATTTGAAATAGAGTCGTTTATTCATTGGTATGAATAAGCATTCTATTCAGTTATTGAATAGCAATAAGGGATGGTGGTAAGGGGGCTGCTCTTCTTATCTGCACTTTCTTTCGTTAAGATTTTGATCTATTCGTAAAATTCTATTTTCTCGATATTGTACCTATAGTCCATACATAGAGAAATGTATGCACAAATATGTCAAATAATTTTTTTTAAAATAAATATATGGAATTAATTTTAATTATTTTGTTATATGTATTTAGGTTTAATAAAGTATTTAAATGCTGTTCAGATTTTTTTTATTCATACTTACTAAGACAATTCCAAAACTTAGGCTTAGTTAGTCAAACCAGCACGTCTACCGCCTAACATAGCTTTAATCTCCATAGCTCTATATTTTATGTGTTCAATAAATAGACTTGGTTACAGGCTTCTATTGTCTCTAAAGTGGGTCAACTACTACTTATTTTTTTTTATACCTATAATTTTCATAGGTATAAAAATAAAAAGATAGTAATCGGAGCAGTAGAAAAAATAATAGCCCTGTAAAATCAAAAGCTTTAGAAATAGTGAAATATAGGAGCTTGGTCATTAAGAATGCGAGTTTTTTTGGTTGCGTACAATCATCATCATCATCATCAGGTAATTATAGTCTCCACTACAGGAGCACGACCCTCTTCCGTCCGTCCCAGACAGAAGGAGGATTTAGCCTACACTCCCCACGCTGGCCAGACGGGTTGGGGAGGCCTGATCGATGATTTATAATGTATTTCCCTTAGTCGTCTTGTACGACATCCACGGGAAGAGACGGAGTGATTTTATTCTAGTCTGTCGGAAACCACACGGCCAATCATGTCAACGTAAACAAACCGACCAAATAAAGAACTCTCATGTTGTGAATTTATAAGACGCGTGTTACATATCAAAATAATGCGGCTTACTTGCTCACCTTTTGCAGCGAGCAACCCGGCTAATTTAAATATGTAACACGCTTCTGGTAAAGTCACAATATGAAGCACTTTCTCAATTTTGTCGGCTTGTAAACGTTAACAGGTTCGAATGTGACCAAAAAACTCTCACCAAGTACTCAGGTATCGCCAACAGCAAAGGCGATGATTGGATAGAATTTAAAAATTATAATCGGAATAAAAATAATATGTATAATGCAATCAAAATTAGGGGGCGTCCATTAAAAAATAAGAAAACAATCACCATCTCACATTTTTTTTTTATACTACATCGGGTGGTAGACAAGCATACGACCCGCCTGATGTCAAGCTGTTACCGTAGCCATATTAACACTTGCAACATAAAATATCGCTCGCGGGCCGCCATCCCCGCTGCCAGCGCAGCATCTCCTTCCGTCCTTTCCCTCAACCCAGTAACCCTCAAAGGAATTGTTATTTGGCTGCGGTATTCTGTGAGGTGTAGGTACTTCCCCAGTTGGGTAGCTTACAATTACGCTCCCTACGTCTCTTTTCGCCAGAACTTCGTTTGTCAGTCAGCAGAGTGCACCGCCTGCAGGTGAAGTTGGCTTTGATTCAATTTGGTGTTGATGCACCACTTACACCCCACGGATACTTACATTGAGATCAGCAACAACCAAGGGGTCGTCGTTTCGTTGCCAGCCTACACTCCTTTCTATTTTCTCTTCTACTACTTCATACTGCGATAGATCCACGGCGGCGAAAAACTACCGCTGCGGCATAATGTGTAAAGGTCCTAACAGGCGTCTGTAAAACGTGGTGTAGAAGGCAAAAATAGTATATAATAACGGAGGAAAAAGGTGTTGGTAATAGTACTGATAGTCCAGATTACGTACAAAGAGTACTATAATACATACAGAGGGGTTACGAACTTACGATTAAGTGCATAGGCTTAAGGCACTTTTAGGTTAGCGTATACCTTATACGCTTACATATATTAGCGTATAAGGCATACGCTAACCTAAAAGTGCCTTATGCCTTACATATATTAGCGTATAAGGCATACGCTAACCTAAAAGTGCCTTATGCCTAACTACTTCATGTCAAGTCGAAGCTTTGGTAAGGTTACTTTTATATGTTTTTATCCCTTTTTATATTACGGGTCAAGCCCTGTCATTTGATTTGATCAAAAACTTTTACAGAATACTGTAAATATTTTTTTTTACAAAAAAAGGTAATTTTAATTTTAAACTTGCACAAGTAATAACTTGAGCAAGTTTTAAATTAAAATTACCTAATATTTGCATGCTAAAATAATGATTGGCAAGACATGAGCGCCCTACTTAAGCATCTAAGATCATTGTATACTATACCATGTTTAATTAAAATTTATTTATTTGATAGGCGTGCGCGGGGATATGGATCTAACTCGTAGAGGCACCTTTGAGAACTTTACCCGATCCAGGATATATCAATGGAACGATATACCCATGAGTAGGTCTCGGCAGGCATTGAGATTATTACAAAGTGTGATGGAAAATAAATGGGCTATGGAGATGAGATCTGGGTGAACTAAATACCGGGCTATTACAGAAGAGAGACAGACGCCTGCCATAACTGCGTCTATTGTTCGTTATTTGCGGCAGGCGGTGGCTTGCCACTCACTAGATGGGCCCCTTAAATGCCAGGATATCATTAAACATTGATTTCTAAAATTTATAAATTTTATATCAATATTCATCGACTTGGACTTTTGGAGTCGGAGAAGGGGTTAAGTGCAGCGGAGAAGATAAAAAGAATCTAAGTAGAATTTCTACAAGTTTATTTTTTTTTAACTTAGATACAGAGTCACATACGAAACAAAGGCTGTAATATTCTATTAAAATCACCTTAATAATGTTCATTGTAGGTAGGTACGTATGCGTAGAAATATAGTATAGTATTACTATAAATATCTAGATCAAAACGAAATTTCGACCATCGTTCAAATTAAGACATGATAATATCATACATATATCATTAATAATAACTTTTATTATGGAAATAACTTTGAAATACTAAATGCATTTTATATAAAAATCCCATTTTTTACGATTTCAAAGTTACTCCCATAGAAAATGTTTTGTGTAATAATGGGTTGTATGGACCCTTAAATCTTGGACATTATGAAAATTTCAGCCTGTATTGTGTAATTCTTCTTTAAGGCACCATAATAGTTTTATATCTAACAGTTGTACACAATACATATAATATATGTATTGAGTAGTAAAAAACCGAGCATCTAAAATTATAAAACTGAGCGACTATTACACTAATTTGGTGACTAAAGATGATAAAAATAGCAAACCTATTCTAATCTAGTATTTCAGTGGCCCATTTACAATGATGTTATATTTCTATAGATATGCTACTAAGAGTCGAAAACGAACAGCTGGAAGTGAACCAATGAGGGTCTTTTGGCAGTACTGTAGCGTAGGGTCCAATCATTTGTCAATTTATAGCATCTTGTCAAATGTCTTGTTGACGTCTTATATTGTCTTGTCGTCATAAAGTTTCACTGTCAAAAAATTCAGTACATTTTGACAATCTGAACCCGTCGCCTACCTAGCGACATCTAATGTCAGAAAAAATATCAAACATCCCCATTGTCTCATCTCGAAGTTAGTTCGTACAAGCAGGCAGTTGGCTCTGGTATTTGACAATTGATTGAAATAAGTATAAAAAATATAATAAAATTATAATATGTCCTCTTCAATATTTCGAAAATGTATGCAATTTATGTTAATAAAGTAATTAAAGTCCAAAAAGTCTCATACCACACGAAAGTACAATAAAATAATTGATTTAAATATGTACATAAATATTTAATTTCATATTTTTGCAAGGAGAATTGTCGCTATTTTGCGCTCGGTGAGGAAAAGAGATATGAAATGAAATAAATTTATTGCGAAAGACACACAAGTAATAACCTTAACAATAAAAAAACCGGACAAGTGCGAGTCGGACTCGCCCACCGAGGGTTCCGTAGGTACGTAGTATCATTATTAAATTTGATATTTTTCATTATAAATAAGAAATAATGCGTCGAAAAAAATAAATAAAATATATTTTGCAATGTGTACATCAAGCCCTTTCATATGATACCCCATTTGAATTAGTAGTTTCAATTTGAAATTTCGACACCCTATAAAAAATATAGACCCCCTATTTTTTAAGATCTATTTACAAATGTATAGTTTTGAGATTTATTCCTGTACTTGTAGTCTATAACGATGTTACTTGCCAAATTTCATAGTTCTAGGTCAACGGGAAGTACCCTATAGGTTTTGATTCCCTTGAGTGTGTCGAAATATGCGTTTTTTGCTGATTAAACGGCCGTAACTTTTTTCTACGTAAACTTAGCAGTTTGATTTTTTTTTAACTTCATGGGACCGTAGACCTGAGTATACAGTTCAAATTTCAGCTTGATACCTCCACGCATTCTCGACATAGAAATTCTTGACAGACAGACAGACAGACAGACAGACAGACAGACAGACAGACAGACAGACAGACAGACGGACAACAAAGTGATCTTATAAGGGTTCCGTTTTTCCTTTTGAGGTTCGGAACCCTAAAAACATCACTTAAATAGATACAGACAAGTTTGTGTTGCAAAAAGGCATTGACTCAGCTGTATGTTGACCAGAGTCTGACAGGCTGCCGACCCTAACCAACGCTGGTTTTCAGTCAGCCTTGTACAAATAAAATTGCCTATAATGCGGGTTTACACAAGCAATATTCTGTTTTACCTTAGCGTCGCCAAAGATTCAACAACTGTTGAGCTAACATATACGGTTAGTATGTCAACCCAACAGCCGCCAAACCCCCGGCGACACCAAGGTTCAGCAAGTATAATATCAAGCATATTAAGTCGCTGATATGACAAGGATGGCGGTAGTCTAGCTAGCTACCCAAACAACAGCCGGAACCGTTTTCTTACTGAATTTAGTATGGGTATGCCTATCTATACAAATATAATATCATTGCCCATTTAGTAATTTTTAATAGCTCACGTAATTTTCTTTTGTTTTAAACGCATTTTGGTACATTAAAAGCTACAGCTACACATTATGAAAAAGCCGTATAACTTTCATTGAGACGAGTATTTTTTCGATATCGGACAGTCTGAATTAGGTACGATAAACATCCTGATACCTGCGAGAAACATCAATAGATGGCTCCTTAATAAGAGTTGGCAAATCGCAAGTTATACCTATAACGTAAGACAGATACCATTAGAATGATCACGTTTTTCAATGTCTTCAGATTCAGTTTCTTGTGAATCTTGATCATCGTCAGATCATAATTTCTCGTCATCGTCTATGATCTTCAGGTGCCGTATGGCTCTGACGTCAATGAGCGTGTCTGAGGAACTCTTTGTGGTCGGCACGAAGGAGAGAGCCCGGCGAGCTCGTTCACCATTGCGGAGCACTGGCGGCAAGTCCTGCAAAATAATTTAATAATTAAGGAAAATCTTGACCAGGGATCTACTGCCAACTGGAAGCTAATTTCCATCGACTTTTTTTTATACTACGTCAAGTGGCAGACAAGCATAATGCCCGCTTTTTTACAAGGTTTTATTTAGTTTCACCGCGGTGTCTATGTCAAATTTTGCAAATTACATTCAATCCACTTCTCAGTGTTCAATTGAGCTCAGCGCTGGTGAAGGCAGGATGAGACGGCGAAATCGGCATGTCTGTGCCGATATTATATTATTTATTGATTTTATCTTTTTTCGTCTTAGTATGATGTCGAGACAGGCAGAGAGAGCGTGTAGAAGCATTTGAGATATGGTGTTTAAAAAATGCTCCGCATTCCTTGGACTGCTCATGAATGAACGCTTTTATTCTGACTAAGCTTGGTAGCAGTGACTATCTTTCACCTGTTTGCAGTGTGTAATTCAATACTTTAAACTTTAGAATAAAGGAGTGATGCAAAACAACTTTAAAAAGATAATGGCGACAAGTAAATGGAAGAAAAAAGACCAAGAGAAAGTAGCTCTTGAAGTCGTAAGGAAGAAATTGCGGAAAATCTGCAAATGCCGATGAATGCAGCCACGAATCTGGCACAGGTCGAAACAGGTGGAGAGAAATTGTGACAAGATTGCGTCGGAGTCATAATCATCAATAATGGGGAAACAAATAACGTGGGGATTAATATTTACGTGTGTGCGGATAAACAGAAGAGAAGAAAAATTCTTACCCGCAACTGTACATGCAATGCTTGTGCTGTGAGTTCTGTCTTGGAGATTTTTTCCTGTGCAGCTCTCAGTTCCTCGTCGAGTCGTTGTTTCTCTTGTTCCAACTCCTTTAGACGTTTCTCAGCTTCTACAATGTATTAAATATATAAACCGTATATTATAAACAAAAAGTACCTATAACTGCTGCAGAAGAAGTTTTCTTGTTGTGACATTTAGAATTGTTATTAGAATAGGCAGTCGTTAAGAGTCTTGTTAGTAATGTCTCTTAATTACCTTTAAATTGTGCTTCCTTTTCTGCTTGAAGCATTTCGAATTTCTTTCTTTTTAATCTTTCTTCTTCTAACATTCTATTTTGTTCCTCTTGAAGTCTTTCTAGTTCTTCCCTTCTTTCCCATTCTTCGGCTAATACCCTAAAATAAACATTGAGTAACAGAATATTTCAACAATTTATTATTATTTTTTAAAATCACATCAGGTGCCACAAGGCATTTACTGTTAGCTTGTTAGAATTGTAGATTGCTTGCATAGATGCTTGCAATCCCCATTACTAATGCAGCATCCCCTCATGTCTGGTGTACTCATTTGCAGGGACACAACAATTCTCAAGCCTTTAAGTTTTTTTCATGCAGTGTTCTGTGACTTCCACAGTCGGGCCCGACATGCCTTACCTTTCTTTCGTCAGAGCCTTGTTCGCTAGTCCGTTGGATGCACCACATGCAGGTGAGATGCATGATATCCCTATTAATATTGGTGTATTATGAATTCATTCAGAGAACAAATTTTAGTATGGGTTACCTAGCTTGTAGAGCTCTCACTATTTCTTCGTCCCTCTTAGCTTGAGTTTCTTCTTGTAGCAGCTTCTCCAGTTCGGTCTGAGCGTTCTTTAATTCTTCTAGTTTTTTATTGTCCTGTTGTGCTAATTCCGCCCATTCCTATTGAAAATATCATCATCATCATCAACTGGTTTCATCATCAACATTCTTGTATTGCATAAAGGGCAAAGTATAATCTATACCCAACTTTTTCTGTATTTGACCTCAGCATGCAAGATTCTTTGTTCCTCGTAGCTACTGAACGATTGAACCTATTTTTATAAACGAGTATAGATTTGTCTTGATAACGGGAGTGACACTGGCTATATATTAAAAACTACAAAAAATGAACATGGAAGATTTTTGACGCCAAAGTGTGCGTCTAAAAGAATTAATTTTAGATCCCATCGAGTAGTCCGATATCAAAATTCAAATCGTTTTGAGGTTTGGTGTCCACTTCTTATTATGGCTACTTCTGCATAAGACCATTTCTGGTTCTGACCACTTCTGGTTATGACCACTTACATGATAAGAAATTTAAGAAAGAAAATATAAATTACTCGTATTACAATTTTTGCTTTTCAATCTTCGATCATTAATACTAGTTTTCAGTGCATAAATAGCTTTAATATTTTTCTGATATTTTTATGTACTTATCGCAGTCGAGTTTTTTTTATCAACATTAGCATGTTGTGAATAATAACTATGTAAATGAATTTAAATCTCATCGACCTTTTTAGAAAAACCATTTAAAAAAATGTATAAACCAAGGTCGTTTCGTTCATAATATTGAACTACCCACCACGGATACGTATATTCATTTTTTCTCTATTCTTTTTGCCAAACAGTCCTGCAAAGTGGTAATTTATTTTACTAAGTTACCTGAGCCTGTGCTTCCGCAGCGAGCCTTGCTCTTACTTCATGCTGCAGCCTCACTCTAGCATCTCTGGCCTCCTGCTCCCGCCTCGCGCCAGCGCCTCTGCGACAAGCCCGAGCTCGTCGCTGGTAGCTCTCCACGCCTCCAGACACTGCTGTGGCCTGCCTGACTGCTGATATCCATTGAAGGCGACTCCTGTAGTTGGTGTATAAATGAGTGGTTATTCATCATCATGTGTATGTAGTATATATTTTCTACCAGACTACGACGAGCAGTCTATATGTATATGAAGGGCATAAAGAACAGGGAATGTCACAATTTTTTTTTATTTCTTTTTATTGGAAGTATATCTTTATCGGTGTTAGTTTCCAATCCCTAACTTTAAAAAAAAAGTAAACAGATGGCGACAAAAAGGCAAAGTTTTTGGGGTGTAAGTGGTTCATCAACACCTTTGAACCAAAGCCAACTTCACCTGCACGCGGTGCACCCTGCTGACTGACAAACGAAGCTCTGGCGAAAAGAGAGGTAGGGAGCGTAATTGTAAGCTACCCGACTGGGGAATGTACCTCCACCTTACAGAATACCGCAGCCAAATAACAATTCCCTTGGAGGTTGTTGTGTTCCTGCGAGTGAGTGAGGTCACCAGAAAGGAAGGAGATGCTGCGTTGGCAGCGGGGGTGGTGGCGCGCGAGCGATATTTTTTGTTGCGAGCGTTAAGAGGGGGTATAAAGGCAAATTGACAATTTTTGATTAGATGTACACCGTAAAACATAGGCCATTAATTACCCGAAAAAAAATTACAGACCTATTCTAGACCCAAATTAAGCGCAAAGATTGTGGGTTCTAGACAACTGATAAATGTACTTAAATACATTTTTTTTCGTAAATACATACTTATAATACATAGAAAACACCCAGACCAAGACAAATAAACATGTTCATGCACACAAATGCTTGATTTGTGCGGGAATCGAACCCGCGACCTCGGAGTCAACGTGGCCATTGCGAACCATTCGACCACCGAGCTCGTCAAATTAGGTGCTTATATTATTTTATTGTTCTTTTTTTTTTCAGATCAGCTTCTAATTTAAAGAATAATTCGGCAACTAATGACTTTGAAAATTTGGCACATATCAATTCCACTCTAAAAATCGTACATAATAGATGAACCGACTCGCACTTAGCCAGTATTTATCTGATTATTTTAGGTATACTGTGCAAAAAAACGCGGGGCGGTGCGGGGAGACCTTTTCATTCCGAACGACGGATGTGTGTGAGGGACGTATGAAGCGCGCGGGTGAAATCTGATATTTTCCTAGCTTTATGCGCGCTCTTAATATGGCTACGGCAACCGCTTCACATCAGGCGGGCCGTATGCTTGTCTGCCAACCGAAGTAGTATAAAAAAAAAAAAAGAAAGTTAAATGTTACTACATACCTACGCTGATCTCAATGTAAATTGTAGTTAATACTTCTGAACTTTTAACTGTGTTTTTCACAAAATGTATTCATTAGGCCATTCCCTGATCTTTGCCTGTACCCTTCATAATGTATGTATGTATGTTTGTATTTATGGGAGTCCATAGCGCTTAAACTATTCATCCCATTCTGATGAACAAGGTGTCAATCGGTTCGTTATTACGACTCAGGTAATATAAGATATATTTTAACCGACTTCAACAATAGGAGAAGTCGATTGTTATCTTTAATCACACACCGGTCACTCCATACAAATGTTGCGCCGTTCACTACTACGTAAACAATGATGTATGTGCAGAGCGTTAATGAACGTGTGCGTGCGGCGCCATACAAACTGTTTCACATTTGTCTCAAAGAAGAGGTGAGGTCGACACTAGAGAGCGGCAGGGAGTGGCCATACTGTACGTAGTACTATTACTTATATTGTGCTTTAATATTATTTTTTCGTAGTCGGGATACAGTTTTTTAAACTTTTTCTTGTTTAGGTATTTGATTGATTGATGTATGAGATATTTTTTTTTAGTTAGGGCTACTCGTATTTCAGGAGTCCCATGAGACGGTGGGAGAGTCTACTTTATCTTAGAGTGGGTCCAGTGCTGCAGCACCAATTACTAATCCTTCTTGTAGACGAATTATAATCCTTATAAAAATGTTACTTTCTTCATGTCGTCAAATATTGAGAATACCAAATTGATATTAAGTATTCCATATTGTTTAAGCTGTAATTTATGTAGGTACCACGTTGATACTTTTTCTTAAAATTTAAACTGTAATGTATGGAATGTAAGTAGGTACATATAGTTATCTTAATTATATCAAAACTAATAAGCTAATATTGATATGTAATGTTATCAAATATGTTATCTTTTTAGATAAAATAACAACTATGTACAACGGCATTACACCATGTTAAAGATTGTGTAAAATATAAAATGTGTTCTATATAATAAACTAGCGGCCCGGTACGTGCTTCGCTACGTATAAAGTGAAATAATAAAAATAAATATTGGAACACCAAATTCATTTATTCAAACAAAAAAATATTTTATTAATTGCTAGCTATTTTAAAATTTAATCCAAAACATTTGGATAAACAATTTTTTTTGTTTTTGCATTTTGAGCATCAATAAACAAACTGCTGGGGGTACCGACTCTGGAACAGGCAACATAAAGTCGAAGCACTTCCAAAATGAATTGACCGCATGAATGACATAACAACATGCCCGTACTGCCAACACTGAAAAAAGTTTCAATTTGACAGCACAATCCCCATCTGAAAAAAGTTTCAGTTTGACAGCACAATCCCCATTAACAAAATGATCCGCCATTTATTGAATTCAATTGCTATTATATTGATTTTGTGCAAACTTCACCTAAACCATCTATTAGATAGTCCGAATAAACCCTAAACATTTGGTTTGGATAGGTGAGCCCGTTCTTGAGTTATAAAATTACAACGAAAAGTGGCACTGATTTTTATATATGTATATAGATATATAAATAAGCTGACCGGACAGATGTTGTCCTGTCGTCTTATCAATGATTATTGAATTCGAATTGGTTTCGCGCAATCTGTCAAATGACTGACTGCCCCCTTACCGCCATCTCTTATTGCGATTCAATAACTGAATAGAATGCTTATTCATACCAATGAATAAGCGACTCTATTTCAAATGGAATAGAGTCGCTTATTCATTGGTATAAATAAGCAATCTATTCAATTATTGAATCGCAATAAGAGATGGTGGTAAGGGGGCAGTTCTGTCAAACGATATAAAGTTACACTAGAAAAGTTAATATTTATGGTCGTACCGCTTTCTTAAATTTTCTAATTTTTCACGAAACGTAATGTCGAATTCTAGGGACGATTTTTTTATATGAGAGGGGGGCAAACGAGCATGTGGGTCACCTGATGGAAAGCCCACCACCACCAGCACCCGTGAAGATCAGGAACACCAAGGGGTCGCCGATCGGTTATCAGCCTTTTAAAAAATAACGACTGTTCTTGAAGACTCTCATATCGGATTTGTTCGGAAATACCGTTGGGAGAAGTAATTTCTACAGTTTCATCGTTGGTGGTATAAGATGTCTTAGGAAACGTACTGTTGTAGATCGCCAATTATCAAGATGATAGGTATGTATGGAATTTTAATTTATGACGAGTTACGACAGTGGAACTCAGCGTTATTATTTTATCACTATTATGGGGATGTTTAGTAGTGGATGGACATTCTTCATCTGAAATTACGATATTTATGGCACTATCAATAGCTTATATAATAAGAAGAACTTACTTATGGTCCTGGGTGCCGAATTCGTAAGTCCTGTCTGGAGTGACCAGCTGGAACCTTTGAATCTTCCCTTCTCCAGCCGATGCCTCCACCGAGCAGTACTCGTCTAAGGGGATTCTTCCACACTGGTCTTTCTGGGACGAGCTCTTATAATATGTGAGTGCACAGGGCTGCAGCACGCACCAGTATTCGCGCATCGTGGGCAGGAGGTATCCACGTTTGAAAAGATAGCCCTAGAAATTTAACATATTTCAATCAAAACATGCAAATAAATTGTGTTTCATACATTTTTATTCGTATGCAATTGTCTTCGGTTGACTTATATTTTTCATAACTAATCTGTAATCAATCTGTGATAATCTGTAACTTTAAGGAAAATAAAAAATATTTCGTTGTCGTAGTTGTCGAATGGCTAGCAATGGCCACTTTGACTCCGAGGTTGCGGGTTCGATTCCCACATAAGACAAACATTGTGTGTATAAACATGTCTATCTGTGTTGGACTGTGTGTTTTCTATGTATTTATTTATAAAAAAAAGTATATAAGTACATATATCAGTTATCTAGTTCCCATAGTACAAGCTTTGTTTAGTTTGGGACTAGATGGCGCTGTGTCATTTGTCCAGGGATATTTATCATATTATTCCATTTCAATATCTTTCAGTCCATAAGTTACAGAATTATCAAGTAGTGTGAAGTAGAGTTTAAAGCAAACTTAAGTCAACTCAATATTCACACTTAAGGTTGTCAATTTTTACATTGTATGCGCCAAACTGAACCCAGAAAGCCTGGTAGGCAGAAAGAGCTTGCATTCGAGTAGGGAAAGCAAGTTCATGAACTCAAAAAAAATAATTGCACCATATTTATTGGTACATTATTTTCTCAGTAGAGGTGTGTTGGATAGATCTAAATTGAGATTGGTATCGTCATTATGTAAATCGACGATGGCTAATTCGTTACTTACCTAGCCTGGTACATACTAATAGAATAGCGATTATTTTGCCTACCCTGCTGAAAATATCTGTGCACGTTACTGGCTTATAACAGGTTTACAGAATTCCTTAGAAAAATATGACGTAATGCCACAGAATATGAAATTGTATTGTAATACGTAAACAAAACAACGTTGACCGTAGCCTGCCCATGGATGGGTATATTTATCTCGAGGTCCTCCGTGCTTCGGAGGGTACATCAAGTCGCCGGTCTCAGCTGTTGTCAGTAGTTGACAGTAGGTAAGCCAAGTTAGTCGCCTTTAGACGGCTTGAAAACACTGGTCTCCGCCAACCCGCAGTTGAGTAGCGTGGTGCAGTATGCTCTAAGTTCTAAACCCCTTCGATTGAGGGGAGACCCGTATCCCAACAGTGGTATGATTATGGGTTGATGCCGAGGCACTCTGCAGATTCAGCCGCCGAGTTTATTTTATTTTGTAATACATTATTGAATACTTCAAAAGTACAAGCAAGGCAAAAATAAACTTTAACTTGTTTACATAGATTTATATTTATGTAAGTATAATAATATGAAAGACAACACAAAACTTAAAATAATGTTACATTTTTTTTTCTGTAGGCAGAGGATGCGAGACTAATATTTCCCAATAGAAACACAATTAAAATATTATATTGTAAAATTGCACATTGGATGAAAAGAAAATAAACAAACTCTTAGCCTCTTTCATTAAATAAACAAGGAAACCATAAGCTAAGGCACAATTGAACGAAATATACATTATTTATGCTTATTTGCTAGTAAGAATACTTTAGATTCAATTCATCCCATGTATTATGTACAATCAATCTAGCGTAGAAGTGACTAACGCAGACGCACGGAGTCAACTTCCTTTGCTTTAGTCATATCGCTTGTTCATTGTTGCTCGAACATGGAACAACAATGTGATGTGTGTTTCGAGAAATTAGGTCGAATGCTGTACAGGCCTTTTAAGAGAGTGTTTTGATTGTATTAGTTGTACTAATTACGCACAGTTCCTTTGATAGTTGGATTGATGCCATATTAAGAGCCCTATTACGTTTGCACGCTGACGAGCTCTCGCGCGGTACTAAAGCCGCGAAGGCCGCCGGTGCATCGTTTTTTGCAGTAATTTTGAAGTTATATTTATCGTTTATATTGAAATAAGATAATAAATTCATGCTACAAACTTTATTCATCATGAAGTAACAATTATTCTCGTATAAATTTTGCTGAATAATATTATCGTTTATTCGAGAAATTAACAGTTTACTTAAAGCGATTTTTGGTTAAAATAATGTTTTTTTTTTCTATATTAAATCAATTATATTTCAAAATTCTGAGGCCGCTATGTACTATACTACTATATAAGAAATAACATTCTATTTTTTTTTTATTTCATTTGTTTGGAACAGTAGTACAATCCAGGAGCTCAAAAAAGTGAATATGCGCATTTTATGAAAATCTTTCTCTGCAATTTTGGGGTTAATTAAAAAGTTAAGCAAAATTGACAAAAAGCGAGGCCGCTATGTACTAAGCCAATAGCTATTCTGTACTATTCAATAAGTCAACATTGTCAATGTATTTTTGTTTCCGAGATCAAGAACGCCAAAATTGGCCATTTTACGCAAAAATCACAGTCGATATGTAATATGGCTCTTAACTAATGATTAAAATTATTGACAGAAGGTATTTAAATCATCGTCAGGTCGCCCCAGTCTCCACCACAGGAGCACGACCCCCTCTCATCCGTCCCAGACAGAAGGAGGATTTGGCCTACACTCCCCACGCTGGCCAAACGGGTTGGGGAGGCCTGATCGATGTTTGATAATGTAATTCACTTAGTCGCCTTGTACGACATCCACGGGAAGAGACGGAGTGATTCTATTCTAGTCTGCCGGAACCCACACGGTATTTAAATATTTTTATTTGTTTATTTATTCACGTAAAACTTCTTTACTCACGCTCGACTTGGAGAGGAATCCGGTGAATGCGTGACGAGAGCGTTACGGAAACGGCGAATGGAAGTTGAGAGGGAGATCAAAAAATAAAAATATAAGTTAGTAGAGCTAAAGAAGTTTTACTTCAGTCGTGTGGTCTAAAGCATGCTCGTTTTTTTATTTATTTATTTGTAATGGTTTTTTTGTAGTAACGTAAACACCATGTGTTTACCTTGGTAATGTCTTTAAGACGAAATTGGTCGGTAAAAATAAATTTAATTAAATGGAACAGTACAAGTACTTTAACAACAGAATATATTCGTAAAGCCACAATCAACAAATATGACATTTATGTTAAGTCGATAATAAACAAGTTTGTAAAATAGTTTACTTTGTAATAAAATAAATTTACTATTATTTAATAGACTTTTAGAGAAATGATTTATCAGACTATACATTCGGTTTAAAGGCTAAAACTAAAAGCTCTTGTGTAGCAGTAAGTACATTTTTTATTGTGCATAAAGTGTAAATAACTAAATAAATGCTCTGTTGTTACAAAATCTATACTAATGTTACTTAAATGTATGGGACTGACCGTTGACAGACTAGTATTATTTGTGAAATATAGCTATGTCGTCGCTTTGGGTAGATAAACTGACTATATAGTCAACTTATATAGTCGGTTAATCGACCCAAACTAAAATTAAACTTTTTGATACTTACTATAAATTTTCATAAATACATATAATGTGAACATTATATGCGCACAAAATTTTACGTAGTGCGTGAATTGAATGGGCCCTTGGTGTCAAAGCAGTCATTTAAATTCATTCGACCATCAGGCTTGTTCCAAAAAAAATTAACTAACCTGAAAACAATTACCACTACTCAATTTTGTACTAACCTTTTTAATAATATCTTCAATGAAAACGTCATAGATCTCATCCACGGCTTCTACCAAAGCTTTGGAGTGCAGTTGCTGATCACAGCAGTACTTGGCTTCGAGGACAGCGAGGAAAGCCGCCCATTTGAAGTGCCCTATGGACGTGCCCAGGGCATCCCAGTCGGCTGCATCCCATCGCAGACCCAAGCAGTGAACCAGCTGTTCAGCTACTATACCCGCCTCTGAGGGTTGAAGAACCACCTGCAAATAGAGTAGATAAAGTGAAATTAATACAACGTCTTACTTTTATATATACTAAGTCGGGTGGCAGACAAACATACGGTCCGCCTGACGTGGAGCGGTTACCGTAGCCATATTAACGCTCGCAACATGAAATATCGCTCGCGCGCCGCCACCCCCGCTGCTAACGCACCATCTCCAGCAGCAGTGAGTGAGGTCACCAGAAAGGAAGAAAATGCTGCGTTGGCAGCGGGGGTGGCGGCGCGCGATCAATATTTTTATGTTGCGAGCGTTAATATCAAGCGGGCCGTTTGCTTGTCTGCCACGGTCCTTTCCAGATAGGCCTAACACAATTACCATCAATCTAAGGTAAAGTTTTATTTTCGCAATAAAAAATGGCCCTGATGTTTGACACACACTTAAACTTTTTATCTTAGTACTGTCATACTACTACTTATACTGTGGTACTGTAGTAACTTATACGTACATACAAGAATTGCCCAATAGATCGCACTAAATAATCACTATTTCGTAAAGTATTTGTTATTACTATATCTACAATATGTTACAAATAAATTACGAAGTAATATATATTATCTACTCGTACAAGTAGATAACGCAATGTTTCGTATTAGTTTCGATATTGATACAACTTGAGGCAAAACAACGAATATAACAATAAAACAATGGTGTCATCGACCCCTGGTCTTCAATCTTCGTCACATCTGGTCTACATGTGTTCGTTAATGGAGCATATTAACACTGATCTCCACTAATCTTCACAATTAATGACGTCATGCTCTCACATATGATTCATAAAAACTGTGAAAGAGAAAGATCATTTTGCTATGCATAAATATAATATGGTGTGCGTGAGCTTCAACACATGACTGGAGTTAAGTACTTCCTTTTTTTTAAGGGACAGGGGCCCACTACACTATGTCTCCTGTGTAGCTAGGAATAACAGCGGCGACCGCCAAAAAAGGCAACGAACAGTGAAGTCCATTGCAGTCCCCCTTTTAGCAATGTGAGAGACAGTATTATGGCAAATAAGGCATTAAAAGCCTAAAGAGATGGTTAGTCAAGTGAAGTTCAACTGCCGTGCACCACGGATTTTAAGTATCTAACTCTATTAGGGACCTAAAACATTGAGTTGTTACCTAACACATCGATTCCAATAATAAGAACTTCCTTGTCCGAATAACATAATGAATTCACTCTTTTTTTATCTACTCATCCGCTTTTCCGTATCACAGATTATTCATGATACTGAATTTAAAAAAAATGGTTGTCTGTAAAGTCGGTTTACGGAATATAATTTTACGTGATAACGTCTTATGAAAACATCGGCCGATAGAGTGGAAGCGAGATAGATGCGTCACAAGCCGACCGAACGCTTGCATGCGCAAGTGCAATCGCTTGCACGCTCGGCTCAGACGGAAAGTGACAATGAGTCATATTTTTTCGTGCGTGCAGCCTGCGTTCTTACACGATATTATCACATCAAAAAACTAAAAACAATGGAAAGACGTATACATTAATGCCACATTTATGCATGCATGTGTTAGAATAATAAAAATATGATACTAAAAACGACTCATCGAGCGTCCCTCGTGGCTTCTAGCTGACGAATAACACCACCTGTTTAACACACGTGTCTGTGCACGTGCATTTGCTTGAGATTCGACGAAAAAGATCACCTGATCGTACACCTGTTTGAACACCTGTGTGAACACCTGTGTGGACACCTGTGTGGACACCTGTGTGGACACCTGTGTGGACACCTGTGTAGACACCTGTGTGGACACCTGTCTGGACACCTGTGTGAACACCTGTGTGGACACGTGTTGTTGTCGGTAGAAGCAAAGTAAGGTGGGGGCCTCCTTATAAATACCGTCCGGCCATTCAGTACGGTCACTTTTGTTCGAGCTGTGGACAGAGACGGATCGCTCCTCGCAAAGCTAAGTATAATTGATTAGATACTTAGTAATGTAATTTCTAAACCATTTATCAATTATGTTCATGGCTATATAAAGTGTCTAGAAGTATATAATGTTACATATATAAATGTGGGTATGTACGTACATGTGGGTAATGTTACATATATGATGTTATATATGGATACATAAATTATGTACTAATAGGTATATAAGTTGACTAGATGTATATAAGTGTATGATGTTGTATATGTACATATATATGGTGTATGTATATTATGTTATATAGATACCGAATGATAAATTAAACATACAATACTGCTCTGAATTATGTACAAGATGTAGTATAAAAGTAATTTTATTATATGGATTTATTATTAAATTCAATGTTACTGAAATGATGTTATTATACAAACTTACAATCTACTTTCATGGTTTTATTATCGTTACAAGACCCCATTATATTATTAATTATCTAACATCAGAAGTGGGATTCAACTCAGGTTCTCAATTCGATATTTATATACTTTCAGGATGGATGGTGAAACGGTCACAAGTCTTCTCACGGTGATTCAAGATGCTGTCTCCAAGCCGCCCTCGACCGATGATGACATCGCTCAACCAGTGTTCGACCCTGACAAGAATGACTGCGGAGCAGAGAGCTGGTGTGACAGCGTCGAGGGTCTCGCCGAGGGCCTCAAGTGGAGTAGTATCAGGACTGCTGCAAGGGCAGGTAAAGCCCTTAAAGGTTCCGTATGGATATAGTTGACGCTTATTCGGAAAAGAATTCTGAAAAACTTACTCGTATTATTCACATCTGATGAATTGATTTGTGAAAATTCAGCGATACTAATGTCCCGCTTTAATTACATTGTTGTCTACTTACACGAAGTAAAAAAAGGTGACCCGAATAGGAATAAGAATAACTCTTCAGGGTTCGGTGGAGTAAAACGTACTAAATTTAATGTTGAAAAAAAAAAATGACATCTCTGCGAGTTGGGCATATGCAATCACAATGCTTTAAAAGTAAACATCTCAGTCCTAGCAGTTTCAAATGGTTAAACAAACCTCCCCGATTCCTAAGCAAAATAAGCCACAGGTAAAAAATATGTATACTGTAAAAAGACCTAAAACAACAAACAAATCTTCTAAAGAATTTTTTTTTTAGAATAGCCGAATAGTTCTCACTCCATTAATGGGATGGCAAATAGTTCTTTAATTGATACAGGAACAAAGTGCAGTTTGATTAAAGAATCAATTGGAATGTCACCTTTTACCAGTATCTACTTATGTAAATGACAAGGACAAAATAAAATACATGTGTTTGCTTTCAATTTGAATTTATAAATCAATTTCAATTTCAATGTAGTAGAAATTGTAACTGATTCACCCGGTTGCCGGCTAGAGAATCATGTGATGTAGTTAAAGAAGTAAATTTAGTTAAACCTTATCTGAATTGTGCAAATTAACTTCAAAGACAGAACAGACAGAACACTTGCCATTTGAATTACAAAAAAAATAAAAGATATTTTGAACAGATACCCAACAATCTTTAGTGACATAGGCACCGTCCAAACTTGTGAATTCATTTTACGTTTAAAACTAAAATACTGGCTTTACGTATCGGCCGTATCGACTGGCTCCGATTGAGAAGGAAAAGATGGATTATTCGTGAAAGTGACTCGCCTTTTGCAAACCCTATAATATTGGTAAAGAAAAAAAAAAAGATGGAAATAATAAAATGTGCGTAGATTTTCTTAGTCGACATCTTGTCGAGGCATCAGTTTTAGATGACGTTGTAAACTGATTCGATTCCCCAACCATCGCCTCAAATTCAAGTGATAGCAATCATGCACATAGATATCCTTCTAATGTAGTTAATTTAATTATTGACCCTCAAATCGTGGCTGGAATTAGCTCAATGATATCAAAATTTTATTTTGTATATCGTTGTTAAAAAAATATATTTTTAAAAGTATAATAAGTAATATTTAAAAAATTTATTAAAAAAAAAAAAAAATCAGATCAAGATGCAGAATATAATGGATTACAATAAGTTTATTTTGTAAAAAATAATTAAAGGTGTATTTATATAAACTAGATATGTCTAAAAACGATTAACATTTCATTTCAGATTATTTTTTTTAAATATTTTTTTCCACAACGACTTTACTAATTAACTATCTCTTTTAAATTCGAGAATATTTTACATATATTTTTTTCAGATCATAAAAAAAATTGTAGTCTGGTTGTAGCACGAGATTTAGATAAAAACCAATACGTGTTGCAAAATAATTTATTGTTTTACACAACACAGGCCAACGAGTCCAAGCTTTACGTGCCAAAGGGATGTAGATTAGTTTAACTAAACCCTTTAACGATATAAACTGTCCCACAGGTTTTGACATTTAAAAAGTCTGACAGCTCAAGAGTTAGTTGCTCTAATCCGGAATACTGTCGCTTTATTCCGTACCCCTAGAAAACTGGTCACTTGACACAGAGGTTTGCAAATTGAGCATCACATGATCACACACCAAAAGGTAACGGAGAGGTAGAACGTTACGTGGCTACAGTTATTGATATGTTAAACAATACTTGTACTATGTCGTCAGATTGGCCAAGCGGCTTGTGGAAGGTGCAACAATCAAATACCACTATCCAAAAATCGACAGGGGTCTCTTCGATTCATTTGTTAATCGGTTGCAATGCGAACATACCAAATATCCAGAGTCGTTTAAATGTAATAAATGTTTCAGAACCAAAAATGTATTAATTTAGAAGCAGATCGAGAGTTAGCTTTTCAACGCTTATACCATGAATCAAGCAAATTTTAAAATCGATTTGATATCGTAAAACATGATAATAAATCCTTTGAAGTGGGCAATATAGTTTACCACAGGCATCATGATAGGCCGAGTCTTCGATTCAAAGGTCCGTAGCAAATAATTGAGTAACTTCGTACACAGTTAGGTACACTCTCAGATGAGAATGTAATCTCAGAAAAATAATAGTATCTAAGATAAATTCAGGTGAATTTACACATGAAAATTCTATTGATGAGGCGATAAATTAATGTGAATAGCATAATTTTGTGTTTATATTTTTTTTATTATATCCTTTTTATGAAATCTATCTCTAATGATGTTATTGATCTGCATAATACGAGAAGTTGAAAAACATAGTATGTGAGAAGCAAGACATAAATTAGATTAAGTGAACGTCGTTGGTCTGCTTAATGTGAAAAGTAAGACAGACGTAATAGGTCTGCTTAATGTGAGAAGCAAGACATAAGTTAGATTAAGTGAACGTTGTTGGTCTGCTTAATGTGAAAAGTAAGACAGACGTTATAGGTCTGCTTAATGTGAGAAGCAAGACATAAGTTAGATTAAGTGAACGTTGTTGGTCTGCTTAATGTGAAAAGTAAGACAGACGTTATAGGTCTGCTTAATGTGATAAGTAAGATACTATTTTTTAGAATATACACGGGTGGCGCACAAGGTCTACTTAATGTCAGAAGTGAGGCTGTGATGCCAATTGTAATAAGTTAATATTAATGATTGTCAACTTAAGAATTGAAATTAGCTTTAAGCATTTAATGCTATAACTTAGCAAGACTGTAAAGCAAGACTAATTTGTGGAATTTATATTAGTATAAAATCAGCCAAAGTAAGCATCTAGGTACTTCAGGGAACGAAGTACGTATCAGAATGGCCGTGTTAGAATAATAAAAATATGATACTAAAAACGACTCATCGAGCGTCCCTCGTGGCTTCTAGCTGACGAATAACACCACCTGTTTAACACACGTGTCTGTGCACGTGCATTTGCTTGAGATTCGACGAAAAAGATCACCTGATCGTACACCTGTTTGAACACCTGTGTGAACACCTGTGTGGACACCTGTGTGGACACCTGTGTGGACACCTGTGTGGACACCTGTGTAGACACCTGTGTGGACACCTGTCTGGACACCTGTGTGAACACCTGTGTGGACACGTGTTGTTGTCGGTAGAAGCAAAGTAAGGTGGGGGCCTCCTTATAAATACCGTCCGGCCATTCAGTACGGTCACTTTTGTTCGAGCTGTGGACAGAGACGGATCGCTCCTCGCAAAGCTAAGTATAATTGATTAGATACTTAGTAATGTAATTTCTAAACCATTTATCAATTATGTTCATGGCTATATAAAGTGTCTAGAAGTATATAATGTTACATATATAAATGTGGGTATGTACGTACATGTGGGTAATGTTACATATATGATGTTATATATGGATACATAAATTATGTACTAATAGGTATATAAGTTGACTAGATGTATATAAGTGTATGATGTTGTATATGTACATATATATGGTGTATGTATATTATGTTATATAGATACCGAATGATAAATTAAACATACAATACTGCTCTGAATTATGTACAAGATGTAGTATAAAAGTAATTTTATTATATGGATTTATTATTAAATTCAATGTTACTGAAATGATGTTATTATACAAACTTACAATCTACTTTCATGGTTTTATTATCGTTACAAGACCCCATTATATTATTAATTACCTAACACATGCATTTATTTATAGATAGAATAACAATATACATTTGTGAATATGTATAAATGCAAATGTTGTAGGAAAATGCAAATAACGTCTGTTGAGATTCCTTATATGCAGTGAGGTAATTGTACTGAATGGCTTGATGATATCATACACGAAATTATTACTTTATTTCTTGAGTGGGAAATAAACTGGGCCGCAATGAAATAGGGTCGGTAACAAAAACATCAATAACTTCCAAAATATTTTAGCTAGCTTAATGACATAAATACTGAATTAAAGTTTATATCCTTACAAATATAGGCAGAAGTAAAATCTTTTTATTTCTTTTTGGTGATTGTATTAAAACCATAAATAAAAAATAAAGACGATTTCAAAAATTGATGTTTTTGTTACCGACCCGCTTTCATTGCGGCCCAGTGTATAATTGGAAGAGTACTCGACTGGTAATGGAGAGGGCATGGGTTAGTTAGTGATTATGTGTTTTTTTTTTTCATTCAAAACATTTACATAAATTTTGGCAAGTTGGCTGCAAATAATAATTACGTCGTGCTCTTCGATATTCAACAAGTTCTAGCTAGTGTATATCATTGTTCGCCTATCAGCCACTGCAGCCATTTTTTTAAACCACGTCGGGTGGCAGACCTCACAGAATGCCGCAGCCAAATAACAATCCCCTTGAATGTAGTGTTCCTGCGAGTGAGTGTGGTCAACAGGTAGGAAATCGTTGCTGCATTAGCAGCAGGGTTGGCGACGCGCGATCAATATTTTATGTTGCAAGCGTTAATATGGTTACGGTAATCGCTTCACATCAGGCGCGCCGTATGTTTTTATTTTTCTACTTATCGTAGTATAATAATCGTATTTTTGCAAGCTCATAGAGATTCTTCCAGCCAATCCGTGTTGTACGACACTGTAAGATTACGTCTAGAATATCACCAATATTCTAGACGTAATCTTACAAAGTGTCGTAACTTTGAGTTACTAGCATGTTCGTGAATATCTAACAATGATGGCGATGCTAGCCGATGACAGATTTTACATAGAAGATACTCCTGGAAGCGAAGGTTTCCATAACCATCTTCAAACACCTCCGTTTTTCGATGACTGTTGTAAAGTGATGTTAATAATTGTTATCGATAAATGCATAATATATAGGTATTGTATTAGAACAACATTAAGGTGGTGTGATTGCCTAAAAAATATTGTAAACGACACCGTGGTGTGGTTCAGTGGTGTCGTTGACAATACACGTTGTGGGTCACTTATGGAAAGTAATCACTACCATAGAAATCAGCAACACCAAGAGGTTGCCGATTCGTTGCCAGCCTTTTAGAGGAAAAATTGTCACTGTTCTTGAGCGCTCTCATGTCTTACTTACGTATTGGTAGAAAATGTCTTAAAAAGCGTACTGTGGTAGATCGCAAATTATATTAAGTTGATTATGATTCCACGAGATATCGGCCGCAATAATACTTATAAGCAATAAAATAGTATTTCTCTAACATGTCTTTAATAGAGACGTGAGCTTATTATAATACATAACGACTTGTGAGTTGTGACTAATACAGCACGCTCACCTTGACCTTCAAGGTAGTCGCAAACCAACATAACAAAATGTCTTAATTGTGTATGCAAGCTTAGCTACAACAACGGCTTTAAAATTTTGTAACACTTTTAAGGATCCAGGATTCTAAAAGCTGTTGCTCCCGAAATATACGCTCTGAGAGGCCCAAGGATCGACCCTTTGAAAGTACACTTAGCTACAACAATGGCTTTAAAATTTTATAACACTTTTAAAGATCCAGGATTCTAAAAGCTCTTGCTCCCGAAATATACGCTCTGAGAGGTCCAAGGATCGACCCTTTGAAAGTACACTTTATAGTCTATTCTAGATTGCAATTTAGGGTGTAAATAGTTCACCACAACCTTTGAGCCAAAGTTCAATTTTGTATTTGTATTTGTTTCCTTTTCCTTTGTTCTCTCTCTCTCTTTATTAAGACAATAGCCATCAACACGATTTTAAGTGGTTATCAATTATACGAAAAGCTCATGACTAGTAAAATCGCCAGTATTTTTTTATACTACAAATATACATTGAAAAGGACACAGTTATGGAACTCACTGCCAGTTCAGATCTAGAGAGCTCCATCTTTAAAATGTTTTAAATCAGCGCTGGTACTTTGCCTAATCCTTATTTGAACCCGTCTTAGGGTTAATATAATTTTATTAATTTGCACAATGTTTATTATATTATTTTCCTATAATATAGTATTATTTATTATATGTATGTACATATGTATTTATAATTAACATAGTAGTTATAAGTTATAACCCACAAGTGTTTGGTACTCCACTTGCCTATTCATGAAATCCTCTCAGATACTCTAATATTGGCTGGAAGAGATCCCTGTGAGGGATAAATCCGCCTTTGTACCTTTCCTTTAAATTACTGTGTTTAAAATTTATTTTATGTCAATAAGGATATTAGTAATATTACAAACAAACAATACACTTACCACGTAGTGCTTCTGATCATCGGCGTCCTGCACGAGGTCTGCGAGGAGGCAGTATATCCTGAAGAGTTTGAAGATGGAGTCGTCACTGAATATAGGTTTGTCACGTGACACCAGGTTCTTTCGACAAACCAGCCAGCAAACCTGTCGAGATATATTTTGTTAGATGAAATTACAGTCATACAGACAGCGAAAACTATAACAAACGACGTTAATATGAATGCCTCTCAGAAGAAAGGAGTTGTGAGCGGTGGCTTTCCACTAGGTGACCCACATGCTCGTTTGCCCCCCTCTTATATATAAAAAAAAGAATATAAGTCTATGCCGTTTGGAGTCGAGACACTTGGGTCATACAGGTTATCTGCGAAGTACTTTCTTTAAGTAATATCTTTAAAACCGGTCGCAGTTTGTTTCGGGGACAGGCGGGCTGGCTCTTTCTTCGTTCAAAAAAATCTGTATTGCTATTCAGCGAGGAAACGCAGCCAGTGGTCTTGACTCCCTGCCGCATATTTTTAGATCATACTATTTTATTTTAATATAGATGTGCCCGCAACTTTGTCCACGCGGAATAGTAGTTTTTTTTTCTAAAATAAGAACAGAGATCAATTATTCTCGTAATTATTTTACGTTCGCAGAACGAACGTTGACCGAAGCAATATTGAAATTCTCAATTGACTGAAAACGATTTACTTTCAATCATTAACTAATATCAATCCTTATTGCTAACAGTAAAATTCTCAGTTTATTTAATTTTTGTACATAATTTGATATAATCACATTTTATTTAAACTTTGGTATTTCATATATTGTGCTACGAGAATACCAAATTTTAGTGGAGGACTAAGGCTAAAGCGGGCCCTAGGCAACATTGTATTTCCGAATCTACTAAAGAAGTTTTCACTTACAAAATAAAAATTAAAAACCTAACTTTCGGGCCTCAAACATTACGGGCCCAGGCACGTGCTTTTTTTTATACTACGTCGGGTGGCAGTCAAGCATACGGCTCGCCTGATGTGAAGCGGCTACCATAGCCATATTAGCACTCGCAACCAAATAAAATATCGTTCGCGCACCGCCACCCCCGCTGCTAACGCAGCATCTCCTTCCTTACTGGAGACCTCATTCACTCGCAGGAACACACAACCCTCAAGCTAATTATTATTTGGCTGCGGTATTCTGTGAGGTGGAGGTACATTCCCCAGTCGGGCAGCTTACAATTACGCTCCCTACCTCTCTTTTCGCCAGAGCTTCGTTCGTCAGTCAGCAGGGTGCCAACTTCACCTGCACGCGGTGCACCCCACCGCGTGCAGGTGAAGTTGGCTTTGGTTCAAATATGTTGATGAACCACTTACACCTCAAAGGCTTAAGTTGCCTAGGCCTTAGTCTACCCCTGCCAAATGTGTCAATTGTGAGATCAAGTCTGGATCGGAACTGAATTTTGTCTACATTTAAATTACGAGAATTGCGCCCGTCTGGTGGGCCGTTTGCTTTGGCAACCGTCGCGTAGTATAAAAAAGGTAGTAACTTAGATGACGTTCTGTAATTTGAAGCAGCAATTGTTACAAATTTGTTTCATCTAAGTTAGCTAACCGAGGTCGATTCATCAGTTTTGAAACTCCAGCAGCTCTCGAGAATGGCATCTAACAGAAATTATTTTTTTAAATTTTATTTTATACTACGTTGGGTGGCAGACAAGCATACAGCCCACCTGATGTGAAGCGGTTACTGTAGCCATATTAACGCTCGCAACATGAATAATATGCTTACGTGTCGCAACTCCCGCTGCCAACGCAGCAACTCCTTCCTTTCTTTCTGGAGACCTCACTCACACGCAGGAACATAACAGCCCTCAAGGGAATTGTTATTTGGCTGCGATATTCTGTGAGTGATTTATCTGTACAAACAATTTTGGCACAGTTCGATGCATTTTAACGTCAGAATCTTGACCTCGAGTTAAACTAGCGTACATTATCGTTGATTTGCTGTCTTTAAACACCGTATCTATCGAAAGACCAAGGTCTTAGTTTGCGTCTAGTCGTATGGCATTCAAACTGATCGGCCGACTGGAAATCCGGGTGGTGGTTAACTAAACATTTGAAAAAATAATAGGCTTCTCTAGGTACAAAAAAGTTACTATTCTTTCCATGAGACATTATTGTAAGTTTTTGTATGACAAAAGCATTCATTGTACAATACAATGCGCAAAGATATTATGTGACAATAGCTATGTTAAAAACTGAACTCAACACATAGTTTAAACCATGCATAGATTCAGGGGCTACCGCCGAAGCTGAAGCCGATTACCACCGAATATGTTGATTCGAAAAATAGGTCTTACGTTTAAGTTATTGCCAAACATGGGGTGGGGTGTAAGGGGTTCATCAACATCTTTGAAACAAATCCAACTTCACCTGCACGCGGTGCACCCTGCTGACTGACAAACGAAGCTCTGGCGAAAAGAGAAGTAGGGAGCGTAATTATAAGCCACCCGACTGGGGAATGTACCTCCACCTCACAGAATACCGCAAAGCAAAAAAAAAAAAAAAATAACAATTCCTTTAAGGGTTGTTGTGTTCCTGCGAGTGAGTGAGGTCACCAGATAGGAAAGAGATGCTGCGTTGGCAGCGGGGGTGGCGGCGCGTGAGTAAAAGACACCACCTTAGTCGGTAGAGCTCCAACGTTTGTACCAGTTAAGCTAAACACAAGTAGCATAAATCTAAGTTGAAGTTAGATTTTAGCAATCAAAAAATATGTTGGTAATCGGCTTCAGATTAGGCGGTAGGGTCCCCGATTTGCACTTTTGCCACACACATAACATCTTTACTTGCTCTATTTATTGCAACTTCATCCCATCTTTATCTATATGTCTTTCCAACACCACCCGCTCCTGGAAAGCATTAAGCAAGGCCTTTAACCAGCAGAAGCTAAAAAGAGTCTGGAGCAACCGCAACATCACCAAAGCCACGAAAGTCCGCCTGATGAGATGCTTAGTCTTCTCCATAACTCTATATGGCGCAGAAATGTGGACGGTTCGCTTGAAGGACCGACGCAAAATCGACGCACTAGAAATGTGGTGCTGGCGTCGACTGCTACGGATCCCATGGAACCAAAACTCCATGGAACGACTCATTGTCCAGGCGCAAGTGGAGGGCAAACGGTCCAGAGGTCGATCACCTACACGTTGGGCAGACTGTGTAAAGGCTGCCACACAAAATAATAGTCCAATGTTCCCGTAACGCTGAAGACCGCAACAAGTGGATGCGCATCGCGAGGGCTGTGTTATCCAGAGACGCATCGTCATGAACTCACGACTACTCTGTCAAGAGTGAACGACGGAGGAGGAGGAGGATAACCAGCAGTGGATAGATACAGGCTGTTAAATGAATATTATACTTTTGACGAGATCGGTGAACGAATGGCTAGCAATGGCCAATTTGACTCTGAGGTCGCGGGATCGATACCCGCACATGACAAACATTTGTGTGCATAACATGTGTGTTTGTCTTGGTCTGTGTGTTTTCTATGTATTATATGTATGTATTTACAAAAAAAAATATTTAAGTATAGCATCAGTATCAGTACCCATAGCACTAGCTTTGCTTAGTTTGGTACTAGATGGCAGTAGGTATGTTTTTTGTTAAGGAATATTCATTTATTTATTTATTATTTACTAGTATTAATGATCAAAACATACGGATAATTTATATCCGTATGTTTTGATATGATAAAGTGATATGTTATGATAAAGTGAAAATGAAACTTCTTCAGATATTCACTTCAAAAAGAACTAAATTTACAGGAAACGAATTCGCATCGCATCACGTGAGAATTTGTTTGCATTAGAAAGAATGTCTATTTTATTATTGTTTTAATTATTTTTTTATGTTGGTAAAACAACTTTGTTTACAAAATATTACATATTTAACAGAATATAACAACTATAAAACTAAAGTACCTAAAACTAAATAATACTAAAATAAAACTAACCTAAAACTAAAATAAATGTAAAATGTTTGGCTCGTGCAGCATGGTCATCATCGTAATGCTGGTACAACTTGGGAGTTGTACCAGCATTACCTCGCTGGATGGCTAAACAGATCCTTTGGGCGAGAAATGTGCCAGATCTTGGGTCATTAATTGATTAAAATATTTCAATATACATATACATATAGTTTTGTTTTCATTTATAAACATGATGTCTACCACGTCTTTTTGGAATAATGCTAATAACCTTCGATCAACATTCCTGCTCATATCTGACTCATATCGATCGGTGCCATATATGTACAGAGAATTATACGAGTGTTTTCGCATTTGTGGCGGTTTGATTACCGGCCAAGTAAAAGTCTTTTAAGTTAATTGGTTTCCGCGAGCAGTGAAGACTGATTATCTAGGATATTTACATTTTAAAAACAGAATAAAGCTTTCTTATTGTGAAATTATTTAAATTACTTCTCATCTATTGGTATAGCCGTGTATAATAAATAACTAATATAATAATAACAAATATACCGCAGTATTTAAAACAACAGCACCCTTACCACCATCTCTTATTGCGATTCAATAACTGAATTGTTTGCGTATTCATACCAATGAAACTCTATTCCATTTGAAATAGAGTCGCTTATTCATGACTGGTGCTGAGCGCTTAGTGCCAGTTTTTTTGGTCACATTCGAATGTGTTAACGTTTACAAAGCCGCCCAAATTCAGAAAAAGTTTCGTTTTATGAATTTACCAGACGCGAGTTACATATCCCAATTAGCCGGGTTGTTCACTTCAAAATGTGAGCACTTGCTCACAACACTAAGCACAAGCCACATAATTTTCTTAAATATGTAACACGCGTCTTATAAATTCACAACATGAGAGTTGTTCTCTATTTGGTCGGTTTGTTTACGTTGACATGATCGAAGGCGAACAAAAAAACTCTCACTAAGCACTCTGAAACTGTGCGATTGAGTCTGCAATCTAGGTTTAAAAATATATCTAATACTTTTGTTACATAAAAATAGCGTAATAACTGATATTATACTTAGATACATCTTTTTTTGTAAAATTGTCCAGAAATATTACTTAGTAAATGGTACTTACAATAATTTTATTACTACTAATTATAGATACTATATTATCAAAAACATATCAACAAAGAATAAATAATTAAATAATAAATAAATATTTCTGGACAATATTACAAAAAAAAAAGATGTATTTTAAGTAAAATACCAGTTATCTAGTACAAGCATTGCTTACATTTATGCAAATACATACATAGTACATAGAAAACACCCAGACCAAGACAAACAGACATGTTCATGCACACAAATATTTGATTGAGCGGGCCAGTCGAAGTGACCATTAGAAGCCATTCCGCCACCGAGCTCGTTTTATTTAATAATCATTTTTAATTAATAATCAAATATAACAAGTAAAGTAGTGTTCTGTTAATCTCTTTTTGAAAGTGGTCACACTGTCTCGTATTTCCTCTAGTAGTTTACTCCAGAGCAGTGCTGCATGAACATTACATTAAATCTAAATCACGTACCTCACTGATTTTCTTCTCGTATTCCCTAATGACAGGGAGTGTGACAGTCTTGGGCAGTGAGCTGAACACCTCTTGCTGAAGGTAATAGCGGAACTCGTCGAAGGTCAATTCCTGAGAAGACTTGAAGTGGTCCAAGCCTTTCTCTACTCCGTACAAGTCGAGGAGAGTCCCAATGTTTGCTGTGAGTACCTGTAGATAAAAATTATATAAATTACGATTATGCCTACATCTTTTATACCACTAAGAAGGTAATAATAAGAAGGAATGTAATAGATTTGCCTGATGATAAGCAGTTATCGTAATGTATAGACGCTTGCAACACTAGAGGCATTATTTGTTGCTGACCTTGCGAAAGCTCCTTTGAGAATTGAAGGGGTTTTAGAAGATACATCACCATGCTGTTCAATTGAGGGTTGGCGGCGGCCAGTGTTTTCAAGAAGCCTAAAGGCCACTGACTTGACTTGACGACTGTTATCTAATGACATCAGCCGGGACCGATGGCTCAACGTGCCCTCCGAAGCACGGATGAGCTCGAGATAAAATAATAAACCCATCCATGAACAGGCTGCTTTCGACGTTGCTTAATTTGTTCGATTAGATTGATACGCGCAACGATGCCATCGAGCTCCTCGTACTCGTAATAAGTAAATGGAAAAAAAAGTTTGTCAAAAATGATTTTTATTTTACGTATTATTTTTACAAATATGTAGTTTAGGTGATTCCGTACGTATTTGAAGCACAGCTAATCACGCGCGAACCAACCCTACATAATCGCGTTTGTTAAACCAATAATAATAATAAATAAATATTGTCAGACAAATTACACAGCGCCATCTAGCCCCAAAGTAAGCGAAGCTTGTGTTATGGGTACTAGACAAATGATAAACATACGTAAATACATTTTTTTTTGTAAATACATACTTATGATACATAGAAAACACCCAGACTAAGACAAACAGACATGTTCATGCACACAAATGTTTGTCCTATGTGGGAATCGAACTCACGAGCGTTGGTGTCGAAGCCACGGCATTGACCGCTACGCCACGGAGCTCGTCCGAAATATATTGCAGTTATACACATACTCACACACACTACAATATATATGGAGTCAATTTTGACTAGTTAAACCTTATGGACCTCACCTCCCTCAGAGGGAGGTGAGGTTAGGTTAGCTTAGCTTAGCGACTTGCTTTTGGAGAGGGAGTCCCTCTCCAAAAGCAAGTCGAGGTTAGGTTACCGCCACTAAGGCGATGAGAAGGAAAACCGGTGGCTTTTTTAGTCGGTAGGTCTGCCCGGTGGGGCCTATTAGGGGTTCCTTGCACGCCGGGCAGGAGTACGACATACCCAAGTCGGTTTACGTACAATAGTTCTACATGATAACGCCGTAAGAAAAGATCGGCCGATGGAGTGAAGAGAGATAGATGTGTCACAAGCCGAACGCTTAGACCGATCGTGCCTCTCTTTCGCTTGTTCCGCGCTCTTGCTTGCACGCTCGGCTCAGGCGGAACGTGACAATGAGTCATGCATTTTCGTACGTGCAGTCGGCGTTCATAGATTTATAAGACGATATCACGTCAAAAAGTTAAGCTTGTGACCAACAAAAGTGAATCGAGCGAGGCTCGAGCTTGCTTTAGGAGAAGGAGATGATGATGATGATTATGTACCTTATGTTTAACTAGTCAAACCTAGAAGCGTCTAAATTTCGGGTATTGTCCATAACATATACAATTTTTTTATCGCCCCGACATTATTTGGAGTATAGTTTGAATGACAAGAATTTTATCACCGAGTGGTGATGTATCATCAAGTAATGACACATAATCCGACTCATCAACCCAAATATATTCCATATAACATACAGATATTCATCATATAACTAATATTTATGTTAGTTGATTGATGCTTAGATAAAACAATATTATTTAAATAGGCATGTGTAACAAAGAAGAGATAGTCCTATGAAAATGCCGGGCATATACGATAAATTCATATACATTTAGATAAATAATAAATATAAATATTTTTGGATATTTTTCACAGCGCCATCTAGTACCAAACTAAGCGTAAAGCTTGTATTATGGATACAAGACAACTGATAAATGTACTTAAACATATTTTTTTTTGTAAATACATACATGTTATACATATAAAACACTCAGACCAAGACAAACAGACATGTTCATGAACACAAATGTTTGTCTTCTGCGGGGATCGAACCCGCGGCCTCGGAGTCAAAGTAGCCATTGCCAGCAAAGATTTAAATCGTTGATTGCCAGCCATTCGACCACCGGGCTCCTCTAAATATATACCCAGTAAATGCCCAGTGTATGGACATAAATAAGAAACTTATGTGTACTTTTTGGGAATGTAAATGCCTCGGCACTTTGTACATCTCTAGTGATTTCGCATAGTCCATCGGAGATTTGGTTGGCAGATATTCCGCGAATTACTAATTGGTAAGAAAATTATTTGTCATTATTTATGTCTATTATTTATGTATTTAATAAAATAGTTTATTTCGTTGCCAAAATGACGTCAATAAATGCCATGATACCAAGAAATATTAGAAGGAATGAAAAATATTTTTTGGTATCATGGCACTTATTGATCGTCATTTTGGCAATTATTTATATTACACAAATATTAAAAGAAATATTTGTGACATTAAAGGGACACCATCCAGTTTCGATGCCTGGATTTGAATGAACTTGATACTAATTGCCTCTAATTTAACCATTTAAATGAAAATGTCAAATTGCCGCTCATGGCAGCCCTCTGTTATGGAATTGGTAGTTAGTTGTATAGTAGGTCACAGTCCTTGCAATATTTAAGTAGGTAAATGTATATTATATGAAGTGGGTGTTACTGTCATAGTAAACATAAAAGCAGTAACTTAAATTCAACGTCCTTTCAATGCACTCATGTTGCACGCACTGTTGCCGCCGCTTTGCTGCCCCGTGAGCCTACATAAAGCTTCTTACCTTTTAGTTTCTATACCATGCGTCATAAGAACTGTTAAAGTGTCAGGCTTGATGTGATCTTTAGCCGTAAATGCGATATGCGGTGCTTTATGAAGTTCGTTTGTGTAGACCTGTAGCGTATGTCTATCCGTGTGCGTGTGCGTATATTTCCGTCGTTGATTAACGTCCGAAATACCAATACTATGTACCAATACTTCGGTTAATAATATCATCTCTATCCATACTACTTACTACCTAGTATGGATAGAGTTGATGTGCTTACTATGTCTACTATGTATCTCACTACACTGTGGTCACGCTCACTATAGTACGTAGCACTATTAGGTACTTATACTGCGCTATAGATGTATTAGGTTAGTAACCGATACGTGTACAAAAATGATATCGCCCACGTACGCACATTATGCGGGTATATACGTATGTCGTACCAGTCACACAGTCTTGGTAAATACCTTATAGTATATAAAAACTATGCTTATGTATATTCTAAGGTTATACTATAACCACGAAAGACAAAGGCTCGTGTGCATGAACATACCTATCTGTTTTCTATGTATATATTACGTATGTATGAATTTATAAAAATATATTTGGTACATTTATCAGTTATCTAGTACCCACTACAAACTTTGCTTGGTTTGGGAGTAGATGGCGCTGTGTAATTTGTCCAGGCATATTATTATATATCTATGTAGATTTCACCTAAGTATACCTATACTACGTAGTATACAGTATTATGTGTCAATTTTCAAAAATCCTTTCTAAGCAGCTATCTCTACATCACATTAGCTACCCCTATGTGAAAAACCCGAATCGTTCAGTAGTTTTAGATGTAGGTACATTGATAGTAAGACAGAGTTCAGATGCAACGATTTTATAAGATAATAACATGGGCAGAGTTTTCCACAAGGCCAACTAGGCGCCGGCCTAGAGTGGCCAGATATTAGGAACGGTCGCAAGGCATTCCGAGGGATAATTCTTACAATTACAGACTGACAGCGATTTTGTGGAGAACAGAATCTGTTCATGGTAATGAAGTTGATATCTAAAGAGTCGACTAATAAGGCTCAATTTACACCGCTGAGGAATGGAATGGAAGCGTCAATTACGCGAGAAGTCGCGCAAATTCGCTGGAATGTTCGAGTTGTCTCCCGTATTCCATTGCTGTGACCAACCCGACCGACTCCCCGTTTGTGCCACTTCCCGCGGATTCCACAGGCAGCTCAGACAGTAGGTAGTAGAATTCTCGAGAATTCACCGGAAGACGCGCGACCTTATTTCGCTCGTATTTAAGTTTATATGTTATACATAAAGTTCAATAAGCTATGTACAATTTCGTTCCAAAAGGTCGCTTCCATTCCATTCCACGTCGGTGTAAATAGAGCCTAAGTCGACTACCAAGATACATCCATGGCGGCCAGAACACGGCATAGAACGGACAAAACTGCACAGCTGCCTCGGGATATAGATATTTCATTTCACTTTATTAGCTTCAATGCATCGTGGGGGGATAAAAGTCGCGACCCTCGGTTCGGAAACTAGCCATTGCTAGTCATAGACCAACAGGCTCGTCGAAAAAGAAGACTCGGGACGGGGGTCCACCACACATTCTCACCACTGTTTCTCCTGTGTAGCTAGGGTTAAGGTTGAGACTCCACCAAAGCGGAGAAGTGCGGAGATGTCTGAAGCGGAGACTGAGACTGAGAGAGAACTGGAGATGAGCGGAGACGAGATGTGTGAATAACGAAATTCTATTGGTTGTTAAAAAAACATCTCGTCTCCGCTCGCACGTCTCCGCTTTGGTGGAGTCTCACCCTAACGGACGTGGTCACCAAAAAAACAATGAAGTCCACTGCAGTGCCGGGTTTAAAACTACGGCTGGCTTAGAAGTCACAACGAATTTAATCAGAAGAAATTAGTAGGAGTAGGAAACTTTTGAAGTTTGATTTCTCCACTTGGCAATGTGAGAGACAGCAATATGGCAAATGAGGCATTAAATGCCTAAAAAGATGGCTAGTTAAGTGAAGCTCAACTGCCGTGCACCACGAGTTTTAAATATCTAACACAATTGGGGACCTGAGACAATGAGTTTGTTACCTAAAACATCGATTCATAGAGTATATTGAGATAACTCACTACATTACACTATTTCAGGTTAATAATACTAATATATTTCTAATTCTTAACTTAGCCAATAAGCCCAGTGGGTGTAGTAAGATTTATGTTAAGTCACATGACTCACTAAAACACATTATATCTACATAACTACAACTAACATAACTATGCAGGCAACTTAAGTAGGTACAAGCTAGAGGAATGACCTTACGCCTACAGTCGTCTGACGGACTCACTTTGTCGTAAATATGAGCATTACTAATATGTACTACCACGTCTACCACAGTATAAGCACAGTATTACTACGTAGTATAGTATAAGTAATAGTAACAGTATAGCCACTCCCTGCCGCTCTCTCGTGTCGACCTCACCTCCCTCCTGAGACAAATCTGGAACAGATTGTATGACGCCGCACGCACACACTCTCATTCATCGTCTGCGTAGACGTCATTGTTTTTGTAGTAATAAACGAGGCGATATTTCTATGGCGTGGATTCGGTGTGGTACTACATACTATTCCTAATGGCATAAAGCAAGAATATGGCCTGCCTGATGCGAGGTGTATACCGCGGCCATATAAACGTCCGTAACATTAAATATCGCTCGCGAACCGCCCCGCCGCGCCTTAGCTGCCAGCGCAGCAACTCCTTCCTTTCTAGTGACTTCACTCATTTACAGGAACAAAACAACCCTCAAGGCTTTGTTATTTGGCCGAGGTATTCTGTAAGATGGAGTTACTTCCACCAGTCAGGCAGCTTACAAAATACGCTACGCTCTACCTCTCTTTACACCAGAGCCTCGTTTGTCAGTCAGCAGTGTGCACCACGTGCAGACGGTAATTTAAACAAGAATAAGCTTTTACTTGTAATTATTAATAAAGTTTCCTTACTGCATTTCGTTCATCAATTCAATTGATATCATCATATTTGATATCAATATTATGGTAGATAGAGTTAATGTGGAAATAATATATCGGCATTTTGGTGGCTGCCGCCATATTGGATTAAAAGCGCAGTACATATTTGTATATTTGTGTCAGGAGAACCAAATGAGTGTTACAAGTTTTGGGTCATTCGGACGCTGGAAAAGGTTCAAATTTAACTGCTTTTTAGGGTTCCGAACCTCAAAAGGAAAAACGGAACCCTTATAAGATCACTTTGTTGTCCGTCTGTCTGTCTGTCTGTCTGTCTGTCTGTCTGTCTGTCTGTCTGTCTGTCTGTCTGTCTGTCTGTCTGTCTGTCTGTCTGTCTGTCTGTCTGTCTGTCTGTCTGTCAAACATTTCTATGTCGAGAATGCGTGGAGGTATCAAGCTGAAATTTGAACTGTATACACAGGTCTACGGTCCCATGAAGTTAAAAAAAAATCAAACTGCTAAGTTTACGTAGAAAAAAGTTACGGCCGTTTATTCAGCAAAAAACGCATATTTCGACACACTCAAGGGAATCAAAACCTATAGGGTACTTCCCGTTGACCTAGAACTATGAAATTTGGCAAGTAACATCGTTATAGACTACAAGTACAGGAATAAATCTCAAAACTATACATTTGTAAATAGATCTAAAAAAATAGGGGGTCTATATTTTTTATAGGGTGTCGAAATTTCAAATTGAAACTACTAGTTCAAATGGGGTATCATATGAAAGGGCTTGATGTACACATTGCAAAATATATTTTATTTATTTTTTTCGACGCATTATTTCTTATTTATAATGAAAAATATCAAATTTAATAATGATACTACGTACCTACGGAACCCTCGGTGGGCGAGTCCGACTCGCACTTGTCCGGTTTTTTTTTAAAGTAAAACTTCTTTTAGCACGCTTGATTTGGGAAGTAAGCTGGTGAATGAGTGACGAGAGAAAGAGACGAGTTTTTTTTTATTACAAGCACCTTGGTTGTAACTAAACAAAAGCTTGTAAAAATCTGATATTATGGCATTGAATTATCACATTAATTAATTATAATTAATTTGTATTCGTATATAAGTAGGTGTAAGTTTAAAACAACTAAATATTCGAACTGCTGCAATTAAATCACCTTGTTTAAATCAATTACAAGATTTCACAAAGCCTTTAAAGTTGACATTTAAACGTGAATTATAACTTAATTGGGACCCATTTTATTTATTGGTTATCGTTAAATATTATGTAACGATAATTTCTGAGGCTTGTTACATTATTAAGAGTAACAATTATCACATTTCAGCATCAACCCATGATTATGGGTTCCCCCACTCCCACTGGGTCCCACTGCTCAACAGTGGGATGGCGGAGGTCAGTGTTTTCAAGCCGCCCAAAGGCCACGACTGTCATCTAATCGACGGCTTAACATGTATTTATTGTATACTGTAAAGTGAAATTATTACATAATATACCTTTATTTTTATATTTGTTATTGATATTTCATATTGAGATTAACCAGTTTTTGTAACAAAAATCACAAAAAATAAGTAGGTACTCACTACACTAACAGTTTCTTTTAAGTATTTTGAACAAGATAAATATCGGGGGCTTGTTGTAGAGTGTTGTTATTTTCCCTAAAATTTGTTGTAATTCTTATTTTGGTAGATTTTTGTTTTTAATGACCATCACTGGTACGCTGCCCATTACTGGTACAGTTACCTTAGTATTTTTTTTTATATATATCTTCAATAAATTCATCCTTTTTAAAAATGGACTTTCCGACCAAACTTTGATTGACCATAAAACAAGTCGGACGTAAGTTATCAAAAAGAAACATCGCAGATCGTTCTATTTTTGTATATAAAGTGTGTGTTTCACGACTTAACATTTTTAATATTCAATAAGGACTCTATGTATATTGAAAAATGCAGTGAAAAAAAAAATATGACTAAAAGCACAGTTTAGTCGGTAATGACGGTTATTTTTTTGTTGGCTACTTGGTATCGTACTCGTATTCTCATTGCTTACTAACTGTCAAGATTATTTCTTTTATTTCGCATAGAGTTATTAGTTATTAGTGAAAATAAAAATTTTATTTCATGAAAAAAAAAAATGAAAACATATTTATTTCTTACATATTTTTTGTCGATATTTTTTTATTTATTTTCACCTCTTTTCAGGGTTACACTTTATCCCTGGACATACTGTATTTTACGTTACTGATAAATTATCATTATAATCTATGGGCATTGTCAAATAGCTTATTGATGACGACGAAACGGCATAAAAAACGTAATCGCATAAAAACTACGAATCTGTTCGGTCAGATGCATTTAAAATGTCAGTATTACAGGCTGTTGCAACGGCACAGTGGTGCAATTTGCTGTCTAGTGACAGGGCGTTTTGAAATGCGTATAATGCAGCGTTTCATTCAACTGTCCGCTTTGTAAGTCACCTTGATGTGACAACCCTACTTACTCGTACTTCGTGCCTATGATTGTTTATATCGAGCAGAAACGTATGTATATGTATAGGTGTGAGGAACTAGGGATGAAAATGGGCCTTACCGCCTAATTACATCAACCCATATTCATTTCATCCCACTATTGTGATATCCAAGGGGGCTTTAGAGAGCATACATGGTGACGTATGCCGCAGCGTCACCACGCCGCTCAACTGGCAGTTGGCGAAGGCCAGTGTTTTCCAGTCGCCCAAAAGCCACTGACTTGGTTTAACAACTGTCATCCAATGTCAATAATCGACAGCTTAACTTGCCCTCCGATACATGGAGGAGTTCGAAATTAATGGATCTGTTTAATGTATAGTCATACTAAGGTGACGGGCAAGGACGTTATGAAGAGCTTCTTAAGTACTGATCTGAGTATTTAATTCACTTTCCATTTAAACAATAAATTTATTCGTATCCTAGTAATGTTTGCCACGTTAGTTGTATAACAAAAAATTGGTGTGAACGTGATAACGTCATAAGAAAACATCGGTCGATGGAATAGAAGAGAGATAGATGCGTTTACTTCGCGCTCTCGCTTGCACTCTGGGCTTAGACGGAACGTGACAATGAGTCATGCTTTTTCGTGCATGCAGCCGGCATTCATCGATTTATAAGACGTTATGACGTCAATAAAACGGGATATTTCAATAAAAGTGCATTAAAGTGGCATAAATGACGGCCACCCTAAAGTTCCCACTTTCTCGGGGCATTCCAAGCTCATTACGCCTTCACTCGTAAAACCAAAATGGTGTCTGCGACAATAAAATATAACTGGCAGACTGGCACTGACTTTCCCTTCACAATTCCGGATACATACATTATGGTTTTGGTTTCAGTATCAACAAGCAAGCCTCGTTACCCGACTACAGTAAAGCCAAACGGAAAGGTGATCGCGCATTGGTAACTACAAAATACGATTTTTTTCTATTATTTAGATAGGTACCTACCTAAATAAAATCGGAAAACAATAAATTGAGCTACAAAAAATTATGAAACGGGCGACTGGAATGCTAGATTAGGTTAGGTTTGGTATGTTTTATAACACCTTTAATCGCCAAGTTAGTATAATAATTTAAATACTCGGTTTATAACCACTACCAATAAAAACAATCGATAAGGCCGTTGCCGGCGATGCCGTCAATCTAGAATAAAATAAACCAACATTTTTTATAGTTAAACAAGATTTTATAATAATAAAAAAGAACAAAAGAAAAATAAGTAGATAAAAAAAAAACTAAAAAGCTTATTTATCGCATCAAGCACTTTCATTTGGTAGCCTATACGTTAATGTGGAAATTGTAAATTTCTATTTTGTGGCGGCCACCATATTGGTTAAGTTGCAAGATTTGACTGCAGGCAATTCGATGAAACTAAATAAAAGCTTTCAGTCGCAGAATGTACCTTTCACAAAATGTGCCTCATACGCAAAACGTACCATTCTCAAAATTAACCGTGTTCAAAATGCATCTTTCTCAAAATGAGCCTTTCTCAAAATGAACCTTTCTCAAAATGCACCATTCTCAAATTTAACCTTTCTCAAAATTAATCTTTCTCAAAATGCACCTTTCTCAAAATGAACCTTTCTCAAAATGCACCTTTCTACAAATACACCTTTCTCATAATGCAAGGAGCATTATGAGAAAGGTGTATTTTCTCTACATTATTTAAAGGTAATGAAAGGGCATATGACATTGTCTTTGAGACTCCATCAACACGTAGTTGAGCAACGTGACAGAGTACGATCTAAACCCATCATGACGGGAGACTTACTAGTCTTAAAAGTGGGATATGTATGGGTTATAGGCGATGTGTAAATTCTAGCGAAAGAAAGGTGGGCATATGGACTAATATGGAGCACGATTTTAAGTACGGAAATATAAATTCACAAATAACCATAGCCAAAAACAATACTTTATCGAATAATAATTGTTGTGTACTTGCGAGTGAATACATTCACCAGAAGAAAGAAGATGATGCGGTAGCAGCGAACGTGCTGTATGCTCGCAATTACACATTTTCTTATTGTCGAATTTTTGAGTTACCTTTGTTTACATTTGTCGGAATTTTTGAGTTCCTATGGTGAAGGTTGAAACATGGAGGTACTTCTCCAGAATTCTCCTTGTACCTATTAAAAGATTAGACTACTCATTGATTACACGCGTCTATAGATAATGGCTTCTCTTCATATTGCTCCATTTGAGAATGGAGTTCCGTATTTAATAGTTACTTTGGCTGTGGTGAACTGCCATATGATAACCGCTTTAAGTCTTTACCTGACGTCGAATAAAAATTTCAAAAAATGCTAAATAAATCATTCGTTGTCAACCCTTATTTATCCCAATGCTTGGATATGGGTCTCGTGTCAATTTAAAGGGGTTTAGAGCAAAACTCTACCACGCTACTCAACTGCGGGTTAGCGGGACCAGTGTTTTCAAGCCACTTAAGGGCCACTGATTTAATTTTACGACTCTTATTTAATAACAACAGATGAGGAGTCAAGATAAATAAACCCATGGACAGGCTACGGTCGATGTTCCTTAACTTGCGTCTTCGATTAGACTGACATGAGTAAAGCTGCTCTGGCGAAAGGGTGGTAAGGTACAGCGTGCAGCTTAAAAAACTGCCCGACTGGGGAAGTACCCTAATGTTTCAACCTTAAACTCAAAAATTCCGACAAATGTAAACACATGTAACTCAAAAATTCGACAATTAGGAAATATGTAATTGAGATAGCTCGAAAAATTTAATAAACTGCCAGGGCACTTGGAACATGTAAACATGATGTAAACACCGGATGTTTTAAATAATTGATGACAAACATACTTTGTACTACGTTGATAACAAGTATTTCGTGACATTTAATTATAAATTTATAACCATATAGTTACATAACGACTTAACGACCCATATTTGCCATTGATTTTTTTTTAAATATATATAATAATGAATGCATGTACCGCAATGTGTATGTAACATCCAGTGCTTACTCTAAGATAATATCGCCCATAATTAGATTTTTATTGTTGTTTATGATTTCTTTGGACATCGATGGATTTATTTATCTCGTGTTCCTCCGTGCTTCGGAGGGCACGTTAAACCGTCGGTCCCGGCTGTTGTCATTAGATGACAGTCGGTGGCCTTTAGGCAGCTTGAAAACATTGGCCTCTCCAACCCGCAGTTGAGCAGGGTGGTGGAGTATACTCTGAATCTCTTCAATTGAGGGGAGGCCCGTATCCCAGCTGTGGGATGAATAAGGGTTGGCGGAGACCAATATATGCAAGCTGCCTAAAGGTCATTGACTTGGCTTAACGACTGTGATCTAATGAGTCCGACGCACGGCTTATTGTGCCCTCCGAAGCACGCAGGAGTTCGACATAAATAGACCCATCTATCCTCGAATCGCGCTTGCTTTCCACTGACTCCGTCCAATGGTGAGTCAAATATACCAGAATATCACCAGTCAAACGACCTTGGCGAAAGCCACATTGGCGATAAGTCAGTTGAACCAAATCAAATGGTAGCTCAGAAACGCATACAGGACCAACATACGAACATTCATTTTTATATATATAAAAATTATATTAAATAATCAGAAGACAGTTTCAACTTTCAATGAGTACAAGTACTGTATTACAACCCATATAAAATGCAATTACCTACTTTCATCCAATTACGAGGCAAGTGTTTTGCATTTATGTTAATTAATTTACAGTAATTTTCGTTACCTTTACAAAGTAATAAGTGTAAAAAATAAAAACCAGCCAAGTAAGTGTCGGGGCACCGGCAGTGTTCCGTAGCTGTCACAATATTTCTTCTAAATCGGTTCAACGGTTTAAGCGTGACGAGGTAACAAACAGACACACTTCCGCATTTATAATCTTACTTCTGACTAATATTATAAATGCGAAAGTTTGTATGTATGAATATTTATTACTCGATCACGCCAGAACGGATGAACGGATCTGGATGAAATATGCCACAGAGATAGATAATTACCTGGAATAGCACTTTATATCCCGGAAACATGTTTAGTTCCAATGAAATTATTTTTAGTTTTCATAGAACAAGCAATTTAATCGACATGATTTTTCGCATTGTGGTAGTTTAGGATTATCTTTTTATGTCAAAGTCACGCCCACCGACACTAATTGAGGGTACGTATCCGCAGAATTGTATTTTGGACGATCCGGCGGATATCTCTGATTCTTACAGTCATTAATTAGATAATGTGTAAGTTATATTAGACTAGTAATGCTAAATTAGCGCCGCCAATTAATTCGCATACGTTATTAAAACGAAAACCATAAAACTGTACTGTACTGTGTGTGAAGTATTTTAAGTCACTTATCCAATTAAAATGTAACCAGGAAAGTTTTTTTTACGTAAAAAAACATCATAAACGGGTATTACTGGCATTTTTGCGCGACGCCTTCCCTTTGAATAGTTACGTTACATAAAAATACTTCATTGTCTTTGGTATAAAGAATAGATTTATAATTATCGTTTTTATATTCATTTGTTAACCATTTTGAGTTCAGTGGAAACGCCAGTTAAACTCTACTAGACATCAGAAAAATGACATAGATGATAAAACAAGGAAAATTGTAACCAAGTGTAATCTGCGGAATAGTGTGAAACCTGTTTTGGAGAGAAAAAATAATTATTTTGTAATTTCAGAATTGCCAGCGATCCGTTCTGCGATCGAAAGAACGCCGGATTTCCGATAACTTCTTATATTTTTGCAATTATCAGATCGACCCTAATATTATACATAAAACACATATCTACAAAGAAAATAATGGCCCTATGCTGTACTTGATGAGCCACTGGGATTATACACCAGCGGTTAATTCGACTCTACACTACTAAACATACTAATTGAACTCAAATCAGAATGCATTTGTATTACCCATTGCCACATCCGAACACCTACATGGCCTCCTTCTACAATTGCATCGTTCACCAACAATAAGGACCATCATTTCATCCGTAAACATTAAAACCATTAGAACTAAAATGGGCACATACTATGTGGCTCCAAAGAGGTTTCTCCCACACTCTCGATTAGGTTGTAGAATAGGCTTGTATCCCATTTTTTTTTTCGATTTGTTATTTAAAGACGTCACAATAATATAAATATAGGTGAAATAATTACTTCGATTGCATAAAAATTCTCGAGATATGATAACTTGAAGATCACAATTTTGGACTATCCCGAAAACGCTCCATACAAAAGGCCACCACGTTATGACGTCACATCGTCCTATTTTATATGCAATAAATCAGATATTTGTACGACAGCTATGTTAAATATTGCGTTTATGTAGCCAGTGCCGTAACAAAGGTTATAGTATTTTTTATTGTTTCTACAATGGTAATATTTATTTTTTATAATTTCATACCTTTAAAATGGACTTTCCCACCAAACTTTGACCGAACATTAAACACGTCGGACATAAGTTATTAAAATTTTAAGATAGCAGATCGTTTTAGTTTTATGTATTTTACGTTACTGATAGAGAGTTTTTATAATTTTGTAACATGGGCAACAAGCCTATTAACGCGCTACCAAGGTTTTCCTATGAGATTACCATAGCACAACCATATCGTTCTTCGAAAAGCGCTTGAAGACGTTTTGTATTTCTACAATCGAAGGTATTTATAAGGTCGATAACGCTGTTAATATTAATAGGATTGTGTTAAAAACGTCCATAAACTGGAAGGTATTATGAACCTTTTTAAAAATATTTGGATGTATCTGTTCATTACATAGGACGTATTAGAAGTAAGGTAAAGTAACCTTTTACTTCATTTATTCATGAAGAATATGGAGATGTTATCTACTATGTTACTAGGCTTTAAGGGGCCAGATCGTGAAAACTGTGAAAAGAGTGTTACGATTTTTCATATTTAACCTATTTAGATATGATTGATATCAATGATAATTTGTATATATTACAATCAAAGACCAAAAATTATGGTATGCTTATATTAAACTCTTAAAACCTAATAGTTGTTTTATAATAAAGGTCAACAAACGCACAAAATTGAGAAAAATGGCAAAAACATGCCTTCGTATTTTTCAGATTTAACCCAATAAATCAACACAAATTGATAAAAAGAAACACTTTTTGAATACTGAAGAAACCAATAAATATAACATATACTTTTTTTTTGTACCTTTACAAACAAAGACTTCCTCTTTTAAAGCCCTAAAATCTAGATATGTTTTACGAAAATTCTCCATAGAAAAATGTATGAAAAATAACGCACATTCCGATATTACGAATTAGTACTCAGCGTCGCCACTAATCGCGCCAGTGCGTTTTTATATGTCAAGGTGACACCACGCATGTCAGATGCTCCAGCAAAATTACGTGTTGTGAATTTGTGTTTTTTGTGAAAAACTGTAAGTATAACTAATTTACCGATATAATGAATGTATATAAATCGTAAAAAATACAAAGAATGAATTAGATACTTTGTTGAGTAGGTAATTTTATGAACCTTGTAAAGTATGTATCAATTCAGGCTTGAAACATGATTTCAACATGATAAAGCCAATATCATAAACGTATCTAGTCGGTAATCGAGGGTTTTTTTCGCAGGACTGATTGAATTTGAATTTGCTGAGTGCCATGCCAGAGAAAAGAAAATTTAGTACGCATTATAAAAATATGAAAGCCAAAAGATCTCGGAATAAAATGTAAGTTCCTTCCTACTTATTTATTTATCTGCCTACTTTACTACGTCTTGTCCTAAATACCTACCTAGAAAAAAATTACGAGATTTCTGTGAAAGTGTCATGTAAAAATCCTAGTTTTATGTGTGTGCTTATCCTGTCTAAGTAGTAATAATAATATAATTTATTTGCATTTGAACAGGGTACATTACAAAGCTAATACAATACCTATGTCATATGATTTAGATCGCTTGATTCAGACATATACAATAGCATGTAAATATTGGTTTGTATTGTAAGTAATAAAGTCAATTTCTATAGGAACAATTTTTATTAGTTTTCATGTTCATCATTATTGTCTAAATATCAGATTGAGGAAGTAGGTATGTTTCTTAGCAGAAATAGCACGGGCGCGCGGCTTTGTCGACATACTTACCGCCAAAGAGACGCGACGCGCCTAGGGTCTGGCTTAGTGTTGTACAAAAATTGCAAAATAAATAAAAAGTGGATAATAATGATGAATAATATTTCCAGTATTGAAAATAAAGAAAACCTTCAGGCCGAGACTACGAGCAACACTGCTACGCGCTGTATAGACGTAAGTTGTTATACGTAATTCTTGTAGACTTTTTTTTTTTTTATACTACGTTGGGTGGCAGACAAGCATACGGCCCGCCTGATGTGAAGCAGTTACCGTAGCCATATTAACGCTCGCAACATAAAATATCGCTCGCGCGCCGCCACCCCCGCTGCCAACGCAGCATCTCCTTCTTTCCTGGTGACCTCACTCACTCGCAGGAACACAACAACCCTCAAGGGAATTGTTATTTGGCGGCGGTATTCTGTGAGGTGGACGTACATTCCCCAGTCGGGTAGCTTACAATTACGCTCCCTACCTCTCTTTTCGCCAGAGCTTCGTTTGTCAGTCAGCAGGGTGCACCACGTGCAGGTGAAGTTGGCTTTGGTTCAAAGATGTTGATGAACCACTTACACCCCAATAGACTTATTACATAAATAAACAAACTACCTAGTTAGTGATGGACGAAGACAAAATCTCAGTAGGGTGAAGTCTCCTAGTATCGGCCTCCTCCTAATATCGGCCTTTGCGAGAAAATGGAATATAGGGTAAGTGCTCAATTGAATGAACCCTTAAGGGCATTCCAAACTTTGAAAATTACAGCCAGCTACTTATGAGATCCTAACCAAAAAATATTTTATTATATTATGTTCACAATTTATTCATGATTGATACAGTATACATATTTTAGCATAAATGCTGATAGTTATTGAGATAATCTGCATTTTATCAAACCCCGGCCACTCACGTGCCTATGTTTGAGTGACGTTCTCTAGGGCTGACATTATTCAATTATTAGTCGGACATGTAAGGGGGTGTAAGTGGTTCATCAACATCTTTGAACCAAAGTCAATCTTACCTACACGGGGTACACCCTGCTGACTGACAGACGAGGCTCTGACGAAAAGAGAGGTAGGACATAGCGTATTTTTTAAGAGCCCGACTGACGAAGTACCACCACCTCACAGAATACCGCAGTCAAATAACAATTTCCTTGAGGGTTGTTGTGTTCCTGCGAGTGAGTGAGGTCACCAGAGAGGATGGAGTTGCTGCGTTGATGGCATGGCGCGAGCGATATTTAATGTTGCGACCGTTAATATGGTTACGGTAACCGCTTCGTAGATATAATAGACGATATGATTACTATTATAATTTCGTGTTACTTGATATTTTATAACCTAAAGAGAACTATCTAACATAATATTAATACTGGATTATTATTATAAAATATTTAATATTATTATTCATCACTTCTATGTTAGATTCTCCTTTCTCTTCTAAACTATTATATTTCTATAATAGAAGATTGGTTCTATATGTCATCATTATTTATTAAATTTTTTTAAGCTTGCATTTTGCTGTCTTTCCATGGTCGTTTTAGCTGAAAGGCACTTCTATGTGGAGATCTTTATTTATTTTATTTAATCAGTTCACTTCGTCTGGTTTTCGTCCTGGGCACAGTACTATTACTGCACTTCTAAAAGTTACTGAAGATATCAGGCTAGGCATAGGTATGGAGGATAAACTGGTAATAATAAAAGAACACCTCGTTCGAATATTGGTCCAAAAATTGACAACCGTTTATAAAAGCTGTGTACAAAAAATTAGCCAACTGCATTAAGGCTAAGATGCCAAATGCTTAAAACTATAAAATAAGTCAATTCCTATGAATGAACCGTCTGTTCATTGACTAGATTTTCTTCAATTTCGTGATCCAATTATCGAACACCCCTATAATTTATTTATGATAATTAAAATTTATGCAATCTGCTTTTTATAAGATAAAACAGTCCTTTTTACATCCTACTACCAAATTTTGTTAACACTATCACACTTATAGTGACTACAAAGTGAATATCAAAATACGAAGTCTCAGCAATGCCCTAAATTCTGCTCCATACCATCAAAAATACGACAGAATACTTTCATTTTAGGCGGTCGCGATTTTGAAACTACAGGTCACAGGCAAACACCTGTGTGTCCAGTTGACGTAATATAATGTTTCGATTGAGAAAAAAAATACTGGCTTGAGTAGAAAAGCTTAGATTTTTTATTATATTGAAAAATGTGTGTTTTGTTCATTCACTGGTGGGTGTTCATTCACTGGAGCACTTACCCTAACTATTAAAATAACCCTAAAATTATAATAGTTTTTATTCAAAAAGCGACTCTATATACGAATAATCCATATTTTGGTGCGGGTGCTTCAATATTTGAACGTTCAGTTGGCAATAGAGCACGTGCCGGTACCGACTTGTGTCGTTTAGTGGCAGTGGCGAGTCAAATCCCGGTTGCGAACGCATTGAGTTAGTTAGTATTTCAATGGAACTATGGTATTTTATATTGTTTTTTATTGAAGAAAAACACACGTTTTTACATTTACTTGTCTTTTTTATGAAATAATCGCAGGGTCGAGGTTAGGGATCTTTATTTATTGATAAATCCCAATATCGGCCACCCGGCCGACATTAGGAAAATGCATGAAAACGCTAAACAACATGTTTAGCTATTTTATATATTAACAGGAATATTAATAAGGTTAAAAATGAAACAACCGGTTTTTTTTGTTCACTAGATCCTGACGTTATCCCATAAAATTATTCTCCTAAACCGACTTTACAAACAACCAGTTTTTATTACGTTTATTTATATAAAACGTTCAAGATTTTGATCTAGTGTTATGTGTTTCAAAGATGTATTCTAAGGGAGTTCTTAGCTATATTTGAAGAAATTTGGCCCATTCTTTTTAAATTATTTTTTATAAAAAAAAAATAAAGCCATTATCTTTCTTTACAGGAACTAATTATTGAAAACAGTCAAGAGGGAAAGGTGGATGAAGTGGAAGTTGGGCGTAGAGTAGTAGATATTTCTTTTTTTTTTAAAGCTCTTTAGGCCATAGGGGACCACGGTCCAATGGATTGTAAGTTAAGTTACCTCAGTATAATAGGTGAAGTAAAAGTTGGTCTGGACCCAAAACTCATCATGAAATGTAGTATGTGTAGTATGAAATTTACTGTGTGTTTGGTTGAAAAGAAAGAAGATAGCATGGAAGTGAATCATCAAATTGTATCTGGTATCATATCATCTGGTGGGAGCTACTCTCAGTTAAAAACATTAACTGCCGCAGTAGCCCTACCAATCATGTCACCTTCATTATACAATGAAATTAATAATACGGTTTGCGATTGGTGGGAAAAGACAGCAGCACATTCCATGGCAGAAGCTGTCAAGGAAGAAGCAGAGTACTCAGTGTCTATAGGTAGTGTTGATAAAAATGGTACACCATTAATATCTGTTGCTGTTGACGGTTGTTGGAGCAAGAGATCTTATGGTAAGAATTTTTCCGCCTTATCCGGCGCAGCTGCGATAATTGGCATTAAAACTAATAAAGTATTGTTTTTTGGAGTTAAAAATAAATACTGCGTAGTCTGTGCACGAGCCGCAAAGAACAACAGTCAGCCCCCGGAACACCATTGTTTCAAGAATTATTCAGGATCATCTACCGGGATGGAATCGACCATAATAGTTGAGGGGTTTAAACGTTCCATTGTTGATCACGGTGTAATTTATAATAAATTTGTAGCAGACGGCGATTCCAGTACTTATAAAAAAATATTAGATTCGCGTCCGTACGATAATTTAATAGTAGAGAAAATTGAATGCAAAAATCATCTTTTACGAAACTACTGCAATAGCTTGGAGAAACTGTCGAAAGACACTAAGTATCCTTGCGAATTGCGGAAATTCCTAAAAGAAAGGTATTTGCGTTTAAGAACGGGTGTAAAATGCGCGATTAAATATTGGGCGGATCAAAATCAGTCACTCGAAGAAAAAATAAAAAATCTTAGTGAAGATATCCTAAATGGTCCACAACACGTATTTGGCAATCACCAACATTGCAAGGAGTATTTCTGTAGACCTGATACTCGTCGAATAGAACCTGTTGGATTACTTCCAGCAATTGTTGGATGCGGATTAATGGACGCGGTAGAAATTTTAAGTAAAAGACTGTCATATCATTCTAGAAGTTTAATTCATAATTGCACAAGTAATATAGTTGAAAGTTTTAACGGAGTAATTGCCAAATTAGTTGGGGGTAAGCGTGTAAATTATTCTTCCCGTGGTTCTTATGCGGGCCGATGCGCAGCTGCTGTTGTGTCTTTTAATACGGGATCGATTCATAGTAAAACTCATGAAGTCATATTTAAATGTAGTCCGAATCTTTTGATCGCGAAAGTGGAAAATTGTAATCGTAGAAACCGTTTAATTGCTAAACCTAAATTAAGATTGAAAAAAAGCCACAACGCTGTATCGAAAGACGCTCACTATGGACCAAACTGCGAAAAACCTGATCTGAGTCCAGAATTATATGAGAAAGCCAAGTCATCTTTTCTAGCCGATTTAAAGTTGTCTTGTGCTGAAAGAGAGGAGCTTGAAAGGTCGACCCATTTGCAAAGAAGTAGTGCTGAGTGGATGAGTACAAGGAGAAAATTACTAACCTCATCATCATTCGGGGAAGTTTGTAAAAAACGAGAGAGCACAAGTTGTGCTGTTCTTGTTGGTTAAATCGTTTATGGTAGTAATATCTCCAGTTTGCCTGCTGTACGGTACGGTATCGAAAACGAAGAAACCGCAATTAGACAGTTAGAAATTCAAGAGAATATTAGTATACAAGGTTGCGGTTTGTTCGTCGACGATCAATATGAATTTCTTGGTACTACACCAGATGGCATTTATGCAAACGGTTTAATTGAAATTAAGTGCCCACATTCTTTAGCTGGCATGACTCTTGATGAAGCAATGGCCAAACATACCTTTTGGGTTAAGGACAAGGCTTCCAAGGGTTATGTCATAAATAAAAATCATAACTGGTATTTCCAAATTCAGGGACAGGTACATATTACTAAAAGAAACGTTTGCATGCTTGGCATCTGGTTTGGTGCTACTGTACCTATGAAAGTTTATATTATAGAAAAGGACGACAAATTTTGGAAGGAGAAAATGGAGATGAAATTAGTTAGGTTTTATTACGATTGCCTACTTCCAGAATTAGTTGATCCTCGGCAGTCACGAAGCATGCCCATTCGTGACGCGCCCAGTATCATAGAGGCTATGAAAGAGAGGAAAGAAAGAGCTTTACGTGTTTTGAAAGAGAAGAACGCCTAATGATTTTGAAAGAGACTGAGGTAACTTAACTATCCAGCCGGTCGATTCACGTAAACACGCCAGTCCAAAAGTCGTTTTAACTTAGAAACTTAGAAATCGCCTTTTGGTTTTCTGTTTTAAACGCACTTACTTATCTAGTCTTGGATTGTCATAAATCTTTCAATAGCTCAATTACTATACAATTCCTATATGATTTTGAAGAGTTACCTGGTGTAAAGAATCATCAAAATCGTTTTAAAAATACAGCGAATTGAGAAGCTTCTTCTTTTTTTAAGTCGGTTAAAAGGGCTTAATTTGCAAAAAACGATGTGACATTTTTAAGCCCCTACGCTACGGTTTTTATTACGTGAATCGGGCAGCTGGTAACATTTTAATTCTGATAGGTTTTGCAATAGCAATTGATTTTATCATCAAATTAGCAGAAATCAGAATTTGATCAGTAATCGTAGAATTTTGAACTCATATTTTGTTATTGTTTACTTACTTTTAATTAGTATATTAATAATTTATAAACTTGTGTTTCATTTATTTTTGTACAACCCTAGCACGCTTTTTAGATGGCGACTCATATTTGTTATTGTTTACTTACTTTTAATTATATGAATCATTTTTATACTTTCCTATACTAGCGTAGCAAAAGTGCAAACAAAGTTGAAAAAAAGTTGACATGGCCGATAATTGGTGCCACCACCCTATTTGAGTTTACGCAATAGGCACATTTCCTTGCGTTCAGATATACACTAGCGAGGAAAGCTCGATGTTATTTCGACCGTACTTCCTACTGAATTTGCAATTATTTTGTTGAATTAATATTTTACGAAATAAGAATAAACTTTGGTAGTAAAATTACAAAGAAATACATAGTTGGAATTTTTGGTAAGTAGAATACAAAAAGGTCAGTCCGGACCTGCTCTTGATTGTTTAATAAAAATAGAAAAACATAAAAATTGTGTCTCAACTACTCTTATTATTCTAGTAATTAGGATCATTTTATAACGAAAAACTAGTCTTAGAATATTTTACACTCCTCGTTTATTTCCAATTAGTATTTCCATTTTTGTTATGCTGTAAATATTCAACTTCAATAACAATATAACTCAACGTGGAACGTTTGTCGCAAAACATTTTGAAAATCGCGCTGTCTTTGGGTCATTCACCCGCCCCGTCGGTTGTTTCAGTAAACAGTAGCGCTGCGGTCGCTCAAAAACGATGTCGCGCCTAGGCAATCTGGGCCCTTAAGCTATTTTTTTACTACATCGGGTGGCAGACAAGCATACGACCCGTCTGAGGTGAAACAGTTACCGTATTAACGCTTGCAACCTTACATATCGCTCGCTCGCCGGCACACGCCACACCATCGGCGCCAACGCAGCAACTCATTGCTTTCTGGTGACTGAACTCACTCGCAGATACACAACAACCCTCAAGCCGGAGTCAAAGTAGCCATTCGACCAATGAGTTCGTCGAATTTGCCACCATTCCTATTATGATGGTGATCTCTGAAAACATCCACGTGAAGGTGGGTTGGAAGAATAGAACTCTATCTACATTAGATCCACTAAGCAGGCATCAATTTCGCAAACAATACATATACTACCCGCTTGATGGCAAGCTAGGCACTTAATAATAACTCTACACCACATTAAAATAATACCTTTATAAATATGAAGGCAAGCGGCCTAGCCTAGCTAGGTTATTACCTATATTCGTATTCGGTCTAGACATAGACAATAATGGGGATGACGCCATCGCCCGACTCTATGACCTACTGCGATGTCACCGAGGGAGCAACATTTAGGTCAACTGAAGGGAAGGTTTATGGGCTACGTTTATGGGGAATGGGCAGCATTGAGAATGCCTGCCTATGGACAGGAGGGGAAAACAAGTGAAGGTTGCCTTTTTATTTGTTCATGATATACCACAGTCGCCTCAGGAAAATGACACGACATTTTTAATTTATTAACTATTGTTATTTTATTTCGAATTGGTAGGTTTTATTTACTTTTGGGGTGTAAGTGGTTCATCAAGATCTTTGAACTAAAGCCAACTTCACCTGCACGTGGTGCACCCTGCTGACTGACAAACGAAGCTCTGGCGAAAAGAGAGGTAGGGAGCGTAATTTCAAGCTACCCGACTGGGGAATGTACCTCCACCTCACAAAATACCGCAGCCAAATAACAATTCCCTTGAGGGTTGTTGTGTTCCTGCGAGTGAGTGAGGTCACCAGAGAGAAAGAAACGAAGGAGATGCTGCGTTGGCAGCGGGGGTGGCGGCGCGCGAGCAATATTTTATGTTGGAAGTGTTAATATGGCTACGGTAACCGCTTCACATCAGGCGGGCCATATGCTTGTCTGCCACCCGACGTAGTATAAAAAAAAAAAAAAAAAAAAAAAAAAAAAAAAAAAAACTTACAAGTTCTACCTTGGTGATTAAAGAGTGAATTTACTGACTGATTGATCTATTATCACATTGCTCAGGGGGGCTAAGCCAAAGCCGCCTACCACCGTATTTTATGATTGCGAAAATAAAATTTCAGTTTAGATGCATTGTGTTTACCTTAGCTGACAGAAATAAATCTCTACCTTATCGGTAAAGATTTAAGGTTAAAAATGTTTATCAATAACTTAAATCTTAGACCTATTTTCGGCAATCAAAATATTAAATGGTAATCGGCTTCAGGCTCAGTCGGTAGGGCCCCAGGGGCTCTTACAACTTATAACCGGCTTCAGCGTCAGCGGTAGGGCCCCTGATCACTGGATGGATCGTGTTGTTTGGCATGCCCGTAACTATTATGACGTAGGCATCTGCTAAGAAAGGATTTATGAAAATGCACGTGGTCGTGACCAAAAGATGGTTGACAATAAGGGATAGATTTTTTTTTAAAATTATATATACGTAATTCAAAATTTAAGGCAGTTTTTCTACCGAAAACAACGCCACTATCGAAAAAGAAAACATCGCTAGCACACCCCGGCCACTCCATACAAATGTCGCGTCGGTAACTACTACATAGACAATGACTGTCTGTGCAGATGACAGACTGTGTATATTGGGTAGCGTGTGCGTGCGGCGCATATTTAATATTTAAAATTTTTCGTAATATTTGTGTAGCAAGCAAGGCGTTTTAGCACACGATGTTATAATATATTAGTACATAAGATATCATAATATTATTACCTGACCCGTGCCCACTTCGTTGGGCGGTAAACATTTTTACAAAAAAAAGTGTTTTCATTTGTCTGGTTAATATATAGCCTATGACACTCACAAATAACGTGGCTTTCTATTGGTGAAATAATTTTCAAAATCGGTTCAGTAGATGAAGAGATTTACGCCTTACAACCTCACAAACTTTACCTCTTTATAATATTAGTATAGATAGTATAATATAGATGTGTATAGACTACTAGAGAAGTATATATAAAAAATACAATGTTAAATAAAAAGGTTAGCTAATGAAATTTTCTCTACAAACTATAATAATGATTTTAAGGTTTTCGTAAGTCAGAATAAAAAACGAAACTTAGAAAGAGGATCACTCGGCACTAGTCGGCACTAGAGTATATATCGTATGCATCATTGGATGTCAAACAAGCAAATGGAATGCAATATAAGTAGGTATCACTCAAGCATTGCCACCCCTGCTGCAGAACCCAACAATTACTAATAATATCTTTTTAAATTCAGATAATTGTTTAATTTGATCAAAGTTTTGATTTTTAAGTAAGGTAAACTCACTTACTTAATTTTAAAAAAAGAAACATAGTTTACCAAATGCCTTTTCTATATAAGTTTCCTAGAAAAGTATATCTCAATTTTATTTGTTTATTAAAAAAAATATAAAATCTACCTATCTCTACCATTCCTGTTGATATGTACTTATCTACGTTATTATATATTATATTATTATACAATATTTACCTACTTGCGGTTTTATGTAACTATATAAATACTTAGCAAAGCTCAGTTTAAAATTAAAGTCGGTACTTACTTTTAACTTTGATTTGTGCACCAGAGCCTTATTTTGCAAGGCGTCGAACGCGTGCCATATGCAATTAGTGACATTCTTCAGAAGAACTGACATTTTAAATCACAGAAAAAGTCATTCAACACAAATTATCCAAAATCTAAGGCATAACCTCAGAATAATTATTAACTTAGATGAGAATATAACACAAAAGTGCGTGTAGCCAGAAACCAAATGTTTTTATTTTTATTTTTAAATGTAGAAGAGGCGTGCGTAGTTACCGCGTTCGTATTTCAAACTGATGACTGGACTGTTTGTGGTACGCGATAACAGACAGAAGGAAATGAACAAAGTGAGTGAAGCGAATCGGAACTGGTTTGACATGACATATGTAAACAAAACTGATAGACCATGGGCATATGTGTGGTGGAAGATGAATGCGTGAGTCATATTTGAAAATGTACATAGGTTAGGTACACAGTCATCAGTTATCTATTAGTGTCCGTTGATGAAGTCAGTCTATAATACTAATTTTATTATGCGAAAAAAAATGGTTCTCTGTAATGTTGATTTACGGACGATAATTTTACGTGATAACGTCATAAGAAACATAGGCCGATCGTGCCTCACTATAGCTTGTTCCGCGCTCTTGCTTGCACACTCGGCTCGGGCGGAACGTGACAATGAGTAATACTTTTTCGTGCGTGCAGCCGGCGGCGTTCATCGATTTATAAGACGTTATCACGTCAAACAGAAAACAGTAGGTACATAGGTAATGTATGAATTAGGTGCAGTCATAATTAAGTTTTTTTTTATAGTATGTCGGGTGGCAGACAAGCAAACGACCCGCGTGATGAGAAGCGATTGACGTAACCATATTACCGCTCACAATGTGAAATATCGCGACCGTGCTGTCTGCCCCGCTGCCAACGCAGCAACTTCTTCCTTTCTGGTGACCTACTACTACCTACTACTACTTCTCTTTCGCCAGAACAGAACCTTTTTCTTTAGTCGGCAATGCACCACGTGCAAGTGCAGGTAAGGTTAGCTTTGGCTCTAAAGATTCCCTGACACCGTAATATAGTTTCACCTTTTTTTTGTTTGCTTTTAGAATCCTGTTTTTTGGTAGAGCCAATGATTAACTTACAAGCCTTTATTGTGAGTTAATCATTGGGTCTACCAATAGGCTACTTGACAATGTTCAAAAACTGTATAAATTATTTAACAATATCGTAAAATACACAAAATTTTATAGATCTGCAAACTTTCATTCTAATATCTTCCGTCCGACTTATTTTAGGGTCGTCGTTTAAAGTTTGGCGGGAAAGTCCATTTTAAAAGTGTGAAATTTAAAAAAAAAAATATTTCCGTTGGAGAAGCAATAAAGAATACTATAACTTTTAATATAATACTAATTTCATAAACGTAATATTTCACATAGCTGTCGTACAAATTTCTGATTTGATGCCTTTTGTATGGAGCGTTTTCGGGAAAGTCATAAATTGTGATTTTCAAATTAACATATCTCGACAGATTTTCGTGCTATCGAAGTAATTATTTCACCTATAATTATATTACAATAACGACCTTACATAACAAATAGAAAGAAAAAAATGTCATCTAGCCTATTTTAGGCTCTACGTGTTACGATTTAGAAACTACCGCGTAAGATAAAACCGGTTGACGAATCTATTTTTCTTTTCAAAATTACTTAAGTTTTATTGTCGAAATAAAAAAGTGTAGCTTAGAATTTTGTACTATCACTCCGGATTCTAAAGACACGCTTGACGTTTAAGCAGTTACCGTACCCTATAGAGGCGAGCAATTGCTCGCGTGGTAGCAACCCTGCTGCTAAAAGAGGTTTTCTTCCAAGGACTCAGCAGGAAAATCTCTAATTCATCCCACAACCTATGTGGAATGAATTACTTGCCGAGGTTTTCCCAAGAGACGGTACGGGGTTCTTCAAGAAAGACGTTAAGAGGGTTTTACAGGATCGGCAAAGCGTGAGTGATGTCTTTGATGTAGCGAGCGAGCATCCATAGGTTGCGATGACTGCCTATCATCAGACGTACTTGTTACGCGACTGCGACAGAAGGAGAGTTATGTTTTTCGACAGTATGTACGTATGTATGTATGTATGTATAATTGTTTGGCACGCTCTGCAGCCTGAACGGCTGGATGGATTTTAGCTTGAGAGGTGTCGTTAGATTCGTATTTGCTGTGAGAGTGACATAGGCTACATCAAATATAAAAAAATCAATAAGGCGGCTGTGAGTCGCAAAATTGTCGTCGCAGTAATTTTTTTTCTTCTAAATATATCGATATGGGTATTAAAATAAAGGTCTCGATGACCTGATTTCAAATATAATAGGTATATTTGATATATTAGTTTTTGCCTGCGGCTTTGCTCGTATGGAATTAAATGATTGTTACGCGTGATTAATAAATCTGTTGTAGGTGCAGTCTGGATTATGATTTTTTTAATTAACTTATAACATGTTTTCCATCTTAGTTGTATAAAAAAATCTTCTTACGACAATAACCACGGGAATTAACGCGATCATACACGTAAGGTATTTTTGCATGCCTTTAATATTGCCTGACATTTCGTCCAGGGCTACCGGCTAAGCTGAAACCGATTCCCATCGGATTTTTGAATGCAAATTTCAAACTTCTGCATAGGTTTATAGTAATTGTGTTTAGCAGAGCTGGTAGAAACCCTAGATCACTACCGACTGAGCTGAAGATGTTTGTCAATAACTTAAACGTTAGACCTATTTTTCGAATCAAAATATTCGATGGTAATCGGTTTCAAATTCGGCGGTAGGGGCCAGGTTGTACCGGCCGTGGTCACAGGCTGATTCTGTCAACCTCGTTGAAACGTCTGGCAATAATAAAAGTATGTAAAAAAAAAAAAATACTTGCATGATCGGCGTAATTCCCGTGGTTATTATCATTATAATTAAGCAACGCAAAAGTTTAAGTTAACTATTAAAATCTTCTTACGTAATCTTCTTACGTTTTGTGACCCCACTCAACTCACTTGCTGGAACATAACAATCTTCGAGGGTAGGTAAAGTTATTTGTCTCTGGTTTTAGGTGAGTTAGATCGTGCGTGCGTACGAAGCCATGTAGTTCCAGATTCGTCCCAGAGTATGAGGTCGATTGAGAGAAGCGGTAAGGAATGCCCATACTCTATGTAGTACTATTTCTAATAATACCCGTGCTTCCAGTATAACAGGGTCCCGTGTAGTGTAGTGATACGAATGGTATGTACGTCCCTTGACTAAGCTGGGCCATCTTATAATGAAAGTGATACGGCCAGCAAACAGTAAGGGCTTGCAAGTTGCATTTATATCAGTTACTTATGTACTGTGTTTCACATTCATACGAACCCCACCTATTACTTATACTGTGTACGAACTTTAAATGGTGGTCAGACTCAATGTCGTCGACATAAAGATCACATTACTCATGCAAATATTCGACTCGTCCTCGGATGATTTCTCCATAACCGTCCGCTGACTCAGAACCACCACGACTCACGCACTCACGGCGCATAAGCTCAATTTAAATATTTCTTTCCAAACTGAGACATAAGTGGGTTGTACTGTGATTGGTTTTGTTTTAAAATATGAAGTTGTAATACCATTTATGTCGTTAGACAGCTGTTTACCTGGTTAAATAATCCTATCGAAAAATTCTAGGTCTGTCTATGTAAATCTCTATGTATATTAATTAACACTAGAAAGACGGGAGCGGTCATTTGACCCCAATTTCAATTGAAATGTTGAATAACTCAATAACCATTTAACTTAATGTACTGAGACTTTGTGACTTTTATTAATATTACTAGTTATATGAAACTATGTATGTCAAACACTATAATGTATTTGACACACACACAAACACACACGCATACACAAACACACACGAATAAATGTACACTTTTGTTTATTGTTAAAGTCATATTTTAAATTAATTATGGTCGACGTTCGACCACTGGGCGGCCAATAGTAATATTTAATTGCGTGCTCCAACTTTATGAATAGAGAAGGTAGGTAGTACCAGACTCATAAATAAAATACTTAGATGAAAAGGGGGATGAGAGAACGTATGGTAGGAATATACCTAGGAATTATCATAATCCTGTATCTATCTATCCACTGCTGGAAGGTGGCTTTGCATCTATTGGGATGTAAGTGGTTCATCTCTTTTCTTTGAACCAAAATCTACCTCACCTGCCCGTGACGCGCCCTGTTGCCCGACTGGGGAAGTACCTAATACCTAACAGTCAAATTCTGTCATTTTCTATACAAAAAAACAACTGATGACGTTGTGATGTCAAATCACGCGACTACATTTGTCGCTAAAGAACGTACCTTGTGATTTTGTACCATTATTTATGTTTAATAATTTTATTTCTTGTTAACGGGAAATTTCCTGTCCCTTGTCAAAGTAGTAATAGAGTACTCAATCAAAGAGGTCGTCCCATATCAGGTTGCTTATTATAACAAGTTACAATTACCCTTTTTGGTCGAGGTCGGTAGTCCAAATAAGATGCAGGAACCATCGGTTGCCCATATCGGCGGACATGCAAATTACAGCTTCTATCGGAAACAAACCAAGGTTGCGAACCTTATAGGGCTCGCGGCGCTTTCAAACGAACGAGCATTGATGTTAATTAGATGGTGGACTTAGGAAAGATTATAGAGGTCGCTAAAACTGGATCAAAATATAGGGTGTATTTTTAAAGGCTGGTCAAATTCAAGGAGACGATAATCGAATGAATAAAAAAAAATACAAAAATTAATCAACCATAAACACGGTATGGTTATCGAAAGATTTCTTGTTTATATTCGAGATTCAAATTTACTATGTAGTTGCTATGTAGGTACTCCTACCTATTAACCCCGTCTATTGTGACCCCAGTGTCTCCACACTGGGGTCACAATGGACGGGGTTGTCGCGCATATGCCCTACTCTGCTCGCTTTCCGTTGTGACCGCTTTCATCAGTTATCAACATTACAGTATACGCTAAAATGACAGATACTAATACTACAATAAAAACGGTAATTTAAAAAACTAAAAAACCCGACTGCTTTTCGGTGTAATTTTTGATCTCATAAATATCATTTGGAAATGATAAACCCCTAAATCAAGAAAACATGTCGGGAATCATTCTAGAAATGGAGGCTTAGTGAATTTAGAGCACATGTACGGTCAAGCTAAAATCCATCGAGCCGTTGAGACTGCGGTGTGCATTTGCATTTGAACTAGACGCCAAAAATCCGCCATTTTGATTTTTTTTATTTTGACGTACCCAGTGTCACTCTCACAGCAAATACGAATCTAACGACACCTCGCAAGCTAAAATCCATCCAGCCGTTCAGGCTGCAGAGCGTGCCAAACAATTATACATACATACATACACTCTCGAAAAACATAACCCTCCTTCTGTCGCAGTCGGGTAAAAACTAAACTGATTTTGAAGTTTTATTATGTACATATAGTTTTTTTTATTGTTTAGTGATCAGCAGTAGATTGACCAGTCTTAAAAATTACACTCTGTATATGTTTTGAGTAGTAATTGAGGTTAAGTATTTGGTAACATATATTATGCACGAATGTGAAAGAGTATACAGTACTTACACGGAACACGCACATTAACTGTATTTTTTTCTGCATTCTGCAATATTCAACCCATTTCATTTCATTCATCCCATGGGATACGTGTAGGGTTGCCAACTTTTATTTACAAGAAAAACAGTATATTAAAAGCTGCGTAGCAAAACAAACAGTATAAAACAAATAGTAAGGCCCAGTGCATGCGGAGCAGTACAATAAACAGTGCTATGGTCAAATGAAGTTTTTTTCAACAGTATTAAAGCATAGAGTATAATACTGTTTTTAACAGTATGGTTGGCAACCCTAGATACGTGTCTCCCTCAATCGAAGGGTTTTAGAGTATACTCTACCACGCTGCTCAACTGCGGGTTGGTGGCCATTGTTTTCAAGCCGCCTATAGGTCACTGATGAGTGTGATCAAATGACAACATCCGGGACCGACGGCCTAACATGTGTTCTGAAGCAGGAGTTCGAGGTAAAGAAACTCATTCGGACAGGATACAGTCGACGTTGCTTAACTTGCATATTCGGTTAGACTAACACACGCAAAGACGCCATCGAACTCTTCATTAGGTGTTTATAGATGCATTATTATTAGCGATTAAAAATAAGCTACGAGCGAAAAATTGCTTCACGTTCAATTATGTAATGTTTGGTTTGCTACCCTTTATATTTCTGTGGACCCAAACTAATAGGTGTTTTCCCTTTTTTTTTATACTACACCGGGTATACGTTAAGCTGCCACCGGCCATCACGGTGACCTCACTCACTCGCAGGAATACAACAACCCTCAAAGGTATTGTTATTTGGCCGCGGTATTCTGTGAGGTGGAGTTACTTCCTCAGTCGGGTAGCTTAAAATTTCGCTATGCCCTACCTCTTTTTCGCCAGAGCCACAGTAAATCAGCAGGATTGAGCACGAGCAGGTGAGCATAGGTTTGGCTTCAAGATGGTGATGAATCACTAACACCCCAAAAGTTCTTCTATCTCTCGGATAGATACTTAAGTACACAAGACTTGTACTATCAAGGATCTAGATCCCACTAGATACCACAAAATAAAATTGAAAGCATATAATTTTGCACGAATCCCACGTTTTGGAAATCGACTGAAATGTAATTATTTATTCTGCCATTGCGTCCTTGTGGGTACTTAGATACGTCTTACATCTAAGTATATTATCTATATAATATTCATATTCTATGTATTTTTTTTACCTATGAGCATTTCGGAATTGCCCATTGGCGAAGGGAAGTACCTACCTCCACCTCTCAGAAGACGTAACCTAATAACAATTTCTATAGAGTAGATCGTGACTTTCAGTTAACAAAATTGTCAATGAAACAAAACATCTTTGGTAAGAGTTTATTTGATAATCATTATCTACTTAAGGTTAAAAATTACGTTTACAAAAATGTACCGAATACGTACGATGATACTCCGTCGCAGACATAACTAACATTGGAAAATAACATCACATTTGTCCAATTGAAGAATTTTAATACATCTCTCTCATCGAATCGGGTATTTTATAAATATATTTTAGCTAAATTATAAACTAATAATAAATACTACCAGTACTAGTATATTTAAAATTAGATATGATGTCCATATCGAAAAGGCGCTATTATTAGTCACTTAGCCTTGTTATTGAGTTCTGTCTATATGAAGCTCGCATAATTTACACAGTACAGCAATATTTGTTCGTTTAAGCTGCGTTGACAATTTCAAAGTCTGCTTTGACAGAGTACTTTTGAGGAAGACTTTGACGCTACTCTTTGCTTTGTGATCATGTAAACCAGCAACCAATTGCAGTCCGACGTCGGCATCCAATTAGTCGACTTGAACTACGTTTAACTTTAAACAAAGCTAGTCTGCCGAAGTGTACTTTGATCGTGCCAATGAGGTACCTTTAGGGTATTTTTTTGGACATTCACATAAGAAGCTACATAGATACATACAACATGATTGCGGTAAATCTGACAATCATAAGACTGTCAAGTCTTATAATTGTATGCATAGTGAGAGAGATTGATCGTTTGAGAATAAATAAATGTTATTTCCCAATGTTACACGACAATGCCATTGCCTGACCAGATAAATAAAGATACCGCTTTGACGGCGTCACGTTCGCTTTTCAAGCAATAAGTAGTACCTAGTGCTGATAAGACGTATGTACGTGGGTAGAAATTCCTTTAATATATTTTCTGAATGTAATATGGCTAGATATTTTGATGAGAATTGAATAAACATCTCGCCCGCATGTAACAATAAACATGTACTTTTGGAAGCTTGATACTTCTACTTTAAAAATTATCAAAAGCATAGTTAAATCGTTGTGAAGGTCCATGTGACAACACAACACAAAAAAATATATGTTTGTCTCTCCCTCTAACCCCCGTGGTGACGTCATAGACAGTGGAAGTAAGCTAACAATAGGGCGAGTTCAATATAACTCGCAATAGTATCAAACCATTTTGTTAGACTCCTTAGAAATTATCGAATTCTCATAAAAAAATCTAGCGATAATAGCCCGACTTACATAGCTCGATGTTTTATTTTTCTGGTCAGGCTCAAAATGAGCTTTATGTTAAGCTAACGCCTATACTAAACCTTATATAATAAGCATATAATAGCTGCGAATTTAATAAATAACAAACGAATGAACGATACTTCTTAGCGCAGGAGAATTGATGTATCCTTCCTGCACAACCTACCCTCAGTCGCGTCTTTAAATAATAGATTTTCAAAAATGTCTCAAAATTATAATTGTGTGCTGATGTTCTCTGTTTAATATATTTTTGTGTATTTGTTTAACATATTTTAGGGGTCTGTGCTAAAATTGGTATAAAGGAAACCTTATGGAATCATCCTAGTGTCTGATCGTCCATCTAACCAGAATTCCGTATAGTTATGTCAAATAATGGCCAATATTTGTATAGCCCCGTGTTGATGCCGACCGGCGACATGTAAGCGTGTTTCAGTGAGGTCAGAAAAATATCTTATGGCTATAAAAACCATTTGTTAATTTAAAAAAAAAAAACCTTAATCATATCTTATTTTCATTTTTTTATTATATGGGTTGAAGCAAAAAAAAAAGTATAAGTAGTCAAGTGGAATTGCATCCTTATGCAGGTTTAATTAAATTTGATATATGTACCTTTAAATTATACAGGTATCAATACAATTGTCATTAGTATAGCACAGAACACTGAATGCGCGAATTTTTTGACTTTGTTCAGTGACACAAAGGCATAAAAAATTTAATTTTAAATCGGTGAAATAATCATACTAAACAGTATACGATACGGTACAGAAGGTACGGAAGTCTTGAACAAGATAACGAGACTTAGGTTTTAGAGCATCACCAGCACACTTATAAGTAAAAAAATAATACAAAAGAATACACGGAATGTAATGTAAGAAAAAAGTAGTAAACATTAAAAGTGCAATAAAAAATATGTGTCTCATACAAAATAATGGCAAGCATTTGTCTACTCAACCTACCACTTGATCTATAATTTAATGCAATTTTTCACGACTAAAAAAATGGTAATATAGATGTTGTAATTAAATCATAGTACAACACACACAACCTTAAACAAATCATCCATCAAACGGTGAGCGTGGCGGAGATGCGTTTTCGTACATTTGAAACCGCGTTACACCTCGCTGCACTCCGCTTGCGGTGTGAAATGTATAGAAATATATCTCTTCGCCACCCATCTCAGCTATAGTTATCTAAAGCCGGACTCCACCAAAGCGGTGTTGGCTGGACTTTAGAGAGCGTTATCCGGCAAAGTGCTTTCGCAGTATTATCATTGCTCTACGTTTTATAATACAGCGCCTTATATTTAGCCGCATCATTATGCTGTATGATGACCGTACACAGTACGGTGACCATGCTAACGAAATGACATAATAATTTCAGATGAAATAATTTTTAAATATACTTATCCTTATTTTCTTGGATTTTTTTAGATTGTGGTTGCTTCATGGTAAAGATTGACCGGTGATCTGCAATTAGAAATATTCGTGGGGATCCATCGATTTCGATGATGCGCAATCCACTTTTGTGGCAGATCTTCTGCATTTATAAAAGGCAAGCGTTGCTGACTGTGTCAACGCACGTGTCAAACCACTGAACGGATCGGGTTAAAATTTGGCATTCAAATAGTTATTATGACGCAGCCATCCGCTAAGAAAGGATTTTTTGGAAATTCCCACGGGATACCGGGCGTACGAAACCGCGAACACAAGCTTTACTAGCTTGTGTTCGCGGCTTCGTACGCACTGAATAACGATGATGCAGACCACTACTGTTCATTTATACATAACCGCAGTAGACGGAATCCTTTCGAATGGGAAACCTCTTCTTTCTGGTTCCGGATTACAACAGAAACATAATCTAACCAGAAATCAACCTAAACCCTTAAAGCAATCAATCAAGAAAATGAAACGTTTTGTTGATTGGTTACTTTTTATGTTACCGCTTTTTAGTATTAAACTATAGATCAAGTCACAGGCCGTCATGATAATTATCTAGTATTTACTAAAGCATAAAATGAGATTCTCGTTACATTAAACCTATTTGTTGTTAATTAAATTAACATATTGCTCAATAAAAGCGTTGAATCTGTATTTTTGAGTGGAGCGGGCGGAACGCCTATATACGTTGAAAAGTCACTTTTGGAAATGGATAGGCTCCAAAACCATTGAACTGATTTTGATGAAACTTGTCGCAATTAAATACCTCGACATGCTTGAGGTTTGTCGAAAAGAAATTGAGATCGATCATGTCCTTGAGCAATGATCATCAAATACATTTTCCATTGAAATCAATGGAAAATATACACTCAGGAATCTACTCGCTCCACTCAACCTCCATTTTGGCCCCGTGGGCTAGAATCCGGCCTAGTTATATACACGTCAAGATGAAAACGTAGTGTTAAAGATTGTTAAGCGACTGATGCTTGGCTTACGAGATTATGCATTACGGACACGACCACGCAATCGTTCATGTCGTTTTAAGGCTCGTCCACACTAGGGCAGTTTTGTATCTCGAAAAGGTTTGGGTATTCACCTCGATTAACCCAAGTAGCTGAATGAAATGATGAAAAGATATTTGAGTTACGACGTATCCAATACAAGTCGCTACATTTGTATCGCAACTTGTGCCTTAGTGCGGATAAGCCTTTAAGTTTTGATAGCCACAACCTGATATAAGCCATAAAAAAATAACATGACACGTATATTCCTAAATTCGGATTGCAAAACTACCTTTTATTCAATGACCATACAACCGAAGTAGAATATAGAATCTTCAACAAGTCCCGATGAGACTTTTCTTGCGGTTTGTGAGCGTGGATTTTGCAAGTCTTTATTTAACGGAAAGAATTTTGTTTAAAAAAAATTATGACCGAAGTAGTTCTCACCCGTGACGATAATTTTGATATATATTTATTTAATAAAAGTAATTAGAACAGAAATAAAACGACAATTGCTTTTGAAATGCGCCCATGTCTGATTCTTTCTTTGATAGTAAATCGAATCATGTAACGAATGGTGAAATAAAGTAGATTAGATAATATAACATAACTATTGAAATAAATAATCTTTATATATTTCAATAGTTATGTTGATGAATAAAATGTGATTTTGAAATGCGAAACTAGGTATCCATATAGTTGTGGCACATGTCGGTCGTTCTATGTGGTCGTGGCCGTGCAATAGTACGCCTAACACAGTCAGAGGATCAATGCCTTTGTGGGATGAAAGACATATTAGTACTATGTCTTAAATGAAATATCGACATATAATCCAGAACGACTGCTTCAAATCGTAATTATTTTTTATAGAAAATAACATAGGTAATGCCATATTCTGACAGTGACGCCAATATGGTCAAGACTTCTGAAAATAATCGGCATCTAAAATATATTGAGAATTTTATGACAAGAAACAAATATGCCCAACAGTACAAGTGCAAGTTCTTTCTTTTATATCTCTTGCAAGTGTATAACAGTAGTACATATCACTCTGGGGTAGATACAAATTACATTACTCGTGTGCTGTATATGGGTCTCGCCAGATGGCTCGAGCCACAAATGCACACTCGTGATGTAATAGGTGCCTTATCCCGCTTGGTCAATAAATTACTACCAAATTCTAAAAACAAACGTTGTAGGTACTTACCTGCAGCGTAATCTATTAATACTTATGCAACTGCGACGATTTTCTACAAATATTTTTTACTTTGTTGACATTTATTCGTGTTCTACATTTATGTCGTTCGGCCCACAAAGGCATTTTGATACGAAGGGCATACAGGGAAACCACTCTATACCTCTCACACTTCTACAGCTTTAGTAAATACGTCTACTAAACAATTAAGCGCATCACACACGGATAACGTAATGTATATTTAGAACAGACAGTGCTATAAAGTGCACACAAGTGATACAATATCACCGTCTTTCACGCGCGTTAAGCTTATAATATAAGCTATAATATAAGCTAAACGCATGCGAAAGACGGTGATATATATCTCGCTCTAAGTATCTTTGTCGTTTGTGTGTGATCCACTTTATATAAAAGCTAACACAATAATCTAATAAGTACAGTCGCGGTCATACTCGTACCTTTTTTAAAACTATATTGTTCGTGAATTTTTTAAGCAGCAGTTTGATTAAATGCATATTTTTAACCTCTGAAATATTTCACATAAATAATATACTTCTTATATACTGAGTATGGCGACTGTTAAACACAATTTACAACATCACGCATACCATCATCATCATCACCTTGCAATAATCTAAAATATAGAATTAATCAGAAAACACATAACAATAATAAATAATTACAATATCAAGACCGGTTCACAAATCCAATATATTACGAAAACAATTTAAATATACAATATAATAAGAAATGTCCGAAAATATAAAAATTGATTTTAAAAGAAAATAATTATTCCCTATTACATTATATTTAATATGATTTGGTCAACTTATCGCGATTTGATTTGTAGTTGAGAAAATGCACAAAAGTATTGAAGTAGTAGTTACGTAGAAGGATTTTCACGCAAATACCAAATGATATTTATTATTGAATTAAAAATATGTTTAATCTTTTACCTAAACTAAGAAAATGATAATTGCAGTGTTGATTTCTACGCTCACCACTTACTTTCTTCTATTTCATAACAAATATTGATGATTATCAAATAGGAAAAATATGTATTGAGAACGGTTACGAAATGGGACTTACAGTAAACGAATGTGTTGTATTCAGTGCGAGTTAATACGTTAATACATACGGCCTCTTACGATTTTATCATAGTGATATCTTAACCCGTGTTTTTTTTATAAATTTAACGAAGTGTGCGGACGTTCTTATGGTGGTTAGCGTAGAAATAAACTACCACGTGAAAATGTTTTATATTTGAATAGTTAAATTTATTCCAGACATTTAATTATCATTATCAATAAGTTGGCCAAACAGCACAAACATTTGACACGTATTATAGTATTTAGTGTGATTATGTGGAATACTAGGATTTTGACTAGGATCCGTCACAGAAATGTGTCTTAATCTAAGAATACGAATGACTATTATTAGTGTTTTGTGCCGCCCCACCGAAGCAACATAAAATGGTAATAAAGGTTACTTATAATTCTAAGTAAACATTAAGTATGGAAAATTTCAGCTACAACCCGGCTTGAGATTCTATATTTTATACAGAAAAGTACTACACTTATAAATAAATAAATACTATATTGCTACATACACAAGTTCAACTAAATTATACCGTAATTGTATATTGTTATTGCATTACGCTCTATTGATACTTATCATTTTCGGTGCATTGTGCTTCATAAAAAATTAACAGGAGGACTCATTCACAAGTTATCAATGATATACGGGGTGGCCAATGAAAAAAAACTTTTGTTATTTTTTTTTTTTTTTTTGTACCTACTATTTGTTATCTTCGTCAAGTTTGATAGTTATTCATTAACAATTGATTCGTGTGGGTATAAAAAAATCCAAACATTCTACGCAAATGAGTCTTCTAAAAAAAGGTTATGAAAATTACCTGGCGATTTCCTCTTCACTTTTGCGACTAACAAAAACATGTTGATAGACCAGATAAACCAGATTTTCGCTTTGCTAGAATAGCGCCTCCTGAACACAATACTTAAAGTGTTCGATAATATGTAGTTAAATTGTGATCTTATCTACAAGACGGCATTCTCACAAAATGAAAATTAAGAGGGTGTTCTGGAGAAAATTTGCGCCTGTTCCCTTATAAGATTCAGATTACTCAATAAGTTCACAATAATGCTACAAGCGGAACAATTTTCAACATTGAAAATATTTGTAATGTACACGCGAAAATGTGATGAGAAACGCAATGTAAAGCATGCTAATATTGTTATAAAATAGCTACCATTTGTTATATAGCGAGAAGTAGTCATTTAGTAAATATTGCATTCCATACGTAAGTTCCAGGCTCCATTTTTTTTTAAATAATGATCTGCTACCATTCTCAATTGCCACAAAATTAATTTAAATTTGTAGTTATTTTTGGACACCCCGTAGCATTGAATTCATTTAGTATGACTCGTATAACGTAAAACTTAACGAAATAATAAAGAACATAAAACAATTAGAACAAAGATCTGACTGTACTCCCTTCAGTAAAGATAAATACAGATGTTTTGTTTCATTTGGGTGTTGTTTGTGAGCGGAGGTGTGCACATAAGCACATTATTTTTGTATGTATTAACGAAATTGCAGTGTCGGGAATTAATTATACAAGCAATCATATTTATAAAACATGCCATAGTTAGAGGAAGGCTTATCGCCCTTCGTGAAATAAAATATCTGTAACACATATCTAATGTTGTTCAAGAATACGTATATTGTGACTAAAAGCTTAGTCATAACGTATTAAAGTATATACAAGAACACAAAACGTATTAAATAAACAGAAAATATTCTGCGTATAGTGTGCATACAAATTCGCGTAAATTGTGAAGGGAGTTATTTGTATCCTCATAAATTCTCGCATAAATTCGTGACTTTTAAATTCAAACAGAGCATTACACACTACTCGAAGAGTAGATCAGGACTATAAAAATCTGCCTAAATAAACTTACTAATAATTGCTGAGATTTGAGTCGAGATACTTACGAAATAATAAAATTAATAGTCAACTAGGTTTTTCACTTTGTTCTAGTAAGATCCGGCGACGAGGCTCCATCGATAGATCTATGGATATCTTTTCTCGAATACATTTTATGTCCTAAAACGGTCGATGTGGTGCTGGAGACTGTTTTAGGGCAAAAAGCGGATCTCAGTTAATCATACAATTTTTATTCCAGTCGATCCACTACTAAAAAGTAAGTAAACACATATTTTTTTAATTTTAATTTATTACATATAATAACCATTTGATTGAGGAGCACAATATATATATATTTATATCCATAGATCCACTGATGGATTGAAGAGATATTTATAGATCCATTGGTGGAGCCTCGTTGGTGGATCCTAGAGAAATGAAGTTTTACAAATGGATTGAAATGACACGTAGTTTTATCCAAACACATATCAATAAGTAAATAAGTGATTCGCTTAAGCATACTGATTAATTATGCCACATAATAATAACATAAAAAGATATTTGCCGGGTTGTTCACATAGGATTAAAATTATATAGACTCGCGAATCTATGTGACTTTCCAGAAACTATATTTATTTTACAGATGTAGACATTATGCAGTATTATGAAGGACCAAAATTCAATGGTAATTTAAAAGACTGACGACAGAAAATATGTACCTTCAAATAAATTTAAAGTCAATCGTACAGAATATAATACTCAATTTTTATTGGTTTATGTAGTAAGTACTGGGTTCAAGGCGACAAGAGGTAGGATTGGAAGGTAAATCACAGTTGGGATATTTTAAAACAGAAAAAACGCTACTATTAGGCGAAATAAATTCGATAATATAAAAATCCTATCAGATATACCATTTGCACATTTTTATAAATGAAGTGTTCAAGAAAAAACAAAACAAGAAATATTAAACAACATTAACATTTGATTCTAAAGTACTGCGAAACAATTTTGTGCATAACAGTCTTAAGGCAACTTATATAACATTTATAAAACACTACAAGAGAACAGTCTATCTGAAAGGGCGGAATAATCACACAACCTCAGCATTGGTTGAAAAAACTAATTGGCAAATAAATTCGTTGCTTGCCTTTGGCAGCGAAATGGTCCAATAATAACAGATATGGTACGTAACAATTAAAAATAAGGCAATAGGGATAATATATTAATACTGAGCGAAATACATAACTAGGATAAGTCGTCAGTCTCGAAATATTCGGTACAGTCTGCAAAAACGCAGACAACTGAAATAAAAAGGACCCTGTACTAGGAAAAATTCGTGGCACATAGATTCTCGAGTCCATAAATATGGACACAATCAACCGCACCATAAGGCTTACTAGCCCTCGCAGAGCTAAGCTCCATGAACGTATACATGGATCGACAACGCAATGTTGGTAAAACAGTCGTAAAATTTTACTTAGCCGAATGTTTATTCGCTGAACACCATAATGGATCGCAATCATTCTCTCATCTAAACCTGTGTCTCTATCGTGTAATTTCAATGATAACAGTGGCGTTAGTTTAATATGTACTCGTACTTGTATCAGTATAAGTAAATGACAAGTTTTCAAAAGTATATATCTAGTTTTAAGATCAGTAAATATATCCCTTTGAAAATCACTGCGAATACATAATAATTTTAAATTGTCGTTTTTTAGAAATTTACATTTCGGATATATTTTATAACCCTTTTGGGTGAAATGTTTAATATGAAGTTTATTACCATTGAATTGACACGGATGTCTCTCTAGTGTGTCGCGGGTAGGGTGTAGGCGGGCGGGGGCGGGGGCGGGGGCGGGCTGGGCGGGCACGGGGCGCTAGGCGGCGGGCGGGGGCCGCGGCGGCGGCGGGTCGCGCAGCTCTGCGGGCGCGGGTCACCGCGGCCCGCCCGCCGGCCCGCCGCGACTGCGCCGCCCGGGCTTGCCGCGACGATTGAAGCCTCTGTCAATGATTCATCATATTGCAGAACAGAAATGAAATGCAATTCTTCATTGTGTCATTGAGCCCCTGCTGGCACTTAGATACGCCTTAATATATATTATAATTAATATTTATAGATTATGTATGATAATAGATACAATTTACAATTATTATGTATTTAAGTATTATATCAATTATCTAGTAACCATAGTACAAGCTTTACTTAGTTTAGATGGCAGTGTGATTAATTTGTCAGGGAAAATTATTTTTAATTACAACATGATTTGTATGTACATTATATAATTACGATTTAACCATAGTCTCAGTATTAAGGGCCGTTTTTAGATTCACACGTTTCGATTCTGTATATAGAATGCGTGGCCAAATTCGCATCACCCTAATCATACACTAAGACGATAAAGATGAGCTTACGAAAGCAGTACGTGCCGCTGGCATTGCAAGAATGTACAAAACAGTAAGCGGTAGCTTACTATCAGGCGGACCGTTTGCTTATTACTTACTGGCATAAATAAAAAAGAGACGTCAAAAGAATTATTAGTGTAGCTTCGTAAATGCCCCGGATGAATTATCCGACAGCATTAAAACCAGAAACGTAGTGTTCACACGTAACCATTTCCAGCTGATTTTCTCACCAAGCGGACGCTGCCCGTATTGTTAAATGGCAATTTCATCCGCAATTTTATCAAATTAAATGTTTATAGCCAAGTTATTCCCAATTTGAATTTATCTCTGTATTTAAATTAATTATACTTAGCAGTTAATTATAAGAAATAAATAATAATAATAAAATATTGTCAAACAAATTACACAACGCCACCTAGCCCCAAACTAAGCGAAGCTTGTGTTATGGGTACTAGACAACTGATAAACATACGTAAATACATTTTTTTTTGTAAATACATACTTATGATACATAGAATACACCCAGACTAAGACAAACAGACTTGTTCATGCACACAAATGTTTGTCCTATGTGGGAATCGAACCCACGAGCGTTGGTGTCGAAGCCGCGTCATTGACCGCTACGCCACCGAGCTCGTCAAAATTAAAATATAAAAGCAATGTTAAATTTTATAAATATTTTTAAATACTAAAAATACACGTCTATAGGGCCACACAGACAAGCTAGTTTGAAATATCCTCTACCGTAACTGGTTTCGTACAAAGACAAAAATCTTCTATCGTAACTGACAAGAGAAGAACATTGTATTTCAGAGCTGATTGCAACTAAGATAATAACTATATTAAGATAATAAGAAAAAAACTCTTAAGGAATAAAAAAAAAACCCCTTTATATAGAGACGACAATCTAAATGATTCTTTACTGATATCTCCCTCCCATGATGGTATGATCGGCCAAGAAAAACCTATCAATTTTGACAAATCTTCGTGACAAACATAATTAGGTTGACATTCTATTAATTTTGAGAAAGTATATTTAATAAATAAATATTAAATAAATAATATTTAATAAATAAATATTTATGGACTATTTACATAGCGCGGCATCTAGTCCGAAATTAAGCGCAAAGCTTGTAATATGGGTACTAGACCACCGGTAAATGTTGTTAAATACATTTTTTTTTTGTACATATGTACCTACATAATCATAATACATTGCAAATACCCAGACCAAGACAAACAGACATGTTCGTCGATTTTTAATCTAAAGAATTATCTTTAATTTAAAGAATACAAACGTCTATCAATCATAAAGGTGTAGACCGCTTAGCTCACTTTCGTCATCAACCCTTATAATCCCACTGCTGGGGTGAGTCTCCCCTCAATTGAAGTGGTTTAGAGCAGGGATGTTACGGAGCTTCGACTCCGGCTCCGTTAAGTTGGAACTTCCGATAATTATTACGGTTCCTACTTTGGCTCCGACACTTCTAAATCAGAGGTTTTAATCGGAGGTCGAAGCATAACATAGCGGCGGCTGCCTGCGTCGACTGTTATGAACGGGTCTCAACGGGTTCATTACATGTCGCGCGGGGAATCCCCCCGACTCCCGGAGTCCCGCTACGTGCGCTCTATCGTCAATTATTTTTTCACTTGTTGTTAGTTTGTTAGGCACACGACATGTTCATAGGTTATAGATATTTGTTTTGATTTTTGCGGCCTCCGGTTCCGACTCTGATAAACCAAATTTAAAAACTCCCTCTACGCCTTCGGTTCCGATAAAATTACCTCCGTTACATCCCTGGTTTGTTAGGCACACGACGCGTTCATAGGTTATAGATATTTGTTTTGATTTTTGCGGCCTCCGACTCCGGTTCCGACTCCAATAAATCAAATTTAAAAACTCCGACTCCGCTTTCGGTTCCGATAAAATTACCTCCGTTACATCCCTGGTTTAGGGCATACTCCACCACGCTGCTCAACTGCGGGTTGGCGGAGCTCACTTTACCATTCAGATTATAATTGGTGGTAGGAGTTCAGGTTATGGAATGAGCTACTTGCAGACGTTTTAGCATTTGAAGATGTATTTACAGGATTCGCACGAGAGATACCGTAGGCGTTGCAAGTATTCATATGCTGCGTATGATAATCGGTTACTTTTTATGAAGCCCATTATGTTGGTTAGGTACGTTAGTAGTAGAGCTTACCTATATGGACCACGGTAGACAGGACGGCTGTTCGGTGAGCCTGGGGATGAGTTGTCATTGGAGGAGTTGCCGTTGGGGCGCACATTGCCTAATGCTTCCACTTTTGCTGTCTCTTGAGGTCCGCTAGATGAACCGTTAGTAGCCTCCTTGTAAAGAAGAAAAAATCCTTTTAGTATTAAAGGCATACTACTCTAGCTTCGTGATCATAAAGTACAATATAGCTCGAACCAAATACTTGCCTAAAGTTATAACTAATTACAGCTGATCTGTTTTGGGTCGGGACGCACATAAGCACAATAATGTGCTTTATTACTAAAGATGTCAACTGAATACGACGAAATTTATGATTTATGAGGAGCGCGATGGCGTCGTTACGTGTGTCAGTCTAATCGAACACGCGAGTTAAGCAATGTCGACAATAGGATGTTCATGGATGGATTTATTTATCTCGAGTTCCTCCGTGCTTCGGAGGAAACGTTAAGCAAATGTATCGCGACGGCTCAATTTTTTTTAACATTCTTTAACTTACACCAACAGTCTGCATTGCATATAACTTCCCACTTAACAGCCTAATAATTCGCTGAGCTTTTACATAACTTACATTATCATTGTCAGATGGCGATGTGATGGTAAGCGGCGGTGGTCCAGTGTCGCCCATACCGACAACACCGCCTTTGGCTACCTGTTGCGCTAGTAACGCTGCCATCTTCAACTGAAGAGCCTGAAAAGAAAGGCTATTCCTAAACTCTGACATTGATACAAATGAAAATTTCACTATGGTAACTCACAAGCTATACCAAATGACCGTGGAATTTTTAATCAATTAAAAAAAATATATACGCTTCGAATTGAGACCCTCCTCCGTTTTTCATCGGTTAAAAAGCAAGTTGGAACAAATGTATTTGCAATAAAAGAAAGTTGCACTCTAAAGGATTAGTATCCGGGGTCGAAAAACTAATAATAAAAAAATATATTAGCGATGCCTGATCGATACAGCATGCTTTGATTCGATTATTATATAAATGCTTTTTTTGAATTTGAATTTGAATTTGAATTTGAAGATGGCCGCTACGCGCACGGTCGCTGCATGGAATCACGCACCTATTGCTCGTATTAGTTGTACTCTTTGTACTTCCTTGCCACTCGTATGTCAATCTTGCTTCAACTCGCCACTCAAAGGTTGACTGGAAAAGATCCCTTCCCAATTGTATGTTTTTTATAACATAAAGACATTAAACAAGAAACGAACCTTTAATTCAGCTGTTAAACAAAACGGAGGGGCTGATATGGACTCCAGGGGAGGTGGTGCTTGCTTAAGAGCTTCTACATCACAGGATACTGGGCAGCGGCAAACGGGGCAGGTTTGCTGTAAAAAAGACACAATACTTATTATAAAAATACACACACACATCTATCGGCCCATCCCAAGAAATTTCATACTGAAGAGATGTTTTCAGCGAGAAGTTTTATCTTAGCAAATTTAATGTAATGTAATGTAATTTTAGATATAATTACTTTATTGCTCGCAGTGATTTGTTTTTTTAATGAACTTTTTGACTTGAAAAAAACTACTTGTCACTGAAATGGCTTAAAAACACTAAAAAAAGTGATCAAACTATAATTTAAGATACATATTCACAAGAATATGATGATTCCTACTTAGAGACCGTTTTGTTTATTATAATGACTAATATATTTCATTGGAATAGATATTATAATTAGGGTATTTAAAGAGACGGGGACCCACCACATATTCCCACAACTATCTCTCCTGTGTAGCCAGGATTAACAGCGGCGACCACCAAAAAAAGCAATGAATAATCAAGTCCACTGCAGACCCACTGCCGCTGCCTTGGAACTCACAAATAATTTAATCAGAAGAAATAATAGGAGTAAGAAGCTTTTAGAACTTGAGTTCACTTGACAAATAAGACATTAAAAGCCTAAAGAGATGGCTAGTTAAGTGAAGCTCAACTGCGTGCATGGTGCACGTGGATTTTAAGTATCTAACACTATTGGTGACCTAAAACATTGAGTTATTACCTAACACATTGATTCCAATAATTAGGGTATTGCAGATTAGTGACAAATCTAAATTTAGGAGACAGGAAATTTTGTTCTCCTTTTATGCCAGAAATATCCCCTCCGAATCAGAAGGTCTACCTAGAAAAATGACTTTGTTGGTAAAACGTCGACATTTTAAAACGTCTATAAGGTGATAATGTCTTTTACGGCAAAACGACCTACTAGTAAAACGTCCAAATTTTTAAAACGTCTATCATTCAAATAGTCGGGGACAGTTGTGAAAATAAATGAAAAGTAAAAAATTAATTGTCTTATTTTTTGAGACGACTTTTGCATTTTCAAAATTTTTCTTCTGGTTCTATATAGAGTATCTTTTTTAGACTCAGCACTCGGTGTGATATCAAGATTAGAATCACGGTAGTTTTTTTCCAGTATTTTTGTAACTGGAGTAAATTTCTCGCATACTTCCTTTTTGCATATATCCATTATACGATCATTTTCGTTTTTGTCAGGGTTCTTTTTACACGAATGTCCATTTCCTCCTCTAATAATTTTCGTTTTCTCTGCATTTAAAGTAACCGTAACACTGCATTCATCCCTTTTCGCACATCTCCATAGGCTCGTTCCACTTTTGTTTGTCACATTATGATTATATCTGTATCCATCCCGCAAAAGCACCGATTTCCCTTTTTGACTTGTTATGAAAAAAAAAGGAATATCGACCTCTTCCATTCTAAGCGTGAAATAATTTTCAATGCCGTTTTACCTTTGGTTTTACTACGACAATAACATGCAAGAAGAAAATTACATTCAATAAATGTTTGTTTCATAATGTGGAATTTAAAGTGGTCAGCCACTTCAGCCAGTATGTTTAAAATTACAAAGGAGTATTTGTCTCAAGTGGTATTATAAACTCGAAGGAGTTTATTGTTATTGAACACAACTGTACTTCGAATTCATGACTTTTAAAAATTTGGACGTTTTACTAGTAGGTCGTTTTGCCGTAAAAGACATTATCACCTTATAGACGTTTTAAAATGTCGACGTTTTACCAACAAAGTCATTTTTCTAGGTAGACCTTCTGATTCGGAGGGGAAATATCACTCCGACTCTCCCCGTGGATGTCTAAGGGAAATACATTGTAAAACATCGATCAGGCCTCCCCAACCCGTCTGGCCAGCGTGGGGAGTGTAGGCCAAATCCTCCATCTGTCTGGGTTGGAAGAGAGAGGATTCGTGCTCCTGTAGTGGAGACTAAAATCACCTGATGATGATGATGAGGTACCTGATAAGATGGCGCTTGCATTTGCTGCCAGGCTGGCAGCTTCTCCAACTCCTCCTGGTAGTACTTCTTGCCTGCGATGAGGTGGTTGGCCAAGCAATGACTATGGAAGTGATGGAAACACTCCTTAGTCTTGATGAAGACATCTCCTTCAGTGAACCCATAGAGACATATCACACACTGGCCACTTGGTAAATTGCTTTCTGTCAAGTTTTCTCTTATCAGCTGCAATTTAAAAAGAAAACCAATCACTATTGTATTTATGTTGTATAAATCATGATGATGATTGGATGAATGATATTTTTGTGTGTATAATTAATTTATTTGGTATTAAACAAAGAAATGGCTTATTGTGATATCACAGATCGCCATAAAGCAATGCATGTCAAATGTCCTATAAAATGAAATTATCCCTCCTTCGTTGAATATCATATTCTCAAAAGACCACTACATTTGCAGTCAGTTAAAAAGAAATTATTCTTAAACAAAACAAAAAATAAATAGTGTCCTTTTTTATCTTTTGTGAAAATATGATGTTTGGAGAATGTTGTGTTTTGCGAATGTGATCTTATAAGATCATGATATTTTGAGGAAATTATTTATTCAGTCATTGGGCCTTTGTGGGCACTTCTGACACGTCTTATACTTTTTATAAATACCTAATATTCTTATTTTTTCGTATATTTTTTATCTACTAGCATTTCGGTAATCTATCTAACAAATATACTTGTCCTTATAACAGAAACTGCAACCAATAAACCTGGTATCTTAGTTAAGGGCCTCTCTATTCTTTATTAGATAATTTAAAAAATGAATAAGTATTCTTAGTTGCCACTGGTTTTTGGGCCCACCACACATTCCCACCACTGTATCTCCTGTGTAGCCAGGATTAACAGCGGCGACCGCCAAAAAAGGTCAAAACAGTGAAGTCCATTGCAGTCCTGGGGGTAAAACTATGGCTGCCTTGGAACTCACAATAAATTTAATTAGAAGAAATTTGTAGGAGTAGGAAGCTTTTGGAATTGACTTCCCCTCTTAGCAATGTGTGCTCTTAGAAAGGTTGTGAAACTCAGTTGCCATAACAGGAAAGCTTATCACACACACACACATTGTGAACAATTATATAAACAATTAATCTATAACAATGACTGTTATAGATTAATTGTTTATTTCAATTACTTCCTATGTAAAGATAAGTTGTATTGTGTACCTATGTTGTTTTATGAACATTTTATTTCTGCCACAAACCACCACAGTAAATATAAAAATGTATCTACCTAACTACTCATGAATGTGGGGCCTACTCTTAATCTACGAATCATGGAAATTCACGAAGTTTCGAACGAAATTTCGTTTTTCGTTGATTAAGAGTAGGCTCCCTGGTGTTACATCTAGGCTGTGAATATCACCTAACATCATGTAATCCATATGCTTTTTTTGTCATTTTAGTAGTATAAAATAAGAACATAAATAATTATGCCATGTAATTAGCTTGCCATGATTTTTAGAGCTAAAACCAATTTCACTTGCACTTGGTGTATGCTACCAACTAGGGAAAGCCAGAGGGTAAAATATATTTTAATTACGAGAATTGCCCCTCTGACTCACTCACAGGAACAAAATAACCCTCAAGGGAATTGTTATTTGGCTGGGGTATACAGTGAGGTGGTGGTTCTTCCCTCTCTTTCGCTAGTCGGTAGCATTGCCCCTCTGGCTCACTCGATTTTAATTATGAGAATTGCCCCTCTGACTCACTCACAGGAACAAAATAACCCTCAAGGGAATTGTTATTTGGCTGGGGTATACAGTGAGGTGGTGGTTCTTCCCTCTCTTTCGCTAGTCGGTAGCATTGCCCCTCTGGCTCACTCGATTTTAATTATGAGAATTGCCCCTCTGACTCACTCACAGGAACAAAATAACCCTCAAGGGAATTGTTATTTGGCTGGTGTATACGGTGAGGTGGTGGTTTTTCCCTCTCTTTCACTAGTCGGTAGCATACACCAATCACAAGTGAAATTGGTTTTAGCTCTAAAAATCATGGCAAGCTAATTACACGGCATAATTATTTATATTCTTATTATAAACTAGTACAGTAGTACAAATGTGGCATTTGTGAGATCGAGACTGGATTGAAAGTGAATTTTGACTATAGTCAAAATTCAGTTTATGCCAGATTTGGTATTCTCGTATCACAATATGTAACTTCAAAATTAAATTTAAGCGGGATTATATCGAAATATGAGTGAAAATTAAACAAACTAAGAATGTTACTTTGCCAACAACAAGAATTGATAATAATTAATTAATGAAATCAAGTATATAATTTTAGTTAATTCACAATTCAATCTCGATTCGGTCAACTTTCAATCTGCGTTCGTAGAAAAAATACGAGAATTGGCCTTCTGGTCCCTAGAATGGAAGGAGTTGCTAGGTTGGTAGCCGGGGTAGCAACGCGCGAGCGCTATTTCATGTTGCGAGTGATAATATGGCTATGGTAACCGGCCATACCTTCACCAAACCAGCCAGCAATGTTTCTGTGCCACCTGACATAGTATAAGAAAAAAGGCAAGAGATTGTTGGTACATGCACACCTTTTTGACGTGACAACGTCTTATAAATTGGTTAGCCGGGTGACACTTCAAGAAACTGGCTCACGTTATGCGCTTACAATGAGAGCGAGTGAAAGGCACGCGTCCCTTCTAAGAGCGAGAGAGACAGACATAAAAAGTGAAAGGCATGCGTCCCTTCCACTCGAAAACATTTTACCACTCAAAGTCGTTGTCACGTAAAACTTTCGCCCGTATACCGACTTTACAGGCAACCAATTTTTTGTAACGACTTAAACACTGCCATAATATAACTACTACATATAAATTTTAACTGAGAAAACACCAGTTTATAGAACACTACAAAAACTAACAATCTACTATTATAAGAAATATGTATACTTAAATAAATATAAAAAAAAGAATATTGCAATGTCTATGTTTGCTCAGTCACTAAAATTTAATTGACTATCATAAAAGCTTACCTCAATAAGCTCAAACACAACAGGCTGTCCCAAGCAATCAACCAACTTTTCCCGTATTTGTGAATTAATGGTGGCCAGGACTTCATCGTCCAGGCCTCTAGGGTTCCTCAGTGTGACCTCGGGGCTGGAATCTGGATACTCCGGGGTCAACTTCACCTCCAGGGTCACGCAAACGAATTGTTGGTCGACATCGTCACCTGTAGAAGGATGTACCACTGTTTCTATGATATGTGGCACATCGTTTATCCGCTTGATAACTACATCATCCATCAAAATAGCCTCTAAGGCCTCCAGTTCATCAGTAACCCTGAAATAACCCAAATTATTAGACAAAACTCAATGAACTGATTTATTCAAGAATAATCATTAATACACACCTTTCGTCTACAGTGACCGACATAGTGACTGAAATTAATTCGATTCGAGATTTTCACAAGTGCATTTAGTTGAGGCAAGCGCAATGCAGATGCTGCAGCTGAGCAGCTGGGTCAGCTGGAAATTCGGAGAAATTCTCAACAAAAATCAATCATGATAGGCGGCACAGATAATAAAATCTATTCGATAGAGATGTGCAACTAGAATTTCGAAAACGATTTATTAAATTGAATCGATTGATTTATCAATTATATCGATTGTTTCTGAAAATAATTAGGTATGCGTTTTATTGTGTCCGTAGAATATACATTTTAAAAATAAGAAACCTATGTAACAATTTTAATGCATTTCATACATAAATTATTATAATATAATATCACACCATCGGATAATTTATACTATGTTGACAATCATCATCTTAATGACGTTTGTTTTCTCATATTGTTGTCTAGAGTGACTCGTTTTAAATATGTACTGTTAACCATGATACAAAAATACAAGTTAGGTACGTATGTTCTTTCTGCTTAATGTCAAAAATATGTCACGTATTTAGTTATCAACAAATATAATTATTTTCCATTCATAATACACTTTCCCACACAGAAGTACAAGTAGTGACAGTAGGTAGGTGTAAATAAAGTATTTTCTGTTAATAAACACCTGGGCTTCCTTTCTATCTTTCCTAGCTTTCCTGACCTGAGCTCTACCAGTGTATATTATTCTGTGGCCCTACCGCCAATGCTGTAACTGATTATTACCATCGAATATTTTGTTTCGAAAAATAGGTCTGAAGTTTAAAATAATGACAAACATTTTCACGTTAGACACTAGGGTTACTACCAGCCAAGCTTACCTCAAGTACCATAGATCTAATTGAAGTTTGATATTTGTTACCAAAAAAACAATGAGAATCGGCTTCAGCTTAGCCGAAAGGGCCCCTATGTCGAACACGATAGACGGAACTACTTCGATTCGATCATAGTTTGCACGGGAGTCATTGAGTCATGGGAACCAAAACGATTCGATCATGTCGATCATTGTGGATATGTCGCAGTCGGATGGTTCGCCATATTACAAAACGGCGAGCCGTTTTAAAAACCAGGGCCATTTTGTATTACGGCGGGTCAACGATAAGCCGGATTGCAATATGGCTGAATGATAGTTTGCCGCATTGTATACAGCGCTTTGTGTCCATCAACACGGCTAGCCGTAATGTATTACAGCGGCTCGATAGCCGCCTCTTTGGCAGTTTTTGGTAACAATTTTCTACACTCGTGGCGCTACCTAAAAATCGATTATTAAAGAATCTGATGATTGAGACTCGGTTGTAAGAGTCGATAAATAGATTTAGGCTCCGACCATACAATCTCTATCTATCACTATATTTGACGACGAGCTCAGTGGTGGAATGGATATCAATGGCCACTTTGACAGTTTGACTCCGAGGTCGCGGTTTCGATTCACGCCTATTACAAACATTTGTGTGCATAAACATGTCTCTTTGTCTTGCTCTGGTTGTTTTCTATTATTGTGTATTGTTATGTATTGTAAGTATGTATTTACAAAAAAATTATGTATTTAAGTTACATTTATCAGTTGTTTAGTACCCATAACACAGGCTTTGCGCTTAATTTGGGACTAGATGGCGCTGTGTAAATGGGCCGTGTGACCAATGTTCTAAAACTATAAAAACTCTAACAGTAACATAAAATATATAAAAGTAGAATGATCTGCGATCTCAAAATTTTAGTAACTTATGTCCGACGTGTTTTAAGGTCAATCAAAGTTTGGTGGGAAAGTCCATTTTAAAAGTATGAAATTATAAAAAAATAATATTACCATTGTAGAAACAATAAAAAATACTATAGCTTTTGTTACGGCACTAGATATATATCAGGGCCAGTTATGTTCGAAGAACGTCGATTTTATATAAAGCTGCGCTATCTATCAAACCGTATGGGTACTAATTCGACGGCCATCTTGCCCCTCTGACCTACCTAACCTCTTACTATGTCCCCGTCGTGGAGTTACATTTCCTTGCTGGATATCCGACTAGATAGAAGTACTTTGACAGAATTTTGATAATTTTCAACATAATAAATATCTAAATTCAATCCAAGTACTTCTATTATTCAACTGAAGTTATGATAGTGTAAATACAAGAGAATCTATCAAGTGAAGTATTGGTTAAAACTGATTTTGGAGTTTCGAGTCGGGCATGTCTAGTCTAGCTAGCGAATTTGTGATAGGTAGTTAACCTTACATCGTGCGTTCTTACCTATAACAAATTGGCAGGCGAGACTAAAGGCGCCCGATTCTAAAAACTCTAAAATCAGTTTTAACTGATACTTCACTTGATAGGTACCTATATATAAATACGACATGGTATTATACCTAGGTACGTATAGGTATAGCTTTAGTAACCAAATGTTTGCCTTGGAGCAGCACTTTCCATACATGCAAGAAATTTTCAGAGTTGCCACTCTTTTCCACTATACTTACTTTACTCTTTGATATATATAGTGCCACAAACCTAACTAGCCCGGTGGCGGGGGCGGTACGATCGACTTAAGTGTTGCCATTAAACGAAATGCCGCCCGTTTTAGAGGAAACATAAAAATCAAAGAAATATTTACACACACTGTTAAAATAATAGCATTGATATACTTATTAATTGTGTTGTGTGGTGTTTCAATTAAATATCAATTTCCTTCTATTTTTGTTGATTAGTTTTTAAAATGCACCACGTTAAGTATAATAATAGAGAGTTATAATATTGCACAGAAACAACTCGTTGACGATTTTTTTATTGTAAGAAATGAAATATGTGTAGAAAAAGATAATATGTATTTAAAAAAATATACCTCAATGGAATGTGCATACGCGGTAAGTAAATTAATTGTAACTGGCAATACTACATTTCAAGATGGCGGCTTTAGTTCTAAATTTGGCCACCGGGTCAGATAAGTGTGTAGCACTGTAAACGCAATATTTGTAGCTGTCGTACAAATTTCTGATTTAATGCATATAAAATAGCGTATCGTTACGTCATAATACTGTATGCCTTTTGTATGGAGCGTTTTCGGGATAGTCCAAAATTGTGATCTTCAAGTTATCATATCTCGAGAAGTTTTTAGCCTATCGAATTATTTCTTTCACCTAGAACTATATTATTGTGACGTCTATAAATAACAAATCGAAAAAAAAAATGGTTTAAAAGCATATTTATTTATTATTTATATTAATATTTTGACCCTGGATTTTAGGTATTTAGAGTATTTTGTAGGTCCCCTTCCTGCCCCGCTCGGCCTCATAATTATGTGCCTTTGGTAGCATTATGTTGAATAATGTTTATGATAGACTACTGGGGATGTTCCGCCTAGCGTGAAGCCGATTTCCATCGTGTTTTTTTTAAATGAGAAAATTAGAGTGCTTTTTAAATTCGTGTTAAACATCTTTAGTTTAATCAGTAGAATGCCTCCGTCCCTACCTGCTAAGCTAATTATTGTTAGCATTAAATTTAGGGTGAAGTTAGATTTACGCAATCCAAAAATCGGATCGTAATCGTCTTCAGAATAGGCAATAGGGCCCCCTGCTTCGGCTTCGCACGGGTAATTACAATAAAAGTCTTCAGATTATATAGATCTCTTTATTATTAGTATAAATACAATATAACTACTATTTATTATGTATACTAGCGACCCGCCCCGGCTTCGCACGGGTGCAATGCTGATACTAAATGTACTACAGAAGGTCTTTGCGCTTTGTCCTATCCAGTCCTTCCCCAGTTATAGGCACACGCCGCCGGCTCCGCGGCCGGTACCGCCACAGCCGTTATGTCCCTGCATTTTAAATGTGTAATATCTTCTAAACTATTCATTTAAATTACATGCTGTGAAGGGCCATATTGATCTATATTAAATGCGCAATGTATTTAAGGTACTTAATTGGATAAGGATTAATTCTGTATTGCTTAAAATCGCTTCGTAAATAAGGCATTATTTCTTGTAAAAAGCAAAGGATAAAATAACGGTTATTGTGTGTTACCACTAAGAGATAGACATATACCATGGCGAACTTTTTTGTAGACCATTTTAAGGTGAACAATACTGTATTATATTATTTTGATCTATCTCGTTGGGTTCAGCCAGCGTTTGCAATGAAAGAGCAAAAAAAAATGTGTTTATTTACGACATCACATTAGAAACCTCTAAATTATCAGTGTTTTTCTACTATGTTATGCATATATTATACATATAAACTTTCCAGTTGAATCACTCTATCTATTAAAAAAAACCGCATCATAATCCGTTGCGTAGTTTCAAAGATTTAAGCATACAAAGGGACATAGGGACAGAGAAAGCGACTTTGTTTTATACTATGTAGTGATTAACTAGGTACAACCAATATTGATCTTCAATAATATTGTGGAAATATGTTGATATATTTGTCTAGAATCTAGACGACATTGCTCAAGTCATAGCGATAAAAATATATAATAATATAGTTTATTTCAGATACTATCAATATTTAAGAAAACAATAAGTAGTCGAACCTATAATTGTTATTGCTGTATTAAGTACAATATGTTTTTAAAAACAGACATACAAATTTACTATCCATTAGAAATATCTTAACCTAGAACATGTACTTACTAAAACAAATCTCTCGCAAAAAAAAAAAAACACCCCTACATATTTGATATAAGCGGCGAAAAACTTTAGAATAGTTGAAATTTAAAGTCGTTAAAAGATAACCTATCATTAAGATATCAATTGGGTACTTAATCAAAATTCATTGTAGGTACAAGTTACTTATTAGTAAGGGCAACCCTTTGGTTTGCGAAATTCAAGCGATATGCTAACCAAGGCTTTGAAAGAGGAGACCCTTACTTGGTTTGGCTTTCCGCTTTATAATGGTTTTTTTACGTACTGTTCCTATCTGAAGCTCTCTCTTATTCTATCTTGTTCCTTCATATTAAATTTAAACACTCAGCTAGCTCGTTTTAAAAACGGGGATATCATAATCTTTCAATGGGTTACTCCTTCTGAATGTGGACACAGATTCATGAGGTTTTTTCTAATTCCTTAACTATTTTCACTCTTTTATTGGAAACCCTTTCATTTGAAAGTGTTTCTGTTTAAAATGCGTATTCAATCATAACGGTTTTTTAAAAATTTAAAGTAGGTAGTCAGTCTTTAGAAAAACCCAACCAAAACCGGTAAAACTGTAAAAAATAAAACGCTGGCAGTTCCTGCATTGTCACCACCAATCTGCAGTTGAGTTGCATGGAGTTTGCTCTAAACCCCTTCGATTGAGGGGAGACCCGTATCCCAACAGTGGGATCAGTAAGGGTTGACGACGACAGGTCCTGCATTATAAGTAGGTAGATAATGGATTACAAAATTGCTAGACAATACATTTGCCGCTATACCGTGCTAGGGTTCGCTAAGTTTCTTCGTACATGGTTTCCGTATATACCCCAATGGTTTCCGAAGATAAGCTCATTTTATCTTTGATATGTCGCCTAACTCTACTCTTGAAATCCTGAACAACTGGTACTGTCAGTTGTTTTTCTCGAAGACTTGAAAGTTGCATTTCGATTCAAACGGGTTTCCAGCATTCTTGTGAAGGCGTTGTCAATCTTGTACCTTTAAAAAAATCATCATTTATTAGATTATTTTCTTTTCTTCTACTTTTCAATTTGACAATGTACATTAAGACATAGTACTTATAAGTAATTAATACTATGGTCACTCCCTGCCGCTCTCACAAGACGACCTCACCTCCCCTCTGACTATCAGTTTATTTTTTCCAGTTTTAACAATGAATTAAACATATTGTATCGTCGAAATCGTTGATTAGACATTTTAATTGGACGTTTTTCCATTTTTTGGAAGGCTAATATTGATATTTATTCCACATTCTTAATAGACAACTATGACATTAGATTGTATAATAACCAAATATAACCCGCGTGAGTGTTTAATGTGTCAATCTTATGATTACAATCATTTAAAATAAACGTTTAAAGATATTTATTATTACAATATTACCTAAACTATAACGTCTTCACAGCGCAAGGTACGCACAACCTACTTCGTTATACAGTCAACCCTGAGACATCTACACGCACATTTGCACGTATACCAGATGCAGTCTGTTTGTATTGTCGTTTTTTTGTATGGAGTGGCCAGGGTGTAGTTAACTACACTCTGGCCACTCCATACAAAAAAAACCGGACAAGTACGAGTCGGACTCGCCCACCGAGGGTTCCGTACGTAGGATCATTATAAATTTGATATTTTTCATTATAAATAAGAAATACTGCGTCCGAAAAAATAAATAAAATATATTGTGCAATGTGCACATCAAGCCCTATCATAAGATATCCCATTTGAACTAGTAGCTTCAATTTGTAATTTCGACCTCCTATAAAAAATATAGACCTCTATTTTTTAAGATTTAATTACAAATGTACCTATAGTTTTGAGATTTATTCTTGTACTTGTAGTCTATAACGATGTTACTTGCCAAATTTCATAGTTCTAGGTCAACGGGAAGTACCCTATTTTGATTCCCTTGAGAATGTGTCGAAATAGGCGTTTTTTGCTGAATAAACGGCCGTAACTTTTTTTTACGTAAACTTAGCAGTTTGGTTTTTTTACAACTTCATGGGACCGTAGACCTGAGTATACAGTTCAAATTTCAGCTTGATACCTCCACGCATTCTCGACGTAGAGGGTCTTGACAGACAGACGGACAACAAAGTGATCTTATAAGGGTTCCGTTTTTCCTTTTGAGGTACGGAACCCTAAAAACGATACTATCGATAGGGGTGCCAATCGAAAATTTCAAAAACATGGAATTGATGTTGGAAAACTCAGGACAACTTAGTAGTAGCAGTCTTCTAAAGAACCAATAATATAATATGTACTGTAAACAGGTTTTATTAAATTCATGTACGTAGTAGGCAGGGCGTGGCCATACTGTACCTAGTACCATTATTCATACTGCGGTATATGATAACACGCAATAGCGTTCCCACTTTTAATGCATTAAATTTGAAATTGGCGCACGAGCATATTTCATGTTGCGAGCATTTATATGGCTACGGTTATTGCTTCACATCATGCGGGCTATAAGCTTGTTTTCCACCTGACGTAGTATAAAAAAATAACAAATTGCATTATGTCATGGATAAACGTATAGATTGCTATATTTAGTTTTGACAGTTTACATTTAAACATATTGTATAAACTGGAAATAACATGACGATGTAATTAGGCATCTGAACAAAATTCTAAAATTATAAAAACTGTAAGTAACAGTAACGTAAAATACATAAAACTAGAACGATCTGCGATCTTAAAATTTTTATATCTTATATCCGACGTGTTTTATGGTCGATCAAACTTAAATATATTAAATTATAAAAAATAAATATAACCATTGTAGAAACAATAAAAATACTATAACTTTTGTGACGGCACTAGCTACATAAACGCAATATTTAACATGGATGTCGTACAAATTTCTGATTTAATGCATATAAAATAGCGTATCGTGACGTCATAATACTCTAGCCTTTTGTATGGAGCGTTTTAGGGATAGTCCAAAATTGTGATCTTCAAATCTCGAGAAGTTTTTATGCTATCGAAGTAATTCTTTCACCTATAGTTATATTATTGTGACGTCCTTAAATAAAAAAAAAATGGTTCAGATGCCTATTATTTCGAGTAATGACTATATTATATTGATATATGTAAATTATTTTGCAGTTAGTACCTAATTAGCGGCCCGTCCACGCTTCGCTGTTGCTCAAACTTCTCGTTCTCATTGTTATGATGAAATGATTTTTGAATGATACGTCTTAATTTGCTACCGGGGGCTATCCATATTAGCCCCTTTACAACCAACTCATAATGCGATTCAATATCTGAATAGAATGCTTATTCATACCATGAATAATATTTATACTACGTCGGGTAGCAGGCAAGCATACGGCCCGCCTGATATGAAGCGTTACCATAGCCATATTAACGCTCGCAACATAAAATATCGCTCGCGCGCCGCCACCCCCGCTGCCATCACAGCATCTCCTACCACACTATCTTGAATGTGAAAGTGAATATAAGTGCCAGTTCCGGCGACGGGGCTTCTTGAGAAGAACTGGCAAGAAACTCAACGCCGACTTAACCCTTTCCTTCCGGATGCCCTCACTCACATGAACATAACAATCCTCTAGGGAAATGTTAGTTTGCTTCGGGCTTATGGTGGTAGAGGTACCTCCCCTTCCCAGCTTACAATTACGCTCCGTGCCCTACCTCTCTTTCGCCAGAGTTTCGTTAGTTAGTCAGTAAGACCAGTCAAAAATATCCTCTGAAGCAACATAGTATATTTTGAGGTGTAAGTGGTTCATCAACATCTTGAACCAAAGCCAACTTCACCTGGACGCGGTGCACCCTGCTGACTGACAAACGAAGCTCTGGTGAAAAGAGAGGTAGGGAGCGTAATTGTAAGCTACCCGACTGGGGAAGTACCTACATCTCACAGAATACCGCAGCCAGACAACAATTCCCTTGAGGGTTGTTGTGTTTCTGTGAGTGAGGTCACCAGAAAGGAAGGATATGCTGCGTTGGCAGCAGCGGTGGCGGCGCTCGAGCGATATTTTATTTTGCGAGCGTTAATATGGCTACGGGAACCGCTTCGCATCAGGCGGGCCGTTTGCTTGTCTGCCACCCGACGTAGTATAAAAAAAAGTATCAGCCTTCCAGCGCTATAGCGAAGCCAGAGGTGATCTCCATCAATTAAATTGAAATAAAAACAAACTCGCTGTGCATATTACTAGGCTCCATAAAATCTCTAACTCGTTCCCAGGTCATTGTATACGCTTCTACAATAAACTTCCAAACGACGCGTTTAAATTATCCATGGGCAAATATAAAAAATATATACAAAACTAGACTATGTCAAAAGGCTTACTATTGTTTCTCAGATTACACAAATGATAAAAGTATTTGGAAATGAATTGCTCTTGTTATGTTATGTTAATGATTGTATTTGTATTTAATGTAACGATATTGGCAATTAAAACTGCGGCCTTGAGTTTCTTGCCAGTTCTTCTCAAGAAGCCCCGTCGCCGGAACTGGCACTTAAATTCACTTTCACATTCAAGATAGTGTGATGAAAGTGAATCGAAGCTCTGCGGATTTATTTAAAGTAATGATTTAGATACATGTTCTTATATTTAATTTGTGTGACGTTTCTAAATGTTTTATAAAGTTCAAGGAATAAAATCTAGTAGGTTAGCTAAAGCTAGTAAAAAATGACATTACGTTCTACAAAGTTCCAGTAACAAACGAGTTTTGAAGGCGAAAGCAAGGAAGATGATGACTCCAGTGAATGTGTTGTAGATTTTGGCTGTAATCTGGAACCAATTTGGGATCACCTCGAAGATGGACAGGACGTCGAAGATCCAGTTTAAACCCGCCAACACTGACATCTTCAAGTACAGCATGAACCTGAGGGATGGTCAAAGGAAATATAATTAGATCTCTATTATTTAATGCATTATAAGGTGTAAGGGCTCACTATAATAATAATAATTTGTTATATGTTCAAACGTATATAAAAAATAGTTCAAAATTGGAAGAAGAGATGGCGCTGTCTATTTTATTGAGTTTCTGAAACGCGCTATGGTTTGGGTTGTGTAGTTAAACAATATCAGACCGTGAGCAAATTATAAAGGTTTTTGCAACCTAGCGTAAAACTGTTTGGCAAGCCAATGTTTGACGACTATGTATGTATAATGTATATTAATACTCTGATACACAGTCATTACAATGTTCGTTTCGTTTCGTCTGGTCTGGAGCTTGCCTGCCAAACAAACAGGTTTACGGTAGATTACAAAAACCTACCTACCTATATAATTTGCTCACGGTCTGATATTCTATAACTACACAAACCAAACCATAGCGCCGCGTTGAAACTCAATAAAATAGCGGTTAAATACATTGCTGGCTTGCAATGGATTGAAAATAAACAACTTAACCTGATCTACGATTGACTACGATGGATATCAAATTATAGAAAATGAACGATAAGCCAAATGAAGTTTTAGTATCTGTTTATTAAATGGAATAGCACGCATCGGCTCACTACCGTCTTTAGAGCCATAGCCAACCTCATCTCACGTGATGTTGGTGAGTAAACGAGGCTCAAGAAACAGAGATATGACACTTCCAACCAGATTTTTTTTTATTATTGACGAGCCCAGTGGTCGAATGTCTATTAATGGCTACTTTGACTCCGAAGTCGCAGGTTTGATCCCCGCACAAGACATATTTGTGTGCATGAACATGAATGTTTTTCTTGGCCTGGGTGTTTTCTGTGTATTATAAATGTGTAGGTATTTACAAAAAAAAGTGTATTTAAGTATATTTATTAGCTGTTGTCTAGTACCCATAGTACAATCTTTGCTTTGGGCTTAATTTGGGACTAGGTAGATGGCGCTGTGTAAATTGTCCAGAAATATTTATTATTATTTAAATCAGTGTTGCTGGTAAGGCATTTCCACAGCATTTAGGTGCATAGGTGATTTGATTATAGGTATTGTCATAATTAATATCTATGACTTATGTGTATGTTACACCATTTTTAGGGTTCCGTAGCCAAATGGAAAAAAACGGAACTCTTATGGATTCGTCATGTCTGTCTGTCTGTCCGTCCGTATGTCACAGCCACTTTTTTCCGATATTATAAGAACTATACTGTTGAAACTTGGTAAGTAGATGTATTCTGTGAACCGCATAAAGATTATCACACAAAAATAGAAAAAAAAAATCCAATAAATTTTGAGGGTTCCCCATTCTTAGAACTGAAACTCAATTTTTTTTTTCATCAAACCCATACGTGTGGGGTATCTATGGAGTGGTCTTTAAAAATGATAGTGAGGTTTCTAATATAATTTAATAAAACGTGTGTCCCTGCTAGAGCTAGCCCGTACTGGTAAGTAAGAGCCGAAACACATAACCGCGCCGCGGCGACGCGCCGCAACGCAACGCTCAATCGAGCGTTGCGTTGCGGCGCCGCGAAATAAAGCGTTGCCATACATGGCAACCATTTCTTTGTGTTTTTTTAATGTTGTTGAATGTATGTAAGAAAAATAATCAAAAATGTTACATTTCCTTAACGTTAAAATTTGATTAAACGCTTACTTTATGTTACTTTTTGTACACTATGTGCGGCGCAGTGCACCGCTAAATTCTGCGTAGCGCCGGGCGGCACTGCTGATTTTGGCGGTGCGGTGCCGCAACGTGGTTATGTGTTTCGGCCCTTATAGGGGATTTCCCCAATTAATGTATTAACATTAACTTCAATGTATATTCTAGAATCGTGCAACTTTGTGAAAAGATACATAAATAAATTTCCAATTTATTCTCGACCCCAATCATTAAGGCCTAAAAATCGACTTGCCTTACCGACCGCTAAACTGAATTTATTTCAAACTGGTCCATATTCAATGTGTGCGAAAATTTATAATAAAATACCAAGTGACATTAAATCCGTACAAAAACCTGAACAATTTAAATTATTACTTAAAAAAATATTGATTTCTAAATGTTATTATACAATTGACGAATTTTTTAATGATAATCACATAAAATAAATAACATTGTTAATAAATTACATAAAAACTGACATTGTAAATTTGCCTATTAATTACCTATGTTTATAATTTAATTAATATAATTAATGTAAATTGTAATATAATTTAATCTTACATCTTATACTAAATTGTTTATACCTTGCTGTGCCCTATAAACAGGGTTCATGTTTGTGACCATTTTAATTATGTAAGAACCTTGTATTATAACAACATGAAACGCAATAAATAAATAAATAAATAAATTTTAAATGAGGTTGCCATTTTGGGAAGCAATCCAATGTATTCTTAATTGCAGTTTTTCTCTACGTATTGCCATTACACAAATCTCCAAAAATTTTAGTTCAGAAGACAGGAAAAATCATTTGATATATAACAAGATAAAAATCAATTGATATATAACAAGATAAAAATCATTTGATATATAACAAGATCAATTGATATATAACAAGATAAAAATCAATTGATATATAACAAGATAAAAATCAATTGATATATAACAAGATAAAAATCAATTGATATATATCGTGATATATCATGATATTATATCTGTTGATATATATCGGCGAACCCTGAAAAAAATACAGCCGAATTGGGAACCTCCTACTTTTTGGAGTCGGTTAAACAACGAGGAAACATCTCCACCTCACAAAATACCGCACCCAAATGCTCTTGAGAATAAGAGAGGTCACGTACGATATTAGGAAATGCTGCGTGAGCAGCGCGGGCACTGTAATCGCTTTACATCAGGCGGATCGTACGCTTGTTTAGCAACCGGCGTTGTTTAAAAATGGAATGTGGCTGTGACATGGACTGTGTGTTGTATGTGAATACGTTATATGCACTAAAATTATCTCAAAATGACAGCGCTTCCCTTTCCCTCGCACGTGATGTTCCCTATTCCTTAATTAGCGTAATAAATTCTTAGATCCTTTATCTATCCAGTGGTGTGGTTGAATTTTGGATAGAGATGATAGATTTGTAGCTGCAACACCAAACTATATCCCCCGATTTTGTTGTTATTCGTTTTTTAGGGTTCCGAACCTCAAAAGGAAAAACGGAACCCTTATAAGATCACTTTGTTGTCCGTCTGTCTGTCTGTCTGTCTGTCTGTCTGTCTGTCTGTCTGTCTGTCTGTCTGTCTGTCTGTCAAACATTTCTATGTCGAGAATGCGTGGAGGTATCAAGCTGAAATTTGAACTGTATACACAGGTCTACGGTCCCATGAAGTTAAAAAAAAATCAAACTGCTAAGTTTACGTAGAAAAAAGTTACGGCCGTTTATTCAGCAAAAATCGCATATTTCGACACACTCAAAGGAATCAAAACCTATAGGGTACTTCCCGTTGACCTAGAACTATGAAATTTGGCAAGTAACATCGTTATAGACTACAAGTACAGGAATAAATCTCAAAACTATACATTTGTAAATAGATCTAAAAAAATAGGGGGTCTATATTTTTTATAGGGTGTCGAAATTTCAAATTGAAACTACTAGTTCAAATGGGGTATCATATGAAAGGGCTTGATGTACACATTGCAAAATATATTTTATTTATTTTTTTCGACGCATTATTTCTTATTTATAATGAAAAATATCAAATTTAATAATGATACTACGTACCTACGGAACCCTCGGTGGGCGAGTCCGACTCGCACTTGTCCGGTTTTTTTTTTAATTGCTTACTTCTCAGGAGACTACATCATGGGGTTCTTCAAAAAGGGCGTGAAGAGGATAGGGTTGGCAATGTGCGTGAGATGCTCTTGGTGTGAAAGGCGTTCATAGACTACGGTAACTGCTTCCCATCAGGCGGGCGGGCCGTATGCCTGTTTGCCACTTTAATGGTATAAAAAACATACTTACGTATTCTCACTTTCCTTATTTTTCTTGGTCTCCGCTTTGTTAAACCGCGAGATTTCCTTCCTCGACCGCCATATATTGAAGACACTTAGCGAGAACAACGCGAGGTTCACAGCTAAGATTGCGGTAAGGGGTAATAACAAATACCACTTACTGGCGCCAACTGGAATGAAGATTGAGAAGTAAGTAAGGCGAAACTGTTAGGGTTTACATGCCGAGGATAATCTGCAAAAAAAAGCGGTCGCGGTAAGCTAGCCATTAGCAAAAATACATATAGAATTTGACCTGCCACATAATAAATGTTAATTAAAAAAGAAACTTACCTGTGCAGTCTCTAAAGTTGGGCTTCACGAAGTTTGGGTAGTCCTGAAGATCTAGGTTGTCAATGACAACTTCTGCAATGGTCAGCAGCAGCGGCAGACCCCACGCGTACGCAGCATACCACATGAACTTATTCCATACTCCCCTTCGATGCAACTTACGATTATAGTACGTAGCTCTGAATAAAAAAAAAATCAAATAAAAAAATGAGTTACACGATTGCTTATTAGGCTATAAATTGATAACATTTTATAATCGTAAATGGAATGTAAGCGACTTTTTGCAACGTGATTGTTCATAGCATTATTATTTTTGTGTCAATTATTTTTATTTATTTTTTATTTCATTTTATTCAGGACAACAAACAGCAAGTACAATGGAATGTTAAAAAACAATATGTTTTTATAAAATATAAGTTATTGTACGGCCAACACGTATAAAATATAGATATACATATATATATATATACCACATATATGTATATCTATATTTTATACAGAAACAACAGAATAAATTGTTGGTAGAATAAGTTGCAAAGTTGGCAATGTGCGTGAGATGCAAGCAAAGTACTGTTATATATCATTAACAACAGAATTCGCTATTTTTTGGACTGGCAAATTCCACAAGATCAGGCAGGCTTTGTGAAAGGAAAGGGAACTCGTGAGCAAATTCTCAACATCCGACAAATAATCGAAAAATGCTACGAGTTCAACACACCCGTCATCTTGTGTTTTATAGACTACAGCAAAGCCTTTGATTGCGTCGTATGGCCAGACCTGTGGAGGGTTTTGGAAGACTTGGGCGTGCCTCAACATCTAATAGCGCTAATACAATCGCTTTACCTGCATAACCAGGATATCGTTAGGGTCGACAAGACCAGCTCGGAGCCTTTCAGTTTTGGTAAAGGAGTGAGACAAGGTTGTATTCTGTCTCCTATTCTCTTTAACGTCTACGGAGAATACATAATAAGACGAGTCTGCGATGAGTGGGAGGGTGGCATCACGATTGGTGGCACTAAAATAACAAATCTTCGTTATGCGAACGACACAACATTACTAGCCGCTAACGAAATTGAAATGTTGGAGCTCCTTGACAGAATACAGAAAACCAGCTCAGACCTAGGACTAAAAATTAACCACACCAAAACCAAACTTATGATAGTGGACCGTGCCAAAAAACTGCAGATGACAGGTGCACTTAACCTTGAAATAGTCAACGATTTCATCTACCTAGGCTCCAATATTAGCAACACTGGATCGTGTGAGAAGGATATCAGAAGGCGAATAGCGATGGCCAAAAACGCAATGTCTCAGCTGTACCGAATATGGAAAGATCGTAACATCTCACGGAAGACCAAAGTAAAGCTGATGCAATCACTGGTATGCAGTATATTCGCTTACGGGGCAGAAACGTGGACCATGAGAAAGGCCGACCGAGATCGTATAGATGCCTTCGAGATGTGGTGTTGGAGGAGGATGCTGCAGATTCCTTGGACAGCCTTCCGGACCAACGCGTCTATTCTACGGGAACTCGGCATCAAAACCCGATTATCATCTGTTTGCCTCCGCAGAGTGCTCGAATTTTTCGGTCACATTGCTAGGAAAGATGGCCACAACTTGGAACAGCTAATGGTTGTTGGCAAGGTCGACGGCAGGCGTCCGAGAGGCCGCAGTCCAAGCAGATGGTCTGACCAAATCCGCTCAGCGATGGACACAAAGCTTCATGATGCCCTCCATGCAGCTAAAGACCGCAACAGATGGCGCACTATTGTCAGAGACAAAGTGATTCAGCGGGGGAATCACGACCCTCAGTAATGAGGAACACGACATGAGGAGGAAGTTGCAAAGAGAAATTTTACACTTACAGGGAGTTGAGAACTTCGGTTACCTTCCTTTTATAAACAAATTTAGATAGGGAGAATATATAAATAGAATTGACTGCATAATGCGGCGAAGTGGCACGCACCGGCATTTGTTTTACAATTTTATATAACTTATAAATTTAAATACGAGTCAAAAAAGGTCGCGCGTCTTTCGGGGAATCCTCGCGTATTCTTGAAATCGGTCCAGTAGTTTCGGAGCCTATTCGTTACAAACAAACAAACAAATCTTACCTCTTTATAATATTAGTTTAGATATAAAATCTCAATCGTGTGCTGACACCATGTAGTCTGTATATGTACCGCACATAATACAGACTACTCGGAATAAACATTGAATGTCTGCGGATGTAACATATTTCGCGTATAATTTTGGTTGAATTCCACTTATGGTAAATTCACTTAACCATGAATTATAATGTAACGCAGTTTTTTGACTCGTGAAGTGTTAGTAAATATTTTATAACATTGAAAAATAATATTCACTAACTCTTCACGAGTCAAAAAACTGCGTTACATTATAATTCATGGTTTTTATTATATTATAATTCATGGTCTTATCTAAATTTACTAAAAAAGTGTAGCGATAAAAACGATCTATCGGGATACCTGAATGTCCACCAAATATCGAATGCAAGTACATTCATCCATGTGAGACTGCTAACTTGCATGAAGTACGTAATGGGACCTGCAAATATCAGTTTGTAAGTTCATTTTTTTTACTTACCACAAGTCTTAGTTTTATAATCTATACCTACAATCAACAAAACAGGTAAGTGCTTCAGGAAGTAAAAAACTGCGTGAAAAAAAAATGGGCTGGTATTCAGGTATTACACACGGCCGTGTGTAATGCCTGAATACGTTAATGCACTAAAATTATCTCAAAATGACAGCGCTTCCGCCTCCCCTGCACTCGATGTTCCATAGTCCTTACTTCGCGTAATAAATTCTTTGATCCCTCATCTATCCACTCACTAAATAAATATTTACATGCCTATATTATCAAGGCAGATTTTTATCTTTGTTAGCTACACATATAAACGACAAATATGCCCTGTGTATCATTAAGTCTGCAAATAGACATCCATTCATTCATTCTATATTATAATTGATGAAAAAAATCAATTTTTTATTATTTAATTTATCTTATTATCTCTTTTTAATTAAAATAGATACAGAAACACTGAAAAAAAAAACCAATACAACACAGACTACCGTTGCCATCAAAGCGGGATTAAAAACTTTACAAAATAAAAAAGCGGAAATCGTTTGACAAAAGCGGTACTTTATAAAAAAAAGCAGGTACACGAAAAGTTCTGTTTTATTTAAATACAATGAAGCCATGGTTTTTGGCATGAATGTTTTCCATGTTATAATTATAATGGAAAATATAGAACTTTCAGTTGTACACATAATTTTTATAAATAGTTAATTGATTCAGGTGTTATTTTGCGGAGTCAAATTTACAGGCAATTTGATCTACACTACTTTGCGTGCTTCCGCCACCAATTAGTTCATGTAAACTACTGCCGGCCGGCACCCGCCCACTACCGTTAGTAGTTGCATGCGACTGCCGTGGCTGCTTTGGTCGTCTCTGCTCCAGCTGCTGTGGTCGTCTCGGCGAATCTCCAACATCTGAAACAGAAGATACATGCGACCGCCGCTGCCCCGACTGCCGTGGTCGTCTCTGCGACACGTGTTTCGCCTCTACGCGAGGCATCCTCAGGCGATCTGTGGATGTTGATGGTTAGAACATTTGTAGGTTGTTGTTCTAACCATCAACATCCACAGATCGCCTATCGGAAGCACGCAAAGTAGTGTAGATCAAATTGCCTGTAATTTTTATAAATTTCAAAATTTTGAAACTCCAACCATGAACATATATACTGTCTACTGATATATGAATATATTTTAGCGTCTACTGATGTACGAGTATATATGAATATATATCAGTAAAAGCGGGACGTCCCACACAGCCAGACACCGCAACCGTTTCTAGACCGAACTTCTCTATTAAAAGATGTTTTGGCGTAGCTACGAGATTTCGTAGCATTCGTAGCACTATGTAAGACCTTCCTATGGTAAAAAGGCTTACTACAGGACCGACGATTACCTTAATGATAAAAATGTATGGCAAATTCTCGGCACAGGATGTGAAGCACAAGCGTCTTATCTTTACAAGTAGTATTGTGGATATACATATTTAGACTTTTATACAATATGTACTTTTTATACAACACTCTATACTATGATTTTTTATATTTTTTTTTACTATTTTATTATACTTTTAATTTTTTATTTTTTTTTCTCTTAATTTGGTTGAATACCATTTTTTTTATTGTATCATGATAATATTGTATTATGTATAATGATAATATTGTATGGCGATTTAAAAAAGACCTATATTGACAGAATTTCTTTCGGCATTTCTTCTCGTCAATGGTCATTCCGAAATGCTGGTAGATAAAAAAAATATTATACCTAATTGTAAAAGACGTGTCTAAGTGCACGCGAGGGCCCACAGAATAAAAAGTTTTGACTTTGACTTTGACTTATGCTAAAAAAAACGTGATGTACGCGAAAAGTAAGATGTCGGGGACCCTACCGCTGGAGCTGAACAATGGATGGACTTACCATCGTATTTTTTGATTGCGAAAATCAAACTTCAACTTGAATTTATATTACTTCTGTTTAGCTTAGCTGGTAGAAACGATGGAGTTCCACCGGCTAACCTGAAGGTGTTTGGCAATAAGACCTATTTTTCGAATCAAAATATTCGGTGGTAATCGTCTGGTAAATCAGAAGGCCAATTCTCGTAATTTTTCTACGAACGCAGATTGAAAGTTGACCGAATCGAGATTGAATGGTGAATTGACTAAAATTATATACTTGATTTCATTAATTAATTATTATCAATTCTAGTTGTTGGCAAAGTAACATTCTTAGTTTGTTTAATTTTCACTCATATTTCGAAATAATCCCGCTTAAATCTAATTTTGAAGTTACATATTGTGTTACGAGAATACCAAATGTGACATTTGTGAGATCGAGACTGGATCGAAACTGAATTTTGACTATATTTTAATTACGAGAATTGCCCCTCTGGTAGAAACAATGAAGCTCGACCAACAAAACTAAATATATTTGTCAATAACGCAAACTTAACACCAATTTTCGGCGTCAAAATTTTCGATGGGAATCGCCTTCAGCTTCGGCGGTACGGCCCCTGGGCCCCCCTGGTAAGACTGACACAGACAAATAAGAAAGGTTCTAGAGTCTTTCACATACCGCCTTCATACATAGATTTTTGTATGATACATGCATGCAATGCTGTGTAAATAATAATAATTTAAATACTCACTTATTATTGTGCAATGTTTTACTGTAGTGATCTTGTAAAGGAGCCCAAGTTCGCGGCTGGCTTTAAACAAGAAGTTGCCAGTTAGACTGCCTGTAAATGCCATCAAGATATACCCTACTAGGTTTTGTAGTCTTTTGACAGTCGCGTAGATCACCAGCACCAATATCATGAAGAAACACGAAATGAACATACCTGCGAACCAATTTTTGAATTATAAAAGTAAATCTAAATTATTTATTTAGTATATTTTCATTATATTATAAATTGTTGCCGTGTGGTTTCCGGCAGACTAGAATAGAATCACTCCGTCTCTTCCCGTGGATGTCGTACAAGGCGACTAAGGGAAATACATTGTAAAACATCGATCGGGCCTCCCCAACCCGTCTGGCCAGTTTGAGGAGTGTAGGCCAAATCCTCCTTCTATCTGAGACGGAAGAGAGAGGGTCGTGCTCCTGTAGTGGAGACTAAAATCACCTGATGATGATAATTATAAATAGTTGCAGGGTCCTTTTAAGTATACACGTATTATGAGTCTGTGCTCTTTCTTAGGATATAAAGGACCTTACTAGCGTCGTCAATAAATTAAAAATTAGAGTTTGTAAGCAATTATAATAAAACCTGACTAAATCCGTGTTGAATCGAACAACAATTGCCACTTTAAAGCACAGTATTTGCTAAAGCTAAAACTTTGTACTTTAAAGCGCAAATGGAGACTTAAATTGATACTCGCCATATTTTTGAAAAACCTATCCAACGATAACCCGCACCATAGTATAGACAAGGAAAAAGATATCATCCGCACATTGTGTATCCCAAACATTTTGTTTTAATATATGTATTTGATTTCACCATTTTGCGTTATTAACATGTAATGAATGAAATTTGGCTGGGAACAGTCGAATTTCACCTTTCTAGTACTAAAGTCTCTGTGCTAAACGGACGGACAGACAGTTGCACAGGGCGAAATTATAAGTCTTTTTATATCTCTAATCAGCCCACACAGAATGTCATGCGCGTTAAGTGCAATAATTGTGCATTTCGGTGCACACAAACGAACCCGTTTGCGTATGTATACAGCTAATAGTAATTTTACCTATTTCACTGATTTTTAATTGAATTATTGTTCCTTGCACACAATATAAAATTCCCTATTACGTAATAATTTTAATTATATTGAAGGAAAACCTCAGCGTTTCTATTTTCCTTCCATTATGAGTTATTATATTGTTGATTAATGATCATTACGATACCTACTGTATGCGGGCAGTTAAACTTTAGTATTTCGTACAAAAAAACAGTAAATAATAATTTTAACAAAAAAAAAAAACTACTCAAAATATTATTATTATTAAAATAGTTGTCTTGGCCAACTTGCTATTATAAATATTTATAAGACTCCAAAAATTACTCTACAATCGTAAGCACCACTAAAAAGACCAGAACTGATTTTTATGAAATGAAAAAAAAATGGGACCAATCTGGAAGTGTTGTTATCTCTTCCAAATAAAAAAAAGTTTTTTTCAAATCGGTTTATAAATGACGGAGTAATGAAGTAACTAACATTACAAAAAAAAAAAAAAAAAAAATACAAGCAAATTGAAAACCTTCTCTTTTTTGGAATCGGTTAAAAAAGCAATCCATATGGTGTGATTTAGTCCGCTTGTGTGTCATGCAGTTGCTCATTTCAGCTATTAGGTACCAATTTATTGACTAGCAATTAGTATAATCACAGTTGGACAAATGACACAATGGATGATTGTCTATTAAAAACCCGAGTAATTTTGCTTGTATTTTTTGTAGTAGTACTAGAGACACAAGATTGTATCATTTGTTCTACCAGTAGTACTTCTCAGTTGTACTTCTGATCCGGCGGGACAAATACACCTAGCTTCATCATCAGCCGATATACCCACTGCTGGATAGCTTTCCCCAATGCTTCCTACCAAAGACGATCTTCCGTCCGCATCCAGCCGCTTGGCTATGCCATTCTACTTTTCGATGCCTAAAACCTAGTAAATGCAGATGAAAAATAAAAATTAAAAACTTTGGTAATATCCGTGGTTGTAAATGTAGGGAATATAAACCATTTGCTACTTTTTTTTAATATGAGAGGGGGGAAAATGTGGGTCACCTGATGGAAGGCAATCACCACCGCTCATCAGCAACACCAAGGGGTCGCCGATCCGTTGCCAGCCCATACTCCTCTCTTTCTTTCTGGTGACCTAACTCACTCACAGAAACACAACAGCCCTCAAGGGAATTGTTATTGTTGTTGCCTTTACCGCGTCTTACCGAGGACGATGAAAATATGCATAAATCATGCAACGCGAAAGTTTAAAAGTTATCATTGAGATATTGATTGATTGCATTTTAAATATTTCGAAGAGAGCGGACCAGTGAGATAGTGTGAACTACAGTTCATTGTCATTTATACATTTTTATAGAGTTTAGTTAGTTAAAATATCTGTGTGTTGATGCAGGGATACTTTATAAACTATGGGAGTGGGATACTGAACGCTTGTATGAAGTTTCCATACATACCCTCCCTTACTCTATAAAGCTTCTAATTTATTAAAATTAAACCTTAGCGGCTTCTCATCCCCAGGGAACCAGCCTTGAGGCTGGCTCAGCTGCACGCGGTGCTGAACGCCTTAAGTGTGGGAAGTACTCAGAACTGAGTACTTCCTACATATTTAAGGCGTTCGGTGTAGAAACGTTGGGACCATGGGGGCCATTGGCACGAGAATTATTCAAGGAGGTTGCCAAGAAGCTGGTCTTGACTTCGGGTGACCAAAGGGGTGGCCAATATCTAGGCCAAAATATTTCCATCGCTATACAGCGTGGGAATGCTGCCAGCCTTTTGGCCACAGTCCCCGAAAATTGTCGGGACAACTAATATAGGTAATGATATTTTTTATTTTCTGTGTATTTTATTATAATTTTAGTTTGGTAACTTAATTAAGTTTTCTACAAATAGATTTATGATGTATATTTAAATAAAATTAAATTTGTAGTTCAGTTTATACCATGTTATATGAATAATGTAGAAGGTAGCATGCAGATAATTGTTGCATACTTGCAATTAAATTTTGAAGGTAAGCTATTGCAGGTGCGGTTGCAGGGGGAGTGGAGGCAATACTATCCCCTCCTGACGCACAACCAACGACCATGAAGCTTCGGGTGGGATTTATTTCAAATCCTGAATGAGGTTCAGTCACGTTTTATGTTAAGTATGTAGATTGATAACAGTAAGAATTTCACTGTATACTATGAAAAAAAAAAAACATGCAAATCTGTCAAGAAATGACGAAGATTAGCGATTTTACTGCAGCGGTTCAAAAATGCTCTCGAATAAGAGTGCGAAAGCGTGACATCATTTGACGCCATCTTGGCGCGCCCGACTCGCACGCTCGCCTGTTTGTTGTAGGTAAACTCTGCACATTCATGTGATTCCTCGCAGATTTTGAGCTCTGCTTGGGCCAAGCACAGCAGCACACAAAAACAAATGTATCCTACGAGAATCGTTTTCTGGGATAAAAAGTAACCTAACTCAATCTCTGGCCAATAAAGTATATAGGTAAGTACTATGCAAAAAGTCATGTCAATTAGTTCCTTTGCTCTATAAAAACTAAAACCAATTCTATCTCACGGGAACCATATACTTTTCCAGGATAAAAGTAGCTTATGTCCTATTCTATACTATAATCTATCTTTGTTCCAAATTTCATGCAGATCCGTTGAGCCAGTCTTAATTGATTACGTAACTTAAGCAAGGTCGACTGTACCTTTTCCGTGTATGGGTTTATTTACTTTGAACTTCTCCGTGCTTCGGACGGCACGTAAATCATCGGTCCCAGCTGTCATCATTAGATTACAGTCAGTGGCCTCTGGGCGACTTGAAAACACTGGCCTCCACCAACTCGCATATGAGCAGGATGGAAAATACGTTCTAAACTCCTTCAATTGACTCGAGGGGAGACTTATATCTCAGCATTGGTATAAATATGGATTCAAATATTCATAAACCATAAAAGAATCAACACGTGTAAATTCATCTACCAATTTGTTCCTCATGATCATAGAACAGACACAGAAACAATGCAAAAACCTACAGTGTTCGCGACTAACCACAAATATTTCTACTGGACGAATGCAATTGTGCGTCGATTGAGTCGAATGACGTCATCGGTATTCATGGGAGGTATGGAATCAGGCGTGTTATGAAATCAGGAGCCCTACCGCCGAAGCTGAAGCCGATTACCATCGAATATTTTGGTTCGAAAAATAGGTATTACGTTTAAGTTATTTCCAAACATCTTCCGCTTAATCGCTAGAGCTCCAGGAGTTCTACTAGTTAAGCAAAACACATACCTGTGTTTTGCAGCAGTCGGGTCGGGACCCTACATGTGCTCTAAATTCACTAAGCCTCCATTTCTAGAATAGGTCCCGACTGCTACATGTTTTCTTGTTTTAGGGGATTTTCATTTCCAAATTACACAGAAAAGCAGTCGGGTTTTTTAGTGTTTTAAATTACCGTTTTTATTAGTTAATAGTAGTTTATGAAACTGTTGCATAATAAGGGTTCTTAAAATACGAGTGTGAGTTTATAACATGAGCCGAAGGCGAATGTATTGTGCGTAAAAGACTGTCATTAAGATTCTGTGTTTAGTTTTTTTTAATGTCTAAATTTCAGTATGAGAGTAGATAAAGCTATTTAAAGTTTAATATGAATAAAAATACCACACAGTATGTTTTGTGAAGCATATGCCATCAAACTGCTAGAATCTGTTGCGAATATATGAAACTCGATTTTCAGTTTCTCGCTATGTATATCTCACAATTTGGCGTTGTTCGTCAGTTGGATGTATTCTGCATACAGGGTCCAAATTATAAGTGTCACACACGTGCCATTCTACTGAGTGTATCCGTTTGAGGCACAAAAATCCAAATAAACGCGCTGTTCGCGCTGTGCGACCATCAATGGAACATCCGACTCCAGTGCTGCTCAGCTCGACAATCAGCTGATTTATGTAAATATTGAAAAGTGTAGGCGAGGTCAAACCACCTTGCCTCACCCCACAATTCAATCTATACACATCCGACAATGCTCCAGCCCACTTGATATTATTGGTCTGATGAGTATACCAATATTTGAAGATACTTATCAGCTCACCAGGCAAAGACGTTCTACTAAGCTTTGACCACAGTAAGTCGTAGGACACTAAGTCGAAAGCCTTGGAAAGGTCTAGAAAGGCGGCATATACCGGGGTCTTCCTACTCGTGTAGTACCCAACAGTGTGCTTGAGCGCTAATATTGCACTCTCGGTGGATAGGCCTGATCTAAATCTGAATTGAGCATCGTCCAGTTTTACATGCCTGATGAGATGACGCTCAAGGACACCATCAAATACTTTTGCTGTTATGGTGGCCAATGTAATTGGTCTTTAATTACCAATGTCGCTTACGTCACCAGTCCCCCAGAAGCGACACATCCGCACAAATTAGTTTTTGTTCTGTACAAAAGCTCGTCAGTTCTGTGAAAAAAGGCTGTCCCGGATGCGCATTAAAGTCACCTAATATTAACACAGATTCTACATTGCTGCATTCTATAATAGACACGATTTCCCCCATACACTCTGTAAAATCCGCAAGGTTTTTTAACGAGTCAGTGGGCATATAAACGGAGAATATCAGCATAGACCTGTTCATAAAAGACACTTTAATAGCAGCAATACGATTGCTTTGACACTGCACTACTGACACTAAATTAAAAAGACTTTTACAAAACAGCAGAGCGACCGCGCCGTGTGGCCTCCCTTTCACTAAGGTCTCAGTATCAACAGCTGACTTACCGGTGTAGCTGTACTCACTGTCCAGTTCACCCAGCAGCGGCAGCTCATGCGGGAGCAACCAGGTCTCCTGCAGAGCCACGACGTCCGCGCGCCGACACAGTGCACTGACTCCTTCCTTGGACCTCTTAATACTTTTGCAGTTGAAACTTACAAACTTTACAGCAGGCACAAAAATCCAAATAAAGGCGCTGTTATTTCGATTTCTGCCCCCTTACTACCAACTCTTATTGCGATTCAATAACTGAATAGCCTACCAATGAATAAGGTTACTGAATAGAAGGCTTATTCATTGGTATGAATAAGCATTCTATTCAGTTATTGAATCGCAATAAGAGTTGGTGGTAAGGGGGCAGAAAAATTGGGGTGAATGTGGCTCACCACTACCTTAGAGCCAAAGCCAACCTCACCTGCACGTGGTCACCCTGCTGATGAACGAACGAGGCTCTGGCGAAAGAGAGGTAGGGCTCAGTGCCCGGCTTAGGAAGTACCTCCGCCTCACAGAAGACCGCAGCCAAATAGCATTCCCTGGGGGCATCGACCACTAACATATATTAGTGATCGATGTCTGCAGCGGTTGTTGTGTTCCTGCGAGTGAGTGAGGTCTACAGACAGCATAGAAATGCTTTGGGGATTGCTGTGGCGACATTGTGGGAGCGGCGGAGGATCCCATCTGTTCATTGCCAGGAGGACTGAGCTGACCCGGCGGCCAGGGAGACCCGATGAAACGGTTGTTCCGCTGGCCGCCCGCGGTATAGTACAGGGGCCCAATCGTGGCTAACCACCTCGAGAGGCTGGCCTATCATACCGCGCATAATCTCGGAGTAGATCGTCGTGCCGGTTGGTGACCGGAAGGTGGGGACCCGGCGACTACCTCCGAGGGGGTGCGGGGGCCCTTCCGTCCGTCGGGTCAGTGCAGCTCCTCTAACGGCAAGTTTATGGAGGGAGGGCCACCGCCCCCTTCCCTTCTGTCGTGACAGCAATTTCCTATCTTCACGTTTCCCATCCTACACTTATGACAGCGCAACAAAAGAGAACTGGTCATACAGCGGTGCACTCCCCCACCACCCTGTTAAAGGTGGAGTTTGCTAACATCCGCGGACTCCACGCAAACCTCAACGCCGTCCATCAGCACCTCGAGACGGCCCGGCCTGCCTTGATGTTTCTGACGGAGACACAAATCCAGCGTCCAGCGGACACTTCTTATCTGCAGTACCCCGGCTATGTACTTGAGGAGAACTTCCACGCGAAAGCCGGGGTTTGTTTGTTTGTCCGTTCGGATGTTTGTTGTCGCCGTCTGCGCTGTTATGAGGATCCCTCCTTTCCCGTCCTTTGGGTGCATGTGACTGTGGGCCTCCGGAGCCGGCTGTACATGTGCCTATACCGATCACACAATGGGGATATGGAGACAATTCGACTCTTCGAGTACCTTAGTCGGACGGCAGATGAAGCGCAGGAGCGGTACCCTACTGCGGAGATGGTGTGTTTGGGGGACTTTAACTGCCACCACGACTCTTGGTTGGGTTCCTCCATAACCAACCATGCAGGAAAGACCGCTCATGCGTTCGCTCTGTCCCACAGCCTGACGCAATTGGTAGATCAACCTACCAGAATACCTGACATTGCTGATCAGGCGCCCTCTTTGCTCGACCTACTGCTGACCACCCACCCTGAGGGATACCGGGTTTCTGTTGAGGCACCCCTGGGCACCTCTGATCACTGCCTGGTGTCCACAATAGTGCCAAGCGTAGTCCTGCCGCAACCCGCGGCAGTCAAGCGCCGTGTATGGCACTACTCGTCAGCAGATTGGGACGGTATGCGTACTTTGCTTCCGTCCCATGGGGGCAGTGCTGTTTCAGTGAGAAGGATGCTACGGCGAGTGCTGCGGCTATTGTTGACGAGATTGGCATTGAGATGGAGTATTAAATCCCTTACTCCGATGTCGCCATCAAGAGCCGGAGACGCCCGTGGTTTAATCGCGAGTGCGCCGATGCCGTTAGTAACAAGCAGGCGGCGTACCGTGCTTGGACCAGGGGCCGCGCCCACAATGATCCCAACATCAACTCACTGAAATCAGCCTACAACGCTGCCACCAAGGTATGCAAGAGGGCATACATCAGAGCGGACGCACAGCGCGTTGCACGAGTGGGACAGGAGTTGGTGTCGCATCCCACTGGGTCACGCAGCTACTGGCGCCTAGCTAAAACTGTGCAGGCCAACTTTTGTGAACCGTCGCTGCCACCGCTGAGATGCCCCGATGGCTCACTGGCACATCGGCCGCAGGAGAAAGCCGACCTCATGGCTAGCCTCTTTGCGGCTAACTCCCGGATCGATGATTGTGGCACACAACCACCAACTATACCCTCCTGTGGTTCTAACATGCCTGATATTCGTATCAGGCAGTGTGATGTGCGATCAGAACTACAATCACTCGATGTCCGAAAAGCCAGTGGTCCAGACGGTATTCCGGCGATAGTACTAAAAAAAATGTGCAGCAGAGTTGTCTCCGGTGTTAACGCCTCTATCGTCTCTCGTACTCAACCGGTTGTGTTCCGGAAGCTTGGGGAGAAGCTAATGTGCAACCGGTCCCAAAAAAAGGAGACCGTTCGGATCCATCAAATTACCGCCCCATAGCCGTAACCTCAGTACTGTGCAAGATCATGGAGAGGATCCTCAATAACCAACTGATCCGCTACCTAGAAGATCGTTCTCTAATTAATGACCGACAATATGGATTTAGGCCGAAACGATCAACGGGTGATCTTCTAGCGTATGTGACGCACCTCTGGGGTGAGGCAATCGATAAACATGATGAATCTATGGCAATCAGCCTAGATATTGCCAAGGCGTTTGATCGGGTCTGGCACAAAGCACTTCTCTCCAAACTTCCGGCATACGGTCTGCCTGTCCAGCTTTGTGACTGGATTGCTAGCTTCCTGCATGAACGTAGAATCCGCGTCCTTGCAGATGGTTGCGCTTCGCGGTTCATGCCAGTGAATGCTGGCGTCCCCCAGGGTTCCGTTCTATCGCCCACCCTCTTTCTGCCTCATATCAATGACATGCTACCTCTAGGAAACATTCATTGCTATGCTGACGACAGTACGGTTCATGGGCGATATTTCGGTCGACCTGGTGCTGGTAGGACAGAGATTGGTGAGAAACGGGAGATTCTTGTCGTTGAACTGGATCGGGTGTTGGATCTCATTAGTAAATGGGGTTCCAGCAATCTGGTCGGGTTCAATGCTAAGAAAACCCAAGTGTGCGCGTTTACCACAAAAACATCTCCATTCCATCCTACCCCCAGCCTTCAGAGCACTTCGCTTAATTTACGAGAGAGCTTGAACATGCTAGGCATGGATATTCGCTGCAACCTTAACCAAAGGGAATATATTGAGAGCCTCATTTCAACAGCCTCAAAGAAACTCGGGATCCTGAACAGGGTGCGGCGGTTCTTCACGCCGGACCAGCTTTGTCTTTTGTACAAGACTCAAGTTCGGGCCTGCGTGGAGTACTGCTCGCATCTCTGGGATGGTTCCGCCCAGTACCTCCTCGAGGCTCTCGACAGGTTGCAGCGACGAGCGGTCCGTATAATTGGTGACGAAGAGGTCACCAAGAATCTTGAACCTCTTCAGCTCCGGAGAGATATTGGCTCACTTATATATACCACGGAGAGTGCTCTGAAGAACTGTTTTCCCTTATCCCTTCCTCCCCTTTCCGTCACCGAACAACACGTACAGGCTTGCGATGCCACAATTTCACCGTTGGTATCATTCCGTCGCGTACTAAAAAGTTTGGCAACTCCTATCTATGTCGCACTATTAAAAAGTGGAACGCGTTGCCGGCATATGTATTTCCTCAATCATCTCAATCATACAATATGGGATCCTTCAAGCGAAGCGTGAAGAAGCATCTTGTGGGCCAGCATGGCAGCGTCAACTGACAGGACATCAAGGTCTCTTGTCCGTTGCCGTTGCGATTGGGGCTCTTCTTTTCGCTTACCATCAGGCGAAGTGGAGCCAATATGCTGAGTAATTATAAAAAAAAAAAAAAAAAAAAGGAAATCGAAATAACAGCGCCTTTATTTGGATTTTTGTGCCTCAAAAAATTTGGATTTTTGTGCCTGCTGTAAAGTTTGTAAGTTTCAACTGCAAAAGTATTAAGAGGTCCAAGGAAGGAGTCAGTGCACTGTGTCGGCGCGCGGACGTCGTGGCTCTGCAGGAGACCTGGTTGCTCCCGCATGAGCTGCCGCTGCTGGGTGAACTGGACAGTGAGTACAGCTACACCGGTAAGTCAGCTGTTGATACTGAGACCTTAGTGAAAGGGAGGCCACACGGCGCGGTCGCTCTGCTGTTTCGTAAAAGTCTTTTTAATTTAGTGTCAGTAGTGCAGTGTCAAAGCAATCGTATTGCTGCTATTAAAGTGTCTTTTATGAACAGGTCTATGCTGATATTCTCCGTTTATATGCCCACTGACTCGTTAGAAAACCTTGCGGATTTTACAGAGTGTATGGGGGAAATCGTGTCTATTATAGAATGCAGCAATGTAGAATCTGTGTTAATATTAGGTGACTTTAATGCGCATCCGGGACAGCCTTTTTTCACAGAACTGACGAGCTTTTGTACAGAACAAAAACTAATTTGTGCGGATGTGTCGCTTCTGGGGGACTGGTGACGTAAGCGACATTGGTAATTAAAGACCAATTACATTGGCCACCATAACAGCAAAAGTATTTGATGGTGTCCTTGAGCGTCATCTCATCAGGCATGTAAAACTGGACGATGCTCAATTCGGATTTAGATCAGGCCTATCCACCGAGAGTGCAATATTAGCGCTCAAGCACACTGTTGGGTACTACACGAGTAGGAAGACCCCGGTATATGCCGCCTTTCTAGACCTTTCCAAGGCTTTCGACTTAGTGTCCTACGACTTACTGTGGTCAAAGCTTAGTAGAACGTCTTTGCCTGGTGAGCTGATAAGTATCTTCAAATATTGGTATACTCATCAGACCAATAATATCAAGTGGTCTGGAGCATTGTCGGATGTGTATAGATTGAATTGTGGGGTGAGGCAAGGTGGTTTGACCTCGCCTACACTTTTCAATATTTACATAAATCAGCTGATTGTCGAGCTGAGCAGCACTGGAGTCGGATGTTCCATTGATGGTCGCATGATTAATCATCAGCTACGCGGATGACATGGTCTTGATCAGCGCGCTGAGAAAGTTGTTGCAGGTATGTGAGGACTTCGCGAAGTCACATGGCCTTACTTACAATACAAAAAAAAGTGAAGTGATGGTTTTCCGGGTAGGTCGCAGGGCCCCTCGGTGCCCCAATACAATCGCGACAATGAACGGTACCCCGCTTCACAGGGTCACACAATTTAAATACTTAGGCCATGTGATCAACGAAGACCTCAAAGATGACCTAGACGTCGAAAGGGAGCGCAGGGCGATGGCGGTCCGGGGCAACATGTTGGCGCGCAGGTTTGCTCGGTGCACAACTGACGTCAAATTGACACTGTACCGGGCCTACTGTCAAAGCTTCTATACGTGTAGCCTGTGGGCCGACTGTACGCGTCGGGCCCTCAACGCCCTGCGAATCCAGTACAATAATGCTTTCAGGATGCTGATGGGGCTGCCCAGGTTCTGCAGTGCGTCAGGGATGTTCGCAGAATATGGCGTAGATTGCTTCTACGCAATCATGCGAAAAAGGGCGGCGTCCCTGATGCGCAGAGTCAGGTGTGCTACCAACGGCATCCTGGAAGTCATTGCGGACAGAACTGAGTCCGGTGTGGAGGCACTGTATTCAACTACATGTCTCCACACACATTAGATATAGAAAATAATAATTAATCTGTATCACTACTAACATAGGATTAAGTTGCTTGTATACTAACACTATGGATCCAGGTCTGACAATAAATTATATTATTATGTATCTCTCTTAACTCACGGGTCAGGCCCGGTCATTTGATAGGCATGCGCGGGGATATGGATCCAACGCGTAGAGGCCCCTTAGAGAAGTTTGATGTAATGTTGTACGCCCGCCGTGACCCGCTCCAGGATATGTCAATGGAACGACATACCAATGAGCAGGTCTCGGCAGGCGTTGAGACTATTGCGAAGTGTGATGGAAAAGAAATGGGCTATAGAGATGAGATCTGGGTGAACTTAATTCCGGGCTATTACAGAAGAGGGACGGACGCCTGCCATAACTGCTTTTATTGCTAGTTATTTGCGGCAGGCGGTGGCTTGCCACTCACTAGATGGGCCCCCGAAATGCCAGGAAAACGGCCGGGGTGCAACACCGGTGTGAGTGACTCAGGGATGTCGAGAGGTGTGCTGCGCTTTCTCCGAAGTTACTCGCGGCGTGATGCCCTTTAACACTTCCACCCCTGGAGCATATAGCTCTAGCGGCTCCCCTCTGGACGGCCAATGAAGGCAAGCCAGAGCTGAGAGTCCTGCGGGCCTTCTTGTGTTTACACTCCGACCGATGAAGACACGTCGGATACGAAGGCCCTGACCGACTCTCTGGAGACTCGGGTCCGTGGTGTCGCTACTCACACAACAGCTCGCCACACAAGCTGCCCTGCGGACATATATATTATTATTATTATTATAATAAGAGTTGGTGGTAAGGGGGCTGAGGTCTGAAATAGAAGGTTTGAGGCTTCTAGCTCATCTTTAAACCTAAGCGTCTTTGCATCAGCATACGAAACTTACCAATTGCATATAACAAATCCAAAACGTCATTCTGGTATGAATTCGATGACGTAGTTTTAATCTTCTTGAAGTAGAACTTAACTGTATTTGTTTTTTTATTCTTTCTCAAGTTTATTACGTAATCTTCACATGGAGCTGTGTAGCGAGGGCTTAGATTCGCTGCTTCAATAACAAGTGAACCATTCTGAAATTTAACAATTTTTTTAGTGACAGCCCTAGTCCACAAGTTCATACCGACTCATCCATAGATTGTTGGGACTTAACTTTCGTGCGATTTTATGGGGAGCTAATGACAGATTGTCGAGCTTGGTGGTCGAATTGCTACCAATGGCACTTTGACTCCGAGGTTGCGGGTTCGATCCCCGCATAAGATAAACATTTGTGTGCATGAACATGTCGGTTTGTATTGGTTTGGGATTTTCTATGTATTAAATTTAAAAAAAAAAGTATTTAAGTATATTATCAGTTATCTAGTAACCCATAGTATAAGCTATTGGACTAGATAGCGGTACTCGTAGGTATATAATTTGTCCAAGAATATTTATGTATTTAATAGATTATACGTTATATGATTTTAAATATCGAAAAATAAATGAGATAAGAAAAATCCAAAAAAAGTTTATTTGAAGAATTCATATTCTTTATCTAGTGTAACATCTTTTTGTTCTATGATCACATCGAGCTTTGTTCTACGGATGAGTCTCCTATAAAAAATATAGACCCCCTGTTTTTTAAGATTTAATTACAAATGTATAAGTTTTGAGATTTATTCCTGTACTTGTAGTCTATAACGATGTTACTTGCTAAATTTCATAGTTTTAGGTAAACGGGAAGTACCCTATAGGTTTTGATTCCCTTGAGAATGTCGAAATATGCGTTTTTTGCTGAATAAACAGCCTTAACTTTTTTTTACGTAAACTGAGCAGTTTGACTTCATGGGACCGTAGACCTGAGTATACAGTTCAAATTTCAGCTTGATACCTCCACGCATTCTCGACTAAGAGGGTCTTGACAGACAGACGGACAACAAAGTGATCTTATGAGGGTTTCGTTTTTCCTTTTGAGGTACGGAACCCTAAAAATACATGCCATAAAAGAATATTTTATGCTTATACCTCCAAAAAATGTGGTTTGTGTTGAATTCCGTCTAGAAAGGCCCAACTTTTTGAAATACAACTGTCATTCTCGAACTGTGTTTTATCTTGATAAGTCACTATATTGAAAGCATCCCAAATAGTCTTATTAGTCTTTTCTAATTCACCGACATCATTAAATTTATAAACATCTTGAAAATACAAATCGGGAATATCTCGCATATTCCGACATCCAATTGTCTTGCATAAAGTTATTAAACATGGCTTGAGGCTACAATATGTCGTTTCATTTATTACTGAATTGTTGGAATCAGTTAAATTTCGTTTGCACAAAAGTTTGTTATGATCACATATCACTGATTTGAATATATTAAAAGTTATAGTTAAAAATACGATTTTTATTAAAATACTCATTGTAATGTTCAATCACGCACATACTCTCGCTATGGAATTTGCAATGACTCTTGTGTTAGGAACGGTTGTCAATTATAAACCATTTTTCCTTATACTAACTTCCTTAATACGCTTTATAAAACATTATTGTGTATGATAGAATTTTTAATAAATGGTCTGAAGGCCAATTCTCGTAATTTTTCTACGAACGCAGATTGAAAGTTGACCGAATCGAGATTGAATTGTGAATTGACTAAAATTATAATTTGATTTCATTAATTAATTATTATCAATTCTTGTTGTTGGCAAAGTGACTTCTTCGTTTGTTTAATTTTCACTCATATTTCGATATAATCCCGCTTAAATTTAATTTTGAAGTTACATATTGTGTTACGAGAATACCAAATCTGACATTTGTGAGATCGAGACTGGATCGAAACTGAATTTTGACTATATTTTAATTACGAGAATTGCCCCTCTGGTTTATATTTGCCAGTGACACTAAGCTGAGTGATATAAAACACACCCCGTATAGACACCACTAATGTAATTAGTAATTAATTACGTTAGTGGCCGCTTTACGTATTTGCTAATTACTTTGTCTGATTGCGTCTACATGGATCACTTTCGTAGAGCATGCAGCTGTGGCTTATTTTTATTTATTTTATTTTATTTATTCTCACATTAGGCTTACAGAATATTGACCAAAACACCTATGCGTTACATGTTACAATAATATATAATGTTTATATAAACATTCTGTAATGCAATTTATATATAAAATTATTATAAAATACATTATTTAAATTTATTTGTAAAATTAAAATTACATTGATTATTAAATATTACAATTTTGTTCATACTTATTGATTAAATTATATTAACGATTTATTATTTTATAATATTGTATTTTTCGTGATATTAATTGAGTGGAGTATTTTCCCAATGCTTGTTGTGTTTTGTGTTCCGGTTTGAAGGACAACGCACCTGCGATTCTGCATTTTTGTTACCAACAGCTTGAATGCGTGAATCGTGGATGTTATGGGCGACAGTTACCGCTCACCATCAGGTGGGCTGTCTGCTCGTTTGTCACTGAGTAAGCATGCATTAAAATGTAGTTAATGAAAAAATTGCAGTCACTCCTGGTGTATGTACAAAAATAATTATTTTTATTCTTTTTAGATTTCCACACCCAAAGGGTAAAAACGGGACCCTATTACTAAGACTCCGGTGTCCGTCTGTCTGTCAGTCTGTCACCAAGGGCTGTAGGTATCTCATGAATCGTGGTAGCTAGACAGTTAAAATTTTCACAAATGATGTATTTCTGTTGGCGCTATAACAACAAATAATAAAAACAGAATAAAATAAATATTTAAGGGGGGCTCCCATACAACAAACGTGATTGTGTGTAGTTTTTGGTACGGAATCCTTCGTGACCGAGTCCGACTCGCACTTGGCCGGTTTCTTGTTACAGATCTCTAACACTTACCCTACTTAATTTTGTATAATAGAGATTCACTAAGTTTTGACGATTGAATAAACTATTAAGCGACAGCCCTACGTGTTTAGGCTATTATCTCCCGCTCGGGGCTTGAGTTGTTCTACTTCTCTATTTTTATTATGCTTTAGTGGTCTGGGATGTGCGTTGATTAGTGAGTCAGTCAATCAGTCATCAGTGAGGACAAAGCATTTTGTTATCCAGCTTTTGCCCGCGGCTTCGCTCGCGTGTAATTCGGGCATTTTAGATTATCCAAGTCAAGTCTAACACGCAACGCAACCACCTTCATGTAGCATCTTTAATTGTACTTACTAAATACGGATGCAAGAACTTTCCAGATAACTATTACACCCGTCCCTACGCCTACGCCCGCGATCTTATAAGCACTGATTAACCGATAAAACTTGAAAAATCCTTTTAAGTAATTTCGTGTCCACTATGTTATATTTTCAAATCGATGCCATTTTCGTAATTGACGTCCCAGAAAACCATAGAATCAACACCCATATTGATATTACGACATTTCAACCCCTTCGCACCCCCATAGGGGTGATTTTATGTCACGTCGGCTATGTTGGATTATAAAATGTCGGCTATGTTCAAAGATGTTGATGAACAATTTACACCCCAGCTACCTGAGCTAAACATAATTAGCAACAATCTAAGTAGTAGATTTATTTTCCCATTTAAAAATTCCTTTCTATTGTTAAATAATTTATACAATTTTTGAACATTCACAACCTGAATTATTTGTTGTAATTTCATTAATTTGTAAAAAAATGAGAGGCAATGATACTGCAAAAATTTTTTTGAGTCGTTAACATGTGAGTGATGACTATTAGGGTTGCTTACCATCAGGCGGATTGCACGCTTATTTGTAGAGATGAATCCGGCAACTATCCGATATCCGGCCGATATACACTAGAGGGCCGGGTACCTTAAGGCACATACCCATACATCTAATGTGGCAAACAAGCATACGACCATACATTCATGGTATACAGTAATTGCAACCGAGCATGTACAAAGCATAAAATAATTTATTTAGCCTTATGCAAAGATACTTATTATCTAAGAGAATGCCAACTTTAGGAGACATTTAACAGTATCTGTTCTTTCTATTAATTTCTTCTGGTGCTCAATAGTAGAGTCGTTAAGTTTTTTGCAGGAACGCAATTATCACTAAGGGCCTTTTTAAAGTCATGCGTTTTTCACCCCGCATGCGGGATCTGTCATAGTAAATTATCCGCATTCGTGTTTTTTACTTTTTTTAATCCGCACGCGGGGCGATAAACGCATGAGTCTAAAAAGGCCCGGGTGTTTTAGACTCGTGCGTTTATTGCCCCGCGTGCGGATTTGTCATATTAAAAAACCTGCATGCGGATAATTGACTATGACAAATCCCGCATACGGGGCAAAACACGCATGACTTTAAAAAGGCCCTTACACAAACCTAGTACCTATTTTTAGCAATCAAAATATTCCATGGGAATCGATTTCAGCTTAGACGATTAGAGATTTTCGAAGTTTTTTTGGTTAAAAGAATGTTTTTTTCTATATTAAATCAATGATATTTCAAAATTCTGAGGCCGCTATGTACTATACGACTATATAAGAAATAACATTCTATTTTTTTTATGTCATTTGTTTGGAACAGTAGTACAATCCAGGAGCTCAAAAAAGTGAATATGAGCATTTTATGAAAATGTTTCTCTGCAATTTTGGGTTTAATTAAAAAGTTAAGCAAAATTTACAAAAAGCGAGGCCGCTATGTACTATGCCAATAGCTATTCTGTACTATTCAATAAGTCAACATTGTTATTGTATTTTTGTTTCCGAGATCAAGAACGCCAAAATTGGCCATTTTACGCAAAAATCACAGTCGATATGTAATATGGCTCTTAAGGCCCCAGGTGCTATTCGTGAGTCGTGACTGTCAGTTGGACCCTGTTATGCAGAATAGGTCCAACCGACATTTTGTTACACTTAAGTTAAAGCTATTTAAAGTTTAATGGGAATAAAAATATCACGCAATATATGTTTTGGGAAGCATATGTCATGAAACTCCTAGAATCTGTCGCAAATATATAAAACTCGATTTGAAGTTTCTTGCTATGTATTCAATTTGGTTCATAGTTTGTTAGTTGGATCTATTTTGCAAGGTAGGTTTTGCAGGGTTGATTGAGCAGTAACGAACAAATAGATAAAAAAAAATGCTGAATTACAGTACAGACACCTCGGGATTAGGGATCGCATTCTCTATAAACATGGTAAAACCATAAAAAACAAGGAGCCCATGTGTGCCATGGAACCCTAAAGATGAAATCATATAAATAAGATCAATATATTTATATAATAAAACAGAAATATATGAATAAGTAGAATTTATTTAAAACTTAAAATATTTTTTTTGAGTGTAGATAATTAAGTACTAATAATTAAATTGTTTTATACACAGAGTTCATATTTTAATTTTCATCTCACTGGTTGGTTCTAGTGTACATTGTAAAGAATCCTAAATATAATCATAAATACACTAATACTTGAACATTAACGTTGTGCAATTTTTAAAATTTGGGAATGGTTAGGGAATAATTTCGCACGAATTACTTTATTTATCAGTATAAAAGTACTATCATTTATGTGGTAAAATACAATATTCATTTATTACGCTATCGTACACAAACATGACAATTTATATTTCATTCAAAATAAACAGCAAGAGCAGGCATACATTTTCTATACTACTTACTATTATTAAAGCATTACATTAAATTACAAAATACGTGTTTACAACTTTTAAATGCTAATTAATTATTATCTTTGGTATTTTTTTTAATTGTATAAAATTTTCTTCAAAATAGCTTCGATGAGTCAAAATCTTTTATCCTATTCTTAATTCACTTCAAATATTAATAATGTCATGCAATTCATGTTTCTTTGTAATTGTTAAGGTAAAACGATATAGACCAATTCGTTAAAGCCCAGTTTTCTGGCCTGCCCCCTTAGCCAAGTGTAATTCGTAGCGTAACGAACGTTAGATAGATCACGTGACATTTGTCAATTCTCATACTAAAATATTCGATTTTGACAAATGTCACGTGATCTATCTAACGTTCGTTACGCTACGAATTACACTTGGTAGGGGGGGCTGGGGCCCTACCGTCGAAGCTGTAGCCGATTACCATCGTAATTTTTGAATGCGAACATTATCTACTGTTTATTATACTGTTTAATATAATATATGTATAAACTACTGTTTAAAATGTTGGTAATTATGTTTAACTCAGCTGATAACCCTAGAGCTCTACCGAGTAAGCTGAAGATGTTTGTCAATAACTTTAACCTAGGGATAGACCCTTTTGGAATATAAAAATCCAATGGTAAACGGCTTCAGCTTCGGCCCTGGGCCCGTATGGTCTGTAGTGTTTTTAAAGACATTTCACGTCAAAAGACGGGGAAAGTTTGTTGAAATTTTTTACGTGGTATCGGGGAATGCCCAGGCGAAGTTGAAGCGGGGCCACTGGTATAACAGTTTGAAGAAAAGGATGCGGTGATGATGCCCAGAGATACGTGTGATGATGAGTATTAAGTAGGAACCAAACGAGAATTAATAAGCGCCTTTTGGATTAATGCAGATTTGCACTGGAGCATCTTGGCTGATGTTGGAGTCCGTCGTCGAGTTGGAACGACTCTTCGAATACGAAGTCCAACGCTGGCCTTTGATTCTGTAACAGTAAATAACCACACTAATTAGTATTAGTAGTAGTAGGCCCGCCTAATGGGAAGCGGTCACTGCAGTCTATGGACGCTAGCAACACCAAGGGCAACACTCGCGTATTACCGACCCTGTAAAATCCTCTAATAAAAATATGACTTTTTTAAAAAACCCCACAGAACGCACAGAACAGAATGGTTACAGACAGGTTAAAGTTTTAAAGGACACTTTAAACTTAATATTTCTATTAAGTCATTGCACAAAATAAAAACCTTTAATTAACTAATGAAACGTCAAATGCACCATTAAAACCTCGGAAGAAACACTATTTACATAGGACAAGCACAAAACATCTGTAGGTCGAAAATTAATAATTAATCAATTGCTTTCCATCAGGCGGGACGTATTAGCGTAATAGCCTGTTTGCTATTTTAGTTGGTACTAGGTATAAAAAAGATCGAAATAGAACTTTACAATAATGTTATCAGAGATTCAACAAAATTGAATGAAATTGATGAATGAATTACGAAATTTAACACATATAAGTACGTCAAAAAAGTATACAAATCAATTTTTTTTTATACCACCAGTGTGGAAAACAAGCATACGGCTTGCCTGATGGTAAGCAGTCACCGTAGCCTATGAACGCCTGTAACACCAGAGGCATCACACGCGCGTTGCCGACCCTGTAAAAACCTCTTCACGCCCTTTTTGAAGAACCCCATGCTGTAGTGCCCTGAGAAAACCTTGACAGGCAGTTCATTCCACAGCTTGACAGTACGCGGGAGAAAACTTCTCTGGAACCGCACAGTACATGACCACATAGGCTCCATATATAATATCTCTATGGCAGTTTGTTTGTTTTTAGGCCGAAACAACTCAACCGATCATCATAAAACTTTGTACACATATTCCCAAAGGTATTAAGATGGTCATGCCATACTTTTATTAAAAAAAAGTAAACGCGAGCGAAGTCGATCGGACGGAAGTCTGATGGAAGTCGGGTGAAAGCTAGTTTAAAATAAAATAACTTTTGGTGTTTTACTCGAAAACTTATTCATCTTGCTTGCCCTTTTCCAATGGGAAATTATGATTTAGGATCGACGTAGTACCTATGTTTTTTTCTTCTATTCACCTTTATTAGACGTTTCTATATACAATTAACCCTTACTACATTACCCTTTCTTAATTAGTTAATTGATTCAGGAAATTTCAGTTAATTTATTTTGCGGAAGTCAAATATACGGGCAATTTGATCTACACTATTTTGCGTGCTTTCGGCATTAATTGGTTGGATTGGATTGGTGGATTCAATTACCGTGCAACGATGTAAGAGCCCTTATTAACAAGTTTCTTGTAAATCTTCTTCTTGCAGACAAACACGAGGAATATGATGACACCAATGAGTAGATTGTACGCGTCGGTGAACCACCACACCTTCAGGTCCGGTTTGAACGAGCTCACCACTTCAAGTATCCAGGTAAGACCCATCAGCACAGACAGCTTTAGATACACTAGAAATCTGTCGAAATTATAAAATAGTGGGATTAGTGGTGAAATAATTATATTACTAATACTTAAACAAAAAAAAAGACTAAATTTTAAAAACATTATTAGGATATAAATTTACAATACAAAATAAATTAACTAAAAATAAACTAATCTTAAAATGAATATTATTATAATCTATACTAATACTAATATACTAATATACTAATTACTAATTACTAATAATATTATAAAGCTGAAGAGTTTGTTTGTTTGTTTGTTTGTTTGAACGCGCTAATCTCAGGAACTACTGGTTCGAATTGAAAAATTCTTTTTGTGTTAGGTAGCCTATATTTCAAGGAAGGCTATAGGCTATATAGCATCACGCTACGACTCATAGGAGCGGAGCACCAGTGAAAAATAGGAAAAAATATTCCTTTTGAGGGCTTACGTCGCGTGCGCTGCGTAAACGGTTGAAGTTACGCAAAAATCATGTATGACGGAATTGTTCCTCTTTAAAAGTTCTAAAAAAAAGTCCGCGACAGCATATGTCTATCTTTTAAGATTAACTCACTATATATATAAAAAGAAAGAAAACCAAAAATTATAACTAAATCGCGTCCAAAAATTTCTCCGCATCACTGTCAACAGGCATCGTGCCCAGAAGGCTGGCATCATTGCCACGCCGAATGGCAATGTTTATACGTTGTGCCAAAAAAAGCCAGTCCTCTGGTCACGGGAAGTATCGACCAAGCGCTTTGCTATTTCTCTAAATATAAACCTTGCACTCGGACCCCATGGGCCAAAATTAAAATAAGACTAAATTAAAAATAAAACTAGATATTATCTAAAAATGGCCCCCGTGATATTGTACAGAAGATAACTGACCACGGCCGGTGCTACCTGGTCGTAACGTGAGGCATGTAAATACCCTTATGCATGATCGCCTGAATTCCCGTTATTATTTTCGTAAATCATGCACCGCGAAAGTTTAACAGTTATTGTTCCCCGCACATGACAAACATTTGTGTGCATGAACATGTCTGTTTGTCTTGGTCTGGGTGTTTTCTAAGTATTATATGTATGTATTTACAAAAAATAAATGTATTTAAGTACATTTATCAGTTGTCCAGTACAAGCCCATAGTACAGTAATAGCTTTGCGTTTATTTCCACTAGACTAGATGCCGCTGTGTAAATTGACCAGAAATATTTATTTATTGTATAGAAGATGCTTGCAGCGTTTTCTCGCTATATTGACGTGTTGTGCCAGAAAGTCACCTACGTTTGATGCCTCTTCCTCTTTTACTCTGCCTCTTCGGTCACCAGTGGCCTCAACCAGGCGCTCTCAGAGCTCATGAATAGATTATAATCATCAGCGCATTAGGGACCCACAAATACAGTGTCTCGACTCCGAAAAGAACAAAAATGTTCCAAATCCGATTTAGAGTAATTAAATTTATAAAACTTTATACACGAATTTCATCAACATCTTTGAACCAAATCCACCTGCACATGGTCTACCCTGCTGACTGACAAACGAGGCGAAAAGAGAGGTAGGGCATAGCGTATTTTTAAGTAGCCTGACTGAGGAAGTACCTCCACTTTTATATGTGGGGGGTAAACGAGCATGTGGATTACCTAGTGGAAAACCACCGCCCGTGGAGATCAGCAACACCAAGGGGTTGCCGATCCGTTACCAGCCTATACTCGTTCCTTCTTTTCTTTCTTGTGACCTCACTTTCTTTCAGGAACCCAACAACCCGCAAGGGAATTGTTATTTGAATGCAGTATTCTGTGAGCTGGAGGTACTTCTCCAGTCGGGCAGCTTAAAAGATACGTTAAGCCCTACCTTTCTTTTCGCCAAAGCCTCATTTATCAGTCAGCATTCTGCACCTCGTGCAGGTGAGGTTAGCTTTAGTTCAAAGAAGTTGATTAACCACTTACACTTCAAAAATTTTGTTATATTTATACGATTCTTATGTACGTAGATATAGTAGGTACAAAATAAACAAATCTATAGGACCCTGCTGATCCGTTGCTCGCTGTTGCTTTAACCTTCGGGCAGAGTGCGCTCGGCGCTCGCTCTCCCTCACTCTAGGTTAGTTTTCGCTTTAAAAGTCTTCGGGCTAAAAGCACAGTTCTCCATTTCGAAAAAAAAACAAACCTATACATGTGGGACCGATGGGCGGCGGGGTTGCCCGCGGCGGCGGAGTCCAAGACAGCAGTTCCACGACTCAAGCGCCAGATGTTGAATGCAGTCATCAGGTAAAATGTCCAGTTGAGGAAACACATGATCAGCATTGGCACGTACATGTAAACCAGTTTCTGCCCTTCTGTTGGTGTAAATCAACGAAAATATTTTTACTTTTCTTCAAAATGTGAGTCAATAAACATTAAACAGCTACAGGTATCCTATATCTGCTGAGTCAATGGGAGAGGAAGGAGACGATAAGCTCTAATTCACTAAGCGAGGCTCTTTGGAGAGTGGCGTTTGCCTAACGGTATGATATGGTTAACACTATCAATGTAAACTTACGTTCTAAAAAGCAGCCTTTGGTTGGGATCATCGGCGTGATGAACGCAGGATAGTCTCTGAGGTTGATTGAGTTAGCGACTACCAGGAATATGGTCATGCCAAGAGGGACTCCCCATCCGTATAGACAATACATGCCGAACTTGAAACATTCTCCACGACGGTGGATCGGACGCGCCTTGGCATAGCCCCTGGAATGAAAAAAAAAAAGACGTGTGGCACTCGGGGACTGCCGCGGTAAAGCTATTGCATAGCATTTTGTATCAACTTATGCAATTATAATTTTATTTATTTATTTTATTCATGCAGTATTGCTTTTTCTTTGATATTAATTCAAGTTACACTTTTTGAGCGTGGTGACCGATAAGAAAACAAATTTTTCTATTATTAAATAAATAAAACGAGTTTCGTAGAGTCATACAATACGTCTAATCGCACGCACACAACGCCGTGTCGAAGACTGCCGAACTGAAACGACGTTAGACGATGCACGGCCTTCAAGCCACACCTCCTTGCCCGTCGGAGTGGGGAGCGTGAGGTTTTTTCGTTACGGAATTTCTGGATTCGGTCCCCGCGCTCAAGGCCCGCGATAGAAGCTATGCAATAGCTTAAAAATTGTTAGTGTGTAAAGTCGGTTTACGGACGATAATTTTACGTGATAACGTCATAAGAAAACATCGGCTGATGGAGTGGAAGAAAGATAGATGTATCACAAGCCGAACGCTTAGGCCGATCGTGGCTCTCTATTGCTTGTTCCGCGCTCTCGCTTGCACGCTCGGCTCACGCGGAACGTGACAAGGAATCATGCTTTTTCGTACGTACACCCGGCGTTTATCGATTTATAAGACGTTATCATGTCAAAAACTTTTGATAACATTGATAATTGACGAAAGATCAATAACACCACTTAACACACAAAATAAATTTGAGGAGCCCGGTGATCTAATGGCTAACAGAGCAGTGGCCACTTTGACTTCAAGGTCTGGGAGTTTTCTATGTAATAATATGTACCTATGTACTTACAAAAGGAACTATATTTAAGTATAATATCAGTTATCTAGTACTTATAGTACTAGCTTTGATACTCTAATGTTGACTGGAAGAGATCACTCTAAGGGATAAGTCCGCCTTTGTACTACTTTATTTTGCATTTTATTTCTTGTTTTTTTTATGTACAATAAAGTTTTAGCAAACAAACAAACAAAAGCTTTGTTTGCCTAGGCGACCATAAGGCATTGTCCTAATAGAACGCGAATCACCATCGCCATAATACCGCCTAATATTACAATCGCATAACTGCCCCGCCGACGCAATTATCGCGCGAATTTCAATTAGGACACCTATTCGAATTCAATATGTTTGATCGCGCGTTCGTACGAACTAAGTTCGCACGAATAGATTACAAACATTTGAGTCGCGCGACCGAGTCGTGCGATTACAAGTTAGGATACCTACTCGAGTTCAATATGTTTGAACGCGCGTTCGTACGAGTAAAATTCGCGCGAACTTACGATGATCGCGCATTCGCGTTCTATTAGGACAATGCCTAACGCGAACACCAAGCGGCGCGGCGAAGTGCGAAGATAACAGACTGTCGACGTTTATTAAAATGTCCTACATAACAAAACGCACGCGGAACGCGAGGTGCGCGCGCGATTCAGTTTACAATTAAAATATAAATATTTTTGTTCGAATTGGTTGCGGATGCGGTGCGGCGTTCTTTTGTTGTTTGCGGCGGTGGCGAGAGGAATTTCGAACGCATGTAGGACAATGCAGCAGCGTGGCGTCGCATCGCTACGCATTGAAATGTCAGTATTCAATTATTAATTGTTTAGAAGTATATATAGATAAAATTACCTGAATGTCCACCAAACGTCATAGCACATGATGTTCATCCAGCAAAAACTTGCCATTAATGAAAAGTATAATGCAGCGGCTGCGGAAGAAATAACAAAATTAGACACGAGTAATTAAGCAGCTTTTGGGAAGCTTTGGCATATCCTCACCGCACATATACCCCAATGCTAGAAGATCAAAGTGGTTAATCAGTGCGTCCTCCCCGCTATGACCTACGGTGCGGAGACTTGGACGCTGACCGGCGAGTTGGTTCACAGACTAAAACTCGCACAGCGAGCGATGAAGAGAGAAATGCTTGGAGTTTCTCTAGTCCGGAACGAAGGAATTCGACGGAGAACCAAAGTGGACATAGTTCTCAGAGTCAGAGTGTTGAAGTAGCTGTGGGCTGGACATCTGCCGAGTCAGCGATGACAGATGGGGGAGGAAAGTCCCAGAGTGGAGGCCACGTATGGTGCGACGAAGCGTAGGGCGCTCTCTAGATCCGACCAGACCAAAACCAAAAAAGTGACTCGTAGCGGTTGGATGCGGAAAGCGGAGGATCACATATGGTGGAAAGCATAGGGAAAGGCCAATATCCAGCACTATGTGTCAGTGGGTAGATACATAGGCTGGTAATGATGATGATGATGAATTTAATTAATTTTTTTTACATGAGAGGGAGACAAACGAGCGCGTGGGACACCTGATGGAAAGCAATCACCACTGCCCATGGAGATCAACAACCAAGGGGTCACCGATCCGTTGTCAGCCTATACGCCTTCCTTTCTTTCTTTCTGGTGACCTCACTCACTCGCAGGAACACAACAACCCTCAAGGGAATTGTTATTTGGCTGCGGTATCCTGTGAGGTGGAGGTACATCCCCAGTCGGGCAGCTTAAAAAATACTTTATGCTCTACCTCTCTTTTCGCCAGAGCCTCGTTTGTCAGTCAGCAGGGCGCACCACGTGCAGGTGAGGTTGGTTTTAATGTTGATGAACAACTTACACCCCAGTTCCCGTCAGAGTGTTATAACCATGACACTACCAGTAGGTATTACTTGAGAATAGGGTATTCTTCGACAAACATAAAATATCTATTAAATGACCTGACACACGTTGTCCTGTCTTCTTAACCATGAATATTGAATTCGAATGGATTTTTTTATACCACTAAAGTGGCATACAAGCATACGGCCTGCCTGATGGAAAGCAGTTACCGTAGCCTATGAACGCCTGTAACACCAGGCGCGTCACACGCGCGTTGCTGACCCTGTAAAAACCTCTTCACGCCCTTTTCCTTCCACACCCCATGCTGTAGTTTCCTGAAAAAACCTCTACCGGCAGTTCGTTAGCCTCGCGGAATTTGTCAAATGACTGTCAGTTCTGTCAAACGCCATAAAACTTTATGGCGTCGACATTAGAAAAGACGAGGTCGGTGGTCGAATGTTTAGCAATGGCCACTTTGACTCTGAGGTCGCGGGTTCTATTCCCGCACAAGACAAACATTTGTGTGCGTGAACATGTCTGTTTGACTTGGTCTGGGTATTTTCTATGTATTATAAGTATGTATTTACAAAAAAAATGTATTTAAGTACATTTATCAGTTGTCTAGTACCCATAACACAAGCTTTGCGCTTAATTTGGGACTAGATGGCGATGATGTAAATTGTCCAGAAATATTTATTTATTTATTATTTATTATTATTAAAAAGATAAAATGGTCGTTCTGTTTTCTTAAATTTTCTAATTTTCCACGCCACTTTCTTATTTTTTTCTATCATAAGAACCTCCTGACAATAACAAATACAACATAAAAAGAATAAGCGAAATTGCTCCATTATCATGCACACCGTGACATAGAGATTTTTTTTTGTATAGGAAAAGGGAAGCAAACGGTCACCTGGTGGAAAGCAATCACCACCGCCCATGAACATCAACAACACAAGATGTCGTCGTTTCGTTGCCAGCCTTTAAAGCCTTCAAGAACAGTCTATATTTCATAGACTGTTCTAGAAGGCTCCCATGTCGTAATTGTTCGAAATTACCGCTGAGGGAAGTTGATTCCACAGTTTCTCCGTTCGTGGTATACTCGTAGAATGTCTTAAGAAACGTTCTGTAGTCGTATTAAATAGATAGTATGATAATGTACTTACTTAGTCCCAAACAACTCGGCTTATCGATGGAAACCAATTTTTGCATGGAAATCAGAAATACGAAGGAGCTGAGAAGACTGGCCACGTACGCCATCATAATCATACCACAAAGGTTACGCAGCTCTGGCAGAACGGAGTACACGAATAACACAAGAACGAGGAATACGCACGAGATGATCAGACCTGAAAAAAAAAAACGGCTTTTAGTGATAATATATTATGTACCTATAGTCTGCCTCCCCCGGCAGGTATTAGAGTGGACGCCGCACGCAGGACGACGAAGCGTTGGACGCCCTCCTTCTAGTTCAGAGGTTCCCAACCGGTGGTCCGGGGACCACCAGTGGTCCGTGACAGGTAAATTATGATTCGTGATACAAAGTTACAACGTAAGAGATTGAAGACATTAAGACCTCATTAAGACCGTGGGATCGCGCTGGATGCAAGCCTCTTCCAACCGGTCTTATTGGAGATCTAGAGGGGAGGCCTATGTCCAGCAGTGGACTTTCAATGGCTGAGATGATGATGATGATGATGATGAAGAGATTGAACACTATTACAGAAAATACAAAAGTCTCGAGTTATAGAATAATGGATGTATATGACAGTTGGGGCCCCTAAATGCAACAAAAACCTTGTAGTGGTCCGCGAACAAAAAAAAAACCGGCCAAGTGCGAGTCGGACTCGCCCATCGAGGGTTCCATACGTAGGATCATTATAATAGAATCTAACCCCCTATTTTTTAAGATTTAATTACAAATGTATAGTTTTGATATTATTCTTGGACTTGTAGTCTATAACGACGTTACTTGCCAAATTTCATAGTTCTAGGTCAACGGAAAGTAGTCTATAGGTTTTGATTCCCTTGAAAATGTGTCGAAATATGCGATTTTTGCTGAATAAACGGCCATAACTTTTTTCTACGTAAACTTAGCAGTTTGAATTTTTTATAACTTCATGGGACTGTAGACCGGAGTATACAGTTCGAATTTCAGCTTGTTGCCTCCACGCGTTCTCGACATAGAGGGCCTTGACAGACAGACAGACGGACAACAAAGTGATCTTATAAGGGTCGGTACCCTTTTTCGTTTTGAGGTACGGAACCCTAAAAAGGTTGGGAACCATTGTTCTAGACCTTAGGAAAGCGGCTGGAAGCTGGATGTACAAGGTGGAGGATCGTATTTGGTGGAAAGCAATGGGGTAGACTTATATCCAGCAGTGGGTAGATAATCCTTACTTAACGTAATAAATTCTTTGATCCTTCATCTATCCAGTGATGTGATTGTATTTTGAATGGAGATGATAGGTGCAACACCAAACAATATCATTCGTTTTATTGAATAATGAAGTAATTTTAAAGACAAAGAAATACATGTCAAAACTAGTAAAAACAAATGTCCCATTGAAGTTACACGTCGGTGAAAATTCGTACCACTTGTCATGAGGTCGGTGGCTTCCGTCATGACTTCCGTCGCTGAAACCACCCATACCATGACCTGCGGCGTCTTCAGGAACTTGTTTGGAAGCTGATAGTCGATGCAGTAGTTGCTCGGGGGCATCTTCGTCCATCTGTCGTATGCGTTTGGAAGCTCCAAGTAGAGAGACCCATTCTGGAAGGAGAAGATAGATAAAATATGCATTATTTGCACTCTACAAGCAAGAGAAACAATTTAGTCAGCATACAGAAAACATTCACTTATAGAATATGTAGGTGCAACAAGGCGGCCTTATTGCTAAAACCAATCTTTCAAGGCAACCTTAAGGTACCGGATACATTAAATAAAGAAGATAACGTTCGCAAGACGACGAAAAGATGATAAATACCTTCTCTGAAGCGTAATGGAGAATTACTCGTAAATCTATGACTAATCAATATTTTGTATACGATCGGCATCAAGTTTGTGAAACGATCAATGGTTTCTCACGTTTGTGAATAGTCACGACGAGCTCGGTGGTTGAACGGTTAGCAATGGCCACTTTTACTCCGAGTTTGCGGGTTCGATCCTCGCACAAGACATATTTGTGTGCATTAACAATGAATATTTTGAACTAAATTGTTTTGGTTATTTACAAAAAAAAAATGTATTTAGGTATAATATTAGTTATCTAGCTTTACCTAGTTTGGGACTACATGACCATGACTGTGTAATTTGGCCAGGAATATTTATTTATTATTTATTTATAATGGTTTGAGAATTGTCCGTTACTACTGGTTTGCCCACCTACAGAGGATGGAAGAGGGCATATAGGAGAGCATTTGTGAGGGACAACCTTACGGAAAACGCCTTGTCGGACGTCATATATACAGATGGATAGATGAAGGGTCCAAGGATCTTGACACTGTACAAACAAATCCCCAAGTGTTGCAAGATAGAAGCAGATACCGTCTTTTGGTGCTGGAGACAAGGATCATCTTTAGTCGTTAAGCCACTGTCTTTGCAAGCAACAAGCACTTGAGCTTGACTCTATTACTTTATCTTTTCAGAGATTATAAATTTAATTACATATGACTTTCTGACCTTTTTCATTCTAAAATAAATAAATAAGTAAAAATTCCTGGATGATATTGAATAATGACATGTTTGGATAATTGTGTAAAATGACATAGAATTTGTTTGATTCTTAAAGTTTGAATGTACATAATGTAATTTTGTCTCGAAATATTGAGTACAATGTAACAATAATACGTGTTAAATACCTAGCTTTAAGATGATTTTCAAACACAATGTATATTTGTTAATGAATAAACTGAACTGCCCCCTTACCACCATCTCTTATTGCGACTCAATAACTGAATAGATTGCTTATTCATACCAATGAATAAGCAACTCTATTTCAAATGGAATAGAGTCGCTTATTCATTGGTATGAATAAGCAATCTACTCAATTACTGAGTCGCAATAAGAGATGGTGGTAAGGGGGCTGAACTGAACAAATTACAAACGACCATCTAGCCCCAAACTAAGCACAATTTGTACTATGGGTATTAGACGACTGATATTATACTTGAATACATTTTTGTTTGTAAATACGTACATATGATACATTTCTAAGTATTATATGATATATTGCATTATATATAAGGTAATATAAAGCAGTATAAGATACCAAAACCAAGATAAATAGACATGTTCAAGCATACAAATGTTTGTCTTGTGCGGGTATCGAACCCGCAACCTCGGAATCAAAGAAGCCAATCGTACACCGGGCTCGTCAATATTGCTAATAATATTGCTTATTATTAGCAATTTGTAATATTAGTATCCTTACTAATATATAATATAATTCTTTATATTTATAATGAATATAATTTACAATTATATGTGTATAATAAACAAAATATTATTGTTTGAAACAGTAAGCTGTTGGTGACACAATTACTTATACTTGCTCACGCTTATATTAAATTATGATAAATGAATGCACACTATATGTCATTGTTTGTTGACCTAAATGAAATAAACAAACTTGAAATAAACATAATTTTATTGTAACTTTATAACAAATAAAGTTTAAAAAAAAATATCGAACCAGAAAATAGTTTTTCAGACGCGGTGATGTATTTGTGTAGGTAGATACAATACAAGATATTATTTTAAAATAAAATGTGTACGAAATATAATGTTCTATATTTTCATAAATTTATATGATAAAATTTTATTTGTAATATCTTGATATGGGGACAATATATTATCGCATGCATAAGGTGGATGAAAACTTTATTATCCTTAATTTCGAGATTTAAATTACTTGCGCCCAAGTAATTTAAAATTCGAAATTAAGGATAATAAATTAAAAAGAAAAGGCTTATATGAGTTATTTCTCAGTTTAATTTATGTATTAATCTTTAGGAGCATTAAAGCATTATTTACTCACTAAACATCGTAATTAAAAATAATACTAAGCTGACGGACGTTCAGTTCCGAAGTCACTTAAAGGACAAGGTCGGGCTAACGTCCAGGAGTGTTCAACAAAGCAAAACAGTACCCACTTTAGTTCCTCGCAAAGACTTCTGTTGTACAAGTCGAAAGTTCGACCTCATATGGAGTACTGTTCTCACCTATGGGCCGGGGCACCGGGATAACAGCTTGATCCTTGTGATTCGATTCAGAGACGTGCCATGAGAATCGTCAACGACCCTAAACTTACACAGGGTATTGAACCCTTAAGAAGGAGAGACTTTGTCTCCATTTGTGTGTTCTACCGATTATATAACCTAATGTATTGGATTTTTTTAACCCATTTATATTTACTAACCCATTGCTTTGAGGTTGGTTCGGAAGAGTTATTCGATATGATGCCTACAGTCTCATTCTTTAGTCACACCGCTCATCAACGGCAAGACATTCATCCTCACTCATTGGAACTAAAATGGTCGCTAACTGTGCGATTCCAGAGCGGTTTTCTACCACGGACTCTAAGATTGTGAAATGAATTACCTGCCGAATGTCTCTGCTCTTTGGAAACCAAGAGACCCTATGCTGTAGGGTTCGTGAAGACGTTTTTATAGGATCGGCAAAGCGTGAGTGATGCCTCTGGTGTAGCAGGCTTACAATACTTTATTATAAAGTACAATACTTAATAGAAATAATGTACAAAACTTTATTATAATATACTGGTGGCATCTCTAAATGTAACGCTTAAGAGCCCTATTACATTTGCACGCTGACGAGCTCTCACGCAGTACTAATCCCGCGAAGGCCGCCGGTGCATCGATTTTAGTAGTAATTTTGAAGTTATATTCATCGTTTTTATTGAAATAAGATAATAAATTCATGCTACAAAGTTTATTCATCATGAAGTAACAATTGGGTTGTTTCCAATGTTTAAAAATTGTACAAATAAATTAACAATATCGTAAAATACACAAAACTATAAAGATCTGCAAACTTTCATTCTAATATCTTCAGTCAGACTTTTTTTAGCGTCGATCAAAGTTTGGCGGGAAAGTCCATTTTAAAAGTATGAAATTATTAAAAAATAATATTTCCATTGGAGAAGCAATAAAAAATGCTATAACTTTTATTATGATACTAATCACATAAACGTAATATTTAACATAGCTGTCGTACAAATTTCTGATTTGATGCATACAAAATACAGATCTGTGACGTCATAATTCAGTAGTCTTTTGTATGGAGCGTTTTGGGGCAGTCTAAAAATTGTGATTTTCAAATTACCATATCTCGAGAGATTTTTGTGCTATCGAAGTAATTCTTTCACCTATGGTTATATTATGGAGACGTCCCTACATAACAAACAGAAAAAAATGTTAGTCAAATACCCAATTATTCTCGTATAAATTTTGCTCAATAACATTATCGTTTATTCGAGAAATTAACAGTTTACTTAAAGCGATTTTCGAAGTTTTTTTGGTTAAAAGAATGTTTTTTTTCTATATTTAAATCAATGATATTTCAAAATTCCGAGGCCGCTATGTACTATACGACTATATAACAAATAACATTTTATTTTTTTTATTTCATTTGTTTGGAACAGTCGTACAATCCAGGAGATCAAAATAGTGAATGCGCGCATTTTATGAAAATCTTTCTCTGCAATTTTGGGTTTATTTAAAAAGGTTTTGCAAAATTTTGGGGTGTAAGTAGCTCATCAACATCTTCCGAGCTAAAGCCAACCTTACCTGCACGTGGTGCACCCTGCCGACCAGCTAACGAGGCTATGGCGAAAGAGAGGTAAGACGCAGCGAAACATCCTACTGTGCTCCCCTTTCACTGGTCAAATTGGGAGAGGGGCACAGTGCGGTCGTTCGCTCCAGGCTTGGCCAGCATCCGACTGGGGAAGTGCCTCCACCTGGCAAAAAACCGCAGCCATAATAGCTATGCTGTGTTCCTGCGAGTGAGCTAGGTCACCAGGGCTTTTTTAGAGGAGTTGTTATGCTGACGGCGGTTAGACCAGCGGCTGTCGAACCGCCGTTAGCGGTGTAGGCGCGGCGTGTTGGCGCGGCGGTCAGGGAGACCCGGTGAAACGGCTGTCCGCTGGCCGCCCGCAAGTCAGTAGGGTTCCCGAACCCGGGGATCACCTAATCTCCGCCCCGGGAGGCTGAACCGCCAGCCTGTGTAAAGTCCCTGTTGTAGTAGTCGTGCCGGAGGAGGAGACCGGAGTGGACCCGGCTGCTGCAGCAGGGGGGGACCGGGGGCCCTTCCGCCCGCCGCGCTAGCAAACCGCACAACCTGCACTGTACTGCGGGGGTAGACACCGCGCTTTTGTCTTTTGCGCCGTCAGTAAAACAACTCCTCTTATTTATAAACCTCCAACCGCTTTCATATGGCCAGAAAGAAAAAAAAGAAGATTTTTCCAGCGGCGTCCTCATCCACGTTCGACGTGGACTTCCGTAACGTCAGGGGACTTCACTCAAACATAAATGCAGTTCACCAACATCTCGAAACTGCAAAGCCGACCCTACTTTTTTTAACGGAGACGCAAATATCTTGTCCGGCCGATACATCTTATTTATTATACCCCGGGTACAAACTTGAACATTCTTTTGTAAGTAGAGCCGGGGTATGTATGTACGTCCGGGATGATATTTGCTGTTTACGTCTTCACGGCCTAGAAGATAGGGACCTGTCAGTGTTGTGGGTACGCGTGGATCAGGGCGGCCGCACCCGGATCTACGCGTGCCTTTACAGGTCTCATAGCGGTGATACGGACACAACTCGATTGGTCGAGCACCTGCAATTGGCGACTGACAAAGTCATCGAGAGGTACCCCTCCGCGGAGTTAGTGATTTTGGGAGACTTCAATGCCCACCATGCCGAGTGGCTCAGCTCTCGGTCCACTGATTTCGCGGGGAGGTCTGTACATGATTTTGCTCTGGCCTATGGTTTCTCACAGCTGGTTCATTCTCCAACGAGAATACCAGATATTAAGGACCATACTAGCTCTCTACTGGACCTTCTTCTGACCACACACCCGGATGGGTATACAGTCTCGGTGGATGCGCCACTTGGTTCATCGGACCACTGTCTCATCCGGACACAAGTGCCATGCGCTAGCCCTGTCACACCCCGGTCTACCGGTTAGCGTCGCATGTGGCACTATAAGTCAGCAGACTGGGATAGATTGCGTGAATTTTATGCATCGTACCCGTGGAGGCAACTCTGTTTCGAGTCGGAACACGTGGACATCTGTGCATCTGCTGTAGCTGAAGCTATTTTAGCTGGGATGGAATTATTTATTCCAAACCGGCGGGTAGCTACTTCAGGTGCTAAGAAGCGGCCGTGGTTTAATCGGTCTTGTAGGGAAGCTAAACTCCGCAAGCAAGCTGCATACGAGGCTTGGATCACGGCACGTATTAACGGAGCTCATAATGTTTCTGACTTGAAACGCGAGTTTAATGCTGCCTCGAGGTTCTGTAAGAGAGTAATTGCCAGGGCTAAGTTCGAGTTCATCGGCAGGATTGGTGAGCGCCTAGCTAAGCACCCATCTGGGAGCCGTGCGTTTTGGTCGCTCGCTAAGGCTGCCGAGGGAAATTTTTGTCAGTCGTCCTTTCCACCACTTCGAAAACCGGATGGTAGTCTGGCCCACAGTGCTAAAGAGAAAGCCGATCTGTTGGGGAATCTCTTTGCCTCAAACTCAACTTTGAACGACGGGGGCGCCGCACCGCCCTCCATCCCGCGGTGTGGTGTTTTCATGCCAGAAATCTCATTTTCTCAACGAGATGTTCGGCGGGCATTATTATCCCTCGACGTTCACAAGTCGAGCGGGCCAGATGGCATTCCGGCAGTGGTGCTAAAGCTGTGTGCTCCTGAGTCCTGTACTTACGCGCCTTTTCGCGCTCTCTTATTCCACCAGGCAAGTTCCATCATCGTGGAAGACTGCGAACGTGCACCCTGTGCCCAAAAAGGGTGACAGATCAGACCCATCGAATTACAGGCCTATCGCTGTTACCTCCCTTCTCTCCAAGGTAATGGAGCGCGTCATTAACAACCGGCTCCTGAAATACATAGAAGAACACGATTTAATCAGCGACCATCAATACGGCTTCCGTCATGGTCGCTCGACTGGTGATCTTATAGTGTATCTTACACATCGCTGGGCTTCAGCAGTCAAGGTGAGGCATTGGCTGTCAGTCTAGATATGGCGAAGGCGTTCGATCGGGTCTGGCACCGTAGTCTTCTTTCGAAGTTGCCTGTATACGGTCTACCAGAGGGTTTATGCGAATGGGTCGCTAGCTTCTTGTCCAGCAGAAGCATCAGAGCCGTTGTTGATGGCAGTTGCTCCGATAGCATGAACATTAATGCTGGCGTCCCGCAAGGCTCTGTATTGTCCCCGACGCTGTTTTTGCTGCATATCAATGATATGTTATCTATTGACAGCATTCATTGCTATGCGGATGACAGCCCCGGGGACACATTTTATACGGGCCGCGCTAATATTCCCCGCTCTCTGGTGGAGGAGAGCCGCGAACGACTTGTGTCGGAAATTGAGAGCACACTAGGTAAAGTGTCCGATTGGGGGCAACAGAACTTAGTGCGATTCAACCTAACTAAGACACTAGTCTGCGCGTTCACCGCTAAGAAAACCCCTTTTGCTGTGGCTCCTCAATTCCAAAACACACCCCTTACCATCGCCAAAAACATTGGGATTCTTGGAGTTGAAATCTCCAGCGACGTCCAGTTTCGTTGTCACCTGGAGGGGAAGGTCAAGCTGGCGTCGAAGAAACTAGGTGTGCTCAATAGGGCCAAGCAGTAGTTCAATCCGCGGCAAAGGCTTCTGCTCTACAAAGCTCAAGTACGGCCGCATATGGAGTACTGTTGCCATCTGTGGGCGGGAGCGCCTAGATACCAGCTTGCACCTGGTGACTCGATTCAGAGGCGTGCTGTGAGGATTGTTGACGATCCCAAACTGACAGACGGTTTAGAACCCTTAAGTCTGAGGAGAGATTTTGCGTCCCTTTGTGTGTTCTACCGTCTGTACAATGGGGTGTGTTCAGAGGAGTTGTTTGACATGATGCCCACGGCCTCCTTCTACAGTCGCACCGCTCGCCATCGACATTCATCCTCACACATTGGAGCCTAAGTGGTCGCGTACCGTGCGGTTCCAGAGAAGTTTTCTCCCGCGTACGGTCAAGCTGTGGAATGAACTGCCTGTCGAGGTTTTCTCAGGAGACTACAGCATGGAGTTCTTCAAAAAGGGCGTGAAGAGGTTTTTACAGGGTCGGCAACGCGCGTGTGATGCCCCTGGTGTTACAGGCGTTCATAGGCTACGGTAACTGCTTTCCATCAGGCGGGCCGTATGCTTGTTTGCCACTTTAGTGGTATAAAAAAAAAAAATACAAAAAGCGAGGCCGCTATGTACTATGCCAATAGCTATTCTGTACTATTCAATAAATCAACATTGTTAATGTATTTTTGATTCCGAGATTATGAACGCCAAAATTGGCCATTTTACGCAAAAATCACAGTCAAAATGTAATATGGCTCTTAATAGTAGTTAGTGGTGCTGATATTATTTTATATTATTTCCTTATAATTCAAATAGATCACAATAGACTGATACATTATAGGTATTACTATGTTTATTATAAACAGATATATTTAGTTACAATTATTTTATTGTACTACAATATTACTGCTTTGTGGTTAAACCAGTCTTTTTTCTACTTAATATTAATGAGAACACCATTTTCAATAAATATTGAGTCATCATTTACGCAAATTCAACTTATGGATGAGTAACTTAATAAACTTAGTATATGTTTTTCAGAAGCTAATCTGCTGACCTTTCAAAGTAACTTAAAAACTGACGTATTAAGGCAAAACGAAAATAAATCCATCAAAGTCACCTTCACCTTAAAGAAAGGCTTTGGCCTTTGGGATCTACGTGGTTCAACGATGTCTAACTGACAAACGTGGCTTTGGCGAAAAGAGAGGTAAGCACAGCGTTTTTTTAAGCTGCCCGACTGGGGAAGTACCTCCAACTCATAGAATACTGCAGTCAATACCCTTGAGGGATGTTGTGTTCCTGCAAGTGAGTGAAGTCACAAGAAGGAAACAAAGGCTGGCAACGGATCAGCGACCCCTTGGTGTTGCTGATCTCCATGAGCGGTGGTGATTGCTTTTCATCAGGCGACCCACATTCTCGTTTGTCCCCCTCTCATATAAAAAAAAACATCTGACGACCTGTAAAGCTTAATAATAAAAAAGACCACGTTAGATACCTGGGTTTACCGATAAACGACTTACATGGCAAAAATATATCTTTACCAAACGCAAACAAATGGGATTACAAATGATGAAACTCTACTGGATGTTGGGTCGCAAGTCACAATTATCACTGAACAGCAAACTCCTTGTTTACAAGGCCATACTCAAATCGATTTGGACCTATGGCATCCAATTAGGAGGGACCGAGGGACTGCCTCTTACTGCTCTCACTGCAGGTCCAGCAGTCTGAGCCTATCCAGCTGCAGCGGGAGTATGTCAAGGGGATGTAATTTCCCCGAAACTATTTACCGCTGCTCTGGAAGACGTATTTAAAACGCTTGACTGGAAAAAACGGGACATCAGTGTGAATGGCGAGTACATATCACATCTGACGTTTGCCGACGACGTGACCATAATGGCTGAATCGTTGGAGGACGACGAAGCGTCTTACGACCTTAAGAAAGCGGCTGGAAGCATCTGGATGTGGAAGGCGGAGGTACGTATTTCGTGGAAAGCATTGGGCAAGGCTTATATCCAGCAGTGGGTAGATACAGGCTGATGATAATAATGATGCCTCTCCAACTTAGAAATCATACAAAGATTTCAGCACAATATGCTAAGGATGGTAACCAACGCACCTTGGTATGTCACAAATGAACAGCTATACCAGATTATTATATAGGTATATTACACAGGGGCGCCGACTCCGTGGGTGCTCGGGGGCTCGAGCACCCATGAGAAATAAACAGTGGGTGCCGAGCACCCCTGAGAATAGACATCTAGAAACAGATCAGTAATCGCCTTTTAGGGATGATAGATGTTTTTTTATTACCCGACGACCCGTGGTTTAGAGTACGCAGTATATAAGTAGGACATTAATTTATTTGTCGGTCGATCAGTGTGCATTTCTCTTTTCACACTTCGCCACTTTTTAGAGTCGTCAAATGAGCATGAGCACCCATGAGGTTTTTGTAAAAGCCGGCGCCCCTGATATTACACATATTAATCGTATATATACGTAATACTCGAACTATAGTGCGACCGTCGCACTTGTTTGTTTCACATCATCTTTGTTATCAATTCCTGCTTGAAATTTTGAAATCGTCATAGTTTTCCGTAGTTCCCGTATATTACATACAAGGTAGGCCGGTAATTCTTGGAATAAACAAGTTGATTTTTCCTGTTATGGGATTAACGGTTCCCTTTGAATAATTTATTGAAGCAATAAATCTATAATGGACTTCGGACTAGTGCGGACCGGATAACTCATCGTAGGACCACGTAGGACTTTCCACAATTAGATTAACCAACGATCTGATAAAGTTTGCAGACAGCTCTGATGGATGCGAAATTGCGAATGCGAATTAATTAATTATACATAATAATCTAAAATAAACTACTTACCGATAATTAAAAACAAAATATGGCTAACTATATATATATATATATATATATAGTTAGCCATATATATATATATATATATATATATATAACTATATATAAAATATAATGTAAAATACGGATATAACAAAAACTAATTAAAAGTAATAAAATATAGTGATCTAAATGGCGTCGAAAATTCTTCCGCATCGCCGTCAAAGGGTAAAGTGTCCAGAAGGCTAGCAGCATTGCCACGCTGGATGGCAATGCTTAATCACTGAGTAAGAAATAGGCCAGCCCTCTGGTCACGGGAAGAGTTGACCAAATGTTTGGAGATCTAAATAAAATTCTTGCGCTCGGACCCCACGGACCAAATGTTTCCACCCCAAACGGCTCAAAAATATAATTACCGATAAAAAATTGGTTTCAATTCATCCCTCTAAATTTCATATGTGAAAAATAGTAAACAAGTAAAACTCACCTCTGTTACATAGTGCCTGAAACCAATTCTGTACATATTGAATGCTTCCTTCTTAAATTTTCCATCGTTAAATTTTCCTGGTACAAGAGTGAAATAATCTTTTAAGGTTTTTCCTGTATTCTCTATACTTTCAGTATAAACTGGATACAGTGGTAGATTAAGATCTTCGGAATACGGTGTACATCGTTTCTTATCCACGTATTCACCAAATTGACAACATTTAGATATACAATTCTCACATAAAGCAAAACCGGTGGTCAAATTTACAATAGATATTGAGTTATTCTCAGCACTTGAGTAGCTCAGACAAAGAAATATAAATATTAAAATGGGAGACAAGAGATTCATTTTGACGTGTTCTACGTACAACCGTTCGAGTTAATTAATGAACAATAATTTAAAACAATGACGTCCCATGAACTACAGTGTGGAACACAGTACAGGGAACAATAGTCATAAACTTAAATATACTGATAAACAAATATATTTAATTAGTCTAATTCTTAGTCATTTTATAGAATAACTCAATAACTTATATTATTTACGCACGTAATTAGCACGTAATTAACGACAAACAAAAGACAAATTAACTTTATAAAAGAAGGCTCAACGTCAAACTCCAAGAACAAGCCTTACTCAATCCTGAGTGCAGCACCTGACTGGACTATTTTAATGGACACGTATGAAAAGCACTACAAAATCCCAGAGTATGTGGGTGTTTCGACATCAAGACCGGACATTTTCCTTTTTTCCAGAGCTACAAAACGCATAGTACTTGTAGAGCTTACCGTACCGTGGGAAACTAACATACCCAAAGACCACGCGATAAAACAAAACAAATATTATGACCTCCTAAACGAATTAACAAAAAGCGGCTATGTAGTTAATCTATACGCTGTAGAAGTAGGAGCGAGAGGTATACCAGCAAAATCTCTATAACCTGCTGAAAGACCTTGGCTTGTCCAGAAGTGCAGTAAGTTCTATACTAGAACGAGTATCTAAAGCTGCATTAGCAGGTTCATACCAGATTTGGCAGGGCAGGGAGAGAAACACAAGTAGTAAAGGTGAGTGTTGATGTACGTCGGAAAGGGGCCCCTTAAACCTACACCCATGTCACAAATCTCGGGATTTACTTGGGGTTTCTCTCTCTGCCACACGATGGACCCGGCACCCGCACCGTGAATCCATGGAAGCTAAGAAGTTCGTCTCTATACTCGTATGTATATTTACTACGTCCATATGAGAAAACGAACGAAACCCTTGGCACCCTACCGCCGGAGCTGAAGCCGCTCTGTTACATAGTGCCTGAAACCAAATCTGTACATATTGAATGCTTAAATTTTTCATCGTTAAATTTTCCTGGTACAAGAGTGAAAGTGTCTGTTGGCCACATCATGATGTGGTTTGGGCAAATCAATGATAAGAAATCGTTTCTCGATATGGCCAACTAAATGGTTACTTCATGCAATGGTCAAGATTATTGTGATCATATCGTAAAATAGTTACAGTTAGGTAAATAAGTTTGCTAAAAAAAATCTTTTATTTTGTTACAAAAAATTGTTTCATTTTCTTTTTGTCATTTGAACTTAAATGACATTAAACAAGTTAATTAACATATTCTGGATTTTTATTCAATATTTTATGGACATCCTATTTATACGATCCGGCCAAATGTAGATTACAAAATCGTGAAATGTTGACGATTTAATGATCTGGTCAAATTAAGTTGCCCACATCATGAAATGTGACCATTTCATGAAATTCTCGAGCATTTCTTGAAGTGAGCAAATCTACGATATGCCACGACATATATACAGACTGCAACGTCGCGGGCGGTGCTTGTCTATGCACTTGCCATCAAGCTGTCCGATCACTACCTAACGGGATTGACAATAGAAATTGAACACTCTACGGCTGGTTGGAAAAGATCTCTTTCAGAGATGAGTCCGGCTTCATCATCATCATCATCTCAGCCATTGAAAGTCCACTGCTGGACATAGGCCTCCCCTCTAGATCTCCAATAAGACCGGTTGGAAGCGGCTTGCATCCAGCGCGATCCTAAGGTCTTAATGAGGTTGTCTGTCCACCTTGTGGGTATTTATAAACTATATATAGCTATATAGAGGGCTATGCTCGGGGTTTCTCTGAGGGATCGAATCCGGAACGAAGAAATTCGACGGAGAACTAAAGTTGTCGACGTAGCCTTCAGAGTTTATAAATATACGTAGCCTTCACAAGAGTCCGGCTTATTGTTGTTTAATTCATTTGTCTACTTTTCTTTGTATTATTGTGGAATAATAAAGAGATTACATACATACAGACGCTTTCCAATTACAGTAAAAATTGCTTATTGCTAGTCATAATGAATCTGCCCTGTAGCGAGGCAAACCCTATTAAATATCCGGTGAGGTGTACACAATATTTTGCAGTACATATAATATGCAGGTAAGTGCATCGCGATGGTTCGATACAGCAGCCCGGCCGGGAGCGTCAATATGCGCATGTCTTGGTGAGGCAACGATTTATTGCAGTTGCCTGTTGCATATACCTTGCACTTATTATATCTGTAGACTGTTATCTGACGCTTGTTAGTGCGTAGTTTGATTTATTGATTACCGCGACTACACACCCTTCCCAGGGTTGCAATATATAAACTATGTTACTGATTGTAGAGATTTTTAAAATCCGTTCTGTTTTTTAATTTGTCCATTACAAACAAAAATATAAATCTTCTCTCTTTATAATATTAGTACAGACATGCTTCGGACTTCGGCGTCATTATATAATCATCCCATTGTTAGGATACTGGTCTACCTTCAATTGAAGGGGTTTAGAGCATACTCAACCATGCTGTTCAACTGCGGGTTGGCAGTCCTTTCAAGCCACCTAAAGGCCACTGAGTTGAATTAACGACTATCATCTAATGACAACGGCCGGGACCAACGGCTTAACGTGCCCTCCAAAGCATGGAGGAACTCGGGCTAAATAAACCTATCCATGGACAGGCTACGGTTGACGTTGCTTAACTTGCGTGTTCGATTAGACTGTTACGCGCAACGACGCCATCAAGCTCCTCCGTAGTGTGGTGAATACAGTACCTGGAAAAAATCCCTTCACTCTGTAATGTCCATGGTCCTGATTATGTTTATTGTGCTAAAATGACCAATATCTTTATGACCAATTAACATAGCCCAAGATATTAAAGTGCTAAAATGTGCATGGTGCTAGAATTACCAATATCCTAATGACCTAGGCCCGAAATAGCAGGACTGCCGGATACTGGGGTCCTTATCTTTATGTTACTGAACGTTGTGGATGCCCGTAGGTCGCTACAATGGGCAGGTGGGTTGGCGACTCCCCAGAGTCACGTCCGCTGAACGGCAAGGGGCACCACATGCAATCATTCATTGATACATTTTCATGCAGGTGACATTTAGACATTACACCCCCAAAGGGAAAACCCCAAAACTTATAAAAAAACCGCTTGGCCTGTAACAAAGAGATCGATAAACGATTGGGCTGGGCAGCTTTTGGAAAGCTTCGGCACATCTTCACCGCACAGATACCCGAATGCTTGAAGACTAAAGTCTTCAACCAGTGCGTCCTCCCTGCAATGACCTATGGTGCAGAGACTTGGACACTGACCATCGGACTGATCCACAGGCTAAAGCGATGGAGAGGGCTATGCTCGGGGTTTCTCTGAGGGATCGAATCCGGTACGAAGAAATTCGACGGAGAACTAAAGTTGTCGAGGTAGCCTTCAGAGTTTGCAAGCTGAAGTGGCAATGGGCGGGTCACATCTGCCGAGTAAGTGATGGCAGATGGGGGAGGAATATATTAGAGTGGAGGCCGCGCGTAGGACGAGGAAGCGTTGGACACCCTCCTTCAATCTAGATGGTCCGATGACCTTAACAAAGCGACTGGAAGCGGCTGGATGCGGAAGGCGGAGGATCGTATTTGGTGGAAAGCATAGGGGAAGGCTTATATTCAGCAGTAGATACAGGCTGATGATGAAAATGGACTTTCCCGCCAATCTTTGATCGACCCTAAAATAAGTCGGACGGAAGATATTAGAATGAAAGTTTGCAGAGTTTTATAGTTTTGTGTATTTTACGATATTGTTAAATAATTTATACAATTTTGGAACATTGTCAAGTAGCCTATTGTCATTTGTTAGTATGACAGTTATAGTGCACGAACATTCATGTCTTCCCGGGTAACATGGATTACATTTTAACCGACTTCAACAATAGGAAGAGTCGACTTTTACCTTTTAGTGCTTTTTTTTTCCGTAGTCGGATTACAGTTTTTGTAACGTTTTCTTGATTTAATAATTAATAATTTAATAATCAATAATTTATTCAAAATTTAATAATTCACAATACACTGACACAAAATACAGTAGTTTCATGGTTTACTTTACACTTACATATGATTACTGACGTCTAAACTAGGCAAAGCCAGTATTTCAGACGCCAGGCACTTCCAGAGACATTTTTTATTTTATTTTATTTTATTTTATTTATTCAGGATAATAAACAATTGTACAATCAGGTTTACTTATTTTCTAGAATTAACAATTTTTATCATTGTACAACCAACCACATTATCCACAAATTATTAAATTTTCTTAGAAAAAGCCCACACATAGCAAACACACAGGCGTATAAAAATAAAAGTTTAAACATTACAGCACTAATCTAATAAGATATCTGATATCCTCTCAATAACACGTTTTTTAAATACTGATGATGACAAAGCGAATATATCTATTTGAGTGAAGTAACCATTATAAGACGACATGATACGACGTAAGGGAGCACGTTCTCCTGCATTCGTTCGGCAAAATTTGGGAGCAAAAACGCACCGGACAATGGTATCTCGCATATGTACATTAGTAGGTATGCGTAGATAAATTTGATTGATCAACTGGTTGCAGTCGAACTTATTATGGCAAATCTTATACAAAAGTGTCTGATCCATTAGCAATCGTCTATGTGCAAGAGTCAGTAATGAAAATTTACTAAGGAGTATTTCATACGAAGATTTAGAACGATAGCATCGGTAGTTGACTGCTCGCAAGAACTTCTTTTGCACCGATTCAAGTTGAATACTGTACTTTGAATAATATGGGTTCCAAATAGCTGTAGCATATTCGACTTGTGATCTAACCAAGGATCTGAAAAGATGCAGATAAGTAGCAGGCCGTCTAAACTGAGTAGATGTCCTCATAATAAAACCATACATTCGAAAGGCCTTATTTGTCACCTTGTCAATATGAAAATTAAAGTGAAGCTTCGAGTCGAAGAAAACACCTAGATCTTTTATAAGTGAAACCTTATCGAGAGCTTCACTGCACAAATAATATGTATAATCTACAACATTATGTTTTTTTGTAAAAGTAATGGATTTGCATTTATTCAGACTAAGCTGCAATTTGTTTAAAGAACAATAACTAGACAGGCGATTGAGATCAGCCTGAACTTTATTACAGTCATCAATATTTCTAATAACATGATAAACCTTAAGATCGTCGGCATATAGAAGAAAATTTGAGTTGTGAAAGCATTCGTTGATATCGTTGATGAACAATATGAACATCAGCGGCCCCAGGATTGATCCTTGGGGTACACCAGATGTCACTATTAACTCTGAAGATGTGAAACCATGCACTACAACTCTTTGTACTCTGTCTTCTACATAGGATGCAAACCAACGCAACAGATTTCCACGAATTCCGTTGAATGCAATTTTTCGTAATAAAATACTGTGATCCACCTTGTCGAAAGCCTTCCGAAAATCTGTATAAATAGAATCTACTTGCATGCAATTATCTAAGCTTTCAAACAGATAATTTGTATAAAGCGTTAGATTTGTAATTGTTGAACGGTTCTTTACAAATCCGTGTTGTTCGGTAATAATCTGATCATGAAGCAGAGGATAAAGAACATTATGAACTAATCTTTCGAAAACTTTCGACAAAGCAGGTAGCAGTGATATTGGACGGTAATTACTAACATCATTTTTACTACCGTTTTTGTAAACAGGAATTACGTTAGCCAATTTCCATTTTTCAGGAACTTTACCGTCCCGTAAGCTACGATTAAAAAGTATATGCAAAGGAACACTCAAAGATTCAGCCGTATGTTTAAGAAAAAAAGGTGAAATACAATCCGGCCCTGGTCCTTTTGTAACATTTAAAGATTTAAGCTCTTTTATTATTGCGTCCCTAGAAATCATAATGTCACCTATTATATTACATTTATCTGAAGAAGGCAACGAATCCAGATTAGGATTATCCTGCTCACATGTTTCATAAACTGATCCAAAATATTCAGAGAAGAGTTCGCAAATTGAAGCAGGGTCCTCAGACTCCTTGTCATTATATTTCATTTTATTAGGTATGCTATTGTTTTGTTTTTGTTTACTAATATAAGACCAGAAGACTTTAACATCAGTTTGTAATCCCTCTTCAACTGACTTTATATAAGAATCAAAACATTCTTTACAGAGCAATTTAAATCTACGCCTCAAAATTGAGAACTCCTCATAGTCCGATACATTTCCGTATCTCTTCCACTTAGCCCACATTTTTTGTTTATTTTTGAACAAGTGAATTAGGGGTTTAGAAAACCACGCTGGATAACTATTCGAGGTATAAGTACGTATAGGTATATGCTTTTTAATAATTTCGTAAATTTTTTCATAAAACAAATTGGCTGCAACGTCTACAGATAAATCATTTAAAATGTAAGTCCAGTCAATATTAGAAATATCTTTATTAATTTCAGTGTAGTTACCATCCTGAAAAGCATATTTTGGCAACGGACAATGGGACAAAGGCTTATACGACCGCTCAAAACTTATCAGAACATAGAACGATGGATGCAAAGGATCAATAGGTACCAGAGGGTTAGATATCGGTTCACATACACAAGTTTCATTATTAGATAAAAAGAGATCTAATATTCTATTCATGTTATTAGCAATATTGTTATGCTGCTTACAGTTTATAAGAGACAAAAAACTCCTAAAATTATTATTATTTGCATTATTATTACTAGATGATATTGGTTCAGAAAATGAAGGCGCGCATTGTTGCCATTCCATATGAGGTAGGTTAAAATCCCCCGAAATGTATATTTTATCAGTATTCGTAACTAACAATTCACTATGCAACGCGTTTAAAAAAGACGAGTAAGTTGACAAAGTCTGCGAAGGCGGAATGTACACCCCGCAAACCACGTTATACTTACGTAATGAATGACTATAAAATTTAAGAAAAACATAGTCAATATTAGAAGATATTATTGTATTATTAACGGAATCTTTCAGTATACACCGAGTAGCTTCGAGCCCACGGCGTACTGCGATCAGAACACCTCCCCCGTCCGACCTGCCGCTCGCCACTCGATCCCTATCACAGCGAAATACTACGTACCTTGAATCAACAATTTCGTCGTCTAAAATATTAGGAGTCAGCCACGTTTCCGTTAAAATTATTATGTCATAACATTCGGACAGTATATTAGCATATATCGTATTTAACTTAGTTCTTAAACCTCTGCAATTTTGATAATAGACTGCTAGTTTATCAAACATTGTGAAAAGTAGTTAAATGTAAAGAAAGTTAATTGAAGCCGTGATATATTAACTAGATATAATATTAAATACCAATTAAAAAACTGAGTCATACGACAGTCACACCAACAATCGCATGAGGTTACTCCTATGTTTATTTTTTTGTCGTATGACAAACACATAAAAATTATTAAAATTACCATAAATGGTAAACTTATATATGATATTGTTAATCGCCCTTTGTAGGTTACGCATCCCTCAATCGTCATTATAATTGTTTGATAAAATTGGCAACTTAGATTAAAAACGTTATTATTACTTACTTTGAGGCAGGTAGTAATATAATAGTTAACTTGCACTGGCGGCGGTAACCGTGAATACACAGAGCAATAAGTGATTGAGAGGCTACAGATACAAACAAAAAAATACAAAAACAACTGTAACACAAAACGTATAGATTCAATCATCACACCACAAATTGTCCAATTTTCATTTCTTACATATTTTTTGCAAGTCTGACTGTTTTCGTATAGTAAGAACGGGTGACGTAACTCCAGCCCGGACAAATATAGTTCCATGCTTGATCCAGACAAACTTGTATTCATTTTCTTTGGCAATTTCGCGGGCTTGACGAAACAACTTCTTGTTACTTAATGTTAGGTGTTCGTTCAGGTATATTTTTTGAGGTGGTCCAGATATGTTTAGCTCGTCTGATGTAATTCCCTTCTTAAGGCGAGCAGCAGAGATAAAATTGTCACGTGTAATCTGACTCGTGAACTTTACTACAACATTCCTAGGACGTTTGTTATTTGGGTCCATCTGTGGCACCCGATGTATTGCCACTATGTCCTGTCTACTTAACGGTTGATTAATGGTTGTAGCAATATTTTCCATTATGTTAATGAGATTTTCACCACGTTTATCCGGCAAATTGCTTATTTCTACATTGCAATGCCGTGCCCGCTGTTCAAAAGTATCCATTACGGTTTCAAGCTCAGCGATTCTCACTTCAGTAGACTGCATTAAAGATACTTCTTGTTCTAACGAGGACATACGTTTAGTCAAGGTCTCAGTTTGCTTATGCAGGTCATCATATTTGCTTGTAACATACTCGATTGATAATTTAATATTCTCGAAATCAGTAATTAATTCAGAAAATTTTTCATTCTGTCTCTCAAATACTGAGTCCAGCTTTGCCATCATTGTCTCCTGAAGCGATTGAAACTCGCTGCGAAGGTCGAAATCTTCAGCTCTGGTCACACCCTTACGCAAGGTAACATGTTGAGGAGGTGAGTCCGTTTCTGTAGTTGAATCATGAGACTCATAGAATTTATCCATTCTTCTGAGATGTCTCTGTACCACAGGTTAATCTATGTCCGATGTACTATGAACTCCCACCTAATACCACGGCGATGGGTAAACAAGACAAAAAATAATGAGCCTGTCTCTTTTCCCCAAGGTGGTGAAGAGCGGTCACCGCAATAATGTCTTCAACTAAACGGAACAACCACGCAAGTCACGCGATTAACTGCTATGCGAAACTAAACTTTATGACTGACACAATAGTAATAAAAATTTAATTGAAAACTTAGTGCATATTTTAAATAAATTTGCGATACGTCTGTTCTGTGTGAGAATTACGACGGTATGATGACATTATAGAAAGTAGTGTGAATGACCATCACGCATTACAGAAATTCATAAAAATAAATAATATTAATTCACATTATGATTGATATCGTTACATTCGTGACAGGACGAACCTAATGACGTTCATCAAAATTGGTGCAACCAGAAAAGAAGGAGATGCTGCGTTGGCAGCGGGGGTCGCGGCGCGCGAGCGATATTTTATGTTGCGAGCGTCAATATGGCTACGGTAACCGCTTCACATCAGGCGGTCCGTGTGTTTGTCTGCCACCCAACTTAGTATAAAAAAACCGTTTATAGTTACGAAGAACTTAGAATCTGACATACGACATACTCGTACATACTAGTCTAGTACACAATTTTCCTCCGGTTTCGCCTCAGTCGGTTTAAAGTAGCTTTTTAACCGATAACAAAAAAAGAAGTGGTTCTTAATTCGACTGTATTTTTAAGTGTGTTACCTCTGATCATCTCAGAATGAGATGCTGCGTTGACAAGCGCTTATGTGGGTACGGTAACCGCTTTACATCAGGCGGACCGTATGCTTGGCTGTGCCATGGACACGGCCGTGTATTATACGTGAATACATTATATGCACTAAAATTATCTCAAAATAGCAGCACTTCCCCTCCCCCGCACGCGTTGTTTAAGAATCCTTACTTAGCGTAATAAATTCTTTGATTCTTCATCTATCCAGTAGTGTAATTGAATTTTGGATGTAGAGCATAGATTCGAAACTACAACGCCAAACTATAATATCCCGCGATTTTGTTATCATTAGTTTTTTTGGATTGCTCCGTGTAAGGAAGCAAATTTAAAGACGCATCCACGTCAAAAAGATATTACAGAGTACGACCTGCCTGATGGAAAGCAGTTATATCTTAGAGGCTTATGACACCGGAGGCACCACTCATGCGTTGCTGACCCAGCAAAAACCCCCTTAACGCCTTTCCTGAAAAACCATATGCTCTAGTGTCTTGGGAAAACCAAGGCAGGGAGTGAATCTGTATCTGTATTACGTTGTCTACAACCTGACAACTCGAGGTAACAACTTCTATGGACCTGTACGCAGTATAAGTTTTCTTGCTGCCAATTTGATTGTTAATGTCTGGATTCAGTTAAGCATTGATTCTCTGCCGAAAGAAAGTTTTAATGTTTTGGGAAAAGTATGAATACTACTGAAGCAGATGCCGCTCAAGTTCGCCTTGTTGCAACAGCACTCAAGTCACCGTGTTGTCGCTGAAAGAACGAATCTCTCTCGTGTGATATGAATCTCGTGTTGCGCAATTTTTTTACTCTATACGAATGTTCTACTGCCAATTATAAATTCGATCAAACAGCACACCATGTTCTCTGGGAGTGTGACCTTTGGCGACGGGAGCGGGACGACATGTTAAATTCCTTGCATGTTGCATCGGGGGTAGTATACTATTCTGATTTGGTAGCAACAAGGAAGAATTACCAAACGTTCTGACGATTTTGCAATTCATATTATTGGAATTAATGTATTAGGTAACAAAGTCATTGGTATTGCAGTTGAGCTTCACTTGACTAGCCATCTCTTTAGCCTTTAAATTGCCTTATTTGCCATAAAGCTGTCTCTCACATTGCCTAGAGGGGAAGTCGAATTCCAAAAATTTCCTACTCGAATAATTCCTTCTGATCAAATTCTTTGTGAGTTTATTCCTGGGACTGCAGTGAACTACATTGTTCATTGCCTTGTTTGGTGGTCGCCGCTGTTAAATCTGGCTACACCACTGTGTCTCCTCAGTGGGAAAGTTGGGCCAAAAAAACTTTAAAAAAAAATCTCGTGTCACGGTGTTTGTGGTCGCACTCCTCCGAAATGGCTCATTTTTATGATTTTTAGGGTTCCGTACCTCAAAAGGAAAAACGGAACCCTTATAAGATCACTTTGTTCTCTGTCTGTCTGTCTGTCTGTCAAGAATTTCTATGTCGAGAATGCGTGGAGGTATCAAGCTGAAATTTGAACTGTATACTCAAGTCTACGGTCCCATGAAGTCGTAAAAAAAATCAAACTGCTAAGTTTACGTAGAAAAAAGTTACGGCCGTTTAATCAGCAAAAAACGCATATACGTTTATGTACGTAACACACTCAAGGGAATCAAAACCTATAGGGTACTTCCCGTTGACCTAGATCTATGAAATTTGGCAAGTAACATCGTTATAGACTACAAGTACAGGAAGAAATCTCAAAACTATACATTTGTAATTAGATCTTAAAAAATAGGGGGTCTATATTTTTTATAGGGTGTCGAATTTTCAAATTGAAACTACTAGTTCAAATGGGGTATCATATGAAAGGGCTTGATGTACACATTGCAAAATATATTTTATTTATTTTTTTCGACGCATTATTTCTTATTTGTAACGAAAAATATCAAATTTAATAATGATACTACGTACCTTCGGAACCCTCGGTGGGCGAGTCCGACTCGCACTTGTCCGGTTTTTTATATGAAATGATTACTTATATTTGGTAGGTATGGTAAGTTGTAAAGTATATTTCATTGATTTATATAGCAGAACAACGTTTGGCGGGTCAACTAGTACATAAATAAAAGGCAATACAATAAATATTATAATTATTTATTATACTTATTACTATAACATCGAGTCACATAGACGACTAGAAAACTTTATAACATAATAATAGTAGCACAATTGTTTACATGGTCCCGATATAATGTAACAATATGATTCCCTCTATAACTATTAGTTATATCGTTATTACTAAATGTCATTTTTCAAATATACTTGCTAATGAGGCATTTCACTGTTTTCGTTGTATATTCCTACTAGGAACGTGGTCTTGTAGGACAAATCCGTAGGACTACTCCTACGGATTTGTCCTACAAGACCACGGTATATCACTATACATACAAGAACACCAATTTTACAATACTTACGTGTGGTTCCACTGGACCAGGGCGATTAATATAGTATCAGAAAAATCTTTTTATAGAGATATGCGGAAGGTCTGTCGAGGCTTCATGCGCCCAGAGGGCTGGCCGTTACCTTGATCAGAGGATTAGTATTGCTATTCAGCAAGGTAATGCCTGATTTTTTTATTTATAATTTTTTTGTTGACAGAGAGTTCATTCCACAACCTGATAACTCGAGGTAAAAACTTCTCTGGACCCGTACGCTGTATAAGTTTTCTTATTGCCAATTTGATTGTTAATGTCTGGATTTAGTTAAGCATTGATTATCTGGAAAGAAAGGATTGATTATCTCGAAAGGAAGTTTAATGTTTTGGGAAAAGTATGAATACTACTGAAGCAGAAGCCGCTCAAGTTCGCCTTGTTGCAGCAGCACTCTAAATATAATTATAAATAAGTATAAACTATTTTTTTTTGTTTGGTTTCTTTTTTTGTTTTCTATCTCTATGTATCACAGTAAGGATATCAGAAATTATAATAAAATTAAGAATTAAATTTCAAATCCAAACGTAAACTGGTAGACAAAGCTTTAGCATTAAGTTCGCCTTTTAAATATAATCATACAATGGATTATGTGCAATAAAGAATAAATAATTAATTAAATGTAACCTATTGCAAGTACCTGTATCTACAATAAAACAATTTGATTTGAATAAATAAATATATAAATTAAAAAAAACTTATTATTAAATTAATTAAAATTTCTAATTTAGTATCTACAAATAATATTATTGAACTCTTTAGAGGAATTCATGTCAAGTATTCATAAAATGGTTTGAGAAATATATTTTAAGTTTATGATTTATTTAATAAACAAGTATTTGTTACTAAGAGTAAGTGTAACTAAGACTTAATTTACTTAAATACAGAAATGTATCGTTACTATGTTAATCGCCCGAGTCCAGTAGAACCACGAGTATAACTGATATCTTTTGGGCAGATACTAAGACGTCGTATATTCGATTACATTATTAGTTCAGTTTTGAGAAGTACAATTTTAAGAAGTATAGTTTTGGGGTATTAGGGGCTCAACATTATTTATGAATCTAAATCAACTACTTTTGGAGCACCCTGCTGTTAATTAATGTTAAGCTTTCGACAAAAGAAGTACTTTCACCTCGAAGACCGTAGCTAAATAACAATTTCCTATATGCCATTTCTAGTTTACAATACAAAATCTTCATAGCCATTTTTATATACGCAATTATAGAATAGTCTTTACAGTGAAAGTTTTTGTGTACTTACTCTTAATACAAATGCATTACAAGTCTGAAGGCATCGTACACATTAATAGGCTTGAAAATGACCTTACCATTAATTTACGTAAATTTTCAGTAATTCTGATTACCTGTAACTCTGGTTGCTTTCCAAACTTACTTCAGACACCAGTCTCTCCACATAGGCTGTAAATTATCTTTATACTAAATGAAACGTTTATGCAGAGAAACAAATGGATATTACTATAATCATATTAATATTAAATGTAACTGAATTTATGGTTTTAAGAGGGAGTGCTATAACGTTATTCGAATATTCAGATTATTATGTAAGATGAGCACAAATCGAAGAATGACATTTTAAAATATCAGTCAATTCAAATAAAACTATGTGAATAAAAAAAAAATATTGCAAAATACTGTAAATATTAATACACTTAAACTTAGTTTATTACATATAGTGTGCTTATTATTTATCATAAACCCAAAGCGGCTTTCTCACCCCAACTAGCATCACGGTAGAACAAAAAATCGTAGTTCGGAAGATACATTACATTTATCAAACTTGGAATTTATGACTAAGAGAATTAAATACTTTCAAGTAAACTTAGCCGAAGTATAAATGTTAAGAATGCGCGTTTCGGGCACTTTCGCTTATGACAACTTAGTGACACATTTAAGATATTGGCCAATTTTATTTATGATATTAATTTAAACTTATTGAATAAATAATAAATATTTCTGGACAATTTACACAGCGCCATCTAGTCTCAAATTAAGCACAAAGCTTGTGTTATGGGTACTAGACAAGTGATAAATGTACTTAAATACATTTTTTTTTAGTAAATACATACTTATAATACATAGGAAACACCCAGACCAAGACAAACAGACATGTTCATACACAGAAATGTTTGTCTTGTGCGGGAATCGGACCAGCGACCTCGGAGTCCAAGTGGCCATTGCTAACCATTCGAACACCGAGCTCGTCTATTGAATAAGGGAATATATTGAAAAAGGGAATTGAAAAGACAATTAAGTATTTTTACTTAACATTTTGATTAGCGACCAACCAAAATGTTTTATATAATTTATATATTAAATAATTCATTGTCTTTAATTTCCTAGTGGCTACTTCTTACTCTAGGTAACAGAGCCACTAAGCTATCCACTAGTTTTAGTAAGATAGCCACCGTAAAAGTTGCCATACATTAGCCCACATGTTAGCTGTGCTGATCACGTTGCCTGCCAATATATTTGTGTATAAATTTGTTGTCAATCATTTTGGCAAGTATATAATCTTAATTGGATAGTGAAACATTTCACTTCTGATTTCTCATCTATGGATGTCATAATAGATATCATAATAAATAGATGTCATAATAATATAACTATAGGTAATAGAATTACTTCGATAGCATAAAAACTTCTCGAGATATGATAACTGGAAAATCACAATTTAGGACTATCCCGAAAATGCTCAATTCAAAAGGCCACCACGTTATGACGTCACATCTTCCTATTTTATACGTATGAAATCAGAAATTTGTACGATAGCTATGTTAATGCGTTATGTAACTAGTACTGTAATAAAAGTTATAGGTTATTATTATTGTCTTTCCAACGGTAATATTAAAAAAAAAGTATATTTTATCGTTTAACACGTCGGACATAAGTTATTAAAATTTTAAGATCGCGGAACGTTCTAGTTTTGTGTATTTTACGATACTATGAAATAGTTTTTTTTTATAATTTTACAACATTGGACATTAACTTATTAACAACACGTCCATACACAATTAAATATTTAGGCAACATGATCAACACTAATTTGTTGGCTAATGTATGGCTACAGCTTTAAGCCATATTATTGAGTAGTTACTCTCTGGTCAAATCATTAATGAGTATACAGATAATTGATCAAATACAACAGTTATATCTTTTTGTGTATCCTTTAATCTGAATGTTTATCCGATACTATGATTACTTGTCGTTGTCTGAAAATCCTTGTCTGAAGTGCAGATATTATAATAATTTTAATAATGTATTTATAATTCTAAAATGCAAAAGGTACCTTTAATGTCAAAAACACGAAGAAGCACACGATACGTAAGGTATGTAAAATGTACCAATGACATATTCATTAATTAGCAAAGCATTTGCTGAACTAATATTTACAAATTGCTTCAGCATTTATATAATATACTCATAGGTATCAAACGTTTCATAATAATTTAAATCATAATATCAAACTAGTCCTCCGTGCTGCCCATATTAGAACTAGACATATGTATAATTTCAATGTTTTGAATAATTGTTCACGCTCGAACATAATTAGTCAATAAAATTTATTTTAAAGTTTGAAAATGCTTCGTAAATACATTATTAATTTTCAAATTAATTTTGCAGAAAACAGTCATTACCATGTTATCGATATTCAATTGATAGTCATTCAATCTCTGAGTCAGCCGAAAATAATCAAGGATTAAACCAAAAAAAGAGTTGATTAGTTTCATCGTTCAAGAAGCTCAAAATAGTAATTTAAGCTATGCAATAAATAGATGAAGTATTTGTTTTGGTTCGACATACTGACGATTCAAATTTTCCTTAGCACATTTCCATTTCCACAAATTCCAGTCACGAATGCACACTGAAACTGGATTAATCTAGATTACATGTGTCCAAAAGATTGCGATATTATTGAAAAAAAATGCATACAATTCTGTTCCATGCAAACATTTTTGTTTTAGATTGTTGTTTTAACAAAAAAATAAAAATTGTAAAAAGCTCAAAATATAAAATGAAACACTAAGAAAGAATATTAAATTATTAGGAAGTAGACTTTGCCTTTATAATAGACGGGGAACGTGCTTGAGATGTAGCTTACTGTTACAGAGCCTGATTCATAATAGTCATTATGTTATATTAATTACAAATTAAATCAATTAATTAATAATTGGCCACTGCTTAACATTAATTACGTGTTAAATTGTAATTTTTAATGGCTTTATTACGTTAAATAATATAAAAGTGGGCGACAAATTAGCCTTTTTTACATAACATCATAGGGTGCAACATCGACAAAATTCACATTTTTATCGTTACATACTAAGCCTTCTTTATTATTATGTTCAATTAAATAATTGTGATAGGTACTAATATAAAAAAAAAGATAAATATGGACTTCTAAAAGTTTTCGTATCTACTATTAACTTTAAACAAGGAGAAGTAAGCATTCCCTAAAAATGTACGTTTATTGTGTACGTTTTTATTACGGCTATGATATTTTTTTTTTTTGCAGGAATTGTTATTAATATATTAATAAATAAAAGGAAGCAAATATATTAATAAACAAATAGTTTTAACAAATTGACAAAAAGCTGATATAGGTAATGGTGATATAAATTTACTTTGCCTCTTTTAGTAAATAGCCACAGAGCTTATAAATTACTTATACTGTGCTTATAATCTACGAGATACGTCGTGTGATGCAGTGAGTATTTTGGTTTCATCCCTTATTGTGACTTCATTAGTACTTAACGGAGCCCATGCGCATGTCATCTCTCGTCGACATTGTTCGGGACGAGATCGTGGTTTGAGTTCTGGACATCGGGTCTCCTCGTAACTGTTTGTACCTGGATACATATAAAACTAAAATTACATACGAAAAAAAGTATTTCATAATTTGTAGTACTTTTATATTAAGGGCGCAAACGAGCATGTAGTCAATTATTACAAATCGTAAAACTGTTTTAATGGACGATTATTTAAAAAGAGCTCTTTACGTACTCTCTCACCGCTCAGCTGCGTCGCACATCTCTGGTGGAAACGCAGCCTTATACGTACATTTGTTAAACATGCCGTTAAATAAGCGTTAAACAATAACATAAAAGTAACATTTTATGATTAAAAAAAAGTAACGTTGCTTAATCATTAGAATAAGAACACAAAAAGCTGCATGTCTTTATTTAATATTGCAAATTTTGTAGTTAACCTTAATAATATTAACATTCACTTATTAGTCACAAACAAAAAGCTGGCTAGGAAAAACCTGCTACTATTTACATTTTCTTCTTTAGATAATAATTGTTCTCCAGTACTTAGCGTAGCTGGCAAGAGCACAGGATAAGTTATAGTGTAGTGTACGGCTAAGGATTCCTGTGTCGATAACCTCAAAAAACTAGGCAACATTATTATATTTTCATAAAAATGTATAAGAATGTGCCAGTTAACCTATTTCACGTGTTACGCCACATGATAAAAATAAGACGTTTTAATTTTACAATACAAATATAAATAATCGACATAATGTACAAATGTAATACCAACACACACTTTTATCAAAGTACATACACAACACATACATACTTAAAGTATTTTGTAGAACTGCGCGACATATAGCCAACATACAGTGTGTATAAGATTCATATTGTTGATTCGGCTCTAATCACTACTAACTTCAAATAAGCAGTGAAAATTGAAGAGAACTTAAAAATAGTAAAGAAAAAAAAACAGATACAGATAATGTAATTGTAAATGATTATGAATTTGTACAATGTTATCTATGCACTGAGCACTTCCCACTTTTTTATTATATAATATTCCCATTTAAAATGTATATTTTGTTTCAATAAATATTGTAGCGAATAAATGGTACAGCGTCAAGATATTATTTTAAATCAGAAAAAAAACATAATTATGTTAACACCTAGATGTTATGAAGTAACCTTTTTACATTATAAAAAAAAATACAATTTATAAAACGAAAAGCTTCATAATCCCTTGCTAGCAAAATGGCTCTCTGGAGTTCTGAGTCTAAGTCTACTATTGTGTTTATGCCATAAAGTAAGCGCATCACATCTGTATATTATTCACAATTAATTTGCTTTAGACAGACACTTGGACGGCACAAGCACTCCAATACATACACTTCGCATAAGTTTCTGTCGTTCTTGCATCTTAATGTCATCCCGCCCTTCAGTGCTGATCCGTTGGTCATCCCGCAATCTAAGTCTAGAATATGTGATGAACATCAAAATGGTAAATATAAAATGAGACTAGATTCGAAATACACAAGCGGTGAGATAGCTACTAATGTTATTGCATAAAAAATAAAAGAAAGAAAAAAGGATTAAAAAGTAACAGTGAAAAGAATGTTAAATGAAAATGAGTGAAGAATTTAACAAAATTATAAACATTACTGTTAGATTTGTCCTTATAGATCAGAAGATAAGAAGTTTTAGAACGATTCAAATATCTTTTACTTTAAAAACTCCTAAAAAGCAGGAGTATTCCATCTGTCCCAAAAATTTAACTGGTGGTAGCGGAGATATGAAAATATGTATCTGAGTAAGTATAGTTTTTCATTATTTTAGTAGATGCCAGTGCGGATTTGGGTTGGACAAATACCTCAAAAGGTTTGAAAATTAGTTAGTGAATATTGTATAAATTGTCAAAATGAAGTGTATAGTGCACTGGTGCAACAATTTACATAAATATTATAATCTACAGAATCTGTACACAGCATTTTATTTCCACACACTGTTCACAAAACCAGAAGCATTCCGAATACCCATACGTTTGCTTGCATTTGTATTTTTGTTGTTAATTCATTGCTTGATAGTTAATAAGTGCTCAGTTTGCTAAGTAAGTTTGTTAATTGCCTTTTTACTCTATACAATCATTAGAAATACCTTAAAGTTCTCGCTCAGGATTTTTTATATATTCAGATTTCTTCAAAGTTCATTACTTTTAATTTATTGTTCCTTCTATCAGTTACTTTCTTCGTAGTCTTTGTTCTTTTAAACAGACCCGTATACGTCTTTTTAGTCTTTATTTTTGCGACTTTAACAAAATTAGTTATAATCTATGTCTTATGTATATTCTTCTTTATGCTATCGCCATTTGATCCGTTTGATGTACTTGATATTTAGAATTCTACACAAGTAGCTGCTCTAGTCTCTTCCAGATATCATCCACCCTTCATGTTGTTTTATTACTCAGTTCTATTAAAGTTTACAAACTGTAACACTTCTATTATGTAAATATATGCAGTCTGTGCCGACAATACCTCTTAAGGAAGAAGAATGCATTTGATACTGTTGTTTAAACTACCTAAACGTTAAAATTCTAGACGCAGGTAGCGTTAGTACTATTACTTATACTGTAGTAGTACTTTACAACTGCCTATAAACACATCGCAATTTTTTTTCATATAAAATTTATAGTTAATTAAACTACTTCTTTTTAATGATAGTAAATGTAATTATATCAAATTCTTATTGCATCAAAATTTAATTATTACTCGTATTACATTATTTATGTGCACTATTTTCGATTTGAAGTTCCAAGTAAACATTATCTTAACATATATTCGTTTCTTCATCTGTATTCAGTGATTTTCATAACTGGGCAACTCTAACAGTTTTAATACTATCCGTATCGGGACAGCATGATCTGATCGTTTCAAGACTTCCCCTCTGGATTGTGTTCTGTCTCCATTGCGATAGCTGTTTATTATTAAACTGATTAACGTTTCCAATGTCGCTGTCACGTCGTTGAAATTTGTCTTTTATCCTGGGTACAGAATTAACAATTGATGGTTATTTTATTACAGTCATAATGTTGGCTTTTGTTAGTCGACGTGGCACTATTTGCTCATACATACAATATACCATCATGATAATAATGAAAAATGGATGAAGAACTATTTTTTTAAATAAATAAACGTACCTTTTTTTGATTAATCTGAATATCTTTCGTTTGCAGACAAATATGATGAAGATAGTCAACCCGATGAGAACATTGTAAGCATCGGTGACTTTCCAGAATTCGTTTGCATTCGGGTAGATGGCACTGATCACTTCCAGCAGCCAGTTGACACCCATTACGATGAATAACTTGATGTACAGGAATAATCTGGAAAAAGTAATGAAATCACTAAATTTATGTAATGTAATTCGATAACTCTTGTGTTACTATTAAGGGGATCACCTTCGCTTTGCTCGGTACATCCCATAAACGCACACTCGATTTTTAATACATCTCATTACACGACAGTTGCAAAATAGGTAAATTACTAACGATTACTCGTGATTTCGTTCGCGTGGACTTTATAAAATTAACTATTTTATTTATCTGACTAAACTACTCGATGTATAATTATTTTAAGTTGAGTGACTGAAAACGGCAGCCAATTTCTTGCAATAGTTTTGTGTGATTCGCGTACATAGAGATTGACATTTTTATTTTATTTATTCTTTATTGAACACAATCCATTAAATGATCATATACAAAAGCTAAATCATTGTTTACCAGTTTACCTGTCGGACGAGAAGTAAAGAAGTAAGTAGCAAGTAAATAGTAAAAGAGCGAGCGAGCAAATTTCTATCATGACTAGAACGGGGGCTAACCACACATATCCACCACTGTGTCTCCTGTATAGCCAGGATTAACAGCGGCCACCACCACCAAAAAGGCAATGAATAGTAAAATCCATTGCAGTTCCAGGGGTAAAACTACGGACATGCCTTGGAACTCACAATGAATTTAATCAGAAGAAATTAGTAGGAGTAAGAATCATGACTAGAACGTAAAAAAAAAAAAAATTAAAGATATTTCTTTGATTAAACATATTATAACAATGTTTTATTTTATTGATTTAATATGGCTACGGTAACCGCTTCACAGCAGGTAGACCCTATTCTTGTCTGCCATCCGACGTAGTATAAAAAGAGAATTACGATCTTTTATGAGAAGTGAGTGAGGCTCGACTTGCGATTCCTCTTTCTCAATCGCAAGTCAAAAAAGATTTCCATCTAATATTTTGATTCCCAAAAATAGGTCTTAAAGTTAAGTTATTGACAAACATTTTAGCTCTGTCTCAAAACTTGGAATAGAAAATCTGGAGCTAGAGTTCCAGAGTTTCTATCAACTAAGCTAAACACAGCTGTCCCTCAAGCTGAAGTTGGATTTTCGCTATCAAAATCCAGTGGGAATCGGCTTCAATTTAGGCGATAAGGCACCTGCCCCCCCAGCCAAGTGTAATTCGTAGCGTAACGAACTTTAGATAGATCACGTGACATTTGTCAAAATCGAACATTTTATTATGAGAATTGACAAATGTCACGTGATCTATCTAACGTTCGTTACGCTACGAATTACACTTGGCTAGGGGCCGCAGGTGAATCTGACGCCCACGAGTAGAATCTAACCTAACCATGTCAAATAATCGTCAATTATGTATTTCAAATATAAAATATAAAATTGGATATTTTGTGCAATAAGTGTTTTCAAATTACGCCTTTCGTCCATAGGCGTTATGACCTTAAGGTTGACACTTTAGAGATTGGTATACGTAAGCGCCGCCAGTAAATAATGTTTAGGTCTCTCTCACCTTTGTTTGTCATTCCTTTGGTCATGCGTGGAGCTCTCTTTGGACTTCAGCACAGACGTCTGCCGTTTGATTTGGGTGATCTTTGTCGCGGTCAGGATGAAGAACCCCAAGTTTGCTATACAGAGTATCACCACCGGGGTATACAGGTAGAGCAGTCGGCTTTTGCCTGTAATGTGTAATGATAAATTTTTAAAGGAAAATAATACATTGGGCGACTAAAAATACTAAATGGGCGACTGGAATGCTCAATGATATTTTAATTACTACATAGGTATATATGGCATACCCATAAAAAATTGCGTTAGAAAGCGATTCCCATCTCGCCTGGGAGATTAACTATCGCTATCCTTATCATCTCGGCACTTTATTGAAGTGAAAACGTCTTTAGCGGCGTTGTGTACTTTTTGGGATGGGTAAAAAAACTCGCGTCAGGACACGTGGCCTGATCGAAAATTCGTAAGACGGAGGGAGCGTTGACCGCCGGCGCTGCGTAGAGAGGAAGTGATATCCCCCTCTCTTTCTACCGCGCGGCGAAAATGTATGCCTGCTCCTGTTGTTTATTTTTAATGTAATATGAATTGTCATGTTTGTGTACGATAGCGCAATAAATGAATATTGTATTTTACTACATAAATTAAAGTAGGTACTTTTATACTGATAAATAAAGCAATTCGTGCGAAATTATTCCCTAACCATTCCAAATTATTCAAAAATGCAAAACGTTAATGTTCAAGTTTTCACTTCTGCCGGCACTCCCGGAGTGCAACCCGATTTTTTTATTGTATACTTTCGTGTGATATGTGATACCTTGGGCTTTATTTACTTTACCAATATAAATTGTGCATTATCGTAATACAGAAGACGGCATTTTACATATTTCGATCGATTATCACTAAACGTCAGATTCCTGGGCTTGCTTGTGCGAACTAATTACACTATAGGCACTGCTGCAGTGCATTCGGTATGTTCACTGAGGCAAGTGTCGACAACTTTTACACAGTACTCCGCAAGAGGTGCGCGTCGGCACTTGCTAGGCTGCGCGCCAGCCCCAACACCATTCTGTCTACTATTGTTAGCCTGGACAGTCGCTTTGTTAAGCACTGGGTGGGCTTACACCTCAATAAAAATGAACGAATTTTTTTTTTCGAACAAAATATGGATCCTCGGGTCTGAAATAAATATATTTTATTATTAATTGCGAGGTGAGACAATTGGGTCACTTTTCGGATGAACGTTTTTGACGCTTGTGACATATCTACAGTATTATAACATCATTAGAAATATTAGATTAGGTCAGGTTTTATGTTTTTTTTATAAGGGGATATCATCTTTAGTCGCCGAGTTGCTATATATTTTTTTCAATTTTATACGCTCGGTGTAGATATTCTCCTTCCTATATACATTCTTATTGTTAAATATATTGTTTCTTTGGATGTATAAACTTGTAGGAGTCCAAGCTATACATAGTACAGATTTTACTTGGTGAATACATTTAAAGCATTCAGTTTAGCCAAAAATTTGCATAGATGTCCAATTCATCATTGTAATACTATTTGGGGATGGTCCAGTAGGACCAAGAATGTAGAACCTCCAACGCCATGGCATTATTTCTACCATCATTTTCACTTAATAATTTTTATTATTTACTTACTTAATAAAATTCACTTACTTATTGTTTTTTTTATATTCCTGGACAAATAACACACGGCCATCTAGTCCCAAGCTAAGCAAAGCTTGTACATACTATGGGTACTAGATAACTGATATTATACTTAAATACATTTTTTTAAATAAAGAATATACATAGAAAACACCCAGATCAAGACAAACAGACATGTTCATACACACAAATATTTGTCTTGTGCGGGGATTGAACCCTGCCATTTAAAACAAACTATTTAGAAACTATACAACTAATATGGCAAACGAGCATACGGCCCGCCTAATGGCAAGCGGTTACCGCAGCCTATGGACGCCTGTAACGCCAGGGGCATCACACGCGCCTTGCCGATCTTGTAAAAACATCTTCACATCCTTTTTTTTTTTTTTTTTTTTTATACTACGTCGGGTGCAGACAAGCATACGGCCCGCCTGATGTGAAGCGATTACCGTAGCCATATTAACGCTTGCAACATAAAATATTGCTCGCGCGCCGCCACCCCCGCTGCCAACGCAACATCTCCTTCCTTTCTTTCTGGTGACCTCACTCACTTGCAGGAACACAACAACCCTCAAGGGAATTGTTATTTGGCTGCAGTATTCTGTGAGGTACATTCCCCAGTCGGGTAGCTTACAATGACGCTCCCTACCTCTCTTTTCACCAGAGCTTCGTTTGTCAGTCAGCAGGGTGCACCACGTGCAGGCGAAGTTGGCTTTGGTTCAAAGATCTCGATGAACCACTTACACCCCAAAACTTTTTGAAGAACACATGCTAAGATTACACTCAAATTCATTAAATTAAAAATTACCTTTTACACTCAAAATCATTAACTGTACCCCTTTTATTAGTATAAATATTAATTATATTGATCTTACCGTAAATAAAACATCCCTGATGCCGTAACATTGGTAAGAGAGGATGAGGAGGCAGCCCTGAGAACTCCAAACCAGCCAAGAGGATGGTTAACGCAGTAGGGATCCCGAAGGCATACAAAGCGTATGCGTAGAAACGTGCTCGTGTAGATAGCTTCTCCAGTGATAAACCACGTTTTCCACTGAAATATAAAATATAGTTCCAAATTATTATTAAGTTAACAATTATTAAGAGAAATAATAAGGGGTGTAAGTGAATCACCAAGATTTTTAGAGCCAAAGCCGATCTCACCTGCACGTAGTGCACCCTGCCGGCTAGCCAAAGAGGCTCTGGCGAAAGAAGGATAGGGTACAGCGTATTTGTACGCTGCCTGATGGGGGAGTACCTCAACCTCACAGAATACCGCAGCCAAATAACAATTCCCAAGTTACTGCACTCGCAGGACTGAGGTCACCAGAAAGGAAGGAGTTGCTGCGATTGAATTGTGAATTGACTAAAAGTTATAAACTTGATTTCATTCATTTATTACTAGTTGCTAGTACTGTTAGTAAACTAACATTCTTAGTTTGTGTATTTTTCGGTTAAATCTCGATATAATTCCACTTATATTAGACTTTAAAGTTTCATATAGTGATAATACGAGAATACCAAATTTGACGTTTGTGAGATCGAGATACGATCGAAACTGTTACTGATACGATATCTTTCAGTTACTGGTCTAATATTTTATAAACAATAAAATTGATATGGATTTATACTGAATACGTCTTATTTGGAATTAAAATATGCACCTCAGCCTCGAACACGTTAGTCACACTGCTTGACGATTCCATCCTATGTCTGTTCATAAAAACGTCAAGGCCTTCTTAGTAAAAAATATAGCATTAAGATCGCATTATAAAAACCACTGCTGGCGGGTTAGTTTTAGGGTTGCCAACCATACTGTTAAAAACAGTATTATACTGTTTTCTATGCTTTAATATTGTTGAAAAAAACTTCATTTGACCATAGCACTGTTTATTGTACTGCTCCGCACTGGGCCTTACTATTTGTTTTATACTGTTTGTTTTGCTAAGCAGCTTTTAATATACTGTTTTTCTTGTAAATAAAAGTTGGCAACCCTAGTTAGTTTTGTGTTTTTTTGGAGATCCGCATCAAATGGCAATGCGGACACTATACACAAATAGGTACATATTTAGCTATTTTGCTATAATATTAATGTAGGTGACAGCGTGTAGACAGAGAGGTAGGATGGAGTGATATTAAAATAAATACAACAACTGAGCAAAATCGGGTTGAAATTTGTCACACAGGTAGTATGACGTAGGAATCCGCTTATATATTCTGTTGTAAGTAAAGGTATAGGTATTCTGTTTCTCGCATTTTGCCACAGAATACTAAATGGCCAGTGATTTTAGCGAGATACATAATGTCAATATTGCGTGATATTGTCGCAATAATTGCTAGACGGTATACCTGACAGGCTGGTTGCATTTTAATAAATTTATGTAATTATTTTGTTAACATGCTAGTTAAGATATCGTTTAACCTACTTGCTAGTACTACCTGCTTATTCGTAAGTGTCTAAGCACTCTAAACACATGGATTTTTTTTGGGGAAAAATATTTAGACATCAGGAAAAGCAAGTTCTCGCTTAACTTTACGAAGTTCGATGAGGCTAGTTATAATCATAAGAAGTAGCAAATGAAGTAAATATTTCTAAAAAAAAAAAATTGGACTTGCTCAAGCAACCTCTACTTATACAAAAGTTTACTAAGTTATGACGTCACACGCAAGTTTTTTGTATGCATTAAATCAGAAATTTGTAATAGTTATCGTAGCTATGTTAAATATTGCGTTTATGTTGCACGTGTTGTCACAAAAGTTATAGCATTTTTTATTGTTTGTCAAGAGTAATATTAATTTGTAATAATTTCTTTCTTTTAAAATTGACTTTCCCACCAAATTTTGATCAACCATGAAAAACACGTAAGTCATAATAAAATTTTAATTTATCAACCTGTATGAATAATATTTCGGATTCGTCGTCAACCTTTATTCATACACTGCTGGGATACGGATTCTCCCTCAATGGAAGGGGCTTAGAGAGTACTTCGTCACGCTAGCTGCGTGACCCCATGAAACCGCGATCCCATGAAACGATAAAAAAATACCGACAATTTTAATTGTAAATATTTTACTCTAGCACGCTACCTGCGCTAAAGGCGACTTGGCTCAACGAATGATAACAGTGGAGACCGATGGTTTAAATAATAAATAATAAAAAAATAAATAAAATGTATTTATTGCAGGCAAAATACCCATATAAAAGTATGTAAGAAATAAATAAAATTGCATACAGTATATAGTCAGTCTTTTAACTAGTAGGCATGTAAAGGTGCCTACTGTCAAATTGTAACATAATAATACATATTACAAAGTCATTTCATATTTTCGTTCAGGTGAACAGAAATCCAATACTTGAATATGGGATCCGCCAAATTGTCCGAGACGGCCTTTAAAATTTCGTTGTTGGAACGTCTCAAGCGACCCCAAAACGACGCGACTCTAGATCGTATGATAGCATAAAAATCAGGAACCCTCGCTACCGCAAACATGCTCGACGCACTACAACCCCTTGGGAGTTTCATAAGAGTCCGGTATGCATCATTATACTGGACTCTTATAGAACTATATGTTTTTTTTGTGAAGTTGCACCACAGTTGACAGGTGTACATAGATAAACAGTACGCTTTAAAAAGAGTGTTTTTTACATCCTTGGTACACTTCACAAATCTACGCGCGAACATATTGCTCCTGACGGCAAGAGCCCTTCGCTCCCTCTGCATATCGCAGTCGTCCTGCAGTCGCTCTGTCAAAATATGCCCTAGATATTTAAATTGCCCAACTACCTTTATTGCCTTTCCATTTAAAAATACTTTGGAAATCCTCTCCGGGCCTGCCCCTGACCTGAACACCATCATTTCTGTTTTCATAGCGTTGTATTTCAATCCGTGAGAATTAGCATAATGCTCGCAGATTGATACTAATTTTCTTAACCCTTTGATTGAGGGACTCAGCAGGACCATGTCATCGGCATAACTCAGGCTGTTTACACAGACCTTCCCAAGGTGACAACCGACTCTAGTCCCCCTGAGTTCCGCAATCAGGTCATTAATATAAAGGTTGAACAGGTCCGGAGAGGTTAATCCTCCTTGACGAACACCACATTTTAACCTATAATCGTTAGAAAGGGTGTCGCCCCATTTTACATTATTGGTTTGGTTTCCGTACCAGAATCTCAACAAATTGACTACCTGATCTGGTACTTGTGATCTCTTGAGTTTGTCCCAGAGAACTGAATAATTGACAAGGTCAAATGCTTTGCTTAGGTCTAGGAAGCAAGCATACACTGAGGTGTGACGATCTGTGTAATATCTGACCGTACTCTTCAAACTAATGATGGCAGAATCCGTTGAGAGTCCGGGACGGAAACCAAACTGTGCATCATCTATTTTTAGGTTCTCCAATATCGAAGGCTGAAGGAGACGCTCCAACACCTTACCTATGATAGTGCCTAGAGATATTGGTCTGTAGTTGGTGGACGAACTAAGGTCTCCTGTTTTGTTTTTGACAACAGGCACTACTACAGTCTTCATTAGAGGCCCGGGCAAATATGAATATACCATACAAAGATTAAAAAGGGTGCACAGTTTTATAAATACTTTTTCCCCTCCTGCAAGTAGGTGCTCGACACTGAGGCCATCGTGCCCAGGCGACTTACCATGCTTCATGTTCTTTACAGCCGAGGCTATATCGTCGACACTAAATCTTTTAAGCGGCCCCGACACGACAACCCCCGTTTCGGGCATATAGTTTGTCTGCAGAGGTTCTACCATAAATTTTTTGGCAAATCGATCAGCGATTTCTGTTGGTTGCTGTACACTATCTACAGAGACTGGTAAACTTTGCTTATAGTTAAATTTTTTCGTATTTTTCCAAAACTTTACGAAGTTATTTTCTTTTCTATTCAAAGCCAAAATATTCATTTTTATATTTTCTTCGTTATTTTGACACCACTTAATTTTGTTTTTAAACTGTGCACGACTTTTTCGCATATTTTCGAAAATAATTCCGTGTGACGGTCTATCAGCCATCACCCAACACTTAAAATACATCCTAGCAGTTTGATGACAGTCCTTCACATGGTAATTCCATCCGGCTACCCTTTTGTATTTTTTCTGTTCACCTGAACGAGAACTCAATATTGACGCCTGTTGCAGGGTGTCAACAATGTTTATATAATATTTATCTATAGATAAACACATTTCGTCATAGTGTATACAACGTAAACGATCGTCACAATTACACGCAACAATATCACACAAATTATCTAAATTATGGTTACAATATTTTGAATATACGTCAATTTGATTTGAAGTCCGCTCGCCCCACCTTATATTACTCAATTTGTCACGGCAATCTGCACGGCCGGTTGCCTCGCGTGCAGCTACATATGACAAATTGCAAACAATACGCAAGGGATAGTGATCCGACCACGTGACGTCATACATAACTTCTGCGGACACCACAGTACCCCAAGCAGCTTCAGTAGTGAGGCAGTGATCAAGCCATCGCCGACTGCCATGCGACTCACTCAAAAATGTGAATGTACTGGAATTCTTACTAAGTATGTTCCAGTCAGCACATTCCCATTTCACATCTGTACAAAATTTCGTTAATTCGTACCCGAAATTAGAAGATGGATGGGCGTTAAAATCACCCATAATATAGGCACATTGTATGTCACTATCGTCAACTAAGGCATTTATCTCACCCAAACAGTCAATAAACTCTGTAAGATTGTCAGCGTTATCTACCGGCATATATACATTTACAATTAATATATAGCTCGTACCTGTATGAATACGCACAGCCGCTAGACGATTACTCGAGCACTGCACAGGTGAAACACAAGGAAATTTTGACTTATTCCACATTATAGCCAATCCACCATACGGCCTACCTTTTAGTATACCTATTGATGTATCCACAGAAGACTTAGCTATACACCCAAACTCACTATTAATTTCATTAACAAAATTAAGATCGTGGGGCAGCAACCAAGTCTCCTGCAGCAGAACTATATCGCCTGTTTTGGTAAGATCCTGTACAGACTGAACAGATCGTTTAATGGACTTACAATTATATGTTATGATAGAAATATTAGATGCCTTACTGTCCATAATTATTAATTTAATTTATTAATTCCTCTCGCCGTGTACTCACGGAACAGTCGAAATCTCACTCCGGCCGGCCAAAAATCGCAACTTAAAAACCTTTGAAGCCTTTGTTTGTAAACTGTCACTTTATACGATAAAAATTCAGTCTCATGCTTCTGTGTAAGGGGCTCCACTTTTATACAGTCTTCATCCATTTCACGAATGTAATCACAAATATTTTCGATAGACGTCATTTTGTGTAGTCTAGATATATAAATAGACGATGTCATTTGAGCTACCTGTAATTTATTTGAACATTGTGCAGTACCATTCATGTTAATAATCCGCTTTCTTTTCTTTTTTTCCACTAATGTAAAACTTTCATCCTTTAATTCACGTTTATTCTGCATTTGCTCAGTTCTTGTATTATAATTACATATGTCTCGGTACGATGGAATAGGTACTGTATCAGCTGTTACTTGTCGATCGGACGTCCTTGTCCAGCTTACCGGTGTCGTTATTATATTTTGTTGCGTGCTCTTTCCATTCAGTTGACTTGGTCTTTTATTTCGTTTCTCGCTTATTTGCGGAATAGGTGCAACAGAGATAGGAGATACAGGTATTGGCGTATCGAGTCCTTTCGTCTTAACCTCTGTAGACTGCGTCGGTTTAAAGTTACCTTCTTGGATTTTTATTTCCAGTAACATACGTTTCATTTGCTCCAATTCCGTTTTTAAAAACTCAATATCAGATGATGAGGTTGAGTTCTCTGTTATATTATTATTATTCGATTTTATAGAGTTGACTTCACTTCTTAATACAGCCATTTCTTTTAGGAACGAAGTGACATCGACATAATCGAAGGAGACGGCAGGAATTTTGTTCAAATTTTTTGCCACAAAAATTGGCAAACAATCAGGCTCATATTCTTTTACTAACTTGATAATGTCATGCAAACTTTTCTGTTCAGCTCCTTCTTTCCTCCGCATATACTTCTTCGTCGGTGCGAGTAATTTATAAACAATAGATCTCGCGAACTCCACTTCTTCGTTTGAATACGTGCTTAGGCATATTTGAATTATCCCCGTTTCTGGCAGGATGTCCACTTTGTTGCTAACAAAAGCTAGCAGTTCGTTTATGACCACTTTACATCCACTACACTGATGTTCACAGTTACTTGTAGGTTCATCATTACTACGAGCACTCCCGTCTATATTAGGTGAACGTACCAATGGCATAATGCGTGCGCTACGCAGAGCGATAAGCGAGCGACTGAACTGACTGAAGTTTAACTTGCCCTTCGAAGGAGGAAGGAGTTTGAGATTAATAAATACAGCCATCGACAGGCTACGGTCGACATCGAGTTCTTCTGACAAGCAGCGAGGCATTGGAAGCATTCGATTTTTTTTAACAGAACTAAATACGAAACCCTCAATGCACGAGTTCTAATCGTACTTGCCTATTTTTTATAATTCTACGTGATGCAGAATGAATATTTTATATCATGTTTAATTTATGTGTATATACGTGTAATATGGTAACGATTTACAATTAGACAGACATGCGAGCCGACTGGCGTAAAAAGTACTACACGATTTGCATATTTTTATTTTATTTTTTACCATATTAATCTCATAAAGCATATTGTTTTGTAACCAAGTACAACGCGGCCATTGGCCGAGCTATCTCATGATTATTCATCACGTTAATGTGTGTCTTCATTAATAACGTCAAATGACACGCCAAGGTGGCAAGTATATTTCATCTAAAAACAATAGTTGTAGGGTATTTCCAACAGACTGTTAATTACTGACGCACATGCTCTTTCCTGAAACACTACGTGATACAAAACATTTACGGTATGACAAATGCGTCGTTGCCTTTAAGTGAAAAAATCCGACTAAAACGACAATTTTTATATTGTCTTATTTTATAAAATTGTCGACAATATTATTCAATTGTCGTTTTGGTCGGATTTTAAGTCGTCGTCAACCCTTACTTAACTCATCCCATGCTGGGATACGGGTTGCCCCTAAATTGAAGGGGTTTAGAGCATATTTCACGACGCTGTTCAACTTCAGTTTCAATTCAATTCAATCATTTATTTGCATGAAACATGGTAGTTTAGGTGACAATGTAATTAATAGTAGATGTACATCATGTTCCGCTTATTAGAATAAGCATGCAACCACATGCAACTTAATTAATTAATTAAGTTGCATGCTTATTCTAATAATATATAAATTCTAATAATAATAATTTTAATATTAACCCGCAATTGCGGGTCCATATTAAAAAATAAAAAAAAAAAACATTATCATTAAATTACATTAAATGAGAATACAAAGGAAAATATTAAATTACATTACATTACAATGCAAAATAAATATAACTATTCCAAAAATTCTTTAATTGCATAGTAATTTTTATCATTAAGCCATTTATACAATTTTGTATTGAATTCTTTGGTGCGCAATTTTTTTAAGTCACTTGGTAATTTATTAAATAGTCTAATACACATGCACAAAAAAATCTACTGTATTTGTAGTTGTAGTTTGGTGGAGGCCAGTGTTATCAAGCTGCTTAAAGGCTACTGACTTGGCTTAGCGACTATTATCTAATGGCAACAGCCGGGACCGACATTAACGTGAAGCACAGAGGAGCTCGAGATAATATAAACCCATCTGGGGTCAGGCTACGGGCGACGCTGTTTAACTTGCGTGTTCGATTGACTGACACGCGCAAGGACGCCATCGATCTCCTCAGTCGGATTTTTACTATTGTAAAATATTTACTACAAGAATATGAAGTTTTTGTAGTATTCTAGTATTAAATTGTCGTTTGAGATTGCGTAGAAAGGTACACTAGAGTTACTCCTTCAAAAAAATTTTATCTTGTGACTAAAAAGGATTTATGAGGCTTAATGATTAATATGAACCCTCGGTAAATGTAGGTAGAATTTTCTAATATCTTTTATAACTAAAGTTTCATATTGCGACACGAAGCAAAAAATACGATCTAGAGGAACGTGGCCGCTTTTCTTTAGATTAAATTTTATTATAATACTGAAATACTATAGTTTTTTTTTTATACTACGTTGCGTGGCAGACAAGCGTACGGCCCGCCTGATGTGGAGCGGTTTCCCTAACCATATTAACGCTCGTAATATAAAATATCGCTCGCGCGCCGCCACCCCCGCTGCCAACGCAGCATCTCCTTGCTTTCTGGTGACCTCACTCACTCGCAGGAACACAACAACCCTCAAGGGAATTGTTATTTGGCTGCGGTATTCTGTGAGGTGGAGGTACATTCCCCAGTCGGGTAGCTTACAATTACGCTCCCTATCTCTCTTTTCGTCAGAGCTTCGTTTGTCAGTCAGCAGGGTGTACCGCGTACAGGTGAGGTAAGCCTAGGTTCAAAGATGTTGATGAACCACATACACCCCCATCTCTCCATATAGTAATGGAAAGAAGAGTTCCAGGATGGTTACCGAGAATTAACTCACTGAGCATGACATCAACTGTGCTCATCAGAGTGCGTATTAGAAATTCCATCATTAAACTTTGCATCTTATATGTATTGGTTTAGTAAAGGAAGATTACTTTGCTAAAGGTAAATTGTTTATTACACCTAGATAACCATGGCCTGGCAATCGTTAGCCTAAGAAACCGCAATAGAATCCTCGTCTGGCATATAAGTAAATCAGATAAACCGGTACTGGGTATATAATTATAGCAGATAAACCACATTGCATGACAGTAATCGACGATCGTTCAACATCGTATGTTTGCATTTTCATTGCATCTATCTAATTGGGTTTTTTCCGTGTTTTCATTTGTAAGATTTATAAAATTTCATTGTTATAATTTGCTTATTTTAATATTTAACATCGGTGAAGAATTTAATACACTGACGTCTGATTCCGTTAATTTTTTATTTAATTTTATATATTTGGAACACCAACAGCTGTTCTTCTTCTTCTTAGTCGTACGCTCCTGGCGGAGCGGTCGTGGTCATGGATCGCCTGGCAATTTGGTTGCGGCCTCTGCGAGTCGCCTCCATCTCTCTCTATTTGTGGCATTACGTGTGCATTCAGTGAGGGAACACCTGGTAGCTGATTTAATCAGGTCTGTCCATCTTGTGGGTGATCGGCCTCGCGAACGTTGACCTTCGACTCTTCCCTGTACCATCAAACGTTCCAAAGAGCTTTCGTTGCGGATGATATGTCCAAACATCTTAAGGATTCGCACTTGCACAATCGACGAAAGCCTTTGTTTGATACGAAGCTCTTTCAAGATGGAGATGTTAGTGCGGTGAGCAGTCCATTTAATCCTCAACAAGCGCCTCCAGCACCACATCTCAAGGGCGTCAATCTTTTTACGACACTTTTGATGGATCGTCCATGTTTCAGCTCCATACAGAAAAATAGGAAATATTAAGCTGTTACAACAGCTGTTACAGTTAAATAAATAGCTCAGATTAACATTCCAGAAAGCCAATTAAAGATTTGCCGTGTGGTTTCCGGCAGACTAGAATAGAATCACTCCGTCTCTTCCCGTGGATGTCGTACAAGGCGACTAAGGGACATACGTTATCAAATATCGATCAGGCCTCCCCAACCCGTTTGGCCAGCGTGGGGAGTATAGGCCAAATCCTCCTTCCGTCTAGGACGGACGAGAGAGGGTCGTGCTCCTGTAGTGGAGACTAAAATGGACCTGATGATGATGATGACGATAAATTAAAGATATCCGCTAATAGACTAGATTTATAGAGCTGTGTTACAGAATCTATTGCTAGTAATATCCATCCATATAAGCGTATATTCTATTCCTTTATATTCACTTTCTTTCTTTACACCACTTCTGCTCAAATTTGCCATATAAAACATCCCTCGATCAGTTTCTACTACTGAAAATTGGTCAAAAATTGTTTCGACTAAGCACATTCGTCAAAATCACTTTTGTTACTTCGCTTACTTACTTACACTACGTTGGTTAGGTTAGGTTAAGCTTGTGACCAACGAAAACCGTGCGATGTACCCGAGGTATAACTAACTAGTGAAACCTAGGAACGCCTACATTTCGGGTACTATAACATATTGTTAGAGACAAGCACCGAAGCTGACGTACACGACTGGCGACGACTGCCTCACCCTGTTCGTCAGTGAAAACAATTGCCGAGGACCGATTCGTGTATTGCTTGCCACTTTAGACGTGTCGTGCTGGACGGACGTGCAGCGTTCTCGCTAGTTCGAGTCATCATCATTATCATCATTAGGTCCATTTTAGTTTCCACTACAGGAGCACGACCGTCTCTCGTCCGTCCTAGACGGAAGGAGGATTTGGCCTACACTCCCCACGCTGGCCAGACGGGTTGGGGAGCCCTGATCGATGTGTGATAATGTATTTCCCTTAGTCGCCTTGTACGACATCCACGGGAAGAAACGGAGTGATTCTCTTCTAGTCTGCCGGAAACCACACGGCTAATTTCGTTCGATTCGTGTATTGCGTGCCACTTTAGACGTGTCGTGCTGGAGGGACGTGCTGCGTGCTCGCTAGTTCGAGTCCTCTTGGTTAATTATTTGCATGTGTGTGTGTGTGTATGAATAATCACGGTAACGGCACAGTATAAGTAATAGTTGGTAACGGTTAATTTGGCTCCAAAATTATCAAATTGTATCTGGTAGATATTCTTTTTTTAATATAACCGACTTTGATAACTAAAAAATATGTATATTTTTTTTGTACAGCCTAAACAGCTTGACGGATTTCAACATGAAGTGTCATTCGATTCGTCTCAGCTGTAACAGTGTATATTACTACGTTAGTACTATTACTTATACTGTGATATTACTTCAATATGGCGCCTGCGAAAAAAAAATAGAACTCATAAACAAAAACAAAAATGTTGATACTGTTGATTGTTGGCACTTGGTGGAACATATCATAATGTTATAATAAAACTCTTGTACTGTTCCACTTAATTATATTTAATTTTACCGACCGGTTTCTCCGCAATTGCATAATGCATTTGCGGAGAAACCGGTCGGTAAAATGTAAAGGTAAACAGATGGTATTTGTGTTTCTACAAAACATTTTTATACCGTGCAATCAATAATAAAAATGATCAAAAATAAAAACACTAAAAGGGTATTCTAAAATAATATTTACCCACCTGTGTTGTCACTTAATGGAGATTTACCACTAAATCGGGGTAAATTTTAGTATGTGTTAAAATTTAGTTTTACACGTAGGTATATAATTAAATAATGTCAACCATCATCGTTCTTCTTAATATTAAATTTGATACAGTATATTAAAATTATATATATATGTCGAGATAAATTATCGTAATTTATATTCAAAATAATAAAAAAAATGTATTTTCAGTCGGGTATTTTGTTACGGTTAGCAATTTCTTGTTTGCTGTTTGTTTTTACTACAGAACAAGAACTTTTTCGTTTCTGTTTTTATTGCATTTATTTTAACCTGTTGACTGAATTAAATGGAAGTAGGTTTATCTTAGACGGTTTACTTTTACTAATTGACCTTTACTAACTAATTAGCCTAGGTGAGGTGCACTTTTTTTATACTACGTCGGGTGGCTGACAAGATGCGGCCCGCCTGATGTGAAGCGGTTATCGCAGTCATTTAAACGCTCGCAACATGAAATTTCGCCCTCTGCTGCCAACGCACAATGCTATATCGCACCTCACCACCAAATAGACCGATAAATCGCTTAATGCGCATCTTGACCGCCAGCGTTCTTTTTACGTGACGCGTACGTGACCTGTATGTCGAGTAAATAAACATATGATTGTAGCCGATATATATTGTAACACGAAGAATACGGGTCACACGATTTGCCCAGGCGGTTAGTCCATTGGATAAATACAATCAGTATAAAAAAAAAACTATTAGGTACTATACCATACAATACAATAGGTACTCTTTATTGCGCTAAAAATACAGTAAAGTTTTAATAATAAAAAGTTAAAAAAAAAGTACAAAAGACGGCCTTATCGCTTAGCGATCTCTTCCAGGCAACCTTTGGGTAGAGACCTGAAATATAGGTATACTATAACGTTACTAGACGAAGGGAAAGGGTGCTGCGCATAGCACGCTCCTGGACATCGCCGTGAAACATGAATCGCTCATTTAAATAACCAGGAGTAGCAGGATTGAAAAGAGTAGAGTTAAGAAGAGAAAGGATGTGTAGACACAGAATAATATGTGTAGATTACGGAGAATTAGGTAATGATGTTTCCAGAGGGGCTAGCCAAATGGCAGTTTGCAAAGTTGAAAAGCGTAGCGATCGCTAATTTGAACTGTGGAGCTCATACTAAAGTATTCGAATTGACAAATGTCACGTGATCTATCTAACATTCGTTACGCGACGAATTACATTTGGCTAGGGGGCTAGTGGGACTTGGAGCTCAGTTGGAAAGAGCACTCGACCGGTAATCGAGAGGTTCTGGGTTCAAGACATGATTTTTGACCGTTTTTATAGATAATGGTACGGAACCCTTCGTGCGCGAGTCTGACTCGCACTTGGCCGGTTTTATTGTAAATATTGCCATAGGGCAATATAAACCCTAAAGTTTTGTTATATATTATAGTTAAGTATCTATAATAGATCTAAAAACGCCCTGTGGTCGAAATTCGACCATAATTAATTCAAATTATTACTTTAACAATTAACAAAAGAGTTATTATATGTGTGTATGTATCAAATACATGGTAGTGTGTGTATTTTTTTTTTATAGATTTAATGTAATTTTTTATGCATAATAAAAAAAAAATTAGCATTCTGCACTTCATCTCTATATATTAAACTGCGAAATTTCGTACTCCATCTGCGCAATTTTCGTAAATCAGGGTACTAAGTTTTTGTTTCACGTTTTACCTAATATATAAATAACAAAGAGTATATATAGGGTATGTAAAAACAATGGGTATAGATATAGCCCCTTTCTATAATGCTGAATATCTTTAATGATCGAAGCAGAAGACCCTTAAATAGGCCCCAGGTTGAAACATGATGAAATAATTAAAGCAATAGCAGTAATTTGCTACATCTACATATGTAACTTATCGATGACCATAAATATTGTGTAGAGTAATTTATTAGCGAAGCGCTGGTACTAGGCTAAAATTCACACCATCGCAGTAATTGGGCGTGAGGCAATTAAGTGGAAAATTCCTAAATCGCCGCTTACACCCGAAAATACAGAGGGTTGAAAAGTAATGGAATTTTTTTGTAGGCATAAAAGAGGGTTAAAAATATATTGTAATTTTTTAAGCATGTATGTCAATTACTTAGGTATTAGTAGAATTTTCCTTTGGAACAATTTTGTTAATAGAATTACAAAAATATTTATACTTTAGATACGCTCTACGGTTAACAGATGCGAAAGAGTTTTTTCAAGCATTTTTTATTAAGTAATAATAATAATAAATCTTTATTTTTACAAGATATGGTATATAGAGGTGATACAGTTGTGTTATAAGTACTCACATCTCGCCAATTAGGTTAAATTAACTTGACCAACAACAGTGTTTTTTTTTCTCAAGTAGTGCTTGAATATGATAAAAGTTTTTTTCATTAAGCCATTTATACAGTAACTTTTTAAATTGATTACTATTTAACTTTTTGATCTCCTCAGGGATCTTATTATATATGAAGTCACAATTTATTAAATGTTTAAATTAAAGTTTAAATTTAATTAAAGTTTAATTTATTTGTATTACAAAAAATGACTGAGTCTATTATGGTTGTGTTGTATAATGTAATAAACGCTTTAACCGAAACATATACTAAGCAGATACGCGATATATTTAGAGCGAGACACTGAACTCTGCTTTATGTGTCGCTTTTCTTCCTTCAACGGCGTTTTTGAAGGATTCCAAGTTTTATATGAAGCAAAATGTGTATTTCCCTAAAAATGGTGTCATATTAAACTTACCTAAAGGTCCACCAGATGTCGAAGCACATGACATTCAGCCAGAAGAATGCAGACTCGAAGGAAAAGTAGATGACGAATGCTGAAATAAAAAATATATATAATTTTTTTTTTTTTTTTTTTTTTTTTTTAATTACCATTTATACAAATTATTTTACATTGATTTCTCATTCACAAAGATCCACAGAGGTTCAGAATAGGAATGAGTGTTCGACGATCATTCACACACATATTTCTTACAAATAAATACGCTATCGGGTAATTAATACATTTCCTAAAGCAAAAGAAGGTGGCTAGATCACACAAGAAACAAGTCTACCCTAATTTTATTAATTCGTAGCCGACCACAGCGAGCGCTGTACGACCGCAGCTAACTTCACAGTCAGGCAAATACAGGCTGTTATAATTTAACTAATAAGTGCTGTTTAAGTTTACGTTTTAAATTTGTTGGTGTAATATGTTTTTTAACCTCAATATCTAGGTCGTTAATTAATCGCGGAATTAAATATGAGTTAGATCGTTGACCGTATGTATTATTTATTTTAGGTATTCTAAGTGTATTTTTTGTTATTTGTCTGGTAACTGTTTTATGTTCTATCGATTTTTGAAATTCCTTATTAAAAAAGTGTTCCTTCAGTACGCTATAGTTGACCTGAACATGGATGGGAAGTGTCTTACAGATTTTGAATAGCATGTCATAGTTTTTGTCACAGCTACGTTTTAAATTAGGAGTTACAATATGTTTTAGGATTCTTATTTGCAGTTGATGGATGCTGTTGAGGTAGGTGCGATAGGTGCGCCCGTAACTACTAAGCCCATAAGATATTATCGAGTCAGCAAAAGCATTGTAGATAACTAATCGCGTTTTATACGGTATGCGCTTTTTTATAACTAATATATTAGCTAAAAACGCTCTTAGCTTGCCACATACCCGTTCAATATGGGGTTGCCAGTTAAGGTGACTGTCTATTACGAGACCTAGGTAGGTGTAGCTGTCTACTATTTCGATGGGCTGGCAGTCGTTCGTACAGTTGCTATTGGGTTGGCTATGCAAGCAAGCGTGACTGTGGCATACTAGGTTCGCCTGTAGACTGTCTCTTTTATAAGGCGAGCTTATGTGAACCAGTTTTGTTTTTTTTTTTGCGTTTAGCACTAACCCCGTGTCGTGACACCATTTGGAGACATTTTCAAAGTCAATTTGAAGTTTTTGTAGTGCAGTATCTGCAATGTCGTCTGCTATGATTAGGCACGTGTCATCTGCAAACTGATAGGAGGAGCAGTGTGTCAATATTTTATTGATGTCATTGACGTAGGCCAGAAAGTGCACGGGCCCCAATACTGAGCCCTGCGCCGTACCTTCGGTTACTCGCACCTGCTCACTTAAGCAATTATCTATCTTAACGCAATAAGATCTGTTTTGTAGATAGTCTTCGCACCATTCCAGTAGAGGTCCCTGTACTCCAGTATTTTTCAAGCTCTCAGAAATTCGTTTGTGATTTAATGTATCAAATGCGCGGGAGAAATCAATAAACAATGCAAGAACCTGTTTCTTATTATTTAAATTGCTATTAACATAGTCTGTAAATTGGGAGAGGAGGGATGTTGTATTTTTCCCTGGTTGAAATCCGTATTGATTTTTGTTAATAATGTCGTTATCTTTATAGTAATTATGCATCTGATCACACAAGTATTTTTCTACAACTTTATCAAGAGTAGACAACAGCGTAATTGGACGATAGTTACCGACATCATCATGCTTCCCATTTTTATAGACTGGTCGAACAAATAAATACAGCGATCAAAATATGATAATAAACACCGAATATATTTTAGAGGCATCGAAATATTAAAAATCACAGTACAGAAAGACTTAACCAGGGCAAGCTGCAAAATATTATCAATTACTTTTTTTTACGTTTTCTCCAATATTTTCTGCATGGTTCCGCGGTTAAGAAAATATTTTGACAAAAATCTCATCATTCAAAAGACTTGTCATCGCGTGTGTTATACATAAATAAATAAATGATTCATAACTAACTTCCACACGGGGTTTTACCCACGTTTACTTTTATTTTTAATAAAAAAGTATCCTATGTCTTTTCTAATACCTTTGAGAATATGTGTACAAAATTTCATGATGATCGGTTGAGTAGTTTCGTCGTGAGAGAGTAACAAAGAAACTCACACTTACATTTATAATATTAATAGGGATGTTCCATTTTTCATACATAAATGCGGTTCATTAACATATATAATTCCATTATTTTCACGTTGTTTGTAATTCCCCGACTAGTTATATAATTTTGATCGATCAGTGAGCATATCTATATATATAAAAATTAATGCCAATTTTCGTTGTAATTTTATAACTCAAAAACGGGCTCACCTATCCAAACCAAATGTTTAGGCATTGTTTGAACTATTTAGTAGATGGTTTATGTAAAGTTTGCACAAAATCGGTAGAGCGGTTCTTCATTTATCACATTTTTTGTAACAAATGAATTCAATATATGGCGGATCATTTTGTTAATGGGGATTTTGTTGTCAAATTGAAACTTTTTTCAGTGTTGACAGTACAAGCATGTTGTTATGTCATTCATGCGGTCATTTCATTTTGGACGTGCTTCGACTTTATGTTGCCTGTTCCCGAGCCGTTTGTTTATTAATGCTCAAAATGGGAAAAAAAAAATTGTTTATCCAAATGTTTTGGATCAAGTTTTAAAATAGCTAGCAGTTAATAAAATATTTTTTTGTTTGAGTAAATAAATTTGATGTTCCAATTAATTTTTTTTAGTATTTCACGTTATACGTAGCGAAGCATGTACCGGGCCGCTAGTATAACATAAATTATAAAAAAATAATGAAAAAATGGCAGGCAATTACTTAGTTACGCATGTTAGGTTATCCGGATAAAAAATATGCAGATTAACGTTATGCCACATTAAATCCATTAAAAATATCTAACAGTTCATCCATTGGACGACAGTATCAACCCATAATCATCCCACTGTTCGGATTCGTATCTCCCCTCAATCGAAGGAATTTACAGCATACTCCACCACGCTGCTCAACTGGGGTGTGCCGGAGGCCAGTGTTTTCAAGCCGCCCAATTGCCACTGACTTGGCTTAACGATGTCATCTAATGACAACAGCCAGGACCGACGGTTTAACGAGCGCTCCGAAGCACGGAGGTGCTCGAGATAAATAAACCTATTAATAGACAGGCTACGGTCGACGTTGCTTAACTTGCGTGACCGATTAGACTGACACGCGCAACGATGCCATCGAGCTCGTACCCGACGTATTACATGGTAATTCTGGTGCTGCAACAGTTTCATCTCTGAGATTTATTTGCCTAGGGTTGCCATCTGTCCGAGTTTCCCCCGATTTGTACTAGTTTGGAGGGCGTCCGGGGAGCGTCCGGGCTAGGTTTCATTTGTAGTCCAGGATTAAAAGTTTTAAATTACTACAACCTGCTCTATGCTGCGAATAACCGTCTTGTCACAGAACAAAAAAATTGTACTAGTACCACACCCCGGTCACTCCATACAAATGTCGCGTCGTTTACTACTACCACAGTATAAGTAATAGTACTTCGTACAGTATGGACAGTCCCTGCCGCTCTCTCGTGTCGACCTCACCTTCCCTCTGAGACAAATCTGGAACAGTTTGTATGGCGCCGCACGCACACACGATCATTCTCGCTTTGTACAGACGTCATTATTTATGTAATAGTGAACGATGCGTCATTTGTATGGAGTGGCCGGGGTGTGCTACTACGTAACAATGACGTCTGTACAGAGCGTGAATGAGCGCGTGTGCGTGCGGCGCCATACATACTGTTCCAGATTTGTCTCAGAGGGGAAGTGAGGTCGACACGAGAGAGCGGCAGGGAATGGCCATACTGTACGTAGTACTATTACTTATACTGTGCTAGTATGTACTAAAAAACAGTGATGACATGTCCGGGTTTTAAGATTCGAAATCCGGAGTTTTTACGTTTCTTGTCCTAATTGCTAGCCTTTAGAGATAATATATTTTCCGGACGGATTTAATTAAAATATAAAATATTTAAGTAATTAGTTAAAACAGACTGATTGATCCAGAGTGATCGTGCAACTGAAGATATTTTCATAGATTTATTTCAGAAACATGTTATTGACGATTTTCTCTTTGGAGACAGTGCCATCTGTTTGACACATATCAGAGAGATTCCTCTCAAAATAAACTTTATTTTTAACCTACACGTATCTGCTTTGGTTCACGTATTTAACGGATGATATCAATAGAGGTTATGATCGAGTTTATGTGGACTTGAACATGTGTATTGCAATGTAGCTATTTTGATTACAAATAGCAGAATTAACAATGGAATATAAATCATCTACATTGTCTTGTATTACATTTCAATACGGAAGTTTGTATGAAAGTCGTTTGTTTTTGAAATATGAGATTTGAAATTTAACATGTATGCTATATGAAGATGGTGTGGAGGTGTATGAGGAAATTTAACATGTATGCTCTATGGAGATGGTGTGGAGGTGTATGTAGGTAATAATGTATCTTTAGAAATCAACCCCTTTTTTGGGTTAAAACGGTGGTTGGAAGTTTGTATGAAAAGTCCTATGTTTTTGTAACTCCACGCGTACGAAGTCGCGGGCGGCCGCTAGTGTTATAATAAAGAACTTGTACTGTTACCTTGATAATGCCTTAGTGGCGAAACCGGTCGTCAAAATTAAATATTTTAATAGAATAATACAAGTGCTTTATTATAACAATATGATAATACCATGTTCCACCAAATGTCAACAATCAACAGTATCAACTTTGTACGTAGTAACTTTTACTTTGCCTTTTTGGCGCCATCTATTTGGTTTCATTTTAAAGTTAGTGATTGGAAATTAAACTAGAAAAAACACAATAGAAAAAATAAAAATTTTGACATTCGCTGTCATTTATTGTCTGTACCTTTCATCAGAAACTGCTGGTTCAAATTGAAAAAATATTTTATTTATTTTTTATTCTACGTCGGGTGGCAGACAATTATACGGCCCGCCTGGTATGAAGCGAAAATATCGCTCGCGTGCTGCCATCGCCGCTGTCAAAACAGCAACTCCTTCATCACAGGAACATAACAACTCTCAACAGAATTTGGCTGCGGTATTCTGTGACTTATACAAGTAGTACCCCAGTTGGGCAGCTTACAAACACGCTGTACCCTACCTCTGTTTTGCCTGTGCCAATTTTTTTACCTATGTTACCGTAAATCATCTTGTTTGCATTTTTTACATAAATCTAAAAATTCGTCAGTTGGGTGATAGGTACTTTTTTCTCTCAACGCAACAACAAGTTGTGACGAAGGGAATCAAAAGTACCCACGGCACAACCAGTTGAGCATAGTAGCTGTGCCGTGGGTCTGGAAGATCGTTCCAGACCCACGGCACAACTACTCCTTTCCTGTGTTACATTTTAAATGTAGGTTAAGTGATGAAATTTAAACATTCATAATTGTCTTTGTGATAATAATTGCATTTTATAATAATTTAGTTTTTGTAATTGTTTGCGAACTATTATTTTTATTCAGCGGCCATACACCTTAACATTTGTATGGGTCCTAAAATCTACAACCGAATATTACAGCGGTAGGCTATAAAAGAGTGTCAATTTTAAAACAAAATTAAAACAGTTTCTTTTGGATAAAGCATAATATTATGATGTACAGGTATTTCTGAATGATAAAAACTTATAGATATCTGAGATACTGTTTGATTCGTTTGTGAATTAGTTACTATGAACACTATATGTAATTATTCTTCTATATAATAAATGTCAATGAATATTATTTGTACGCTTAGCAGCAGGGCATAGTGGTACTGGTGCACACTTTGTGAGTGTGTTTGCTTGTTCCGTGAATAAAGAATATATGTATTTAATTTTACATTATTATTATTATTATTTTATACTACGTCGGGTGGCAGACAAGCATACGGCCCGCCTGATGTGATGCGGTTACGCGCGCCGCCACCCCCGCTACCATCGCAGCATCTCCTTCCTATCTGGTGACCTCACTCTCTCGCAGGAACACAACAGCCCTCAAGGGCATCGTTATTTGGCTGCGGTATTCTGTGAGGTGGAGGTACATTCCCCAGTCGGGTAACTTACAAGTACGCTCCCTACCTCTCTTTTCGCCAGAGCTTCGTTTGCCAGTCAGCAGGGTGCACCGCGTGCAGGTGAAGTTGGCTTTGGTTCAAAGATGTTGATGAACCTCTTACATCCCAAAAAATTTGAGGTTGCCGTTATTTTTGTTAAAGTCACAACTCACTCTGTATGGATCTGTATGTTTTATATAATATTTAAAATTCTAATCTCTATAATACTCTAATTCTTCTTTTTCTGAAAATAGTATAAATCTGTGTGTAACACTGTAAAATCAAGATTTTCACCTTGACATAATAAACAAGGCAAGAAAACTGTTTAAATAGCAACAAGACACAAATTGATAATATTTTATGCTGCTGAATTTGGATTGTCGCCAAATCAAATCGAATTTTTCTATCTTTTTAACCGACTTCAAAAAAGGAGGAGGTTCTTAATTCGACTGAATATTTTTTTTGTATGTATGTTATTCGATATCTTTGCGAATTGTGCACCGATTTTCATAATTCTTTTTTAATTTGAAAGGGTTCATACCCTTGCAAGGTGGTCCCATATTCACCAAGTCAGGATCTGATGATGGGATGCCAGGGAAATCAAGGGAAACCATTTTATTAGCATGTATGGTCAAATTCATTTTTTTTTATTTGAAAGGATAATTGCGAGGTGGTTCCATATTCACCAAGTCAGGTCTGATGATGGGATCCCAGAAAAATCGAGGGAAACCCTTAAATTTGCCCTATGGTAGCCGGCAGAATAAAATTGTGCCACTCCATTGCTCTGCGTTGGATGTCGTACAAGGCGACTAAGGAATCTTGTGTCACGCGATAACTTTTCTCCCGGAAGACGGGCAGCAGCGTCTGCCGGGGTATTCCACCAATAATAAGCTGTGCTCGCCAACTGAAGTCGGTTTCAATTTTTTTTTTTAATCAAGTTTATTTGTGCTACTACTTAGGTTCCTGGGTTTATATGTATATGAGATTATAAATAAATAAATATTCCTGTGCCAATTACACACGGCCATCTAGTTCCAAACTAAGCAAAGCGTGTACTATGGATACTAGTTATCTGATATAATACTTAGGTACTTAAATACATTTTTTTTTGTAAATACATACGTTATAATACATAGACAACACCCAGACCAAGATTATGTTATTGTTGTTGTTGTAAAATCTTTATTGTACAAAAGATAATAACATACATGACAATAGAATAGTTATGTACAATGGAGGACTCTTTCAGTCAACCATTCCAGACTTGAAGGTAAACATATATGTATTGGCAGAAACATAGGTACGATTACAAACCTGCCGAGACCTGCTCATAGGTATATTGTTCCATTGATACCTATACCCCAGAGCAGGTCACGGCGGGCGTACACCATGACATTAAAATTCTCTAAGGGGCCTCTTTGCATTGGATCCATGGGTACGATATGATTACTTATTGAATACATGGTGATAAAATAGTAATAAATAAAATTAAAGGATTAGAAGGGACTAATTATGTTAAATCTTTTAGTTCTTAAGTTTATTAAATTGTCGGGACAAATAATATAGGTAATGAGTTTTTTTATTTTTTCTGTGTATTTTATTATAATTTTACTTTTTAATGTATATGTTATATTACTTTTATTCATTGTTAATTTTAACAAAATTTCCGTCAGTTCATTAAATGATGTTTGGAAACCAACAGAAAAAAAAAGTAATATAGATTTCAAATATAGTCTACTAACTTTAGGCGCTGTAGAAAACAGAATGGCGACGAACAAAAGTGCAGCCGTGTCATTATAACTTATTTACTAAACATATAATGCTAGTTTATGGAATGAAGGCAGTACATTCTTAGCCAATAAATAAAATTATTTATTATATTATTATAAGTTCATCTATGTCCTGAACAAATGATATTTACTTGTACAAAATTATATTATATGTATAAAAATTAATCCCTATTTCTAAGTCAGAAGCACAGAGTTTTCGATCGATTAATATAACGTGCTTGTATTAAAAAAATGCGATGAATTTTGTAAAAATTATTAATATTATTAGAAACTAATTTTTATATTCCATTTTCAATTGTATTTTCATGCCAAAATAAATATTTAATTATTATCTTGTAATTGCTGAAAATTGAAGTCAACCATTTCGTTTATTGTAAAAAAGGTCCCTTTCAATACACGGAAACATTTAGTACCTACATATTTTGTCGAGTTATTAGTTTTCAAATAATCTAAGTATAAAACTAATGAAAATAATAAGTTCACTTGTACTCATTCACCGAAGTAAATTTATTTTTACCAACCGGTTTTGCTTTTACAGCATTATCAAGGTATCTAGATGGTATTCTCGTTTCTCGTTAAAGTCATTTATTTATAGAATTCGGACCGTCTGATGTTATAAACGACACGCAAATTGTGCAGATAGAGCTGAGTGGCAATTCGCGTAGTAATTAAAATGTAGTCAAAAATGTCACATTTGGTATTCTCGTATGTACTGGTATCTCGTATTTAAAGTATGAATAGATCGATATATGAGAAAAATTAAACAAACTAAGAATGGTACGCCGGTCACACTAAGAATTTATATTAATTAATGAAAGAAATCAATTATATGTAAGTATAATATGATAAGAAATATTTTTTCAGTAAATTCGATGTGAAATAATTAAGAGAATACAGAAACAAACAAACATGTTCACAAACAGAAATGTGTGTCATATGCGGGGATCGAACCCGCAGCACTTTGCGCCACGGTAGCAATCGCTAAAATCGTTCAACCACGGGGCTTGTCGGAAATAAACTCTATAAGCATATAAATTCGAAAACAAGGGAGTTGGTTGTACGGAGGTGTTTTTTTTTAATTAGCAAATATTTCACTTAGCAGTAGACTGAATAATGGTCCGATAAAACTATTTTTAGATTAAAGAAAACAATATCCAGGGACCTATTAACAAAATAAAACCAACGGTACACTTTAAATTAATTAGTTAAAGTGATACATTGCTGAACGAAATATTCCCTAATGATGATACCTATTACTTCATGGGAAAACGCGTGCTTCTTCTGGTTTTTTCCTTATAAAAATAAATGACTCATTTTTTAAAAAACCATCTGGCATTTCGAAATGAGTGCATAAACTAACCTATATAGGAAACTAGCTTCCAACCGCTGCTTCGCCCGCGTTTATTTTATACCTTTGAGAATATGTGTATAAAGTTTAATGATGATCGGTTGACTAGTTTCGGCGTCAGAGAGAAACAAATAAACCACATTCACATTTATACTATTATATTGGGAATAGTAGGGATTTAGACGAACTCCTCTGTCACATATGCCTATAAAATAAAAATCTCTGTATAAAAAAGGGTCATTTTGAGATATTTTTTTCTGTTAACATTTTGTATAACGGCAACAGAATAAGCTCTTTACATGAAGTACCAGGTAGTCAAAAAGTACATTTGTATGTTTTGTAATTGCTGAGCTCCCTGAGATCCCTGGCTTCAAATGAAATGAAATGAAATTATTTACTTACTCTGTCATTGGGCCCTTTAAATCAGTTGTTTGGATGCTGCTGTTTTTAAAAAAAATATTTTCCTAACGAATTGCTAAAAGTACCTATTTGCGGATTATTGCGGATATTAATTTCGCGATTTATTATTTGTTTGTAATTTTATTATACGTTATTTTACTACCTTTAGTTACCGGGAAATAGAATGCTTATTCATACCAATGAATAAGCATTCTATTCAGTTATTGAATCGCAATAAGAGATGGTGGTAAGGGGGCTGAACAGAGTAAATAAGACGTCTCTGAGAATTAGTGTTCTCTTATTGATCCTTATTAACTTGTGTTAGCTATTATTAAATTTAAAGCATATTTTATAATTATTTTGTATGTATTTATGCGTATGATTGCCACAAAGTCATGATTTCACATTGTATAAAAGATTTGATTTGATTTACACGTTTGTAATTTGTTGCGCCAGTATACCACTCACGATGAAGCACGACAGTTTGAAGAGTGGTGGAGGAGGCAGGCGTCAACCTCATTCCAAGCGAGGCAAGCATCAGGCATTCGATACCGAGCGCTCGTACAGACAACACGTGTGAAATAAACGATCTCAACTGTCAGAATTAAATTAAGTATTACAGTTAGGGTACTCCTTGGAATAAAGTGAACATCAAGCAACAGCAAGAGTTTCTTTACTTTGAACAATCGTTTATACTCGTACCTGTCGGCAGGGTTCACCATATGCAGATGGGACGAGCTTAAGCTCTAAAAATTGGAGTGAGCCCCTTTCTCCTCATCATATTGTAGGCGATGCCTTGCCTTAATCTCAGTGATCATGGACGATAATTAAAACTACCTACGACATTGCTTAACATCGTTTATTTATTTATTACTTTTAAAATAATTATGGTTTTTAGTGCACAATAGAACTGTGAGACGTCCTCACTGCTAGGCGTGGGTTCCTCGAATGGCTTTCGCAGCCATGCATAATTCTTTAGTCCTTTAGTCCATTAACTCCTTTCCTACCTCACCATGCCCAACTGTCACCTTATTGGCCAGTTATGACGCGCGGCCGATGAGAAGTAAAGGGTGCTTAGTCCAAGTTTTCTATATGATCGATTTCGAAAACGTTAACTTGATTTAGTATGCTATTCGCTCTATAACGACTGTTTGTCGGTAGATGGCGCTATGTCAATTTCATACAAAATGAAATTAACTTTGTTGATAACGAATACGTAAAAAACTGGCACTCAGCATGATGAAGGTATTTAATGCTAATACCTACTCTTTAAAATTTTTAAGACAAATTGCAAATTGATGTACCTATTTAAATCATCACTAACATGGTATTCAAATTACGAATTTACAACAATATATTGTTAAAAATGGGTGTGTAATATATGTATGTTATAATAACATTTTTTTTATATACTACGTCGGGTGGCAGACAAGCATACGGCCCGCCTGATGTGAAGCGGTTATTTAACGCTCGCAACATAAAATATCGCTCGTGCGCCATCATGACATGGCAATTTGTTATTTGGCTAACATATGTTAAAATATTCAATTCATAAATAATTTCTTTCGTTGTAATTCTAAATAGGTACATTGCTATCTTGCAATGGACCAAAAAGCTCGTCGAATATAATTATATTGTCTACTATTACATAATATTATATTACGCACCCGTTGGAAACACAAATCTCTGTTCATGCAACTATTACGACTGTTTATTTTATTGTTTTCGGCGCCAAAATGTCCCGACCATTTATTAGTGTTACATACTTACTTAATCTGGGAAAACCTATCAATAAAATTAATGTTTCACATGTGGTGACGGGAAGCGATGCCATTTGTGCGATATAGTCGCCATCTGCTGGGTATTTGTTGTGTAAAATGGTGTATTCAAATCAAAGTTAGAATTTGTGTGTTGCGGAGTGACTCAATGAGATCAGATGATGTTTTTCTATACTACATCGGGTGGTAAAGTATATACGGCCCGCCTGTTGTGAAGCAGTTACTGACACTTGCAACGTGAAATATCGCTTGGGCGCTGCCACCCCCGCTGCGAACGCAGCAACTCCTTCCTTCCTGGTGATCTCACTCACTCGCAAAAACACAACAACCCTCAAGGGAATTGTAATTTGGCTGCGGTATTCTGTGAGGTGGAGGTACTTCCTCAATCGAGCAGGTTACAAAATATGCTATACTCTCGCGAAATGAGAGGTAGAGTATAGATTTTTTTTCAAGCTGATCGACTGATGAAGTACCCACAGAATAACGCAGCCAAATAACAATTCCCTTGAGGGTTGCTATATGTTTCTGCGAGTGAGTGAGATGACCAGAAAGAAAGGAAGGAAGTAAGGAGTATAGGATGGCAACGGATCGGCGACCCCTTGGTGTTGCTGATCTCCATGGGCGGTGATGATAGCTTTCCATCAGGTGATCTGTATGCTCGTTTGCCCCCCTCTCATATAAAAAAAATCGGGTTACACGCGTAGGAAGTCGCCATAGGCAGTTAGTTTGCAGTAAAACTTCAACAAGCGCCGTCATCTAGTGTCATCATATTTTTTTATCCATTGTATGTACAAAACAGGAAACACGCAAGTATATAATTTTCACATTGACTTTACAATAAGCCGTTATAGTTCTTAACGCTATAGAAATAGCGTTTGTAATAAAGATTTAATTATTTTATACCTCATGAATAGGTGAGAATGTGACAAGGCAATTAACTGAAACAAGTTAATTGCCCGTTTATTAAACCTTTATAGTCATTTCCTTTGAAAAATGCAATGGTACTATATCATCTATACTAATATTATAAAGCTGAGTTTGTTTGTTTGTTTGAACGTGCAAATTTCAGGAACTATTTTCAGAAAATATTTTAGTGTTCGATAGCCTATATTTCAAGGAAGGCTATAGGCTATATGATATTAGAGATATAGATGAAATTGCTCCTCTTTAAAAGTTCTAAAAAAAAGTCCGCGACAGCATATGTCTATCTTATAAGATTGAATCACTATAACCTTTTTTTATGGTAATAAAATTTGTTTGCAATAAAATTAATGCATTATTTGCAAACAAATAGTTTCTTTTCCGAAATAACTAATATCATAAATGTGAATATGAGTTTGTTTGTTACGCTTTCACGTCGAAACTACTCAACCGACCATCATGCAACTTTGTACACATATCCTCAAAGGTATTTGGGAAGGACAAAGGATAGGAACATAAAAGTTAAATTTAACCAGTCCTAAGTAAACAATTATTACATTTTATTACATTAATCGGATTTAAAACCATCCAATACGTAGACAGGGTATTCATTGATATAATACCTACCTTAACATCGGCCAAGCTTATATAAAATCCATCGGAGCGAATCGCGTACAGTAACTTGCTTTTTTTTTATTTATACTACGTTGGATGGCAGACAAGCATACGGCATGCCTGATGTGCAGCGGTGACCGAAGTCATATTAATGCTAGCGACATGAAATATTGTACGCGCGCCAGCGCAGCAGCTCCTTCCTTCCTGTTGACCTCACTCGCTCTAAGGAACACAACAACCCTCAAAGGAATTTTATTTGGCTGCAATATTCTGTGAGGTCGAGGTACATCCAGTACAATTACGCTAACCCTACCTCTTTTACGCCTGATCCTCGTTAGTCAATTGGTCCACGTGGTCACGGAGGTTGGCTTTGAATCAAAGATGGTGGGAAGCTACTAACACCCCAGTCATAAGAACACTAGCTTGTGACTTCGTTACGCGCGTATCCCTGTATCCCGTGCGATTTTTCTAAAATCCGTTCTTATCGGATGCCTACGTCAGGAGTTCCCAAACAGTGCGCCGCGGTGGCGCGCCATAGAAAGCAAAGAGGGACGCCGTGAGGCGCTTCTCTTTAAGTACTGTCCTCCAGAAAACTAAACTATTTCGTCTAGCTAGTTAAGGCGCCGAGATAAAATACTAATCCTGTCAATGCGCCGTGGGCTGAAAAGGTTTGGGAACCCCTGGTGTACGTCATAATAGCTATCTATCGTGCTTTGAACAGTGCGTTAATATGTAGATTTGAGTACAGACATCGCGAGGAAAGTACATCTTGTAAAAATACTCTGTACCCGTATTAAATGGTGGGCACGTAACTGCATTCTAAGTTTATAGAATTTACCAGACAACTAACATAACTGGACGTTCTAACTGTCCTACTTATTAGGGATTCCCCAGAATGAAGATTGTAGTTACATTTCAATTTACTCAAGCGGATTATTGGTATGCCGCCGGCCGGTTTGTGAAAGTACGAATATGATATGTAAGAACACGTTACGTGTGTGTGTGTATTTATATTATTTTGGACAAAATTATGATTTTACATATTGACCAAAGTGCTTAGTGAGTGTTTTTTGGTCACATTCGAACGTCTTAACGTTCACAAGCCGACCAAATAGAGAAAATGTTTCATATTGTGGATTTTCAAAGCTCAAGTTCGGCCGCATATGGAGTACTGTTGTCATCTATGGGCGGGAGCGCCTAGATACCAGCTTGCACCTTGTGACTCGATTCAGAGGCGTGCTGTGAGGATTGTCGATGATCCCAAACTGACAGACGGTTTAGAACCTTTAAGTCTGAGGAGAGATTTTGAGTCCCTCTGTGTGTTCTACCGATTGTACAATGGGGTGTGTTCAGAGGAGTTGTTTGACATGATGCCCACGGCCTCCTTCTACAGTCGCACCGCTCGCCATCGACAGGGAATTCATCCTCACACATTGGAGCCCAAGTGGTCGCGTACCGTGCGGTTCCAGAGAAGTTTTCTCCCGCGTACGGTCAAGCTGTGGAATGAACAGCCTGTCGAGGTTTTCGCAGGAGACTACAGCAGGGGTTCTTCAAAAAGGGCGTGAAAAGGTTTTTACAGGGTCGGCAACGCGCGTGTGATGCCCCTGGTATTACAGGCGTTCATAGGCTACGGTAACTGCTTTCCATCAGGCGGGCCGTATGCTTGTTTGCCACTCCAGTGGAATAAAAAAAAAACCAGACGCGTGATACATATCAAAATTAGCCGGGTTGCTCACTTCAAAATGTGAGCCAGTAAGCCACAGAGTTGTTCTCTATTTGGTCGGTTTGTTTACGTTGATATGATCAAACAAAAAACTCAAACAGAAATCTAATGACAACAGCCAACTGCTTAACGTGCCCAAGCGCGAATAAACTCACCAATCGACAGGGTACTGGCGACGTTGCTTAACTTGCATTAAACTCACGACAACGTTATTGAGCTCCTCGTGACCATAAAATGATATGAATTATGTACCTTCATTATAATAGAGACAATAAAATTGTACATGATTCAGTTTCTTGTTCAGACTGTTGTGTAAGAATGAGATAAGGAAGCAGTACATTTTTTTCGGTTTGATATGTAGGGACGTCTCCATAATATAACCATAGGTGAAAGAATTACTTCGATAGCACAAAAATCTCTCGAGATATGTTAATTTGAAAATCACAATTTTTAGACTGCCCCAAAACGCTTCATACAAAAGACTACCGAGTTATGACGTCACAGGTTTGTATTTTGTATCAGTCAATCAGAAATTTGTACGATAGCTAGGTATGTTAAATATTACGTTTATGTAATTAGTATCATAATAAAAGTTATAGCATTTTTTATTGCTTCTCCAATGGAAATATTATTTTTTAATAATTTCATACTTTTAAAATGGACTTTCCCGCCAAACTTTGATCGACGGTAAAAAAAATCTGACTGAAGATATTAGAATGAAAGTTTGCAGATCTTTATAGTTTTGTGTATTTTACGATATTGTTAAATAATTTATACAATTTTTAAACATTGGAAAATAGCCTGTTGTTTGTAAATAAATGTAGGACGCTGCTCAACTGCGGGTTGGCGGTAAATAAATGTATTATTTACCGCCAACCCGCAGTTGAGCAGCGTGGTGGACTACGCTCTAAACTCCTTCGATTGAGGGGAGACCCGTATCCCAATGATTATGGGTTGATATCGAAATGAATGTATATTGCTGCTTTGGTCATGGTGATACATGCCACAGCAGCTGGAGCAGAGACGACCAAAGCAGCCACGGCAGTCGCATGCACCTACTAATGGTAGTGGGTGGGTGCCGGCCGGCAGTAGTATGCATGAACTAATTGGTGGCGGAAGCACGCAAAGTAGTGTAGATCAAATTGCCTGTAAATTTGACTTTCGCAACATAACACCTGAATCAATTAACTATTCTCTCTTTGTTAGTTATTGGTGCACTTAAGTCGGCAAGTAATATTGAAAAACACATTTCTTTCTTAAAGTAATGCATATAATCTCTGTTATTTTTATTTACATTTCTCTAAGTACCTCTAGGAACTTGTCAAATTGTCAACCACAGTAATTTTATCTCAGAATACCTACATATATGATTTTTTGAGAATTTAACGATAACTGAGTATTTGAAATGGACGACAACTAAAACTTCCTTTTCTACTCTAATATTTCTGATCTCGATTATAGAACACTTCTTAATAATAAATCATTGAATGAAGTTGTAAAATAAATAATAATTAATATTGTCAGACAAATTACACAGCGCCATCTAGCCCCAAAGTAAACTAAGCTTGTGTTATGGGTACTAGACAACTCATAAACATACGTAAATACATTTTTTTTTTGTAAATACATACTTATGATACATAGAAAACACCCAGACTACGACAAACAGACATGTTCATGCACACAAATGTTTGTCCTGTGTGGGAATTGAACCCACGAGCGTTGGTGTCGAAGCCGCGTCATTGACCGCTACGCCACCGAGCTCGTCGTAAAAGGAACTAGGAGGACCTGTACTATCAGCGTGCTTTATATCAATTGCGCAATCGGCGCATAATTGCAAAGCCGCATGTATATTGCACAACTGTAAAGCGGATGACTGTGGAAATCTATGAGGGAGACTTACATATACTCAGCAGTGGTCGTCATTTAGCTGAAAATATTTTTTTTATATCAGAGGGGGGAAAACGAGCATGTGGGTCACCTGATGGAAAGCAATCACCACCGCTCATGGAGATCAGCAACACCAAGGGGTAGCCGATCCGTTGCCAGCCTATACTCCTTCCTTTCTTTCTTTTGGGTGACCTCACTCGCAGGAACACAACGACCTTCAAGAAAATGTTATTTGGCTGCAGCATTCAGTGAGATGGAGGTCCTTCCCTCTTTTTTCGTCGGAGCCTCGTTTGTCAGTCAGCAAAGTGCACCGCGTGCAGGTGAGGTAGGCTTAAATTGGTTGGTTGGTAAATGATGATGATACTTACTCATAGTCAGGCAATAGTCCCTGGTTATCTTCCCGGCCATGAGCAGGACCTGCATAGTCGCCATGAAGACAAACGCCACGAACAGGCATAGCAGGTACGATACTAGGACCCTGCCGTGGAGGTTTCTAAGCTCCGGCAGCCACGCATACACCGCACAGGTGCCCAGGATGAATACGCATGAGATGAACATACCTGGCAGAAAAAAAACGAAAGTAAGTATACAGTGTTATAAAAATTACGGGCATATTTTAGGTCTTCTTGAATCGCGTGTAGTACACAAGATTAAAATAAATTCCTGTTTATTAAAAAAAATATATTAATTTATTTTTTAAAGTTTATATTGATTTAAAAATGTTGACTGACATTGCAGGATTTGACGAGCTCGGTGGTCGAATGGTTAGCAATGACTACTTTGACTCCGAGGTCGCGGGTTCGATTCCCGCACAAGACAAACATTTGTGTGCATGAACATGTCTGTTTGTCTTGGTCTGGGTGTTTTCTATGTATTATAAATATGTATTTACAAAAAAAAATGTATAAGTACATTTATCAGTCGTCTAGTACCCATAACACAAGCTTTGTGCTTAATTTGGGACTAGATGGCGTTGTGTAAATTGTCCAGAAATATTTATTTATTATTTATTGCAGAAATTTCACACAATAATATAATAATAAATATAATGTAAATGTAATATTATTAAAACGTAGTACATAAGTATCCTTTACAAATAAAATGTAAGTCAGTTACTTGAATAAATAAATTTTATTATAATTATTCATTTATTTAAAAAAATCACATTTTTTTACATTTTTAAATGTTATTAACAGTATATATATAAAAATATAATTTAATAAACATATAATAAAAGGGGCACCCGCCGGTAGCGGAGCGAAGACCTAAACTATCGGTGGTCAGGGCTCCAGAGTGAGGAGCCTTCCCACGATGAGTCCGTGTCCAAGAGAACCGACTTCTGCATCTGGTTCTTGATCCAACTGCCGAGCGACAATTTTGGATTCTAAAGTCACTTTAGAGTTAGTATTTGTATGACAATTTGGAGCTATTATTTAGAGACAGAGGTTGAGTACAACGTATTTGTAAGCTGCCATCTGGGTAAGTACCTCCACCTCACAGAATACCGCAGCCAAATAACAATTCCCTGGGAGTTTGTTGTGTTCCTGCGAGTGAGTGAGGTCACCAGAAAGATAGGAGTTGCTGCATTGGGGGCGGTTCGAGAGCGATATTTCAAGTTGCGAGCGTTAACATGGCTACGGTAACCGCTTCACATCAGGTGGCCCAATGATTGTCTGCCACCCGACGTGGTATAAAAAAAGGCTATAGTTGGGTAGATGAATAGTACTAAACGATATACTTACAGGTACTACTTAGTGCATAGTGATTGTTTCCCTGTTCTTCAGCGAAGCAGACCAAGGCATCTAAATGAGTAGTTTTCTCCCCAGAAGAGGTCTCAGTGACGAAGGTATCCACGCAGTATTTATCAGGCTCCCGTAGAGTCCACGGAGGTATGTTTCCTGGTAGCTCGATGTACAATTGGCCATCCTGCAACAAATAAATTGAGAGGTGTAATAGGATAAAAGAAGAAAAAAGGCTAAAGGTAAAATTTTCGATACGCGAAGGGCAAACTAGACTAGGCCGGATTCTAGCCCACGGGACCGAATTATGCTAAATATCCATTGGTATTGCTGATCTCCATGGGCGGTGGTGATTGCTTTCCATCAGGTGACCCACAGGCTCGTTTGCCCCCCTCTCATATAAAAAAAAATGTATTTGAAGATCGTTCCTCAAGGACATGATCGATCTCAACTTTTTTCGACACAAACCTCAAGCATGTCGAGGTCTTGTTCGTCTAGGAATTGTGACAAGTCTTATAAAAACCGGTTCAGTGATTTTGGAGCCTATTCGTTTGCAAAAGTGACTTTTCGGCGTATATAAGCGTTCCGCTCGCTCCATTCCAAAAGTTATCGTGATATTATAAAAAATTATAATAAAAATTGCAAATAATTTAGATACTACAAATAAGGAAGAGCAGGGTTTTCTATCACAAGTATATTGTTTACTTAAAAGGAAACCCTGACTATATGTTATTTAAAAAACAAATTATTTGAAATAAAGTTATTTTTCATTTTCATTTTTTATTTATTACATACGTAGCGGGCACGCGGCCAGGCAAATTGTTCGGTATGATGCTCAGCTACAACCACAGAAATCTAAATAAGCCTTGTTATTTACATTTCTCTACAACAACAGCGAGTGTGCCAGTGGCGAAGGCTATGGTTGTACCATAGCCTTCGCCACTGGCAGAGAATTCAGCCTCACACTTTAGCATCGAATAAAATTATTGAATATGTAGACGGCCTCCCCAACCCGTTTGGCCAGCGTGGGGAGTGTAGGCTAAAACCTCCTTCTGTCTTTTGAACGGACGAGAGAGGGTCGTGCTGTAGTGGAGACTAAAATGACCTGATGATGATGAGACGGCTTTATATTTTCAATAAATTTACATTCCATTATACTATTGCCTTTATAATTATGTCTATTGCATGTTGCATGCTGAGACTAAATTTGTGTGACATAATTATAATATCGTTCACCTGCAACCCAAAACGTGTTCCAGATTTGGCTCAGACGGAAGGTGAGGTCGACACAAGAGAGCGGCAGGGAGTGGTCATACTGGATGGAGTATTCAAACATTTTCAATTGTAGTATGTCTGTAGTAAACATTCGACAAGCCGATGACGATGTTAATATGTCGCGTTCATATCGTCATTTACGAATTAATCATGAATCATTCCATTCATTGATAGAGCCCTATCACACATTTGCACTATGCGAGATTCGGTATTGAAGCGTCCCGACGGACACGTGGGTCACGAGTCCTCATAATTTCTATGTTGAAATTACGAATAAGCGATTTTGATACTTTCTCTCTAGTTTCGTATTTTTTTAGTATTTCTACCTAAGAAGTAATTTGTTATAGTTGTATCTACACATTTTTAGAGTGTCATGGATTTAGTATGGGAAGAAACAGATTATATGTACCATAAATGAGACAGATGATTTTTATTAAAAATAAAATTTATTTTATTACCTAATCCTTTATTTATCTAGGTACTTTTTGGTTTTAGATTAAAATTATGGATAAGAATAAAACTAGTAACAATTTACATGGGAGTGTAAAACAACTTTAATCAGAACTACTTATTTGCCAAATTTCTATCAAATCAATCCATGGTTTTGGTGTGAAAAAGCACCAAATGTTCCACCATGATCAAACAACTGTTTAAAAAAGAATGAAAATCAATTATTCTCCGTTCTTGAACTACGTAGTCTGTTACCTGAAACAATTATTATTATTATCGTAATGTTTTCTTGGCAGTGAAGTTATTAATTCTGAAACAGTTCCATTATTGTTATTAATGCCGAATAAAAATATAAATGAGTATTATATTAAATAGGTGTATTGAGGAAAGAAAATGGCTGAATCGCTGGAGGATCTTAGTCGAATGTTAAACGATCTCAATGCGGCTTCTCGATCCGTGGGGTTGAGGATGAATTTTGACAAAACTGTATTTACGTATGTATCAGTTGTCTAGTACCCATAACACAAGCTTCGCTTACTTTGGGGCTAGATGGCGCTGTGTAATTTGTCTGACAATATTTATTTATTATATAATCTTATATTATATTTAATATAATTTATATTAAATATAATATAAGAAGCATCACACGGGCGTTGCGTGTGATGCCTCTTATATTATCTCTGGTGTTACAGGCGTTCATAGGCTACGGTAACTGCTTTCCATCAGGCGGGCCTTATGCTTGTTTACCACGCTGGTGGTATAAAAAAAAGCAAGCGAAGCTTGTGTTATGGGTGCTAGGCAACAGATATACATACGGAAATACATTTTTTCTTTTTGTAAATATATACTTATGATACATAGAAAACACCCAGACTTAGACAATATGGTGGAAAGTATTGGGAAAGGCCTATATCCAACAGTGGGTTGATGCAGGCTGATGATGATGATGATTGAGGAAAGAAGTACCTTGCTTTATTTTATACACATTATGTACATCTTTACTTTCATGCACATTGATACCTACGAGCTTTTCGACCCATGCTGAAAATAATGAAATGAATATTAAGAATAATTCAACAATATGTTGTTGCTAAGCTATGTAGATTCCAAAAACAAACACTAGAAAGAATTGTACTTACGTGATCAAAACTCTCGCGCCGTACTAAATTTGAACCGCCGGTGCATCGCATTTTGTAGTAATTTTGAAGTTATATTTATCGTTTGTATATACATAAGATAATAAATTCATGCTCCAAATTTATACATCGTTTATTCCTCATGAAGTAACAATTATTCTGGTATAAATTTTGCTCAATAATTTTATCACGAATTCGATAAATTCACAGTTTACCTAAAGCGATTTTCGAAGTTTTTTGGGTTAAAGGAATGTTTTTTTTCTATATTAAATCAATGATATTTCAAAATTCCGAGGCCGCTATGTACTATACGACTATATAAGAAATAACATTCTATTTTTTTTATTTCATTTGTTTGGAACAGTAGTACAATCCAGGAGCTCAAAAAAGTGATTGCGCGCATTTTATGAAAATCTTTCTCTGCAATTTTGGGTTTATTTAAAAAGTTAAGCAAATTTTACAAAAAGCGAGGCCGCTATGTACTATGCCAATAGCTATTCTGTACTATTCAATAAGTCAACATTGTTAATGTATTTTTGTTTCCGAGATCGAGAACGCCAAAATTGGCCATTTTACGCAAAAATCACAGTCAAAATGTAATATGGCTCTTAAGTAACTATTATTTCAGTGAGGAACTGCAATTCTGAATAAGTGGTTTTTTTATTATGATTAGTTCAAAGCTGCCAATTTGTTGTGTTATTACCAACTGTTATTTTCATATGCAATAGGTACTTCCGTTTTGGTTTTTACCCAGTTTTATTGTTTATTTTTTTTGGCCAGTTTTATTAACTTTTGTATTTTTCTCGGGAGTCATCCGGCCGTCGATTTTCCTCAATCCATTTACAGATTCGAGCATCGGAGTCTGTAAGGCAATCTTCAGATTAATCTGTTGATGCCAACCGTTCTGTTTTCTCAGGACATGTACTAGTTTTTAGAATGTCCTGAGATGTCCTAGACAGTTTTAAGCGTTCAGTTAAGTTGTAGGTGTCCTGGGTTTTTATAGCGTCCTGAGGTGAGTCCTGATTGATAAAAGTTGATACATTTTAAACCTAGGTGAGTATGTACCTATTAAATTAAGGTACCTAAATTTTGTTTTTTAATCTGAGACCAAAATGGACATCACCTGGGTGGCCAATTTCATAGAAAACTTTGAATGTACTTAATAAACATGAAACAATAAAACAATAACAAATTTGTTCTTATTGTTTAATTTTAGAGAGGTATTGTATAGTGTATTTGTAACCTGCTCGACTGGGGAAGTACCTTCACCTCTCAGAATACTGCAGCCAAATAACAGTTCCATTGAGGATTGTTGTATTTCTGCGAGAGAATGAGGACACCACAAGGGAAGGATTTGCTGCGTTGGCAGCGGGGGTGGTGGCGCGCGAGCGATATTTCATGTTGTGAGCGTTAATATGGCTGCGGTACCCGGTTCACATCATGCCAGACGTATGCTTGTAAGCATACGGCCCGCTTGATGTGATGCGGTTACCGTACGAGCTTCGTTTGTCAGTCAGCAGGGTGCACCGCGTGCAGGTGAAGTTGTCTTTAGTTCAAAGATGTTGATGAACCACTTACACCCCACTTATTTTTGCTCGTTTTTGCTCGATATTGATAACGGCAACAAGTAAATGCTTGAAATATTCACAGAATATTTAGTTACACCAGGCTGTATCTCATGAACCGTGATAGTTAGACAGTTGAAATTTTCACAGATGATCTATTTCTGTTGCCGCTATAACAACAAATACTAACAGAATAAAATAAATATTTAAGGGGGGCTCCCATACAACAAACGTGATTCTTTTTACCGTTTTTATAGATAATGGTACGGAACCCTTCGTGCGCGAGTCCAACTCGTCCTTGGCCGGTTTTTATTTTATTTTATTAAGGCATAGCGTTTATTATCATCAGCCTATCGATCTAATAAACCGTGAAAGTGTGATGTTAGAAGTATATTAGGATTGTAGGCATGCCCTCCACAACGGTGGATCCGCCCTTGTAAGACGGTCATCGTCTCTCTTAAACCATATATATGTCGCAGCCAATTCGTATAATCCACCGCATTACATAACGTCTAGTTGTTTTAAAATATGTCGGAGCCATTATTTCAACCCGCCTTTTTATCATATGATTACACGAGTAAATTGTTACCTGTTGGTGCATCACCAAGAATACTATAATAATAGAATTAAATAGGTTGGCTATTTCTAATCAGAACAAAAACCTATCCAAACCTAACCAAAAGATAATTTAATTACAATCTGCCAAAAGGTAGCCGTTTTGTAATGTGGCGGTTCTACCAATTTGTTGCGACATATACATATATACAGTGTCCTGAGATAAAGAGTTGAAAGGGGATGAAAATAGATAAAAAATTATCGAGAAAATAAAATATGATTTCTATTTTTTTTTCATGAATTAAGATGTTTAGTTTTCACAAGGACTCGTCGTTACGTATATTGAAAAATTCAATGAAAAAGAAACCAAAAGCTAACAAAAAGTTAACGCTAACTTTTTCTGCCATAAGTACAAAGTTACAAACGTCCACGTAAAGCACATTACAATTGTTGTATGTTCCGGGTGTAAATGAAGAGTCTTATGTTAATAGCATCAAGTTAATTTTTTTATTCTTTAAATTGCTTATATCATGATTCTTTGACGGCACATCATGGTCTCATTTTATTATTAATATCACACGCAAAAAGGTAGCTAAAAAAACGGTTATTTCGTCATCCCTGTTTTTAACCATAGTTAATCTTACCTACATACTAAGGTTAATATTTACAAATTTTAATGATGCTTGACAAAAAGCCTGTTTATAAAAATGAATGAAGGAAACCCAAATGTGGTTGTTAGTCACGTAACAGTTTGTAAACATTAAACTTAATATACTGAGTCTACATCATCTACATCTTTGAACCAAAGCCAACCTCACCTGCACGTGGTGCACCCTGCTGAATAACAAATGAGGCTCTGGCGAAAAGAGTGGTAGAACATCACGTATTTTGTAAGCTGCCCGACTGGGGAATGTATGAGCACGTAGAACGTAGTCACAATTAGTCCACCTCACAGAATACCGCAGCCAAACAACAATTTCCTCGAGGATTGATGTTTTTGTGAGTGAATGAGATCACCAGGAAATAAGGAGTTGCTGCGTTGGCAGCGGAGGTGGCAAAATATGAGTACTTATTTAGCCATATAATGTAAACAAACAACTAAACAATCGCCCACGCATATATAAAATTATTAGTTAGGTGTCAACTGACCTTTCAAATATTATTGCGAAAACGCTCCGAGTGACCGTGGTAGACAAACTACCGCAAAGTTTGACAATAACTGTAGAAATGATCGAATAAACAAAATCATCATCGGAAGGCCAAGGTAACATTATTTGGTCAAAGTCATAGAATAAATTAAAATAGTCTTTATTTGCATTTATGATTTGTGCAAACAGAGGTGCGAGAAGACAATCAACTCTTTGATATAGACATTGTGGTATACATTATCGAGGTGCTATTATTTGTCTGCCGATGCATATTGACCAATAATGTACTGTGGTATGTTATTGGTCAATATGCGTCGGCAGACAGTATATACATACATAGTAATATGCCAATATAATACGTAAAATGGCTACTCCAAAAAACGTATATTGACAATATTGTGTAGAGTCTCAATCAAGAATAATTAATTATTTTTCTGTTATATTACGTTAATATATAATATATTGTTATATTCTGTTAAGGTGATGATTAGAAAGGTGTAAGCGAAGTCGAGGCGATACTACGGTAATTAATTATTGATAGCTAGGCAGGATTGAGGAAGGCTCAATGTAAAATGTACTGATTCTGTAAAAATAACGTTATTCAAAGTGTTACTTTTGATCGTTCTACGTATATGCAGCCAACACAATAAAGGTGCCGCTCGAGAAGATGGTCCAGAAATAGTGTCAACGACATAAATATCTAATTGGATGAAGGCCATCGATCAATGTCTGATAGAAGTGTGCGCTATCTCATTATATATGTCAAATAATATTCCACGGTCTATCACACATGGCAGTACAGTACCAATCCTTGAAATCAAGGACCCTTCAAGCTCATGTAACCATTCCGACGACGAAGACACGCCTGAGACGAAGGCCCTGACTCTCTAGAGATTCGGTATCCGTGGTATCATTACTCACCACAGCTCGCCACAAGCTGCCCTACGGGCTTATTATAGTTTTTAAGACTCTATGTATGATATTAACGATATGTTGAAAATCTGAAATAAATAGTATTATTATTTTTATATAGAGTTTTAAGAGGCGCAACGAACGATGTGGAACTCAATTCTTCGAAAATATATTTTCTGCAAAACAAGTCGACCACATACTACCGCAAAAACGTCAAGCTCAACTTTGGTTATATATACCTATTTCAATCAAAGAAGCTCAATAATATACGTAGTAACTAACAATTTTTACCAATTAGGTACGCATTGAAGAGTTTTTATTCGGTTTTGATTCAATGATGTTAAGTCCTATTGTCTAATCGCTTCAGGCGTCAAAACATCCTGGTACACAAAATTAACCGTGATATAATTTCAATCTGTAATGTAATTTATTAATTAAAAGTCAATTTGTAAGGCATACAAATTGGCTTTTAATTAGAAAATTACATACGTCATTTTTTGTGTTTCCGAACAGTGGACGATTACGTGTCGTAAACACAACAAGCGGAGAATATTACAGTAGAATTCCGATTAAAAGGATTAATCAAAATAATCGATTAAAATTAGGGTGTTCCAAATAATCGATTTCCATAATCAATTTATAATTCATACACGATATTGGAATTATATTACATCTTCATCATCATCATTTATCATTATTCTATTTCTTGGGGAAATTTCTTATTTCGAGCATTTATTTAGCTACGGTAACCGCTTCACATCAGACAGGCCGTGAGCTTATTTTATATCCTACGTAGTATAAAAAACACCTTTAGAAATCGAATTGCCCTTTCATCCTTTGTCTACAACAGCCAAGTAAAGTCTCAGAATAAATAACAGTACTGACATCGTAAAATAAATATTTATATGCATTACCTGTTATAGTTATCTATATGCATATACTATGCATCTTAAATGCATAAATGCATATAAGATGCATATTCATAAATTACGACATTATATAGGTTGTTGTTGCTAATGATCGTACTGGTAGTATACATAAAGTATAGTATTATACTTACCTGTGGCACACATCATAATATATATTTAACAGGTTTTTCCTGCTATGGAAAATTGTTATATCCGATATTTTAGACACATACAGAAGTAGAATTTTATTATTAATTTAAGAGTATTTCAGAATACAAACTCGCATTATCATTTTGCATTAAAATCATAATCACCTCAAGGTTGTGATACGGGTCTCCCCTTCTTCGGAGGAGTTTTATGCATATTCTACAACTTTTTGATGTAATATAATTTTAACAAAAAAAAAACCGACTCCAAACATTATTCTACATTTATGTATGATACAGGCTGATGATGATGAAAAAATATGGGACCAATCTGGAAGTATACTCTTTCAAATAAAAAAAGTTATTTTCAATTATAAATCACGGAGTAATTAAATAACAAACATTAAAAAATACAGCCGAATTGAGAACCTCCTCCTTTTTTGGAGTCGGTTGAAAATCACTTGTATTATTCCACTTATTTTTTTATTTTTTTACCGACCGGTTTCACTTTTACAGCATTATCAAGGTATTTAGATGGTTTCCTCGTTTCTACAGAACATTCCAAAATAGACTTGAATGTTTTGTAGAAACGAAAAAACCATCTAAATACCTTGATAAAAGCGTAACCGTTCGTCTAAAACAAATATGAAGTGGAATAGTGCAAGTATTTTGTTACATCAAAATGGTCAAAAAGATCCACGAAGTGGGAACAATCACCACTATCAACAATATACTCTATTACGCTCAGGTACGGATTGGTCAGTGTTTTTAAACCGCCTCAGGTACGGATTGGTCAGTGTTTTCAAGCCGCCTCAGGTACGGATTGGTCTGTGTTTTCAAGCCGCCTCAGGTACCGATTGGTCAGTGTTTTCAAGCCGCCTCAGGTACGGATTGGTCAGTGTTTTCAAGCCGCCTCAGGTACGGATTGGTCAGTGTTTTCAAGCCGCCTCAGGTACCGATTGGTCAGTGTTTTCAAGCCGCCTCAGGTACGGATTGGTCAGTGTTTTCAAGCCGCCTCAGGTACGGATCGGTCGGTGTTTTCAAGCCGCCTCAGGTACGGATTGGTCAGTGTTTTCAAGTCGCCTAAGGTCACTAAATTGTTTTATATAATCGTTATTATTTTGACTCCGCTCAATCGAAGGGGTTTATGATATATTCTTAGCTTAGACTCACTTTATTTTATTAACTCTGTAAGAGCGGTCACCCCTCACACAATTGTAAGGAAAGTATGTTTTTCAATAATAATATTTTATTTTTTTCCATTTAATTTTTCACAACTGTTATCTAATGACAACTGCCGCGACCGACAGCTTAACGTGCCCTCTAAGCACTGAGGTTCTCTAGATATATAAACCCAACCATAGACAGACTACGGTCAACATTGCTTAGCTTAGACCTACGCAACGATGCCATCGAGCTCCTTAATTTTCCGTAGTGGAAAATATTTCTGATGGGCAAACTCATATTTTCACGTCACATGTTGGATACCCGCACCTCAAGTTCAAACAAAATATGCACATAAATAATATTTGCACCCCACCATGCAAAAACGTACGTAGAACCCGGATCTTGAAGGAAGGCAAACATCCTGGCTAAAGGTTAAATAAAGCGTAAATCCTTCAGGTGAACTCACTGAAACGCAACAGTTTTTTTTTGACGCAGGTAGTACGCCAAACTGTAGGCACAAAAAAAAAACTGCGAATTAATTTTGGAATTTTGTTCCGAGTAAAAAGTTCAACTCGTGGATGGAATCCTAATTTATCAATTGAATCTTTCAATTTATTGAATTGATTGAATAAAAAAATGTATGTGTTTCAACAAAAGTGAAATATTTCTTTCCTCGATGATATGTGTGAAAAGTGTTAGCAATGACCTTTTGTATTACATTTATTTGTTAATTTCACAAAAAAACCCTTTGGTTTCACTTGCAGCTTTGGCGTATATGCGCGGTTTAACTTAAAATATTTAACATAAAAAAACGTGAAATTTGTACATTTTTGGTCTTTTAAGTGGTTTCGGGTAAATATAATATTATGATAAAATTATTTATATCAACTCGGATATCAAATTATAAAATAACATAATTATTGAAAATTGTTTATTACTTAATTCTTACAGAGCAATATAAGAATCGTTTATACATATTTAAAATTAAATTTAATACACATTTTTCCACTTTGGAAGTGTCTCTCGCGCAAACTAAATAGTTTTCAAGCCGCCCCAGGTACGGATTGGTCAGTGTAACTAAATAGTTTAGAAAAAAATTATATTAGAAACCCCAATATCATTTTTGAAGACCTATCCATAGATACTCCACACGTATGGGTTTGATGAAAAAAAAAAAATATTTTGAGTTTCAGTTCTAAGTATGCGGAACCCCCAAAATTTATTGTTTTTTTTTTTTCTATTTTTGTATGAAAATCTTAATGCGGTTCACAGTATACATCAACTTACCAAGTTTAAAAACATATAGTCCTTATAATTTCGGAAAAAAGTGGCTGTGACATACGGACGGATAGATAGACAGACATGACGAATCTATAAGGGTTCCGTTTTTTGCCATTTGGCTACGGAACCCTAAAAACAAGCTAGGGATTCATTTTGAGGCTTCTGTCATTGAATTATAGGGCTGTAGGCGGTGTTCGATTGTGGGCCATATCTGAAAATCTGATTTTCATATTTTACAACTGACCACCGCCTGCGCCCTTATAATTCAGATTGAAACCTGAGAATGAATCCCTGTGAATGTTTTTTACTGTTCTATGGAACAGTAAAAAAAAAAAACAAAAGTTTAAAAAACTAAAACCGTACTATGGTACGGTTTTAGTTTATTAAACTTTTATTTTAATCTTTTTTGGCGCATAATTGCTAACCTGTCTACCGGCCTGTCTGTCTGTCTGCTTGTTGTTGGGGTTAATCGAAATGGCTGAACCGATTTTAATGGGTCTTTCATTGACAGATATGACTTTCACTGAGAGATATTCAGAGCAGAATCTAGGTACGTTTAATCCCGGAAATATATAGGTTTCCTGTTAAAAACTGTTCTACGCAAAAAAAGGATTTTGTCATAATCCTAAAGATAATTTCAAAAGTATATATACACTTGATATTCTAATGATTACTGAAACGGGAGCTCCCATACAACAAACTTGTTTTTTCTTTTCAATTTTTATACATAATGGTACGCAACCCTTCGTGCGCGAGTCTGACTCGCACTGGGCCGGTTTTTTTCGAATTTGCCGCAGTCGGCTAACAATGACTGTTACATTTCGCTGATCTCTGAATATGGATGCAATGCTTTGAGCCGGGAGCTTTCGTACTTAAATATGTACTAAATTACAGTATACATCATAACTCTCAAGTTTATTTCGGGAAATGTTTAAGTAGTAATGTCTGTTTGAGATGTAGCAGTCTGGTACCATTGTTATTCATAATGTACATTTCTACTGAATTAGAAGTGTATATTTTCATTATGGTTGTTGTTGAAGCGGATGAAATGAATGGCTGTATAACGAAAATTCCATGGCAAATGAAATGAAATGAAATTATTTATTCTTTCATTGGACCCTTGTGGGCACTTAGACACGTCTTATTAAATTTCTTTAATAATATTCTTATTTTTTTGTCATTATTTTTATCTACTAGCATTTCTGATGGGCAAACCATTGGGGAAGAAGAAATGTTTGAAAGAAACTTGCCAATATGGGTCTTTTTTTAAACAATTAGAACTTAGTAATGTCAAATAATTACATAATGTCATATTGTACCTATTATGTACACACAGCGTATTGCTCTATAGCACTACGCATGCTACATAGCAATACACATTTTGGGCAAAAATTCTAAATATTTTGTTTTCAGTTTCTTTCCTACCTTAGGCTCCAGTCCACTCCTACTTCTTTAATTTTGTTCTAATAAAAATAAAAAATAAAAAAAATCATAAATGTTCAACATATTATTACGTACTTTGGCAACTGCTATCTTATGATAAGATTTAAAATGCACTTACTGTATTGATATGATTATGGTGCATTTTTATTTTTTATGGCCAAATTTCAAGATTTTTTTAGACTTTCGAAGTTGTCGAAAAAATACCTTTTTAAAGTGTGGTAGGTAGACCAATAATTTTAAGATTTTAATTTCTTTTAATTCATTACCAAACTACCTATATTAAAATGGCATGATATTTTGTGCATTATTTTACCAATTTTACCGATTTTAAAGATACTACTTTATTACTTACGAGGTAATACTCATTCAAGAATGTAATACTGCAATTAAAGCATTAGACCTATAATGAAAATAAATATAAATAAGTTTCAATCTTGAATAAAAACATCAACCAAATGCGAAACTGAGTCTCGCAGGATTTATGTTTTTATGTTAAGTTTATTATTTTTAATAGTAGATTATTTCATCGAGCACAAAGTAATTTATTATTGCACCGAGTGCCTGATTTAGAGCCCGAGCGTTAGCGAGGGCTCTAATCTAACAGGCACGAGGGCAACATAAATTACTTAAGGCGAGGTGCATAATCTGCTTTTCTTTCAACTAATACCTGTAGGAATAGTAGATAAAAGAAACTCATATCAAACAGTTAAAATAGAAGTTTAATTATTGAAATTAAAAGTTATGTTTGAGCAATTATTAAACGTAAGGAGTTTTGTTGGGCAAATTTATATTCTATGACACTGTCGGCTTCATTTAGAATGTTTTCCGGAGTTAATGTGTCGCTAGATGATTCCATTTTAATTCGAAGCCGAAGCACTGAAAATCAGATAGTATCACACTTTTATCGTTTCCAAAAATATTGTCAAGCAAAATTAACAAAGTTCCCGCCAAATCACTTTTTTAAATTTCTTTCATTTTTAACTCAGAGTTAGCAGCAATCATTTTTTAAATTTGGAACAAGTAGGATAGAAACGAATAATACGTACGAAAAAAAAAGTATTGATATCGGCTGGCTGAATAGAGCTAATCCATTGAGATTGGCACCTTTTGGTGCGATTAAAAAAAACTGTGCAATAATGAAATTTCATACATTTTTATTGCTCTAGAGCATTAAAGACTCGTTTTGTACTGAGTTTTTAGTGTGATTGTGATGAAATTAAAGCATAGTTGGAAGAAAATATATTTTATCTAATTCATGTAAAGAGATGTAGAGTCAATTATTTCGTTTACATATGCATGCGTGCAAAAAAGGCATAATTCGATTTTATCAATATTTCGGTACAAATGCTGTAAATAAGAATCGTTCTGAATGTGAAACATCGTATCGGATTTGTATCGATAATAGTATGGATGAGTGAACAGAGAGTACAAAGGCGAGTTACGAGCGCATAGCGACAAGTTACCACGTCAACGCACAGGGAACAGACATACATACATAGACTTCAAAAAAAGTGTTTATTTGCGTTGTACTAATTAATTTATGATGATAAATCATTAATTAATTACCAATATTAAGTAATTACCAACATTAATTAAGTACCAACATTAATTATCAGACAGATTAAAATTAACTAATTATGCGTTTTGGAGCGTATGAAGCTCACCATGATCTTTAGGGCCAAAGCCAAGATCACCTGTACGTGGTGCACCCTGCTGACAAGCTAAAGAGGCTCTGGCAAAAGAGAGGTACAGCGTATTTGTAAGCTGCCCGACTGGGGATGTACTAGCGATGTAACGACTCGACTTTTTAAACCGATTCAAACCGATTTGAGCATAAACCGAGTTGAGTCGATTAGCGCGTCTACTAAACCGATTTGGCCGAGTCGAAAGCAATGTAACGACTCGACTTTTTAAACCGATTAAAAAGTCGAGTCGTTACTTGACTTTGTAAACCGATTAAAAAGTCGAGTCGTTGCTCGACTTTTTAAACCGATTAAAAAGTCGAGTCGTTACTCGACTTTTTAAACCGATTCAAACCGATTTGAGCATAAACCGAGTTGCGTCGATTAGCGCCTCTACTAAACCGATTTGGCCGAGTCGAAAGCGATGTAACGACTCGACTTTTTAAACCGATTTGAGCATAAACCGAGTTGCGTCGATTAGCGCGTCAGCGCGTCTTGCGTCTACTAAACCGATTTGGCTGAGTCGAACTTACTTACGCATCTCGCTCGCGTCGCTTTGCACATTCGCCCGTTTGGCCGTTTGACCGTTTGCTTGTTTGGCCGTTTGCCCGTTTGGCCGTTTGCCCGTTTGGCCGTTTGCCCGTTTGACCGTTTGGCTGTTTGCTCGTTTGGCCGTTTGCCCGTTTGGCTGTTTGCGCGTTTGCCCGTTTGGCCGTTTGCTCGTTGGCCGTTTGGCCGTTTGGTCATTTGCCCGTTTGGCCGTTTGCTCGTTTGCTCGTTTGGCCGTTTGCCCATTTGGCTGTTTGCGCGTTTGCCCGTTTGGCCGTTTGCCCGTTTGCTCGTTTGCCGTTTGGCCGTTTGCTCGTTTGGTCGTTTGCCCGTTTGGCCGTTTGCTCGTTTGGCTGTTTGCTAGTTTGCTCATTTGGCCGTTTGCCCGTTTGGCCGTTTGGCTGTTTGCTCGTTTGCCCGTTTGCCCGTTTGCCCGTTTGGCCGTTTGACCGTTTGGCCGGTTGGCCGTTTGGCTGTTTGCTCGTTTGCCCGTTAGCCCGCTTGCTCGTTTGGCCGTTTGACCGTTTGGCCGTTTGACCGTTTGGCCGGTTGGCCGTTTGGCAAACGAGCAAACAGCCAAACGGCCAAACGGGCAAACGGCCAAATGAACAAACTAGCAAACAGCCAAACGGCCAAACGAGCAAACGGCCAAACGGGCAAACGAGCAAACGGCCAAACGGCAAACGAGCAAACGGCCAAACGGGCAAACGGCCAAACGGGCAAACGCGCAAACAGCCAAATGGGCAAACGGCCAAACGAGCAAACGAGCAAACGGCCAAACGGGCAAATGACCAAACGGCCAAACGGCCAACGAGCAAACGGCCAAACGGGCAAACGGGCAAACGGGCAAACGGGCAAACGGCCAAACGGGCAAACGGGCAAACGGCCAAACGGGCAAACGGCCAAACGGGCGAATGCGCGCAGAGCGACGCGAGCGAGATGCGTAAGTAAGTTCGACTCAGCCAAATCGGTTTAGTAGACGCAAGACGCGCTGACGCGCTAATCGACGCAACTCGGTTTATGCTCAAATCGGTTTAAAAAGTCGAGTCGTTACATCGCTTTCGACTCGGCCAAATCGGTTTAGTAAAGGCGCTAATCGACGCAACTCAGTTTATGCTCAAATCGGTTTGAATCGGTTTAAAAAGTCGAGTAACGACTCGACTTTTTAATCGGTTTAAAAAGTCGAGCAACGACTCGACTTTTTAATCGGTTTACAAAGTCAAGTAACGACTCGACTTTTTAATCGGTTTAAAAAATCGAGTAACGACTCGACTTTTTAAGCCGATCAGCGCTATCAAACCGATTCAAATCGCGATTTCGTCGATTCGGTTTGGAATCGACTTGCATGAATTGTCTAACCGATTCAACTCGGTTTGACAAAATTCCAGATCGTAACATCACTAGGATGTACCTACCCACCTCATAGAATACCGGAGCCAAATAACAATTCCCTTGTTAATTGTTGTGTTCCTGTGAGTGAGTGAGGTCACCAGGAAGGAAGAAGGATAACGACGCGCGAGCGATATTTCTTGTTATAAGCGTTTATATGGCTCCGGTTACCACATCAGGTGGGCCGTGTGCTTGTCGGTTTCCCGACGTATTATAAAAAAATCTATGCAAACATTAAGCAATTAATGATTCAAATTTTGAGTTACTCACATTATAGTTATGTTAATTCACCTAAATTACATAATAATATTAAAGTAGGTGTCATTATACAATTCGTCACGGAAATGACATTATGGAGACGCTACGGTACTTATAATACAGTCCTTATTCTAACTATCGTATGGTGATATTTGCGTAGGTATTTGAGTCTGTTCAACTGCGGGTTGGCAGAGCCTCCAGAGTTTTCAAACTGGCTAAAGACTTTTATTCACGACTGTCATCTAACTACTACAGCCGGGTTCGACGGCTTAACGTGCGGAGGGCACGTTAAGCCGTCGGTCCCGGCTGTTGTAGAAGCACGAAAGAGCTCGAGATACATAAACCCATCCAAGAACAGACAACGCCCGAAGTTGCTTAACTTGTGTGTTCGATTAGGCTGACACGCGCAACGACGCCATCGAGATCCTCATTTTTACATGATGCGCGTTAAAAAATATTAAACTTACAATCATATGTTTAATATATAAAAGTACCATCACACGATGTTGGTAAATTTCGTAATTTTGCACATTGTGTGTAATTTGGTCCAATTTGAGATTTAGGCTAGTTTTTATTCTAACTCATTCATTTCTTAGGGGTTAAAATAGAAGAATTAAAAAGTTTATATGGAAATTATAATTTTCCACATAATTTCCATATAAACCGCGACCGCTAGTTCTATCATATATATAGATTTTGTATTACTTACACTCCTCAAATGATGATGCGGAGACGCCTGTCCCATCCGAATCCTCACTTCGGAGTCAGTACAAGGCGGCTTCCCAATCACGAAATGGAACAAATCTGATATATTTGTATTCTTCAAGAGTTTATACTCATCCCAAACCGGAGGGTTGAACACATCGGTCACATTCACACATTGTCGCATTGCCATATTATATGCGTAACCGAAACCACAACATTTTCTTATACAAAGTTCTTGATGGCAAATGCATCCCCTTTCAACACCCGTCACGTTATCCACAAAGTAGTCACCATGTTTAAACTTCACACCATTTAAATTAATGTCACCGTTTGATAAATGGGTTCCAGTACTTAAATCTACACTATTGTCTGCATCACAAACTTCCAGCTTAGATGCTGTGGTCCTAGAAATTATAGCTACAATAGCTAACACTATAGTCACTCTGCGTGGCATCTTGAGAGTTTTTATTTCATTATCGCTTCTGTGATTTGAAGGTTTTATGTTTATTCTTTTATTTAGAACTTGCTTTTCTTTTTCAACCGTCCGGCGCGTCGCGGTCACGCAAACTGAGGTGTGATGAACGTATTGTAGAAATACAAACGATTACTCAATGAGGGAATTCCTAAAGTCGTACGGTATAAGTAATACGCGTGGTGGGGGTATAGATTTCTTATTATTTTTTTTTCTTTTACCTTGATTTGTTCGTTATTATGAAACGCTTGACTTTTCATCTTATTTAATTGAAAATGGCTCGGAATGATTGGATTTGTTGACATGAAATGACCTTATAATGTAAAAAATACAATTACATACGTGACTAAATTCATGTATTAATGATCGAAGACCGGCAATAATTTATATAGGAACTTGTAGGTACTTGTATCTTGATATTAAAAAAAAGATCATATGATTATTTTTTCCTTGCAATTTTATTTCTCTTCTATTTTGTTTTCAAGTTACATTGTATTATTTTTCAAGTTTGATAAAACATCGACGATTTATATTAACGCCAAAAGATAATATAATTAGATGATGAGTAATACCTTTATAAGTAAATCTTATGTTTATTAATTCTATTGCATTCAATAGAATTAATAAACATAAGATTTACTTATACTTATATTAGTCATCTAATTATATTATGTTTTGGCGCCTAGTTAGTATCCGACGTGGTAAAAAAATCATCTTTTGATACACTGTGATAAAAAATATTTTTCTTACCACGTCGGTTACTAACTAGAGCTGCCAACTCCGGGTTTGACCCGGAGTATACGGGTTTGAATAGTGCTTATCCGGGCTACGGGTTTTACATCGATATGTCCGGGCGGCGAGCGAAAGTCAACCGTATTTACACTTACCAGTAAAAAAAAAATTTTTTTTTTTAAATCAAGTCAAAGTGGCCCTAGCAATACCAGAGTTTGAGTTGCTTTTTATGATATAAGTAATACGCCTAATTATTTGATTTTAATCTAAAAATATGTTTCATTTTATTATAAAAAAAATAGCGATGTTTCGAAAATCTCCGGGTCTGCTCTCTATAAGAAGTGGTAGCTCTAATACTAACTACGCGCTGTTACCCTAGCTTGCAAATACCAGCAACCAAAGTATTTATAAAAAATATATTTGAGCGGAGTGAGCGCCGCGACCGAAACGCTTATATACGCTGAAAAGTTACTATTGTAAATGAATAGGCTCCAAAACCACTAAACCGATTTTGATAAAACTTGTTACAATTAAATACCTCGACATGCTTGTTTGTTTGTGTCGAAAAAAAATTGAGATTGATCATGTCCTTGAGGAATGATCATCAAATACATTTTCCATTGAAATCAATGGAAAACATACACTCAGCGAATCTACTCGCTCTGCCCAACCTCGATTTCGACCCCGTGGGTTAGAACCCGGCCTAGTATACTTAGATATTCTAGTGTAAAGTACACTAGAATAACTATAATAATAGCTGTGTTAATACATATATGTGCTACAAACATCGGCCCAGAGAGAAGTGAATTTGCGAACTATCACTCATCGATAGTTTCCTAACTTCAACTATTAAGGCAACATGTTGACCTCAGAATTAAAATTAGACGCCTATTCTCCTTATAACTTGTATAAAAAATTAACCAGTTATTTAAAAAACACGGCTGGTGAATAGTACGAAAAACTGGTTTTAATTCTGTGATTTTATTAAAATTGTATGAATAGGAAGTAAATATTAGGGTTAGGGTTACCAGTCGATAGGAATTTTCTTGACATACCCGATTTTTTGGTTCTTTGTCAGGGGAACAGTAAATAAAGAAGAAGAAAGGAACATGTTAAACTTTACAGAATATTTTGGGATTGATTAAATAAAAAAAAATATGTAAATTAAGTAGAAAAATAAAATAAGTGGCATGCTTTTTGAAGATTTCACTACATACGCTTATATCGACCTAGGTCTTAAAGTGAGAAAAATGTCAGGATTCTTTTTATACTACTTTGGATGGCAAACAAATTTTCAGCCCACTTGAAGTGAAAAGGTTTCCATAGTCATATAAATGCTCAAATCATGAAATATCGCTATAAATATAACTAGTGGTCGCCCAGTGCTCGAAATTCGACCATAATTAATGTAAATTATGACTTTAACAATAAACAAAATAGTGTGTGTGTCAAATACATGGTAGTGTGTGTAATGTTTTTTTATTGATTTGATGTATTTCTAGTGCATTATTTAAAAAAAAAATTGCATTCTGCACTTATATTTTATATTCTCTATATCAACGGTCCCTACGTATAAAGTGACAAGTCAAAAATGCCATTTTTTTTTCATTTCAGACATGTCTGCTTAGACTACGATATAGTAATTAAAGAATATTATTATTGCGCGAATGAGTTAATTTCATACTTATTAATTATATGTATACAATCAATTTTAAATATAAAATGTTTTTTTTCGGACAATCTATAACAATTTATGCAATAAAAAAAATTGCCATTTTTCATACTATTTCATTCTATACTTAGGGACCGTCGATATATGTGTGCGAAATTTCATACTCCTCCGCGCGCAATCCGCGCAATATTTGTAAAAAGGGGTACAAAGTTTTTGCTTCACGTATTAATATATAGATTATGGATTTGGTAACCCTAGGTATCGGTATTGATTTAATGACTTAGTTTTGGGGTAAAGTGCATTTTAATACTAACATTAATTAACAATATCTTAGAAACGGAATTATTAATAGTTTAATGGAAAATACCTACTGGGAATAGAGTAACTTCCATCTCTATTACATATCATTTTATTCTGATAACGTTGCTTCACCCGCGATGATCTAGAACTATACAACATTTCGCAATATTTTTTTTTATCTAAATTTTTTATTAAGATCAAATGAGCTACTTTGGAGACATTATTCACAATAGAGACTTATTTTTTTTTACTTAGATTTTGGTAAAAAGTGTAACAATTTTTGTGTTTGTTTACCGCCACCTCACAGAATACCGCAGCCAAATAACAGTGATTATTTTGTTGCGAGCGTTAATACGGTTACGGTAACCGCTTCACATCAGGCGGGCAATAAAAACTAATAAAAGATATAAAATTACAAGTACAGAATATTATAAACAATGGCGGAGTTATCCCGGATAGAATCTCTTCCAGTCGACCATAGAATACTTGAAAGTGAACTATGTATTTAGGTCGGGGTTAGGTACATTAAGTACAATAGATATAGAAGAAGTTATTACAAACACAAATATCTAGACAGATACACACAACTGTCTACAATAAGACATAAATTTATTATCCGATAAACTTTAGGACCAAGTTCGGTGCACGAAAAGACGCACGAAACAAACAACTTTTGTAAGACTTATGAAATTTGATAATTTTATAATAAAATAGATATATTATAAGGAAAATAGTTGATTTAAAAATAATTTAAATGTGTTTATAGATGTAGTTAATGAAGTAGTACAGTCATTTGGTTCGAAAAATAGTGGTTACATGGAAAGTTTTCCGGGAATTTTGAAAATTGGTAATTTTATAGATTTTCATGTGTTCATTCCGAATTCCAACTTTGCCACCTCGTATTTTTGCCGCTCGCGTTCTTAGTGCTCCTTAGACTTACCTACAGGAAAAAATGCTTATTTTAGTGACTAACTGATAGGTATATTTTGAGGTTATTGTTAAGTAGTCTATTGATAACACAAATGTTGTAAAGATAAAATCGTTTCCAAGTAGGTAATGCATTTCTATAGTACATATATGTATTAGAAATGCATTACGCATATCATTCTTTGAAGTTATGTAGATAGAATGATAAGTGTCTGTATAATACATTCAGGTGACATCGGCGCCAATTTACCATAAAAAAATAAAAACAATGCGTAATGTCTAATATGCCCCTCTTTATTACAATTTTCTGTAAAGGAAAATGCATTTACTTTTAAAGAATAATTTCTTCTAAAAAGGGTTAGTTTTTTGAATAAATATCTACTAATATATTGTTGTTTTTTAGGGTTCCGTACCCAAAGGGTAAAACGGGACCCTATTACTGAGACTTCGCTGTCCGTCCGTCTGTCACAGGCTGTATCTCATGAACCGTGATAGTTAGACAGTTGAAATTTTCGCAGATGATGTATTTCTATTGCCGCTACAACAACAAATATTAAAAAACCTAATAAAGTAAATATTTAAGAAGTCTCCCATACAACAAACGTGATTTTTTACTCGTTTTTGATCGATATTGATAACGGCAACAGGTAGACGCTTGAAATATTCACAGAATATTTAGTTATATATTCGCTTTAAAAATAAATAATTAAATTAAAATAAAACACTTAAACAAGTTAACTATCTGTAATAATTTATTGATTCATTGTACTTTAATTTTGTATTATGCAAATAAAGCATATTCTATCAATCTATCTAAAACAAATATTTAAGGGGGGCTCTCATACAACAGACATGATTTTTTTGCCGTTTTTATAGATAATGGTACGGAACCCGTCGTGTGCGAGTCCGACTCGCATTTGGCCGGTTTTTTAAATAAATATCTACAATATTGAAAAGGTACTCATTTATACAATCATAGTTTACGTACTTACGTACTTTTACAATGCCATAAACAAAGACGTTATATTACCCTAAAACTGTTATTATGTAGTCCATTGCATTTTTGCCATTGTTGAGATTCGTACGTACACGCGAACAATGCAAAATATCACAACAGCAGGTATGTTAATAAAAACTTTAAGGAAAACACTACTGATTTGTTATCGAAGGAAGTAGGAATTGTAAAAACTTAATGAACAGTTACCACGAGACGTGTTAATAAGGAAAAAAAAATAACAAGTTCCACTTTGTACCTACTTTCAACAACTAAGTTTTAGGAATTCCACCCACAATGAAAACTCCAAAGACGCAAGTGTAGAAATAATATTTTTTTCTTGGATGAAAACAATAAGAAATTAAATTATTGATAAGAAAATCACAGTATATTTAGTATTTTCATTTTTCATCACACGACAATTTGTCACTTCTGATGGAAAAATAACGTTTTGTTTATAAATTTCACGTGTTATCTTAAGCGGCGAGCAAACGTGTGCCGCCTGTGAAGAGCTACGAGTCACTAATAAATAAATGATAATTTGAAGTGGCAGTTCCAGTTGTGAGCACACCAGTTTGGCAGCCTGACTGCCAGTCTGTGGTCAGTAATACCTGATATAATATCAGGTATTTAAGAAACTGGACGACGAAGCGATGCGATGACGGGTAAATGCGTTTTGTGTAATTTTATGTACGTTCTACACGCGTTCATCGGCCCGAGGTAAATAAGCATTTCGCGTATACAAAGAATCTAAACTTTATTAAAGAATATTAACAATTGTTTTTTGAAGTGAAAATTTCTTTAGCGGCGTTGTGCACTTTTTGGGATGGCTAAAAAATGTTAAACTCGCGTCAGGACACGTGGCCTGATCTAAAAATCGTAAGACGGAGCGGCGCGGATCGGCGCGGCGTAGGAGAGGAAGTAATATCCCTCTCTCTTTCTACTCCTGTTGTTTATTTGTAATGTAATATAAATTGTCATGTTTGTGTACGATAGCGCAATAAATGAATATTGTATTTTACCACATAAATGATAGTACTTTTATACTGATATATAAAGAAATTCGTGCGAAATTATTCCATAACCATTCCAAAATATTCAAAAATGCACAACGTTAATGTTCAAGTTTTCACTTCTGCCGGCACTCCCGGAGTGCAACCCGTTTTTTTAAATATCCTTTTATATTTATTTTAGTATGCGCTATATTGAAATTATCTTCTCTTCTTCTTTGTTATTGTATCTATAAAAGACAACCGTCTGGCGTCATTGACTCATTTATCAACGCACAGCTCAAACCGCTAGACGGAGCTGGGGCCCAACCGTATAAACTGTAGCCGATTCTCATCGGATTTTTTGATTGTGACAATCAAGGTAATAATACCTAAACTGTGATACAGCTTAGATTTATGGTACTTGTCTCTAGCTTAGCTGGTAGAAACCATGAAGCTCTACCGACTGCGCTGAAGACGTTTGTCGATCAATAAGTAAAAAGTAAGACCTCCGATCAAAATATTCGATGGTGGCTTCAGCTTCAGGCGGCCTCGGGTTGAAATTTAGCATACAGTAGCTATTGTGACTTAGGCGTCCACTGAGAAAGGATTTTTGAAAATTTCTACGAGATTTCGGGATACGCGCGTACGATGTCGCAGGCCCAGACTAGTAGGTATATCATATGTCGCTTTCACAGCTGAGATTAACCTCATGCATCTATAAATGAATGTATTTCAAAATCTGTCATAGGATGCAGAGCGTGACAAAGAATAGGCTGCTGAAATGTTCCTCTAAGTCTGGTGTACCGTGTGCATTAGTTGATGTGCCATGGAAAAATAAGGTTATCTCATAAAACTAAATAGTTTGACGGAAGAAAAATTCTTATACAAATAAAAACAGATTTTTCATTTACCTCCAAAAATTTTAGTTTTCCTAGATATACCTTAAACACAAAAAGTTTGCGGAACACTGAGTTACTGGATAATGTTCTAAAATTATAAAGGGGAGCAATATTTATGAATATGGTATAATAAAGAGATCTGCGATCTTATATTTTTAATGACTTACTTACTTTCTACTTGTTTTAAGGTTGGTCAAAATTAGGCAGGAAATCCAATTATAAATGATGAAATTATAAAAAAAAAACATCAGAGAAACAATAAAAGATACTATAACTTCTGTTACGGCATACATAACATATATTTAGCATATATGAAGCATATTTAATTAACATAGCTATCATACAACTTTGAATTATGATTTTGGATCCTAAATTGTGATTTTCTAGGTTTTGTGCTATCGAAGTAATTCTTTCAGTTATAGTTATTATTGTAACGTACATAACAAATGGAAATCGGCTTCAGCTTCGGCGGTAGGGCCCCTGGTCGAAACGTCAGGCAATAATAAAGGTATGTAAATACCCTTAAATGCATGATCGCGTTAATTCCCGTTATTATTTTTACTTTAATTAAATCATGCAACGCGAAAGTTTAAAAGTTATTATACTATTTACTTTATGTAAGGTTACAGAACATAGGTTATAGAACTTCTCAGGTTTTAAATTTGATGAAGATCTCGCTCGGTTAATTATCTATACCAGGCACAAATACGAGTTTATTTATATCTAAACATGGATATGAAAGATTCACGCATACGGAACCGGTATTTCTTGATAATTTTGTATCTACGTCATTTAGCTGACGTAAATAACATTGTAAGAACTTGCGGTATCATGTGCGAGAACAGCAACATCTACACACAGCGCGCGATCTCTTTGGAGGAATCAAACTTTTTTTTTGATGGTACGCTTGTAGGGTTGCCAACCGTAGTATAATATTTAGTATTGTATTATATTTCGGTTTGCCGTACTAACATACGTTTGCATTATTATATATGATACGCAAAAATACTGCATTTCAGTGACAGCAGCTTGCATTCTATCGAAAAAATTCACAGATCTCGTGCTCTATACGACTTGAAAGGTCATTGAAAATGAATCTGCCAAAAAAAATTTTTTTTTTCAAACCATCTTTTCCAAAATATTGTTACATCATCTTAAAGCCCTTTGAATTCCGCGTCTTTTGAGCTCTCATACGTCCTTGTGGCAGCGCGCGAGCCGCCCGCCGCGTGATATCGCACCTCGCGCCGCGCAAAACTCGCGGCTAAGGGCACCTGCTCCCCTAGTCAAGTATAATTCGTAGCGTAACGAACGTTAGATAGATCACGTGACATTTGTCAATTCTCTTAAAATGTTCGATTTTGACAAATGTCACGTGATTTATCTAACGTTCGTTACGCTATGAATTACACTTGGCTAGGGGGGCTGTACAGCCTCAACCGTCACCAATATCGAAAAAAGTGTATGACCTAAAATGTTCCTTGGTTCAATACCGAGGTACTTGTTTTTCATATTTTTGAAATTCGGCCCCATTCTCGAGATATCGGAAATTTTCTGTGAAAACACGATTTTTCGGTCGAAAAAAGTCGGTTTTTTTCGATTTCAAAAAAGTTTTTGACTATTCCAAAATATTGTTTTACATCTTCTTAAAGCCCTTCAAATTCAGCGTCTTTTGAGCCCTCATACGTCCTCGTGGCCCTAAACCTCAGGGTATCACGGGCGAGTCGCAATTTCAGCGAAAATGGGGGTAGGCCCCCATTTTCGCTGAAATTGCGACTTGGAATGTGAAATTGCGAATTGCGAAATGGAGCGAACGAAAAAACATTTTCAATGTTAAAACGAAGGGTGCGTTACAGCAGCGCCTAATAGATATAATAAGGACCGTTACTTCTTTTTTGCAACGTCGCATCGTGGGGCCATTTTTTCTAACAGTCCACCTTTTTAACCACTACATTCGCGTAACAAAAACATGCAATTTCTTTTTTAAATACTATAATTCTCCGAAGAAATGTTGGCAACCTTACACGTGAGGCACGTTCCATTAAAGAAAAGTCCACGTGACGCATTACTGCTGCTTCCCCAGACCCCAATTGGGTTTAAAGAGTTTATAAAGAACAAAGTTCACTTATTATGAAATAGAATTAAAAATATACATGTTCTTCTTAAATGTGTTCATCGCGATAGAGAGTGGGTGGACGCGACTAGACACGAAACCCTGACGAAAGTCTCTGTTTAAGATTGAAACTAGTCGGCTTTATAGGTTAAATTTAATAAAAAGAGAGGTAGAGAGCGTAATTGTAAGCTACCCGACTGGGGAATGTACCTCCACCTCACAGAATACCGCAGCCAAATAACAATTCCCTTGAGGGTTGTTGTGTTCCTGCGAGTGAGTGAGGTCACCAGAAAGGAAGGAGACTGCGTTGGCAGCGGGGGTGGGGGCGCGCGAGCGATATTTTATGTTGCGAGCGTTAATATGGCTACGGCAACCGCATCAGGCGGGCCGTGCTTGTCTGCCACACGACGTAGTATAAAAAAATAAAAAAATACATGTTCTTATACCATTTTATTTAAAAATACATTGACCCATTTATAAATTACGATTATGTTTGCAATGAGTAACTCGACACATCGCCAGTTACATTGCAGATGTTGTCTGCGCTTTAAACACACACCACATTTTGATATAAATAATGATAAACAATGCTACTTATAATATTAACGTCTGTAATCTGTATCGAGTTTTGTATTTTCAGCATTTCTTTTTACCAATGGTAACTTCCGAAATGCTAGTAGATAAAATATTACAAAGAATTAGAATATGGTTTACTTATAACTTTTTGGATTTTTCTGGGGAAATAACCCAAAAATGGGAAAAATACCGATTGGGAAAAAATTCGGCTTTTTCATATTTTAGATTACTTGCGGATATCCGACTAAGCTGAAATGGCATACTTATTTAAGTTAGGTGACAATGCAATATTACGGTACTATCGAGCTGATCTGAAAAACGAGTCTGAAGAAATGGGCCTAAGCTTGGCAATTTTTTTTTATATAAGAGAGGGCTAGCGAGCAATCACCACCGTACATAGAAATCGACAACTCCAGTCGCCGATCCGCTGCCAGCCTATTAAGGGAAAAATTGACACTGTTCTTGAAGACTCCCATGTAGTATTTATTTGGGTATACTGCTGAGCGAAGTTGATTCCATAACTTCACAGTTCGTGGTAGAAAATGTCTTAATAAGTGGTAGATCGCCAATTATCAAGTAATATGGTATAGCTATGTAAGGCCTTTCCACTGGGTGTCAATCTCCAGGTTCCATCTTGGCATGACTGACTGAGACTGTTGGCATCGTGTGTAATAGAAAGTGCTCATGACATCAAAACAAACGAGCCCAAACTTAAGTATGTGAGCACTTTTCATCAGGGAGTTCCAGTGGCTATCTTCCAGCTCCATCTTCAGAACTTTGACATCATGTGTAATAGAAAAAAACAATCTCGATTAAATCGAACTTTCATTATACCTAGTCCACAAATACTAAGCACGTACAGTCAGTTCCCTAATATAACTGACCACTTTGGCGTTTGTTGGGTGTTTTCTATGTATTACATGTATTAATTTACAAAAATAATGTAATATGTTAAGTATAGTGTTAATTGCCTACTCAAGCACAATAACTACAATCTAACTTACATACTAAACTTACCCGATTCCGGACGCTGGCTCACCGTAATCCAGACGGGTTCACGGAGACAGGAATAAGGGTTTAAAGACAGGAATATATATATAATAATAGTAGGAATACGTGCACAGTTCAGTGATCCAGAGGTCGCCCAGCGACCAATCACTCATTGTTAACATTGTCCAAACTTTCGACGCGTCACGGCGGTCGATCCGCGGTCCAGCGCGGTTCCAGAAGTTAGAACACGAACTCCAGGTCGCGAATTCTCGAATGTGCTGTAGCTTATCCGGAAGCTAAGCACAGCAACAGAACCCCGGCGTTCCAGAAGCGCCCCGCGCACGCCACATTGCTTAGGTTATAATTTTGTCAGCCCCGCGAGTCCATCCAGCGAACTACGGGCGACCACTATCGACTGCTACGCGAACTCCAGGTCGCGAGACTACCGTATGTGCTGCGAGGCCTATCCCGAAGCAACACAACACAACAACCGCTTTCCAGAACGGGAGTCTATGCAGCGGCCTACCAGCGACCATTAGCGACTATCGTGAGACTGCCGCGCGCGCGCCCCCTGACGGCGCGCACCGACGAAAACTAGTGTTACCAATCAACACGGTCGATTATGCCCTAACTAACAATCGATTAATTTCCAGAGTCATCCAACATATAGTATCAGTTATTTAGTACCCATAGTACGAGCTTTGCTTGGCTTGGGACTAGATGGCAGTGTGTAATATGTCCAGGAATATTTATTTATTATTATTATGTATCTCTTTTTAATCACGGGTCAAGCCCAGTCATTAGATAGGCGTGCGCGGGGATATAGATCCAACGCGTAGAGGTCTCTTTGAGAAGTTTAATGTAATGTTGTACGCCCGCCGTGACCCGCTCCAGGATATGTCAATGGAACGACATACCCATGAGCAGGTCTCGGCTGGCGTTGAGACTATTGCGAAGTGTGATGGAAAATAAATGGGTTATAGAGATGAGGTCTTATGTTACAGAAGAGGGACGGACACCTGCCATAACTGCTTATATTGCTAGTTATTTGCGGCAGGCGGTGGCTTGCCACTTATTAAAGAGGCCCCGAAATGCCAGGAAATTGGCCGGGGGCAACATCGGTATGAGTGACACAGGGATGTCAAGAGGTGTGCTGCGCTTTCTCCGAAGTTACTCGCGGCGTGATGTCCTTTAACACTTCCACCCCTAGAGCATATATCTCTAACGGCTCCTCCTGGACGGCCAATGAAGGCAAACCAGAACTGAGAGCCCTGCAGGCCATCTTGTGTTTACACTCCGACCGATGAATATACGCCGGAGACGAACGCTCTGACCGACTCTCTGGAGACTCGGGTCCGTGGTGTCGTTACTCACACAACAGTTCACCATAAGTTGAACTATATGTACATACGTAAATATAAACAAACAGGTAAAATATATACCCCGATTGCAGCAGTGATGTAAAATCAGTCAAGCTCCCAAGTACTATTTCCTCGCAGAAGAATATACTTAATAACACTGTTGAAATCCATGCTTACAGGATGAAATATAAAAATGCATCATAATTGTAATTAATAATGAAAAACCCCGTCAATGTGTATTTTTCCTCATAAACACACGGCTTTTTATTTCAAATGGGAATTATAGAATATTTTTTTCCCAACATCTTTAGTCTAAGTGCCCACTTTTAGTACCTTGCATCACAAGGGTCCAGCGACAAATAAAAAAAAATCATATCATTACATTTCTATTAGGTACTTCATATAGGTATAATACATATAAAAGAGCCTGCCTGATATAAAAGGGTTACGTAGGCGCTTGCAATATAAACTCAAATTCCAAAACCTTCTTACTCCTACTAATTTCTTCTGATTAAATTCGTTGTGAGTTCCAAGGCAGCCGTAGTTTTACCCTCGGGACTTCACTGTTCATTGCCTTTTTTAGTAATCGCCTCTGTTAATCCTGGCTATACAGGAGACAGAATAGTGGGAATATGTTGATGGCCCCCGCCCAGAAAACAAAAGCGTATACTCGTATATAGCTCGCGCGCTCATACATCCTTATTTGTCGACATCATTCAAGGGTATTGTAATTTGGCTACGATCTTTAGTGAGTTGGAGGTATTTTCTCACGCAATACGTCATAATAGCCACATGTATACCAAATTTCTGGCGAATGGTTTGAGCTGTGCGTTGATTCCCGCACGCAATAGTAAATGCGTATTTTCAAAAATCCTTGTTTGGTTATGCTTACATCTTAATAGCTACCTGAGCTCAATTTACACCACCGTGGAATGGAATAAAAGCGACTTTTTGGAACGAAATTGTTCATAGCATAATGAACTATAATGTCAATTGTGTAACTTAAAAACGGTTTGTATAAAAAAAGTACCTTATGGGTTGTAAACGGCAAAAACAGTTAATCGTCTGACGTTAATTAATATAAAGATTATGTTAAAACACATAATGCTAATATTTTTATTCATGACATAACAAAAACGTGACTAAAAACACGACAACATTAGTAACTAATAATTATTCTAAAAGCTTTACTTATTGTAAACGCCGTACGTCACATCTCAATATGAAATGTTTCTCAGGAAAATCCCTAAGTAATCCCATACATCATTGAATTAATACTACAAGGAAACCAAGTATGTGACCTGTGTCACCTGCAGTTCCCATTAATTCTCGAGGTGTTCAGCACTGTATTTACAACTCACTCTCATTACATACTGTATGTTGGATGCGTTGAACTGTCACATCACAGTCACAGCAAACAACAACCTTGTTTGCTGTGATCTGAGATTGAACTCAATGATGTAGCATAATACGTATATTATTCTGTGATAATACTGATAATACGTTTATTGTATGGAGCGAGCGGAACACTTATTTATATACGTCGAAAAGTCACTTTTGAGATGAATAGGCTCCAAAACTAATGAACCGATTTTGATGAAACTTGTCACAATTAAAACCCTCGACATGCTTGAGGTTTGTGTAGAAAATAAATTGAGATCGATCCTGTCCTTAAGAAAGAAATGATCATTAAAAAAAATCGGCGAATCTACTCGCACCACTCAACCTCGATTTCGGCGCCATGTGCTAGAGTCCAGCCTAGTTAATTTGATTTTGAGTTAATCGCTTTCAGACAGACGTAGTGATACTTTGTTTATATAATAATAGGTAGCTAACCAAGCAAAAGTGGATTTGCCATATAGAGCGGGCGCTGTATGGAGTTGAGTGTGCAAAATATGAGGACCGCATTCTATAAACAGTTTTGAATTCAGAAAAGCTTGTAGAATATGATTCTGAATGTTGCCAGGAAGTTTCTTGGTCCAATTTTTTTTTATACCCCTTTCCCTTGGATATCGAGTAAATGGACTGAACTAATGCTTTACAACAATTTTAATCATTGTTTTATTGAATATTTTCAATTGTTTCTTATGATTAAAGATACTTATAGCTACTAAGTGGAAATAAAAAAACAAAAAAAAAAATTGTTGAAAAAAAAATATATTACATAAAAGAATATTTTATGTATTTTTTTTTTTATAAAAAGAAATGATTACATAAAATGATTACAAAAATCTTATCGATCGACCTATACGATCCTCTTTTGAAAAAAAAAAAGAATACTGCTCTGCCGTGTTTCTGGACATACAAACAGCCTTTGATAAGGTGTGGCACAAAGGCCTCCTGTGCAAGACAAGGACATCTCTACCCCATAGCTATTATCTACTTGTAGAGTCCTGTCTCGCAAATCGAATATTTCAGGTGAGAGAGGAAGGAGAACTGACTGAACGGACATCCATAATATAATAGTAGGAGTTCCACATGGATCAGTGCCGACTTCCCAGAAACACTGATGTAGAAAATAAATCAAAGATCAAATGTAAATGCCAATCACTTTTATAATAAGGAAAACAAAGGAGTAATTTATAAAATGCACTTGAATGTACAATAACGCATAAGCAAAAGGAAGTTGAGTATGCAAAATGTGAGGACCATTCCTTCACTTTCCATTTTTAGGAGAATGTGTATCTACATTTTGCATAATAAGGATTTGCATGTTTTGTTAGTATTATTATTTCTTTTTAATACTTTTTTATTTTTACCCGCGGCGGAACGGAGACGGTACATGCGTTTGGGGTGCTAAGGATGTTTGTGCAAATCAATGTTGCCATTTATCTCCAAAACTACGAGTCCGATTTAGATGCGGTTTTCAGTGATGGGTTCGGGTTTGATTGGTGCATGTTCTTAGATAGGTGTTACGGTGACAACTCACCAGGGGGCGCTGCAGTAAGCATTTGTTTGTAAAGCCAATGTTGCCATTTCTCTCCAAAACTAGGAGTCCGATTTAGATGTGGTTTTCAGTGACGGGTTTGGTTTTGATTGGTGCATGTTCTTAGATAGGTATTACAGTGACAACTCACCAGGGGGCGCTGCAGTAAACATTTGTTTGTGAAACCAATGTTGCCAAATGCCAATAAATATCTCCAAAACTACGAGTCCGATTTTGATGCGGTTTTCAGTGATGGGTTGGAATTTGATTGGTGCATGTTCTTAAATAGGTATTACGGTGACAACTCACCAGAGGGCGTTGCAGTAATCATTTGTTTGTGCAACCAATGTTGCCATTTATCTCCAAAACTACGAGTCCGATTTTGATGCGGTTTTCAGTGATGGGTACGAGTTTGATTGGTGCATATTCTTAGATAGATGTTACAGTGACAACTCACCAGAGGGCGCTGCAGTAAACATTTGTTTGTGCAAAACCAAAACTACTAGTCTGATTCTGATGCGGTTTTCAATTGTAATACCTACGCTTGCTCTCTAAAAAGGTTGAAATAAAAACAAAATTAAAAATTTTGATAAAACACACGACGGTTAAAACGTAGTTGAAAAAGGATAAAATAATTTTGAAACCCCCGACTTAAAGAATTTATGCTATGAACTTAATAAAAAATTCATGTAAATCCGTCGGGGGCTGCCATCTCTATTTTAAATTTCAACATAAATATAAATAAGTATACAAGTTACTATAAAACTGCCAAATAACGCAAGTAGGTGATTATTGGGAATTATAAAACATATATATCTATAATGTTTGTAAAATATACAGACTAGTATTTTCATTTTTCATGCAACCAAAAATACTAACACTCTGATCTCGCTGTCGCTCGATCATTGTCGTGTTAGTATTTTTAGTTGCATGAAAAATGAAAATACTAGTCTGTATATTTTACAAATATTATAGATATATATGCTTTAGAATTCCCAAAAATCACCTACCATAAAATAAATGGAGACATCTTCAAATAAATCTTACCGCTCGCTCAGCTCACACGTTTCCACTGATCGCATGCGATTAACAGTGTACAGTGCAATACACCGTACAGTTGTTGTTTTGAAACTGTTACGTTAAACATCGCATGTTTGTATATAAATGTGGATATCATAAATATGTGTCATTCTGTCAAAGGCAGTTTATACGATTACAGCTTGTACGATGAAATTTATTGAGCAACGTCAGAGATTAATTCTGCCAAAAATTTGTTCTGACGCGGAAACGGTTGTTCACAGACATGGGACTCTCTTACCTAATACAATTCGATGTATAATTTGTGGCCCGTCAAATTGTGGGAAAACAAATGTTGTTATAGGTCTTCTGTTGCATGAAAATGGTTTAAGATTCAAAAACGTTTACCTTTATTCTAAAACATTATACCAACCTAAATATAAATATCTAGAAAATGTTTTCAATTTAGTACCCGACATAACCTTTGCGAAATATCAAGACAATGAACTCATACTGAGCCCTCATGATGCAAAACCAAATTCGGTAATAATATTCGATGATGTTGCCTGCGAGAACCAATCAAACATTCGGGATTATTTTGCTATGGGTAGACATAAATCTATAGATTGTTTTTATTTGAATCAAACTTACAGCAAAATTCCTAAACAGCTAATTAGAGATAATACAAACCTGTTAGTTCTATTCAAACAGGATGACATTAATTTACGTCATGTTTATGATGAACATGTTAACACAGACATGACCTGGTCCGAGTTTCGAGAAATGAGTTCAAAAATATGGTCGACACCTTACAACTATGTAGTAATCAATAAAGACTGTAATAAAAACAATGGTTGTTACAGGATGAATTTCGATACTTTTGTAACCTTCGATACCAATTAAATGATTTGATATAAATAGGTTTTCATTAACAGATATATTCACTTGACCTGCGATTGCGTCAGCAATACATTGTAAACGAATATTATTTAATTCATTATGGAAAAAGAATTAAAAACACAGATCGTGCAAGTAGCTGATGCTGTTAAAAGAAAGATAAAGGATATGCGTTCCACCGATTCTCATAATGAAAAATTATTAGAAACTGTCTTTAAGCCCATTACCAACCCATTACATGAGATAATTAATGGAAAGAACCGCAATGTATCTTTGGACGATACACCAACACAGAGTTATGAAAAAGATCAAAATTCTTCAGTGGATTCACATTTCAATAAAACACTTAAAATTCGTAAATCAGATAACGATTACCGGCAAGATATTTCTGACGAAGAAGTCGATATTGATGATATTGAAAATGGTAATAAAATTAACACCAGCAATCTGTCATTTAGGACAATTGAATCAGTGCCTAGCCCAACAAAAAATACTTCTTCGTGGTCGCTTTCTTCAGACATATATGAGGATGTTCCGTTCGGAATCAGAATAGATCGTGGCAAACTAATGATGGGCACATCTCGTGTTATCATAAACAATGATGATGATACAATATTAGTAGGAGGACTTAAATACAACAAAACGCCTGGTCTTAGCGAAATATTATTCAAAAAAGTACCCCAACTGGAATTGGTAACAGATGAAGATCGTCAAGCATACAAAGCTCTGCTTTTAGAAACAAATGCTCATAGAAGAGATTTTGATCCTAGAAAACCAATAAAGACAAATAAAGGTCGAACCTATTTACAGATTATAAAACCGCTATTTAAGTTACGTAAGCCTTCCTCGTCTTCTATATCTTCGACTGCTAGTGTTGTAGGCAACGTTAGTGAAGGTGAAGGATTGATTTTAAAAAAGAGAATGAAAAAAAATACAGATTATGTTTATTGGGATGATCCTAATGAACTAGTTGAAAGATTGCAGTTGTTGATTGCATCCAAAGATGCTGGCAACACTGGTCTAGATAATGAAATCATATCAATTCTCGAAGAATTACGAGAAAGTGGTATTATAAATTAAAAGTAGTTAGTTATTTATTTTATATTATTTTCGGCAATTGTACACGACAGACGTGTGTTTAATATGAACATAGATAAATTCGGTCACCATGTTCATAAAAGATTACGTGTATCGGAGATATTAAATAATTCAGAAAACTATTTAACTAAGACTTCCACGGGCGAATTTAATGCACAATCATCAAGATTAACTGGAGTTAAAGAACCTGTAGTTCCTGATGATGCAACCAATAAAGAATATGTGGATAAAAAGACTGCAAATTATATCACAAAAGGAGAATTTAAAGCTTTGTTAGATGCTTATAAATCTGATTTAGAAGGCGTAAAATTAGATATTAGGCAAAACATAAACCGAATTGAACAAACATTTTGTACTATAGACTACATCAATAGATTGACTATTTATAACAAATTGAAAATTAGGCCGTAAGATGTCAAAGCAAAAGGTGGTTGATGAGATTCATAAACCAGCTCGTCGAAATTTTGTTCGACGTTCTGTTGTTTTAAAAGGTATAGATGACCTATGGCAAGCCGACCTAATCGATCTGAAGGCGTTTAAAAAGTACAATAATGGATTTACGTTTATTTTAGTGGTTATCGATTGCTTTGCTAAATATGCTTGGGCGATACCACTAAAAACTAAAACAAAGAAAGAAGTTGTTGAAGCGTTTACTGAAATTCTAAAATCAAGTGGGCATAGTCCTAACAACTTACAAACTGACATGGGAACTGAATTTTATAATGATGAATTTCAAAAACTTATGAACTCACTTAATATAAACCATTACTCATCGTACTCAACTAAAAAAGCTTCAATTGTAGAAAGGTTTATAAGAACATTAAAGAATAAACTACATCAATGTTTCAATTACAACGGTAATTATAAATGGAAAGGAAAAACTTTGGAGGGCGCCTTAAAATCATACAATAATACTCTGCACAGTGTTACCAAATTTAGACCAGTAGATGTTAATAAGAAAAATGAGAACCTAGTTAAAAATAATATTAGGATTTTTTATAAAAGACCATTAAAGAAACGCAAAAATAAATTTAAAGTAGGTGATTATGTAAGAATAAGTAAATATAAGAGCTGTTTTGAAAAAGGTTATACACCTAACTGGTCAACTGAAATTTTTAAAATTAAAAATGTAAATAGAACCAACCCGGTAACATATAATATAGAAGATCAAGAAAAGCATAATATATTGGGTTCATTTTACCAAGAAGAGTTGCAAAAAACGAAATACCCGAATGTATATTTAATCGAAAAAGTTATAAGAAAAAAAGGAAATAAACTATTTGTAAAATGGTTAGGTCTTAGTGATAACAAAAACAGTTGGGTGAATAAAAAATCTATTGTTGAGTAATATAAGGTCTTTTAATTTAGTTACCTTGTCATTATATTTCTAGATATGCAAGGAGGAGGACTCGTAAATAGTTTAATAAATAATTTGCCGTTTGAGCTTCATTTACCAGGCTACAATTATTGCGGTCCGGGCACGAAATTGAAGCAGAGGTTATTAAGAGGTGACAGTGGGGTTAATCCATTGGACGAAGCTTGTAAATATCACGACATCGCATACACAAAGTATAATAATATTTCCGATCGTCATAAGGCAGATTTACAATTGATGAATATGGCCAAGAAGCGGTTACATTCTAAAGATGCTGGTAAAGGAGAAAAATTAGCTTCTTGGTTGGTTAGTAAAGTTATGAAAGCTAAACTGAAGACCGGTTCGGGAATTAAGAAATTTAAAAGAGTTATTTCAAAAATCAAGTCACAGATCGCAAAACTGAAGTCTAAAGATAACACATCGGCTATTAAACACGCTTACAAGATTGCGAAAAAATTGATTCCCAAAAAATGTCACGTTCGTTTGCCCAGAATTATTCCGATTCCAAAAACAGGGGGAATTTTACCTTTAATACCAATTTTTGCCGGTCTATCTGCACTTGGAGCCTTGGCAGGAGGTGCAGCTGGTGTAGCCAAAACAATAAATGAATATAAAGCAGCACAAAAAAATCTAGAAGAGTCTGTACGTCATAATAGAACCATGGAAGCTATTGCCATAGGAAAAGGTCTTTACGTCAAGCCCTATAAAAAAGGCAATGGATTATTTATAAAGTCTCAAAAAAACTAAATAATAGGCTACCTCGGCGTGCTCTTACTAATATTGACATTATAAAACATACTAAAAACCTACCATACTTTCGAGGAGTTTATATGAGAGATACATTGCCTCGTAAACCAAGATCGTTAGAGTGTGGTATAGTAAACTTGGATAGTCACAAGAATAATGGAACTCACTGGGTAGCCTATGCAAAAATAAATGACTACTGCGAATATTTTGATAGTTTCGGGGACTTGAAACCTCCTGTGGAATTGACTAATTATTTAAGAGGATGCAGTGACGTATATTATAATTATTCCAGATTTCAAAAATTCAATAGTGTAAATTGTGGTCATTTATGTATAAAGTTTCTGTTCACCTTTTGGAATAAATACACTATATAAAGATATTATTTATTACATGTTTTCATTTCTATCATGTCTTTCACGCTGTCTATAACTGGTAACAACTCAGTATTATCAACAAGCTACTCTCCTACGCTAGAACTTAACGGTGAATACGAATGCGCTTTGTTACATTTTTCTACGTTTAATTCCATACCTAACATCACGAATAAAAATAATAAATTCTATTATGGAACCAACGAAGTTATTGAAATTCCTGAAGGGACGTATGAACTTCAAGATATATGCGATTATTTACAATCTCGCATAAAAGAGTGTGTTTTTAAATTATACTGTAACAATAACACACTTAAGACGACAATATACTGCACTAAAGATATTCATTTTGAAAAACATGATTCTATTGGAGATTTATTAGGTTACGGCAAAGGTATTTTAAAACAAAATATATTGCACGAGTCGCTGCTTCCAGTGAACATTCTATCGACAACCGTAGTAAGGGTAGAATGTAACATTGCAAGCGGTTCCTACATAAACGGAAAATCAAGTCATATAATTCATGAATTCGCACCCAACGTACCTCCTGGTTATAGAATAATAGAAATACCAAAAAATATCATCTATTTTCCAGTGAACAGAAACACAATCAATTCCATTAGCATAAGGATAGTGGATATACATGGTAATTTAATTAATTTCCGTGGTGAAGAAATAAATTTATACTTACATTTACGAAAAAATGATAGACTATAATAAAAACGAAGCTCCACGTAACCAGAAACTTAGTCGTAATCGTGCTATTCAGAAGGCAGCACATACGCACTGTATTAAAAAAAAACTAACCGCAGCTAACCAAAAATTTCTTAAATCAATTGGACTTCTAAAATGAATATTTTAAATATTGCTACATCACCTTTTTGTGACAATACCATTGAAGGTATTGAAACTCATTCATATAAACCGTATATTACAAGTTTCAATAGAAATGATGAAATCCGAATACCTATAAATCAACAAGACTTATATCTACTACCTAGCGCCAGTTATTTATATATTGATGCTCATTTTAAAGTGACAAAAAACGATGACAGTAAGGAAAGACAACCGGTTATCAATTTAACAAATAATCCGTTATTATTCCTTTTCCAAGATATACGATATGAGCTAAATGGTATTGAGATTGATAAAGTTAAAAATGTAGGTATAACAAGCACCATGAAAGCATTTGTATCGATGAATGAAGCTGAAGCGAAAATGTCTAAAACATGGGGGTGGGATATACATGGACACAAGAATAATCATGGCGGATTCATCAATGCCTCTATTCCACTTAGCAGCATTTTAGGATTTGCAGAAGACTACAGAAAAGTCATTGTTAACTGCAAACATGAACTCGTTTTATTGAGAAGCAATACAGATCTTAATTCAGTGCTACTTAATAATGGTGAGATAGTATCAATTGATGTACGTAAAATTTGTTGGCGCATGCCTCATATCAAGGTATCGGACAAAGAAAAAATTAATTTACTTAGACTTCTTGAAAAAGACAGACCTATTCAATTGGCGTTTAGAAATTGGGATCTTTATGAGTACCCTATGTTACCAAAGACCACCAAACACACTTGGTCGATAAAAACTTCGTCGCATATTGAAAAACCTAGATATATTATATTAGGTTTACAAACCAATAGAAAAAATAATGCTTTTAAAGACATGACTAAATTCGATCACTGTAGTTTACGAGATGTTAAAGTTTATTTAAACTCTACATATTATCCATATGAAAATTACAATACTAATTTTACAAACCATAACTTTGCTTTAATATACGAACAATACATAAACTTTCAACAGTCTTATTATGGACGTAGAGGGTGCTTGTTGACTGCTACAGAGTTCAAAGAAATAGCACCACTTTTTGTAATAGATTGTTCAAGACAAAACGATACTATAAAATCTGGACCAGTAATAAATATTCGGCTGGAAATAGAGAGTGATCAAGAAATACCTGATCAGACTTCTGCATATTGTCTCATTTTGAATGATTGTTTAATTGAATATAAACCTCTTAGTAATATCGTACGGAAGTTATCATGAGTTCAATAATTTTTGTAGATATTCAGGGGTTTAAAGATCGTTATAACCAATTTATAATAAAGGAATTAGCATTGTGTACCGAGGACTTTGCTCAGGTTTTTCTAATAAAACCACCATATCCTTTTACGAAACTAACTGTTGAAGAAAAAAAGAAAGTGAGGTGGATAGAACGTCATAAAGGTATTACCTGGAGTCAGGGAAATTTTGATTACCGTCAGTTTCATACTCTAATCGCGCCAATTTTGCAAAATAAAACAATTATAATGAAGGGTCTTGAAAAACAGAAATGGTTACGAGAATTATGTGATAACTGTATTTTGATAGATATTGAAAGTAAAGGATGCCCTAACTTTGCAACATTGTATTGTAACTATCGAAGTAATTTTAATTGTTTATTTCATAAAAAATATTGTGCACTCAAAAATGTTACATGTATAAAAAAATGGTACTTGGAGAACTGTCCTCAATCCATAAATGAATAAAGTTATATTTCTATTTAACTTAGCTCATGTACTAGTTTGTATTTTTTAATAATTAGTGTTTATTAAGTTATAAGCAGTATTGTTGAATAAATAATAACATCAATGTAATGAAAAGTCTTTTATTTTAACTTATTTTCTAGTACTCTAAGCATTGCATGCTTTTTACATTAGTTCGATATTTAGACACTTAAGACATAATTCTATTTATTTACACTATGATTGTAGTATCTCTATCATGTTAAAAAAAAAATATTGTTACATTATTTAATTACATAACCTAATAATTATTATTATTTATTTTAAAAATATCGATGACACCTTATCTTATATACATAATATTTTATTTACAAAATTTAAATATAATTATTTAGATATAAATTTAAGTACCTAAAGAAAAAACATTTAAATGATTTATTTTATTAACTTAAAAATTATCACCACACAGTTGTTTGGAAATTTTTCGAACAAGATTTTCTGTGAGATCCATTATTTCATCTACACAGTCTTTAACAATATATTGAGCACTTAGTATCACATTATCGCTTTCACTACACGATATTTCTGACGTATTTCCACAATCTTTTGCCAAGTCAATAACTTCTAATCTTATTAATTTGGTGCCACGTTGCTTTTGTTTGTTAATTACATAGGATGTTAATGACATCGTACTTTTTTTTCTTTTTTGTTTTTTCTTTTCTGCAGCAATTTCTTTCCTGTTATGGGTAATCAAATCTTGTATAGGCGTATACAGATCCAAATCCAAACCTTCATTAGGATCTTGACCGCACTGAGAGAATATTAAGGTTTCTTGTGAATCCACCATGATCTGTAAAAATTAGAAATATATTAGTCAACACAACAACAAGATCATAACACTAAGTTGACAATGAAATAATAAATAATTATTATATAAACTTTATAAACTAGATACACTTACAAATTACGTGAAAATTGAACTGTCTTGTCCAAATGTCTCGATGAAAATGATTGTTGTTTAATAAAAGAGCAGCAAGAAATTTACCTAAATGAACCGGTACGGACGTGTTTGCATAATCACAAAGCGATGTATTTGAGAATGTGGTGTCATCCACCGTGTCACCTGATAGTATGGTGTCATATACCTACCAATAACGATAATTGTGCAACACAAAATTAGCAATTTATTTAAACAGGTACAAACATGTTTTCACGTGGTCGACGGGTCGCATGAATACCTATATAATTTTAAGCAAATCAGCAGTATCGAATATCCAGAATGTATTCATGATTTTACATCGATCGCAAGACGAACTTTGTGGCGTAGTGTTGAGAGAACTAGGCTACTGCTCGCAAGGTCCTGGGTTCGATTCCTGGCTAGATCAATTGCTAATTTTATGAATTGATTTAGGATCTGGATGATGACTAGAGAATTTATACATCACCCGTCTATCATCACAAGTAATACTACATTTTCTATGATATATTCAATTTCATTTGTACTTACATAAAATTATTTTTAGTAAGAGTATTTAATATACTCGTACTAAAAAATAATTTTATGTGATTTAGATATTTAATAATTACTGATATAGGTACTTTTATATAATGAATACCACTTTTGAATTACTAATGAGTGGGTAATATATGAAATAAAAAAGACTGTTTAAATATTGATATATTTATTATCTGTAACTTGTACCACAAATTTAATTCTTGAAATAATTAGCCAAAAACATAAAATATAGCCCAATAATAATAATAATAAAGTGAAAATATTTATTATATAATTATGTTATTATGCAATAATAACGAAACTATACATTTTTTAATTCTTATATAATTAAGTATTTATATACATATCTATTCTATTTAATATAGGCTTAATTTACATGCTTAAAAATTACACAATACATGATATCAAGTATGTTAGCAATCGCGGACTACAACAGGCTGATACTCTTATCTCTCACGGATCTACAGTAATGTTCCAAAACATTTTATTAATATGCGTTTTACTTATAATTAAAAATTTATGAAAGTTCTCCATGTAAGTATGTATCTATAACAATAATGATACCATAATATTTATAAGTTCTTATCTGTTATTAATGTAAATATTTATTACATTATCGCTTACAGATAAAATAACTGGCGCAGTAATTTATTTATTTTCTTTAACCAGTCTAATTTTAAATTTTACTAAACAGTTTAAAAAAAGCTAGAGGAATGCCCCCAAGCTAAAGTGGATATTTTATCTTTCAGTATAATGCGTTTATCATCGTTTGAAGATAAAGCTACTTTATCAACTGCTTGAGTAAAAATTTCGTGTTTTAAAGACTTAAATACTACTTGTTTTTTTCTAAGCAGCTTATTGCACATTAATACTGTATTATAATCTTCAAAATTAATCTTATTTACCACACATTTCTTAATTCCTTTAGCCTTTTTTAATTCCATGTCTTCAGTTTTCACACAATATAACTTTGATCTCAATCCTACGAATTCAACTATAAGTTTTCCTTCCATTTCATCTTTGAATAAACCAGGGATCTTTTTATTTTGAGGAACTATATTAAACCGGTTATTTTCCTTGTAATTACTCGTGTCAAGATATGACTGAAAATTATACTTCATATCACTATACACGTCCATTGTTTCTATTGTATACAAAAAACTGTCAGTGTCAGTATAACATAGTTTTAATCTGGTATCATAGAATGGTTTCATAATAGAATAATGAAAATCATACATATGATTTTTAGATATTTCTAGAACAGTAAATCCTATATAAATAGGTTTATCTAAAATAACTACTTCCGGTTTCATTTGTATAGCTACGAAATTTTCTGTAAAAATTGTAGCATTTTGAAAATTTGGTCTTGCCACTAACTGTTCAGCTGTGTAATATTTTTTCGTTTTATTTCTATTATCATCCCATCGATTAATCAAATGCACATTTATTCTTTTTTCTGTGTCTTCTAACGTTTTTCCGAAAATACTATTGTTTAATAATTTAAAGAAATCTTGTTCAAATTTAAATTTAGACTTTTGACGCAATTCTGTATTTAAATCTATGTACTGTTTCAAAAACTGACCTTGTTTAAATTTTATTACCCGATGAATTTTTTTTAAGATCATTCCATGTCGTATGCAAGTTTTTAAGTGTATATAATGAATGACATAATTAAACTTGTCATATAAATTAGGAATCAATTTAGGGCATTTAGAACCAGGTGGCGTGAATTTCTGAGGACAAAATGGTAAGTCATTATGCAGTTCGTGTAGATGCTCTGGATATTCTAAATCGACTTCCAAAATGTAGCCGTATGCAGAGTCATCAGGTACTGTGAAAATATTAAGTTTATCTATTTCTACCTGATTAATTAATTCGAAATTTGAATATGGCAAATAAGAACACATTGCATATCCATATAAATTGTTACAGTCAATATACAATAAATAGTTGTCAGGTTCGGATGACTTATAATCTGATAAATACTTGTTATTTGCCTTAGAATATCTAGTGGAGCATAAACATACCCCTCCGCGGATTCCTTGTTGAATCATGCGTATTATTTCGAGATTATCTATTAGTTGTAATTTTACTTTTGTCAATAGTAGCATTGCATCAAAGCTTAAACTGGGAGCTGTCATATAAAATGCTGGATCTAGTCTGTAATTATTTTTGCAAGTTCGACGAAAATTTTCAAAAACATCTGCCAGTAACAACACGTCGGTTTTGAGATATAAGTCGGTATATTCACCCAAATTTTTCAACTCAAATGTTTTCCACACTAATTGAGCGTGTCTAAAATCACACTCGGAAATAATGTCATCACTTAATGTACTGTAAAAACAATCTCGTGGCGGTAGTTTTTTCTCATTATAACATTCCCAGTTGGTCATATACTCGTAAGGATATAAACCTTTGCGTGTTAAAAGATTGAATTGACATTTTTTGGAAAAATGATGAGATAAGTGTACAAAATCGTTTTTATTTAATGTTTGAATAAGTTTTTCTAAGCTGGTACCTAAAAATTTAAAAGAATCTACAAATCTGATAGGCATATATTCCTGATTTCCTATTTTTAAAAACTTCGTGAAAGAAATATAATTTTCTTTATTTTTTGCTATTACTTTTATTTTGCCAGGTGTTTCTCCTAACTGTCGAATGAATAAATGACTATCATATCCGGCTAAGTTGTGAAAAAATACTGGAACAAATTTTGGTAATCTAAATTTGAGGTTACAATATGTGTGACTGATACCGCGTATTTTGCCGGTTAAGTGGTTGTGTTCCATTACTCTGTCATCAAGCAGCAATTGATTACATAGGAAGCAATAAGATGACTTCTCAAAATATTTCTTTTCCTCTTCTGTCAATGGTATCATTGGAACAGGTTGATTTAAAATAGTGTTTATTTTAGTTACGTCTATAGCAAGATTTTGAAGGAATTTTTCGACACAATCGCGGCCGCGATACGATACGTATTTATTAAGAGAGCTATCGTACGAACAGACAATATAATAAGCGAAAGCGGCTGGTAAATGTTTTTGTAAGACAGTTGTTCTGTGCGAATCGAGTTCATCGGCAGTGGATTTGGGTTCTAGCAAAGATTCAAAATCTGCATAGATAACGAAAGGCATATCTTGCAACCGTTCGTAATGTTTGAATTGGATAACAGTGCCTGAATCAGGAAGCATTGTCCGAACACCACCACAAATATGAGAATTGAATTTAATTTCCTTATCAAAAAATATCATGCAATCGTCACAAAAGTAAATTTTACCATGGTGTTTAGTAAGTTGCGATCTAAGTAAGATACTTAATTTTTTTATTAAACAATAGTGCTTAAATTGACCTTTTTCTAACAGTAATAAATTAATATGATGTCTTTTTTTATGTTGCGTCCTATAAAGAGGTCCAACAATATCAGATTTATTTCCAAGACCATAAACATTAACGCTAATATGATGGTTATTTTTTTCGAAGGTCTTAATATCTGAAATCCCTACTGGGAACGTCATATTTTGAGTGTTGAGAATGTTATCATATCGCGGATAGGAAGATGTTCGTTGGGGGTTTATTTTAGCGGGAAATAACGCTGCTATTATACACCATAAGAAGCAATACGCATCATCATTTTCTATATTTACGCAAGCGTGCTTAGATTTTAAACGTTTCGGTAACTCAATAAACCGGGCAGCTCTCAGAGGGTTGTATTTGTTAATATTGACTTCTAAGTACAGATTACGTATCAGAGTCCAGCCGCTATCTCTTTCCTGAAAATCATCAATTTTTGTTACAATTGTATCAACGATTTTTGAGAACATATCACTAAAATCATAATTGTTATAGATTACTAAGTTTTCAGTAGCAAATGATTTTACTTCGGTAGTATTGTTATTTGGTAAATTAAATTCGGCAAACAGCTCAAAGTTGACTTTAATAGATTGATAAGTATCTTGTCTAGCAGATATTAATTGCTGCACGCGAGAACGCAACCTTCGTAAGAACTGCACCGGTGGACATGCACCACCTTCATTACCTTTCGGTCGCACTCTATAGGATGCTATCCGATTACGGAATGCGCTACTTATTTTTTCAATTCCGTCACTTAATTCGATAGCGCTATTGTTTTTATGAATGTTACTTCGTAAATGTGCTGAAAATGCACTACTTTTAATAGATATGTCACAAACTGTGCAATATATTGTACGTTTTACCATTTTTTATATTTTATTGGTATAGTATAAGTAAAGCATACAAAAGTCAAAATGTTAACTTTAATGTGCTCTTGACAGCACCAATTTGTTTAAATGGATTCGTGTGGTATGTAAGAAAAACTAAGTAGAAACGTGGAAATAAAATTAGGAAATAATAATCATAATAACTATATTTAGGTTTATCAATTATATCTATTTCTTAAAAGTAAAAAAAGTACCCTCAGCGGTAAACTTCTTTTTACAACGTTTGATGGACTCCTTTAAAGGAACCAATTCTGGTGATTCTGACTTTCCTTGATATTTTAAATTAAGAACCGCATGTTTCCATCGATCCTTGGGATCAACCGTTTTAATATCGCTTATATTATATATTTTGAGCTCTATGAAAACATCCCCTTCTAAATTTGCCGTGCGTCGAAACACACCGTCAGCGACACGGCGCGTCAGCACTGACTGCAGAGGGGGCGGTGATGCGCAACGATGAGCTTCGACGGATTCGATGTCACTGTCGAAGTTCAACTGCTACCCGGATGCCTTCTACGCAGTTTTGTTATTTTTTTTTTCGATGAAGCTTTTGTTGCACCCGGGGACTTAAATTTTGAGCTCTATGAAAACATCCCCTTATAAATATACCGTGCATCGGAACACACCGTCAGCGACACGGTGGGTCAGCACTAACTGCACAGATTGTGGTGATGTTTGACTCCTAGTAGTAGTCTTTGACTCGTAGTATAGTATAAGTAAAGAATACAAAAGTCAAAATGTCAACATTAATGTACTCTTAACAGCACCAATTTATGTAAATGGATTCGTATGGTATTTAAGAACAACGAAGTAAAAATGCGGTAATAAAAATTAGTAAATAATGATGATAATAACTATCTAAGGTATTATTATCAACTATTTCTTAAAAGAAAAAAATCTACCCTCCGTTGTAAACTTCTTTTTACAACGTTTGATTACCTCCTTTAAAGGAGCCAATTCGGGTGATTCCGACTCCCCCTGATATTTTAAATTCAGGACCGCATGTTCCCATCGATCTTTGGGATCAACCGTTTTAATATCTCTTATGTTATATATTTTGAGCTCTACGAAAACATCCCCTTCTAAATTTGCCGTGCGTCGAAACACACCGTCAGCGACACGGCGCGTCAGCACTGACTGCAGAGATGGCGGCGACGCGCAACGATGGGCTTCGACGGATTCGTTGTCACTGTCGAAGTCCAGCTGCCACCCGGATGCCTTCTTCGCAGTTTTGTTTTTTTTCGATGAAGCTTTTGTTGCACCCTGGGACTTCTTCTTCTCCTTTTTACCACTGTAAAAGAAACAGGTAATATGAGAATATATTTTCTACTAAAGCTATTTCCTTCTAAATACAATCAGGTCTATTCTAACTGCTTTACTAATATGGTCCACTAGATGGACCAACAGTCTGGCAAAAGACAGGAGGTGTCGATGAAAGCAAATAGCACAACGGGTCATTGTAGAAGTTTAAGGGTCTATGTTCAGCAGTGGACATCCTACGAATGAAATGATAGTGATGAAATTGTTCTATTCAATTAATTAATAAATGATAGACGTAAATATATTAACATACGTTGCTGTGCTGGCAGCTGTCTCCTCGTCAGATGAAAACACGTCCGCCAAACGTTTTCTGGAGCTACGCTGCTGCTGACTGTACTCGTATTCAGACCTGTAAGAGAAACATAATGAATACCAAGCATAAAAAGAAAAAACCTGCCGATGTGCAGCAGTGAACGGCTGAAATGTTGATACCATCTTTATACTTGTCGAACTGAAGTCAAGCAACGTCAACTACTGCGTGGCTTTAGAAGGTTATATGTCATTCAATCTCCTCCATGTTTTGGAGCGTATGTTGAGTTGAGCTCAACAGAATGGGTATAGGTAGATGTAATGTTGATGATGATGATGATGATGATAGGCGACAAACTTACGAACATGATTTCAGTGCAGTTGATCTTCGTTTCTAGTAACGGCTGGACAAAGGATGGCGAGCAGAGCGCTGACGGAACGGCTGCCAGAGCAGTTGACGGAGCAGCTGACGGAGCGGCGGAATATCCTCCATGCTTTGGAGCGTATGTTGAGTTGAGCTCAACAGAATGGGTATAGGTAGATGTAATGTTGATGATGATGATGATGATGATAGGCGACAAACTTACGAACATGATTTCAGTGCAGTTGATCTTCGTTTCTAGTAACGGCTGGGCAAAGGGTGGCGAGCAGAGCGCTGACGGAACGGCTGACGGAGCGGTTGACGGGGCGGCTGACGGAGCGGCGGTCGAAGTGAAGTGGTCGAAGATGAGCGCCTACTCGAGCTGTCGGTTGATTAGCGGATCTTCTTCTGGCAGAACGCAGTTGGCAGAGCGGCTGAAGATTAGCACCTGGTGCGGTACTCTAGCGAGGTGTAGGGTCTCTTGACTCAAGACTTGTGTGAAGTGAATTGTTCTGCAATGGCGTCCGCTTAAATATGCGATTATTAACGATTTCCAGGTATTGTCAACATTTAAACGAAGAAAAATCGCACTACAAAATTCTAACATATTTTTATATTATGTTTTATTTTTTGCAGACGCATTATTGAAATATATCCTATATCACTTCCACATCCTAAAAGATTCTAATTACACCTCATAATTATGCTGAAATCCGTCAATTGGCTTAAGCTGTAGAGCGTGCCAAAGAATTACATACATACATGCATACTTACAGACATACATACTTTCACAGTTACATCCACACGCTCAAAAAATATTAACCTCCCTCTTCAACAATCGGGTAAAAGTATTATTTATATATACCTTTATATATAAACAATATTTATACCTTTTTATATTATTTATACATTTTATTACTAACGTAATATTTTTGTCATTAATCATAATATTTTATAATTTATCAATTGTTTATAACCTCTGGTTTTATTGATATGTCGGCAATATTACGCGGAGTCGAAAACAAAAGTTTCGTATTCGGAGCGGTACTTTGAGTTAATTCAAAGTGGAAAAACAAAAGTTTCAAATTCATCGCAATCTTTTGATTACTTGATAGTCAAAGAAGGCCGACTTTGTAACCTAAGGCTGATTTCATATTGTGAATATCATTCTTAAGATTCTCTTTTTTTTTTATACTACGTTGGGTGGCAGACAAGCATACGGCCCGCCTGATGTGAAGCGGTTACCGTAGCCATATTAACGCTCACAACATAAAATATTGCTGCCAACGCAGCATCTCCTACCTTTCTGGTGATCTCACTCGCAGAAACACAACAACCCTCAAGGGAATTGTTATTTGGCTGCGGTATTCTGTGAGGTGGAGGTACATTCCCCAGTCGGGTAGCTTACAATTATGCTCCCTACCTCTCTTTTCGCCAGAGCTTCGTTTGTCAGTAAGCAGGGTGCACCGCGTGCAGGCGAAGTGGGCTGCGATATTCTGTGAGGTGGAGGTACATTCCCCAGTCGGGTAGCTTACAATTATGCTCCCTACCTATCTTTTCGCCAGAGCTTCGTTTGTCAGTCAGCAGGGTGCACCGCGTGCAGGCGAAGTTGGTTGCGGTATTCTGTGAGGTGGAGGTACATTCCCTAGTCGGGTAGCTTACAATTATGCTCCCTACCTGTCTTTTCGCCAGAGCTTCGATTGTCAGTCAGCAGGGTGCACCGTGTGCAGGCGAAGTTGGCTGCGGTATTCTGTGAGGTGGAGGTACATTCCCCAGTCGGGTAGCTTACAATTATGCTCCCTACCTGTCTTTCCGCCAGAGCTTCATTTGTCAGTCAGCAGGGTGCACCGCGTGCAGGTGAAGTTGGCTTTGGTTCAAAGATGTTGATGAACTCCTTTCACCCAAATTTTTTTTCTATATAATTTGTGGAAATATTTTTAAAAAATTAACTGTAGTACAATTTATAAAAATAAAATATTATAAAATGTACTACAGTTAATGTATACACACCTTTATAGTTGAGTACGTAATTGATATGAGTGCAAATTGCTGATCGACGTTTTGCGTCTGTGTGCATTAATGCAAATAGTTGATTATGTTGTTTTCGTAGAAGTAAAATTGCTGATCAACGTTTTGCGTATGTGTGCATTGTAACAATGGACAATGAAATCATTGCTTATTTGACAAAAATGTAGCAATGAACTATATCAAATGCGAATTTAGTCTTTATGTCATAAGCATTTAACTTACTTTTTGAATAACTTATTTTCCTAAGCACTACGTGTTCCCACGTTCGCTGCCATTATCAAGTTATTAGTCGTGGTGTGAACATCTCGTAATAGTGTCGTGGGTGATAGATAATGTCTATTGAAAATTGTGAGTAAAGTGAAATGGACAACATAACCCTGACGAATCGTGTCGATCTGTGCTATCTCAAACCAGCTACATGTGAGGTAAGTGGGCACGTGTGAGCTGAGCGAGCGGAAGTTGAAGTTGACTCCATTTATTTCATGGTAGATAATTTTTGGGAAATCCTAAAAGATATATCTTATTTTATGGTAGGTGATTATTGGGAATTCTAAAGCATATATATCTATAATATTTGTAAAATATACAGACTAGTATTTTCATTTTTCATGCAACCAAAAATACTAACACGACAATGATCGAGCGACAGCGAGATCAGAGTGTTAGTATTTTTGGTTGCATGAAAAATGAAAATACTAGTCTGTATATTTTACAAACATTATAGATATATATGTTTTATAATTCCCAATAATCACCTACTAACGCATATACCGTCTCCGTTCCGTCGAGGGTAAAAAAACAAACTGTACAAATATAAATGAAATTTTTTGATTACTTATGTAAAAATTTCCTTTTATGTTTTTTTTTTCAGCAATATTTGTTTAATTTTTTATTTGTTTTTTTTTATTTCCACTTAGTAGCTATAAGTATCTTTAATCATAAGAAACAAATGAAAATTTTCAATAAAACAATGATTTAAATTGTTATAAAGCATTTGTTCAGTCCATTTACTCGATATCCAAGGGAATGGGGTATAAAAAAAAATTGGACCAAGAAACTTCCTGGCAACATTCAGAATCATAATCTACAAGCTTTTCTGAATTCAAAACTGTTTATAGAATGCGGTCCTCATATTTTGCACACTCAACTACCTGTGGCGCCTGCACTAATATAAATTAAACGATATTTTAATAGCGATATTACGCTATTAAAAAAATATGGGTTGATGGTAGCAGGGTGAAAATTTAGGTATATTGTATGTATGTATTTTTAATGCCGCATCAAAAAAAATGTATAAAAATAAAAATAAAATGGGGTGGTCCACCCCATACCCTTTATCGCATGGGGAATAAATGATAACGACCTATTCTCAAACCTACTGATTGTACATATAATATTTCATCAAAATCGTTTTGGAGGAGTAACTAGTAATCTTTATTTTATTGCATGAGTCCAGATAGAGTAGTGAATTCAACTGCATTTAGAATGCACAACACTCGTAGGTACTGTATAATATTGAAATTCGTCAATTCCAACGCGCAGAAGAAAAGATTGAAACTAGCTTAATTATTCGTTAATAAAAAAAACTAGAGAATGCCAAATGCCAGCTCAATTGGGCACTGGGAAGTGGGTCAAATTTAACTTGTAAGATTTGATTACATACATCGCGATGGAACTAAATAAAAGTTTAGAAAAATAGCATTTATGTTTTAATAACTATTTATAAATCACAGTTAAATTACGTCAGTTTCGACTGTTTAGTGGGCAACCCAGTACCATAATTTTTATTATGTAAAATTTTTACACAATCTACCCAAGTAACACAATTGGCATTTGAACTAACCAGTCGTGAACTTATGTAGAACTTAAGGTCTATATAAGCTCTTATAAAAGTTCATCAAACAGCCTGACGCTCTATATAAGCATATGAAAGCCATTATAATACTTTAGATTGTATAGCGGTTGGCTAAAGGTATCACAAAATGATTTTATAATGCCTTCAGTTTTAGTGCAGCATACCGCAATGCCGATGTACAGTTTTTAGCTAATTTTATTGCCTTTGGATCTACAATAGCATTTTTAAATGCCTAACGCTGCTTAATAGCATAAACTTGAACCATTATAATGCACCGTAAGTCCGCTATACAGCTATTAGCTGTTTTCAGTACTTTTGGTTATATAATTGCATTTTTAGGTAGTAAGTAAATGCCTATTGCTGCTTAATAGCATAAACCTGAACCATTATAATGCTAAAATTCTGCTGTACAGCTTTTAGCTGTTTTCAGTACCTTTGGTTTTATGATAGCATTTTTAAATGGCAAGTAAAAGCCTAGAGCTGCTGAACAGCGTAAACTTATATCATTGTAGTGCTTGCATTTTGAAAGATCAATTGAGTTCTGTTGTACACCTAGGAGTTCTTTAATATAATACATGTGAGTTATAGTAATGCTTAAAGCTGTACATACATCCACTTAGTAGTAATTAATCTGTTTAGAAGACCTTTTTATCAACTCTTGGCGAACAGACTTAAGCTGTACAAAAATCTGGTTAAATAAAAGAAAATGGGTTTTGTCGTTCAAGGATCACTAAAATTGCATTTTGTAACGGACCTAAATCAGTTCACATGAAGTCTACTGGTATATAAGTGAACACATATAAAACCACTTTGCAGACGATGACACTACGGTGGTTTATCAAAAGTCTTCTCTCTGGCCTCTGGCTTAATAAATATGTACATGTGAGTATTTATACAGCTGATGGTATTAATAAGCCCTTTTTATGGTTCACCAAGCTGTTTAGAACGACACCATTTTGTAAATATTCCATAACCAAAAAAATATTATTATTTCGACTTATGTAAGAAACTAATAGACCTATAATAAAGTGATAGCTCAACTTAATTCATAACTATTAAGTTAATCAAGCAAAAACTTCGTTCTACACAAAAATATTATGCAATTGTTTTTTTATTACACCCATATCTTTTTATAACATTTTTAACAAAGGCTCTATAAACTGAAGGCGCGTGAAAATTTTCAATGAAACCTATATAGACATTGACAGTAAACTACATTTCGCAGTAATATTTGAAGGCAAGTAATAGAACAAGAGTAAAAAAGTTACCCAGAATATAATGTCAAACAACAAACTTATTCAATTTCGTCACCATCAGTCATATCGCTAGACGATAATTAAATTACAACGTTTATTCTATTAAAGCATTTGTACCGCGGCATTAAGGATGTTTTTTCAAAAATATAGGACTTATTTGAGTTCTATATGTGAACACTTGAAAGACTCCAATAATTCTTTTGCTTAAATTGTAATGCTAGTTTAATGCTTCTGTAATGCGATTAGCAACTTCAATAACAGTAATAGTGCTAGTATAATGCTTCTGTAATGCGGTTACAACTTTTTTTGACCATAGTAATGTTGGTATAATGCTTCTGTCATGCGAATAAAAAACCAATTAAGAACCTAAAGCTGTTTAATTTGTGCCCAAATTAGCATTATATTAGCATTATAAACGTATATAAAACTAATATAGAACTTGGGTTTTAATGCTAAAACGATACATTAAAACCATAAGTCGGCCATTATACGGCTACACTGTGTTACTTGGGTATCTATATCTATAAAATAATCTTTGAACCTATTTATTACTATGTGTAACAATAAATAAATAAAACATTGCCTCATCTTGAAGTTATCGGAAAAGAAAAACGTCTAGATTATACGATTATAGAGACTATTAGAAATACACACATTAAAAGATTGAAAAAACCCTGATCACGATATGTACGTATCACTAGGTACCTACTTGTACGTACTTTTGTTCATGTTTTGTGAATTCATTGGTGCAATAAAGTATTTGTATTGTATAGTATCTCAGCCCCCTTACCACCATCTCTTATTGCGATTCAATAACTGAATAGAATGAAAATTCCATTTGAAATAGAATAGCTTATTCATTGGTATGAATAAGCATTCTATTCAGTTATTGAACCGCAATAAGAGAATGGAATAGAGTCGCTTATTCATTGGTATGAATAAGCATTCTATTCAGTTATTGAACCGCAATAAGAGATGGTGGTAAGGGGGCTGAACACATTCCTAAATCCCAGCAGAACTCAGCTCTACTTCCCCTTCATTTCTCTATGAATCGTGTGAATTTTGTTTATAGTTTATATAAGAACCTATTATTATGGATGAGTACCTATGAAAACACCATTCGAGGGTGCGGGTGCCACTCCTTCCATAGGTTTTCATTAGTTCTTACAAGAAGGAGTCGACTATTGTTTGGTTTATTATTTAGTTAAGTTTGTTTTATTACTAGATTTTTTATCCATTGGATATATGGATATCGCAGCCATCTTGTTAAAATAGCCTGTATATATCACTGCTAGCTCTTTTATTGAACAATCAATGTCATTCTATCATACGTCTATACGTTGTTTAGGCGAGTGATTGAACACAATGTTTAACAGTACAGCTGGATGATTGTCACCTAACTAATTAAATGCTTCATGCCTTCATGATTAAGGTAATTGCCCGGCATTTACTCAGTCCCACGTCACTTACGGTAAGACGTTAGCGCTAGTCAAGAACAATTTCTAAAAAGTTATAAATAAAATGTCTTCCAGTGTATTCACGTTTTTTTTTCTTTCTTTGTGTACGATATATTATGCGTAGGCATAGAGCAATCATTTTTTCCTGTCGTGATATTCTATGGCTATATATATATGTATGGTCAATGTAATAATTAGTTATTATTCATACTGACTAATACTTGGTCAATGTGATAAATCATGTTTTGGTTAGACTTGAGTTGATTTTTGGTTAGGTTAGGGTTTTCTTGTGTTCTGTCTCCGGAAATAGGAGTTCCGTCAATCTAGATGATGAATGATGTGGTGTCAAGTAAGCTTAATTATTAATAATTGACAATTTATTACGTTGACTATATATCACGTTCTCAACTCGTTTAACATTGAAGACGCGATAGTCCCGTCGTATCAGCCTTCTGTCTGAATAATAAATATAAATAAATATTGTCAGACAAATTACACAGCGCCATCTAGCCCCAAAGTAAGCGAAGCTTGTATTATGGGTACTAAACAACTAATAAACATACGTAAATACATATTTTTTTTTGTAAATACATACTTATGATACATAGAAAACACCCGGACCAAGACAAACAGACATGTTCATGCACACAAATGTTTGTCCTATGTGGGAATCGAACCCACGAGCGTTGGTGTCGAAGCCGCGTCATTGACCGCTACGCCACCGAACTTGTCAATAAATAGAAGAACTGAATAGAATACTTATTCATACCAATGAATAAGCGACTCTATTTCAAATAGAATAGTCTCTTATTTATTGGTATGAATAAGCAATCTATTCAGTTATTGAATCGCAATAAGAGTTGGTGGTAAGGAGGCTGATCCGCTTATTTAAAGCTGCATATGTCGAAGCCCTAACAGACGCTGTCGCCTCTCGTCTCCTCTGCAGAAGAGCCAGAGTTTCGCTAGAGAGTAATTTCAGTTCTCCCAAACGACTATTTAATTTGCTACCCTTTCCTTTTTTTCATATAATATAATAATCAAACACGGGCCTCGTGTAATATGTGTGTGAACTAGCTAATAAATTGTCTATCATTAGAACTATACTATATCTTTCTCACAGGGCGTTTAGTAAAATAACAACCGTATTAGAAATACCTACCGACGAGTTGGTCGAATCGTACCTACTGTGTATTCTTACAGACTTAGTGCTTACGTACTCAAAGAAGTGCTATTATGCTGCTAATAATATAAAATATAAAATAAGTACATATTACATTACTCATTTCATGCTGTTATAATATTTTGAGCCTAATAACTCCATTATTTGAGACTTATTAGGCAGTAATTTCGGAATTATACCAATTTTATGTCTGACTTAATTGTGATATTGAGTGGAAACGGGTTTACGACTCTGTCACCGCTGGGTGCAATCGATTCTTAATATCGACTACATGGTTAAGGCTGCCTAGTCCGGTTACATAATAATAATTATCTTTATTTACTTATTTCTTTCTTTTCTTTATTTACTTACTTATTTCTTTTATAAGAATAATTATCTTCATTTTTTACATTTCCGTACAAACGAAGAAAGGGAATTAATTCGATCTTTGATGGTCTACACCATCAAAGATCGAATTAATTTCCTAATTCATATATTCCGTAATTATGGATATACCTACGTATATCCATAATTACGGAATATATGAATTTGTCCCAACATAATCTGGGTTTGTAGCTAAATTATCACTTGAATTAGATTGACACTTATAGTAATCAATCCCAATAAATTATTAGCACTCGAAAGCTTTGATAGTTGACTCTAGAGCAGTGATTCTCCATTCGTGGTACGCGTACACCTGGGGGTACGCAACACAGTATCAAGGTGTTCGGGTCGCTATCTCTCTACTAAGATAAAGTAGTCAATAAAAAACCAATACACAAACAAGGATAAATAAAGGGATACGCGAATTTGAGTTCTTTTTTACAATGGTAAACAAGAAAAACTAATTAGGAACCACTGCTCTAGAGCTTCGAAAAGAAAAAAAATAAACACATTTACAAAATAAATCTATGTTTGGTTTACTATGGTTTAACGCCCTCTAGTTTTTAAGAGGCACTACATAGACAATTTAGCTACAATAACAGCAGCCTGTAAATCTGCTGGTAACGACCTCTATGAAATTGTTAAGGAAGCATTTACTGTGCATACCTCGAAGCCTACGTAGCTGTAGCACCAATTTAGCATATCACATGTTTAGTTCACATTAGACTTAGATGGCGTGACTGGATTACGATTTAGGAACTACGAAGTAATTGCCTAGGTAACAACCTAGGCAATTACTTCGTAGTTCCAAAAACTCCGTACAAACTACTATTTGTAAAGGTTCTTGTTCGTGAAAATTGGATTTTGCCATATTCGATGTGATGATGATTACTCATGTATGGGACAACCTTTCCTGGCCCAGGAAAAAGTTTTCCTATGCAGAGCTCCAGGCGTGATTCCTTTGCATCCCGAGCAAGATTTATGTGTTGGCAACCAAAGACCGCATTTCCAGAACCTTTCTAATATGCCATGGCATCCTTACAAACGGCTGTAATGATTTCGATGCAATTTACAATATAGGTATTCACGGGAGGGAAAACGACCAACCTAAGTGTCAATTCGGAAAAAAAATATTTCTCCTAAAACGCTGAGGAAAACTTACGATATTCAATAAATCACCATGTGCTAACAATATTTGTTAACGGGATGGGTGCTTACCACATTCACTGTGTCTCCAGTGTAGATTAACAGAGACGACCAGACTGATTGACGAAAAAGGCTATAAAGAATGAACTCCACAGCAGTCGCGCGAATAAAACTATGGCTGCCTTGGAACTCTCTACGCATTTACGCATTAGAAAAAGTTAGTATGAGTAGCTTTTGGAATTTGACTTTAACGAAATCTGTTAGCACATATGTTGCTACTTGACTATAGATGGCACTATATGTAATTTACTTATCTGATACTGGAAAATCCATTACTCATAAACACATCCATATACGAGTCAGCCTGTGAACACGGCTGGTGCAATCTAAGGCCCTACCGCCGAAGCTGAAGCCGATTACCATATAACATTTTGATTCGAAATATATCTTATACGTTTAAGTTATTGCCAAACATCTTCAGCTTAGTCAATAGGGCCAGGGCCTGATTAACCCTTAGGCTAATTAGGTTGAAGCCTAGGGCGCGACGATCGGAGGGGGCGCGCTGAAATCGTTTCTTCGCATGGACTATTAATCTAGCATCATTGCAACTACCCTACATATTTCAACTAGACCGAGACATAACATTAAAACTAAATGCGCTGTGAACTGAAAAAGCTTGGGAGCCCCTGATTTTAACAATAACAATAAATTTTAGAAACCGCGCGTCGGTGTCTCTTCCTCATAATTAGACTAGGGCGGTCAGAACTCTTAATCAGTCGCTGAATAGGGCTCCATCGCATCTACCAGTTAAGCTAAGCACAAGTAGCATAAGTCTAAGTTGCAGTTTGATTTGCGCAAGCAAAATATCCGATGGTATTCGGCTTCAGCTTCGGCGGTATGGCCCCTGGTCGAATCGTCAGGCAATAATAAAGGTATGTAATCCTTGTGCATTATCGCGTTAATTCGCGTTGTTATTTTCACATATCCAAGGCTGTACCTACTTCATATATAATATTCAATGCACAAGTATGTCAGTCAAGTACCTACACTAAAGTTTATATGAACAAGGAAAACAAATTCCTACCTACAGTCGGATGAACTAAAATGATTATTTTTGTAAGTGGGTGAAGGGCGAAAAAACGAATTCTTTTATACTCAATCATAGTATAGTAGTTTGTAAATGTATTATCAGAAATATTTTCTATTAAATGGACTACCGAATAAACATTCAATTCAAACAAGACAATATGTCTGTCTGCTGTAAGATTATGAGAGACTCTTCTAACAAGTCTGTGTCTAAGTGGTTTTATTTTTAAAATATTTATGTCGATGATCTGCGAATATCATTCACATACCTATGTAATATCGCTCGACTAAATGTTTTTATTTTATTAATCGTATCTGATTTATACTTTTATGTACTTACTAGCTGACCCGGCAAACGTTTTGCCATAAAAAAATGATAACTACCTATTCTCACCATACTGAATACAAATATAAAATTTCATCAAAATCGGTCAAGCCATTTCGGAGGAGTATGGTAACAAACATTGTGACACGAGAATTTTATATATTAGATCATATCTTAGAGTATATATCATATTTATACGTAACTACTACTATGTAAGGTTTAGAGATTTAGAGGATTAGGAATTAGAAGAATTGGGAATAAAAAGTTCCACTTGTTCTATTATATTATTTCATAGTACTAGTGAGAAAAGAAATTACCATTAGTTCTACCACTGAACTGTTCAATAGAACAGGTGGGAACAAAGGAAATTGTGTAGTCTTGTCATATCTGTAAATTCAAGACTTAAATTCGTAATTATACCATCACGGTCAAACTGAATTCAGCTTACTCATCTTTGTGTCTTCTGAGATTTCAAGGTTTTAAGTATTATTATTTAGTTACCGACCAAACTACTGTTATGCATAGTCACTTTAATCGGTACACCTAGATTTGTAACCGAGGCATTCGCTAAATGAATGCATCGGTTTTACTATTTTGTATTCACTATATCTCCGCCGACCCGCAGTTGAGCAGCTAGTTGGAGTATGATCCAAACCCCTTCGATTGAGGCCCGTACCCTGAAGTGATGAATAAGGGTTGACGACTGCATTCACTATATTATTCATAAGTTATATCAAATCTAGAGCTGTATGTATGTGTATGGGAATCGTCCCACATACACAACAACATAATGACTTTTAATGACAAATATATCTAGGGTCTGATCTGTCTAATTGAAATTCTCAACTGCTCGTTCTCGTCTGATGTAGTCTCGTCTCTTTAAAGACTACAACAGGTAGTTTTCAGGGAAGACTCATATCCTAGCAGTGGGTTGTAAGAGTTAACCACGACGATACGGTCTACAAATAAATATCGCTGCCTCTCTAGAAATTTTCACGCAGGCTATAGTGTTGACTGTATTAAATTAAATTTGATCTCAGCTCCTTGTATCACCATTGCAAAATGGACTGAAATAATTTAGAACTAGTTCGATTACTCGTTGCAGTGAAAACAGACCTTTCTGTTTTGAGCGAACATCTGCAGAACAAACAAACATTAGGTCAAAAATAAAAAGCTAGGTCGGCTGCTTAGTGAAATCACGGCTTTAGAAACAAGGTGCTATGAGCAGATACGCAATGAACTACTTACTTAAAATATAATAATAATGAAGGTCACCGTTAGATTAGCCACCCACAGCATCCTGTTATTACTGATAAAACGCTGTATTTGAGTTATTTTTTTTAGTGCCAGATGTAAGTATATTAATATCATTTATAATGAACATAATCGACGCCGTTGAAATCGATTACGTTAAAGAACTCACACTAAGCCCCCTGACCAACATCTAGATCTTGTTAATGTATCGTATAGCAATTTTCAGTTCTTATTATCAAGATTAACTATGAAAAATATACAGTTTCCAGTAAATACCTGCTTCTAATTTCCTTTTATCAAAGTGATTACTGACTTTTGGCATTAAGTAATTAGGTAAACGGATTTGAACAATAAGTAAACTTTTTAGTTCTATTTTTACTGACAAGTAATAAAAGCCTGTATATGTTTCTTTTTTTTTTAATCTTGTTTTCATCTCCACACACTAAAAGCACAGTATACGGAATAGCACCAGGTGCAGTATACCACTCCCTGCCACTCTCTCCTACCGACCTCACCTACTCCGAGACGAATCTGGAACGTTTCGTCTCGGAGGGGTAGTCTTGGAAGTTTGTATGGCGCCGCACGCTTGGTCACGCTCCGTACAGACGCCTTTCTAAGTCGTAGTTCATGACGTGACATTTGTATGGAGTGGCCGAGGTGTATTTTAAGGAACACTTGAACCAAATTTCGGAATTTTATACTAAGCCACAGTGATGACTAGCTCGCGCCCGTTACTTCGTTCGCGCTTATCCCGGTATCCCATGGGAATTTCCATAAATCGTTTGTTAACGAATCCCACTGTATACTGGGATACGCGCGTACGAAGTATACTTTGTATCCCGATACTATGTTCAGGCGGGTGGGAGCCGCCTGTTAGAAGCTAGTAAGCAGTAATATAAGATATGGAAGATGTCAAATGTGGACAGCACAGCTCGTAACGTAGTCTTGGCAATGGTTAGAAAGAAAATGCCTTGTTTTATTGCTAATAGATGAAATTAGCTTTGCCAGTTTGGAATAATGAAATATTAGACATATAAATTTCCGGAAAATATTATGTAAACTCTAAATGCTAATGAAAACAGCGTCAAAATCTATTGCGTGTTAGGTAATAGGTAACGCATAAACAGACAGACGTGGAGAGGGTCTGTTTTATGTTATATACTCACGTTTCTTTGTTTGTAAATTGTTTATTAGTTTGTTTGTTTCATATTTATAAGTGTGTTTGTTTGTATGTCTTCGTTTGTTCTTTTATTTCGAAAGGAAACAATACCTGAACATGATTTATAGTTTAAGGTCGGATATGTGACAGAGGCTATTTTTTATAACGAGAAAATATTTTAATCCCACAGGGAAAAAAGTTTTATTACAATACTGACCATGCCGGCTTTGTTGTTTGTTTCTGAAATATGAAATTAATATATTTAGGACCAGCTTGTACTTAACCGCTTCAATCCAGGCGGGTTTTATGCATTTTTTATATAAAACGTTGCGTGGCAGACAAGCATACAGCTCACCTGTTTTGAAGCGGTTACCGTGGTCATATAATCGCTTGTAATTTGCAACACGAAATATTGTAAATATAGCTTGCGCGTGGCCACCCCCGCTGTAAGCGCAGCAACTCCTTCCTGTCGGGTGATCTCACACACTCGCCGGAACACAACAATCCACAAGACAATTGTTATTTGGCTGCGTTATTCTGTGAGGTGGAGGTATTTCCCAAGTCGGGCAGCTTACAAATACCCTACATCTTTTCTTGCTTGTTGATCATCTGACGCAGTCTAAAAATAAAACTGGCCAAGACGAACTCGCGCACGAAGGGTTCCGTACCATTATCTATAAAAACGGCAAAAAATCACGTTTGTTGTATGGGAGCCCCCCTTAAATATTTGTTTTATTTTTATTTAATTATTTATTTTTAAAGCGAATACTAAATATTATGTGAATATTTCAAATGTCTACCTATTGCCGTTATCAATTGCGAGCAAAAACCTTAAATATTTATTGTATTCTGTTTTTTAGTATTTGTTGTTATAGCGGCAACAGAAATACATCATCATGTGAAAATTTTAACTGTCTAGCTCTAGTGGTGACCGACGGACGGACGGACGGACGGACAGCGGAGCCTTAGTAATAGGGTTCCTTTTTACCCTTTGGGTACGGAACCCTAAAAACCTTGAAAGTAAAATTCATTTTTAATAAAGCGAACGTAAGATGACGTTGTTATGCGTGTGAGTAAGTGCCTATATTGATTGTCAATCACAATGTCAGACAAAGCTCTCCCACAAATTATAGTGATTCAACAATTCAGAGCACATCATGCATGACATTTGTAATTCGAGGGCAACATTCCAAATAATAAAATACGAATAATACTAAGAATTATATGTATAATACTAATGCATATGCTTCGTCCAGATATAAATCGATGACCGAAGCTTAAGAAAAATAAAATCAAATAATTTATTGTGCTAAGTAAGGACGGGGGATGGGAAAGCGCTGCGATTTTTAGATAATTTTAGTGCATATAACGTATTCACGCACAACACACGGCCGTGTCTATGAAGCGGCCACAACCCATTTTTTGTGTTATTTATTATCTTAATATTTATTAATAATTATTATCTTAACAAAGTACTGAAATATTAGTACTTAATATTTATTATAATCCTAATAAAGTACTGAACTTAATATTTATTTTATATTCATTGTATTACTTCCATTAATTAAGTGATTTTAGTTCAGCTAATAAGTAACACGACATTCATTGATTGTTAGGCGGTACGAAGATCGCCGGGTCAGGTAATTTTTCATAAATCATGCCACGAGAAAGTATAAAAGTTATTGTTAGAAAAAATATATAATTGGTTCTTAGGAATGATCCAAGAATGGATCATTCCTAAGAACCAATTCGATCACGTTAGCTTTCAAACAAAAAAATACCGAATTAAAATCGATCCATTCGTGTAAGCGTGGGAGTGGCTCACCCATTTAGAGCCAAATCCAAGTAGGGAGGCAGAGCATAGCGTATTTTTTTAAGCTGCTTGACTGGGGAAGTTCCTCCACCTCACAGAATACCGCAGCCAAATAACAATTCCCTTGAGGGTTGTTGTGTTCCTGCGAGGGTTTGAGGTCACCAGAAAAAAAGGAAGGAGTATAGGCTGGCAACGGATCGGCGACCCCTTGGTGTTGCTGATCTCCATGGGCGGTGGTGATTGCTTTCCATCAGGTGACCCACATGCTCGTTTGCCCCCTCCTCATATACAAATAAACTTAACTTGCACGTGGTGTGCCCTGTGACTGGCGAAAGAATCTTTGGCAACTGAGGGTAAGCTGTCCGACTGGGGAAGTACCTCCACCTCACAGAATACCGCAGTCAAATAACAGTTCGCTTGAGTGTTGTTGTCTTCCTGCGAGTGAGTGAGTGAAAGAAAGAAAGGAGAAGTAGTTGCAGAAAGAACGGGAGTAAGTAGTTGCAGCATTGGCAGCGAGGATAGCGGTACGCGAGTGATATTTAATGTTGTGAGCGTTAATATGGTTACGGCAAAGGCTTCTCATCAGGCGCACCATATACTTGTCAGCGTAGTGTAAAAAAAAAGTTTAGGAGCTACGACACTGCAGACACACAGATAGACACGTGAAAGTTATAACACATATTATTATTACTCCATATATTATTATTACTCCACTCCCACTCGAACTTATAGTATCGAACACTCGAAGGTCGGTTAATAGAGATCTCATATAGAGATAACCCCGCCTTTGTACATTCTTAAAATTCACAATGATAATTTCTTTTTGATTGTCTATTTGTTATTTGGTGTATAGTAAAGATATTTTTTTATTGATAATAATTACAATCTACAGACCCCGGGGTCGGGGCCGGAGACCTTTTGCTAACAATCGTCTATTTTTTTATATATTTTTTGTCACAATTTTCTTACAATTTATTAATTGCACGTCGCTGTTGTGCTAATAATTATACTATTGTCAAATACTGCTTATCTAAATCCTTCTAATGTTTGCCTTGCAACCATGACAACCACGGCAGTCCAGTCCCCTCTGGCAGCAGCCGTTCACGAGTTGATGCATGGGGCAGCCATCGCCGCATTCAACCGTTTTATTGGGAATACGCCGACCCACCACACGACACCACCACCAGTTTGAACACTTTAGTGAGCATGACTACCTGGGCTGTCAGGGCTGCACAGCAAAACCTCAGTTTATTTCCCCATTGTCCCTCTCCCCCTCTCCTACCCCACCCACCAGATATTAGAATAAAGACACTCCTCTTTTTACTAACCTCCTGTATATTCCAAGTTCTTGTCTCCATATAGACAAAGGTGCACGGTCTCCCATGAACCAGTCCAAATTCCTCGGATTTGAGATCAACCGTCCTTCTATAATCGTTCATATACGAAACATTAACACCCTTATTCAAAAAGTCGTCGTATTCAATCATTCCGGTACACGTTTTATTATACATAACAGATCCAATGGGACAACACTTTCTTAAACAGTTCTTTAACTTACATAAACATCCGAAAGTTCTAATTTCACCACTAACATTCCTCGTAAACACAAATTTTTGAGGGTACAAAACACCATTTTCAAATACAGTACCATCGTGGAACAATGTACCATTTGTAATTTCAACACTCACATTATCTTCACAAGGTTGTCCAAAAACACACGAAAAAGTTATTGCAATAATGAAAACGATTACTTTAGACATTTTTGTAAATAATTTATCGATAAATATATTTTTTTTTCTTTTGGTTTCGCGCCAAAACTACAAAAGCGCGCGGCGATCAAAATATTTTTCTTTTTTAATGATGCGCGGCAAAGGCGTACACGAGTATGATGCCGTTCCGCACTGCACTAACCGGTCTCACTGTCTGACACTTTTTATATAGGTTGTAAAATTCAAATCTAGACGCGCGACAAAATGTCATATGTACGTTGCAAACACGCAATGGGAATATATACGTAGACAGGTAATTACTTTTAGTCAAATTTATATGATGCGGCTTTTACCTGAATAGGTAACTAAAAAATTGAAGACTCCATCATGAATAAAAAGAGAATTAGGCCGGCGTTAGACAGCCGAAATCCGTCACGTAATTCAGAAACTGAATTAAAAAATCTGAATTCCGGTGTGTGTGTGTTTTCGCTCCTTAGAAATGTCAGTATTTTTTTATCAGTTCAATCTGAATATAAAACATATGAAAAAATCAGCAAGTGTGTGTTTTTTTATATATATGGGAAGCATGTAGGTCTCCACCTGATGGAAACAATCACCACCGTCTATGGCGATCAGTCCTCGAATACCAAGGGGTCGTCGATCCATTGTCAGCCTGTGCTCCTTCCTTTCTTTCTGGCGACCCACCTATTTGCAGGAACACAACAACCCTCAAGGGAATTGTTATTTGACTGCGGTATTCTGTGAGGTGGTGATACTTCCCCAGTCAGCTCAAAAAAAAACGCTATGCCCTGCCTATCTTATGTATGAAAATCCGTGCGGCCGTAGTTATCCTTAATTCAGTTTCTGAATTCCAGACGGATTCCAGACGTGTAATGTCGGCCATAAATACAGCGCTGGCTAGAAATTCCGCAAAGAGGATTAATTTATACTACCGCCACCTCAGCTGCCAACGCAGCAACTCCTTCCTTCTTGGTGACCTCACTCACTCGCAGGAACACAGCAACCCTTAAGGGAATTGTTATTTGGATGTGGTATTCAGTACGCAGGTACTGACTCAGTCGCGCATCTTATGAATACGCTGTGCCTTAGCTCTTTTAAGCAAGAACCTCATTTGTCTGTCAGCAGGGTGCACCACGTGCAAATGAGGGTGGCGTTGATTGAAAGATGTCGATGAATTGCTTGTATACTCCAAAACACTAGATGATGCTCTGACTCGGAATTTGTCATATATCAAAATATGTATAAAGTACTAGGCCGGATTCTAGCCCATGGGGCCGAAATCGAGGTTGAGTGGAGCGAGTAGATTCGCTGAGTGTATGTTTTCCATTGATTTCAATGGAAAATGTATTTGAAGATCATTCCTGAAGCACATGGTCGATCTCAATTTTTTTCGACTGTAACCTCAAGCATGTCGAGGTCTTTAATTGTGACAAGTTTCATCAAAATCGGTTTAGTGGTTTTGGAGCCTATTCATTTCCAAAAGTGATTTTTTGGCGTAGGTATATAAACCATAGGAAAAATCATTGTTTGCTAGAGTTTATGGTATCTCCATACCAAGCTCTATCAAAATCTGTTAAGTAGGCATAGTCCTGAAACACAGCAAACAAAATAACTTTCACTTTCATTTCGTGAGTTAGAATTTTCCCTATACATCAGAATCTTTCGAGGAAATACCCTTTCGAGGACAAACAATCACTGAAATTTCGCCAAACTAATTTAGATTTTTTTACCACGGCTTACGAGGAATTCCATTTCCTTATGGCCAATTTCCCAATGTTCATTCAAAACCCAAAGTTCTGTGATTTTTCTAAAGGAGGGAGCTGAAAATCAGTGCTTTGCCTCTAGAGGTAATAATTATCACTGACCCTCCATCGGTTTTTTTTTATTGCGAAACTCAAAGTTTAGTTTGGGAATAGATGGCGGTGTGTAATTTGTCCAGGAATATTTAATTATTATCTTTTTTATGTTAACGTGAATGTATTAGTCGTGTTCTCCAGTAATTTGTTAAATATGCCTTATATGTCATAAAAATTATACATTATGAATAATATAAGTAACAATGTAAACGAACGGTAGAATTACCTACACTAAAACATTCCTACACACTTTATGAACGATTATTATCTACCACCGCATTGTAAGCCGCCACAAAAATTTCAATAGATTCTAAAAATACCCATCAACTCGATCGAATTATGTATTTTTGCATCATTTTTCAATGTGTATGAGCTAAACCGTCTGGTTTCCGAATTTCAGACTACATTGAGATAATAAACAATGCGAATCCTTTTCAGTACCGTTGAGCTTTCTACTATGGAAACTTAACTCTACATGAAACTTTTAAAATCTATATATACGAGTATATATAAAACAAAGTCGTGTTAGTTATACCATTTACAACTCAAGAAAGGCTGGACTGTTTTTTATTATTTTGGGTTTGTCTTCGTCGGGTAATAGGATAATAAGTATTAAAAACTTTGGAAAATTGACGAAAATATATAGGTAATCTATGAAAAAACATTTCCTCATGCAAATAGTGTCAGTTGAAAAAGGATTGGGACAGTTATTGGTTGTCTAGACATGTCAAATCGATTGGTCTCTTTTTTACGTCGCGAAAGTTGTCACTTTTTTGATTTGTTTTGAACATTGAAAAATGTCAAATCGGGCGTCCGAGCGCAAGAATCAAAACGAGCAAAAATCAAATGAAATGACAATTACAAATCATCAAAACGATAAAACCGATTTCAAATCTAAAAAATAAAACAAAAAGGTTTTTTTTTATTTTTTTTGGTTAAACAATAAGTACCTTTATTTTTTGAAATGTTTAGTTTTAAGGGATACGGGTCTTCCCTCAACCGAAGGGGTTTAGAGCATACTCCACCACGCTGCTCAACTGTGGGTTGGAGGAGGCCAGTGTTTTCAAGCAGCCTAAAGGCCACTAACTTGGCTTAACGACTGTCATCTAATGGTAACAACCGGGAGCGACGGCTTAACGTGCCTTCCGAATCACAGAGTAACTCAAGATAATCTAATGATAACAACCGGGGCCGACGGCTTAACGTGCCTTCCAAAGCACGGAGGAGGTGGAGATAATATAAATAAACCCATCCATGGACAGGCTACGATCGACGTTGCTTAACTTGCGTGTTCAATTGGACTGACACGCGTAATGAGGCCATCGAGCTTCACTATTATTTTCTATTATTCATTGTATTAATTACATAAAATCATAAATTTAGTTCAGCAAATATGTACTACGACATTCATTTGACTGTTAGGCGGTACGAAGTTCTCCTAACAGTCAATGAATGTCGTGTATTGCTAGTAACGTTTAATCTGACATTAGCTCCTCATAAAAATGCACGAAAGTGAATTACCAACAATACAGGATCAGAGTTTATTGTGAGTCGAGTCTTGTGAGTCGAATTATCTTTGTTTTTACCGTATCCCCGCGTTCCTAAGTAGGTGGGAAATTCGATAAATTACAGAAGGTGTTGGATTTAAAATCGACTCTGGAAATCAATCGATTGTTAGTTAGGGGTAATCGAGCTTGTTGACCGGCAACACTCGTTTCGCCAGTCCGCGCCGTCAGGGGGTACGCGCGCGGCAGTCTCACATAGTCGCTAATGGTCGCTGGTAGGCCGCTGTGTAGACTCGAATCGTTCTGGAAAACGTGGCGGCGCGCGGGGCGCTTCTGGGACGCCAGTTGTTGGTTGCTTTGCTGTGATTGCTTCCGGATAAGCTACAGCACATACTGGAATTCGCGACCTGGAGTTCGCGGAACACTTCTGGAACCGCGCGGGACCGCGGATCGACGCCGGGACGCGTCGAAAGTTTGGACGGTGTTGGCAATGAGTGATTGATCGCTGGGCGACCTCTGGATCACTGAACTGTGCACGTATTCTTATTATTATTATATATATATATTTCTGTCTGCGTGAGCCCGTCTGGATTACGGTGAACCAGCCTCGGGAATCGGGTAAGTTTAGTATGTAAGTTAGGTTATAGTTATTAGGATTGAGTTGGCAATTACTCAACAGAAGGGTTAGAGCAGGAGGTTTTGGTTGATATTTTCTGCACTAAACTGCTTAGTAGTAATTAATACCACTACTTAGGTAAATAGCAACTTGCCATAAAACAGCAGTATATAAATTGCTTAATGTAATTGTTTACCTTCAAGGCTTCAACGTTATACACCATTATTCGTGATTACACAGCGACATAATACTACTGATGAGTTAGCGTTATCTACCTTTTATTTTCCATTATCATTAATATTAAGTATGGGCCAAGTTATAGGTATAGTAAAAGATCTATTCTGCCCACTGATGTTATAGAATATAAATACTATAGATATGGTATACCCAAACCAAATTGAGTCAGAAAACAGTTCCGGTCTCCCATCGTCTGGGAGATTTATGACTATCGCTATCCTTATCATCTCGGCGCTTTAATATACTTCCTATCTCTTTCCACATATGCGTAGGTATTGAGTAAGCCCTTTGTAACTAATTTCTATTGCCATGAGTCCATGACCATGATGTTCGCTTATGGCCCGTCTACCACTGACATAGTTCTACCACCGTATATTAAATACTACATCGGGTGCCAAACAAGTAAATCGCTTGACGTAGAGCAGTTTTCTTATATAGATAGAATTATGCCTTATTTGCAGTTTACATCACAAAGAAAACAATAAAAAATATTAATTTGTTACAAACATGTAAATGTAATAAGTCAGTCGGCAACTACGAGGGGAGGCCAATAAGTTCGCGGAATGGAGGGGTTGATGGGGATAAATTTACCCGTCCAGGTAGGCACTAGTTAAGCACCTCATTAAGAGTATATATACCAAGTTTGAACCTAATCGTGTCATTAACTTTTGAGTTATCGACCTGCAAACAACTAAATCGGGAAGAAGTCAGCCAGTATGGAGAAAATTGAACACCGTGCCGTTATTAAGTTTCTTACCAAGCAAGGAAAATCCGCTCAGACGATTTTTCAAGAGCTGTTAGCGGTTTACGCGGACTCTGCCCCTGGTAAAACCATGGTTTACAAGTGGCATGGTCTTTTCAAACAAGGAAGGGAGTCCATTGAAGACGACCCCCGCTCCGGACGGCCAATTGAGGCCACCACACCGGAAATCGTCGAAAAAGTAGAAAAACTTGTATTGGAAGATGCCCGACTGAAGAAGAAGCAACTTGCAGCAATGGTTGGAGTATCCGAATCAAGTATTTTAAATATCCTACATCATCATCTTGGGATGACTAAAGTCAGTGCAAGATGGGTTCCGAGAATGCTCACGCCACTTCAAAAACGCGAGCGTGTCGAGTGCTCTCACCAGTTTCTGGAGCTCTGTGGAGTGAGAAAGGAAGAAGTTATGGCCCGGATTGTTACTGGAGATGAAACCTGGGTTCACCACTATGAACCTGAGTCGAAGCAATAGTCGATGCAGTGGCATAAAAAAGGCACACCTCCTCCAAAGAAGTTCAAAGTGTCACAATCGGCCGGAAAGATCATGGCGACTATCTTTTGGGATACAGAAGGTATTTTACTGATCGATTATAAAGAACGTGGTGCGACTATAACGGGACAGTACTACGCTTCTTTACTGGAAAGATTGAAAGAAGCCATTAAGAAAAAAAGAAGAGGAAAACTGTCAAAAGGTGTGCTCCTTTTGCACGACAATGCACCCGTCCACACGTGCCATGTTGCGACGGCTGCCATTCACCGATGCGGCTTTGAACAATTAAACCACCCACCATACAGTCCAGACTTGGCCCCCAGTGACTATTATTTATTTCCAAAAATGAAGAAAGAGCTGCGTGGAAAGAAATTTGACGACGATGATGAAGTCAAGTCGGCAATTTCGGCCTATTTTGACACCAAAGACAAATAATTTTTTTTCGATGGTATAAACAAGCTATTTGAGAGATCCGAAAAATGTATTAGGGTTAAAGGAGAATATATTGAAAAGGAAAAATAATTTGGTGTTTAATTTCAACCTCCTTCTCTCTCATTCCGCGAACTTATTGACCTCCCCTCGTAGCATGTGATACCCCTGGTGTTACAGGCGTTCATAGGCTTACGGTAAATGCTTTCCATCAGGCGGGCCGTATGTCTGTTTGCCACTTTAATGGTCTAAAAAAAGTGACAAGGCGGCATTATTGCTAGAAGCAATCTTTTTAAGTCAACCTTTATGTAACGGATATGTGTATGAACATAGGCAGGTTTCTTAGCTTAGACGCTTGCAAAACAAGGTGTACTGCTTGTCCGTTAGAGGTCCCGCTGACAACGCAGCACCTCCTCATGTCATATACTACTCATATTGCAAGCCTATACTATACAGTCTACGGTGACAGTAATATATCAGGCAGGTTGTTTATGCTTGGCACCTGATACGGTATTAGCACACCCCGGCCACTCCATACAAATGTCGCGTCGTTTACTACTACTTAAAAAATTGTGCGTGCGTGCGGTCCTAAACAAACTGTTCCAGATTTGTCTCAGAGCGGAGGTGAGGTCGAAACGGGAGAGCGGCAGGGAGCAGGCATACGTACTACTATTATTTATACTGAGGTCTTAGATAAAACTACCTTATGTCCGGACATTTCAAATTTAAAAATGGTTTCATCATCTCTAACTAATTCCAAGTAATTGATATTTACGTACAAAGAATATGTTACAAAAACTGTGGCGAATATTACCTGCAATAGTTATTATATGTACATGTTCCTCGTAATCAGCGATCGCTAGAGGACTCGTGACATGAATCATAAGGAACATCCGCAAACGATCGCCGCCGGTACACTATGCAAACTATATATAAAAGTACCTACTAGTCGTTACCCGCAACTTAGCCCGTATTGTCATTATTTTAACAAAACCTTTTTTTCCCGTGGGAAAAAGTTGTTTCTCCGGGATAAAGAGTAGCCTATATCATTCTCTGACCTTGACTATTAAATTTATCTAATTAAATTATTAACTATATAACTAATTAAATTCATCGGTTCCTTTCAATGAGAAAAAAGGTCAGAGGTCAAACAATCAAACAATTGTAGCTTCGACCGCGTGGATACTATTTTAATAAAACTTCTTGCCGTGAGAATAAGATATTTGTCCGGGATGCGAATTTACAAAGGCTTAAATATCATTACAGTAAAAGTGCAAACCGAACTGGCTTAGCTTTTATTTGACAAAAGCTTGACGAAATTTAATGGGTTTCGTCAATTATTATTGACAAAAAAAAAATACCACGAATTAACAAACGAACTTTTACTATGTAAGAAACACAGGCACACACTACATACTTGTTGCGAGTAGAAATAATAATAAAACTAAAATATTTTTTCTTGCGTAGGTACGTTACTGTAAAATACAAAACGCAGATAATTATTTCTATCAAATTTACGATTAGCTTAGTATTTTTACAATTTAAACATAGTAACAGTCATTTAAATATGGCACATGGGACATCACAACAAAACACAAGATATAAATCATATATTACTATACTCTCAAGTAAATGCATTACGACAGGTGGAAAAAGAGCCATAAAATACTCGTAACAACACAAGTAAACACAAAAAGTACAAAACAACTATGGCAGTGAGCCTCTACTCGACTAGGTTTTGTTCGTAGTCACGAGGCTGAACAATACCTAATCTATCTTAATAAAGCTTATCTATTTGAGTGAATGTGTATTATATGGTACTTAGGTTTTGTCCGTTGATATTTTCTGAGAAAATATCAGAACGAAAAGCTAATCTATTTGAGTCAATTTTTTTTACTGAGATAGATTAGGTATTGTCGAGTAGTATGCATAAGCAAAAGATCATAAAAGTAAATTCGCGGCCGGGATAAATAGTACATTTTGTCACTCTACATATCCAGATCTCAAGTATACGGATTTTTAAGGACTTTTTACACTATTAGAATTTTACCCTAATAATTTCTAATATAAAATATATTTTATTTCTATAGCCACCATGTTATTACTAAAACTACGTTAGTACTATTACTTATACTGCGCTATAACGTCCTTCTGGTGGAATTTTAAAAATCGAGTCTAGAACTCTTTCTTCTTCATTTTGAAATTACCTCGTGTTTAGTGTTAGTTAAAATCCGTTTGGATTTAACCAGCGAACCAGCTGCAGCGTACCGATACGATCAGCTTCACATCAAGCTGGCCAAGCTGCTGCTGGCTGTGCGACTTTCAATTTATGGACCAGCAAAACGGTCATAGTACAAGTTTCTGCACCTTAGATCATGTTATTTGTACACCTGCAATAAATGTTTAGGTCTCACCACTCCGTAATGTTCCAGTTTGAGCAATAACATCTGATGGTCGATAGAATTTTAATTTTGGCTTTGGTTCAAAGGAAATCCTGATAGCATTCTGCGATATCTCCCGTGCATTAAAAAATACATAAATAATGCGTCCTGTCCTGCATTTACAGTGGATCTGATTGTAAACCGTTGGACCTACTTATTAAACAGATGAATGGACGGTATTCATGATTTATGTATCCTACCTCTGCGAAATTTCCTATAATGCAAAAAAAAAAAACACCGATCTGGGGCGCTACCGCCGAAGCTGAAGCCGATTCGATTCCCGTCGAATATTTTGATATCAAAAGTCAAACTTGGCCTTAGATTTGTGGTAATTGTGTTTATCTTAGTTGGTAGAACCCCTGGAGCTCTACCGACTAAGCTGAAGATGTTTGTAAATAACTAAAACGCAAGACCTATTTTTCGAAATATACGATTATAATCGGCTTCAGCTTCGACAGTAGGGCCTCCGATACAACAATGTGGCTAACGAGTTATTAACAGTTTTTATCATCTATATACTTTATACGTATAAACTGTTATAAACTCCTTCGTGGTATATTATACTTATATACGTAGTATATTATAATAAAATATAGTATATTATACTACGAAGGATACCCTTACGATATATTTGTGACTAGTCTATGATTTGACATATGAATATAATAAGTAGTTTATGAAACTGTTGCATAATAAGGGTTAGGCGAAGGCGAATGTTATAATAGACCACACGAGTATTTTAATACCTAATTATGTACAGTTTCATACACTACTTTATCTAATCTCATGAAATATATGATAATAATATTTTAAATACAACCATGAAGTTAATTTAACAGCTATAATTCTTACTTATAAATCCATTTGCAGATCGAGCATGCGTAGTGCGCATGCGCGACGCGCCGCGCGGCGCCGCGTTCACAGATTATGTAGAAAAATTTTGCATAGTTGCAATGTATTTGCATTGCAACCTGTTTAAAATACCTGTATCCAGGGCTGAAGCTGTATCGAAATGGTAAAAAAGTTATTTTACGATACAGTTGTCCATAGAAGAGCTGTATCGAAAAATAACTTTTTAAATTTATTTTGATAGCTTGTGCGTAAAGACTGTCATTAAGATTGTACAGACATCAAACCATTCCTGATCTAATTTCCTATCCTAAATGTTTCCCTTCCTAATTTAAATTTGCCGCCAACACGTCCGACGCAAACTATATTCAATGCGTCGGCCAATCAACGTTTGGTGCGCGCGACACGCGCGCCACCCCGTGTTACTTAATAGAACAGTACGGTTCAAAAATTTCGAGAAGAAATGAACTACTGAGCCCCGACGCGTGTGATGTATTAAAATCTTTCATCTAATATAATACTTGCTAGAAGTTCACTGACTGTTCGGTCTACGATCAATCTCTGCCTGGCTTAGTGGAAGTGCAACATATGTGAGCGTTCGTGTATTAGCTGACCGGTCGACAGAACACATGTCCCGTCGTTGGTGAACCCGTCAACGTCCTTCACATTATCCAGGTTAGTGTGTGTGTGCTTTCTACTACTTGGGGTCACAGGATTTCGTCTAGGCTGGCAACAGGGCAATGCAGTGGCTTCTCCAGCGAGTCCCATCCATTAAATGGTGCCTCCTGTGAGGACTCAAAACCTCGCATAATCTCATTAAAAGTCAAGTATTTACGTTTTAAATTAAATTAATCTTATTCTTATATTCATAATAGATCCAGTGAATACCATAAGTGGTAAAAAATAACCACAGATTCACTGATTTCTTAGTAAATTCGCAGTATACGCGTCAAATATCTACTTACCTACTTGTTCCGTAATAATTGCGGCCGCGTAACGCGGCTGTCATACCTAATATTTTATACCTAATATCGTTACCTAATATTACGTAACGAATTATTTCAAAGTATTTTAAAACTAAATATCATTATTCACGTTGTTATATCGCTAATAAAAAGGAATTAAAGCTGCTGCATTGACTGATGCGGGTTTTTGGAGTTTCTTCTTTAATTAGTTGTGCTCGAAAATATAATAAATAGTCTAGTTGTTCACTTGTACCTGCATACCTACGTACCGGGTACATCGGCTAATACATTTTTTCAAGTTTTATTTAATGTTGGGTACGCTGTGTACCTAATTATATTTAAATATCTTCCTACTTAGATTGTTGTTACTTACTTGTTACCGATTGCCGTTGGGAGATTAGGTACTTGGCGATATTGACTACTATTTTACTTCAATTATTTACAAAACTAAAACAAGATGACGGAGGCCGGGAAAGTTGAATTGCAGCTATACATAAATAGACGTGAATATCAGTTTAAAAGTATGCAAATTATTTATGATTTATCTATAAATGCCAATAAAGATAAAACCAAAATATCGGCATTTAAGGCTCGATATAAGTCGATTGAGAAAATTAGGGAGAATTTTATCGATTCACATGAAAACTTAAATCGATTACAATTATTAGTGAATCCGAATCATGAATACGATAATAAATCCTTGTTGTCCTTCGACGAGTTATATTACTTAGCCGTCGAGTTTGCCGATTCGCTTGGCACATCGACTGTTTCTAAGTCTAGCGATGGGCCTAGTCATTCGTCTATTGCCCAGGTTCGCTTGCCCAAATTAGATATTCCCAAGTACGATGGAAATATTGAAAATTGGGAATGCTTTAAAGATAGGTACGTCCCGCTTATACATAATAATATCGCACTGTCAGATATTGAAAAATTCCATTATTTACTTTCGTGTTTATCGGGAAGCGCATTAACACTTGCTAAAGGCGTTCCTATAACTTTAGCTAATTACTCTGTAGTCTATAGTGCTTTATTAGAAAGATAAGACAACAAGCGTATTTTAGCGACAACTTATTTGGATAAATTATTGAAGCTGACGCCGCTCAATAAGCCGTCTTTATCTAACTTATCTGAGTTTACGGATGTACTTTATGAGAGTGTCAACGCCTTGCGCGCATTAAAAATTGATGATTTACTCGAGTTCATTTTGTTCTATATTGCATCAAGGTCACTTGACCATGAAACTAAAAAACGTTTTGAGTTGCAAAATAGTAATGATATTCCTAAATTCAACGACTTAGTTGTTTATTTACAAAATTATATAAAAATTCTAGAAGTTAGTCAGCCCATTTCGACCACTTCACCAGACACGAAAAATAAACAATTTCGTAGTATGACTCAGAAAGTCGATAGTATGCGTAAGGACAGTAGTACACATGCTACAAAGTTTGTACAAAGATCATCATTTGTCGCTTCCAATAATAATAATAAATCAAGTCATTATGTTTGTTTATGTTGTAAGGAAAATCATTCAATTTATCGATGTGGTAAACTGCATTCAATGACTATTGAACAGCGTATAAATTTCGTTCAAAAATTAAATCTTTGTAAAAATTGTTTAAGGTCTGGTCACGACGATATTAGTTGTAGATCCAAAGCCACTTGTTTTATTTGTAACGCGAAACATAATACTCTTTTGCATGTCGAAAACAAAAGTTTATTAACTCATACGGTTAATTCAAACTTAGTTGACCCTAGCACAAATACAACACTCGCTAGCACCACAGAATCGGAGAATTTAAGTCGTACCACGGTTAACTGTACAAAAATATTAGGCTCGGCGATAGTGCGCGTCTATCACGCGGATGGCTCACTTCAGTATGCGCGCGCCCTTATTGACAGTGGTTCGATGGATTCTTTTATAACGAGTGCGTGCGCACGGCGATTGGGTTTACGCATTAAAAAATGTAATTTAAGTGTTACCGGTCTTGGACAAAACGCTGTTTGTAATATAAAAGGTTACACTTTTGGCTCGATAATACCTCGTACGAGTGAGTCGCCTAAATTTGACCTACCCTTAGTAGTTTTACCTAAAATTACTTCTGCTCTGCCTTCAAAAACGTTACCGTTAGTCGTCAGAGATTATTTTATGCACCTTGATCTCGCCGACTGCGAATTTTATAAATCCGGTCCGATCGATCTTTTATTAGGTGTTGAATGTTTTGATCAAATATACACCGGGTCGCGTTTCACTCCCGGTCCCGAATTACCCTGCGCGCTGTCCAGTGTGTTCGGCTGGGTGATAACCGGTCAGTATTTTCATAACATAAAAAATAAAATTCCCAGTGAACCCGTTACGTCACTCCTCGCGTATTCTTGCTCGCTCGATGAGATCGTTCAACGGTTCTGGGAGTCCGAGGAACCGCCGAAATGTACAATTTCCGTTCCCGAGGATGATATTTGTGAACAAAAATATAAAAGCGGTACTTACCGCACTTCCGACGGTCGGTATGTAGTACCAATCATGTTGAAGGATGACGCTCCCCCTTTGGGAGACTCATACCGTCACGCTTTTAATCGTTTTCTTAACCTGGAAAAACGTCTTAGTCAACCAACTGAGTTGAAGGACGAGTATAAGGAATTTATGAGACAGTACGAAGACCTAGGACACATGCAGCCTGCAGACTCTTCGTCTACTGATCGATACGTTATTCCTCATCACTGCGTCGTACGCCCTGAAAGTTCTACGACACGTCTTCGAGTAGTCTTCGATGCTAGTAGTAAGACTACTAGTAATTTTTCTTTAAACAATAAGTACATGTTGGACCAAAACTTCAAATCGACATCATCGATTTAGTTACTAGATTCCGACTACATAAAGTTGTATTTACCGCGGACATTTGTAAAATGTACCGGCAAATTTTAATTAGACCTGAAAATAGGTGCTATCAACACATCCTATGGCGACCCGAGCCTACCGAGCCGTTAAAGGAATACGAGCTAAATACGGTGACATATGGTGTCAGTAGTTCCCCATATCTAGCCATTCGAACTCTTCGTCAACTAGCGGAAGATCATGGCTCCGAATATGCGAGTCGTGTATCTGAAGTGCTGTTCGAAGAAACCTTCATGGACGATGTCACAACTGGAAGTTCGTCTCTTGACGGTGCTAGGCAGTTAAAGGCAGACATTACGTCCTTGCTTTCAAAAGGTCACTTTGAACTTCGAAAGTGGAGTACAAACGAACCGAGTCTTTTGTCCGATGTTCCTCCAGATCACTGTCAAACTTCCAAATCCTTCGAGGAATCGGGAAAGGAGTTTGTCAAAATATTAGGAATCCGTTGGAATCCATCGGATGATAACTTCTCGTATACTTTTTCGGACTCTTTTGATGTTCAGTTCACTAAAAGGTCTATACTTTCTATAGTTGCCCGGATATTCGATCCCTTAGGTTGGATCGGCCCGGTTGTATTTGCTGCTAAATCTCTACTACAAGAGATGTGGTGTTTAAACTTGTCATGGGACGAAGCTATCCCGAAAGATTTAGCCAAAAGATGGCATTGCATAGCGGCAAATCTGGCAGACTTACAAAATATTTCGCTTCCAAGACATATTGTACCTTCCGATCCTATCGAGGTACATTTAGTAGGATTCTGTGATGGTTCATTAAAAGGATATGGCTGCTGTGTATATTTGTGTGTCGTCACACAGAATGTGGAATCTCCTACCATTACTAATTTGTTGATAGGGAAGTCTCGAGTAGCTCCAATAAAACCTACTACAGTAAATAGACTCGAGCTAAGCGCAGCGGTGCTTCTAGCGCGAGTACTATCTCACATGCATAACCTTCTAAAAGATAAAATTCACATCAGCTCCGTCCGAGCTTATTCCGATAGCATGACTACCTTGTCGTGGTTAAACACAGCACCACATTTGTTAAAAATGTACGTTGCTAATCGTGTTGTTCAGGCGACGGCCTTGATCAGTCCCGAACTTTGGTATCACGTTGCAACGGAAGACAATCCGGCTGACTGCTGCAGTCGCGGCGTGTCTTGTACTGAACTTGCCAGCCATCCATTATGGTGGACGGGCCCTGCTTGGCTGCAAGCCCTACCTAGTTCTTGGCCTTCCAAGCAAGTGCTGGTAGCTAAAGAAGAGCTGCCTGAATTAAAACCTTTAGTCACCGAGAGTTTTCACATTGTTCAAGTACAAAATAATATACTATCAAATCTCATAGAAAAATGTTCTTCTTTCACGAAACTTCAAAGAGTTTTAGCGTGGTGTTTTCGGTTTATTTCAAACGCAAGAACGGCTAAGGCAGATCGAAAATTCTTTGCACTTACCAGTTCTGAGCTCAATAATTCTGTCAAGGCACTAGTTAAGTTTGCTCAAAATCATTATATGACATCGCAAGTCGATCAAGTACGGAATCATAAACAATGTGAAAAATCACTTCAAAAGTTATCTCCCTTCCTTGATGAGGAGAGTTTATTGCGAGTGGGGGGACGTATAGATGAGGCGAAACTATCCTCATCAGCGTTACATCCTCTGCTTTTGTCCAAACAATGCCTTCGTTCTCGTTGGCAAATGATTAAGCAGGTCACTCAAAGTTTTTGGCGTATTTGGCAGCGTGGTTATCTTCACACGCTTCAACAAAAAACTAAATGGTATAAACCTGGTCCGCCTAACCTAAAGGTAGACGATTTGGTAATGGTCAACGAACCTAATCTTCCGCCCTTGTTTTGGAAGTTAGCCCGCGTGGATCAAGTTCATCCTGGCTCCGATGATATCGTCCGGGTGGTTACTCTCCGAACTGTAAACGGAAAAACTATGCGACGACCTGTAGTCAAGGTCTGTCCGTTACGTTGTAATTAATTTTTTAAGATATAAATATGTGAACAATATTATCTTATTGCGATGGTATTGTTCTTTAAGTTAAGTTAAGTTTATGAATATTAAGTTATATCGAGCACAACTATAAAAATGATTGAAGATTCTTTAACGTGTGAAATCCTAGTGAATTTCAAGTGGGGGGAAATGTACAGACATCAAAGCATTCCTGATCTAATTTCCTATCCTAAATGTTTCCCTTCCTAATTTAAATTTGCCGCCAACACGTCCGACGCAAACTATATTCAATGCGTCGGCCAATCAACGTTTGGTGCGCGCGACACGCGCGCCACCCCGTGTTACTTAATAGAACAGTACGGTTCAAAAATTTCGAGAAGAAATGAACTACTGAGCCCCGACGCGTGTGATGTATTAAAATCTTTCATTTAATATAATACTTGCTAGAAGTTCACTGACTGTTCGGTCTACGATCAATCTCTGCCTGGCTTAGTGGAAGTGCAACATATGTGAGCGTTCGTGTATTAGCTGACCGGTCGACAGAACACATGTCCCGTCGTTGGTGAACCCGTCAACGTCCTTCACATTATCCAGGTTAGTGTGTGTGCTTTCTACTACTTGGGGTCACAGGATTTCGTCTAGGCTGGCAACAGGGCAATGCAGTGGCTTCTCCAGCGAGTCCCATCCAAAGATACTGTGTTTAGTTTTTAGTTAGAGATTAGATAAAGTATTTTATCAACTTCATCTATATTGTTATTTCACGATATTATAATTTATATTTTTTTAATAAGTCAGGACTTGATAGCCAAAAGTGTATAAGTACATTTTCATTATCTACATTTAACTGGTCGTAAATGGTCTTCGAACATTAGTTAATTATTAGGTTGGGGAAAAAGTCTTTTCGTATTTTATATGAAAATTCAAAACATTTTTTAATAAAGTTTATTTACATTTAACTAAAGTATGTAGGTGCCATTTTGTTCGATAACTTTTGGCCATCTTGTAGGTAGAGACATGATCCCATTACTATAGAAATTTTGGGACTTCTGTTCAAAAAACCACGACAAGTGGTTTTGGCAGTCTTCTCGTGATGGTAACCTGACATTGCCTAAAGAATTCTGAAGAGACCGAAACAGGTGGAAATCAGAAGGTGCAAGGTCAGGACTATACGGCGGATGCATTAACACCTCCCAGTCAAACTCTCTTAATTTTTGCTGAGTGGCTAAAGATGTGTGAGGTCTAGCGTTATCATGATGAAAAATCACACCCCTTCTGTTAATTAATTCTCTCAAGTTTTTGCTTTAATCTCAACAGTTGTTCACAGTAGAGTTCAGAATCGATAGTCCTGCCTGGCGGTAACAGCTCATAATGAATAATGACCTTCCAATCCCACCATACACACAGCATCACCTTGTTGCGGGTTAACCCGGGTTTCGTCAGAGTCTGTGAAGCCTGACCGGCCTTTGACCACGACCTTATAATGCGCCAAAACTGTTTTGTGGTCAATTCCTAGTTCTTCAGCTACGTCGTAACTACTGATATGCCGATCTTGCTCCACTTTTTCAAAAATGGCATCCATTTTATCCGTAACAGGGCGACCAGAGCGACGTGCATCTTTGACATCAAAATTTCCGGGTTGAAAACGCCTAAACCAAATTTGTGCTACTCTCACAGACACTGCACTAGGTCCATAAACGTCACAAATTTTTTCGCAGCTTGCGTTGCATTTTTACCTTTTTTGTAGTAAAATTTTAAAATGTATCGAATTTCTTCATTAGATTCACTCATCTTGTCAGTAAAAAAAACAAATGAAAATCACACATTTACCTAATTTGAATTTGGAATTATCTTTTTTAAAATTTAAACTTTTTAAAGATATCAAAACCTTTCAGGTACAAATGGTATAACCAAAGAGATTTTATTACAAGTTCATACATACTATAATGCGAAAAGACTTTTTCCCCTACCTATTAATATATTAAAATATGTAACGATGTTTGAGTATATAATTTGTTCTAATTTGGGTATAGGATATTGACCGCAAGTAGAATAAATTTGTGACTCGAGGGAAATAACGATCGTTGGGAATTTGGGACATTAATTTGGCATCCAATTCGTAAACATTCAAAATCCCCCAAAGAGACCTTTGTGTTAATAGGTAGGCGAATTCAAATTAGTCTGGTTTTTATACCCTTGAGGTGGTTAACATGTGTAAGGCCCTACCTATTATCGCAAATTTTCGATTATAATACTAAGAACATGACTTTGGACATGTCCGAACCTGTGGGAAACTTCGTTTATCTATTATTTTGGCCTCATAACTTGTCATACAGCGGAGAGGAGGAGATCGGCTTTAGTCAGTATGGCTGCCACTTCTTCATGGCAGAAAACGCTGATATAAAGGATTTTCCCACTTATAAAAGGCTAGGTTAGGTTATATTGCTAGTACAAGTTTTTATTTAACATTTATTGACCATGACCACTTAATTAAATATAGGCTATAATTCGCAGGACTACTGAAAGAAAGTATATTTGTTGCTACTTTGACAGAGGCGGATTTTCCCTAAGGCCAAGTAGGCCTAGGGCGGCCAAATTTTAGGGGCGGTCGTAGGGCATTCCGGAGGGATAATAGAATAACTCTTATAAATTTCAGACGGCGGAGAACAGTTACATAAAATGGAGTTAGTAAGTAAAGAGCTTTTTAAAGAGCTGGGGCGGTTTTGTATTTGTATTAAAACTTTAGTTTTACGTATTTTAATACGTACTCAGGCGGTTACTTATGACACGACATAGGGCGGCCAAGACACGGCCTAGAGCGACCAAGACTACTAATCCCCTCTGACTTTGACTGAATTCAGGAAAACGTAAAAAGTCGACAGTTAAAAATAGAGCAGAAACATTGACATAAAATTCCGCTGATCTGAACTCATTAGAAATTCACGGTATTTTTAACGGTCACTATTTTTGACGAGAATTCAAATGAAATGCAGTCAAGTGGCATTTATTTTGTGGAATAAAATATGGCTTTTAATCGACAATTACCGTGTGCTAGAAAACTCTCACTATCTAATAGACAGAAAGTGAGTAATGTATCGATTTATACTTATTCCTATTTTGTGTGTTCGTAAACAAGGAGATCTGCGCCTACCTCAGGCAGACTGAGCAGGCATAAGCAGCTCAGGTTCAGGAATCAGGCAGAGCTTGGATTGGATAGAGCATAAACGTTGAAATCATCCTTTTCAGCTGAAAGGAAGCTTAGGAAGGACATCTTTACCGCACCATTTATACCGCACATATACATTTATTGGGGTATTCCAATAAATTACAAACTAGTCTAAACCAGTGTGTCCTTCATGCTATGCAGAGATCTGGACACTGACTGTCGGGTTCACAAGCTAAAAGAAACACAGCGAGCTACGGAAAGGATTATGCCCCAAGTTTATACAAGGCGTTTTGGTCTAGACAGTCTGATCATCTGAAAAAAGCGCCAGGCAGCGAAGGCGTTCTTCTTCTTCTTTCGCACCTATATCCTTATGTCTTTTAATACGGGCCTTCCCTCAATCGAAGGGGTTATGAGCATACTCCACCACGCTGCTCAACTGCGGGTTGACGAAGGTCAATGTTTACAAGCCGCCTAAAAACCACTGACTTGGCTTAACGACTGTCATCTAATGACAACAGTCGAGACCGGCGTCTTAATGTGCCCTCCGAAGCACGGAGCAGCTCGAGATAAATAAACCCATCCATGGTCAGGCTACGAATGACATTTCTTAACTTGCGTGTTCGATTAGACTGACACGCGCAACGACGCCTTCGAGCTCCTCCTCAACTCAACAAGAGTACTGCATGTTATATCCTTGGCTTGGAATCAGAACGGCAGTGCAGTTGCGGTACTTCTTGATATGGGAAAAACATAAGTACCTGGGGTGTAAGTGGTTCTTCACCATCTTTGAACCAAAGCCAACCTATACGTGGTGCACCCTGCTGACTGACAAACGAGGCTCTGTCGATAAGAGAGGTAGCGCACAGCATATTTTTTAAGCTACCCGACTGGGGAAGACTGTGGAAGTACCTCCAGCTCACAGAATAAGTGAGGATTGTTGTGTTCCTGCGAGTGAGTAAGGTCATCACAAAGAAAGAAAGGACTATAGGCTGGCAGCAGATCGGCGACCCCTTTTGCGGTAGTGATTGCTTACCATCAGATGAAGCACATGCTCGTTTGCCTCCCACTCATATAAAAAAAACATGTACCATTAATAGTACTAGCGATACAACCAATATTTATGATAGTAATACTTACCCTTAATTAGTGTCACATGTACTACTGATGGTACTAAATATACAAAGCTGTATGATTTGTACCGTCTGTGATACTAATCAATGGTACAACTGATCTGGAGGGGAAAATAGTTACTAAGTCTATGTTGACCACTTTATTAGATCAGTGGAATGACCGACAGTCGTATCTAATGCAATAAAATTTGGTGGGTCACTCTAATTTGTTAGAGTAATAAATTCCAAACAGCCTTCGACCACCTGGGTCGTCGAATTAAGCAAAATGTTAATACTAAAGGGGTGTAAGTGGTTCATCAACATCTTTGAACTAAAGCCAACTTCACCTGCACGCGGTGCACCCTGCTGACTGACAAACGAAGCTCTGGCTAAAAGAGAGGTAGGGAGCGTAATTGTAAGCTACCCGACTGGGGAATGTACCTCCACCTCACAGAATACTGCAGCCAAATAACGGTTCCCTTGAGGGCTGTTGTGTTCCTGCGAGTGAGTGAGGTCACCAGAAAGGAAGGAGATGCTGCGATGGCAGCGGGGGTGGCGGCGCGCGAGCGATATTTTATGTTGCGAGCGTTAATATGGCTACGGTAACCGCTTCACATCAGGCGGGCCGTATGCTTGTCTGCCACCCGACGTAGTAAAAAAAATAAAAAAATACTATGAGCCAGGGTTTGATCCCCGCACAAGACCAACACTTCTGTACATGAACCCTTAGGATCAGTAGTACCATTGACTAGTACCATTGATGGCTGTCGGTCTGGATGTTTATTACGAGTATGTATGTATTTACTTTAAAAAATGTTTTTAAGTATATTGATCAGTTATCTAATACACATAGTACATATATAGACCATGTCCATGTACTACATGGTATATATATAGACCATGTATATGTTTATGTCTCTTGTGATACTGACTTTTAAAATAAAAAATAGGTAGCCATACTGAACGTTCAGTATAGCCACTCCCTGTCGCTTTCTCGTATCGACCTCACCTCCCCTCTGAGACAAGTCTGGAACAATTTGTATGGCGCCGCACGCACACGCGTTCATTCACGCTATGCACAGACGTCATTGTTGATGTAGTAGTAAACGACGCGACATTTGTATGGAGTGGCCGGGGTGTGATGATAGCCAAGGTTTGTACGCAATTTGATCGGATTTTAATCTCTCTCTTAAGATAAACAGTAAAACAAGTGAATATAAATTTATAATTTTAATACTGTTAAAATTCAACAATATAAAACATAAGAAATTGAAACTTTATACAAAAGATAAGAAGATAACGAATAATACATCTATTAGAAACAAAGATGGAGATAGGTAATGTACAAGAAAATAAATGCATTTATTAAGTACAAATCGATATGGAAAAAATGCATAAGTACAAAATATACTTCACGGCATAGTCATTCATAATAAGTGAAAGCTCTTGAATGCTGAAGCGACATCCATCTACAGTGGCAGTGATATAAACATACATTTCAGAATTCCAATCAGTATCAAATTCTCTAAGACTGTCTTAAATACTTAGAAACTACCAATTTAATAGGTACTTTAATTTCAGACTTAATCTAGCTTTACACAGTAAGAATACAATATTTTCTTACATACAACATTATGTCACCATAATTTTCAATATGTATAGATGTATGTAAATAAATGACTTCTAAATCTTACATCAATATGGCATAACGTATTACAATAAATAAGTACTTACATAGGTAGTCAAGTAGGAAGAGTTTCCTAAAAGATTATACAAAGGTTAAGAACTATACTTACTCTCATTACGACTAAGGAGATCTGTACAAGCATGCTTCTCGTCAATTCAAACTTACATATAAATACAACTTCAGATTTCCACAGCATCAGGGAATATATGATCCAAATATGACTGATTACCATAACTCGCTAATGGTTTTGGTCTATCTTTCTTGATGTTGAAAGATCTGTCTACCTCAGAACAATTTCTGTTGAATCTCGAAGCTATTTCCCTTACTTTGCCTGGTCTTGGCTTATCATCTCTAAAATCATTGTTGTTATTATTATGTTTCATATTATGATGCTCCTTGAACTCTTCAAAAGACCGTTCTGCCTCTTCGGGACTTCTCTGCGAGTCTACAAATCTGCGGTTACGAATTGAAACTCTTTTGTTTTCGTTTTTTAGACAATCTTCATTTCTATTTCGGTTTCCTTTATTATATTTATCTTTACGATCAGAATTATTTCTTTCATACATACGCGAGTAATCTTTTGAACTTTTGTTTTCGTTGTTCCTTTGGTTTGCTGTGTGAAAATCATTCATGTCCTTGGATTCTTTTCCTCCTATGATTCCGAAATTTGGATCCTTGCAATATTCTATATCATTATTAGTCTTACAAATAAAACTTTCCTCGAATGTATTAATTTTGGACCTATTAGATCTTCTAGCTTTTGGTGGTCCAGCTTTGAAAGTAGAAAATCTATTGTCATTGTAGTTATTGTTGTTAACTTCGTTATTGGTGGTGATGCTCTGCGGGTCAAAAGCGTGCGTTCTTTGGTGTGTTAAGGGCTTAGACAGCGACAAGTACTTAGGCGGTTCCCCGTGATTATTTATTGTAATTTCATATTGAATGTGCGGGTCTAGGACCGCGTAAACATTCTCTTTGGCTTCTTTTTCCAGCGACGTTAGTGCAGCCTATAAACAAAAAATAAATAAGTAAAACAACAAAACTTTTTTATTAAACTGCCAACATTTGCACTGAGAATTTGTAAAAGGGGCTTATGTTAATCTCTTTAGTGGAAGCACTTAGATAAATTAAACGTCAGGCAACAGTGAATTAAGGGGCAGTTGACGTCTACTAACTAGACTTGGTCTTGATTAAACTGCGAATGCATTGCAAGTGTTTATCATAGACTTATAATATGTGTACAATATGTTCTATAGACGCTTGTCCACTGAGGCAAACATGATATAAAGAATATGTCAGATTTCATATAGCGTTGTCATATAACTGTTTAGCAAAATATTTTGCCTTCTATAAAAACAACCAGCACGTGAAGTGAAACAAAAAAACGATGTCAATCTGTCGCATGTCCTTACATGATGATGGCAAGTTGCCTTTTTTTCTAGTGTGAATGCGATGTAATCTATCAATTTGTCTATAGCTTTGTCTCTCTACGGTTTATGCATTATCGAATTGACAGTTTATCTCGTTTATCTCTATATAAAATCTATATATAAAAATGAATTCCTATTTCCCTTGGTCACGACATCACGCGTGAATGGCTGGACTGATCAAGCTATGTCTTTTTATGATGTATATCCTATTATCAGGAGAAGGTTCCTACGAAAGAAAAAATAATAAAGTTACCCGGAAAATTAGAAAATTTAAGGAAACAAACACAAACAACTTTTCTAATCTAACTTTGACGTTTGATAGAACTGTCAGTCATTTGACAGATTGCGCAAAAACAACTCGAATTAATAATTCATTGTTAAGAAGACAGGACATCGTCTTTCGTTGGAAGACCACTCCCACTCGACCGGTCATCGAGATCGTGGGTTCAAATCCCACCTAGGGAGGAAAGGTGAATTTTCCATTTAAAAAAAAAAAAAAATTTGGCAAGTTGGCCAAGACAACTACGTACCTATTTAAACAATAATAAGGACATCGTCTGTCGGGGTCAGCTAGTAGTTGATAATTGTTAACTTTGGCAAAATAACTGTTAGGACAATTAAAGAACCAATAGAGATACCAAACTTTGTTTATAGGTAGTGATAATAATCGATGATGTGGTAACATAAAAATTGTCTTTGTAGAACAACACTATTATTGCTTAATAAATTAATTGTTAGGGATGAACATAAAAGGCATTTGGGATCCAGTAGTCAGCGGATTATTGAGCTATTAATATTATTAATTGTTATGTCATTCGTTCGACCCAAATAAAAGAAGTTTAGAAGTTTATTTTATCTATCTTACGTTAAGGAAATTTGGATTGGAGTGAGGATTTAAAATTAAGACGTGTTACCTAAGTACTATGTGTAATATTATCTTGATTTCTCAAGCAAATACAAATGTTAAGTATAGTGAAAGGTCTAAATAAGTGGAATGGTTAATAATTTAACAATAAACACACAAATTCCGAAACCATTAGCAGAATTAGCTATATAGTGATGCCTATCTAATCAACTAGCAAATATTACCTATTTACGTATCAAAATGGCTTTCAAAAAACCGTCACTATTAAATAATTATATATTTTGAGGGCATTTCGAAAAAAGAATATGGTAATTTTTTTCTTACTTAGAAATAGTCATTATTTCTTTAGAAGAGGCTAGATAATTATAACAATTTTTTTTTGTTATTATCCTATACTTATTTTTTCGCGGATACTTAATTGAAATAATATATAAGTTTAACTTATAGTGTAGTGTCTATAAGTATAACATAAATAAATACCATTTATTTATTTACTTTAGGGCCCGGATCTCATAAGTCGAAAGATTTATATTTTTTTTTTGGTCCGTATTATGATCTTAGGGGCTATCCATAAATTACGGCACAATTTCATGACAAAAACGAATTTCATGACTTTTTGACCCCTGCCCCCGTCCTTGTCACAGCTGGTCACATTTGTGAGACTCCCGGGAGGGGTCCCGGGTGTGACATCGCATATTTTGCAATTTTACATCTAGAGTTGCAAATTTTAGAGTTTTTCGTTATTAGTTCAAAGTTCGTTTTTTAACACTTAGATTATAATAGATTTTGAAATGTCACGTCACGAAATTTAGGGCCCATCCCATCCCCTTGTCACACAATATCACAGTTCGTCGACCCCCTCTCTCCCCCTTAACGTGTGATGTAATTTATGGATGGCCCATTGAAAATGTAAGAAAGGTAAGGCAACAATAACACAGTGAGTTAGTAGGTGCATCACACCTGTGCATCACACGGTGGTGGGGGGCTGCAGCACGACGGCGGCGCGGCGCACCTGTAGAGCGCCCGGGGAGTACCGCGCCGCTGCTGCTGCTCGCGCCGCTTCGTTAGCACCCACCCGAGGCTGCTCACGACCAGAGTACACAGCATCCGCGGGCAATACCGTCTTCTCGCTAAAACAAATAGATAATATGAGTGAGTAGTTAATTGACTCAGGTCTTCTGCCACTAGAAGAGTCCTGGGATCCTACCACCGAAGCTGAAGCCGATTACCATCAGATCTTTTGGTTGCGAAAATCAAACTTCAACTTAGATTTATGCTATTTGTGTTTAGCTTAGCTGGTAGAAACGGTGGAGCTCGACCGACTAAGCTGAAGGTGTTTGGCAATAACTTAAACGTAAGACCTATTTTTCGTATCAAGATATCCGCTGGTTTCAGCTTTGGCGGTAGCCAAAGGTTGCGGAAGAACGCAAAGTAATTTAGTGTGGATCAAATTGCCGATTATCTGTACTGATCTACCATCAAAGATATTATATATAACTTTTTTTTTAAATTTAATTTGACCACGGGGCTCGTCGATAATGGTAGTTCCATTATCGACCATGGCACCAAGCCAACCATTAGCACCAAGAATCGAGAGTTCGATCCTCGCATAAGTCAAACATTTTGGTACGTGAACATGTCTGAAGGCATTCTCGTATTTTTTTTTACAATAGCAGAATGAAAGCTGACCGAATCGAGATTGAATTGTGAATTGACTAAAATGACTAATTTGACTAATCATCAGTAATCGGCGTTAGTAGTGCCATTTGGGGTCAATAGACTTGAATGTTGATGTTAATATAGATATGACCACGGGATTCCGGGATTACGTTTAGTCTAGTTTAGTAGTACATTATATTTTTCCAGTTGTCGCTGTATCGTTTAGTGTGTAATACGTGAAAATTCAATTATATAGAAATTAGAAAAAGAAACTCTCCAGACGAACAGTTAAGAAAAACAATAAAATAAAAGTTAAGTTACGTTAAATAATAGCATGGTAAAGCATATAAATGGGTACGTAAAATACAAATAATACTAAAATAATTCAAAGTTAAATAAAATTGTTTAATGAAACTGCCAAGATTTGGGAGGCATATCCATTATTAAAACAACCGTCACAAATCCCGCGTAATGGCACTACCAACGCCGATCACTGCTAATCATTGATTGAATATCAATTCTCTTTGCTAACAGAATTCTATTCTTAGTTTGTTTACTTTTCGGTCATAATTCGATATAATCACACTTAAAATTAAACTCTGAAATTTCATATCGTATTACGAGAGTACCAAATGTGACATTTGTAAGATCGAGACTGGACCGGCCCTGAATTTTGACTAAATTTTAATTAAGTTCGATAATTGCCTCTCTGTTTGTCTTGTTATGGGCGTTTTCCATAAAAATAAGAATAAAGTGTTATGTGGTCTTTTCTAGGTATGCATGTACCTCTATCTAGTTCTACGTATGTATCTATATTCTATGTAGGTATTGTATGTCCAGTACGTAGATAGTTTCTCTAGGACTGTTTATTTTTATATTAAGAATCGGTAATACAAGCTCTCTTATTTTTAAACCAAATGACGCTGTGTTGAGGATTATTTATTACGAATCAAATTCAGACGATTGACGAAGCCGATTTCAGAAAGATGTCGAATTTTGGAGTATAAGCGACCCTACCACCTACTTTTGATCCAAAGGCAACCTCACCTGCGCGTATAGAGAGTTAGGGATTCAATTGGAGATTGTCAACGCCCCTGCGAGTGAGAGAGGTCACCAGACGTCACGATGAGAACTGCGCGCGAGCAATACTTCTTGTATTGTAAGCATATCTATAGGCTACGGTAATTGCTATATATCAGGCGGGCCGTATCATTGTTTGGTCCCAGACTTATGATAAACTTTGTGCGAACGCATTGCGATATATAGCGCATAATCAACAATATTATAGGCAATTCTGTCGATAAATTTCGCGCCTGCAACCGACATTGATTGTACAAAAATACGCGATCGAATGGCGCTGTGTTCCATTAATTCACTCTCATTATCATAACATTAAACAGACAAAGTTTTATTCCTTGGTTGACCTGATTACAGAAATATCCAAATGCATTCTTTAACTTTCAAATTGGCGCATTCATGATCTGAATCTTCAAGAATTCTTCAAAAATTTGGCCGTGTGGTTTCCGGCAGAATAGTATCTCCGTTTCTTCCCGTGGATGTAGTCCAAGGCGAATACGGAAAATACATTATATATTATCGATCAGGCCTCCCCAACCCGTTTGGCCAGCGTAGGGAGTGTAGGTAGGCCAAATCCTCCTTCCGTCTAGGATGGACGAGAGAGGGTCGTGCTCCTGTAGTGGAGATTAAAATGGACCTGATGATGATGATGATGATGAATGTATTAAATGTGAATGTTTGCAGGATGTTTGTATGAATGTATAGATATTTGCTACTTTTTCACGGCTAAACGGCTAAACCAACTATATTTATTGTACATCGTCGTCAATCCTTATAAATCCCATTGCCGAGACACGGGCCTCCCTTCAATCGAAAGGGTTTAGAGCATACTCATCACGTTGCTTAGCCGCAGGTTGACGGAGGACAGTCTTTTCAAGCCGCAAGTTGAGGGTTCGACTAGAGTGAATCGCGCATATCGATGATATTGAACTCGAAGAAAGTCTTGCACAACAAACATATGACGTCACAATTTGAGAAGACACGGTACGGTATAAATTCGCCTAACACTTATAAGTCTTTCAAAATATTTAAACGAAATGAAGCCATCCCACGCGGCCGGCTAATTTAAATATAGATGAACCAATGACTGTTCAAATTATGACGCGTTATCAAAAGTGGATCATAGCTACGGTAAAAAAAAATCGAATGAACTGAACTTTGGGAGAACGTTATATAAAGCACCTAGTCCAAGACAAACAGACATGTTTATGCATATATAATAATGTTTGTCTAGTTAAGAGCCATAGTACATTTGCACGCTGACGAGCTCTCGCGCAGTAGGTACTAAACCCGCGAAGGCCGCCGGTGCATCGTTTTTTTAGTAATTTTGAAGTTATATTTATCGTTTTTATTGAAATAAGATAATAAATTCATGCTACAAAGTTTGTTCATCATGAAGTAACAATTATTCTCGTATAAATTTGCTCAATAATATTATCGTTTATTCGAGAAATTAACAGTTTACTTATAGCGATTTTCGAAGTTTTTTTGTTTAAAAGAATGTTTTTTTTTTTCTATATTAAATCAATGATATTTCAAAATTCTGAGGCCGCTATGTACTATACGACTATATAAGAAATAACATGCAATTTTTTTTTATTTCATTTGTTTGGGAGTAGTTACAATCCAGGAGCTCAAAAAAGTGATTATGCGCATTTTATGAAAATATTTCTCTGGAATTTTGGGTTTAATTAAAAAGTTAAGCAAAATTTACAGAAAGGGAGGCCACTATGAACTAAGCCAATAGCTATTCAATAAGTCAACATTGTTAATGTATTTTTGTTTTCGAGATCAAGAACGCCAAAATTGGCCATTTTACGCAAAAATCACAGTCGATATGTAATATGGCTCTTAAATTGATTTAGGTGTTATTTTGCGGAAGTCAAATTTACAGGCAATTTGATCTACACTACTTTACGTGCTTCCGCCACTAATTAGTTCCTGCAAACTATTGCCGGTCTGAAAACTATTGCTGCGGTCGTCTCGGCGAGTCATCAAGCAGCTGGAGCAGAGACGACAGTAGTGGGTGGGTGCCAGACGTAAGCAATTTGCATGAACTACTTCTTGGCTATCATTAAATTTAAAAGCATAATTTATAATTATTTTGTGTGTATTTGTGCGTATGATTGCCACAGTCATGATTTCACATTGTATAAAAGATTTGATTTGACTCCAAGCTTGTAATTCGTTGCGCCAGCATTTCGACCAATCAGGATGAAGTACGCCCCTGACCTGGGTACATGTACCCTCAAGGGGTACGTTCGGGCCTCGAGCGAATAGCTCTTTACCCGGGCAGTCTAACCAGTACGCCATTCTTCAAGAGTGGTGGAAGTGGAGAGGCAGGCGTTAACTTCATTCCAAGCGAAGCAGCATCAGGCATTCGATATCGAGCGTTCGTACTGACAACACGTATGTGAAATAAACGATCTCAACTGTCAGTATTACAGTTAAGCTACTCCTAGGAATAAAATGAATACCACGCAATTCAATTCGTCGGGATCTTTTTTTTTTGTTTGTCTTGTGATCGAATTCGTGATCTTTGGAGTCAAAGTAACTATTTCTAGCTACTTGACCAACGGGCTTGTCAATAGAGGCATTTTATGTTACAGTGATTAAGAATCGAGACAATCTGGTGATTTGGCCAGCCATGTGTACTCACTAAATATTAGTAGTGCACCACGTAGAGTTGAGTTTTGCTTTGGGTTTACTGAAGACGGTGGAGAAGTTACACCTCGTATACACTTATATATAACCAACTCTTAGCCGAGGTGGCAAAGTTCCAGCGATACTTCTGGTACTGCATGTATTCACCGTTACATCAGGAGGATTGTATGCTTGTTTTCCACTCAACGATGTATTTTTATAGCCCTAAGTTGCAAGCAGTCATTTCTATGAACGCTTGCAACGCTAGAGGCATCACTCTCGATTTGCCGTCCCTGGAAAATGCCTTTAAACGCCTTCTTGAATAATCAAATGATGTAGTCTCGAGGGGGTACCTCAGCAGCAAAATCGTTCCACAATTTGAAAATTTACGGAAGAAAATTCCTCGGTAATCGCATTTCAATTTCTTATGAATGCGGACTATTTCCATTCATATGGCATGCGGAGCAACTTATAGAATAGAAGCCGTGGACTGTAACGATCCACGTCAACCCTAATTCATCCCACTGCTGGAATACGGATTGCCTCCCCTCAATTGAAGAGGTTTAAAGCATACTCCACCACGCTGCGTTTGTAACGACCAATCTAAGAAAACAATTGTAATACAGCCCATTGTAAAGTTATTATAATTACAGTTACTTAGGTACATAAAAAAAGCTGTTAAATATATTCACTTACCTATCTAAATCATCAGTCTTGTACTCAACGCTCTCTGCAAAGAAAAAATGTTTATAAATTGCTACAAATAGTGTGACATTGCGTGCAAAATTTTGGCAGACATTTGAAAGAAAATTAAATATTTTGTAAGAGAAGCTTACGTTTATTTTTTTTAATTTTTATGTTAATCGGTTCAATAGTTTTTGACATATTTGTGATGACGTGAAAATAAATATGGCGTGAATAATCTTGTTGGCCGTACTTCCCATTTAGATGAGAGACAAGAGACGGATTTTGATGAAACTTTGTGGATTTTTGATTTAGAACATTGTTTTTCTTTTTTATGTGAAAGCTAATAAGATAAGGAATAATTATAAGTCATAACTTTGGAGAAATTTTGTCTTAATTGAAAAATTCAGCGAGTAAAGAAACATTTTTATAATTAAGAGCACTGTTTAGGTAATAGTAGACACTTTTTTGCTAGCTATTTGGTATCGTATTCGCATTGCTTACTAATTTGTCAATTAGTAAGCAATGCGATTATAATTTTTTATGTCACCGAAATCGACCGATTACTTTGAAAGAAATCGACATTTCTGTACATAGAGTGCTTAGTGAAAAATAAAAATCTTTATTCATGAAAAAAAATAGATAACATGTATTTTTACTTTTTTATTAAAGTAATCACCATAGAAATTGGGAACACGAAGGGATCGCCGATCGGTTATCAGTATTCGCCTTTTATGGGAAATAATACCTACGTGCTCTATTCTTGAAAAACCGTGTCGGATTTCATTGGTTGGAATCACAGCTCTAGTTCAAACATGCTTGCTTACCTCTCCGCCGCCGGCACCTGATGATCAGGCACAGCACTATGACAAGCAGCGCAGCGATCACCAGCGCTGCGGCAATCAGCGGCGCCACGTGCGCCGTCTCTACACCATCGAAATATTCTACATGAATAACAACTACTGTCTTATTCTGGCCAAAATCTTTACAAAAATATTGGACTCGACTATGAAAAGGAAATTACTATTCAATATTGATTGAATCAATACTTAAGGACTAATCTCCATAAGTGGTCTCATATAAAAAAACATACCCATCAGGTTTACAACTGTCGTCCAATAACAATGGTACCCACCATGCACGGTCAAAGAGACCGCATGAGAAGAGAATCCCCGCTCGTTCTCCACGTGCAGCACGTACACCCTCGCGTCTGCTACACCAGTGTTGGAGATCAGCAGCATGTACCGGTAGCAGCCGTTGGCGCCCGTTGGCTCTACCGCTCGATATCGTCCTGCAACAATATACTTTTGTTAAAATTTATCACCATAATTCATCATCATCATCATCATCAGGTCCATTTTAGTCTCCACTACAGGAGCACGACCCTCTCTCGTCCGTCCTAGACGGAAGGAGGATTTGGCCTACACTCCCCACGCTGGCCAAACGGGTTGGGGAGGCCTGATCGATATTTGATAATGTTTTTGCCTTAGTCGCCTTGTACGACATCCACGGGAAGAGACGGAGTGATTCTATTCTAGTCTGCCGGAAACCACACGGCCAGTATTTCATATTGCAACGATAACAATTGTTACATAATAAAATCACTTGTACTGTTCCACTTAATTAGATCTATCTCTCTCTTTCTCTTCTTCTCTTGAAACACTTTTAAAAAAAAAACATTATCCAATTATTATATGCTGGTGATTGTTGGCACTTCTTTTCGACATTTTCGTATAATAAAATCACTTTTACTATTCTACTTAATTACTTTTATTTTTACCGAATAGTTTCGTTTTTAAATAGTTTTTCGTGCTGGGTAAAAGCAAAACCGGTCGGTTTGATAAATTTTGCGTGTTAAAATGTCTCAAGCGAAGAAGAGGAAGAGAGAGCTATTATACAACTTCTTCTTCCTCCATGCCTTATTTCTTTTTTATACTAAGTCGGGTGGCAGACAAGCATACGGCTCGCCTGATGTGGAGCGGTTATTGTAGCCATATAAACGCTCATATGAAATATCTCTCGCGCGCCGCCAACCCCGCTGCCAATGCAGCAGTCCTTCCTGGTGACCTCACTCACTTGTGTGGAACACAGCAACCCTCAAGGAAATTGTTATTTGGCTGGGGCCATTTCTGCGTTAGCAGCAGGGGTATCGGCACGCGAGTGATATTTCATATTGCAAGCGTTAATATGGTTATGGTGGTTATCACAGATCAGACGGGCCGTTTGCTTGTCTGCGAGGATGTCTTAGTATTTTAATACAAATAAAATACGTATTGGATCTTACCAATCTGCGAAGGCACATCCAACCGCAGACTGCCCCACAACCAGGCTGCTCTTCTTGGCGGAGGGTCTGCGCAGACAGAAGCATACAGGCGAGCTTCGCCGCCACTCCACGCGTGGGCCGCGGCGGTCTCCGCACCCACGGGTGGACCGAGTACATTCAACGTAATCGGTTCTGATGCATGTGTCCTAGAAGGTAATTTTATTTTTAACTACATGGCAAGCTGTCTGTAAGAGATCTCTTAAAGAGATAATCTCGCTTTTACATAACTATATTATACAATATAATTTATGTTCAACAACGGGACGGAAGCCCACCACATATTCCCACCACTGTGTCTCCTGTGTAGCCATGATTAACAGTGGCGACTACTAAAAAAGGCAATGAGCGATGAAGTCCAGTCCAGGGAGTAAAATTACGGCTGCGTTGGAACTCTCAACGAATTTAATCACAACGGATTAGTAGAGGTAGGAACATTTTTTTTTTAATTTGACAATGTGAGGCACAGCTATATGGCAAATAAGGCATTAAAAGACTTAAGAGCTGGCTAGTCAAGTGAAGCTCAACTGCCGTGCACCACGGATTTTAAATATCTGATACTAATTGGGACCTAAATTTTTTTATGTGCTATCGTGCTATAAAGAAAAAATACACGTAAGTAAATTACAATAATAAATTTAAATTTATAAAAAAATAAATTTCTTAGTTAAACAGATTTAGTCTATGTAGGTCAAGATACCCTATGCCTACTGCTGATCCCCCCCCCCCCCCCCCCGCCCCTCATATACCAACCTTAGGTATCAACCAGTAAACCACCAGCGTTCAACCAGCTCGGTGTAAGTCTGTCCCCCCTTTTAGTGGTAAAAAGGGTACTTAAATAAAGTCTTGGCCAAAATAAGACCGTCAGTTATATACCAATTATAACTCAAACCACTTACTCCTCAGTTATTTGAATTGAAAAATGGCTAACGATGATTTTTTAACTTATTCATCCATAGCCATAGCATCATAATAATATGCGTATGATAGTGATATCAGCCTAATTGAACACGCATGGCGAGCCACGTCAACCACAGCTTCTTGCTTCAAATTAAACCGTTCGTCCCGGCTGTTGTCAAATGTAACTTTAAATCATGGTCTCCACCAACCCCCAAGCAGCATGACGGTATACCTACACTAAAAGCATCTCCAATTATGGAGAGGACAGAGTACAAGCAGTGGGATGAGTTATTAGTAACCGAAGTTCAAATTGCTGACGAAGTTTACCTTTCTTCAGTACCAATGTGGTTAACCGCGACGCAAGTGTACCGTCCGTGTTGTGCGTAGGAGACGTTGTGAAGCTGCAGTTGTGGTGTCGAGGATATGGGGTAGCCATCTTCAGGGACTACGCCGATGTGTGCAGTCGGAGCAGGGCTGTAACGATAAAGAAAACATCATCAAGCTTTCTTACGGAAGGACCCCATCTGATGAATTTGCCACAGGCCCCAGATGGTATAATGCTATAAATTTAGTAAAATTTTATGCTCTTGAAAATTAAATTTAATAGATCGTTAACCAAAATTGTTCTGAGAGTGTGGTAACTACTTGTGATTCATTATAATGATAATCTCATTACAATCACAAACACAAAGAACAGTGTAAGTAAGACAACGTCAAAATTATAGTGTGAGTCTTCAATACATATATATATATATATAATATATATATATATATAATAATACATATAATAAAACAGTAGGAACCGCGTGTCTGTACATTTGATAAAATTAACAAAAAATGGGTGTGGGCGATAAAAAAAGAGTAACAGAACACAAAAAAGATTTTTTTGATTTTTTTGTCTGTCTGTATGTACTCGCTAATCTTTAAAACTACTGAACAGATTTTTACGCGGTTTTCACTAAAAGATTAAGCTCATCCCTGAGCAACATACAGGCTTTGTTTCATCGAAATCTGATGTCAGATTAAAAAGTTATCGTCACTTAATTTAAAAATAAAAGGATTTTTTTCTATAGAGAAAATCACTGACTCACTCGTCACGAAATCTCAGAAACTACAAGCGCTAGGAGTCTCAAATTTTGTATGGGGGTTCCTTTCAGGACGTAGATATTCACTAAGACGGGAATTTGGAACCATAATGGTTCCGGTAAACTATAGGAAATATAAAAATACCGCCTTAGCAAAAGCTGTTCAACCTGATGATAATTTTTTGTTGAGGTATAAAAATCCAAGATTTAGAACACCTGATGCAGAACCATAATGGTTCAGCTAAACTATAAGAAATATAAAAATTATGCCTTAGCAAAAGTTGTTCAGCCTGATGAGCATTTTTTGTTGAGGTATAAAAATCCAAAATTTGGAACACCTGATGCAGAACTATAATGGTTCAGTTAAACTATAAGAAATATAAAAACGACGCCTTAGCAAAAGTTGTTCAGCCTGATGAGCATTTTTTGTTGAGGTATAAAAATCCAAGATTTGGAACACCTGATGCAGAACCATAATGGTTCAGCTAAACTATAAGAAATATAAAAATAATGCTTTAGCTAAAGTTGTTCAGCCTGATGAGCATAAATAGTTTAACAAAATATTGATTTTATTGTAAAAAAAAAATAACCGCGCAGTGCTACTTTTATTCTTACCTGCTACAAGTTAGATGCAATAGTTTTATTTATTTACAAAGGTAACGTGGTCTGTTTAGTCAGTTTAATCTATACGTGTACGCTAAAATTGAAATGGAACGATTAATATATATTCGCACAAACCTAAGAATGCGTGCATTTGCGGGACGCTATGTAGCAAGACTTTGTGTTGCAAAGTCTTTTAAACAACGAGGGGAAACTGTTTTTCTTAGATGCTTCAGGAGGGACTGGAAAAACATACCTAACGAGAGCAATCCTCGCCAAAATAATATCTCGCCGCAGCATCGCCAGGTATTGTAGCCATACTACTTCTAGGCGGAAGGATGCAAATACAATGTTCAATATTCTACTCGATTTATACAGAACGGAAACACCGACATGCTTTGTGACACGAAACTGTGACAAAGCGAAAATGTTTCAGGATTGCTGTCTAATCGTTTCAGATGAATGCGAAATGGCCAACAATGTGGGTCTATCGAGGATTAGTAACGCTTCAGGTCTTTTCATATTAGCTCCCGAAGGAAAGACTCCCTTAATTTCTTTTTTTTTTTAAGCTATGGTTACTATCTTAAATAAAAATAATAATTTGTTGACTCTTTGTTAAACGTTTTGTTTAACGTATAATACTGCCCCAAATATTTTCTTATGTATCTACATTAGTTCGTATTTGTATTAATACGCCGGAATCATAAAGTCCACGCGGACGAAGTCGCGGGCATCAGCTAGTGTTTAATAAAATTTAACATTCTAGCTGTCAGCAAATAAACAAAGAACCCAGTAATGAAGAAGAATGTTACTTACTTGTGATACCACTGGTACGATGGTGATGGGTTTCCATCGGCCTTACACTCCAGTGTGATTTGTGAGAACAGGTTGGCTTCCACAACCGTGTCTGGTCCCACCCACGTCACTCGAGGAGGATCTGAAGAGAATATAAACAATGGATAGTAATAATCCGAGCATCTGAAATTGTAAAACTAGGTGACTATTACATATACTAACTTGCCGACTAAAGATGATTATAAAACAAACTAAACCTAACCTCATATTCCAGTTGTGTATTTAGTATTTTTAGTCGCTTAATTTATTGTCTTCCATATAAAAGCAGGAAAGCTCCATTCTTTATACTTAGTAATTAGTAATAATAATTACTAAGTATAAAGAATTCTTTATACTTAGTAATAATAATTACTAAGTATAAAGAATGGAGCCTTTCCTATAAATAGAGAACAAGGTGATGTTCTATCTCGTAATAAATAATATTTTTTTAAACCGACAGTTGTGAACTTATGGATCTGGAGGCATGTCTCGTCCTACTGAGGAAGCACCCCCGCCCCACAAAAAGTGCAGCCAAATAACCTTGAGGATTTCTGCCAGTGATTGAGGCGACCGGACGTGAGGAGATGCAGCGTCAGCAGCGTGGGTGTTCTGTCTATATTCTACGGTAACTTTTACATCAGGCGGACACTACGCTTGGCGTGGCATTAAAAAACATAATGGAAACACTTAACTTACAGTTGATATCGATTTCAATTTTCACAGTATCTGATGTTCCTAATGAGTTTCTCGCTTGGCAACCGTATATTCCTGAAAGAAATACACGAAGCTATGAATAAAAATGGAAAACAAACGAATACAATATAATGAATAACAATATAAATATTACAAATGACAGTAGCACATTAAAGTGCAAAAGGCGGCCTTATCGTTACGCAATCTCTTCCAGGCAACCTTTGGGTAGAGGAGAGCATCACTAGAAAGGGTAGATAGCGCAGTAACTAAGGGAAGAATATGATAAAATTTAGTACGTAGGTCATTTGCAAAAGTTAGCCGAACGGTTAACCTTGTTTAATTCAATTCATGCGCAAACTTGCTTATAGAGTTTGGACTTTTGCAAATGATGTATCTAGAATCTTGATTAGACACATGTAGATGTGACAATATTCTTCACTTAAGCTTGGGGGGAAGGGAAATCTATCAAACAGTAGCATTATGGTAGCAAAATAACATTTTATTGAACTTTATTATCAGCAGTAGTAATTTAATCCTCCGTAAACCCGCAGTGGAGCAGTGTTACACCCCGGCCACTCCCTACAAATAGCGCGTCGTTTACTACTACATAAACAATGGCGTCTGTGCAGAGCTTGAATGAGTGTGTGTGCGTGCGGCGCCATACAAACTGTTCCAGATTCATCTCAGAGGGGAGGTGAGGTCGACACGAGAGAGTGGCAGGGAGTGGCCATATTGTGTACAGTACTATGTAACAGTACTATGATTTTACTGCTGCAGTATGGAGGAGTGCGTCCTAAAGCCCTTGCGGTTGAGTATCCCAACCGTAGGATGAATATGGGTTGATGCAATACCTTAATACATTCAGTAGAATCTCGGGAATAGCATAACTTCTCATATGCATTTAAATGATCCGTGTAATACAGTTAAATGTAATAAATGAAATCGTATAATAAAAACTGACCCGATGTTGTTACACTGTTGGAGCACCTAAATAAATAACTATTATTTAGCACTTATGGCCGTGTGGTATCCGGCAGACTAGAATAGAATCACTCCGTTTCTTCCCGTGGATGTCATACAAGGCGACTAAGGGAAATACATTATCAAATACCGATCAGGCCTCCCCAACCCGTTTGGCCAGCGTAGGGAGTGGAGGCCAAATCCTCCTTCCGTCTCGGACGGACGAGAGAGGGTCGTGCTCCTGCAGTGGAGAAAAAATTGACCTGATGATGATGATGATGATGAGATATAGATGTGTTGTTATGTAGTTGGAGCACCTAAATAAATAAATATTATATAGCACTGACCCGTATGGTTTCTGGATACAGGAGCCAAGTAGAGTTTAGGTCCATTCGTAGCCACGACCTGCCCGTTCCTTGTCCACCAGACATAGGGCTTGGGGTTTCCATCTGCTCTGCACTCCAGCGCCAGAGCACTGGACCCTTCTTCTAGATTCGCCAGTACATTTGGATCCGCGCCATTGATGGATACAACAGGAACAACTGAAATCAAACATTTCACAACGGTTATAAATATCTAGAACAGCGATTCTCAAAGTGGGTTCCGCTGAACTCACCTTGGGAACCAACCTTAGGGTTACCTTACATCCCAAATATATGCCTTTTTGGCCTCCGCCATAGTATAAAAAGTGTCGACGTGCAACCGAAACTTTGATACAAAGCCTTAAGGCTTATTATATAAATTGTGGGTCCAAACCCATTATAAGATTATTGACGACGTTTATTTGCTGTGTGGCAGACAAACATATAGCCCACTTGATGTAAAGTGCTTTCAAAACTACGAGAAATATTCACGTGCTAACACCCCTACAGCTAACGCAGCCCGCCCTTACGTCGGATGACCTCAGTCACTCGCAGGAACTTAAAAATCCTCAAGGGTTTATTTAGCTGCGGTTTTCTGTGAGGTGGACGTATTACCCCATGCCCAACCTCGCTTTCGCCTGAGCCTCGTTAACCAGTCTGCAGGGTACACCACGTACAGTTGACGTTGACTTGGGCTTTAAAGACAACAACTTCTTTCATTCCAAATAAAATAAAACAGAAATAGTCTTGGTATTTCTAACGAAAGAAAACAAGCATTTCCGTGCAAATAAACATTTGTCATCCGTCGGAATACTTCCGCGCCCTTAACTGTTTGTGGTTATCTAATGTTTGCTCGCCACTTGCCTATCGTGGTCGGCAAATGAAAGAAAATAATGCCATGATGATACATCGAATAGGCTTTGCATGTACAGTAAACCCAGTGTTCTTGCCTCCCTGCATGGGTGCAGGGTTCTTGCATGCCTGCCGGACGGGACCAGTATTTTTGAAGCATAGTTTTTATTAATTTTATTTTTAAGTAATTTTAAAATTAGTTTATTTTTATTTACATTAGTTTAGTTTGTAGTTTGTTGCAATTGATGTATTAGTAAACGCATAAAGTAGGTATATTTACTTTACAGTAAAACACGCGTAGAGCAATACAACACAAACTAAGTAATGTAATAACGTAGTTACAATTCCAATATAAAAGGGCCACGAATTGATAACAGAATTGTGGCTACCAGAACATCATCGACATTAGCATGTATTTACCCACGGCCGCATATAGGCCATCCCCATGCCATCCACACGCTTTCCACTAAATGTGATCCTCTGCCTTCCGCATTCTGTCACTTCTATCAGCTTTTTTGAGGACCATTTCGAAAGGGGTGGTCCAACGCTTTGTCATCCTACACGCGGCCGATACTCTAAAATCTTCTTACCCGATCCACCATCAATGCCTCAGCAGATATGACCGGGTCACTGTCAGTTCAGCTTGCTAACTCTGAATGCTATTTCGAGAATTTTGGTTCACCATCGAATTTCTCAAATAATCTTACAGTGGAAGTGAAACACTGTAATGTGTAGTTTTTAATACTATCTCGGGTGCCAAACAAGCATACGGCCCACTTGATGTGAAGCGGTTACCGTAGGCATATAAACCGCGGCAACATGAAATATCGATCATTCGCCACCACCCCCGCTCCCAACGCAGCAATTCCTTCCTTTCTTACGACCTCAACTACGTAGTACCTACTATTACTTATACTGTGCAAATTATATCACGGGGAGTGCTCGGATGAGCTGTTTGATTTGATGATAAATCGCTGTCGCTGAGTTCTACTATCATACATTAAAATTCCATCCATATCATCTTGATAATTGGCGATCTACTACAGTACGCTTCCTAAGACATTTTATGAAACTGTAGAATCAACTTCTCTCAGCGGTATTTCCGAACAATTACTCCATCCTTCATAGAAAACCAGAGTCTTTATTCCCTCAAAAGGCTAAAAGTGCAACGGATCGGCGACCCCTTGGTGTTGCTGATCTCCATGGTTGGTGATGATTGCTTACCACCAGGTGACCCATATGCTCGTTTCCTCCCTCTTATATGATACATAATATTATTACTTATACTGCGCCTCAGAACAAGATACTTATAGACTCTGTATTTTGAGCCCCAACAAAAGTAATACGCACGCTTTTGAAAGTAACTAATTTGACTAAGGTTTCAATTACCCAATTAGCCTTCACAATTTAACCGATAACGTCAAATAAATACGTTCGTTAGAGCTATTCTTCGACGAGCTCGCTGGTCGAATGGTTAGCAATGGCCACTTTGACTCCGAAGTCGCGGGTTCGATTCTCACACAAGACAAACATTTGTGTGCATGAACATGTCTGTTTGTCTGGGTCTGGGTGATATGATCTTGATGATATGGTCATAGAATATGTATTATAAGTATTTACAAAAAAAAAATATTTAAGTACATTTATCAGTTGCCTAGTACCCATAACACAAGCTTTGCGCTTAGTTTGGGACTAGATGGCGCTGTGTAACTTACACAGCGCCATCTAGTCCCAAACTAAGCGCAAGTCGAGAAATATTTATTTATTATTTTGACGAGCTCGGTGGCGTAGCGGTCAATGACGCGGCTTCGACACCAACGCTCGTGGGTTCGATTCCCACACAGGACAAACATTTGTGTGCATGAACATGTCTGTTTGTCTTGGTCTGGGTGTTTTCTATGTATCATAAGTATGTATTTACAAAAAAAAAATGTATTTAACTATGTTTATCAGTTGTCTAGTACCCCTAGCACAACACACTGTGTAATTTGTCTGACAATATTTTATTTATTATTTATTTATTTATTCAAGATAAACAATGTTAGTATCACTCCCTAACAGGACGCGTATAGTCTATTGTTTTTTAATTAGCATTATGTCCTGCCCGATGTGAGTCGCTTACTAGTCTACATCTTATACATCGTAGGTGGCCAGTAGATTTTTGACTTAACCAAGTTGGCCGCAACTGTATGGACGCTCATACACAGTGGCAACCCTACACGATCTTCCTAATGCCCTTATTCATTTAGAGAAAGAAGTATATTTCTATACAATAGAAATGTTGTAAGAGTTTGGGGTCTAAGAAGCTCATCATCGTTTTTGAGACAAAGTCAACCTCACCTGCTGTGCACCCTGTTATATAATAGAAAGAGGATAGCGTCGTTTATGTCCAGTGTTGGTAGGTGTTAGAACGCTATCATAGGTAGCCTGGTGGAAAGACTTGTAACAACCCAAGCTTATGAGTGTTGGGTACAAATTACCCATACGACAAATATAGTGTACGTACTATATGGACTACTTCCGAAATAAAGTGATATTATTATTATTATAACTAACGCTCTGGCAAAACAGAAGTAAGGTACATCGTATTTATAAGCTAACAGGCTGGGAAAGTACCTGCACCTCTCAGGAGATTGCATTCAAATTGTATGCGAGTGAGTGAGGGTAGAAGGATTTGCTGCAATGGCGGCTTTCGGTGGTGGTGTCCGAGCGATACTTTATGTTGTAAGCGTCTATATCCTACAGGAATCGCTTCGCATCAGTTGGGCCGTATGCTTGTCTACCACTCAACGTAGTATAAAGTTAAAATATCATATACAACCAAACTCACAAGTAACATCAAGCATTGTGAAGGAATCCTTGTAGTACGGTGCGGGGTAGGACGGGTGGTGCGCGCGACATGCCAGCTGCCTGCCGTGAGCCGACCTGGTAGCACCCAGCTCTAGGACTGACCTCGCCGCCCATACCCTCGGTCTTTCCACTTCCGACGCGTTGGTCTGACTCCATGCTGTTAGTCGTTCTTTTTCTGGAAACGATAAGAAAATCCTCTTAAAATGACTGTTTTAATATTTTTATTCGGTGATTTTAAAACATCCGGTTTTTACAGGGTCGGCAACGCGCGTGTGATGCCCTTGGTGTTACAGGCGTTCATAGGCTACGGTGACTGATTTCCATCAGGCGGGCCGTATGCTTGTTTTCCACTTTAGTGGTTTAAAAAAATCATCATCAGCAGCAGCATCTATCTACTGCTAGATAGGGTCCTTCCCTGATAACTTCCACGATATGCGATGATCCGGTTTCCTACTTCAGAGCAACCCTTTGAGGTCATCGGAATATTTAGGTCTTTCTTGCCCGATACGGGCACTCTAGGACACTCTAGGACTCTCCTCAGTAAATGTGGTCTGAGTGAGACTGACCCCGGCGCTGATTTTCATCTGGAAACCTGGGACCCTTCCGCCGAAACTAAAGCCGATTACTATCGAAAATTTTGATTCGAAACATAGGTCTTACGTTTTATTTATTGACAAGCATCTTCTCAGCTTAGTTGGTAGAGCTTCAGAGTTTCTACCAATTAAGCTTAACTAAGACTTTCGAATCAAAATTTTCGATGGCCCTACCGCCAAAACCGATTTCAATTTCTGCGGTAGGGCGCCAGTTTGTAACACCATGGACGGATGGACAAACAGACGCATTACAAGTACTTTTAACACAAATATATTATGTAAAATTTATTATTGCTAATAAAATTATTGTGATCAGTAATTGAGAATGCATATTGCCGATATCAGGTTGTTCCAAGAAATCTGAGGAAACTGAAGCAAAACTGCACTATCGGTTTTAATGTTAAGCTGTTACAACCATTTTAGGGAGAACTAAATTCCGCACATATCGATATTACTTCACATGTCTAAATCCGGCTAAAAAAATAAAAAATATTACATGAGAAAAAAAAGATACAATAAATATAGGGTTGCCATCTCTACAGCATGGGGTTCTTCAAGAAGGGTGTGAAGAGGTTTTTACAGGGTCGGCAACGAGCGTGTGATTCCCCTGGTGTTACAGGCGTTCAAAGGCTACGGTGACTGCTTTCAATCAGGCGGGCCGTATGCTTGTTTGCCACTTTAGTAGTTTAGGTATAAAAAAACCTAAACGCTAACAACCCGGACAAGATGCTTGAAAACTCTTAAAATCTTAAGAATCTTAAAACCCGGGCATGTCATCAGTGTTTTTAGTAGCAGTACTATTTTTTATTCCGTGACAAGGCGGTTATTCGCAGCATGAAGACGGCAGCAATGCGGACTACAAATGAAACCCCGCCCGGACGCTCCCCAGACGCTCTCCAAACTAGGACCAATCCGGGGAAACCCGGACGGATGGCAACCCTAAATATATAATTATTATATTTATTATCCTCTTTATTTAATTTATTACATCTTTGTCAATATTGTTATTATTAAAATTACATATAAAAATACAATGTTAAAAATATCAATATAAGAAAGGCATACAAAACCGAGGCAGGAAAGGCCTAAACCTATTCCTGTATCGGCTAGGACTCCAGAGTAAGGAACCGGGCTCAATACGAGCTGTATCGAGTACGACGGCCTTCTGAATTTTACTCTTGAGTCAGGTGCCAAGCGAGAGCTTCTTAAGGTGCCGATCGAAGCTCTTCGTTATTAAGCCGTGAACGGAGATCACCACCGGAACAATAATCGCTGAATCCACGCGCCACACGTCGGTAATCGCGAAGGCCAAATCTCGATATTTCATCAGTTTTTATATTTATTATTATTATAAGTTACTAATGCTTACGTACTTACCTAAATACCATTCTATGTAAGCTGGTGGATTGCCGTATCTGGCTTCACAGACGACAGTAGCTCTGGAACCTGCCGGTACAGTTATATTTTGACCAGGCATCACATGGGAGCCGTTGAATAGGATCCTGGGAGACTGCGGTGGAACTCGAACTGCTAACGCTGCCGGTGGACTTGATAGAGCATCCTGAGGACACGAAGGATGATTGGTATGGAAAAGTGATCCAATTCTTTTAAAAAATCAAAATATATGGATGGAACATCATCTAAGAATTGCAGTTTTCAATAACTATCTATAAATATGTATCTCTAAGTCATCTACAGCATGGGGTTTATCAAAAACGTCGTGAAGAGGTTTTGCAGTGTCAGTAACGCGATGTTTTCTTATGACGTTATCACATAAAATTATCGTCTGTAAACCGACTTTGCAGACAACCAATTTTTTTTATACCATTAAAGTGGCAAACAAACGTACGTCCCGCCTGATGTAAAGCGGTTACCGTAGCTATATAAATGCTCGCAACATGAAATATCGCTTGCGCGCTTCTTCTTGCAACTTCTTCTTTCTTGTCACTCGCAGAAATACAACAACCCTCAAGGGAATTGTTGTTTAGCCGCGGTATTCTGTGAGGTGAAGGTACTTCCCCAATCGTCTACTTCTCTTTTTCCTGAGCCTTTTTCGCTAGTCGGCAGGGTGCATCACATGCAGGTGAGGTTGGCTTTGGCACTAAAGATCGTGGCGAGCGACATACACCAATGTTCCTCGCAAAAAAACCTATGTACAGTGTATTTAGAAGTAACACAGTACCAAAAACGGCCATTTCGGCACTTTTCGATTTTTAGATAGATTATTCTAAAGACAGTGAAATGCAAACAAAGATTTACAAATTAGGAACATGTTTAAAAAGAACGCAAGTGCTCCAGCAACACCTATGGGTTGGAGGCTCTGTGGTATTTGTTATCAAGACGATGTAGTTCTTTTACGTTATAGTACCAGCACTCAAAATATAAATAATAAATAAATAAATATTGTCAGACAAATTACACAGCGGCATCTAGCCCCAAAGTAAGCGAAGCTTGTGTTATGGGTACTAGACAACTGATAAACATACGTAAATACATTTTTTTTGTAAATACAAACTTATGATACATAGAAAACACCTAGACCAAGACAAACAGACATGTTCATGCACACAAGTGTTTGTCCTATGTGGGAATTGAACCCACGAGCGTTGGTGTCGAAGCCGCGTCATTGACCGCTACGCCACCGAGCTCGTCGAAATGATCCCTTTTAGAAGTAGTAGTAGTTTTAAGAAGTGTAGCTTTGCCTCTATGTGCAATAATTATATTTCTGATATTCTAAATGCTAAGATATGAAATTTTATTCAAAATGACGCGGCCTTGGCAACTACAAGGGCCTTAATGCTGATGTCTATGAATAGGGTAATTAATTCCCAACAGGTGACCACAGGTGACCCACATACTCGTTATCATACCTATACAAAAGAACCATGATACCACATCAAAGTGGACATCTTCTGACCAAATTTATTTATACAAGGGGTTACAAACTCCCATCGTTAAAATTCAGTTCGGGAGTTCAACTACGTGTTCCAATTATGTTAAATATAAGACATCATATGCTTTGAAAACTTTATAAGTACCTAATACAAATTTGTACGAAATTTTCATACAAATTTCCGGCCTCGTTTATGTTCATGCCTAGAATTTATTAACCTTTGCTGTCCCTGATTAATGTAAATTCTGAAATGATATCTTTACAAGTAACTATATCTTCAGTCCAGGACTTCTGTATGTATGTTTAAGTATAGTTATATATAATATATTTATATTGTACCTATATAAGTAGTATATGCTGCGCCATCTACCTTTATTTCACCTGGAAGAGATCGCTAAGCGATAAGGCCGCCTTTTGTACTTAATAAGTCATTATTGTCATTATTTTTACTGTTTTTGGTGGAATAAAGAGTATATTGTATTGTATTGTATATCTTCATTATGTGCCTACGCACCCACCGTTCAATTTATAAGGACTAGCGTTTATCGGTAGAGTATCTAACGAGGTTCTAGCGACAGAGATATGATATGTCGAGCCCCACTCACTCGCTCACCTCACTCACTGCCAGGAACACAACAACCCTCAAGGGAATTGTTATTTGGCTGCTGTATTCTGTGAGGTGGAGGTACATTTCCCAGTCGAGTAGCTTACAGTTACGTTCCTTACCTCTCTTTTTGCCAGAGCTTCATTTGTCAGTCAGCAGGGTGCACCGCGTGCAGGTGAAGTTGGCTTTGGGTCAAAGATGTTACCTTTGACCCAAAGTTTGTTTGTTATGTAAGTGGTTTAGGGGGTGTAACCACTTACACCCCCTAAACCACTTACACCCCGACTAGGGAAATACCTCATCCTAACAGAAAAAAGTCAGCCAACTAGCAACTTCCTAGGGACCAAGAGGGTTAGTATTTCTGCAAATGGGTTCGCCAAGGAGGAAGATGCTGTGTTGGCAGCGAGGATAGCGGCGCGCGAGCGATATTTTATATTGCGAGCGATAATATCGGTAACCGCTTCACATCAGGCGGGCCGGCTTGTCAGCCACCCGACGTAGTATATAAAAAAAAAGAAAAATGCCGTCATGACAATCTTACCTGCACGTCATAGTTGCTGGCAGTTACTTGACACTGCCACTGCCCGTCGTCAAGCTGGAGTGTGGCGGCGCGCACCCACAGCGAGCAGTCACCGCCAACTGGGCTGTCTTCATTAGCCCACTCGTATTTGCCTCGATAGATGCCCACGGGCTGAAAAATAAAACATCTATATAAGAAATTTCATCGAACAAATTTTTTTCACATCGCTTTGAAAGATCACATTAATAATGTATCTATCATAAACCTCGTTAACATAATCAACGATAGATCTAAGGTAATTATTATTTCAATAGTTGATTTCGGCCAAGTTGCCAGAATATTATAAATATGTAAAAAGTCACCTCCCCCTCCGCTATGCCTTGTTTAGTAATGTAATACTTAATAGGTAGATGGCGCCACACTGCGACTTTACAGCAGTAAAATATAAAATGCAATAATTCGCCACCATCACAAACCTTACTCGTAGCTCAGTTTGGAAGAGCACTCGACTGGTAATCGAGAGGTCGTTGGTTCAAATCCCACCTAGGCGCGGAGGTGAATTTTTCCATTTTTTTAATAATTATAAGATCTAAAGTACTCATGAAGAGAGAGGTGTCTGAAAAACGTTAGAGATGACGAGCTCGGTGTTCGAATGGTTAGAAATGGCCACTTTGACTCCGAGGTCGCGGGTTCGATTCCCGCACAAGATAAACATTTGTGTACATGAACATGCCTGTATGTCTTGGTCTGGGTGTTTTCTATGTATTATAAGTATGTATTTACAAGAAAAAATGTATTTAAGTATATTTATCAGTTGTCTAGTACCCATAACACAAGCTTTGCGCTTAATTTGGGACTAGATGGCGCTGTGTAAATTGACCAGAAATATTTATATCTATAAATAGAGAAACAGAACAGAACTTCATTATTCAATAAACAGAAGAGAACTTCATTGTCTTATCAAATGGTGCACCAAGTATATATTGCAACTTAAGGATAGAGAGCTAATCCAAAATGTTGAGATTTCGGGATTGTTAGAGTCATAGAACGACCTTGGATGACGATTTCATAACAATAGACCATCGATATTCTAGATAGACATAGAAGTTATTCTCACTCTCTCTCTGATTAGAAATTTCAACATTTTGGATTAGGTTTCACAATAGGCTATTTGACTAACATTTTTTTCGGTTTGATACGTAGGGACGTCTCCATAATATAACCATAGGTGAAAGAATTACTTCGATAGCACAAAAATCTTTCGAGATATGTTAATTTGAAAATCACAATTTTTAGACTGCCCCAAAACGCTCCATTCAAAAGACTACCGAATTATGACGTCACAGGTTTGTAATTTGTATGCATCAAATCAGAAATTTGTACGACAGCTATGTTAAATATTACCTTTTAGTGATTAGTATCATAATAAAAGTTATAGCATTTTTTATTTTGCTTCTCCAATGGAAATATTATTTTTTAATAATTTCATAGTTTTAAAATGGACTTTACCGCCAAACTTTGATCGACGCTAAAAAAAAGTCTGACTGAAGATATTTGAATGAAAGTTTGCATATCTCTCATAGTTTTGTGTATTTTACGATATTGTTAAATAATTTATACAATTTTTAAACATTGGAAAATAGCCTATTATACACAATTGATGCACCTATATGGCAAGCGAATGAAGCTCTTGCAAAAGGTAGACATTAAGATGAATATTAGGAACAGGCAGATTGAAAAGGGCTTCTTACATCTTACAGAAGAATATAGGCAAACATCTTTAAAGGGTTACTGTTAGAAGTGATCATAATGTCATCAGAAAATCTACACTAATGAAGCCGTTGCTACACCTTACCACTCCTGCTGCTAACAGAATTGGCAACGCACGAGCGATATTTCTTGTATTGCAAGAGTTACTATAACCGCTTCACAGCAGGGGGGCTATAATCTCTTTGCCACTTGGTGTAGAATAAAATGTACAAACTCCCAATCATGATTTAAATTACGTATTCAATTAATTGCAGCTTCGTGATTTAAATTACGTATTCAATAAATTGCATGCTTAAGCTGAGTAGATAGACAAAATACACAACTTTTACATGGCCTTTACAAAAACTTAATTAAAATCCTTTTTTTACAAATGAACAGCAGAACCCCCAATTAGAGTTATCGTTAAATCCATTTAAAATTGCATTTAAACAGCAATAGCGATAAAACCAAAATTTTAATGTAAAATTAGCATACAATGAAAATTACCAGATACGAAACAGTAATTTCGCCGTCTGCAATTTAAGTATAACAATTTACTAAAATTGCCTCCATTGCAACACAGAGTAAATATTTATACAATGTTTATGGTCGTAAACAGCTGAGTCCAAACAGCATTTCACGAAATTACAACCCTTGAAGGGTTAGGCAACTGTGAAATCTATAGGGGTGAAGTTGTAAGGTTTCTCGCCGATGGGTTTGCACAGGTGGCACACTTAATGACATCAAAGGACATTAACGGTTGAAATCATTAGGGTGCTTGATTCATGTCGTTACTCATTTTATTTCGGCTTATGTTCAGCTTAAGCACCTAATCTTTATAGCCCAATAAAGTTGTTTAGAGCGGCAATTTCGCTTTACGAAATATTTGTAAAATGATAATATGTATGCGAAATTTACTGCAAATGAATTTTTGGAAATCCAATTAGATCTTTATCAGAAAATTTCTTGCGAACTTTGCTCCTATTATGAACTATGAAAATTACAAATTCCCTTCGTTAATATAGAACTTCTTAACTAGAATTTTCTATCGGTCGTGATATCCAATTTTCCAATGATGAAATTTTGATTAGTGGATCACCATCAGGGGGCCTACCGCCGTAGCACAAGCCGATTACCATCGGATATTTTTATTGCGAATATCAAACTTCAACTTTGATTATTGCTACTTGTATTTAGCTTAGCTGATAGAAACGTTAAAGCTGTAACTGACGAAGTTGAAGACTTTTGGTAATAACGGTGGGAACTGACAGAAATTTGGACAAGAATGTTTTGAAATGCGACAGTGACCATGACAGCGCAACTGAGGAAGGCCTGTACTAGATGAGCTCACAATATCTTATAATGATCCGAGACTGTCGATGGATACAAACAGCACAAAATCAAACATTCGAAAGATTAGATAGGGGGTCTATAGCCACATACATCCTTTGGCTGAAACGATAGTGATTGATAACATCATCTCAATAGTAATTCTGTCTACTTTCTATTATATTTTGCATAGTATTTTTGTCTTTTAACCATAGTCCTTTTCAGGCAATTTGATCTACACTACTTTGCGTGCTTCCGCCACTAATTAGTTCATGCAAACTGCTGCCAGCCGGCACCCACCCACTACCATTAGTAGATGCATGCATGGTATGGCAGTAATTTGCATGAACTAATTGGTGGCGGAAGCACGCAAAGTAGTGTAGATCAAATTGCCTGTAAATTTGACTTCCACAAAATAACACCTGAATCAATTAACTATCATTCTTTGTCTTTTTTTTTAACTTTACATCTCTTACTTCTCCATTCATTCCATTTAATAACTAATTACTAAATTACAGCAAAATTAATTGTAATTAAGCAAAACGTAAGATAATTGTAATTCTATTACAACAGGTATTATACAAAAAAAGTAATTCAATGGCATCATCTTCATTTCATAACGTAACAACTATGATGTTTTTCTTAGAATTGACATTCATTTACAAATCCAATGCAATACTTCGAATTGCAGAGTTAAGAAACGGTTAAAAATAAAAGCATACGTCGGCTAAACTGAAGTTTCACCTTCGCGCGGACCACGGAGCGTGACGGTTGTTTCGGGAGCAAACAAAACACGAGACAGTTCTGTGATTAATGCCGTACACTATGGATAGTAAGGCATGTACTGATCGAGAACAATGCCAAAGATCGGCGCAATATCCGCCAAGGGCGTGCCCGTGTGTGCACCCGCTTATAACAGTTTATGAACCATAGACTACCATGAAATAGGGTTGACAATTGATGAAAAATATTACGCGAATACGATATTTGCTATCTATATTATTATTATTATTGACGAGCCCAGTGGTCGAATGGCTAACAATGGCTACTTTGACTCCGAGGTTGCGGTTTCAATTCCTGCACAAGACAAACATTTGTGTGCATAAACATGTCTGTTTGTCTTGGTCTGGGTGTTTTCTATGTATTATAAGTATATATTTACAAAAGAATGAATTTAAGTACATTTATCAGTTGTCTATATGGCGCTGTATAAATTGTCTCGAAATATAAAAAAATTTAAAATATTATCAAATGAAAAACTATTTTTTCCTATGCATAAATAAAACCTCTTGGTTTGACATTAGTTGTCTCTAGTGGTTTTTAAGGTGAAGTGAGTCCAGGAAACACGCTTATTGAAAGAATAGTTCTATTAAACTATTTCAATTTGGTTCCTAGAAATTTAACTATGAAATCTTAAGTCCTTTCTGCAGGGCACAAAGCTATTGAAAACACAATTAATAATTTTTGGCTCGATAGAAAAAAATCGCGAACTTACTCTCTAAATTTGCACTAAGTAAAAATTATAACTATTTAATACAATTTTTTTATAAGGAAATTATACCAAAATTTTCATAATTATAATTACGAGAGCACTATGCTATTACTTTTAAAAATAAAATAATTTAAATAAAATTATTAAAAGAATAACGATTTGCGGTCGCGCACCCTCCCCGATTCTCGATCGCTCAGATCGCTCTCAACGTCAGTGCTCTAGGAGCTGCGTTCGAGGTAGGACCTGTGCCGCGCGTCCGTTCAACGCGTTGTCAATAAACACGTTGAAATAAACACAGTGTAGGAATATCAGTAAGACAACAAAACAACGATGATGATGATACATTTATTTTTTTACTGAGACCCGGTTTTCTTTTCTCATGCTAGATGTTTCTTTGGAAAACTTTATTATAAATCTTTCTACGAATATCTGTAAACCCACATTGAAATTCGTTCAGTAGCGATTGAGTTTATCGCATACATGTAGGTACGCGATCATCGAAATCGGTTTGGCCGTTTAGGCGTCATAATTTTTATTTTTTATACTTCGTCGGGCCGTAAAAACATACGGCCCGCCTGATGTGAAATGGTTACCGTAGTTATAATAACGCTCGCAACTTAAAATATTGCTCGCGCACCGCCACTCCCGCTACCAACACAGCAACTCCTTCCTTTCTGGTGACCTCACTCACTCGCAGGAACACAACAACTCTCAAGGGAATTGTTATTTGGCTGCGGTATTCTGTGAGGTGGAGGTAAATTCCCCAGTCGGGTAGCTTACAATTACACTCCCTACCTCCCTTTGCCAGCGCTTCGTTTGTCAGTTAGCAGGGTGCACGGCGTGCAGGTAAAATTGGCTTTGGTTCAAAGATGTTGATGAACCACTTACAGCCCAGATATAGTGATAACCCCAAAGATAGTGGAACAAACAGACATCCATACTTTCGCATTTATAATATCAGTAGGTAGATAGTTAATTGATTCAGGTGTTATTTTGCGGAAGTCAAATTTACAGGCAATTTGATCTACACTACTTTGCGTGCTTCCGCCACCAACGTTTTTGGTGTAGGACACGACTTACGCTTAATATTTTTTTGGTGTAGGAGCTAAGACGTTGGATCATTAATATTCTAGGGTGTAAGTGGTTCATCAACATCTTTAAACAAAAGCCAACTTCACCTGCGCGCTGTGTACCCTGCTGACTGACAAACGAAGTAATTGTAAGCTACCCGACTGGGGAATTACATCCACCTCACAGAATACCGCAGCCAAATAACAATTCTCTCAATCAATCATGAAATCAAATCAATATATTTTTTTGTAAATACATACATACTAACTGTTACCCGTGGCTTCGCCCGCGTGGTCCAGGGAAGCTGCCATTAATTTGTGTATATTTTTTTTCTTGTTGTCATTTTTTTACTTGATGGGATAAAAAGTAGCTTATGACACTCTCCAGACCGTAAACTATCCCCGTTAACAAAAATCATGTCGGTACTTAGGTTACTTTCGATGTAAAAGAAGGACAAATGATTACAAAGTTTATTTTTCCCATTGGATTAAGATGTTTTTCCGTGATAAAAAGTAGCTTATGTCACTCTCCAGATCGTAAACTATCCCCATTAAAAAAATCACGTCCGTACTTAGGTTCGTGTTTGACGTGAAAGAAGGACAAATGATTAACTTTATTTTTTCCCGTGGGAATAAAATGTTTTTCCGGGATAAAGAGTAGCCTATGTCACTCTCCAGGCCTTAAACTATATCAAAAAAAAAACATGTAAATCCGTTTGTTACTTTTGACGTGAAAGAAGGACAAACAACCTTTTACCTATATTATGCTATAGTGATTTAATCTTAAAAGATAGGCATATGCGCAAATTTACGCAGCGCTCGCAACGTAAGCCCTCAAAAGGAATATTTTTTTCCCGTTTTTTATCGGTGTTCCGCTCCTATTGGTGTTAGCGTGATGTTATATAGCCTATATATAGCCTCCTTGAAATATAGGCTAACACTAAAATATTTTTTCAATTCGAACAAAGAAACAAACAAACTCTTCAGCTTTATAATATTAGTATAGATAATACATAGAAAACACCCAGACCAAGATAAACAGACATGTTCATGCACACAAATATTTACTCGTATCTTGTGCGGGGATCGAACCCACGACCTCGGAATCAAACTGGACATGGTTAGCCATTGGACCACCGGGGTTGTCAAATATAAATACTGTTAATATCAATACCGCTGTATGCTCGGGCATAGTAGCTAGGGACAGACGCGTGCTGTACGGCACATATCGATTCCTAGAAGGATGAAGAATAGTGTATGCTGGCGCGTGATAGTTAGTTAGTCTAAGTATGTACCTATTTTAGTTTGACCAATAATAAATATAATTGAATATAAAAGAATTATTGAATAGTTTTCTTTTCATTTTGAATTCTTTACTTTTTCATAATATACAAAACATCACTTGTTTGCATGTTGAATATAATATACTTCATTAATAAAAAAAATGTATTTTTACATGTGGTTTATTTATTTTCATATAATTATATTTCCAGTAAGTACTTTTAACTATTGTATTGACGGGTGTAGGTGTAATACTACACGGGTGTAGATAGTCGCTTCGCTATACTGTGGCGTCTCGGCAGCGATCGCGCGCTTGTAAGCGAGTACCCCGCGCCGGCTCCTCTCAAGCCCCGCACCTCACCCCCTCGAAAACGGCCAAGCCCTGGACTCACGTCACCTTAAGTACTTGCTCGTGAATTCAACTAAATTTATCGGAAGCAGTTTAAGGTGTTTAACATTCTAAACGCCATGCGGGCAGCGCGCCCAAATAGACAAATTAAAAAAGACGTCGGGGCCAACCTGACTACGATCGCCATACTAAATAACAGATATATTCATAATATATCTGTTATTTAGTATGGTGATCCTAGTTAGTCTTGTCGTGTTTTATCAGGGTAGATCTATACATACCAATCCTTTGGACGGCATTCTAAACATATAACATACATAGTTTTGGAAAATGCCTCAAAGGTAGGTACATAAAAATTTACAAACTTAGCCTGATCATAGTATTAGTTTATTTTTAGTTTATTGTTATTAAGTATATTATTCAGTTTAGTTATATTTAAATAGCCATACTTGTTTATATGCATATTAATATTTAAATAAATAATACACAAGTAATAATTTAAATAGTATATTTCAGAAATAACCAAGAGACCTCTAGCTAGCCTCAATTTTCCCGCACAAATATCTTCATAACATCTGTTAAGTGGAAACCCTAGTTGAAAGAATATGAATGAACATTCGTTAAACTAAATATGCTTACTTACTTTTCACTTTCTAACTATACTTACCCACAAATCTAATAGCGAAACGGATCGGAACGAAATTTTGCAAGTTTACAGCAAGTCATTCAAAGTAGCGTAAACATTCACGCTTGTATGAAATTGGAACAAGTTTGCAGCAAGTTCAAAACAGTTTTGTTATTTGGGCTTTAGGCTTCACGCACATTAGCTACTATCGAGTAAAAGATAGTTGCCACCGTTCTATAGATTAATCTACCGAACTAAATAGTAATTTGCTGTCGTTTTGTTGCTTACATATCCATTTTACTGTTTGAGCGATTAGCCGGCAGCAAAATATCCTGTTAATTACAAAAAGTAGTAAGTTATATACACTTAATATATTTAATTTTAGTTATCTTCAGAAGAATTACAGCGTTACTTACAATAGGGTAAAACGTAGGCTAATAGTGCAACAATATTCTACAATGTTCACCAGGGTGTTATCACCTAGGTGAAGAAACTTTTTTATTTTTATTTTTTTTATACTACGTTGGGTGGCAGACAAGCTAACGGCCCGCCTGATGTGAAGCGGTTACCGTAGCCATATTAACACTCGCAACATAAAATGTCGCTCGCGCGCCACCACCCCCGCTGCCAACGCAGCATCTCCTTCCTTTCTGGTGACCTCACTCACTCGCAGGAACACAACAACCCTCACGGGAATTGTTATTTGGCTGCGGTATTCTGTGAGGTGGAGGTACATTCCCCAGTCGGGTAGCTTACAATTACGCTCCCTACCTCTCTTTTCGCCAGAGCTTCGTTTGTCAGTCAGCAGGGTGCACCGCGTGCAGGTGAAGTTGGCTTTGGTTCAAAGATGTTGATGAACCACTTACACCCCAACTCTACTTTTTGTTATGTTACAGATAGCTACTTTAGGTTTTAAGGTTTAGGTTTTACTTTAGTATTGAGTACGGGTGCCAGACATGCACACGGCCTGACGTGAAGCGGTTACCATAGCCATATAAACGTGCGCTCACATGTAATATCGCTCGCGCGCTGGCTCCACTGCTGCCAATGCGGAGACTCCATCGTAGTGACATCACTCACTCACAGGAACACAACAACGTTCAAGGAAATTATTATTTGGCTGCAATAGAATACCTAAATAATAATTTCCTGGATGAGATGGAAGTACGTACTTTCCCAGTCGGGCAGCTTACAAATACCTTACCACTTTTTTTACCAGCTCCCTTACCACCATCTCTTATTGCGATTCAATAACTGGATAGAATGCTTATTCATACCAATGAATAAGCGACTCTATTCCATTTGAAATAGAGTCACATCACAGTCACATTTGAAATAGAGTAAGGGGGCAGAGCCTCTTTCGCTAGTCGGCAGGGTGCATCACGTGCAGGTGAGCTTGGCTTTGGCTCTAAAGATCGTGGTAAGTTACTTATACCCCTTACGTAGAGCCGTGCGACAAAAAAAGAGAGACATGTGGGGTATTAGTAGTGGGTGCAGACAACTAAATGAATGAACACATGTAACGTTTAAGTACTTGGACGTCCGCATAACATACGCATTGTTCCATTAGCAAATTTAGTTTACATAAAGTTAAGTAGTATAAAGTTGGAAACTACATAATCAGAATAAAACTTTGCTCTCTCTGCCATTACCTCTTCCTATAAAAGTACCATGAGAGTCACTCGCCATAAAATAAGTTACTCGTACAAAAGAGAAATAATTAAGGCGATAAAACATTTTTGTTTGTTTGCATAAATCTGTGTGTGTTTGTTTGTACCCTATAACTCTGGACTCGTTTCTCAGTTATTTTATGAAATTTGGTACCTAAATGTGTAGGAAACATAAAACCAATATTTTGAGCTAAGAAATTGATTTGGAAATTTTTGAGATATTGCAATTTTACACATAAACCGCGGGTCCAATTTTCATGTAACTTGGTAGATAAGTAGGCCATATACATACAATTTATTGAATAGCTAGATGGCGGTGTCTCCTGTGTAACCAGGATTTAACAGCGGCGGATACCAAAATCGCAATAAACAATGAAGTCCATTGCAGTCCCAGGGGTACAACGCCTGCTTTGGAATTCACAACGAATTTTATCAGAAGAAATTGTTAGGAGTAGGAAGGAAGCTTTTGGACAAGGGCGTCGCCAGGGGGGGGGGGGGTTTAGGGAGGGCTGCCCTCCTCTAAAGATTCTATTTATTTATAAGTTTTATTTATTGTACACTCAAGATCTCGTGAAGCCTTACACGGTGGACTCTGAACCGTTATTATTACAATCGCTGTAGATGTAAAGCTCGTACTACAAGTGAAAAGCTTCATGAGCTCTCGACTTTACCTACAATTCATACTTTTCCATATCAACTTGTCCCCCCTGGGCCATCGGCTGGCGACGACCTTGCTTTTGGAATTTGATTTCCTCTTTAGAATTGTGAGATACCACTGGTAGTTTATTCTAAAATTATTCTGTTTATAAATTTATATAAGTATAAGCGTCAGTTTTAAGATTTAATTAATCAGGAAACTGGATACCATAAACATATTATTCACTTGACGTGCTTTCATTGTCTTTCATTAATTAATTTTCAGAATAGGATCGACTTCCATTAATTTTGTCGACACTCCGTAAGGGTCTTCAGCTATATCATGTTATTCCACCACCTACTTGTAGATATGCTTGAATTTTACATCACGGCACACCTCGGCCACTCCATACAACTGTCGCGTAGTTTACTACTACATAAACAGCGACGTCTGTGCAGAGCGTGAATGAGCCTGTGTGTGTGCGGCGCCATACAAACTGTTCCAGATTTGTCTCAGAGGGGACGTGAGGTCGACACGAGAGAGCGGCAGGAAGTGCCCATACTGTACGTAGTACTATTACTTATACTGTGATCATGGTACAAAAACGCAAGGTATCTTCAGTGACAGAAATGTATTCATTTATTATTTTTATACAGAACCCTAAATATTTCCTGAATAAAATATCCTAAAAAGGAAAGGTTTTTGAATACTCTTTTACGTTCTTGTGAAAATACCATTAAAATTGGATTAGCCGTTCCGAAGATTATCACGAACAGCGTTCTCATTCGGCTTCGCACGGGGGCATTAAAATATAGCCCATGTTAATCTCTGATCACGTACCTCTCTAAAGGCGAATTTTCAAAATCGGATCAGGACGAGTTGGCACATTATTGTGCTTTCCTTTGACAAAACTAGCACATGTCGCGAAATAAACACTTGTATCTGTCTCATTTCCTTACATTATGATGACGTAAGTTGCTCCTTTTCTTGTGTGAATGCGATGGAAATTTTCAATTTGTTTCTCTCTCTACGACATGGTGGATACTCAAATTAGTTACAACAAAATGACCAATTTTGTGTGTAAAATGTCCTGAAAATTAAACACGGGAAACCAGATTTATGACTATATCGCAATTGTTTACTCATCTGAAGTACGTTATTGATTTTAAATTCATCATGTATTTGTTTCAGCGAAACATTTATTTTTTATGTTGTTATCATGCCGTCAGACCTGCACCAGATCTACCTATTTGTGTTCGTATATCGGCTAACTAAGCTCATACCAAAGAATATATTATATATAATATATTATAATAAATAAAAGAAACAAAGAATATATTATACTTAAAAAAAACTCAAACCAAACCAAAAAGCAGCTCAAATTCCATTTTATTACATTGTCCAAGGATCAGTGATTAATAATCATGGAAATAAATTATTAATTCTATCTATTTATATGTTCAATCAAAAAATGGCCGTGTGGTTTTCCGGCAGATTAGAATAGAAACACTCCGTCTCTTCCCGTGGATGTCGTACAAGGCGACTAAGGGAAATACATTATCAAACATCGATCAGGCCTCCCCAACCCGTCTGGCCAGCGTGGGGAGTGTAGGCCAAATCCTCCTTCCGTCTAGGACGGACGAGAGAGGGTCGTGCTCCTGTAGTGGAGACTAAAATGACCTGATGATGATGATGATGATATGTTCAATCTAATATAAATTCAATCTATTTATATGTTGCGGTTGCGCCTAAAACACATAAATAGATAAATATTGAAAACCATGGTCACCCTAAATCTCCGCTTTGGAGCACTCGTTTATTTAAGCCGAACGCATCAAAATTTACCTTCGGCAAATCGCAAAACACCCAGCGTTTAGAAGCTGATGACGCCGTTTTTAATCAGACGAATTATACCATTTGCCTACCACATATACACTACGTTGATACACAAATAAAATATACCATTACAAAAGGACGGTACATACCAAAGTGCAGTCGACTTCAAACTTGATTGATGTAAATTCTGATTACCCAGAAGATCTCTACCTAATATCCTTTCACGTTATATATTAAACCCCCATTAAATCGTATTCACCATTCCATACAAATGCGTGGCTTGGGTTGCGAAGCGCAAATTATCCGCTTTCATCGTATGAATAGCTTTCGAAATAATTGTAAGTACGGCATTTAAAAGGAGCATCTACATGGTGTACGGTTTTATTGTGTGTAGAGTCATTAAGTAAGTAATGCACCTAAAAATAACCGTTGTTAACTTAACAAGATGCCGCGAAAGAAATTTAAATAATATTAATAATAATAATAATTGTTTATTTCAGACAATTGCAATGTAAACACAACAAGTCCATAATAATAAATACCTTAAACTAAAAATATATATTTATATAAGTATTATATAAATAATATTATAAGTTTAAATAATATTATCTTTATAATTATTGTTACTAGCTGACCCGGAAAACATTGTTTTACCAAATAAATTTAGGGGTTGATGGTAGATGAGTGAAAATTTTAAGTTGTATGTATTTTTCAATCCTGAATCATAATAAAATATTTTGTCAAAAAAATAAAATAAAATATTTAGGGGTGGGTCTCTCTTATCATTTAGGGGTATGAAAAATAGTTACTAATACATTGGCCGGTTCTCAGACATACCCGATATGCACACAAAAATTCATAAAAATCGGTCCAGCGATTTCGGAGGAGTTTGGTGATAAACATCGCGACACGAGAATTTTATATATTAGATATATAATAATGGGACGGGGGCCCACTAGAAATTTTCTCACCACTGTGTCTCCTGTGTAGCCAGGATTAACAGCGGCGACCGCCAAAAAAAGGCAATGTCCATTGCAGTCCCGGGGGTACAGCTACGGCTGCCTTGGAACTCACAATCTTACATATAATATTAGAAACCTACTTATGTATGTTACATATTACATACTACTTATGTATAACACTCGTTATGAGTAAAGCAGTGCATATCGGGACGGAGGCTCACCACACCCAACCACCACTGTGTCTCCTGTGGAGTCAGGAATGCCAACCTGTGTTATCAGCGGCGACCACCAAAAAAGGCAATGAACAGTCCTCCCCAACCCGTCTGGCCAGCGTAAGGAGTATAGGCCAAATCCTCCTGTCTACGGACAAGAGGGTCGTGCTCCTGTAGTGGAGACTTTAATGACCTGATGATGATGATGATGATGATGAGTGAAGTCCATTGCAGTCCCGAATGCGGCTGCCATGGAACTCACAACGAATTTAATCAGAAGCAATTAGTAGATGTAAGAAGCTTTTGACTTCGACTTTTTGAATTTGACTTTCCCTCTTAGTGTTATGTGAGAGACAGCAAAAGTAAGGTGTATAGCAAGTGCATAATGCATTTGCCCACGCGGGCAAAGCCGAGGCGGGTCGCTAGTTATAAATAAAAATCTTCTTAAACCACATAAAACCACAACCACCTTGTATACAATAAATTGATTACGAGTTATGACAAACCAATCAACCACAATGTATAAGCAACTGAGGATAAGTTCTATTGTGTGGAAAGAATAGGCATTAGGGTCAAGGAGTCTATACATTTATATATTGTTATTGTGTCTTCACTCTTCAGCATTATTTATGGGCTTGTGATTATCCCACGAGGGATTGAGGTGCGTTGTGTAATATCGCAGTGATTTGGCTCTGATTATCTCATTACAATGTGGATTATTTCGCTGGATATTCATTTATTTGGATTTCCTTGTAGGGCGTAGGGTGGCGTTTTTAATATTGGATGCTTTGGGAGATGTCTCAGTTACCTACAGTAATTACGTAATATTAGATAACACTGATAACACGAGATTTTTAATGTATATTTATAAATCTATTTCAAATATATTCACAAAAACGTTACATAGGTTAGTTAAGTTACTATGAGGATCGGCTTCAGGTTAGGCGATAGGGCCCCTGGTTCAGTTTCAGAGGTTAAGCTGAAACCGATTCTTATGGGATTTTTGATTAGAAAAAACTTCAGCTTAGATTTATGGTACTTGTATTTAGCTTAGTTAGTAGATACTCTGGAGCTCATAACCGACTATACGAAGATGTTTGTCAATAACTTAGACGCAAGACCTATTTTTCAAATCAAAACATTCCATGGTAATCGGCTTCAGCTTCGGCGGTAGGGCCCCAGTTTGTTTACATAAGTCGCCGAACAAACAGATTTGACTCAGGGGGTATATGAAGTGAACTCGAGAGTACAGCAGAGAGCGACACTTATACATATAACATATTACAATATACTATAATATACATGGTACACCATGGTTCATGTTAACTACGATTGGACCCCGACATCCATTATACATGCAGTATTGTCGCGATCAAAGTAGTGTCCAAAAAGCCATCAAGAAACACCTCTCCCAGTGGACTTTGATTACATCATTGTGGCTAGTCAACTAGCAGCGGATACGGAAATGACAGATGAAAAATAAAATTAGCAAAAAGCCTCCAATTTCATGCTTCGTGGAATGTCCACATACATATCCTGACATACTATTAAATAGTTAATACGGAAATAAAATTTACATTAACTAAAATACTTAATCTTAAAATAAAATCATCCCAAAGGAAAAACATATCCCAGATATCCAATACACCTACACGTGGAATGCATACTGCATACAAATCCACACAATGGAGTTCAGGCTACGCTGCCAACATGAATACCATCAATGCTGCCAACACTGCCAATACATCGCGAACCCACTGCGGCCTATAGAATTAACGACATACAGCCCAAGGACGGCGATCCCTCGCGGAATGCATGAATGAGGCCGTTTATAAATTACCACATGCCTGTAAGGAACTCTTTATTATTCTAATCGTATGGTATTGAATGTTATTATCTACAACCCACTCAATGTTCGGTACAAAAGGCCGTCAATGTGTTATACGATATTTGAATTTCAATACGCGAACCAATTTTAAAAGTAAACTGAATTTTATAAAATAAATATTCTGATCTACGTGAAAAGTATCTGAAATATTCATGCTTGGGAATATTGACGTTTATATACAAATACATATTATTTATTCAATAAGCAAAGACATAAAATGTACTTATACTGACATTTAAAAGCAATCCCATGTCAACTCAAAAATCATCTTTTTTTTAATGATGTAGGTAAGAATATTTTTCGTGATATCAAAATAAAATCTATTGAAGTGCTCACTCTACACAATCCATTTTTAATATTATAATTGTGAATGTCAGTTTGTTTGTTACGCTTTCACGTCGAAACTACTCAACCGATCATTATTAAACTTTATACACATATTCTCAAAAGTATTAGGAAGGACATAGCATACTTTTTATTAAAAAAAACTCGGACGAAGTTAGCCTACAATAAAATACAGTCCACTGCGTAAGACCTTACAACCACATAAAATACTTACAACCACATAAAATACAGTCCACTGCGTAAGACCTTACAACCACATAAACGACTTGTTCGTTCTACAAAAAAAATGTGTTAGGATATTAGTTAATATTAAACAAGAAGAAAGCTGTAAACCACATTTTAAAAAATTAAAGATTCTGACACTTCCGTGCATGTACATATTTGAATTGTGTAAATTTGTGAGAAAATATCCCACCTTTTATTCCAGAGCATGTGATGTTCCTCGCCGGCATGAATTACGAAACAAAAATAAATTACTTCAGGTTCCATCAAAATTGGCGTTGCATAGTACCGGACCCTACTCCATGTCCATAAAAATTTATAATAAACTACCGACGATCTTAAAAAACGAAATAAAAGACATGAAATTCATACAAACTTTAAGACAATTCTTAATTGAAAAAGCCTATTATACCGTAGGCGAATATATAGATGAAAAATGGTAGGACATTCCAAGTTTATTTATATATATTATACTAGTAGTCAATGATTATTTAGCTGTAACACAATTGTATTGTAATCCTGTAATATCGGCCTCTCTCTCTTCCATACCATTCCATACATTGCTATACCTATCAAGGTGCATTATGCTTATATGACACTACTATAAGATCTCGAATTTGTTAATGACATAATGTGATGCAATAAATGAATAAATAAATTAAAAAATAAATTAAATATTTGTGTGAAACAAAGATAAAAATATCACATTTTTTACAAGTTAAACGTGTTAGTATGTGTCGATTTTTTCAATTGAATTTTAATACAGTTATTATACATTTTAATACAATTTGTATTATTTATTCTTCTTAAAAACATCCTAGTTTTTAAGAAGAATAAATAATACAAATTTTCCCCTTGGAGTTGCAGTTGATGTCAATTAAATTAGATTTTGATCCAATATAAATGGGACCAAATGATAAGCACCAATTGATTTTAATTAAAAGAGAATTATCAAAATCGGTAAAGCTAGAAAAACTTATGAAATAACATAAATAAATAAAATATAATCAAATTGATAACCTCCTTTCTTGAAGTCTAATAAAACAGCGTTTACCCAAAAACGTTAAAAAGAATTCCATTACCCAAATGCGAATAGAATTTAATGAAGCGATGGGAGTGTGAATGTAAATTAAGCTGCAAGGCATCCAAATACCGTTCTTTGCCATTCAACCTTTTCAAAAATACCACGTAAAACAAAATCTAAACGAAGCCGTTACTTAAAAGCTAATTACAAAAGGTCTATTTACTAACGTTTCATCAAAAACGAATCAGGGTAAAATGGTACCTTATTCGGCGAACACGCAGGTGGGTGTCCCCCTAATGACAAACGCAAAATACCATACCCGAGTAATCCCAGATTTTATAATAATCTCAGGTACCGCCGCTAGATTTAGAACTGATAATATTTATATAAAATGAAAAATATTTATATAAAAGATTGTCTTTTTTGAAAACCTAAGAACACCTAGCGATGTCTTAAAGATGATACGTCACATATGCGTGATACATATGCGGCATGCCGTCGGTATTGGCATCAAATAGTCTACATTACACCGCCAGAGTAAATGATTAATAACAAGAATTAGCAGTAAAAATTGCATCACCACTTTGGCACAGGTTCAAAAGGAGAAGTGGTCAAACTTTTTCATATAAATCTTTGAATCCATCTACAAAATGAATCAGTATTATAAATTAGGACAGAAGATATTCTATATGTGTACCAAATGGAGAATTTGCCCAATCCGACACTCAAGACAGGCTGTCTTGGCGCCACAAAATTAGGAGAGCCGACCCCACCTAAAGTGGGATGAAGCAAGGAGGAAGAAGAATTCTATATGTGTACCAAAATGGTACCAAACCCCAATTTTCAATCAAATCCGTTCAACTGTTCATATGATTGAGCTTACGGACATGTAATTAGCAGGATTTATCTTTACAGGAATTCTTCAAATATGTTAATATTTTTTACGAGCGAACATAGCGGGATGATGTACAAGAGAATTTATTATCATTGTTCTTAAAATACGACAGAATGATTATGAATGCTCGTTATTATCAATTTTATCACCGAGGTCAAAATCTTGCTGTAGGATTTTGGCCTATAAAGTATTACGGTGCTCAAAGAGCTTTTAAAGCAAAACAACGAACCATTGAATATGAAAGGATCGATCATGAGCATCGCATATTAACGTCGTTAATGTACTCGAGAGCCTACGAAGAAAGAGCTATTCATGCGCGGGGGCTATGAAAGCAGCGCACGGCTTTAAAATAAAGGGGTGGCACACAAAAGACGTCTTTGGGCGATCATTGATATTTATGATTATGTAATGTATGCTGCTTTATTCATATAAATATACTAATAATGTATAAGTAAATAAATATTACATGATATATTATTGCATAGTGCCATCCAGATCCAAAATAATGGAAAGCTAGTAAATGAATGCAAGTATTAACACTACACGATGTTTTTCGGCATGGTTCTAGAATTCAAAATGAGCAAGAAACAAGCTCGCCCTTGTCTGATCGATTGCAGAAGATTGTAGGTATATTTATGACAAACACGCCTTGAATATGCAAATTTAGTTACTTTATGTTATGTAAAATGTATCTAACCATAGTGTTCTGATAATTAAAACATAAAAAAAATATCGATGTATCAGCTAGCGATATACGCACGAATTTACCCGATAGATCCGACAGTCATGCCTACCGGGTAAATCAGCTGATATATAGCAAGAACATGTGAAGCCAACGGATCGGACACGGGGTAGAAATTATACAAAGATCTGACACTCTTAGAAGCATCGATGTTTTCAAATATCGATATTTAACAAACGATGTTGCGACCCTAATCATAAGGCAACACCACCATAGACTCCTTGAAAAAAGCCGGTGTCATATTGATGACCAAGACGACAAATGTCGACGTTCGCTTATCTAAATCCGACGTTAATGTCGTTGTCGATAAATAAATGAATAGCAACCCATGTTTCAAGGGGCATGTCGTCAAAAAAGTTTTACGGCGTATTTTATGAGTCACAGCGATAATTAATGTTTTCGGATCCTTTCAGTAGCGACGTGCAGAGTTGTAAGACGGGCGTGTATTGTGTAAACTTCCTGCGGCCAAGCCGTGTCCACTGCATGCCGTGGCGTGTGTGGAGATCCTTTTAAAATGCCCTGCCACCTACTAATTATAGTTTTAATAATGTAAACTATCAACAATGTTTATGGTCGTATCTTTTATACTTTGAACTAGCTGTACACCGCGGTGTCTCACGTTATTTCGGCTCTCAATGGTCGTATTATAATATAACATACATTGAATAAACCTTCCTTAATAATTAAGCTATCGAATGCAAAAATCAAATCCAATTGGTTGTTTTAGAAACTGGTCTATCAACGACACGTACTGGACGGGTTAAATAAAAATGACGTTAAATAAAAACGGGGTTAAATAAAAATGAATGTTACTAAGTGCAATTTCGAGAACGGCTCGACCAATTCTGCTAATTTTTATTTTAATATTTTCGTTACGGTACAAGGAAGGTTCTTATGGAGAGAACCTTCCTTAAAGGCAAAGAGGTCAGAGACTTCCTTGAGAGGAGAGAGACTCCCTAGAGACTTCCTTGAAGACTAAGAGGAAAATAAAACACCACTTTCTACCCGTGCAAACCGGAGCAGACAGCCAGTTTGAAATAATTTTATATGTACTCCAATTAACATCAAACATCCGCGTACGTTCCAGAAATCCAGACGTGAGTATTTCAAATAAACAATAACGGACTAACACTGGTAACCGTCATCGTATCGATGTATCAAAGCATAGCAACGCGTCGACGCGACGCGACGCATCGACAATATAAAAATGTGTAGTCACGAATCACGAACCTACACATTATCGTGACGGTCTTTATGAACTCGTGGTTATACGGCGTCAACCCGATGTGTGGTCCTCTCAGGGTTGTCACCTTTCTAAAACACGTATAATAATATTTATATAAATTTATTTATGGTATATACCTAATTAGTTTTCATTGTAGAGACGATGTATTTATTAAATTTTATCAATTTACGTTTGCTTTAAATTTGTTTTAAGTATTTACTGTATTTTATTATTTCAAATATATATTTCTTTATAAGTTATATAGCCTAGATACATAATTTGTATTATGTGCCTCATTACAGAAACTACCATGTTACTTACTAATACAAAATATTTTTCATATTCATAAAATTACATAGTGATAGTCAATTTTAATAGACCTCTCATTCTCATTATGTAGCGCAAAAGTGTTTGAACGTGTTTCATATTTATTTATTCAAATATCATTTATACTAGCTTTTATGTTATTTCACTAAGTATATGTTCATATGCCAATATCATAGTTGTGGCTACTATTTTAGTCATACTTAACACCAATGTATTTTTGACGTGATAACGTCTTATAAATCGATGAACGCCGGCTACACGCACGAAAAAGCATGACTCATTGTCACGTTCCGCCTGAGCCGAGCGTGCGAGCGAGAGCGCGGAACAACCGATAGAGAGGCACGACCGGCCTAAGCGTTCGGCTTGTGACGCATCTTCTCTCTTCCACTCCATCGGCCGATGTTTTCTTATGAATATAATATGAATAAATTTTACGTGATAACGACGTAAAATTTATCGTCCGTAAAACGACTTTACATACAACCAATTTTTTACCCATGTTTATTAACAAATAAATGACTTAGGATTCACTATGCACGATGTATTAAAACTATATATTAGTTACAAAAATTAATTAAAAGTTACACTTACAGTAAATTCACCCAAAAAAGCTTTTGCTAAGACTACTAGACTATTTAAGCACATGTTTACTTTATAGACCACAAAATAAGGGTACAAAAGGCGGGTTTAGTGCTAAAAGCATTTTCTACCAGTTTTATTGTTGTTGGCAAGTTAATCTCGCCTACCTACATCATGAAATTTATATGAACTCACTAACAATAGTTTCCTACATAATGACGGACGTAACAACATACAGTCATTAAGTTACCATAGTATGTAAAAACGAATATAGTAAAATGATATCTCATATTTTATTCACTCTCTATAAAAACAGTCGTTTTCCACATATGTCGGTCACGCAACATATTTTGATACGATTTTCACTGTAGTACATTCGATATTTTTTACGGAATTTTTATAAGTTCAATTAGGTTTATACAATATACACTAATTACACTTCTATGTAAGTAGAATAAAATCAATGTTTTGCAACCAACTACTGGAATAAAATGCCCGTGGGAAGCTGAGGTGAGTCGCTAATACCCGTCGCTAATATTCTTAAAAGTTATTTGATACAGTACAAAGTATAGAAGTGACAACCCTGGCCCGCTTTGTGATTTAAAAACATTCAAAGAGATTATTACAATACAAAAAACGTCTTAAATATGTAAATTTGTAACTTATGATACTTTGGATCTTAAAGAGTTTGGGCAGAGTCGGGATTTAAAACTTTTTTAACGACTGTGGTACATGGACTTCGTTTTAAAAATTGAAAGTTATGGCTCGTTAAAATAATGATTATAGACTCGTAATAAGTTATTTTTATTAATTTATAGCACGATTATTTTAAAGTTCTTAATGTTTAAATAATAGCCAACCACAACGATATTCTATTCATATTATAAACGAATAGTGTTTGATATACATATATGGGAGATATATATCCCCAATAGTGTTAGATACTAAAAATCCGTGGTGCACGGCAGTTGAGCTTCATTTGACTAGCCATCTCTTTAGATTTTTTTAATGGCTTATTAACCATATTGCTCTCTCTCACATTGCTAAGAGGGGAAGTCAAATTCCAAAAGCTTCCTACTCCTACTAATTTCTTCTGATTAAATTCGTTGTGAGTTCCAAGGTAGCCGTAGTTTCACCCCCGGGACTACAATGGACAGACACAGGAGACACAGTGGTGGAAATGTGTGGTGGGCTCCCGTCCCGTAATAATATAAACGAATGGATGGTAGTTACTCATGCATGTGAAATAGGGCAGAACGGATTACATATCAAATATACTCTTTGCCATACACATAGATTAACAATCTACCCCGTTATCGTGTTTATGCGAGACGAAACCGAGGGTAGAAGCTAGTAGAACACAAAAATCTACCCTATGAATTATGTGGTTATATTTGCAGGTATCTTCTATTTTATAACTGATACTTTAAGGTGCCATCTCCACGAGCGAGTTTGCAGGAACGCAGGACAATGGCAATTAATTATATAGTGCAATTAATTGTATATGTTGCAATGAAATAATAAATAAAAAAAATTATAAAACTTTATTACTTATTAATATCCATACTCCCCAATCTCCATGATGGGTACCGGACATTCATTTCCCGACGCACTCCGAACGTCTAGAGTAACTGTACTCCATCGACCTGTACTCACACTTAGGCGCCAGATAGCTAGCTTCCTGATGTCCATGACAGGTCCATGACACTGATGTCCCGACGCCCAGAGAACGCCTACCCCAGACTTTCGGTAGGGTGACTGGGCTGATGGAAGCGATTGCTTGCTAAGCAAGAGGATGACGTTGACACTGGGACTCCGGGAAGTGGGCCAAATTTAACTTGCAAGATTTGATTATAGACACCGCGGTGAAACTAAATAAAAGCTTGTAAAAAATCTATAGGCCGCGATGATATGCCTCCCCACACCAATATTGTCGTTACTGACTCACATACAACATACATAAATAAAAGTACACTAGAATTGAGAATGTCGTCATTGTTAAAGGCATATAAAAATATTTGGAATACGCTGACTAAGAACTTCATTCAGTACTTATAGGCATTTCACTGTCAATTCATACAATAAGCAACCATTTTGCTTCTGAAGGAGGTACGAGCCTGTACGAACATAAAGTTAATATATCTAGGTGTATTAAACCTATTATATACCTAGGTATATTAACTTTATGGGTACGAATATAAGGAAAGTATTCAATGACATTATATCTCAAAACTCGACCAAAAAAAGACTCAATTTACATTCCGCAGCGGTGTAAATTGAGCATTAGACTGCAATTCACAAAAAAGGAACTATATTTATTTATTTATTTAAACTTTATTTACCACAAATTAAGGGTACATAGGCGGTCTTAATGCTAAAAGCATTCTCTACATATCTATAGTTTCCAGTAAGTATATCGACAATTAAATTATTAACTAAAAACTACTACTGCAATATTATTGACTAAGTTTCGTGATTGGTTTTATTTTTTTCTACAATTGAAAAGTAAAATAAAATAAATTAGTTGTATCTATATATTAAATAATACATAATAATATATCAATGGCATCCCGTATATAATAAAAATGTATTAACCCTCGGAATCTCGACTTAAAGGAAAAGCAACCCGAGTGAATAAACCTACACAAAATATTTCCGTAATCATTTACAACTAAGGAAACATTTCTGATTTATAGACAGCAAAGATTCAAGAAAGATAGTAGGACAGAAAAGTCATAATTTATAGATACAATACACTACGTTACATCTATTACACGTACGAGTATCTACATTAGACCGTATATAGGCAAATATGTTTTTTATTCTACGTCCAAGCCCAGGAGGGGATTAAGTCACGTACAGGCCCTCTAAGCCAGTGGTTCTTAACCTTTTGTTAATAGCGGGCCATGTAATCAAATTTTTATGTCACAGACCACATAAAACTTAAACGCAATGAGCGGGTTATGGGAAGAGGATTCCTACTCAAAATAAAAGTACAGGTAGCCTTTATGCTACATAAGAAGTTTACCACCATCTTTGAAGCCTAAGGCAACCTCACCTGCATGTGGTGCACCCCGCTGATTCACTGACGAAGCTCTGGCACAAAGAGAGGTAGGGCAGAGTAATTTAAAGCTGCCCTTCTTTTTGGCTAAATATCGCAGCCAAATAACAATTCCCTTGAAGGTTGTTGTGTCCTGCGGGGATGAGATCACCAGATAGGAAGGAGTTGCTGTATTGGCAGCGTGAGTGGCGACGCGTGAGCGATGTTTCATATTGCGAGCGTTAATATAGCTACGGAGACCGTTTCTTATCAGACGGGCCGTGTATGCTTTTCTGCCACCCAACGTAGTATAAAAAATAACTTTTTTAGGGTTCCGTATCTCAAAAGGAAAAACGGAACCCTTATAAGATCACTTTGTTGTCCGTCTGTCTGTCTGTCTGTCTGTCTGTCTGTCTGTCTGTCAAGAATTTCTATGTCGAGAATGCGTGGAGGTATCAAGCTGAAATTTGAACTGTATACTCAGGTCTACGGTCCCATGAAGTTGTAAAATAATCAAACTGCTAAGTTTATGTAGAAAAAAGTTAAGGCCGTTTATTCAGCAAAAAATGCATATTTCGACACACTCAAGGGAATCAAAACCTATAGGGTACTACCCGTTGACCTAGAACTATGAAATTTGGCAAGTAACATCGTTATAGACTACAAGTACAGGAATAAATCTCAAAACTATACATTTGTAAATAGATCTTAAAAAATAAGGGGTCTATATTTTTATAGGGTGTCGAAATTTCAAATTGAAACTTGAACTTTATAAAGTGTCGAAATTTCAAATGGGGTGTCAAATGAAAGGGCTTGATGTACACATTGCAAAATATATTTTATTTATTTTTTTCGACGCATTATTTCTTATTTATAATGAAAAATATCAAATTTAATAATGATACTACGTACCTACGGAACCCTCGGTGGGCGAGTCCGACTCGCACTTGTCCGGTTTTTTTATTTTATTTTTCATGGTTCTTTCGGTCAATTCCTGACTGGATCATTTGAGTCTGTGTTACTTTGGTTTGGTTCAGTATCGGTTCTACATCTATAAAGCGCCTTATCACACTGAATGCTTTCGGGGCTATTTTGTTTTAGGTGAAATTTTCAGTCAGGGATATGTATCCTGTGGAAGTCAGGGTGCTCATGTACCACTACAGGTGCCCATACGGACCAAGAGTGGTCCATACGAGCACCTGCGGACCATAGGTTAAGAACCACTGCTCTAGGCATTGGTAATGCAGGTGGGGTTACCAGGTGGAATTTTTAAAAGTCCAGAGTTAAAATCTGATTTCCATTGAAAAGTCCCGAGTTTTTGTCTCGATTTGGGAATTTTCCTGCATTTGTAATTTATAACTTCGTGGGGGAAAATGTCAAATTATGATTGGTTTTGTGTACTGGATATCCCAAACTTCCCAAGCGTTTAAAGAAAAATATTTTTGTTCTTGTTTTTTTTTATTAGTAGTTTACTAATAAAAAAAATTACTTTCTTTTATTGAACATTCTAAAAATTCTGATATTTCCAAAATCCAGTCCCAATACTAAGATGCGCTTAAAAAAATCCTGAGTATGATAACTCTACTCTCAGGGACATTCGACCCCTAAGTAGCAGGTATTATTTTTCTTGTAAGAAATAAAAATTGATAAATAGTTACAATACACATAAATAGTTAAAATTATATTATATTATAATTATATTAATTATGCGAACACGCAAGTTATCTAGTACCCATAGTACAAGCTTTGCTTAGTTTTAGGAATATAGGAATATTTATTTATTTGTATGAATAGTTTACTAATTTTTTAAACTCGTGTATATCATTGAGGAGCTTGATGACGTCATCGCGCATGTCAATGGATGGGTTTATTTATTTCGAGCTCCTCCGTGCTACGGAGGGCCCGTTAAGCCGTCGGTCCCGGTTATTATTATTATTAGGTAACAGTCGTTAAGCCAAGTCAGTGGCCTTAGGGCGACTCGAAAACACTGAACTCCGCTAACCCGCAGTTGAGCAGCGTGGTGGAGTATACCTTCTCTAAACCCCTTCGATTAAGAGGAAATCTGTATCCCAACAATGGGATGATTTATAGGTTGATGCCTAAATAGTTACATTATATTTTTATTTTATTTTTCTCACAGGCCCAAGCCTTTAAACGGCGCTGAGCCTATACGTAGTTGCCTACAATAATGCCTCGATGGATAATCCGGCCCTGTCCAAGCATCATGAATCATGTACTGTGTCCATATATCGCCGGAATACTGTGGGAAAATCTCACAAAGTAGGTTAAAATATTTTGTCGCTCGAAAACTTGGTAAAACTTTGTAAATATATCATTAAGCGTTGACAACATGTAATGAGAAAAGTTGGACACAGAAATATTATAAACGGTAACATGATATATCGATCTTGGAAAGTAATAGTCAGTACTTATTACTTGTCGTCAAAATATATTTAACTTTTAAAATTACATTTTCGATGATAATTTAGTCGTAATACTGCCAGTGAATGCCATAGAATTAGTGATTAATAGAACTGATAAAATAATATATCACTATATTACTCGGATGGTTAAGAATCAAATGATACTGTCATGTAAGTGGTTAATTAACATCTTTGAACCAAAGCCAACTTCACCTGCACGCGGTGCACCCTGCTGACCAACGAAGCTCTGGCGAAAAGAGAGGTAGGGAGCGTAATTGTAAGCTACCCGACTGGGCAATGTACCTCCACCTCACAGAATGCCGCAGCCAAATAACAATTTTCTTGAGGGTTGTTGTGTTCCTGCGAGTGAGTGAGGTCACCAGAAAGGTAGGAGATGCTGCGTTGGCAGCGGGGGTGGCGGCGCGCGAGCGATTTTTAAGTTGCGTGCGTTAATATGGCTACAGTAGCCACTTCACATCAGGCGGGCCACTCGTAATTACGTAGACCTAGTTGACCAGCCCGGTGGTCGAATGGCTAATTATATTTACGACGATAATTTAGTCCTAATTCTGTTCGCGAGTGCCATATATTCCAGGACAAATTACACACTGCCATCTAGTCCCAAACTTAGCAAAGCTTGTACTATGGGTACTAGATAACTGATATTATACTTAAAATACATTTTTTTGTAAATACATGCATGTAATACATAGAATACATCCAGACAAAGACAAACAGACATGTTCATTCATGCACACAAACATTTGTCTTGTGCGGGGATCGAAGCCGCAACCTCGGAGTCAAAGTGGCCCTATGGCCACTTTGACTATATATATATATAATTCTATAATTAGTGATGAATAGAACTGATAAAACAATATGTCACTTGTGGCAATTGCAATGGTTAAGACTCAAATAACACACGCCATTACGTAGATGTAGTTGACCAGTCTGGTGGTCGAATGGCTAGCAATGGCTACTTTGACTCCGAGGTAGCGGGTTCGATCCTCGCACAAAACAAACATCTGTATGCATGAACACGTCTGTTTGTCTTGGTCTGGGTGTTTTCTACGTATTATATGTATATATTTAAGTATTTATTAATATCTGTTATTTAGTACTCATTAAAAGCTTTGCTTAGTTTGACACTAGATGGCAGTGTGTAATTTGTCCTGGAATATTTATTTATTATTTAATTATATGCTGAAGAACTATTATGAATGGTATGAAATAATATATATTTAGTAGACAACAGCATTGCCTCCTACCATAGGTGATGGATATGCGCAGAGACTACCACTGTCGGTGATACTGTAACCGCTTAACATCAGGCGGACCGTATACTTGTCTATTAAACAGTCCGCCTGATGTGGAGGACAGCCAAATAGAAATAATACAGAGCATTCTCATTATGTCTTTAGAAACCAAATGACAGCCAAAATGTATAGAAAATTAATTATAATAACATTCAAACCTCAAACTTTCATGCCAGTTTCACCGGAGGGACGACACAATGTATCTGTTTCTGTAAACACTGAAATATCTAATTAAACAAAGTTTTGGGAGTATAAACGACAGTAACTTCCTTCACTGTGTTTCATTATATCTAGTCCGAGTGACAGTTGTAATTAACACTACGTCACTAATTACTTCAGTACACAGTAAAATAACATTTGAATAAAATATAAACACTATCATACCTTCATGTATCAAAAACATTTTGATATGGCAATGCGCAATTTTTTGAACATTAAAAGTATCAAAAATATATTCCTCATTTTACTTACTTAGATCACCATCATCATGATCATTATCAGCCTGTGTCCCATTGCTGGTTAAAGGCCTTTCCCAATCCTTTCCACCATATGCGGTCCTCCGCTTTCTGCATCCAGCCGCTTCCAGCCGCTGTCTTGAGGTCGTCGGTCCATCTAGAGAGGGAGCGTGCTACTCTGCGTCGGCTCATACACGACCTCCACTACATGACCTTCTCCCCAATCTGATATCCCGCACACGGCAGACGTGGCCGGCCCACTGCCATTTAAGCTTGGTGACTCTGAGCGCTATGTTAACAACCTTGTTTCTTACTTATATGTAAAAACAATATTGCGTAAAACGACCACAAGAAAAAGAGAAGCAAGCACATAACGTCGGACTTATCCCATCATGGGTCTCTTCCCGTCAACCATAGAAAATCTATAGACTGTATTACAGTTTTTCAGTACAATATTACTGATATTGTACTGAAAAACTTTCAGTATGTTATGGTATTTTCAGTATGCTTGGTCCAATAAATTTAATTAGTTGTATATATAAAAAGTTGCGCCTCATTCTGGGTTATTTAATCAGTTTATATAAACATATCGTTTTGTTCGTGGTCGATGAGGTAACGTAAGTTACAGCTAGGACAGGTGGATTAATTTATTGTAATTTTCATACCTAGTGTACAAACTTTTTGTATTATAATTTTAGTATGAGAACATAGAAAAGCTCTTCCTAGATAATACAATTTGGCATGCAATGAATTTAACGAAGTAAATATTCTCAAGAGTGAATACGATGCATTGGTTGATTATATTATAAATTCAGAGGCATAGAATAACAAATATCCTATGCAAATAAAAAGTACTCTTCAAAATTATATTCATGAAAAAAACAGTTTAGAATAGGTAGTTAATATAAAATTTCGTAGTTCTAGCTTTCATAGATTCGACTCTGCAACAGAGGTTTAATATTGAATATCTTTGGACTCTGCATTGATTAATCAGTCACTTAAAAATACTTAGGTACTTGTCTGTAAAGTCGGTTTACGCATAATAATTTTACATGATAACGTTACAAGAAAAGATCGGCCGATGGAGTGGAAGAAAGAAAGATACGTCACAAGCCGAACGCTTAAACCGATCATGCCTCTCCATCGCTTATTCCGCGCTCTCGCTTGCCCGCTCGGCTCAGGAGGAACGTGACAAAGATTCATGCTTTTTCGTGCGTGCAGCCGGCGTTCATCGATTTAGAAGGCTTCACAAGATTAGATAGGCTACTTTCTATTACGCGGGCGGAAGCTAGTACCTACCACGGCACCGATCGCACATCCAATTTCAGCACAACATGGCGTGACAGGAGAGGATAACGTAATAGCTTCAACAATTATGAGTAAATATCTCGTTAAAATGCCTTTAGTTTAACTGCCACGAAGGAAGGAAAAAGCAAGAAATCCTACCGCAGTATTATAATATTTTACTGCTTCGTGATTTCTATGCGTTATACATATGAATAAAGGGAATTTAGATACCGGTACTGCATTTTGGTATAAGTAGGCACACGCACGTCAAGTTTTAGCCCTCTATATAGTTTGTGTATATATGGTAGTATTGGGCAAAACGATAAATTTTATTGTTTGTAGGTTATGTTAGTAAATTGAGGCGCTTGATGGCACGTCCTGAGCTGCTGTGTATTTAGCGAACACGCAACTCAAGCTACCGGGACCTTAGCCCTACCGCTGAAGCTGAAGCCCATGGCCATTGAATATTTTGATTCCAAAAATAGGTCTGACGTTAAGTTATTAACAAACATCTTAAGCTTAGTCGGTAGAACTCCAGGGTTTCTACAAGCCAAGATAAAACCATGTACCTACCATAAATCTAAGCTGATGTTTGATTGTCGCAATAAAAAATCCAATGGAGATCGGCTTTTAGCCCGTAGGACACCATGTCCGTCTAATCTTCGAGTTCCGAGCCCGGGGGTAATTAACACCAAAGGGGTAAAACATAGGGTTATAAAACTCAAATAAGCTACTCTAGGAAGGGAGTAAAATCAGTTTTAAGGGTAACAACATTGAAAAGGTTAGAAACCGCTGGATTAGACTCTAATGTATGCATTAGAGATCTTATTGGTTTTATTTGTTATAAAGAAGCATACATCAACTTTAGAGCCAAAGCTGATATCACATGCACATGATGCTTTTTGCCAACAAGTAAGCGAGACTCTGGTGCAGGAGTACCACAAACAATGTACCCTTGAGAATAGATGTCTTCACTGAGGTAAGGAGTCGTTGTAGATCCATCGCGCGAACAATACTTCTTGTGCGTCTATCAGCTACAATTTTATGCATAGTAGACTACAAATAAGTACTAACTATTCATAGTCAGAATGTGGCATACTTTCTGGCAATGACAATGAAAATATTGACAGCCAAATCGATATTCTTTTAACTACAATTGTATTTAACAACATCATTGCAAATTATTCACGGATGCAATAAAAGTGCACAAAAACAAAATGACAGACAATGAAAAAACAACAAAAAGAAATCGAAGACCTTGCATCTAACATTTATAAATCCAACGAATTTCCGATTATGACGTTAAAACGAACAAACCACTCAGAACCAATCACATCGAAAATTCAAAAGGCCATCACGATCACAATCTAGATTTATCAGTGACTTGCACTTACATCGGCCCATCGGTTCACCTTTATCGTAACAACATTTTTTATACATCGCTAGCGCACTAAGTGTATGCAAAAAGACAGATGAGTCAACTCAGCAATGAACCTTATCAGATTTTAATGACTAATGGCTCTGTAATATATGGGAACGGAATGACTGCGCAATGCTGCATTGTAATCTAATTGGCCAACGTTTGTACAAAAGTTGGTCCCTCGAGATTAAGATAGCGTTCTGAGAAAAGGGCATTGTATGTTGGTCGAACGATTTGTCATGTTCGAACGGTTGGCAATACCATACTCCACATGTTTTAAAGAATTGGGCAAAGGAATACCGCGCTTTTGAGTCTATTGTCACTTGATGGGACAAATACTTTTGAATACGTTTTAGAAGGGGTTCAGTTGAGCGGAACATGTCCATTGATTGGGATTATACGTTAGTTTTTTCTACATGTTGGATGTAATATTGAGAGTACACCTGCGTAACATATGACTAGAATTTTTGACGCGATAACGTCTTTCAAATTGATGAACGCCGACTGCACGCATGAAAAAGCATGAAGCATTGTTACGTTCCGCCTGGGCCGAACGTGTAAGCGACAGCGAGGAAAAAACGATAGAAAGGCACGATCGGCCTAAGCGTTCGGCTTGTGACGCATCTATCTTTCTTCAACTCCATAGGCCGATGTTTTCTTATGACGTTATCACGTAAAATTATCGTCCGTAAACCGACTTTACAGACAACCTTTTTTTTTAAAAAAAACAAGCTTCTTGACCGGTTTCGCTCGTGTGATATACCGGGATGAAATGTAGTCGGTATTGATCCAGGGTATAAACGTTTTCAAATGTAATTCAAATCCATGCCGCCGTTTCGCCGTAAAGCGGTAATAAACATAAAGTTTCGCATTTTACTATACTGTGTTAGTGTGATATATAGCAAAAGTAAAATAAGTTTAGCACGCAGTCCCACGTAAAGGTGTCATTAGTGTGTTTAAATCTTAATAGGGGTCTGAAATTTTCACACGAAACAACGTAACCGCAAAAGTACAGTATTTTTGAAGTGAAAACTTATTTAGCGGCGTTGTGCACTTTTTGGGATGGGTAAAAAATATTATACTCGCGTCAGGACACGTGACGTGAAAATTAGTAAGACGGAGGGAGAGTAGACCGCCGCGGCGGTCTACTCGCGCCGGCGCGGCGTAGGAGAGGAAGTGATATCCCCCTCTCTTTCTACTGCGCGGCGAAAATGTATACCTGCCCCCTTACCACCATCTCTTATTGCGACTCAATAACTGAATAGATTGCTTATTCATACCAATGAATAAGCGACTCTATTTCACATGTAATAGAGTCGCTTATTCCTTGGTATGAATAAGCAATCTACTCAATTATTGAATCGCAATAAGAGATGGTAGTAAGGGGGCTGCTCATTGTTCATGCAAATTGTCATGTTCGTGTACGATAGCGCAATAAATGAATATTGTATTTTACCACATAAAAGATAGTACTTTTATACTGATAAATAAAGCAATTCGTGCGAAATTATTCCCTAACCATTCCAAAATATTCAAAAATGCACAACGTTAATGTTCAAGTTTTCACTTCTGCTGGCACTCCCGGAGTGCAACCCGTTTTTAGGGTTCCGCACTTCAAAAGGAAAAACGGAACCCTTATAAGATCACTTTGTTGTCCGTCTGTCTGTCTGTCTGTCTGTCTGTCTGTCTGTCTGTCTGTCAAGAATTTCTATGTCGAGAATGCGTGGAGGTATCAAGCTGAAATTTGAACTGTATACTCAAGTCTACGGTCCCATGAAGTTAAAAAAAAATCAAACTGCTAAGTTTACGTAGAAAAAAGTTACGGCCGTTTATTCAGCAAAAAACGCATATTTCGACACACTCAAGGGAATCAAAACCAATAGGGTACTTCCCGTTGACCTAGAACTATGAAATTTGGCAAGTAACATCGTTATAGACTACAAGTACAGGAATAAATCTCAAAACTATACATTTGTAAATAGATCTTAAAAAATAGGGGGTCTATATTTTTATAGGGTGTCGAAATTTCAAATTGAAACTACTAGTTCAAATGGGGTATCATATGAAAGGGCTTGATGTCCACATTGCAAAATATATTTTATTTATTTTTTTCGAGGCATTATTTCTTATTTATAATGAAAAATATCAAATTTAATAATGATACTACGTACCTACGGAACCCTCGGTGGGCGAGTCCGACTCGCACTTGTCCGGTTTTTTCCCCTTATCCTCGCTGCTTTTACTTACTTCGACATAGGCATGGTTTGCCTTGGCCTTAGACTTGGCTTAACAACTACCATCTAACGACAACAGCCGGGACCGATTGCTTAACGTGCCCTCGCGGAGGAGCTCGAGATAAACAAACCCATCCATGGACAAGTTACGGCCGACGATGCTTAACTTGTGTGTTTGAGACTGACACGCGCAACGACGCCATCGAGCTCCTTCATACATTGAACTATTACTCTAAACAGCTCACTGCCTTCATACGATATTATAGCCTATTTATTTTCGGAGTCAATTGAGTTGCATCCAAAGACCAGGGAACCACCCCGCTCGCCATGATGAGTGTCTGTTCTGTGATTGCACCCCATTCGACGAGAAACGCTCGACTATACAGTGACTATAAAATAGACGTAAAGGTCGATTTGGAATGAAGTTTGAGTTTGAGATTTTGCCTCTCCCGGTCTCTCACTTCTACTACCAATTCTTGGGTTGGTTTAGAGGAGGCCATGATATAACGTTGTCGCAAATTGCTATTAATATGTATGAAATTAAAATTTAAATGGGTTGCAATGGGAGGGGCAACCATGGCAAAGAACCTATATCACCATCCATACCAACATGAACATGTGTATGAATATGCTCTTTTTTTATACTACGTCAGGTGGAAGACATACGGCCCGCCTGATGTGAAGCGGTTACCGTAGCCATATTAACGCTCGCAACATAAAATATCGCTCGCGCGCCGCCACCCCCGCTACCAACGCAGCGTCTCCTTTCTTTTTGGTGACCTCACTCACTCGCAGGAACACAACAACTCTCAAGGGAATTGTTATTTGGCTGCAGTATTCTGTGAGGTGGAGGTACTCCGTCGGTCGTTTACAATTACGCTCCCTACCTCTCTTTTCGCCAGCGCTTCGTTTGTCAGTCAGCAGAGTGTACCGTGAGTAGGGCATGCAATATTCGCCCGATTTTAATATTCGATTTATACGAATATCATGATTCATACTATTCGAGATATTCGAGTTTTACGAGTTTTTCGAATATCTTCTTTACATAGTATAAAATAAAGTCGCAACCGCTGTCTGTGCGCTTAGATCTTTTAAACTACCTACGCAACGGATTTTAATGCTGTTTTCAGCAATAGATAAACAAATAAATAAATATTTCTTGACAATTTACACCGCGCCATTTAGTCCCAAATTAAAACTTTGGTAGATAAGTGATAAATATAAATAAATATATTTTTTTGTAAATAAATGTATATAATACTTAGAAAACACCCAGACCAAGACAAACAAAACAAGACATATTTATCCACACAAATGTTTGACTTGAGCTGGGATTGTTGGCTGAGTCTGTGCAATCTCTGGTTTTCTATCTGGTATCAGAGAGTTTTGTGGCATGTTAATGTCTATTTGTTGGATTTTGTTTAAAATGGCGGATGATGGCGTCACTCATTCATCCCCGCGCGCGCAACCCCCCGACGACGATTGGATACACGCACAGATCAAAAAGCTGCGGTCGCAAATTTTGTTGCTATCATTTTGCTAGTTATTTAATATGCAATTTTATACTATTCGTAAAACTCGGAAACCTCGAATACTAAGTTTTATAGTATTCGAATATAAAACAAGGGCGAATACTCGAATAAAACGAATACTCGAATACTCGAATTGCATGCCCTAACCGTGAGCAGGTGAAGTTGGCTTTGGTTCAAAGATGTTAATGAACCACTTACATCCTAAAAACCACCCTCTGTTGAAAGAAAATACAAATTAAACTAACCATTTTGAAAGAAATATAATATAAGGACGGAGAGGCACGCTACACTTTCCTCCAACGCGGGTTACGTGGTTATAAAATAGTAGGTTAAGTAGTAGATAGGCAGTGTGTTAACTGTCAATGTGTGATTACGACAAAACACTAAAACAATTTAGCGACGTCACACGCGGATACGGACGTGTGGGGCCCAAAATGTCAGGCACATGGCAGTGAAAACTGTTAGGTGTGTGCTCTAGTTATAGAGCGGCAGCGTTTTTTAAATATGCATACTTCGAAATATCAAGTGCATGGTAGTAGTATTCTACTTTTCAACGGTGCATAACCATAATATTTTCAGCAAAAAAAAAGCCAACTTCACCTGCACGCAGTGCTCCCGCGGCGAAAAGAGAGGTAGGGGTAGGGAGCGTAATTGTAAGCTACCCGACTGGGGAATGTACCTCCACCTCACAGAACACCGCAGCCAAATAACAATTCATTGAGGGTTGTTGTCTTCCTGCGAGTGAGTGAGGTCACCAGGAAGGAAGGAGATGCTGCGATGGCAACGGGAGTGACAGCGCGCTAGCGGTATTTTATGATGCGAGCGTTAATATGGCTACGGTAACCGCTTCATATCAGGCGGGTCGTATGCTTGTCTGCCACCCGACGTAGTATAAAAAAAAGCAAAGCGTCTCGCTTAGCAGTCACAATACTATTGTAACTTTTATTATGTACGGCATACGAGCGGTACAAAGGTCGAAGAGTTAAGGGTGAAGTACGCTTAGCTGTATAAAACAACTAGGTAATTATATTTTCTTTTTCTTATATAACTACTGAATAGTAGTGTATTATAAGTTAGTATTTATAAGTCTATGACAATTGCTTTGTGACATATTTCAATTTGGTCATTACCGTAAGACATAAACGCATGCATGGACTAAAATATCAGATTGATTACATGAGATGATTTATATACTATGCCCTCAAGGAAAATCGATTAACTGTGCACAAATACTGCTACAGCTAAGAGCAGATCATGCTTGATAGTCACGGTGCGATTGCAACTCTTATTACGTACGGCATAAGAACGGTGCAAAGGTCGAAATGTCAAGATTGAAATTCTCTTAACTGTATTTCAATGAGCTTGAAACAGTATTAAAAATTGCATCTATTTAGTATATACGAGTATACCAACCACAATATATACCAACACCGAGATTTATATTAAACTAGAAAAGCTCTGTTAGTAATATACTAACAGAGTTTTTCAGTTTAAAATAAATCTCGGTGTTTTCCAGTTTAAAATAAATGTATATTACATCAAGACTTCAACCACAGAGCTAATAGCTAACTAATAACTAGGTACCTACTTCAAGAGAGTTAAAAAAAATATCTTGTTATTTTTTTATATAAAATATACACACACCAAGCCTATAACTTGGCCCATACAACCACCGCAATAGAACAATGCACAGCAAACGGCGTGACCGCGAGGCGTGACTGTACCTCCATACAGTGCGATATGGTACTGTTGGTGGCGTAAATATGTGCATTTGTACCGCGGAAGCGTTATTTTTGGACTGTATAACAGTGAAATGAACGCGAAACTACACAATGTGTACTGTAATGGAGCCATATGACCCATTTGAACTTATGGTACTAAGTTTGCAAATGAGTAAGCAGATAAATGAAATACCTGCTATATGCGGAACTATTCTTTAGCTAATTTTGTCTTTCTACGTCGTATGTTTTCTTCCGTTCTGGTGACCTCACTCATTCGCAGGAATACAACAACCCTCAAGGGAATTGTTATTTGGCTGCGGTATACCCGTTTACCCATGAAAGAGTAGGTAACAAACATCCACTCATCAACACATCCATACACCTAAAAATTTAGGTACATCCAATACCTAGGTACATCCAATACCTAGGTACATCCAATACCTAGGTACATCCCAACAATTTCACATTTATTGTTAGTAGGGCAGGATTTGTAATAAGTTAAAGTTACAGTTTCAAAGATGTTTAGAGGTATTTGTAAGATTATGGATGTTACCCGCAAGTAGCATATACTAGAGATGGATGGACTGGATCCATTCGATCCACATTCAACCAGAGCGTGGAGGGCAAAAACGGAGAAGATTGTCTTCAGAGCGGAGGTTCTTAGAGTAAACAGAACAGAGGGGTTGGAATTTAGATTCTTGATAAACCGAAGAAGCGTTGTCATTAATAATAGAGACTAGGGTAGTGAGGATGCGCACATTCTCCGCTGACAAATAGGCAACGATTGAAATCGATAAGTTTGAACGTGATCGTACTTCCGAAACCCGAACGCGAAACATATGCAGTTGTTGAGAAGTCGTTCAAGCTTAGTGAGCGTGAGAGTGAGGTGAGTGAGTAAGGTCTGCGTTCAAACCGGTATAGCACACATCAGCATAATCGATTATAGGAAGGATGAGACTTTGCAATAGCAAGATCTGTGTCTTAAAAGGGAGAAAGTTTTAAAGCGATAAAAACTAAGCGAACTACCTACATACATATTTCTTCTGACATATGCTGGAGATCTGGACTTGCCAGCTCAGAACGGAGTCGATTTCATGATGTCATTTTGCGACTTTGACCTTATGCTCCTAAACGATGCAGTCCTAGGTTTTTTACACTAGGGAATACGGGATAGCCGCGTTATCGTAAGTACTAGGCCGGATTCTAGCCCAATCGAGTGCTTGAGGCGGAATCGAGGATATCGAGGAGGCGGGATCGGAGGTTGAGTGGATCAGCGGTTGGGAACCCCTGGTCTATATGCAGCCGTGGGTAGATACATGCTAATGTTGATGATGATCCATAGCCACGTTTCTGGTATCAATTCATGATCTTTTTAAATTGGAATTGGAACAACGTTATTACATTACTTATTCTGTGTTGTATCGCTTTACGCGTGGTTTAATCATGAAGTTACTAGGCCGGATTCTAGCCCACGGGACCGAAATCGAGGTTGAGTCGAGCGGGTAGATTCGCTGAGTGTATGTTTTCCATTGATTTCAATGGAAAATGTATTTGATGATCATTCTTCAACAACATGATCGATCTCAATTTTTTTGAAACAAACCTCAAGCATGTCGACGTCTTTAGTTGTGACAAGTTTCATCAAAATCGGTTCAGTTGTTTTGGAGCACATTCATTTCCAAAAGTGACTTTCGGCGTATATAAGATTCCTTAGCTATATTAACTTAGAATCGAGCGGTATAGAAGCATTCGCTTATAAACCGCTCGATTCATTCACTCCACTCAAATATGTAGTAAAGAAGATATATATATTAAGCATGCAACTATTTCTTGACATTTTGCTACATTAACAGCAACCTCGAACTGCGCAGACCAGTCTGTAATGCGAGATAAATCACGATTGATGTCGCTGATTGCTCCCGGACGCATTGCATATGGTCGAAACTGAGCGCCTCAGAGAGTTAACTGTGAGCTTAGCGCTCCCGACCGAGTTTCGAGATTACTCTTACTGAAACAGTATAAACCACTTACACCCCTAAATATAGTATACTAACTGTTACCCGCGGCTTCGCCCGCATAGTCCAGGGGTGCAGGATTATCCACTGGGTCAATCTAAAGATTGTCTGAAAATTTCGTTGAAATCGGTCCAGCCGTTTCGGAGTCTATACGGAACATACATACATACTTTCTCTTTTATAGGTATAGAAGAAGATAGATAGATAGAAAAAGAAGATTTAGGGGGTGTAAGTGGTCCATCAACATCTTTGAACCAAAGCCAACTTCACCTGCGTGCTGCTGACTGACAAACGAAGCTCTGGCGAAATGAGAGGTAGGGAGCGTAATTGTAAGCTACCCGACTGGGGAATTGTACCTCCACCTCACAGAATACTGCAGCCAAATAACAATTCCTGCGTATGAGTGAGGTCACCAGAAAGGAAGGAGATGCTGCGTTGGCAGCGTTGGCAGTTGCGAGCGTTAATATAGCTACGGTAACCGCTTTATATCAGGCGGCCCGTATGCTTGTCTGACACCTGATGTAGTATAAAAAATAAATGAATACAAAATAAAAAAATACGCATACATATATGCTAACAACCACTATAGCCAAACGGACTTTCTGAGTTGGAATATCATGAAGCAAATTATTTACTATACAATCTACTACCGTAAGGATTTGGACAGCCCTGTTCTATAGCAACATAGCCGTAGAAGGTATGTATGTTATTATAATAAGTAAAATACACACTGCAGTTACCGCTCCGCACTGAACTCATTCAATGTCAGTTTTTATGAATGGTTTTTGCACTAGTTTTTATAAAGTTGGCAAGTAATGTTCAAACATTACTTGTGGGCTTGTGGCGAATGACGTTTTTTTGCAACTAAACGTTTACATCGTGCTACAAGGATTAACTGAACTCAGAGATTAAGATGTCGTTTAGTATTTTGAAGAAAAAAAAAACAAATAGCCACGAGCAAGTCCAGCCCATGCTGCGAAACTAGAACCACGAGTGGTTTTAGTTTAAGTTAACAAAATTTTCATTCGAGAATGATAATTTTATTGCAAAATTCGATCCATATCATCTTCAAAATTATCGACAAGCAATCTACCACAGCAATGTAATTAAAAAAGTCGGCCTTGAGTTTCTTGCCAGTTCTTCTCAAGAAGCCCCGTCGCCAGAACTGGCACTTAAATTCACTTTCACATTCAAGATAGTGTGATGAAAGTGAATCTAAGCTCTGCGGATTTAGAATAGTAATGATTTAGATACATGTTCTTATATTTAATTTGTGTGACGTTTCTAAGTGCTTTATAATGTCCAGGGAATAAAGATATTTTGATTTTCCTTTTTTGTTTATTTTTATGCCTTTTAAGCTATTTTCTACCACGAACTTGTAGAATCCACAATAGTTCCCTCAGCATGATACTCACATATATACGACATCGGAGCTTTAAAGAACATAGTCAATATTTGCCTTAAAAGGCTGGATCGGCGACCTTTTAGTATCGTCGATTTCTATAGTCGCCGGTGGAGATTACCTTCTATCGACTGACCCACATGCTCGCTTGCTTCCTTGTCATATCAGCATGGGCCACCTTAATGGTGCAATACAAGCATCATATGACAGTAGAAAAACATCAGGTTTAGTCTTCCTGTGAAAGATTGATATAGCTTCACATCAGGCGGGACGTATGCTTGTCTTCCACCCGACGTAGGATAAAAAAAACTGGCCTAGGCCAAACCGCAGTTTAACGGCGTGGTGGAGTATGTTTTAAACCCCTTCAGCAGTGGGGTGAGTAAGGATTGACGACGACGACAAGGACGACGACGACCATATGACATACGTCTTTGTTTATGTAATAGCTCTCGATGCAAAGTTATATCACATCCCAGCCCAGCCACTCCATACAAATGTCGCGACGTTTACTACTACGTAAACTATGACGTCTGTGCAGAGCGTGAATGAGCGTGGGTGCGTGCGGCGCCATACAAACTGTTCCAGATTTGTCTCAGAGGGGAGGTGAGGTCGACACGAGAGAGCGGCAGGGACTGGCCATACTGTACGTAGTACTATTACTTATACTGTGGTTATATGGAGTGGCCGGGGTGTGCGTTTGCTAAACGGCGGACAGCCAGCTTTGCCTCTAAAGAATGGTGAACTACTTACACCCTTCATTTCAAAATCATTTACAATTCATGCAGTTAGTAATTTACATCTTACTACTCAAAAGATAGTGTTATAAACGTTAAAGTAATGAATAATTTAAAAGTACAATTTACCTTCAGCAAGCGAAACTAAGCTTTCTTTTTCAAGTAACGTACTATAGAGCCATTTTATAATTACAATTAAAAGCGCAAGGCATTATTCAATTAGAACAATTATGTGATTATTTTAAGTATCCTTGTTCTTTGAACGTTGGTCACGCAATACTTGTGCCTACTGGGAAAAATAGGTTAGTATTCCTATAGGGGTTCCCAAACGATGGTCTGCGGATTACCTTATATCAGGGCTGTCCAAACCATATAAAATTCCGGGCTATTACAAAAACCTAAATAGATTAGCGGGCCGCAGACACTCTCATCATCATAGATCAGCTTTGAGAATTTAAGCTTATTACAACCAGATAGTTATAAAACTTTAACTTTTCTAAAAATATACATATAATTTTCAGTCAGAACATGTAGAGGTAAGAAACTGTATTTTATACAGTTTACAGTTACTAGTAAATGAGAAACACGACACGGGCCGCACAAATATAAGCTGATGGCCGCCTGCGGCCCGCGGGCCATGCCTCTGACAGCCCTGCCTTATATTATTATGGTCCTTTTAGTAGTTTATCCAAGGAAACTACTAAAAGTGCTATAAGATAATGATAAGCTTCTAAATTATACCCATAATTAGGTAAAAAAAATTCGTCATCGACCCCGACCACCAGTAGACCCGACCGGCAGTAGTGAGATGAATACATCTCACTACTGGGATATAGGTCTTCTCTCAATCGAAGGGGTTTATTTGTCTTTAGTTACTCTATGCTTCGGAGGGCACGTTGAAACGTCGCTCCCGGCTGTTGTCATTAGATAACAGTCGTTAAGCCAAGTCAACGGCCTTTAAGGGACTAGTAAAAACACTGGCCTCCGCCAACTCGCAGTTTGGCAGCGTGGTGAAGTGTGCTCTAACCCCCTAAATTTAGGCGTGACCCGAATTCCAGCGGAGGTTATATAAGGGTTAACGATAAAGGATACCGGGATTTTAAAATTTATCCTAAAATATAAAAGGCAAAAATTCGCCACCAAACTTTCCTAGTAGCTCAGTTAGAAGAGCACTCGACCGGTAATCCAGAGATCGTGAGTTCAAATCCCACCTAGGCCAATGTGAAGTTTTAAAATATTTATAATACATAAGGAGGAAAGTCCTAGAGTGGAGGCCACGTATGGTACGACGAAGCGTAGGGTGCCCCTCTCTAGATGGGCCGACGATCTCAAAAAAGTGGCTGGTAGCGGTTGGATGCGGAAAACGGAGAAACGCATATGGTGGAAAGCATTGGGAAAGGCCTATATCCAGCAGTGGGTAGATACAGCCTGATAATGATGATGATGAAAAGCTTTTAAAAAAGTCATACCCACATTTCTTATTAGGTAATTTCTACTCGTAATATAAATGACACACGGCAGTAATATGAAACCGTCCATCAAACATCACAGAACATGTCAATCACAAGAATATAATGATAAAGAAACTTATCGCATTGACGGGCTATTATATCCATCTATAATTCCCCTGCATTAGGACATCAATTTCACTATTCCCACAGAGAATTGAACCTGCGACCGCCCCGAGGGCATTGCCAGTTCCCAGGATACCGAGAATCACGACAATTTCGTGACTTGTATAATGACGATTACAACTATAGAGGCTTACCGCTCTCTGACATAAACGTAAACTTGAAAGTGATTTTGTTTATATTACCTCACTAGCGGCCCGCCCCGGCTTCGCACGGGTAGAAGAATAAAACACACAAAGGTGCTTTCCTTGCAGGTTTTTTTTTAAGAACTCTTTACTTTTTTTGCAGTACTCTCCATAAGAACCTTCCGAAATATGAAACAAAAATATGAAAACAAAAATTTGCCGAATTAGTTGAGCTATTCTCGAGTTTGGCGCTTAGCAACACATTTAGCGATTGATTTTTAATTATGCGTTGAGTTTTTTTAGTAAAATGACGTTGATATTCTTTATGTGTTATTAATACATCCCAAAACAATCCTTATCATGCATATAAACTAATATCTCATGTTACAAAAATGGAACTGATTTGATCTACGAAAGTGGAAAAATAATTCTTCTATGACAACTAGTTATCAAACAGCGAGAAATAATTCTTCTCTTGTAACTGGTTATGAAAGTTTAGTTACCTAAGTGGAAGAAGGGATATATAGTACATAACTATTATAATATCTAATTTGTAATTATTAAATGCCTGCGGAGGCCTAATCTCCGAAAAAAATAATTATATTTATATTATATACTGAGTAGGGTACCGAACAAGCATCGGTCCGGCTGATGTAAAACGGTTACTTCCATATAAACACTTGCAACTTGAATTATTGCTCGTGCGTTTCCACCCGTGCTGCCAACGCAGCGTCTTCTTCCTTCCTAATGACCTAACTCACTCGCAGGAACTCAACAACCTTCAAAGGAATTGCTATTTGGCTGCGGTATTCTGTGAGGTGGAGGCAAAATTAAAAAGGTCTATTTTCGTTATTAAAAAGAATAGAAGATTTGTCAAAATTGGTAAACCACTTTCTTGGCCGAACGTACCTCGTAAATATACATTTGTTATTAAAAATATCTTAATCCATCTCTATATCTCTAGTAATTATTATATATTCTTTATTGCACTTAAATAATATATATAATAAGTGTAACTCTTACAAACAAACAAAAAATCCTTTCTTCAAATCAGGACTAAAAAGATTCTTTACTGATGAGACTTGAAATTACCTAATATTTTCATTGCCTGTATACTGTACTGTTTTACAATTCAGTTGTTTGTGTATTACACAAATAACTAAATAATAGTTATTTGTGTAATTTATATAGTTATTTGTTTTGTAAATTTCCTTCTTTAATTTTACTTACTTGATGTTCTACTTGCCAATCACTGTAATGTCCACTCCACGCAGTTACTCTAAGGTTGACTGGAAGAGATCCCCATGTGGGATAAGTCCGCCTTTGTACCACTTTATTTTCATGTACTTATTCTATATAATTTGAACAATAAAGATAATACAAACAAACAAACAAATTCTTAAAACTAATACAAATGCAACAGTTTGTAGTTTTGCAAAGGCGACCATCTCTCTAAGAGATCTCGTCCAGCCAACCTGTGCTATGGGACGTTTTGTAAGATAACTAAAAAAAAATTTGGCTCTAATATGATACCCATTTCATTCGAAATAAACAGGAACATTTCCCGCAACCCTATTTCTGCTGAATTATTAAAGTTAAGCAGCATTAACCCCATTCGACGAAATGATCTATTAAAATACGATTACGATGGCACAGCTCTACCTGTGACGGTATATCATCAAAATTGAAACGAAATGAAATTATTATTTAAATCTCACTGGTATGTGGAGCTTCTGCTAGTGGCTTTGATGAAAAGGAGAGAAAGTGATTAGATTATACGCTTACCTAATGGATCATTACTTACCTGAGGAGCTCCATGGCGTCGTTGCGCGTGTCCGTCTAATCGAACATGCAAGTTAAGGAACGTCGACTGTAGCATGTTAATGGATGGGTTTATTTATCTCTAGCTCCTCCGTTTTTCGTGGGGCACGTTAAGCCAAGTCTTTTAGGAGGCTTGAAAACATTGGTCTCCAGCGTGGTGGAGTTAGCACTAGTACCTCTTCGATTGAGGAGACCCGTATCCCAACAGTGGGAAGAATAAGGATTGTCGACGAAATATCGCACATTTAGAATTATAGAGACACCTAAATCAAAATTTTTAAGTTCCATGTCAGAGTCCTTGACATATAACTTTGGATGACTACCTCCTAAATGATCATCCAAATGACTCTTCGATTAATGATTTCGAATTAAAATCGAAGAACGGTCTTACCCAACTGCCGTATACGATCTTAGATACATTTTAAATTAGAGTCACAGGACTTTGTATGACATATTTGAATGGACAGCATCCGTGCCCAAATGCGCCATATGCGATCATACATACTAATTGAAAATTTTGACCACATATTTGGCGCATTTGGGAAGGTCTATATCCAGCAGAATAGATAGATACAGACTGATAATGATGATGAATTCTAAGGGGGCGATACGGATGACCGATGGGGTCGAAAGGTTCTCGAGTGGAGACCACGTACCGGCAAGCGCAGCGTAGGACGTCCACCCACAAGGTGGACAGACGACCTCATTAAGACCGTAGCATCGCGCTGGATGCAAGCCGCTTCCAACCGGTCTTATTGGAGATCTAGAGGGGAGGCCTATGTCCAGCAGTGGACTTTCAATGGCTGAGATGATGATGATGGAGGGGGGATATTCAATTGAGAGCGGATCGCGTTATGACACCTTTTCAAGCTTGGCTCACTCGTTTCTAGCAAGGAGAGAAACGCCAAAAATAATTATGATTGGTCACACTATGCTCACATTGATAAAAAAAAGGAGTATGCTTTAGACACACACACACACGACTGAAGTAAAACTTCTTTAGCTCTACTCACTTATATCTCCTTCTCAACTTCCGTTCGCCTCGCTCGATCACACTTTTCGTAACGCTCCCGTCATGCATTCACCAGCTAACTGCCCAAGTTAAGCATGCGTAAAGAAGTTTTACTTCAAAAAGGTGAGTATACTAAAGCATGTGTTTGTATCAAAACAACGAGCCGCTCGACTTTCTGTTACTGCGTGATGTTACAAACGAGCGAATTTGTGTAACATTTCCTCGAGCACACAGATGCACACGCGGGTAACGTGGATAGATATATTTGACATTCCAACGAACAGTAAACGAAAAGTAGAAAGAAGTATTACAGGTAACTGCTCATTCGCTATAAGCATTACGCCGAACACTCGCACGAACGTTACATTACATGCTTACTCGAGAAAATGCTCTACGGGACGGAGGCCCATCACAGATTCCCCCCACAGCGTCTCCCGTGTAGCCACGATTAACAGCGCCGACCACCAAGAAGGGCAATGACTGAAGAATGAATGAAGACAATGAAGTCCATTGCTGCCCCGGGGGTAAGACTAAGAGAAAATGCTCTAGTGTATTCTCGACTTTATGTCTAAACTTGAAATGGTTAACAAAACTCTAGGCTTAGATCGATAGTATCCGCTCATATTAAACAATAGCGAAAAACGGTTTACACTCAACTGAAGGGGTTTCAAGCACCCTTCACCAACCGCTTCACATCAGGCGTTCAGTATACTTGCTTGTCAACCGACGTAGTGTAGAAACTCAACTGTGTTTGGTGGAGGCCAAAAAGTGTTTTGTGTTTGGTCTTCAAACCACCCAAAGGCCACTGACATGACATAATGACTGTCAGCTAATGACAACGTCAGACAACGTGCACGTATGAGATAATAAACCCATCCATGGACAGACTACAACTAACGTTGTTTAACTTGCGTGATCGATTGACTGACACGAACAACTATACTATGCTTCTCAATATAATTAAAAGTTATACCGAGATACGTGTGTACGAAATCGGAGACGCAACCTAAACTTAAAAATTAACTAATTAAATTGATAAAAACTGAACTTTATCGTAAAACGGCGGGAGGTCATTAAATATAAATTATGTATTTAAATAAAGCTTACCGAGGTCCAACAAACAACTCATATAGATGGTAATGAAGGAGCAGTTAATTCCGAGAGGCCCTCAATGGACAATGTTTAACAAAATGATCGACCAAATAAGGACTTCATTATCATAATTATGAACTCGGTCTAGGTAAATATGGCATACAATGGACATTTAACAGTTTTAAAACGTGAAATGGTTAATTTTAGATAAAACTTTCAAATGATAACACAAGAGAGCTTTTTAAAATGGTAACGGTAATGGAGTAGTGTTTATTATTGCGAAAACGATGAGATTATTTATTAAACCTTGGTCCCTTATAATCCAGTAGTTTTTCATTTATATAATATACCTACATATTTTTCATTTATCACTACATAGTATAAAATAAAGTCGCTTTCTCTGTCCCTATGTCCCTTTGTATGCTTAAATCTTTGAAACTACGCAACGGATTATGATGCGGTTTTTTTTAATAGATAGAGTGATTCAACTGGAAAGTTTATATGTATAATATATGCATAACATAGTAGAAATACACTGATAATTTAGAGGTTTCTAATGTGATGTCGTAAATAAACACATTTTTTTGCTCTTTCATTGCAAACGCTGGCTGAACCCAACGAGATAGATCAAAATAATGTAGTACAGTATTGTTCACCTTAAAATGGTCTACAAAAAAGTTCGCGATGGTATATGTCTATCTCTTAGTGGTAACACACAATAACCGTTATTTTATCCTTTGCTTTTTACAAGAAATAATGCCTTATTTACGAAGCGATTTTAAGCAATACAGAATTAATCCTTATCCAATTAAGTAGCTTAAATACATTGCGCATTTAATATAGATCAATATGGCCCTTCACAGCATGTAATTTAAATGAATAGTTTAGAAGATATTACACATTTAAAATGCAGGGACATAACGGCTGTGGCGGTACCGGCCGCGGAGCCGGCGGCGTGTGCCTATAACTGGGGAAGGACTGGATAGGACAAAGCGCAAAGACCTTCTGTAGTACATTTAGTATCAGCATTGCACCCGTGCGAAGCCGGGGCGGGTCGCTAGTTTATTTATATAATAGAGCCTACTCCGAAATGAATGAATTATCGTTTTTTTTTGCTAATTCACTGCTATCTAGTACCCAAACAAAACAAAGCTTGTACTATACTAGATAACTGATATTATACTTAAATACATTTTTTTTAAAAACATGCATATAATACATAGAAAGCATCCAGACCAAGACAAACAGACATGTTCATGCAGACAAATATTTGCCTTGTATCGAACCCACAACCCTGGAGTCAAAGTGACCATTACTCCCATTCGACCATCGGGCTCATCATTTAATTTCTATTCATACATAGATACATTGTGTACAAGAATTGCTCGTTTAATAATTTAGGAATTAGATAAATATCTCTACTTAATATTTGTCTTGAAAATACATCGAACCTTTTACCCCATTCCTCCACTTCACTGTTTTTTTGTAAAGTCCCTTCACTGCGGTTATTTGAAGAAATGTAATTATAGATCACTAGAAGAAAAATGGCCCTGTGTCAGTTCGGGCGTGCAATTTGTGTTCCCAGTTTCAGTTTTTGTACAACTCAAGTTGATATAACTCCCTATTTAATTTTGTACTACGACTAAGTATGAAATTAAATAAGTATGAAAGAAAGAAATAAAGGATTATAGGATGGAAACGGGTCGGCGACCCCTTGATGTTGCTTATCTCTATGGGCGGTGGTGATTGGCGATTGCTTTCCATCAGGTGACCCACATGCTCGTTTGCTGTGTGCTGACGAGGATTTTTTTTATTATTTGAGAGAGGGTTCTTTTTTTTTTTTTTTATACTACGTTGGGTGGCAGACAAGCATACGGCCCGCCTGATGTGAAGCGGTTACCGTAGCCATATTAACGCTTGCAACATAAAATATTGCTCGCGCGCCGCCACCCCCGCTGCCAACGCAGCATCTCCTTCCTTTCTTTCTGGTGACCTCACTCACTCGCAGGAACACAACAATCCTCAAGGGAATTGTTATTTGGCTGCGGTATTCTGTGAGGTGGAGGTACATTCCCCAGTCGGGTAGCTTACAATTACGCTCCCTACCTCTCTTTTCGCCAGAGCTTCGTTTGTCACTCAGCAGGGTGCACCACGTGCAGGTGAAGTTGGCTTTGGTTCAAAGATGTTAATGAACCACTTACACCCCGTATGAACCACTTACACCCCGCTTTCTCATATAATATAAAAAAATCCTTGTCAGCACATATCACCAATACAAAAGAGATTAGTTTTTGACTGTAAGTGGCTCTGGGAAGTATGCCACTATTTCAATATCTTTGTCCTATATACGTTTCATCAGAGTAATTGGATACCTTAATAAACTGTACTACCAATCCTGATATTTCATCAAAAATAAACTAATAATAGATAGGTATAACTATTTGAACCAAAAACTGCTAAAAGTTAACAACCGCTTTTAGCGATAAAACTGTACAACAACATTGACTCAGTGACTATCAGCAACTGGGGCCCTACCGCCAATGCTGAAGCCGAATATTTCGATTCGAAAAATAGATCTTAAGTTTAAGTCATTGACAAACTTCTTACAGCCTAGACCAGTGTTTCCCAATTAGTGGTACGCGTGCCCCGGGGGGTACGTGAGATTGCATCGCGCAGCATCACTTAACTAAAATATTAAATCCTTAAAAACAATAATGCAATAACAATTGCCAAAAAAATACTCAATATAATTAAACGATCAGTAGGTAAGTCAAACGTATTTTGGGGTGTAAGTGGTTCATCAACACCTTTGAACTAAAGCCAACTTCACCTGCACGCGGTGCACCCTGCTGACTGACAAACGAAGCTCTGGCGAAAAGAGAGGTAGGGAGCGTAATTGTAAGCTACCCGACTGGAGAATGTACCTCCACCTCACAGAATACCGCAGCCAAATAACAATTTAAGGGTTGTTGTGTTCCTGCGAGTGAGTGAGGTCACCAGAAAGGAAGGAGATGCTGCGTTGGCAGCGGGGGTGGCGGCGCGCGAGCGATATTTTATGTTGCGATCGTTAATATGGCTACGGCAACCGCTTCACATCAGGCGGGCCGTATGCTTGTCTGCCACCCGACTTAGTATAAAAAAAAAAAAAAAAAAAACATATGCATCGAGGGCTTTAGTGTGTCTTTAGAATGTCTTTTGATGATAATAAATATAAATAAAATACACCTGATTTCATTTTTTATTTAACGTTCCGGCAATAAGGGGTACGCAAGTTTGAGGTCTTTCTTGAAGTGGTACGTAGAAAAAACTAATTGGGAACGGCTGGCCTAGACGGTAGTGCTCCAGGGTTACTACCAGTTACACTAAACACAAGTATCATAAGTCTAAGATGAAGTTTGATTTTGGCAATCAAAAAATCCGATGGGAATCGGCTTCAGCTTACCCGGTAGGGCCCCTGGTTATCTTGAGAGATGGAACAGCGAATAATTAAAACCATTTATTTCGTATCGAGAGTTCACCATTTAGCCCATTTTTTCATTCTTAACAAGGACGGATCGAGGACGATTCGGAACCAATTTACAAGATTCTATCAGTTGAATGAAAACTAAGAAGAGATATTATCCTCATATATCTAAATGTAAACTTCGTTAGTTGTAGTGTACAGTGCACAAAATAATCTCCTTTAGTACCTGCCACTGGTTTTTTTAAATGCAATGGAAGATGCAGAACAAAATAAAGGAAAAGAAAGGAAAGGAAAGGATTGCAGAAATTATGTCTTTCTGGAATCTATGTTATAGATGGGGGGTAGTGTTCTCTCGCTTTCTTCCCCACTATATGTAGTATACCAGACTATACTGAAATTGACTACAAGCGTGCGTACAAATGCGTAATTAACGCTAAATACTTTCTCTACCAGTCAAACTTTGGGAATCGCAGAAATACTCGAAAGCGGTTCCAAAGGAGATGAAAAAGAAAATAGGGTCTATAAACTAAATATACTTAATAACTACTTATGCGACTAAAATAAAAATAGAAAAAAATAAATAGATTTAATAACGACGAAATGTCTACCAAGTGCCAATAATTACCAATGTCAGCAAACTTATTTTATTTTATTTAGTTGCACATAAAAACCCTCGATATTTTAGCATCTAATTTCCACATTTCGAGAAACGTCTAATGAGAATCAAGCGAACCTGAACAGCTTTCAAACAATGTCAAAATCAATTCATCGGTTTGGAAGTTAGGGTACCATCTCTTTTATCTGAGGGAACCGCTAACTGACAAAGCCATCAAAACAACAGTCCGCTTTTTGGGTCGATTGTAGCGTACACTATATACAAAACCGTCCTCTATACACCTTCGGGGCCGTATATGATGTAAGTAGATAACTTTTCACCCAGATCGATATCTTTCTTCGATATCGATATCTTTACGAACTCGGTGGTCGAATGGTTAACAATGGCCACTTTGACTCCGACGTCGCGGGTTCGACCCCCACACAAGACCAACATGAACAATATGAACATGTCTGTTTGTCTTGGTCTGGGTGTTTTCTATGTATTATATGTATAATACATAGAAATATGACGAGCTGGTGGCGTAGCGGTCAATGACGCGGCTTCGACACCAACGCTCGTGGGTTCGATTCCCACATAGATCACACAAACAGACATGTTCATGCACACATTTGTGTGCATGAACATGTCTGTTTGTCTTAGTCTGGGTGTTTTCTATGTATCGGATGTATTCAAAAAAAAATGTATTTACGTATGTTTATCAGTTGTCTAGTACCCATAACACAAGCTTCGCTTACTTTGGGGCTAGATGGCGATGTGTAATTTGTCAAAAAAAAAAAAATTAAATTAAATTAATTAAAATTGAAAATAATATTTACAAAAAAAAATGTATTTAAGTATAACGTCAGTTATCCAGTACCCATAATGCATGCTTTGCTTAATTTAGGACTAGATGACCGTGTGTAATTTGTATAGGGATATTTATATTTATTTCTTTCAGATCGATCTTTAAAGAAGAAGTTTGATTATAGATTTCATGACCGTAATACACAATATTCATCTGTCTTATATATTTTAAGAGAGGTAGGGCATAGCGTGTTTTTTCAGCTGCCCAACTGGGGAAGTACCTCCACCTCACAGAATACCGCAGCTAAATTACAATTCCGTTGAGGGTTGTTGTGTTCTTGTGAGTGAGTGAGGTCACCAAAAAGAAAGAAACGGACGAGTATAGGCTGGCAACGGATGGGCGACCCCTTGGTGTTGCTGATCTCCATGGGCAGTGGGGATTGCGTTCCATCAGATGACCCACATGCTCGTTTGCCGCCGTCTCATATAAAAAACGAAATACGCGTATGGAAATTTAGTCCATGAAAGAAGTATATCCCATTTAACTCCAAAAGCACCCGTGGTCAGTGCATATATTGTCAGAATGATGATAATTTCATTAACGAACATAAATGTTAGTAGAGGTCACGAGTCAAGCGTGAAACGCGTATAACCAACGACTCATAGCTGCAGGTCCTGAATTATAAATAATATTTATCACTACATAACAACCACTACAGTACACGGCCATAAACTTACATGCAGTTATGAGCGATATCACTCTAATTCTATAGAATGTAAAAACCTTTTGTTATAACAAAAGTTTACAATGATCACAGCAAATAACCTATAAGCACAAATAACACGGGAATGACATACCTAACTTGATGGAATTTGCCTTTATCACAATTTAGATAAAAACTCAAAAAACACTATCAATCAGAACAACCCAGCTAACAGCACAGCATAATAGTCCTTATATTGTACCTTTAATTGAACATAGGCGTGTAGCTCCATGGGAGAGGGGGGGGGGGGGGATCCTAGAGAGCCACACGCTCCAATCTTGAGCCTCCTGCATCAATCGACTACTTACTACTCTCATATCTACGGTGGAAAGGAATCGTAATAAGACGTCATTTAATCGAAATTGAGATATATTTGACGAGCTTGGTGGTCGAATAGTTAGCAATGGTCACTTTGACTCCGAGGTCCCGGGTTCGATCCCCGCACAAGACAAATATTTGTCTGCATTATATCTGTTTGTCTTGGTCGGCGTGTTTTCTATGTACATATTATAAGTATGTATTTACAAAAAAAAATCTATTTAAGTATAATATCAGTTATCCAGTACCCATAGTACAAGCTTTGCTTAGTTTGGGACTAAATGGCAGTGTGTAATTTGTCCAGGAATATTTATTTAATATTATTATTTATTACCTAAAGTATAACGTTTTACGTCACATCACAATACCTACTTCGGTATGTAGTCAACATACATATATACACACATTTGCACGTATACAGACGTGATCTGTTCGTCGTTTTTAATATGGAGTGGCCAGAGTGAGGTTGTACCGTAGCGTTTGAAATAGCTGTTGTGTCAACGGATTAAATTGTCTAGCACTGTACAATAGTTTCAAGCCCTGAATACTAAACTGAGCGCTGCAACGAGGATAACCGCGGTTGACTCATGTTAATCGGTCGTGACTAACACTAGTTAAGATTCAGATCTGGCGCGATTGTTCACTACGCCAGTTAACCTGCAAATAAACTGCAGTTAAATATCAACGTTTAGTTTTATCTGTATCGCGTGTTTTAACTATTGTAGTGCCAATTTTTTTTTTCATTTAATAGCGTTTATGTCAAAACTGGAAGCAAAAGTAAACTTATCATGGTATTGAACTTTTAAGTTTAAGGACAGACTTTGCCTCCCTTTGTGTGTTCTGCCGATTGTAATTATATAAATATAAATAAAAATAATACTAAATATTTCTGGGCAATTTACACAGCGCTATCTATTCCCATTTAGTGTAAAGCTTGTACTATAGGTACTAGACAACGGTAATAAATGTACTTAAATACATTATTTTTGTAATACATAGAAAACACCCAGACCAAGACAAACAGACATGTACATGAACACAAATGTTTGTCAATACAAATGCGGGGATCGAATCCGCGAAATTAATTGGAACTATGGTGGTCACTGACTGTGCGGCTCCAGAAAGCTTTTCTTCCGCAAACTCTAAGGTCGTGGAATGAATAAATACCCATGAGACTACAGCATGGGGTTCTTCAAGAAATGAGTGAAGGGGTTTTTACAGGGTGGGCAAAGCGTGATTGAAACTTCTGATGTCCGTATCCCAGCAGTGGGATGTGGGTTGACAACGACGACCACGACCACCACTCTGCTCAACTGCGGGTTGGCGGAGGTCAGTGTTCGATAGTGATGCTTACATACATATGCGTTGAAAATAGATGCCTATCTATAATATAAAAATGAATCGCTGAATGTGTTGCTAAGCGCTGTTCTCGAGAACAGCTGAACCGATTTCGCTAATTCTTTTTTTAGAATATTCCTTGAAGTACGAGGATGGTTCTTACACAGAGAAAAAAATAAAAAAATGCGAGGAAAATAAAACTCCACTTTTTACCTGTTCAAAGCCGGGGCGAGCAGCTAGTTTATAATAAATGTATTCAAGTATATTCATCAGTTGTCTAGTATCCCGTCTCAGTTGTATAGCCCGCATTACAAGCACTGCTTAGTTTGAGACAAGATGGCGCTATGTAATTTGTCCAAGATTAATGTCAACTAGCTTGAGCCCGCGACTTGATACGCGCGTAGCCGGTATCTCACGGGAATTTTCAAAAAGCCGTTCTTAGCGGATGCGTACTTTTGGTAGTAACTTTTGCCTTTTATAGACAAAATAAAAATATTATTGTCAGACAATCTACACAGCGCCATCTAGCCCCAAAGAAAGCGATGCTTGTGTTATGGGTACTAGACAACTGATAAACATATGTAAATACATTTTTTTTTTGTAAATACATACTTATGATACATATAAAACACCCAGACCAAGACAAACAGACATGTTCATGCACACAAATGTTTGTCCTGTGTGAGAATCGAACCCACGAGCGTTGGTGTCGAAGCCGCGTCATTGACCGCTACGCCACCGAGCTCGTCAATAGATACTTAAACAGAAGCAGATAGTTTGCAGGCTGAAGGGGCAATCGGTCTTATCTGCCGAGTAAGTGATGGCAAATGGGGGACGAAGGAGTGGAGGCCGCGCGTAGGACGATGTAGCGTTGGACTTTCTCCCTCTAAAAAATGGTCGGATAACCTTTAGAAAATAGCTGGAAAGGGCTGAATGCGAAAGGCGAAGTATCATATTTGATGGAAAGCATTGAAGAAGGCTTATATCCAGCAGTGGGTAGATACAGGTTGATGATGATTATGATGAAACAGAAGGAAATATAGTTTCTGCAGCTCTCGTAATTAAAACATAAGTATAATTCTGCTTTTTTTAACACGCTTTTATTAGCTTCACTTGTATGTAACTAAATATGTGTATGTAAGAAAATCTTGGAATCTTAATTTGACCCACTTCCCGGTCTCCGATTAGAATGAAATTTTGCACACGCTCTGAGTTCTGATGACAATACAATAATATGGTACTGTCGAACTGATCTGATGATGGAGCCGGTAGATATGAACTGGAACTTCGTGATGGAACATTGTATCATAGCTGTTTTTGGATTTCTTAGAAAAGTCTTGTAATTAACTTAAACTTTGACCACGATTAGGTTTCAAGGTCTGATGATGAAGCCGGAAGATAGGCACTGGCATTCCATGATGGAATATCGTATCATAGTCGTGTTTGCACTTGTGAGAAAGGCCACGTAATGGACTTTGAACACGATCAGGTTTCAAGGTTATAACAAATAACAATACAACCTCACCTGCACATGGTGCACCAAAAAGAAACACATCAAACTATGTGCTTTAAAAGCGTGTTTTTTTAGTTTTTTTAAACTATATTTATTTAAGCTAAATATAACACATTTTTAGGGTTCTGTACCTCAAAAGGAAAAACGGAACCCTTATAAGATCACTTTGTTGTCCGTCTGTCTGTCTGTCAAGAATTTCTATGTCGAGAATGCGTGGAGGTATCAAGCTGATATTTGAACTGTATACTCAGGTCTACGGTCCCATGAAGTTGTAAAAAAATCAAACTGCTAAGTTTACGTAAAAAAAAGTTACTTATTTCGACACATTCTCAAGGGAATCAAAACCTATAGGGTACTTCCCGTTGACCTCGAACTATGGAATTTGGCAAGTAACATCGTTATAGACTACAAGTACAGGAATAAATCTCAAAACTATACATTTGTAAATAGATCTTAAAAAATAGTGGGTCTATATTTTTTATAGGGTGTCGAAATTTCAAATTGAAACTACTAGTTCAAATGGGGTATCATATGAAAGGGCTTGATGTACACATTGCAAAATATATTTTATTTATTTTTTCGACGCATTATTTCTAATTTATAATGAAAAATATCAAATTATACTACGTACGGAACCTTCGGTGGGCGAGTCCGACTCGCACTTGTCCGGTTTTTTCTATAGACAGCTCTGTTTCTCATGTTTACATTATTGGTCGATGGAAATATGTTTCATGGCGACCTACTTTACAGCCAATCAGTGGGCTATCAACAAATAAAATCGTACGGAAATAGTCTAAATTGAACAGCCATTACAGCGACGACGGCTAAATACCACACTTAGCGATAATAATGGTCGGGCAGGATACTAACTCATTAGGTATAAATATTTAAATACCAGAAGGCTTATTCTCATAATTATTTTTGGGATGTGAGATGTTCATCAACGTCTTTGAACCAAAGTCAACTTCACCTGTACGCGGTGCGCCCTGCTGACCGACAAACGAAACTCTGGCGAAAAGAGACGCAGGGAGCGTAATTGTAAGCTACCCGACTGGGGAATGTACCTCCACCTCACAGAATACCGCAGCCAAATAACAATTCCCTTGAGGGTTGTTGTGTTCCTGCGAGTGAGTGAGGTCGCCAGAAAGGTAGGAGATGCTGCGTTGGCAGTGCCGGTGGCGGCTCGCGAGCCATATTTTATTTTGCGAGCGTTAATATGGCTACGGTAACCGCTTCGCATCAGGCGGACCGTATGCTTTTCTGCTACTCGACGTAGTATTAAAAAAAATTGTGATAGCAAGAATGAAAGTTGACAGAATCGATATTCAATTTCGAATCGATCATCGATCATAGTTTCGATCGAGTCTGAATCGAAACTGAATTTTGACTAGATTTTATTTACAAGAATTGCCCCTCTGAACTGATTATGTATATATACATATTTGCCATGAACTGACCTAATCGTTCCAAGAAATATTATCAGTTAGCTGATAATTGGCAGGTATTTGAAAACTAGAATAATGAAAGTTGTGGAATTTTGACTCATACATAACTCATGTTATATAAACGACTAGCGACTTGCTCCAGTTTCGCTCACGTGCAATATAACATATAGTCCTGGGGCCATGACGCCTAAGCTGAAGCCGATTCCCGAGTAGTAAATAAGATATTCTAGGATTTCACTATATCCAAGGTTTTTGAACTAAAATATATGTTTTTTATTTTATTTTGTCATAAGAAAATACTGATGGAATGTTTGCATTTTTCAAAAGAAAATTTTAATGGAACGCCTCAGAGCGAGGTAACGCCGCATGAGTCATGGTTTTTCGTGCGTGCAGCCGGCTCCATCGAATTATAAGACGTTGTCACGTCAAAATGAAAGTACTATATAGCAAGTACAATAAACATTGAATTTTGATATTACATAGTTTACAATCGTTTAATTTTGAAATGTTTCAGATAAAATTCACATCTACATTCCCTCCGAGTGGAGAACCAGTGGAACTCTTAGAATACCTATCCAATCAGCAGTAATCGCCTTTTCTGGTCCCTTGATAATTTTACTAAAAGTAATTCTGAATTTTGATGAAAGCGCACGCCAAGTTCAATTCTCGTACCTTGAGAGTTTTTTACGAAAAATATTTTAAATCAAAAAGAAATTGACTTTACTGAATCATAGCTTTTAGGAATATCTAAATCACAAATACGCGTTGACTGCAATTAAGTTTATACTTTTTACTTTCAAGAATAGAGTCTTTATTTCCCTTAAAAAGCTGGCAACGGATCGGCGACCCCTTGGTGTTGCTGATCTCCATGGGCGGTGGTGATTGCTTTCCACCAGGTGATACCATCCTCCCCCATCCACCCATTATTCACTGCTTGTAATATAAATTCTTTATTACTAAATCTCTTGTAATTTCAAAGGAAATATCTACTATGCTCTATCATAAAATAAACCTACCATATTTATGAAAGCCTTATTTAAAGAGGAGGTAAACAAAAGTAACTGCACAAACTTTAGGAACAAGTTCAGTTTGGGAAAACAAACAAGTTTATAGAAAGCATTATCAAACGGCCAAAACAAATCTGCTATTCCATACAAAATGTTCAGATCTATATGTACAGAACAGTTTGTATGGAACACTGCGTAACTGAAAAAAGGTTTTTGATACTCTTGACAGAAAGACAGACGAAGTGATTCTAAATGGATTCCTGATTTCCTTTTGACGTAAGGAACCCTAAAAAATTTAAGGTGTAAGTAGTTCATCCTCATCTTTAAACCAAAGCCAACCTCATCCGCACGTGGTGTACCCTGGTGTCTGACAAACGAAGCTCTAGCGAAAAGAGAGGTAGGCCATAGAGTATATTTTAAGCTTCCAACTGTGGAAGTACCTCCACCTCACAGAATACCGCAGCCAAATAATAATTCTCTAGAGCGTTGTTGTGTTTCTGCGAATGAGTCAAGTCGAAAGAAAGAAAGGACTGGCAACGGATCGGCGACCCCTTGGTGTTGTTGATCTCCATGGGCAATGATGATTGCTTTCCATCAGGTGACCCACACGCTCGTTTGCCCCCCTCTCATATAAAAAAGACAGATGAAGTGATCCTAAACGGGTTCCTGAATTCCTTTTAGGTAAGGAACCCTAAAAATGATTCAGTAAAAACAGGATACATGTCTACAGAGTACCTACACCTACAGTATGTATGTACACGTCTATTGTTTTGCTTCCAACGAACATGCTATGCAAATAACAAAGTTGAAGTTTCTGGGCGTGTCCGAACTTTGTTGGGCGTGTTATTTGTTTTTTATCCGACTGACAAACAAGGCAGGGTTATTTTTTTCGAGTGTATGCAGTACGTATATTTCTTTAGTCTACAATCTAACCGCTTGACAGATTTTCAGCGAAATTCATTGAGCTTATGAAATCGTCCGGTCCTTCTGTCTGTTCGTTGTCATGAAACTCAAAATTTAGAAATTCAGACTTCGGATTCGTGTAGAGCATCAAAAAGTAGTAATGTAAAGTGACCTCGGTTTTCCGAAAAAAAGTCGTTCTGTCTGTCCGTCCGTTGCCATGAAACTCAAAATTTCAAAATTCTGACTTCGGATTCGTGTAAAAAGTAGTAATGTAAAGTGACCTTGGTTTTCCAAGATCAATTCGGGATTTCGAAAAAAAAAAAATTCGCTATGGGTGGCGCATGCTGCGCGTCCGATGCTTACATTATAATAATTATGAAGTGTCGTTAGTTTCGTCTTAATTGTGACTGATAATGACAACTAGCGCCAAATTATAACAAAATACGCTGTACCCTTTTTTACACTACGTCGGGTGGCAGACAATCATACGGCCCGCTAGATGTGAAACGATTACTGTAGCCATATTAACGCTCGCAAAATAAAATATCCACTCTTTGCCAACGCAGCATCTCCTTCCTTTCTGGTGACCTTACTCACTCGCAGGAACAGAACAACCCTCAAGGGAATTGTTATTCGGCTGCGGTATTCTGTGAGGTGGAAGTATGTCGTTGTGTACATTCCCCATTCGGGTAGCTTACAATTAGGTACGCTCCCTACCTCTCTTACGTCTCTTTCGCCAGAGACTTATTATTTTATTAATGAAAATTATCTCTCTAATAGGTATAATAAAAACGATCTTATGGTATTGGTGATACAAAGCCAAAATTCGTGCACGCTCTCAAATTCATTTATGGTAAAGGCGACAAAATTTTGAAACTCTTTGCCCGGTCTTTTGCTCTTTATTAGGTCAGAAGAGCTCCATCTTTAAACTGTTTTAAGTCATCTCTGAGAAGCTTGACTTGAACCCTAGGACGATATAATTTTATTGACGAGCTCGGTGGCGTAGCGGTCAATGACGCCGCTTCGACACCGACGCTCGTGGGTTCGATTCCCACACAGGACAAACATTTGTGTGCATGAACATGTCTGTTTGTCTTGGTCTGGGTGTTTTCTATGTATCATAAGTATGTATTTACAAAAAAAAATGTATTTACGTATGTTTATCAATTGTCTAGTACCCATAACACAAGCTTCGCTTACTTTAGGGCTAGAAGGCGCTGTGTAATTTGTAAAAAAAAAAAAAAAATTGTGCAATGTTTATTATATTCTTCTCCTATAATATTGTATGTATTATTTGTTATTAACTATGTATATATGTATTTATAATTAACATATTCGTTATAACCTACAAATGTTTGGTACTCCACTTGCCTATTCATGAAATCCTCTCAGATACTCTAATATTGGCTGAAAAGAGATCCCTGTGAGGGATAAGTCCGCCTTTGAACTTGTTGTGTTGTAAATTCCTTTTATGAACAATACAGATATTAGGTACAAACAAACAAAAAGTAATTAATTTGACTAAGTTGTCCATTCCCATTTATTTTGTGCCCATTGCTTATTTCAAGATTAATGATAGTTTGAAACAAAAATAGTAGACAATATTCCGACCCAGTGCCGTGGAATGGACAGTGAAAGGTAATCCTTGATAGGAATATAAATAAGGCCTTGGAGACTTATTTTAAACCGGCCACATCCTTAGTATTCAGGGTGCATTGATTCTCTCCACAACTGCTCGCGGCGGAAATAAATAAACTGTCCAATCTTGTAACCCGGTAAGCTGATCTGAATTTAATAATGTACTGCCTACTTTAACTGAGGGTAAGAGAGTTACGGCCACCGCTCGTGTGGCAAATTGTGACACGTAACAAATTGTTATCTATCTATCGTCTTAATCATCCCTACTGCTACATATTTAGACTTTTTATACAATATGTATATACACTCTATACTATATTTTTTTTATATTTTTATTTTTTCTACTATTTTATTTTACTTTTTTTTTTCTCTTATTTTGGTTGAATACCATTTTTTTTTGTTGTATTATGATAATATTGTATTATGTATAATGATAATATTGTATGGCGATTTAAAAAAGACCTATATTGACAGAGTTTCTTTCGGCATTTCTTCTCGTCAATGGTCATTCCGAAATGCTGGTAGATAAAAAAAAATATACCTAATTATAAAAGACGTGTCTAAGTGCCCGCGAGGGCCCACAGAATAAAGAATTTTGACTTTGACTTTGACTTTGCTGGAATACTGGTCTCGCCACAATCGAAGAGATTTAGAGCAGACTCGGAGTAAGAGATCGACTTGACGGAGACCAGGTTTTCAAGCCGCCTCAATGCTTGGCTTAACGATTTGTCTTCTAATAACAACAGCCGGGACAGATCGAGATAATGTCAATTCCCTTGACTTGATTTCTGTGTTCCTGCGAGTGAGTGAGGTCACCAGGAAGAAAGGAGTTGCTGCGTTGGCAGCGGAGGTTGCAGCGCGCGAGCGTCTTTTTATGTTGAGAGCGTTTATATGGCTGCGGTGGCCGCTTCACAAAGGGCGGGCAGTAGGCTTGTTGTCCAGCCGACGTAGTATTAAAAATAACCTTCCTCGATAAATGGGTTATTAAATAATAAAATACTTTTTTTCAATTCGAACCAGTTCCTAAGATTAGTGCGTTCAACCAAACAAACAATATCTCTACTAATATTATAAATTGGAATGTGAGTTGGTTTGATTACGCTTTTGTGCCGAAACTACTCAACCGATCATTATGAAACTTTGTATACATATTCTTAAAGGTATTAGGAAAGACATTTTTTATTTTAAAAAAAATCTGTAAAGTCGTCTGTAAAGTCGGTTTACTGACGATAGTTGAACGTGACAACGTCATAAGAAAATACTGATGGAATGGATGAATGTGTGCATTTTTCAACAGAAAATTTTAATGGAACGCCTCAGAGCGAGGTAACGCATGAGTCATGTTTTTTCGTGCATGCAGCCGGCTCCATCGAATTATAAGACGTTGTCACGTCAAAAAAAAGTAAACGCGGTCGAAACCTCGGGTGGAAGCTAGCAAGATATATAGTACAAACACTATAGACAGTGCAGATCACACTATAGAACAGTATGTACAATAGAAATGTAAAAAATTGCGACCAAAGCGATAGACCTCGAATCGGCAATGCCTCGTTTCATTCAGAAATGTGCGAATTAGGCAGAAGCGAGATATTTTTTTCCCCTTTCGATCTATTGGCAATTGAGTTTCGAAATCAGTTGCCAACGAGTGGTTTTTCTTGATTTTCTATAATTAGTTGCGATGGAAGAGTTCCGTACCCAAATGGTAAAACGGACCCTATTCCTGATACTCCGCTGTCCGTCCGTCCGTCTGTCCCAGGCTGTATCTCATGAATACTATACTTAGACAGTTGAAATTTTCACAGAAGATGTATTTCTGTTGCCGCTATAACAACAAATACTAAAAAAAAAAAAAAAAAAATATTTAAGGGGGGCTCCCATACAACAAACGTGAATTTTTTTGCTCGAAATTGATAAGGGCAACAGGTAGACGCTTAAAATATTCACAGATTTTTTTTTATATTCACTTTAAAAATAAATAATTAAATTAAAAAACAAACAAATATTTAATGCCCAAAAAGTACTTATAAGTTCCCTATTTATGTTCAAAACTAGGCATTTATTGGCTGCTATGACCATTGACTGTATCCATCATATATGTATAGCACTTAGGTATCAAATCACAGCACGTGAAAGAATCGACGAGTTCTATGGGCCCCATTTGCCGTTGCTTTAGTTGCTTTAAATATCTTATTTACAGACAAGCTATTTGACTTTATTTTTACTAGCATAGCATAGTATCGATGACACAAAATAGTGTCGTCGATGAGACAACCACTTTTTATTCAAATTGCACTCAATCGTGCGAAACGTCTGCGGTTTGCTTTTCCATTACAAGCCTATTGTTATACTCTCGCCTACCTTATTATCTTTCTGCCACGAACAAACACCTTTCTTGTCTGATATTCTACATTTGAGTAATGCATCTTCACCAGGATTCACTTCTGTATACGTGGGCATCTCCACAAATCGCTGCACAGCATCTAAACAAAAGAAAAATGCAATTTAACATCAACATGTAAATAGATAATATTTCTTTTCAAGTTAATGATTATAAAGTTTAAATAAAATTTTAATATATTTTTCATAAATAAATAAATACGTAAAAATAAATATATTCTACATGAATTCTGTAAAAACTGTAAAAAGTAATAATCATCGGGTATTTCTGGATTATCAGCAGTACAGAGTATGAAGAGCTTGATGGCGCCGTTGTGCGTGTCATTTAATCGAACACGCAAGTTAAGTAACGTCGACCGTAGCCTGTCCATAGATTGGTTCATTTATCTCGAGCTCCTCTGTGCTTTGGAGGGCACGTTAAGCCGTCGGTCTCGGCTTAATTTCTTTAAGCCAAGTCAGTGGCCTTTAGGCGGCTTGAAAACACTGGCCTCCGCCAACGCCAACGTAAAAAGGCCCTGCACAGATTTCGAGTTTGAGTGTAATGAATTTCATATGTGAAAAATTCCGAACTTTCACCCGAAACTTCGGTGTTTCAGTTCGGAAGCCCCCTTGATATAGATAAGTGATGGCTAGGCGTGTGACGTAGACGTTGGTCTGTGTTTTAAAAAATGTTTAATTTTTACATCTTTTTTTTTATTTTTACAAATTGGTAGTTATAAATAAAAAAATTGTAAAGATATAATTTAAAAAAAAATCTACGGGGATACTTAAATTAGTTCTAAATTTAATCCTATGACGTAATGACATAATACGAATACCAAAGTTAAAATTATGTATCGGACGTTTTAGATACTTTGCAAATACAGAACCTTTGATTTTTTATTACCCCGGATATCAAAGAAACTACTTTTTTCCTTTGCTATCACATGATTAATGAACAAATCGTAATTAGTGTGATCAAAGGAGTACATTAGCCACATGAAAGAGCCTAAGGGCAGTATAAACACGGGTTTCCTTGGTCTGTACAACGGTACACTTCGTTTGAAAGTTTTCGATTGATTTATAAAGAAGACTTTGTACATACATCGATAGAGATTAAAGTAAAGGGTTTTTTCAGCCTCTTAAGAAATAAAGCATAATGTAGCAGAATAAAACAAAATTTAAAAATGTTGAATAAATCCAATTTCAAAAAGAAGATTCATGCTAACCTTACAGACTCTTTATCTACACATAGGGTTGCCATGTCTAAATGCTAGCAACCAGAAGACCAATTCTCGTAATTTTTCTACGAACGCAGATTGAAAGTTGACCGAATCGAGATTGAATTGTGAATTAAATAAAATTATATACTTGATTTCATTAATTAATAATTATCAATTCTTGTTGTTGGCAAAGTAACTAAGTATATTTCGATATAATCCCGCTTAAATTTAATTTTGAAGTTACATATTGTGTTACGAGAATACCAAATGTGACATTTGTGAGATCGAGACTGGAAGGAAACTGAATTTTGACTATATTTTAATTACGAAAATTGCCCCTCTGGACAAGATGCGTGAAAACTCCGGATTTTGAATATTAAAACCCTGACATGTCACCAGGTTTTTTAGTACTAGCACTATTTTTTATTCTGTGACAAGACGGTTATTCGCAGCATGGAGCAGAGGTAGTGATTTAAAACTTTTAACCCTAGACTACAAATGAAACTCCGCCCGGATGATAAATTTGTTTTCTTTTTTAAAAAGAATCCTTCATCATTCATGTACCCCCGCTGCCAACGTAACAGCTCCTTATTTCCTGGTGACCTCACTCACTCACAGGAACGCAATAAACCTCAAGGAAATTGTTATTTGGCTGCGGTATTCAGTAAGGTGGAGGTAATTTTCAGTCTAGCAGCTTACCATACGCTATATCATACATCTCTTTTCGCCAGAGACAAACATCTCTTTTCGCCAGAGCCAAATAATAATTTATTTTGTCAGCACAACAAAAAAAAAACAATTTTATACCTCGTTAAGGGTCTCAACCGACTCACCCTATTTATGTTGCCCCTTAAACCTAGAGCGATTTCAAATTGAAGGGTGATTGCCTGCATGGTAAATGGATCCTATCAAAGGTTCTTATGAAAACTTGAAATTCAATTGGTATATTTATCGTTTGATCTTCAAAATAAGTACTTATTTTCATTTTATACGATAAGAAGTTTTAAATATAGAATTCGAAAAATTGCCACCATTTTCGCCCTGTGAAGAAAAGAGATAGCAAGCATTAATTCGCTGACATGATAAGGATGGCAATAATGTATGTCCCGAACTCAACAGGGATCGTTTTCTGACGCAATTCAGTATGGGTATGCCATATCGAATATCTATAGAAATATAACATCATTGCCCGGCTCTATCAAAAGTAATCAACCCGTCTGGCCAGCGTGGGGAGTGTAGGCCAAAACCTCCTGTCTGGAACGGACGAGAGAGGGTCGTGCTCCTGTAGTGGAGACTATAATGACCTGATGATGATGATGATGATGATGATGATCAAAAGTAATCATTCATTGTCACGAGTACACAACGGATGTGCTAAAATTCAATCGAACACTAGAAAGTGGTTCAAATTTAACTTACAAGATTTGTTTACAGACACCTCGGTGAAACTAAATAATAACGTTTAAACTTGTAAAAAGTAAAGTTATAGGCATGATATGACAAACAAAACCAGCTGTTCTATGAGCTGTTGTTTTCGTTTAACTTCGCGATTTCACTAGATTTCTTGCTATAAAACTTATTCATTATCATCGTCAATTTGCATAAAACTTTTCCCCATATTACACACAAGTACATAATATTATGGAAGAAATCTACTGCCAAAATCTAGTGAGAAAAAATGGGGAGTGATTGTGTCATGGACATGGCCGTGTGTAGTACGTGAATACGTTATATGCACTAAAATTATCTCAAAATGGCAGCGCTTCCCCCTCCCCCGCATACGATGTTCCATAGTCCTCACTTAGCGTAATAAATCCTTCGATCCTTTATCGATCCATTGGTGTGGTTGAATTTTGGATGGAGATGATAGATATGTAGCTGCGACACCAAACTGTATCGCCCGATTTTGTTACCATTCGTTTTTTTGAATTGCCTCCTTATGTAAGCAATTTAAAGACTTATTCACTTCAAAACCCAGCTAGAAATTTCTTTTAATTTAGTCAAGTCTAGGTTATTTTCCATTATAAAACAATTCTAGTACAAAATCGGTGCAGTATGGCGTGCATTAGCGATGTCCGACGCGCGAGCCGTGAAGATGTGCGATAAGAACGTTTCTCCACACACAGGCACACACACACAAACATTTGTAGACCGTATGTATGTAGTCATGGCAAATTTAAGTACTGTATTATTTTAAATTTGCTGGAAAGTGGCTTGGTGAAATTGACAGCCAAAACATAATAAAACGTATGTACGAGTAAGTATCTATACCTCAGAAGAATGCCTATACCAGAGCCCGTTTTACCTCGACGAGCTCGGTGGTCGATTGGTTAGCACTAGCCACTTTGACTCTGAGGTCGCGGGTTCGATTCCCGCACAAGACAAACACATGTGTGCATGAACATGTCTGTTTATCTTGGTCTGGATGTTTTCTATATTTTATACGTATGTATTTACAAAAAAAAAAAATATTTAAGTACATTTATCAGTTGTCTAGTACCCATAACACAAGCTTTGCGCTTAATTTGGCCCTAGATGACGCTGTGTAAATTGTCCAGAAATATTTGTATTTGTACTTGTAACCGACTGACGAAAAAGGATTTCAACATATGAATTTTGGGGTGTAAGTGGTTTAACAACATCTTTGAACCAACGCCAACCACACCTGCACGTGGTGCGCCCTGCTGACTAACAAACGTGGCTCTGGCGAAAAGAGAGATATGGTTTAGAGTCTGTTTTAAGCTGCCCGACTGGGGAAATACCTCCAACTCACATAATACCGTAGCGAAATAACAATTCCCTTGAGGGTTGTTGTGTTCCTGCTAGTGAGTGAGGTCATCAGAATGAAAGAAAGAAAGAAAGGAATATAGGCTGGCAACGGAACGGCGACCCCTTGGTGTTGCTGATCTCAATAGGCAACTTTGATTGCTTTCCATCAAGTAACCTACAAGCTCGTTTTCCTCCCTCCCACGAAATAAATGAGGTATCAGCATCAGTGTTACTATCACAGTTATCGTCTTAATTGTGAGAGTGACACTGGGTATGTCAAAATAAAAAAGTAACAAAAAATAGCGAATTTTGGCGCCATATTTATTCAGAAATGTTTTTTTCATCAAAAGTCGAGTGGGTATCAAAATAAAAGCTATAAATTTTAATAAAGGCTTACGCAAATATACGCCACTTTTATGTTTAAATGGAATATCGAATAAAAAGGCTGAAAATATGCTAATTCTTACTTACCTTTTCTGTGCCTTTTATAGAAACAGAATAAAAAGATTGTAATCAATACATAGACGAATAAAATTGCACGAATTAATTTTATTCGTCTATGTATTGATTACAATTCAATACATAGACGAATAAAACTTCATTATCGATTCGTCGTCGTTAACGTGATTAAATTAATAAATGTTTTTTTTTATACTACGACAAGCATACGGCCCGCCTGATATGAAGCGGTTACCGTAGCCATATTAACGCTAGCAACTTAAAATATCGCTCGCGCGTCGCCATGCCCGCTGGCTGCGGTATTCTGTGAGGTGGAGGTACATTCCCCAGTCGGGTAGCTTACAATTACGTTCCCTATCTCTCTTTTCGCCAGAGCTTCGTTTGTTAGTCAGTATGGTGCACCGCTTGCAGGTGAAGTTGGCTTTGGTTCAAAGATGTTGATGAACCACTTACACCCCTAAAATATTTTTATGAGGGCTGCAAAATTGATTGCAAAATTAAATGTAATGTAGATAATATATGTCTTCTGTATTTTCAACCAATGTAGTCTACCTATGATGGAATGGGTCTGATACGTTCCTAAATGTCGAGAGTCGAGACTGAAATTATTCGATTGCCTGCCTCTACCTGTGCCTCTACAGTCGATAAGCATTTTTTGTTTCATGTTACATGTACTAATAAACTGACGAACAGATGTTATTTTTCTTTTTTTATACCACTTAAGTGTCAAACAACGTCCGTCCGTCTGATGGAAAGCAGTTACCGTAACCTATGAACATCATGGGTTGCCGACAATGCCGACCCTGTAACAACCTCTTCACGTCCTTTTTGAAGAACCCCATGCTATAGTCTCCCGAGAAAACCTCGATAAGCAGTTTATTCCACAGCTTGATAGTACGCGGGAGAAAACTTCTCTGGAACTGCACAGTACGCAACCACTAAGGGTCCAATGTGTGAGGATGAATTTCCTGTCGATGGCGAGCGGTTTTATTCGAAAATCAATGTTTCTTAGCAATCATTAATTAGTGAAGCCGAATCGAAATTCGAACTTCGTAGTATGCGTAGACTATATAAATAAATAAATATTTATGGACAATTTCCACAGCGCCACCTAGTCCCAAATTAAGCGCAAAGCTTGTGTTATGGGTACAGACAACTTATAAATGTACTTAAATGCATTTTTTTTTTGTAAATACATACATATAATATATAGAAAACACCCAGACCAAGACAAACAGACATGTTCATGCACACAAATGTTTGACTTGTACGGGGATTGAACCCGCGAACTCAGAGTCAAAGTGGCCATTGCTAACCATTCGACCACCGAGCTCGTCATATATTCTTTATTAGTGTCTTATTGTTCCATCAATCGACGATCGATATTCATATTTAGCTGTGCATAAAAGCCGTATGTAAACTCAATGGAAAGCGTCCATAACCTATTTTACGAAACGTATCTAATTGAAGTAGGTGCATACCTTTAAAAAGCGTGTACTTTCGTACACAACGCGTATAATTAACATACAGTCGACCCACATGTGAGCCGGTGCTTTACACATGATAATTATGGACCAAATCACTGGCGATGTGAATGATACCGCACACCAAGACCAATTGAAATGAATATACGTATCTATTGACTCTATTGTCTGTCACGGCACGGCAAATATGACTGTTGGTCCGGTGACGTGTCGCCACGCTCTCGTACATGTCAACTGAGGTATTAATAATTTATTAATTTATTTAATCTGTATAGGCCATAGAATAAGGGTACAAAAGGCGGACTTTATGCTAAAAGCATTCTTCAACACAAACTTTAGAAAAAGCGGATAGAAATCGACTCATCATCATCACCAGCTTGCATCTATCCATTGCTGGATATAGGCCTCCAGCAGTGGATAGAGGCAGTGTGTAAAATTTCTCTAAAAATATTTATATTAAGAGAAAGAAAGGAAGGAATGCTGCGTTGGCAGCGGGGGTGGCGGCGCGCGAGCAATATTTTATGTTACAAGCGTTAATATGGCAACGGTAACCGCTTCACAGCAGGCGGGCCGTATGCTTGTCTGCCACCCGACGTAGTATAAAAAAAAAATATATATATTTATTCCAATCACTCGATGTAAAGTAGTGCAGTTAATGATATTATGTTTCTGTAAATAATAATTATGTATTTTTCTGTAATGTCTTTGTGCTAAATGTTTTTTGTGCTAAAACTTTTAATTCATACGTCAAATGACACTACTGTACTCGATGATATTCTATCATCGAGTACAGTAGTGTCACTTCACTATATCGAATTCGAAGCTTTACGTTGAGTGGTGGAATAGGAAAATAACAGGGAAAAAGTAAAAATAACAGAGGAACAACTAGATATTTAATAGTATAACGGACATGCGTTACATCTATTGTATATTTTGATGATCGTATTTTTTTAAAACGTAACTAAATGGATATTTAGAACTGTAAAAACACTCCTTTTTCCTGTCAGTCGTGTAAAATAGACAATACCAACGAACGTCGGTCGGACAAGGAAAAACCATTCGAAAACCTTATTCTAATGGTTCATCGAAATAAAATAGTATTTTTCAATTAGAATTGATATTTATATATTACTAGCGGCCGCCCGCGACTTCGTACGCGTGGAGTTAGTTATTTGCAAATAATTTTTAATTACATTCGAAAAAGCTAAATACCTAATGAAAGGAAAAAAAATAAAAAAAGTTCAAAACAATCAATATCTAGACGAATTTTTAGAATCAATGAAGTCGACGGTTATTATTTTTTAAAACCTCTTTGTAAAACCTAAAGTACTTTTTATTGTTATAATAAAACATCCCTCCTTATAATAGTAAGTATGTAGTTGTTTTCAATATTTTTTATAATTAAATATCATTTAAAATCCTTCTGCCATAATTACTTTAACTTCAATAACATTGGATTTTCATACAAATTTCCAATCCCCGTTTTAACTCCAAAAAGGGGTTGATTTCTAAAGATACATTATTAGTACACTTCCAAACCATCTATAGAGCATACATTTTAAATTTCAAGTCTCTTACTTCAAAAACTTTCATACAAATTTCCAACCCCCGTTTTAACTCCAAAAAGGGGTTGATTTCTAAAGATACATCATTAGTACACCGCCACATCATCTATAGAGCATACATTTTAAAATTCAAGTCTCTTGCGTCAAAAACGTAGAACTTTCATACAAACTTCCAACCCCCGTTTTAACCCCAAAAAGGGGTTAATTTGCAAAGATACATTATTAGTACACCTCCACACCATCTATAGAGCATACATTTTAAATTTCAAGTCTCTTACTTCAAAAACGTAGAACTTTCATACAAACTTCCAACCCCCGTTTTAATCCCAAAAAGGGGTTGATTTGCAAAGATACATTATTAGTACACCTCCACACCATTTAAAGAGCATGCATTCTAAATTTCAAGTCCTTTACTTCAAAAATATAGAACTTTCATACAAACTTCCAACCCCCGTTTTAACCCCAAAAAGGGGTTGATTTCCAAAGATACATTATTAGTACACCTCCACACCATCTATAGAGCATACATTTTAAATTTCAAGTCTCTTGCTTCATAAACGTAGAACTTTCATACAAACTTCCAACCCCCGTTTTAACCCCAAAAAGGGGCTTATTTGCAAAGATACATTATTATTACACCTCCACACCATCTATAGAGCAAACATTTTAAATTTCAAGTGTAGTGGTAAGGTAATATATAGTGAGTAAGTTTATGTAATAAAGAGAGTATTCGACGAGCAGTCAGTGTTTCAATACGTCTCAAGTACACCAAACCCTACATGGCGACCCGGCCAGTGCAAGAATGAGCCGCGGCCAGCGGCGCCTACCGACGTAAATATCATATCGTGCTACGATTAATTTTGAACAATATATTTTTACTGTGAAGAACTTATTTTCAATTAACTTTATGAAGTGAAGTGTTGTCGAAGAACAATAAAAAAGGCTTAATATTATTAACGGAAAATTAATAAAAATAAAATGCTTTCAATATTGGATGTGACAGAAGTAGAGATTTGTTGCAGTGAGACTACAAACATCTTTCATCTGCTTTTATCCCAGCTGCAGTAAGGATGAAGCAACGGATGATGATGATGATGCAACAAAGGACGCGAACACGAAAGAAGTACGAAACCAGTGTAAAAAAAAACAACGTGAACGTTTTTTAATTAATATGACAAGTGCAAATAATAAAATTAAAATAAAAGGCGCTATAGTGCAGATGTTTAACAAAAAAAAAAAGTGTAAAAAAAAAAGTGCGTGTATGGACCTTTTAAAACGTTTACCTAAATACCTAATTCATTAGCGAAATCTATAAATAACTCATAGCGATATCAAGTGCAGTGCGGTATGCGGCGCATCGCCATATATGAACAGACGTTAACTAAACAATATTTTATAGTAATTTGTAAGTTATGTGAAAGAGAAATTATTCACGATTTATATTTTAATTCATGGCCAACTTGAAAACATTCGGGATTTAGATCACCCCTCAATCGAAAGATTTTATGCTCCACTACGGGGTGGCAGTTTATTTGATAAAAATTGAATTATGTAGCTATAATACAAATTGTATATGTAATAAAAAAGACAGTTTTATAATAATTATTCAATAACTTAGGCAAGTTACAATCGTAATAGATAGTAATTTGAATACGGAGCATCGAGTGCCCTGCGCGGCCACCAGCAAACATGCGGTGCCTACGCAGCGCTTTGCCAAACATGGTTCACTGTCACGCGGCCAGCATTCACTCGTACTCAAGTTCGTCATGGTCATCAAAATATCATCACATGTTTTGATACTATTTAGATTGAAATATTTTATGAAATAATTTCAACTCATTTTTTTTATGAATGAAACTTAAATATTTTTCAATGTTAAGTTAGTTTAAAAGTATAAAAACAAATATAGTGACAGCGTAATATTAGTGAATAAAATAAACAAATATCTCTCTTTAAAAACGATTACGAATCTTTTGTTTTACGAGTAGGTATAAACAATGTATATGTTTGTTTTATAAATAATGGCGTGTATAGATTGTTCTGATTTAGAAATAACTCAGGAGATAACAATTATGTCTGATTTTGACAAATGAGGTTTTTTCATCTATAGGCCTGATCAACCTATACTTGTAGAATTTCTCAAAGAAAGAAAAAACTATTAACTGTATTAAGCAGTATAGAGAGACAAATTAAAAAATATGTAAAATTATTTTCTTATATCTCGATCGTTATCTACTAGAACAGTGTTAGCGAGAGAATAAGGTTATTATATATGAAGAAAAATAATATGAATAAATGAATTAGATAGGAGTAAAGAAAATAAAAGGCAATGGAAAAATATCTATGCTTTGTAAGGGTAGCAGTTATCTTACATCTCGATCGTGATCTACTAGACCAGTGTTTGCGAGAGATATAGATACAAAATATATAAAATAAATAAGATTATAGTATAAACAAGTAAACAGAAAGTAATGAAATGTGATGAAAAATATGCCTATGTTATGTGTACCATTGATCTGATATCTTGATCGTAATCTACTATGCCAGTGTTAGCGAAAGAATCAGAATCTATGTGTAGATTGATAATTTAATACGAGTAGAAATGGAGAAATATTTAAATATATTAATTTACTGAATTGAAATGAATAATATAACGGATTTGACGTAAATATTTTATCGTTAAGAGAATATCAAGACAAAAAAAAAAAATATTTACTTGTACTGACCAAAACTAACAATGTCACGTAATATGTAATTGATTAGTATTTCGGAATTATGATAATTACTATGATATTGTTTCCTAAATGATTTTTCTTTTTTAGCCTTGGCAAGTCTTAACTAATATATATTAAAATTAGAAATTAATTAATAGCTATTAGAAATTAGCGATTATACGTTATAAATTACACTTTAGAAATGTATTATATAATAATTATTCCAAATATAACTTGCAGTACGTTACTTATATTTTTTTGCAGATATTTTTATATGTAATCTTTTGAGTATTATCATTTTTTTTTTTTTTTTTTTACAATAACAGCTCAATCATGTGGTTAAGAATTTTATAGGAATTGGGAAATAAATCTTGTAGTTTCACATAGTAACGATATATTTTAAAACAAAAAAAATTCTGTCATTTTTTTTCTCATGTATTATGTTGTTTTAATTCTTCCACTGGTATTGACTTATACTTACCTTTGTAACAATAATATACTATAAAAATGTATATATTTTTAAATGTGAAGATTTCTTAATGCTTTTTTTTGTGTGAACGACTCATATCTCATGTATTTGGTAACATTTTTATTTTTGAAAATTTTATGATGTCATTACTAGTGAAACGTTCAAGGGTATTATTGTATGAACATGGATTATTTTTGTAATATTGCTTATTTACTTAAACTTATATCTACTTTTTTGTTTTTTTTTATACTTAACTGCAGTGTAGTTTTCTTTTAAACCATTAGAATTGTAATTCGTATACAAATTTTATATAATTCTTTTTTATATGTACTTTTTTCTCCATTATATTTAAAATTTCATATAGGTACTATTCAATAATGTTCTTTTTTCTCATTGTTAGCAATGAATATTTTTCAAATATTAGCTCATTTATATTTATATCTAATGATTTATCAAATAAAATAAAACTGTAATTTTATTTTATTTTCTCCAAGGGAAGGAGATGTAGTGGTAAGGTAATATATAGTGAGTAAGTTTATGTAATAAAGAGAGTATTCGACGAGCAGTCAGTGTTTCAATACGTCTCAAGTACACCAAACCCTACACAAGTCTCTTACTTCAAAAACGTAGAACTTTCATACAAACTTCCAACCCCTGTTTTAACCCCAAAAAGGGGTTGATTTGCAAAGATACATTATTAGTACACCTCCACACCATTTAAAGAGCATGCATTTTAAATTTCAAGTCCTTTACTTCAAAAATATAGAATTTTCATACAAACTTCCAACCCCCGTTTTAACCCCAAAAAGGGGTTGATTTCCAAAGATACATTATTAGTACACCTCCACACCATCTATAGAGCATACATTTTAAATTTCAAGTCTCTTGCTTCAAAAACATAGGACTTTCATACAAACTTCCAACCCCCATTCTATCCCCTTAGGGGTGGAGTATCGTAAAATGCGTTCTTAGCGGATGTCTACACCCTATAAGGAACCTACCTGCCAAATTTCAAGTTTATAGGTGTTATAGTTTCTGAGATTTCGTGATGAGTGAGTCAGTGATTTTCTCTTTTTATTTATATAGATATGTACCTATGTATTCATTTTCAAAAATGTATTTATGTGCATATATCAGTTATCTAGTGCCCATGGTACAAGCTTTGCTTAGTTTGATTTAGGTTAGTCCTAGGCCTATTATCTTTTGTTGCACTATGATATTTACTCGTATATGTATGACGTCGGTTGCAGAACAAGCAAACGACCTGTTCAAGAAAAGGTCATTATTTGAGAAATGGACATTTAGAGAAAGGACATTTCGAGAAAAGGAGAAAGGAGAGGGAGTGATGTAAAGCGGATAGCACGCTAAGCTATAATATAATTATAAATAAGATCATGAGCAAAACTATATTGAAATCAAAATCGTTTAGTACAGCCGGTTGTATCGACAAAATTGCGAAGCCCCGGCCGAATGCTGCAGTATAAGTTTAATACAGTTTGACTTTAAAATCGATATTAGAATCAGAATCAGATAGAATCAGTTTCTACTTTCTATATAAGCGATTATCCACTTTCCTCATCCACTCGTTTACAGCCGCTTTTTGATGACATGCTTCAAGAGAGGGGAGGGGTGGGGGGTCAATGCTTTGTTGCACCATAAGTGGACTTCATATTTTAATTTTGTAAATTTACGTATCTACTTAAAGAGCTAATCGCACTCTTATCATAAATATTTTAAAAACAGAAAAATTCACCTCCCGCCTAGGTGGGATATGAACCCACGACCTCTCGATTACCGGTCGAGTGCTTTTCCAACTGCTACCAGGAAGGTTTGTGATGGTGGCCAATTTTTGCATTTCATATTTTACTGCTGTGAAGTCGTAGTGTGGCGCCATCTACCACTACGAGACGATTATTGATATTATTGACGAGCCCGGTGGTCGAATGGTTCGAAGGGTTCGATCCCCGCACAAGACAAATATTTGTGTGCATGAACATGTCTGTTTGTCTTGGTCTGGGTATTTTCTATGTATTATACTCGTATGTATGTATTTACAAAAAAAAATGTATTCAGTTATCTAGTACCTAGTACAAGCTTTGCTTAGTTTGGGACTAGATGGCCGTGTGAAATTAAGTCCAGGAATGTCCTGGAATATTAAATTACACTACTAAACAATTTTTTGATAACAACAAATTTATTAAATAACTAGCTGACTCGTGCAACTTCGTCTGCGTGTGACACTGAGAGTGACGCGTAAGGTTAACATTTGAAAGGTTATAGTGAGCCAAATCTTAAAAGATAGACATATGCTGTCACTGACTTTTTTTTAGAACTTTTTAAGATGAATAATTCCATCGTATATAATAGTTGCGTAACGTGAACCGTTTACGCAGCGCACGCAACAGAAGCATCTCAAAAGGAATATTTTTTCCCATTTTTGCAAGATTTCAACATTTTTCCTCGAAAAATAGATTATCTAACACTAAAAATGTTTTATAATTCGAATGAGTAGTTCCTGAGATCAGCGCGTTCAACCAAACTAACAAACTCTTCACACAGCTTTATAATACATATTAGTATAGATTTATTATTATTTAAATAGTGGATTTTGGCCGACTTGCCAGAATATTATTGATATTTTAAATACTAATTAATCACACTCCTGTTTGCGGCCCTATATAGTGATATAAAAATAAATACCATTGCGCAAATTGATAGCAAAACCGAAGAAACCATCTGGTTGTATCTAATTTTTGTACTTTTTATCCACTCGGCCCCAGCTAAGTGAAATGGCAGACAAAAAGCGTCGACGCCCAGAAGCTGATTGGTTTCATTGTTTTCTCGTCTGACCTCTATCGGAAGCTGCAATTAAGTTTCATACAGGGTGTTGTTTTCTTCGGAATTGTTCGGTAGTTTTATTGTAAATAGAAAGATGGTAAGTATACCAAATAGTAATGTAATGTACTCTATATGTACATCATACATATGTAGGGTTGCCATCAAGAGCGTCGCCAAGGGGGGGTAGGGAGGGAGCAGCATTTATTTATAATTTTTATTTATTGTACAGTCAAGAACTCGTGAAGCCTTACACGGTGGACTCTGAACCGTTATTAGTACAATCGCTGTAGATGTAAGGCTCGTAAGACTACAAGGTCTACAAGTTAAAAGCTTCATGAGCTCTCGACTTTACCTAGGTACAATTCATACTTTTCTTCTATCTATTCTCCATGTCAATTCCCCCCCCCCCCCCCCTCCCCCCTGGGCCATCGGCTGGCGACGACCTTGGTTGCCATCCGTCCGGGTTTCCCCGGATTTGTCCTAGTTTGGATCCGGGGAGCGTCCGGGCGGGGTTTCATTTGTAGTCCAGGGTTAAAAGTTTTAAATCACTACCTCTGCTCCATGCTGCGAATAACCGTCTTTTCACAGAATAAAAAATAGTGTTAGTACTAAAAACACTGGTCAAGTGATGACATGTCCGGGTTTTAAGATTCAAAGTCCGGAGTTTTTACGCATCTTGTTCAGCCCCCTTACCACCATCTCTTAATGCGATTCAATAACTGAATAGAATGCTTATTCATACTAATATATATTATAGGTATAAATAGCACATACTTATTCAATGGTATGAATAAGCATTCTCTTCAGTTATTGAATCGCAATAAGAGATGGTGGTAAGGGGGCTGGTTTCTAGCGTTTAGAGATGGCAACCCTATACATATGTATAAACTCTACTCAATTTTATAAGCATTTATTTAGTTTCACTGCAGTATAAGTAATTGAATTACTTCCCAGTGTCTAATAAGGGTCTTTTGGCAGCACTGTAGCGTAGGGTCCAATCATTTGTCAATTCATACCATCTTGTCAAATGTCTTCTTGACGTCTTGTGTTGTCTTGTCGTCTTAAAGTTTCACTGTCAAAAAATTCAGTACATTTTGACAATCTGGACTCGACGCCTACCTAGCGACATCTAATGTCAGAAAAAATATCAAACATCCCCATTGGGCTGAAATCTATCACACTCGATGAGTTCGCGTGACAATGAATATTCACCTAAATGCCATTTTTAGTCCTATATGGCTGCAGCCACAAATAGCGATTTGTAATTTTAAGGAAAGTATAAAGATTATATACGTACTTAGTATAAAACATTTATACATACGTAAACGTATCCTTCGATTGAGAGGATACCCATATCCCGACAGTGGGACAATTAAGGTTGAACATCAAACCAGGTACAGTTCGGGAAACATAAGTTGAACCAAAATGGCGGTCGTCTGCGCAGGTACAATTATGGAGAAAAAGTGTTAGACGAATGCTCCGCGGTTTCCTGGGAAATAGTAATGTGAGTTGTCGTGTGAAAGTGATTTCGTTATATTTTAATTATTTCTTTTATGAAGTGTAAAAATAGTGAAATCATATAATTAAACGCAAGTTAAACGGAAAACCAAATTTCAGTAAAAATAATCAAACAAAACTGGAGTGTCGGGTCGCTAGGTATTATTATTAAATATATCAGTTAAAGGATTAATAATAAAAATTTAATACCAAAAAATGATTATGTACTACATGTACCATGTTTAATCATTGTCACTCATTGGCATGCACCTTTTATATAATTTGCGAGTGGTATGGCACCAGAACTTGCGTCTTTTCCATCTTCTATGTACTGACATAGAAGATGGAAAAGACGCAAAGGGAATCTAATTCAGTATCACTGCTGTCGGAATCTCCAACTCGTATTGTAAATTCTTCCGTCATTTTGTCCATGACGTGGTCGCTTTTAACGTAAGAATCTTCAATTGTCTTGACTTATTATGATCACACAATATAGGAAATGTCAAACAACTGAAAATTTAGTGCGCTATTGTACTCTAGGGCCGCGAGGAGCGTGCGCGGGCGGCGGGGGGTAGAGTGCGGCTGCGTGGGGGTTAGCGTCACCGCGTTGCTATAGTTACGCTCGGCCCCTCGCGTCGCACCTCGTACCTCATTACGTTTGACACCTGAAAATGTGTTCTGCGCATGGTTCAAGTTATGTTTCCCGAATTTATACATCGAACATTAAAATTAGTTATCTGTAAAGTCAGTCACCCGTCAGTCGGGTTGTTGTTCATTCGTCACAAAGTAAATTCGTCACATTTTTGTACACTCCATACATTGGAAGTAAATTCGCCACATGCATAAAAAATATATGTAAATTCGTCATAGCTAGGTAAGGGTTATTGTGAATTTGTCACAAGTCTTCATATTACGCCATTTTTGCATATAGTACTGTTAGCAAACAAAATTATTGGTTAGTAGCTCTCGAAATTAAAGATAGATAATTAATGGCACAAAGCAGTCACAATATTACTATGATTTTTATATTAGATGTGAAGTAGTTAAATTATTAAATTTATTTAATATATTTCGTCATATTGCAGGCAAATCTACAATAAATATATATTTAATTGTAAGCAGAGTTGTGATTTTTATTTACGTCTATAAAAGACGTAAATACAAAATTAAAAAATGTGATTATTACTGTGATATAATTACATGAGAGATTTTATTTTTAATTTTATTATCTTGTTTTTCTTATAAATGTAAATTGTTGGCAAATCAGTCACCTGCAATTAAGTTTATAATAATTTATTAGTTTATTATTTTTGGCTTTTCATTCTTTTCGGCGGTTTAATTTATTTGTTAAAAGTTTTTATTTTATATTTTTTTGTGGCTAGATTGTACTAAATACTACATGCTTAATTTTATATGAAACCTAGTTCGGATTTTTTTTTTTTTATACTACGTCGGGTTGCAGACAAGCATACGGCCCGCCTGATGTGAAGCGGTTACCGTAGCCATATTAACGCTCGCAACATAAAATATCGCTCGAGCGCCGCCACCCCCGCTGCTAACGCAGCATCTCCTTCATTTCTGGTGACCTCACTCACTCGCAGGAACACAACAACCCTCAAGGGAATTGTTATTTGGCTGCGGTATTCTGTAAGGTGGAGGTACATTCCCCAGTCGGGTAGCTTACAATTACGCTCCCTACCTCTCTTTTCGCCAGAGCTTCGTTTGTCAGTCATCAGGGTGCGCCGCATGCAGGTGAAGTTGGCTTTGGTTCAAAGATGTTGATGAACCACTTACACCCCAAACGAGTATACCCTTTCCAATAAAAGAAGAATTATTAAAATCGGACTATTTTGTGAAAAGTTATGTGTGGTCATACATTACAATCAGTGAATGAACAATCAATTATCCTCTGTTTTCCTACCCTTAGGCTTGAATATTTTTTCCCAATTTATATGGGACCAACGGTGGGACCAACCCTTTCCAATAACAAAAGAATTATCAAAATTGGAATACTCTATAAAAAGTTGTGCGTGATCATACATAAAAAAAAATATACGCGTCGAATTCAGAAACTCCTCCGTTTTTTCGTCGGTTAAAAATTGTGTGATTTTGATCGCTTTTAATAATTTATTTCAGGCAATGCTTACATTTATAAACAATACTTTATAAACTAACATACATATTTATATAAAAAACTTTTATAATTAAGCGCGCAAAGTCGGCACTGTCGGCAGCGTATTCCGCGCGGTGTCCTGTAACCGGCCACGAAAGCGTTGAAAAACTACACCTGAAGGCCTGAATTCCTCCTTTGTGAAGGTCGACAGATGTTCTGTTAGAACCCTCACCACAAAGGAATTGAAGTTGACTCGGTGGCGCGATTCCAACCCTTCCACTCTCTAATTTAAGACTCCTTGCTAAAGTAGAACTGTGATTTTATGTAGACGTAAGCTGAATTTTTTAAAATTGCTCAATAGGTGCAGTAGGTCTTAGGGACAGACAATGAGTCATGCTTTTTCGTGCAACCGACGATTCATAAGACGTGATCACGTCAAAAAGACACAGGTACATAGGCGTACTTACCCCTATCGGAGTTTTTTTTTAAATAACACATATAATAAATAATAAATAAATATTTCTTGACAGTTTACACAGCGCCATCTAGTCCCAAATTAAGCGCAAAGCTTGTGTTATGGGTACTAGACAACCGATAAACATTTTTTTTTGTAAATACATACTTATAATACATAGAAAACATCCAGACCAAGACAAACAGACATGTTCATGCACCCAAATGTTTGTCTTGTATGGAAATCGAACCCGCGACCTCGGAGTCAATGTGCCCATTGCTAACCATTCACCATTCGACCACCGAGCTCGTCAAAATTACTAAACAAACTTAATTACTGCGCTGCGGAACAATTATTGTGTAGTACTAATATAAGCATATATTTTTACGGGAACAAACACGTAAGAAGGGGTTACTTTGCAAAGCTTCAGCGATTTTAGGTTTATAAATAACTCTTGTGTAATCGAGCGTACACGTAATAATAAAGATGGCAAATATTTGTATTCCTCTAATATTAAAATTATATTATTTCCTTCCTAGAAATCTATATACGTATATAAAAGAAAGTCGTGTTTGTTACAACACTTATAACTCGAGAACGGCTGGACCGATTGCCATGGTTTTTGATTTGTTGGATTTGTCTCCGTCCAGAATAGCAGAATAACTATTAAAAACATTGGAAAATTTACGAAAAAAATAAAATAAAAGAAAAATCATTTTTCCATACAAAATGTTCGTGGATGTCGGACCTGTCAAACGTGACGTTAACGTGCGTACGTCAAATGTATGCGTGCGTTCAGAAATGTGGGTATAGGATAATAAGTATTAAAACATTGACAAAATTGTCGAAAAATTAAATTTGAAAACGGATTGGGATATTTATTGATTTTCAATTAAATGTTAAATCGATTGGTCTAACTTTTACGTCGCGAAAGTTGTCCGTTGTTGTTTTGAAAATTGTTTATGAATGAATGCTTGAAAATGAATATTAATTGGTTGTCAAGTGTCATGGTACTTTATTTTGTGACATAGTAAAATACTGAACTTAATATTTACCCACTGCTGGGTAATATTAAATACGGGTCTTCCTTCAACTGAATATGTTTCGAGCATACTCCAACACGCTGCTCAACTGCGAGTTGGCGGACGCCAGTAATTTGAAGCCGCCTAAAGGCCACTTGGCTTAACGACTGCCATCTAATGATAACAACCAGGACCAACGGCTTAACGTGCCTTCCGAAGCACGGAGGAGCTCGAGATAATCTAATGATAACAACCGGGACCGACGGCTTACGTGCCTTCCGAAGCACGGAGGAGCTCAAGATAATCTAATGATAACAACCGGGACCGACGGCTTACGTGCCTTCCGAAGCACAGAGGAGCTCGAGATAATCTAATGATAACAACCGGGACCGACGTCTTACGTGCCTTCCGAAGCACGGAGGAGCTCGAGATAATCTAATGATAACAACCGGGACCGACGGATTAACGTGCCCTCCGAAGCACGGAGGACCTCGAGTTAATCTAATGATTACAACCGGGACCGACGGATTAACGTACCTTCCGAAGCACGGAGGAGCTCGAGATAATATAAACTCATACATGGACAGGCTACGGTTGACGTTGCTTAACTTGCGTGTACAATTAGACTGACACGCGCAATGACGCCATCGTGCTTCTCTATTATTTTCTATTATTCATTATATTAATTTCAAGACATCATAAATTTTGTTCAACTAATATGTATACCACGACATTCATTGACAATTAGGCGGTACGAAGTTCGCCGGGCCAGCTAGTGATTCATAAATTATTAAGTTTTTTTTTTCATATGAGAGGGGGGGCAAACGAGCATGTAGGGCACCTGATGGATAGTAATCACCACCGCCCACGGAGATCAGCAACACCAAGGGGTCGCCTATCCGTTGCCAGCCTATACTCCTTCCTTTCTTTCTCGCTGGCGACCTCACTCACTCGCAGGAACAAAACAACCACCAAGAAAAAGAATTGTTATTTGGCTGCGGTATTCTGTGAGGTGGAGGTACTTCCCCAATCGGGCAGCTTAAAAATACGCTATGCCCTACCTCTCTTTTCGCCAGAGCCTCCCCTGCACGTGGTGCACACTGCTGACTGACAAACGAGTCAGCAGTGTGCACCACGTGCAGGTGAGGTTGGCTTTGGTTCAAAGATGTTGATGAACCAATTACACCCCAAACTTACATTATTCTAGAGAATTTATAGTACTATAGAATTCCAGAATTATTCTCCAGAATAATACTTGAGATAACATTTGATTATTCTGGAGAATCACTTAGGGTTCTAAAGTGGGAGACGCGAGTGGAACGACGAAACGTCGGACGCCCCCTATAGATGGTCCGATGACGTCAGAAAAGCGCCTGGAAGTGGCTGCATTAGAAAAGTGGAGCGCATTGGGTGGCAAGCATTTAATACGCCTGTATCCAACAGTGGGTGATGATGATGATCTGTATTATGGATGAATGAAAAATTAAACATAAACAATTTTGTTATGGCAGATAGGGAGGAAGGTATTAGAGTGGAGGCTGCGCGTATGACGACGAAGCGTTGGACACCCTCTTTCTATCATCATCATCATCATCATCTCAGCCATTGAAAGTCCACTGCTGGACATAGGCCTCCCCTCTAGATCTCCAATAAGACCGGTTGGAAGCGGCTTGCATACAGCGCGATCCTACGGTCTATATATAAATCCTCTTTCTATATATAAATGTAAATATTCTTGGACAAATCACACACGGCCATCTAGTTCCAAACTAAGCGAAGCTTGTACTATGGATACTAGATAACTGCTATAATACTTAAATACATTTTTTTTTTAAATATATACATATTATACATAGAAAACGCCCAGACCAAGACAAACAGACATGTTCATGCACACAAATGTTTGTCTTGTGCGGGGATCGAACCCGCGACCTCAGAGTCAAAGTGGCCATTGCTAACCATTCGACCACCGAGCTCGTCATATATAGTGGCTGGAAGCGGCAGGATGCGAAAAGCGCAGGACCGTATTTGGAGGAAAGCATTGGGGAAGGCTTATATCTAGTAAAGCATTGAGGAATAACGGGGAAAATACCACACGAGCGAAGTCGGCTATACCACCAGTATTTGTACTACATTCTCTCTTTCCGTCACGTAAACAAAATAACTGTAAATAAAAAAATATTTCTGGACAATTTACACAGCGCCATCTAGTCCCAAATTAAGCGCAAAGCTTGTGTTATGGGTATAGACAAGTGATGAATGTACTTAAATACATTTTTTTTATAAATATATACATATTATACATAGAAAACACCCAGACCAAGACAAACATACATGTTCATGCACACAAATGTTTGACTTGTGCGGGAATCGAACCCGCGACCTCGGAGTCAAAGTGGCCATTGCTAACCATTCGACTACAGAGCTCGTCAAAATGCATGTAAGTCGCCTGACATCTGAACTATATATACTAATCATTAATTGCAGATTTTCATAATTATTAGGTATTTTAAAAAGTTCATTTCGGCCATCTTGTCAGTATATTATAAATATTTTTAAAATGGAAAAATTCATCTCCCCCGTCTTCCTGGTGCAAATTTACCTAGGTAGCTCAGTTTGATGAGCATTCGACCAGTAATCGAGTGGTTGTAGATTTTCATACAAAGTAATCACAAATACTTAATCAAAAACGATATCAATTACAGTAGCATGATTGATAACTGTGGCAACCCGGCAAAGAAAGTTAATTTCATTGTTTCTATACGGCAGTTCTTAACGAACGCAAACCGCTAATGACAACAAAACAAACAAAAAAACTCGCTCATTCAATTATCAGCTGCCTATTGAGAGCAGTGCGGGAAAAAAGCGAGCCCGCCAACCCGAATAGCAGCGCAATCAAATGAGCGCAAACAAAGTTCATTTTTCAAGCCAAACGACACCAACAATATAGGGCCCATCAATCACCTGCACCAACAAAAGGTGAAGAATAGACAACTGGCCGGAGGCAGAGTGCTTTTTTTTCTATATTATTTTGCTCAACACAAACCAAATTAAGTTTGCGGGTGGCCGAAGCGCTAGCGTCTATCATCACCGACGATCTCTCATACAGTAAAACTTAGTTCCGTGTTTCGGCACACGCAAACCTACCGCGGTAATAAAGAGGTTTTGATAATAGCCCTCGTGGGAATGGTACCAAGTGTATTGAACGATTATTTTGTAGACCATTAATAGTTTTCATTAGTTTAGCGTTACGTGATTTTGTTTGGGGGTCGGTGATTTGTAAGAGCTCTAACGCAGTGTGGTTATTTTATGGGCAATAAATTTGCAGTGGGTAGTTGAGGGACTTTTAACTACTCAGAACCAATTAAATATTATTTTTATTTAATACCGCGAACATGCTTTTTATTGAAGTTATATTTTTTACACGTCAAAATAGAGAAGAATATTAATTTAGCCTGATATTCATGAACTGCTAACATAATGCTGAACTCGTTAAAGAAACACGCAATGTGTTTAACAAATAATTGCATGTTTAAACCCAGTAAAAAGTTAGTTAGTGAAGAGTTCAATTTTTTCTCGTTTTTGCAATCGTTTGGCGCTGTCATCACATCATTAAAATATTGCACTATCCGAAAAAAGGTCGATACAAGCAAAGTACTTAAACCCAATAAAAAAATATCTGAGTGAAGCAATGAATGAACGAACAAACGAGTGAATGAATGATGCAGCAGCAAAACAGATTAGTTTCATAAAAATGTATTGTTAAGTTTATTGAAGTTTACAACAAATTGCAATAAAACAACAGGGGAAGTAATAAAAATGTAGATGCACAAATTCGGTCGCCCGACGGGGGAATATGTAAAAAAATATGCACCGGCCGTCGCAAACATGCTATAAAATGTATGTATTATTCAGCAGCGGACGCTGAAAACAATATCCTAGGACCGTATCAGGTATATTGGATTGCTATATAAAATGAAATATGTAAATTTCATTGCGGGCCGTAACGCAAATGCAGCTACTTAAATTCCTGAAGGCTTTGCCTCATATATTTTCCGGAAGTTAGTATATTTCGATTAAATTCCAAGGTTTTATTATATTTTCCTTCGTAGGTAAACAATAAAAATCGAAAAATTTAATTTGTCATGTAGGCTTGTTTTCTTCGAAGGTGAATAAATATTTGTCAAGCTCACATTTCCTTTCTTTTATTTACTAGGGAATCTATCATATCTTATTTCGTTTGTACCAACAATACTTTTATATGTGCAAAAAAAATATTCGGTAAATAAGAAAAAAATGTGGCAAACAACAAAGATTTAAATCTTTGGCAAAAAATTGAAATAAAAAAATTACAATACCGAGTTATCTCATCGTTATAATCTGTTGACGTTTTCAATTGTTGAAAATCTTTGAACTGTCTATCAAATACCTGAGTAAACAATCGATTTGTATTCAGTAGCCGCTTCCCCTCGCCGACCAAACAATTGAACGAAAGTGCTGCAATCTTCGTAGGTACGATGGCGGCGCATCAGCGGTACAGTACTTTATCTACCTGAACAACGGAGCCGCTCGCATCACATCAACGGCACAGTAAACACGTTAAACAGTACACAAACTACATACAGTTCGAAATTGGTACACTCAAGCAGACACGTGAGTGTTCGTCCCTACATGATCCTAAGCTTTATATTTTACTTTCAGCCCTTGCTGCTACTCTATGCACTACTGGAGATATTGCCAAAGCAAGGCGCGAGGTCATACTGCTCTACATTCGACTTCAGGCAATGGATGACGGTTAAGTAATCGCAGTTTCAACGCTGCCTGCTGACATCATTATGTAAATTGCGAATCGTTATCGCAGTATATTTAGTGTATGATATAAATAGATCGTAATTATTCGTAATATCAGTCGAGTGAGCTAGCTCGTCGATAAAGCGTCACTTAGTTGATCATACTCACATTACCCGTCGATCGCTAAATTAGTCGTGGAAGTCAAAAGACTGGGAACTCGAGCGTTAGCTCCGACGATTCGGTTTAACAGATGACGTCGGGCAAATTACCAGAGGCAGGGTACTCACGCTGCCCAATTCTACTCTCGTGGAAGTAAGCTAAAAATGCCACAACGTTTAAAATTGTTGCATGTGTGAGTGCAACAATTTTAAACGTTGGAGTTGATGTACTGCTCCAAATGTATACTATGGCGTCGTGGTGTGCATTACACATCGCTGCCAATGGACATAGTTCGACCAACTTAATGTGTATTTAATGACCCCATACCGGCCACAAACAATTTTACAATTTCACGCAGTGCGCAAAACGTAACTTATGCGTGGCAAACGTGTTGTTTTTACATTTGAATATAATAAAATAACATAAAATAAACATTACAATTCGAACACAGCCATCGAAAGCCTTCTAATATTGGTTATTATTTTAACGCTGGAATGATTTATGCTCGCGAACATGTGCGAAACTATCTTGAAGCATGTGTTACAATTCGTTGTAGAAAATTTACTTGAGCTCTTGCCAAATGTTGTTTCACATAATAGTGGGCGATTAGCATGAAATTTATAAGAATGCAGTCGTAAAAATACGTTCCAGATTTACGACGTTTCTTAACGCCGAATTATACCAAAACAATGCTCGAGACACGTGTGGCACGAAGAGAAAAGGCACAAGCGACGGCGTTCCCAAATATGCATTGTCACGGTCACGTCGATACCGATCTCGGTGCAGCTATTACCGATACTCACAACTCAACATTAGCCTTACAAAAGAATAAAAACATGATGAAAAAAAAGTATGGTGTCACGCCCATGCAGTTCCGAAGGTTCTCACGAGATCCCGCGTCCCGAACAAATAAACCCGCTCTGTGTCATTGTAACTTGAACCTTAGCCACCCACTTTCTTAAACATTGCTCCGTTACCATTTAGGTACAGAAATCTCGTATCTCCAGTGAACAAAGCTGGTAATGGATGGTGCAGTGGGCGATGGGACAAAAAGGACGCGCTCTTAGGGCTTCGTAACAAGACTGACCAACAGTGCATCCTACTGCGAGACGAGAACAACAAAAAGATGAGCGCAAACAGCCGCGAGGTTCGACACGTTGTTCGTAAGTTTACAAATTTCCAATCCCGTGGGAACTTTCTGCAGGCAGTGTGATAATTGCCTAGTTTGCCTAAAGCCCTGAACAAACCCCGCCGAGGCGAATATAAACGTGGTAATTACAGTGCAGCAAACTGTAGGGATGGTGGTAAATGATAGCGGCGCATGAATTATTGAAATCATGGCATCTATTGTGGGTCGAGTTAATGATACAGCAAGTTTGAAGGGAATCTTCGACCGATATTTATAGGTTTGAGCGATTTACACGTCATATCTGTGTAATATCGGATTTTGATCTGCTCTCCGACTCGTAATAGATTTTTTTGCGCATTTTTCACTTTAAACAATAATTTTCTTGTCAAATACAGTTGTAATTATATATTATTATCAAATATTGGCTCCGATCAGAACGTTCAATCAATCTCCTGGATTATATTTATACATCGACAATTTAGTACCTTTAGATTAGACGTCAAAAATTTATCTAAGTTATTATCTAAGTTATTATATAAAGGTTGACTGGTAGAGAATGCTTTTAGCGTTAAGTCCGCCTTTTGTACCCTTATGTAATTTTGTGGTCAATAAAGTTTAAATAAAAAAAAAAAAAAAATTATCATACATAATAAGGCACAACAACAGTAGAGCTGAATTGTTCTGATAGTCAACCAAGAAGATAATAGAGATAGATAACATAGAGAGGGATAAAGTAGGTACTAACTTTTCCTACAATAAATAAATCCTTAATTTACTTACTACACTCAAGTTGTAAGTATTTAGCTATTCTATAACTGAATCTTTCTATACGCTACTAATAATATTCTTTGCGTATGTTTTGTTTCTTGTCTATGCCTAGCGTGTTATTTTAGATCAATATCATTTTTATTTTAACATAATAGACCAATTTAGTTTAAAAACGTTTTGTTTAGTGTCTTTAAATGATTCCCTAAGATATCCACGTTCAATAATAAACAAACAAAAAACAAAAGGGCAATACTCGATCACACAAATGTCAAGTTTGATATTCTCGTATCATAATATGAAACTCCAAAGTCTAATTTAAGCGGGATTATTAACGAAATATGAGCGAAAATTAAACAAACTAAGAATGTTATTATGCCAAAATAATTAATCAAATCAATAATGAATTATATAATTTTCAGTCAATCCACAATTCAATCCTCGATTCAGTCAACTTTCATTCCGCGATCTTAACCTTCAGTTATTATAAAATGACAGTCAAACTGAACATTAAAAAGTCCGCCCCATAATGTCCATATCTTTATTATAGTTATTTTCTCTCGTGTCCTTATCTTTTCCTTTTTTTAACGGCAGCGTCAGGTCAAGTTCAAAGTTACTCAGAACTCTGAGCTGCTAATATAAAGGTGTGAAGCTTGTCAGTAGGTAAACAACTACAGTCAACATTTTTAAAATTCAACACCCACAAGGGTCACAAGGAACACAGGCAGCGCGGGCTTGGTCGAAGGGGATACTAAAAAAACAACTTAAATAACCATCTATGAATGAATAGTCGCATAGTGTAACCATTATTTATTTAAAAACTTTATTGACCACAAATTATGTAGGAGTACAAAAGGCCGACTTAATGCTAAAAGCATTCTTTACCAGTCAACCTTCGGGACATGCAGAAAATCATGAATGCGGTTCTGAAGAACCAAAAGAAAGCATTTAAATAATAAAATATAACACAAACATTAATAAAATATTATTATTAAGTGGTCGCCCAGTAGTCGAAATTCAACCATAATTAATTTAAATTATGACTTTAACGATAAACAAAAGAGTAATATGCGTGTGTGTGTCAAATAAACGGTAGTGTGAGTAATTTTTTTGGAACGAAATTAATTTTATTGGAAAGTAATTTTTCTTATGGGGCATTGCGGAGGGGTGCCCTAGCCGGCAAAAAACGTAACGTTACGTTAAAAAAAACGTAAGATTTTTATGTATAGTCTATGTATGATGGCTATACAGTGTCTAACGTATAGTCTACGTGATGACTGTTATTATTATTGCAGTTTGCTATTATTTTTATCGATAAAAAAAATATAATAAATATTAAAAAATGTATAACCGAATAATTATTTTCTTTATACCTCGAATAGAACTTGAAATTAATATGTTTATAATAAGGAACTTCATTCCTTATTATAAAAATATTCCACTGTCTCACGACACCACTCGTTTTTTTTTTATTGATTTAATGTATTTTTTATGCATAATTAAAAAAAATATTAAATTAGCATTCTGCACTCATTCTCTATATAAAATATAAGTCTGTGAAATTTCATACTCTCGCTTTATATGGAGCCAGGCTTCCGGTGAGCGGAAGCGGAAGAGGGAATATCAAAAATTGGCCGATTTTTTTTCCAGACGTTTTAACATGTAATCAAAAATAGGCATTAACTACATCGAAGTGTAACCCGGCCACTCCATACAAATGTCGCGTCGTTTACTACCACCTACATAAACAATTATGTCAGTGTAGAGCGTAGATTATTACATAAACTATGATCACATAATAAGTAATAGTACTAACGTACTATGATGTAACAAAAAATCCTAGGTCTGTCAAAAATTTAAATCTTAAATTAATCGATTTAAATCTTTGAGGTCTGTGGTACTATCACATAAACCACCTAGGTGGTTAGATATACAATTACACTATTTGTTTGTTTTTCAAAAATATTCTATATCAGCATATTTCTGAAGTTGTATTAGATCTCTCTCCACTCGTAAAAATAGGTTAGGTATTTTAGATAGACTATAGAACCACAAAATAATTTATACACTGCGTCTGCTCTCGATCTGTCCAATCAACTGACCCGCTGCGAATAATGCATTTGTTTCTTGCATACGTTTAGTTATTTCCATACATTGGGCTTTATTTTATACAGTTTATTTTAGACATTATGCCCACGGCTTCCTTCTACTGTTGCACCGCTCGCCATCGACAGGGAATTCCTCCTCACACATTAGATTCAAAGTGGACGTATTTTGTACCTTTAAGTAAACTTCTCTGGAACCGCACAGTACGTGACCACTTCGAATCTAAAAAAAAAAGCTAAGGAATGATCTGCCTCTTGAGGTTTTCCCAGAAAACTACAGCATGGGGTTTTTTTTTTTTTTTTTTTTTTTTTTGATATTTATAGATAGAAGCCAATCGCAATATGCGCACACTCAGCGGTGTAAAATGCCGCTGAGTGTGCGCAGATCGGCTTACTTCGTAAATAGCGCACACCCCTGTCATGGACAAGGCTCTTATTTGCTATATAATTAACGTCTACATATTTTATAATCGAACTTAAAACTATATACACTTAAAGCTAATAATCTATGGCGCTATAGCGAATTAATATAATATAATTTTTAATGTTATGTAGCAATAGCTTAATTATTTAAATTTGTCACTATATCTATAATTAAATTAAACACATTGTATCTACTCTTATGGACGCCGACGAATTTGAGGTGATGGCTTGGTCAAACTTTTATTCTATTTATTGTCAATCTATCCACAGCTGTCCTCAGCAGACACTTAACTCAATAACCCCATCTAGCCACCGCGATCGAGGCGCCTATCGGAAAATATAGGCGCCCAAGTCAACATTGGTCCTAGGTGGGGCCATTTTGCTTGTTCCGCCTGATGACAGCCGAGGCTAGATTGACACAGTAGTCAATATACTTAGATCTACTTTTTCCTGCCACAGCATGGGGTTCTCCAAAACGGGCGTGAAGAGGTTTTTACAGGACAACGCGAGTGTGATGCCTCTGGTGTTACAGGCGTCCAGAGGCTACGGTAACCGCTTCATCAGGCAAAATCAAAGAAAAGTAGTAATGTTTGAGTAACCAAAACATGAGTCATGTACAGTTACTTAAAGCCGATTTGAAAGAACCCAGAGAAGAGGACATCTTTACATCAGATGGTAAGAAGTTACAAAGCTTAGCAAAGATAGTAAAGGATTTGCCATAAATACGATTATTGCCTATAGAAAGGTGTGCCAAGAACACAAGTTTTTTTACATTAAGAGCCGACTTGACTCAACAAAGATTGTATTTCTACAGAGCTACTCCTTATGTGCTTAGTCATAGCGCAGAATAAGAACGAATAGTAGGGAAAGATTTTGTGTCACATACATACATTATCATACATACTCGTACATACATGTCACAGCCAATTCGTAGAAGAGAAAGATAATTTAAGACAAATACTATTACCACAAGTTAAGCAATGCCGGCCGTAGCCTGCCTACGTAAGGGTTTATTTATCTCGAGCTCCTCCGTGTTTCGGAAGGCACAAAGCCGTCTGTCCAGGCTGTTGTCATTCGATTACAGTCGTTAAGCCAAGTCAGTGGCCTATAGGCGGCTTGAAAACACTGGCCTCCACCAACCCGCCGTTGAGAGCAGCGTGGTGGAGTATACTTCTAAACCGTCCTTAGATTGGGGCAGACCCGTATCCCAGCAGTGGGATGAATAAGGGTTGACGACAGACTATTTTTTATTCTGTGGTGACATTTAAAATAGCTAGTCGTTATCTAATGCGACGGTTTTACGTATTGGCTGCGACATGAACACAAATTCACAACCAACCATTAGTTATTTTATTATATAGTGGTCATGTATGTGATCCGTTAGAAATTGCGAGCAAGGTCGTATGAAAGGTTAGACTAATTAAGGAAAGGGCTAACAAAAGGCCCAAAACAATTATTGTTACTTGTATGACCTAAAATTGGAAAATTGGTCACAATAGTACTTCGATGATTTTAATTAATTTATTCCAATAACAATACAATATTGCGCAGATTGTGGGAATTCAATTAAAATAATTCCATATAGTGAAATGGACTATTAATTCAATTAATAACAAAATTAAATTACTCGATAATGTATTTTAATACATTGCAACCAGCATGATTAATTTTTATTGTAAATTAATAACCTGACAAACGAGGGTCTGGCGGAAAGAGAGGTAAGGCATAGCGTCTTTTTTAAGCTGGGGAAATACCTGCACCTGACAGAATACCGCAGCCAAATAATTCTCTTGAGAGTTGTTATGTTCCTGCGAGTGAGTGATGTCAACTGAAAGAAGGAAAGGAAGGAATAAGGCTGGCAACGGATCGGCGACCCCTTGGTGTTGCTGATCTCCATTGGCGATGGTGATTGCTTTCCATCATGTGACCCACATGCTCATTTGCCAACCTCTTTAATAAAAATAAAAAAAATGTCACTTCTGTGCAATTCATCAGCATCATCAGATCATTTTAGTCTCCACTACAGGAACACGACCCTCTCTCGTCCGTCTCAGACAGAAGGAGGATTTGGCCTACACTCCCCACGCTGACCAGACGGGTTGGGGAGGCCTGATCGATGTTTTATAATGTATTTCCCTTAGTCGCCTTGTACGACATCCACGGGAAGAGACGGAGTGATTCTATTCTAGTCTGCCGGAAACCAGACGGCCATTCTGTGCAATTAATAAATCAATATTCCGAGCATCAATAGACCGAGCTTTTCTCGGTATTTTTAAGAAAGAATAAATTTTTCCAAAGTTTAATCAAAGCTAGATCGATTTCTCGTCCCCATAACACACTCGTTTAGTTCTCGTGACTATGAATGATTAATGCCGCTATATTAAATCCAATATTGCGGACAATATAAAGTTATCAAATCTTCCGACAAAATCAACAATCACCTACGACAGTGTTCCGCAAACTTTATGTCTAAGGTACATATAGAAAAACTAAAATTTTTAGAGGTACACCATTAATGTTAAAGCAGTTCTTATTTGTGTAAGTATTTTTCTTCTGTCCGTCTATTTAGCTTTATGAGATAAACTAATTTTTCCGAGGCACACTAATGCCCACGGTACACCGGTGTGCCGCGGCACACACTTTGCGGAACACTGACCTACGACAAAGTCGTCAAAAGAAGTTTGTATGAGATTTTATATATAAGTTTATTATAGTCTGTCTTTTCTCGGAATACGATCTATGTCCATACCAATTTTCATTTAAATCGGTTTACCGTTTAAACGGCTGACCGTTTAGTCGACAACAGGTAACAAACCATAAAGTTAATGTATCTAGGTACGAGTATATTAACTTTATATAGTAACAGACAGACACACTTTCTCATTTAAAATATTAGTAAGAATGAATTATGGTTTAAAGCTGACAGGGTTCACATACGGAGATCTTCATGCGAGCACGGTGGTCGAATGGCTAGCAATGGGTACTTTGACTCTGAGGTCGCGGGTTCGAGCCTCGCACAGGACAAACATTTGTGTGCATGAACATGTCTGTTTGTCTTCGGCTGGCTGTTGTCTATGTATTATAAATATGTATTTAAAAAAAAATGTATTTAACAACATAGTAAATTGAATTAAATTGTTCAACTCGTTATAGAGATAAATATTTCTGGACAATTTACACAGCGTCATCTAGTCCCAAATTAAGCGCAAAACTAGACAACTAATCATTATTATTATTATTTATCAGTTGTATAGTACCCGTAGTACAAGCTTTGCGCTTAATTTGGGACTAGATGGCGCTGTGTAAATTTTCCAGAAATATTTATCTCTATATCGAGTTGAACAATTTAATTCAATTTACTATGTTGTCACTTATCTCGCATAAGTTTTAAAAAATATTTTTACTTTCGTTCAGCTTTGTTCTAATAAGAGGCTTTTGTACCAACTCTCGATTACAAAGACTCACCCACAGGCCGAAATGTCAAATAAACAAACTGTAAGAGACTGAAACATGAAAGCGTTTACTACTAATTTTAGTGGATAAATGTTTCATAGCTGAAATTCTGTTCATTAAGGCTGTTTTGGTAAAATAATTACAAAAACAAAATAGTTGCTCTTTAATTGTTTTTATTATTGTAATAGCTCTACTGCCTGGGGGCTCGGCCGCATGAACAGGTGCACTACCAATAGTGAAGCGTATTATGTTAATCTTTTCACCAGTGACCACTTTAACTCCAAACTCTCTTGTTCGATCCCCGCACAAGACAAACTTTTGTGTGCATGAATGTATGTTTGTCTTGGCCTGGGTGTTTTCTATTTATTATGTGTGTATTTGTTACTATTTACATATAAATTGAAATTTAAAAAAATTACCAACTTCGAAAAAAAAGGAAGAAAAAAAACTTTCATAATTTAAAAAATCTAAAGTAAATATGCCAACAATTGTTTTGGGTTCGGTGCCAGTTATCACACAACGTCTGTCGGGTTAGCTATTTTTTTTTATACCACCAGTGTGGCAAACAAGCATACGGCCCGCCTGATGGAAAGCAGTTACCGTAGCCTATGAACGCCTGTAACACCAGAGGCATCACACGCGCGTTGCCGACCCTGTAAAAACCTCTTCACGCCCTTTTTGAAGAACCCCATGCTGTAGTCCCCTGATAGCTAGCTCATATATTTATAATATTGGTACATACAACATTTTATATTTCAAAATACTAATACATGATGACACAATGATGATAATTGATAAAATTTCAAAGAGTAGGTATTGGTTTCGACGCGTGGTATCGACTTCCTAAGTCGCTGAATAAAATCTTAATATATAAAAATTTCGTGTCACGTTATTTGTCCGCGATGGAATCCTAAACTACTGGAACGATTTTAATAAAATTTTGCACATTGTGTGCAGTTTCATCCAACTTGAGAGATAGGAAAGTTTATAACTCATTGCAAAAATTTTGAGTTACGATGTATCCGATACAGTATTGCAACTTGTGACCAAGTGCGGTCGAGCCTTGAGACAGTGTGGGCAGTGGCGTAGCTAGGTAACTAAAGGCCCTGGGGCAAAAAATAAACTAGGGCCCCAACTATAATGCTTAAAATCGTTTGGTCCGCATTCGTCGTGTTCCGAATTCATCGTACTCCAGATTCCTGGTAATACAATCGACTCAGTAATAAAATTAAAAATCAAATATAAATTGTGACTTATTTTAATGAACAAATTAAAACCTAGAATATCTAGAGATGTCCCAGGGAGAGAGTCCGAGGGGCACCCTGAGCATTAGTGTAATTTACATACTCTTTAATGTTACAAAAAAATGACAGTAATAATGTCGTAGACTTTTGGATCAGTTCATAAAGAGACATATCAATCGAAAAACGTTGATACTGTTGATTGTTGCCACTTGGTGGAACATTATTATCATAATGTTATAATAAACACTTGTACTGTTCCACGTAATTACATTTATTTTTATTTTTGCGGACCGGTATCGCCGCTAAGACATTATCAAGGTAAGCAGATGGTGTTTGTGTTTCTACTAAACATTTTTACACCATGCAATCAATGACAAAAATTATCAAAATAAAAATGTCAAAAGGGTATTCTGAAATAATTTACCCACCTGTGTTGTCACTTAATCGAGTTTTACCACTAAATCGGGGTATATTTTAGTTTGTTGTATTACTCGTATAATATAATTAAATACTTTGAAGTGAAGTATTTAATTATAATATACTAATTGTAATTATAATATATCTATATTGAGAATCTATTTTACGTTTAGAAAGTTTAGAATGAAATCTTTTTCTTAAATTAAGTATGATCGAGTTCTAAAGCTGGAATCTTATTACATTTCTTATATATTTTCTATTTCGTTCTTGCGCAATTTTTCTGTCTTGCTCAACGGGTGTCCAGTAAGTTTATTCTTCAATTGAATCGAAGTATTTCTTGCTCTACTATTGATCTACTTAGAAATGTATAGTAAAATTTATAAGAAAAATATCTATTCCTATTCAGTTGATTACATGTTAAAAGTAGCAATTTGCTATTCTGCTCACTGCCATTAAAAAAAACCTAGATCAGTTCTTTATATACAAATTAAATTTATTGTTTTATGTATCGTAGTTGGGCTATTAGTTTTCTTAATTACTTTAAAACTTGGCAACTTTGCTAGATAGCTCACTAATCCGCAGCGCAAGGTAATTAGTGCACCCTCCAGTCACATGACGCCTTGACAAGACTTACAAAATTTGTATAAACTGTTTGTGGACCAGAGACCTACAGTTCTAAATTCTCTACTTTAATAACTAAACCACAATATTAGTAATAGTATCACGTACAGTATGGCCACTCCGTGCCGCTCTCTCGTGATGACCTCACCTCCCCTCTGAGACGAATCTGGAACAGTTATTCAAATGGAATAGAGTCGCTTATTCATTGGTATGAATAAGCAATCTATTCAATTATTGAATCGCAATAAGAGATGGTGGTAAGGGGGCGACCGGGGGCCCGGGACCGCCGAAGCTGAAGCCGATTACCATCGCATTTTTTTAATGCGAAAATGAAACTACTGTTTAGATTCTTGGCAATTATGGTTAGCTCAGCTAGTAGAAAAGCTAGAGCGCATCCGGTTAAGCTGAAGATGTTTTTCAATATCAGTCGGTTTCAGCTTCGGCGGTAGGGCCACAGACCTGAAATTGGGATTGGTAACGTGTAAGGTACAACAAACGCTGATTAATAGGGTTTAATTTCGCCGTAGTCACAGTACAGCCGAAAACGAAGTAGACAATATCCATCCGAAATTTTGACTGCACCCTCGGATTTTCATGTCAAAGTATGCATCCACTTTGCCAGTTTAGTGATGCGTAATGCAACTGGAGCGCACCTGAGTGGGGACAGCTTGTAACAAGAGTTCGGGGTGTAAGTGGTTCAACAACATCTTCGAACCAAAGCCAACTTCACCTGCACACGGTGCACCCTACTGACTGACAATCGAGGCTCTGGCGAAAAGAGAGGTAGGGAGCGTAATTGTAAGCTACCCGACTGGGGAATATACCTCCACCTCACGGAATACCACAGGCAAGTAACAATTCCCTTGAGGGTTGTTGTGTTCCTGCGAGTGAGTGAGGTCACCCAGAAAGTTGCGAGCGTTAATATGACTACGCTAACCGTTTCACATCAAGTGGGCCGTATGCTTGTCTGCCACCCGACGTAGTATAATAAAAAAAAGAGTCATTTACACTCCACACCTACAATTTTTATTTATTGCTTAACAGCATATCGAGACATGATTATAGTTCGACAGTCAATGTACGCACTTAAGTATGATGACTAACCGTCGTATAAATATTTTATTATTACCTACTTACCAACATTGCTGTATTATTCATAAAAACCCATTTGAATAGCTTCCAAAAAAGTGAGGTACCTACCCCAGATTTGCAGGCCACCATTACTAGGGAAATGTGCCTGGAAAATTCCTTACGATCTCGTGTCCAGACAGTTATAGTCCACTAAAAGGATTTTCGCAGACATTGCGAGGTTCTGTACCTCCCCTGCCACTCTATATGAATGACGCGTCGTTAACTATTACGTAAATAATGCCAATTGTGCAAAGAATGATGGCACGTGTGTGCGTGAGGCGTCGAACAAACTGTTCCAGGTTCGAATCAAAGGGGAGATGAGGTCGACTCCAGAGAGCGGCAGGAAGTGTCTATACTGAACGTAAGTCCTATTAACTTAGGCCTCATTTACGGAGACGCGGCACGTCGCGCGTCGCGTGCGGCGGCGCGGCCTGCACTTAATTCAAATATATAGCGTTATATAAGTGCGTTTACGGAGAAGCGATTTTTTACGCGTTCGCGCGTTTTTTGTGGCGGAGCCAGCGGATCGCAATTACGCGTCGCACGCGGCGTGTATCGCTGCGGCGCACTCAGCGGCGCCCGCGGCGGGAACCTTCTGCTATTCTTAATTTGGAAATCGCACAAAGCAGACGTAGTGACCGTCGCAATGGAGTACGATATGCTTGCCTTTTTTAGAAGAAATTTCTATGTTAAAAAGTGAATTATTTAATTTGTATAAGAAACTGGCCGGATGTCTGTTCGAGTGTTGCCCCGCGTGCATCGCCGCGGGCGCCGCGGCGGGCCCCGCCACTCTTCGCGTCCCGCGTCTCTATGAACAACATCGTATATTGCCATAATGTTGCGTTTGCGCGTGAGATGACGCGGGCCGCTGCACGCACCGCCTGTCAATGAACGGAAAAAACGTCCCACGTGCCGCGAGACGCCACGCGCCGCACGCGACGCACGACGCCCCGTCTCTGTAAATCACTTTACACTGTGGCTCTGCGAATGGTTCATCAGTAAGCAAGCATGCCTCAGGCTAAAACTGCGTATACCAGGACTAGCACAAGTTCAAGGTGAGCCCGCAAACAATCACGCATGATGCTGACGTACCTCTCAGATGAGGTAACGCGTCTCGATCCCGAGGTACGCTAATATATTCTATGTTCAGGGCCCTTACCGCCGAAGCTAAGCCGATTACCATCGGATTTTTTGATTGCGAAAATCAAATTTCAGCTTAGCGGTAATTTACGAGCCCCGTGCTCGGACGAATGGCCAGCAATGGACTCTAAGGTTGCGAGTTCGATCCCCGCACAAAACAAACATTTTGTGTGCATGAACGTGTCTGTTCTTCTTGATCTGGGTGTTTTCTATGTATTACACGTATGTATTTACAAAAAAAAGTATTTAATTAAATAAATAAATAAATATTTCTGGACAATGTACACTGCGCCATCTAGTCCAAATTAAGCGCAAAGCTTGTGTTTAGGGCATGAATCTCGGAATCTCGGAATATCGTAATATCGGAATCTCGGAACCGATTTCCGATATTATAAATTCCGATATTGAGTAACCCAATATCGTAATATCGAAGTCAGACAAATTTATTTTTTTTGTTTTTAAATAAAGTTAATAAGCGCGCCACAAGCAACAGCGCCGCAAAGATGATACATTTCCTAAACCTACAAGTGAGCCAATATGTGACGTTGTTGTAAACATGTTGGAAAATATAAAGAAAATCCAACTATCACTATCGCCGTCAAAGAAACAGAGATGGAATCTACGACAACTGCTTTATTATCTTCCGATGAAGATGACGAACCCTAGCTCGTCTCGCTACAACGACGAAAAAACCCTGCAACAAGAACTTGAGAAGGAACTGGAAAAGTGCAAAGAAAAGAAGAGAACTGCATCTTCGTCAGACAAATTTGGATTTCCCCATGAGTTGGGAGAGCCTCACACGTCGAGATGCAGCATTGAAATCAACCAACATACGACCGAGATCCACCAGCGATTCAGCCATTATGACCACGTAGTCGGCAAACCGAAGGTGTGAGATGTACTCGCCATTCACACTGACGCCCCGTTTTTTCCAGTCCTGCGTCTTAAATACATCTTCTAGAGCACGGTAAATAGTTTGGGGGAAAAAACATCTCCTTGACTTACTCCCCGCTGCATTGAATAGGCTTAGACTGCTGATCCTGGACACGGACAGTCATTGTCGCAGAGCTATATAGCCATCTCAGCACCTCGATATAGAGGTGGTCGACTTGGCATCGCTGTAAGGATTCCAGAACAGACCAAGTTTCGATGGAGTCAAAGGCTTTCTCATAGTCCACAAAAGCCACACAGAACGGCAAATTGTTCTATGGGGTTTTCTGCACAATCTGCCGCAATGTATAGTATATGTGGTCCACAGCCACAATAGTCTTTACGAAACCCAGCCTGTTCCGTTGGCTGGTAGTAATCAAGCCTTCGAGCGAGACGATTCGTGATAACTCTTGAAAACAGCTTACAGGAAAGGAGCCTTACCATTTTTCAGCTGTTCTGTTTGGAATGTCCTCGGTTTCGTGTCGGGTTAACGGGGCAGCTGAAGTAGGGTTAGGTGCATGTGCAGCATAGAGTTTGCCGTAGAATCTCTCCACCTCTGCGAAGATCTCTGGCTTAGAAGACGCGACTCGACCATCCTCTAGCTTGAGTTTCGACAGGTAAGCCGACGACAGAAGGCCGAGAAAAGACTTTCAGCCCTTTGTTACGCGCTATCACGTTCTCAACTTGTTTAGCATTGAAGACGCGATAGTCCCGCCGTATCAGCCTTCTGATCCGCTTATTTAAAGCTGCTATTTATTTATTTATATTCTGTCAAAGCTCTAAAAGACGCTGTCGCAGAGTTTCGCTAGAGAGCTTGGCCTCTCGAGCTCTATGCTGCCTCTGAGCCCAAAGTGTTTGCTGCCGACTTCGTATAATGTCCCTAATCTATCTGATGCCTCGTCCATGTCCGCAGTGGTTTCCAACGAATTGAATAGGTTTTGAAGTTCCAGTTGGAACTTCTCAGAAGTTTGAGTGATTTGAGGACGAGTTGGACGTAGATTCGACTTCATCATACGGGCTCTTTCGAGTTTGTAGCTGATATTTAAGGTGCCTTGTACAAGTCGGTGGTCGCTACCGATACCAAACCTGTTAACCACCGAGACAAAAAGCAGATATTTAGTATCTGCTTTTTATCCGATATGATGAAGTCGATCTCATTCCTAGTCACTTTGTCGGGGCTTTGCCAGGTTCATTTCCTCTGGGGCTTCTTTTTAAAGAACGAGTTCATCAAAAATAGCCCCTCTATTTGGAGGAAATTTACCAGCATTGGCCCACTGTGATTCCTCGACCCCAAACCAAACCCTCCAACGACCGATTCATCGCATTCTTGTACTCGGGAACCTTGGCTTTGAAGTCTCCGACAACAACCGTGAAGTGGGTCTTGGTGGTATTATGTATGGTCTATGTAATGTCTTCATACATGGCCTCGACCTCTTCATCCTAGTGTGACGTCGTTGGAGCATATACCTGTACTACTTTTAAAGAGTATATCTTCGCCAGTTTTAGCACAAGATATGCTACCCTTGACGACACACTGGATACCTCCACTACGTTGTTGACGAGAGCTTTATGAACGAGAAACCCGACACCACCCTGGGAGACCTGATCTCCTTCACGATAGTAGAAGAGGTTGCCAGATTCGAGTATCACGGTCTCCTCTCCCTCTCGTCGGATTTCCGACAGACCCACAATCTGGCATTTGACTGACCTCAATTCTACTTCCAGTTCTCCCACATCCTCGTCACGCCTCAGTGTCCGTTTATTAAACGTGCCAATGGTCAGTTATTGGTGGTGGCCTGCCAATCGGAGATTGTTCGCACCCGCCGCCCTGCAGGAACCGAGACCGCCACCTTAGCCCGGGATAACAGGGCTGTCGGGTACTGGGGGCCATATATTTACTTGTGTATGCATTGGAGAGAAATACCCTTGAGTCGCCACGCTGGGCAGGCGGGTTGGCGACTTTTCGCCGGAGCTTCGTCCGCTTATCTGCAGGGTGTACTACGTGCAGGTGAGGTTGGCTTTGGCTCCGAAAATGGTAGTGAGCCACTTACACCCCCATGGTGATGTTGATTATGAGTCATTAGTCATGTAGGATAATAACGAGAAATCTGTGATTTAACAAAAGTATAAAACACTTAATAAATCCACAAAGTTTTGAACCAAATTAAAGAATTTGATTTAAAATATTATTTTTACTGTATGGAACCCAACTTTATGAGGATGTATAACCCATTTGAGAAATTCCGATATTGATATCGGAATTCCGATATTGAGATCTAATATCGGAAATCAGTATCGGAATTGAAAACTTTCCGATATTACATGCCCTACTTGTGTTATGGGTACTATAGACAACTGATAAATGTACTTAAATATTTTTTTTTTTTGTAAATACATACTTACAATACATAGAAAACACCCAGACCAAGACAAACAGAGATGTTCATGCACACAAATGTTTGTCTTGGGCGGGAATCGAACCCGCGACCTCGGAATCAAAGTGGCCATTGCTAACCATTCGACCACCGAGCTCGTCAAAATTTATATAGATCACATCAGTTATCTAGTAACCATAGTACAAGTTTTGCTTAGTTTGGGACTAGATGGCGCTGTGTAATATGTCCAGGAATATTTATTTGTGTTTAGCTTAGCTGGTAGAAGCCCTAGAGCATTGTCATTAACTTTCACTTAAGATTTTGGAAACAAAATTTTCGATGAAAATCTGCTACACGTACGTGTACACTGAACCGACACCCCGAAATAACACAATTTAAATTTCCTTCACCTATTCATCATTTTTAGGGTTCCGAACCTCAAAAGGAAAAACGGAACCCTTATAAGATCACTTTGTTGTCCGTCTGTCTGTCTGTCTGTCTGTCTGTCTGTCTGTCTGTCTGTCTGTCTGTCTGTCTGTCTGTCTGTCTGTCTGTCTGTCTGTCAAGAATTTCTATGTCGAGAATGCGTGGAGGTATTAAGCTGAAATTTGAACTGTATACTCAGGTCTACGGTCCCATGAAGTAAAAAAAAAATCAAACTGCTAAGTTTATGTAGAAAAAAGTTACGGCCGTTTATTCGGCAAAAAACGCATATTTCGACACACTCAAGGGAATCAAAACCTATAGGGTACTTCCCGTTGACCTAGAACTATGAAATTTGGCAAGTAACATCGTTATAGACTACAAGTACAGGAATAAATCTCAAAACTATACATTTGTAAATAGATCTTAAAAAATAGGGGGTCTATATTTTTTATAGGGTGTCGAAATTTCAAATTGAAACTACTAGTTCAAATGGGGTATCATATGAAAGGGCTTGATGTACACATTGCAAAATATATTTTATTTATTTTTTTCGACGCATTATTTCTTATTTATAATGAAAAATATCAAATTTAATAATGATACTACGTACCTACGGAACCCTCGGTGGGCGAGTCCGACTCGCACTTGTCCGGTTTTTAGGTATACTGAAGCCCATTCGATGTCATGCCCGGGGGCAAGAAAGCAAATATAACACGACACGAGCAAGCCCCATCATGCCTAATCCCTATGTCTCTACGCGCCTCTATACCTACCACTGCACATTGCAATAGCACAATGCCCTGGGCTGTTTTTACATCAGTTCATAAGGAAATGAGTCCGGAAACTAACCAATAGAAAGAGCTAAGTCGACGTCCAGCGTTCGATTCGTAATCACCCCGCTTCCTGCCGCGTCCAGCGAAGCGCGTCGGAGGCACGTAGGTTCAATCTCTGGGACAAGTAAATATTTGTCTTGTAAAGGACCGTGGCCCGTGATGCAGCTGTTTTGCTTTGATAGATATTTTGGTGTTAGACACGCATTCGGTTTAATCTCAACTGTTTGGATTCCTTGCGAGTTAAAAATAAAAATGTTTAACCTTTTGTATGGGATGGGAATGGCGTGTTCTCTGCGTTCTCTGCTTTACATTTGATTTTGCGGTTATCAATATTTTATACTTTTGTCAAGAATCCATCTCCATCACAATAAATTGGTTGTCTGTAAAGTTACGGACGATATTTTTTTTATATACCACTAAGTTGGCAAACAAGCATACGGTCCGCCTGATGGAAAGCAGTTACCGCAGCCTATGGACGCCTGTAACACCGTAGGCATCACATGCGCGTTTCCGACCCTACAAAAACCTCTTCACGCCCTTTTTGAAGAACCCCATGCTGTAGTCTCCTGGGAAAACCTCAACAGGCAATTCATTCCACAGCTTGATAGTACGTGGAAGAAAACTTGTTTTACGTGATAACGTATAACGTGTAATTTTACGTGATAACGTCATAAGAAAACATCGGCCGATGGACTGGAAGAGAGAGTGAGATCCGCGCTCTCGCTTGCACACGCTCGGCTCAGGCTGAACGTGACAATGAGTCATGCTTTTTCGTGTGTGCAACCGGCGTTCACCAATTTATAAGATGTTATCATGTAAAAAAAACTACATCGGTTCTACTAAACTTAATTACGCCTACTAATAATAAACGTGAAAGTTTGCGCGGTGGGATGATGTATGGCCAGAATACAGAACAAGACGTATGGATGTTTGTTATTCTTTCGAGTGTAAACAGCTGAGCGGATTTGGAAAGGGCATAAATATAGAATACTTTTTTTTTCTTTTTCGTCAATTTTACACAGCGCCATCTAGTTCTAAATTAAGCACAAAGCTTGTGTTATGGGAATAAACAACTGATAATTTACTTAAATACATTTTTTTGTAATTACATACTTATTATACATAGAAAACACCCAGACCAACAGACATGTTCATGCACACAAATGTTTGTCTTGTGCGGGAATCGAACCCGCGACCTCGCAGTAAAAGTGGCCATTGCTAACCATTCGACCACCGAGCTCGTCCATACTAGTTGTGACCTGCGGTTTTAGTCGCCTCTAATGTCTATAACTTGGTAAATAAACTTGTTATAGTAACCGCTTCACATCAGGCTTGTCTGCCACCCGACGTAGTATAAAAAAACTTGATTAAGAATTTGGGGAAAAGAAAAAAGAAGATTTCCTAATCCAACATTTAGTTCTAAAGATTTCAACAAAAATAAAACAAACAATTTAGTAATTTAATGTAAGAAATTCTGGATTAATAGTCTTGTAGACTCTTTTGTAATTTCTTTTTTATTGTTTATATATATTTTTTTAATTGTCTTTGTTTTTCTATTGCTTTAGAGCAGTGTTTCTTAACCTGTGGTCCGCGGACCCCTGGGGGTCCGTAAGTATGAGTATGGGGGTGTGCCGTGTTATCTATGAACATTTGAATTAATAAATAACACCAGCAAGAATCGCAAAAAAGCAGCACCAACCTTCACATTAATACCTACAGTATTTTTATAATTTTTATAAAAATCAATTTTATTACAGTGTTATTTTATTAAGGGGGTCCTTGAAATTGTGCTTAATTTTCTAGGGGTCCGAGGACCGGAAAAGTTTTCAATGACTCTAAAACAGCGTTTCTTAACGCTGTTTTAGAGTCATTTAACGTGCATACATTATGTTGGTGTGCAATTCGGTTTTCTATTCATTAATTACCTCGCTAATACAGTTCATTCGCATCATTCACTCCACTTCAAATAAAATAATCACCTTTGTATACCCCATATAACACCAACATGTTTGTATTCTATGTAAATTTTAAATGTAACTTTCAGTACCTTTGAGATTCTTAAAACCGTCAACTTCGTTCTGAAAATTCACACAAGCTGCATTTACACTGTCATATACGAGTAAATATGATCATACGTCTAAGAATTAAATATATGTGGCATATCTATGACTGTGTAACAATAATTATATGATATTTAAAAAACATGTTGATATTGCACGATCGTATAACGCATGAATATATAAATATCATAATATTATATGAATATATAAATCTTGACGTATTTTACTCCTAGATCTATTAGCATATTTGACAAGCTCGGTGGTCGAACGGTTAGCAATGGCCACTTTGACTCGGAGGTCGCGGGTTCGATCCCCGTACAAGACAAATATTTGTGTGCATGAACATGTCTGTTTGTCTTTTTCTATGCATTATAAGTATGTATTTACAAAAAAAATGTATTGAAGTATGTAATAATTAAATATAATAGTATAATACAAGCTTTGCTTAGTTTGGAACTAGATGTCCGTGTATAATTTGTCCAGGAATATTTATTTATTACTATATTTATATGATAGTGTAATCGCAGGCTAAAGCCATCTATCCCTCTTTTCTATTCTGACTATATGGCAAATTGGTTTACATTGCAGGCTTTGTGAAACTGAAATGCGCTTCATGAATATCTTAAGACGAATTTCGAATAAATTTAATTTTTAAAAGATAGTCCTTGTTTACCTTTTCGACATTCAAGATCAAAACATTGAATCATTATCATTAATTTTTATACTTGTGTATTCTTTATGTATGTCTATAATACCAATTTATGTCAGATTGTTGTTATATAATGTAATGTTTTTGTATTATTAATGCTTATGTATTTTTCTTTATGTAGGTACTGCATTCGTGAATTTCTGTGTTCCCAAATGTTCAATCAATCAATCAAAGCTTTATTATTAAACATAGGTACAGTAATATAGATGTCATAAATACACAATAGTAGATCGCTATGTTTTGCCACGGATGGCATACAAATATTCAGAACTAAATTATATGACAAAATCTCTACGCAAATTTCACGATGAGTTCAATACAGTCAATTATAGTAAATGTCACAAGAATTAATGTCATTAAAGAATATGAATTATTTCAAATTTTATAAATTGTCGTTAAAAAATCAGTTACAGAGTAACATTTTTCAATTAGCAATTCAAAAACTTGACTGGTACAGAATGCTTATAGCGTTAAGTCCACCTTTTGTACACCTTAAGTATTTTGTGGTCAGTTTTAAGCTCAATAGGTAGCGCTCCGGAGCCTCTACCGCCTAAGCTAAACACTCTCTAAAGTAAGCCAAAAGTTTGTTTTACGATCGATCTAATTCTGCTTATGCTTAAGCAGAATTAGATCGATCGTTGGTCCCAAGTTCTTGGTTATAGAAAGAATTTTGTACATTGCTGTTTATCTTTACAATGTGTAAACAAAGAATAAGCCCTGAGTTTTTACAGCTCCCATCACATCCCCATAAATGTCAGCCTAAAGAGGTGCTACATTAACAGATCGATCGTTGGTCCCAAGTTCTTAGTTATAGAAAGAATTTTGTTCATTGCTGTTTATCTTTACAAAGAATAAGCCCTGAGTTTTTACAGCTCCCATCACATCCCCATAAATGTCAGCCTAAAGAGGTGCTACATGAACAGATCGATCGTTGGTCCCAAGTTCTTAGTTATAGAAAGAATTTTGTTCATTGCTGTTTATCTTTGCAATGTGTAAACAAAGAATAAGCCCTGAGTTTTTACAGCTCCCATCACATCCCCATAAATGTCAGCCTATAGAGGTGCTACATTAACAGAGTGAGTAATCAATACATAAGCGATATTACAAGCATCTGTAGCCAACGGTATCGTCAGCAATCGCTTTAAACCCATCGGACCGTATACCTTTTGTCAACCTACGTGTTTAAAAAAAACTTAAGTCGAATATAAACCAATATAATTACGAAAGGCACAAGCAGAAAAAGATCAAGAAAATTACTCAATAACTTGAAAGCCGATACAAAATCCGTCACGTTTTTGGGATTAGCAAACAGATGGGAGACGGTTCTCCGTATTCAATAGAGCTGATAAGAAATTAGGGTTCGCTAGACGAATGGTTTGTCAAACGAAAATGAAGATTGATTTGCGAGTTTACTCAAATCAAGGTATGTATGGATTTATGTCACTCTCACTCGTAAACCAGTGAACGGAATTGCATGAAATTTGGCATTGGCATATTGAATATGTTCTGTCTGTATAACATATAGGATACTTTTTGATGTGATAACGTCTTATAAATCGATGAACGCCAGCTGCACGCACGAAAAAGCATGGCTCATTGTCACGTTTCGCCTGAGCCGAGCGCGTAACAAGCGATAGAAAAGCACGATCGCTGTTCCTAATGATGATTAAAAATGTAAGTCTAAAATAATATTTTCTGCTATAATATTATAACACTTTACTCCTCCCTCGTAAACCCCTAAAGTAATTTCTTATACACGCCGTAAAAAGTACCGAATATTCGTAGCGAATGGACGGCATAATGCAAGATGCTAATAATATTGATGATAAAAAGGACGAACTCGCTGGTCGAATGGTTAGCAATTGCCACTTTGACTCCGAAGTCGCGGGTTCGATTCCCGCACAAGACAAATATTTGTGTACATGAACAAGTCTGTTTGTATTCATCTAGGTGTTTTCTATGTATTATAATATGTACGTATTTACAAAGAAAATAAGTATAATATCAGTTACCTAGTACCCATAGTACAAGCTTTGCTTAGTTTGAGACTAGATGGCAGTCTAGTAAGTTATATTTCGCTGTAAAACAATATTCTCTTCTAAATATTTTTCTTGACTTTTCTATTCCACCTTCCTGCAACCCGTATACCTAGTTTTCTTTATGCAATCCTATGTGCCATAAAATCATACACAGATATTGAATACGGTTACGAGTCAGAAACCTATTGAAAACATGTTAGGCATGCAAATGGTATTCTAGACTTCTGAGGCGCATCATATTTGCATACACCGATACTCGATACTCTGTTAGAGCATACTCGTACGTATTGTTATCCCAATACAGTATATTATGGTATTATTTCGATATCCGTCATATCGGATTGTATTCTCGGCGGCATAATACGGTTTGCCTTACATGATTCATTGATATTCGATTTATACTGCACATTTGCGTGTAGTATATATTTTGTTTTTTGAAACACAAAGTTATTGTAACTGCTCACAGCCAGGAAAGTCTAAAATCAATTTTAAACAATTAATACATATTATATTATGTAAGCTACCAGTTGTTTTACAAAGGTAAGCAGGAAATATTAATCTATATGGAGTAGTGTTTGTATATAATAATATATATATAGTGTTACATAGTGTTGTAGATAATTATGTAGTTGAAAGTTATTGGGGTATATTCAAATACGTAAGGAAGCTGGAAGGCATTCATAATACTGTTATAGTAGGCACCTACATTTTATAAATTACTTTTTTTTTACAAAAATACCAAAAAGCCTATTTTGTGCAAAGCTTTTACTTGTGTTCACATTTTTAATGCTGCCATATCAGATTTACGAATTATTAAAACTACCAAAACAATTTCGTTATACGACGATTTTAAAGATTGTTTACATTTTCTAATTTATATTCGATAGTTATAGAAGATACAGACATACATTTTTTTTGCCCTAATATTTTGAGGACCTCACTCGCAAATTAAAATTATTTTTGTTCAAAGACGTATGATCACGTGCATTAGCATTTTGACAACCCTAGGCGCTTCGCGCGAGCCTAAATATCATGCGTTTTATTCTGATATTTACTGACGTTTACTTCTGTACTCTTTGTATTTTGTGTCTATGCCATTACGATCTTTAAATATATATACGGTACTATAGACAATATCTGGACAGCCACAGCCATGTAATTAATATTTTACTGTCGTCTGCCATGTCAGTAAAAAAATATAAACAAGGCAATAAACTAAATTATAATGTCCATATGTACAAAGACAAACTTCCATAGATTACAGGGTCGTTGAATAAAATTGTCTAAACTAAACGTTTCGTACCTCGCGGCGCCTGCCGCCCCCTAAAAAGCCCTTACTTATCCACTCGTGTATGCACACCCTTATCTACAAAAATGAAAGCTATCTATTTACTGTCTTTAAACACCGGTTAAATAACAGTCGATCATACGATAACCATATTTTATCGGTCCCACAAAAAAATACCTCGAAGAAAATTGGTTCGTGCCTCGATAATACCTCAACCAAATATTAACTTTCTGCAGATCACTAGATATAGGTACAAAATGTACGCTATAATGTATATCGAAAACAAACACATCGATATACTATTTTAAATATTAACTCGCGTGCATTTCCTGTGTCAGTTGTGATAATATTATGTACATTTAATAGCTTCCCAGACATATTTTTAAATCTCAAACACAAACAGGAAAGATCTAGAACGTAAACAAGGAAGGAAATGTAGTTCTGATGCGAAAGTGTACATCTGCTTGTTAATCAATCACGCCGCAACGAGTGGCACCGGGTTAATGGATCTGGGTGAAATTTCAGTAGGCTGGTGATATACTAGATGAAAGTATAGAATACTTATCCCCCTATAGAATTTCTCCATTTCTATAATAAACAATATGGTATTCTAAAGCTGTTCTATATCCAGTTTGAAAGACACTAGGTATGTTGTTTACTGACAGATCTGGGTAGGATTGCCAACCATACTGTTAAAACAGTATTATACTGTTTTCTATGCTTTAATACTGTTGAAAAAAATTTCATTTGACCATAGCACTGGTTATTGTACTGCTCCGCATGCACTGGGCCTTACTATACTGTTTGTTTTGCTACGCAGCTTTTAATATACTGTTTTTCTTGTAAATAAAAGTTGGCAACCCTAGATCTGGGGCCCTACCGCCGAAGCTGAACCCGATTACCACCAGATTTTTTGATTACAACATATGGTCTTAGATTATAGTATTCGACAACAATTATTGGCCGTGTGGTTTCCGGCAGACTAGAATAGAATCACTCCGTCTCTTCCCGTGGATGTCGTACAAGGCGACTAAGGGAAATACATTATAAAACATCGATCAGACCTCTCCAACCCGTCTGGCCAGCGTGGGGAGTGTAGGCCAAATCCTCCTTCTGTCTGGGACGGAAGAGAGAGGGTCGTGCTCCTGTAGTGGAGACTAAAATGACCTGATGATGATGATGATTCGACAACCATCTTCAGCTTAGTCGGTAGAGCTCTAGGGTTTCTAACAGTTGAGATAAACATAATTAGCAACAATCTAAATTGATGTTTCACTTTCCCAATGAAAAAATCCAATCGTAACCGACTGAAGCTGAAGCCGATATCCATCGGGTTTTTTGATTACGAAAATCAAACTTCAGCTTGAGTTAGGTTATGTTTAACTTATCTGGTAGAAAACCTGAAGCTCTACCCACAAAGCTGAAGATGTTTGTCAATAACTTAAACCTAAGGCCTATTTTCAATTGGTAGATTTTTTTTTTATACTACGTCGGGTGGCAGACAAGCATGCGGCTCGCCTGATGTGAAGCGGTTACCGCAGCCATATTAACGCTTGTAACATAAAATTTTGCTCGCGCGCCGCCACCCCCGCTGCCAACGCAGCATTTCCTTCCTTTCTTTCTGGTGACCTCATTCACTCGCAGGAACACAACAACCTTCAAGAGAATTGTTATTTGGCTGCGGTATTCTGTGAGGTGGAGGTACATTCCCCAGTCGGGTAACTTACAATTACGCTCCCTACCTCTCTTTTCGCCAGAGCTTCGTTTGTTAGTCAGCAGGGTGCACCACGTGCAGGTGAAGTTGGCTTTTGTTCAAAGATCATGATGAACCACTTACACCCTGAAACTTTTTTCGACCGGGGTGAGGCAGAGGCCTATAGGCTAGAGAAGAATATATAATTAACAGAGGGTTGCAACAAACAGAAACACATAAGTGTATTATGTGATGTTACACAATTTATTATTTTTGAAAACGTTAAAAACGTTTAAACAGCCGCTTTAACCAAAAAAAAACTTTTTTACAACGATCAAACGGCTCTCGTAATTTCTCTGGAGAAATCAGCAATGGACCGTTCCGACAGATGCACTTCGGAAATGTAATTCTGATAATAAAAAATACACAAAACGACAGACAATTTAAACTGATTAATATATGCATAACGTTGAGCAAATAGGAAAAAACACAAATGTAAAAATTGTGGGGAAAACATCTTCCAATATTTTTCATTATTGAGAATTCAAATAATAGTAAAATTATCTTCTTATATCTATAATAATTGGAATATTTCAAATTTTGGGAATCCAATTATTATAAAATGTCATTATAGGTATAAACAGCCCCCTTACCACCATCTCTTATTGCGATTCAATAATTGAATAGATTGCTTATTCATACCAATGAATAAGCGACTCTATTCTATTTGAAATAGAGTCACTTATTCATTCGTATGAATATGCATTCTATTCAGTTAGTGAATCGCATTAAGAGATGGTGGTAAGGGGGCTGTAGCTTGTAGAGTGTTAAGTTCGAGTTTTTTGGTCACTTTCGAACTAAATTGAGACAAAGTTTCATATTGGGAATTTACCAGACGCGTGTTACATATTCAAATCAGCCGGGTTGTAACACGCGTCTGGTAAATTCACAACATGAGAGTTCTTCTCCATTTGGTCTGTTTGTTTACGTTGACATGACCGAACGCGAACAAACAAATCGCACTAAGCACTCTGTTCGAACGTTAGAAATTCTTGAATTTTTAACTTCGATAGTATATATTATTTTTATATTAAAATTGAGCTCATTTGGAACAATTCCTACATTTTCTATAAAGATAAGTAACGATTCTACATTTTAAGTTGTGTATATATTTTTAACATGCATTTCAACGAAGTTTTAAGATTTGCTATTCGTATAAAATATTAACATTATTTATTTTGTCAGATTATATATTTGGACTTTTGGTATTTATATGCCATTAGCATTGGTTTTGATGATAGGTATTATAAATTATACGCAAAACTTTTGAGCAGTATCATATAATTAAACATATTTTTAAAAAAATTATAGAGAGGTAGCATAGTGTATTTTGTAAGCTGCCCAACTGATGTAAGTCCTCCATCTCACAGAACACCGCCTCCGAATAACATTTGTTGTGTTCCTGCGAGTGAGTGTGGTCCCCAGAAAGGAAGGAGTTGCTGCGTTGGGAGCGGCGCGCGGGCGATATCTTATGTTGCGGGCATTAATATGGCTACGGTAACTGCTTAACATCAGACGGGTCGTAGGCTTGTCAGCCACTCGGCGTAGTAATAAAAAACATATAATTTTCGTTGATTACGTATTATTGTTCAATCTATATAGATTTTTTTTTTAATAAAAAAATATCGAGATTGACCTACGTATGTACTGCCATCAAGCAAGACCGACAAAAATGTTTTTGAAAGAAAAATAAAAAATAAGGATTCCAGAGTCCGCAAAAATCTAACCTCAGCGAAAACTAAACTACCTACCTAAAAAGTAAACCAACAATGTTACGATGTAAGTGACCTTAAGTTATTAAGCAACCACAGTTAATTTCGAAATCGATATTGCTCGCGTGAGTAAAAAAATCCTGTATTTGCATTGCCGTTTGATGTATTGCCTGTATGGTATGCGATAATTGTGAGCGTGTGAACCGTTCATTCGTTACGGGCCAATGGACAAACAGACTGACGGACAGATAGACATTGAGATGACCTTTGAAAGATTTAAAACGTGTATCTACCAACGCAATATCGCTTCTTGTAGTTTGGTACTTATGTTTTTTTTTATTTTCATACTAGTGATCGCCTGCGACTTCATCCGAGTGGAAAATTGTTAATAATTCCTCTTCTATTTAGCGTATCAAGATTAAATAAGTATATTTAAGATTTTAAGTTGTTCTCCAGTATTACAACTGTGAGTGAGGAGCCCGATGGTGTCATTGCGCGTGTCGGTCTAATCGAACACGCAAGTTAAACAACTTCTACCGTAGCCTGTCCAAGGATGGGTTTATTTATCTCGAGCTCCTCCGTGCTTCGGAGGGCACGTTAAGCCGTCGGTCCCGGCTGTTGATTAGTTGAATAGATGATTGTTATTAAGCTGTAGGTCCCGGCTGTTGTCATTAGATAGTCGTTAAGCCAAGTCAGTGGCCTGCCTTAAAACGGCTTGAAAACACTGGTCTTCGCCAACCCACACTTGAGCAGCGTGGTGGAATATGCTCTAAACCCCTACGATTGAGGGGAGACCCGTATCCCAACAGTGGCATTAATAAGGGTTGTCGACGACGACGATAGTTAAACTTTCAAGTATTTGATTGGGATATGGGACAACGAGACTCCATCGAAACGAAACAACGCAGGAATCCCAGTGATTTATCTGTGACATGGAGAGTCGCAGTTACAATTTTATTGTATTGATTACTAGCTGTGCCCGCGACTTCGTCAGCGCGGTATAGTTATTTTTTTATTATTTATTTAATATTAATAAAAATAAATATTATTTCTAAAATAAAATTAGCTTCTGTTGCTTTTTATTACATCAGCATTTTTTATTGTTTATAAAAATAAAATAAAAATCTAAAATAAAATTAGCTTCTGTTGCTTTTTATTACATCAGCATTTTATTATTATTTATAAAAATAAATAAAATTTATATAATAAAAGTACCTAGCTTATGTTAGTCTTTATTAAATCAGGTATCTGCCAGTGAAAGTCCCGTCAAAATCGGTCCAGCGCTTTCAAAGCCGGAACAAACAGACAGACAAAAATTGTAAAAAAATGTTATTTTCGTATGTTTCGTATATATCCATATATATTTAGTATATAACGTTATAATAAAGCACTTTTACTGTTCCATGTAATTACATTTATTTTTATTTTTACCGACCGGTTTCGCCGCTAAGGCATTATCAATGTAAACAGATGGTTTTTGTGTTACTACAAAACATTTTTATCCAACATAGTGACGAGGAGAGTCGCAGTTACAATTTTATTTTGATTAGTGTGAGCTATACTGCTATACTGTGTTACATCACTAAACACATATACCATTCTACATTTGTATTGTCCGATACACGTGAAGCCGGGGCAGGTGGCTATTATTTAATAACTATAATTTCTTAACCGTTCTTAAGACGTATCGTACAATCATAATTTGCGATTTTGCAATATGATGTATTGCTCACGGGCTCGCGGGGAATGCGTTTATTGCGCGCGTGAGAAACAAGCGCTTTATGTTTCGCGGGTGATCCGAAGTTGGAAAAAAATGGCGCCCGCGCCATAGCGTGCATTGTTGTGATTTAATTAATTACCAGTTTTCACGTGGTTTAGATTACTTTGTACGTTCTTGACATGTTTATTTTTATTTATTTGTAATACAAAACGTAAGGTGTGTGTATATATAAATGGACCAATTTATGTGTATTAAAGGAGAGAGAGAGAGAGAGAGACAAAGTAAGATTTGTGGCTAAGAATAAAGAAAGCGAATACATAATCATTGACGAGCGCCGCGACTTAATTTGGAACTAGATGGCACTGTGTAAATTGTCCAGAAATAAACATAAAAAAATATTATTTCTTCAAATAATTCAAAATGTACGAAAAGGCAGATTTTAAGCTGTATTTAATAAAATGGTAACTTTTAACTACATATTGTATTTATACAGGAACGAGCTCCTCATCGTTGGCGTCGTTGCGCGCTTCACTCTGATACAACACGCAGGTTAAGCAACGTCGACCGTAGCCTGTTCATGGATGGGTTTATTTATTTCGAGCTACTCCGTGATTCCGGGGGAACGTTAAGCTGTCGGTCCCGGCTGTTGCCATTACGACAGTCGTTAAGCCAAGTCAGTAGCCTTTGGGCGGCTTGAACACTGGCCTCCGCCAGTGGTGGCAGCTGGTGGAGTAAGGTCTAAATCCCCTTCGATTGAGTCGTGTCTACCACACGTATGCCAACAGTGTGATAATTATGGGTTGACGTCGACATACATAATTCGCATATCAGAGTAGATTTATCTATAAAAATGTGTGGGTATTTAAAAAAAAACCTTTATTGACCACAAATTATATAAGGGTACAAACGGCGGAATAGCAGAAATTAATAATAATTAATTGTAATAGCCCGGTATTAAGTTCACCCAGATCTCATCTACATAGCCCATTTATTTTCCATCACACTTCGCAATAGTCTCAACGCCTGCCGAGACCTGCTCATGGGTATATCGTTCGATTGACATATCCTGGAGCGGGTCACGGCGGGCGTACAACATTACATCGAACTTCTCAAAGGGGCCTCTACGCGTTGGATCCATATCCCCGCGCACGCCTATCAAATGACCGGGCTTGACCCGTGATTTAAGAGAAATAAATAATAATTAAAATAAATAATTTTCTGGACAATTTACGCAACGCCATCTAGTCCCAAATTAAGCGCAAAGCTTGTACTAGACAACTGATAATGTACTTAAATACATTTCTTTTTGTAAATACATACCTACTTAAAATACATAGAAAACACCCAGACCAAGACAAACAGACATGTTCATTATTGTTCATGCACACAAATGTTGGTCTTGTGCGGGGATGTAACCCGCAACCTCTAGCCTAGTCAAAAATTAATGAATGCAGTTCTAAAGCAAATGAAAGAAATTAAGATCTCGATAACAGAGATAATAACTATCCAAGGGTATGTATAATAGATAGTGTTTTTACGAAATAGCACGATTGCAGTTCAGTTTTGAGGAAAAAGTCAGGTTATTATCGTGTCGATTAGTAAAATGATCACGTTTCTGAGCAATTTGCTAATGTAGTTGGGTAGTTCAGATATCTAAACTGATTAGGTACTTATGTATCTGGAAGCATGCGATTCATTGAATAATTTACTTGATAATAACTGCCTATTTGAACACCTAACCATATATTTACCCGCAGCATCTATTAGACGTTTGTGTATTAATGGCCCTTATAGCCGCGAAAGTGGCGGCACTTTTAATAAAAAAATAATTTCTTAGCACTTAGGATGAATTACCAGCTCGGTAATTAAATGGTTAGCAATAGCCACTTTGACTACGATGTCGCGGGTTCGATCCCCGCACAAGACAAATATTTGTGTGCATGAACATGTTTGTTTGTCTTGGTGTGGGTGTTGTCTATGTATATATTTACAAAAAATAATATATTTAAGTATAATATCAGTTATCTAGTACCCATAGTACAAGCTTTGCTCAATTTGTAAAAAAAAAAAAAAAAATAAAAAAAATCATAGAATACCAATAATCTTACCTCAAAAGTTATGTTATATATACTGTATACACAAAAAGAGGCAAAGAGAGAAGAGTGAATTTTGATAGCTGATGTTTGTTTGTTTGTTTTACTAAGATGTCGCTATTACACTCATTATAATATTAAATAACATTATTGGAATGTGGACAGACTTGTCATGTATTACGTTATTTTCATATTGAATTTAGTAGACATTTATTCAAAAAAGTTACACAAAATATTTATTTTCGTAGAATATCCTTCACATTATACTTAATTACATATTTCATATCTCCAGGAACTTAAAATACGGAAGCTACCATAGACATTCCCGCCAAAAATACACACAATGACTAATTACCGCTGATTACTACAAACAATAGTTAGTTCAAATATACAAATATTACGAAAGAATCTACGAAGTACCTTTCGTTATTCATCAGAGATGTTTATCATCAAATTGGCCGTCGAAACAATGAATGTGTAATGCGCGAGCGACCTGCATGGTCAGCCACCGTGCTGCATTATGCCTAATTTAAACGGGTCTAGTACTAAGTAATGGTTGCATCGAACGGCTTAGTTGTAAAGTTCAGTACTCAGCCGTAATAACATTTGCTTTTGCATTCATTTGCATTAGGGTTTCTAATGCAAATTCATTTATTATTTTAATTAAACAGATCCAGTCATCTTAGTCAAAATTAGGTGAATATCTTGGCAATCGAGATACCCAACTATAAACTCGTATAAACTTATATTTTGACATCCCAAAACTTGTTTCTGTCTCCCATTTATTTGTATTTAATTATAAGCAGTAGCTTCGTCCAAACTCAACACTATTGCTGTGTCACAATTTTCACATTCCGCTAGCTAAGGAAGAAAGAAACAAAGCCAAGCAACGCAGAGCGAAGATCCATAAGTACCACAGTACTGCAACACTGAAGAAGAATTATATTAAACTTTTAACGGTAAAGTTAAGACATATCTATTACATCACTCATTAACTGATTAACTCTTAAGAGTCTACGGCTCTAGTTTCTTATTTTTTTGAGAAAATAGCGACCATATGGTGGGTCAAAACCTCCTTTTTTTTAAAGTTGAGTAACAATATCGCATATCCTCTACCTACACATCTAAGTGTTTATAATCCAAAAAAAAAGCAAACGGATAAATCATAACCCAAGTTGATAGCGGTCGTAGTCCTATAATTTACGTTTCTAAAACCAGCGATTCGGAGATGATTTATAAGAAAAGATTACTTATATGATTTAGACTCCAACTGAGATATTTCTGTTAGTGTATGAGTTCCTCTTATAGCTAAGTTAGCAGATCTAATATTCTCTTTACGTGTTGGATGCCATTTCGAGTTGTTTATGAACGAGTGCGGCAAGTACTAATGCTAGTGGGTAAGCTCGTGTAAACACAGCACGAACGGTCTACGGATTAATGTCCTGTAACGTTGGTGAAATACTAAGTGGTCTAATTTTAGTCTTATTGTGTAGTTTCAAGGGTCGTGTTCGAATATAAACCATGTAGGAGAATATACATTGCAAATGTTGAGAAACTAGCAATGTATGTAACTTTTGCTTTGTGAGGTCTGTGGTTACCAGTGGTGTAAGTTTGACTAAGATTTACTGCGTTCCCGGTTTCATCGAGAGTTCGTATGTAAATATTAGTAGCGGTATCAGGCGAAACGTTTCGGAAACTTAGATTTCCATATGAAAATATCGAAGCAGTAGTAATGCAAATGGTTGTTAAACTAACACTATGGCATAATATAGGAAAATTGGGGCTCGGATTGCGACTTAGAACGTCTAACTAACCAAATTCGTATGGTTAACCAATTAGTTTCATAAATCAAACTATTGCAGCATTTACAGCCATAACTTGCAGCAATATTATGAATCATATTGAAATGCTATTTTTACCCGACCCGATGAAAAGGGGAGGGTTATGTTTTTCCATTGTATGTATTCTTTAGCAGTCTCTGTAGTCTAAACCGCTTGACAGATTTCAGCATATGAAGTGTCATTAGATTCGTCTCAGCTCTGGGGGCCTACAGCGTAAGCTGAAGCCGATTCCCATTGGGTTTTTTGATCGCAAAAATGGAACTTCTGTTTACATTTGTGATATGCATCTTCTGTTTAATCGATAGAGCACCTCCGTCCCTACCAGCTATGGTTATTACTGTTAGCACAAAGTTAAGGTGAAGTTAGATTTTTGCATTCAAAAAATCCGATCGTAATCGGCTTCAGCTTAGGCGGTAGGGCCTATGATCTGAGAGTGATATAGGTATTATTTAAATATTGCATACGCGAAAAATGGAGGATAAACAAAAAACATTTTATTATTTTGCCGCCAGGTTTTTTATTTTCGGTTAATAACTGCTTGTATTTTAATGATATTAAGCCAGTGAATATAAAAGAATTTTCCTGGGGAATGCTGCGTTGGCAATAGGGGAAGCAGAGCGAACGTATTTCTATTACTTCTTCTATTATTTACTCTTCTGATTAAATTCGTTGTGAGTCCCAAGGCAGCTGTAGTCTTACCCCCGGGACTGCAATGGACTTCATTGTTCACTGCCTTACAGGAGACACAGTGGTGGGAATGTGTGGTGAGCTCCCGTCCAATTACTATTCATTCTGTATTTTATGCATAACTACGAAACTATCTGGTATTTAATTATGATGGTCTAATTTAATATTTATTTATAAAACTAATCTAAAAACCTATATATTTTATCTATAAACAAAAGAAAAAGTAACGCAATAAAAAATAAACAGAAATTTACTTACAAATAAAAAATATCCCCAAGATCTTTGCTTTTCGGCAGTCTCCCCAGAAGACATTGACAGTGTTATCATTACCTCGCTGGACAGCGACACTAATTCTCTCAGCGGGGTGATGACCAGCCTTCTGATGACAGGACATGTCGACCAATTTTTGAGAAATGTAACTACGAAACTATACATAAAATCTGTACGCTATGATACATATCTGTATTCTGTACGTCTGTCCGTTTATTATATTTTCTACGAGAACATCTGGTAGGTAGGTACTACTGAAGTAAGATAAATAACCAAAGGCACAAACTGACTAAGACCAATGTGATTACTAGGTATCTACTACTACCTACTTTCCTATCGAATTAAAATATTCAAAATCCGAATTGCTGGATTTCAAAATTAGAACGTCGGTTCAGTCGTCTCCAGTTTAACCGTTCCGTTAGTTCCCTAGGGTTACATTCAGTGTAACATTCTAGACTAGAGGAAGCGTCTGAGATGTAAATATGAACACCGAATGCATAAATACGCAGGGGGTTAAATTTTATTTACACGTTACTTAGTCTATACTGCATACACAACTAGGTAATATACTTACATAAACAGATAGGTCATAGGCGAACATCGCGGCACTAAAAAGTAGCGACAAAGCGCTTACTCAAACTATATTTCTCGTACTGTAGCAGTACAATTAGTGCACTGTTTAAACATACAGCAAGGCGTTTTATCTACAACTTTTCAATTGTTTTTTATTAGCGCTAACGTCTTGCTGCGATGGTAAACGATTCGTAACTGTGTGAATGTCGGGCAATTACCTTGCATTCTTATTTCAATGCTCAATGCAATAAATATATTGAGCATAGACAGTTATAAAGATGTTTTATACATTATAGGTACAGATTATCAAATATACGAGTATATGAACCCTGTTGGGTATTATGATTTTTGAGGCACGGTAAGTGGACGTGTTTCTCTGTTTTTTAATATTTTTTCTTGCCACAATAGAGACAAAAAAACCGGCCGTGTGGTTTCCGGCAGACTAGAATAGAATCACTCCGTCTCTTCCCGTGGATGTCGTACAAGGCGACTAAGGGAAATACATTATAAAACATCGATCAGGCCTCCCCATCCCGTCTGGCCAGCGTGAGGAGTGTAGGCCAAATCCTCCTGTCTGGGACGGACGAGAGAGGGTCGTGCTCCTGTAGTCAAGACTAAAATGACCTGATGATGATGATCTATAAGTAAAAATATCTCAGCACATAAAGTCTTTCAAAGTTCCTTTACCACATGTTTAGAAATATTATCTAATAAACATAGTTTCGTGAAACTTCCAGAACTCGGTTATCGAAAAAACGTCAGAAGTTAAGTAACGTGCAGCGGGCGGCGGGAAATTACATTCCAGATTCTCTATGAAGAAAACACGAGCTATTGGGTTACCATCCGTGAGGGTTTCCACGGATTTTTCCTAGTTTGGAGAGCGTCCGGGCGGGGTTTCATTTTGTAGTCTGGGTTAAAAGTTTTAAATCACTACTGCCCGCTCTGTACTGCGAAGAACCATCTTGTCACAGAATAATAGTACTAGTACCATTGAGATATAAGTACTACGTACTAGATAAGTTATCTAAAGTAAAAGTTTATTTTTTTTAAAGCTAATTCCGCTGAAGCGGTATAACAATAAATATGTCGTTCAACCAAACAATTAAAACACAAAGCGCTAAAGCGCATCTAAGGTACACTCACAATGTGCCGTATAAAAAAGTATAAAGCACGTAGTACTTATATCTCAATGACTAGAACTAAAAACACTGATGACATGTCCTGGTTTTACGAATCAAAATCCGAAGTTTTCAAGCATCTTATTCTGGTTGGCAAAATAATAACATGAACCTCAAAAATACTTAATGGAGCAAAGATTTATATCGTCTTAGGTCGCCAATTTAGTAAAATAGTCACCCAGTTTTTAGGGTTCCGTACCTCAAAAGGAAATACGGAACCCTTATAAGATCACTTTGTTGTCCTTCTGTCAGTCTATCTGTCAAGACCCTCTATTTCGAGAATGCGTGGAGGTATCAAGCTGAAATTCGAACTGTATACTTAGATCTATGGTCCCATGAAGTCGTAATAAAATCAAACTGCTAAGTTTACGTAAATAAAAATGTATTCAGCAAAAAACGCATATTTTGCATTTTCGCACACATTCTCAAGGGAATCAAAACTCATAGGGTACTTCCCGTTGACCTAGAACTATGAAATTTGGCATGTAACATTGTTATAGACTACAAGTACAGGAATAAATCTCAAAACTATACATTTGTAATTAAATCTTAAAAAATAGGGGGTCTACATTTTTTATATTTTGAAGCTACTAGTTCCAATGGGGTTGCGTTCCATTTGAAAGAGCTTGATGTGCACATTCCAAAATATATTTTATTTATTTTTTTCCGACGCATTATTTCTTATTTATAATGAAAAATATAAAATTTATAAAGATCCTACGTACGGAACCCTCGGTGGGCGAGTTCGACTCGCACTTGTCCGGTTTTTTTTTTAATTTTAAGTGTTCGGTTTATTACTATCCAAAAACACGTAGAGACAATGTAGTATTTTTACATCAATCAGTGGAGGTGTGACGTGGGGGCCCACCACACATTCGCACCACTGTGTCTCCTGTGTAGCCAGGATTAACAGCGGCGACCGCCAAACTAGGCAATGAACAGTGAAGTCCATTACAGTCCCGGGGGTAAAACTACGGCTGCCTTGGAACACACAACGAATTTAATCAGAAAAAAATTAGTGGGAGTAAGTATCTCTAGACATATCAAATTTGGATGTTTTTTATGTATTAAATGTAAGTTTGGAAATACAAAAAAATATATTTAAGTATAATATCAGTTATCTAGTATATACCATAATACAAGCTTTGCTTAGTTTGGGACTAGATGACCGTAATTTGCCGAGGAATATTTATTTATTAAAGGGCGTGAGATTGACTCGAGAGACTGACAGAGAACGGCAATAGTGTATTTAGGTAAAATTTCGTGAGTTACCGGATGTAAGGATGGATGACTTTATAAATAAAAGGCAACGGACCACTAGACCGCAACACCCTACTTAAACATAAAATCACAGAAGTGAACTAGCCGCGACAAAAATATACAAAGTTAACATTATCGTAGGAAATCATTTAGCGAACAGAAAATGATAGTTATATTGTAAATACGGGACTTGCCGCGACGTTGACGTCTTCAGTCAACCAATCCAGTCGGATGCACTTCAGCCCAAGGGCGGATCCACGGGGAGGGTCAGGGGGGTCATGACCCGCATGACCCCTGGCCTGGGTCCACGACATATATGGACCACTAATTAAAATTGTTAAACTTAATATTTTTATATATTAGGTTGGGGAAAAAGTCTTTTCGTATTTTATATGAAAATTCAAAACATTTTTTAAAAAAGTTTATTTACATTTAACTAAAGTATGTAGGTGCCATTTTGTTCGATAACTTTTTGCCATCTTGTAGGTAGAGACATGATCCCATTACTATAGAAATTTTGGGACTTCTGTTCAAAAAACCACGACAAGTGGTTTTGGCAGTCTTCTCGTGATGTTAACCTGACATTGCCTAAAGAATTCTGAAGAGACCGAAACAGGTGGAAATCAGAAGGTGCAAGGTCAGGACTATACGGCGGATGCATTAACACCTCCCAGTCAAACTCTCTTAATTTTTGCTGAGTGGCTAAAGATGTGTGAGGTCTAGCGTTATCATGATGAAAAATCACACCCCTTCTGTTAATTAATTCCGGCCGCTTTCTCTAAACTTTTTGCTTTAATCTCATCAGTTGTTCACAGTAGAGTTCAGAATCGATAGTCCTGCCTGGCGGTAACAGCTCATAATGAATAATGCCCTTCCAATCCCACCATACACACAGCATCACCTTGTTGCGGGTTAACCCGGGTTTTGCCGGAGTCTGTGAAGCCTGACCGGCCTTTGACCACGACCTTTTTCGCACGTTCTTGTCGTACGTGATCCACTTTTCATCATACCAGTTATAAGCTTCTTCAAAAACGGTTCGCTTTCATTACGTCGTAGAAAAGAATCGCAAATGAGTACACGGTTCATTAAGTTTCTTTCAGTGAGATCGTGAGGCACCCAAATATCGAGCTTTTTAGTGTACCCAGCTTTTTTCAAATGCGCCAAAACTGTTTTGTGGTCAATTCCTAATTCTTCAGCTACGTCGTAACTACTGATATGCCGATCTTGCTCCACTTTTTCAAAAATGGCATCCATTTTATACGTAACAGGGCGACCAGAGCGACGTGCATCTTTCACATCAAAATTTCCTGATTGAAAACGCTTAAACAAAATTTGTGCTACTCTCACAGACACTGCACTAGGTCCATAAACGTCACAAATTTTTTTCGCAGCTTGCGTTGCATTTTTACCTTTTTTGTAGTAAAATTTTAAAATGTATCGAATTTCTTTATTAGATTCACTCATCTTGACAGTGAAAAAAACAAATGAAAATCACACATTTACCTAATTTGAATTTGGAATTATCTTTTTTAAAATTTAAACTTTTTAAAGATATCAAAACCTGCCAGATACAAATGGTATAACCAAAGAGATTTTAATACAAGTTCATACATACTATAATGCGAAAAGACTTTTACCCCTACCTATTATTTTTTCACAATATAGATTAAGTACAGTACTTATTTACATTAATAAAGTACCTACTTTTTACCTGTATCTATTATTATCAAAATTAAATTATAACTTGAAGTCACTTGACCACAACTAAGTGGACCTTCCCCCTCCCCCTGGCGCCAAAGCTGGATCCACCCTTACATCAGACCCATCGTACCCCTCGCTGTAACTCTGGTGGCACGGTGGGTCTTTAAATATTAAACCATACCACTGAATAAATCACAATACGGTGCAACCAATTTGAGTCAATGCTTATTGCAACTCAATCAATCACACATTCCTAGTTGAGATTGAATTAAAAATCTTTTTGTTTTGTTTTTCCTACTTTTGACAAGTTTCAAAACGATGACACTTTATTTCTGCGAGAAGAACGAACTTTTGTGTCTTTTATATCGCGGGTGCAACAAGAATGGTTTCTTGTAGTCAACACTGCTTAAAAATTAGTATCTAATATTTACATGTTTTTGCATAAATCAACAAGGGCTTTGGCTACACGATTTATCAGTAAAACGAAAATGTTGCAAAAATGTTTTTTTTACAAAAAGCTATTTTGCGCCAGTGTTATCTATCAGGTGTAGATTTTCAGTTTCTAGCAAACTTTGTAATAATAAGTTTTCAAAGCGCGTCAAAAATTTTTCTATGAAGTTAGGCCCATAAAAATGTTTGATAACAAAATTTTTACTTCTTGTAATTACACAAAAAAGTAGTAAATAATGTGATTTAAAAATTAATGTCAAGAATCGTTTATAATGTAATCGCCGAATAACCGAAAATAATGGATTTAACGGAAGTTTATCTAGAGCGAAATAAAAATTTTAATGGAAAGATCTTAGAACGCCTCCTAATTTAATCTAAGAATATGCCAATATAAGTTACAAAAATCATGAAAAACCTTCCAAAAGTAAATATATTATTTGTTACTATCTACACACATATATAAAAATGAATACCTCTATTACGCTTGGTCACGGCATGACAGGTAAACGGCTGGACCGATTTCGCTATTTCTTTTTATGTTAAATTAAAAAAAAAATAAGAAAATTGTGCGGAAACTTAGAAAAAATAAGAAAACTGAACGACCATAATAACTTTTCACCACATTATTCATCATATAAGTTCTGTTAAACGACATAAAGTTACTAATGTAACTTTTTGTCGTTTGACAGAACTGTCAATATTCATTCTTAAGAAAACAGGATAACGTCTGTGGGGTCAGCTAGTAAAAAAATAAAATAAAATCAAAACTAAGCAAAGCTTATACTATGGGTAATTCATAAAAATACTGAAATACTTTTTGTGTATATGTTATGGTCAATGTAATAAATTAGTTATTATTCGTACTGACCGGTACTTGGTTAATGTAATAAATCATGTTTTGATTAGATTTGAGTTGATTTTTGGTTAGAATAGGGTTTTCTTGTGTCCTGGCATCGGAAATAGGAGTTCCGCGAAACGGAGCTCCGTCAACTTAGATGATGAATAATGTGGTACCAAGTAAGATTAATTATTAATAATTTACAATTTATTACATTTGCCGGCCATTATAAATAATGATCATTCACTGTAACATATACATTCATAGAAAACACCCAGACTATGACACACAGACACGTTCGTTCATACAATAGGCGAGACGACAATGATAAAAAATTATAAAATATACTTATCAGTGTCATAAAATATACAAAACTAGAACGATCTGCGATGTTGAAATTTTAATAACTTATGTCCGACTTGTTCTATGATCGATCAAAGTGTAGTGGGAAAGTCCAATTTAAAAGAATGAAATTATAAAAAAAAAATATTAACTTTGGAAAAACAATCAAAAATACTATAACTTTTGTTATGGCACTAGCTACATAAACGCAGTATTTCACATAGCTATCGTACAAATTTTTGTTTTAACGTATACAAAATACATAAGTGTGACGTCATAATTCAGTAGCCTTATAAATGGAGCGTTTTCGGGAAAGTCCAAAATTGTGATTTACAAGTTATCATATCTAGAGAAGTTTTTATGCTATCGAAGTAATTCTTTCACCTATAGTTATATTATTGTGACGACCTTACATAACAAATCGAAAGAAAAAATTGTCGTCTAGCCTATTGTTTGACGCAACCCTTGGACCTTGGTGACATAGTAGCTATTGCTACCTAAATATACATAGAATGCCCACAGATCATATAAAAAATTCTACGATCGAAGAGCCACTCGACGTTCGGGTTCATCAAAAGGCTAGTAAAATTATTGCAGTTAGAATTCCTGTATCCAAATCTGGATTAATGAAAAATTCGCAGACTATAACTGTTTCATGATATGTCTAGATACTGCATTTAGATCCCGTGTTTTTTTAGCCTAAATCAGGATTTTTCAAACTTTATCATGGCGGGACTCCCTTAGTATGTAAAAATATTTTGCGACCCCTAAAGGCATCCTCCGAGGTTCCTAACCTTATCCGTACAGTTTTATTTATTTTGATAGTGCTAGTATTTTTTTAATTAACCGATACTGATCGGTTAATTAAAAAAAATAAAAATAAAAACAAATAAATAATTACGAGTACTAATGATCCAAAGATTTCACCAACTAAAGTCCAGGCTAATCTTATGTTGACATTGTAATTTAACAAAATATATTTTTTTATTTTACTAATTATTTCTTACATGTAGTTTAATACGAATACAAATTCGGGAGGCCAATTCCTTTAATTTTTTTCGATCGCAGCAACTCCTACCTTCATAGTGACCCACTCACTCGCAGGAACACAACATATCTACAAGTTGTTCTTTAGTATATTTAGTTTAGATTTTTGTTGTTTTTGTCATTTTGAAACAATTAAATTATTGTTTCAAAATTACAAAAAAAAAATCGATTGTCTGTAAAGTCGGTTTACTGACGATAGTTGAACGTGACAACGTCATAAGAAAATACTGATGGAATGTTTGCATTTTTCAAAAGAAAATTTTAGAGCGAGGTAACGCCGCATGAGTCATGTTTTTTCGTGCGTGCAGCCGGCGCCATCGAATTATAATACGTTGTCACGTCAAAAAAATATATTTTGAAGTCTAAGTGGTTCATCATTATCACTAAGCCATAGCCAACATCACCTGCATGTGGCGCATCCTGCTAGCTGACACGAGGCTCTCGCAATAGAGGTAGACAGCGTATTTTAATCTCTCCGACTGCAAAAATCTTCACCTTACAGTATACCGCAACCAAATAACAGCTTCCTTATGGGTTGTTGTGGTCCTGCAAATGAGTGGACTAGGAAGGAAGGAGTTACGGTATATAAAGCGGGAGTGGCGGCCCGGAAGCTTGTTTGTCACCCGATGTGCTATAAAAAATATCCTGTATGTACTCCATGCATTATTCAACTTGCATAAACTTCTAATACATAATGTTTAATCTTATAAACTACATCGTCAAATATGTAGGTAGATAGTTAATATTTAGCCCTTAAAATTAAAAACAAAATCTATATTAATAAAAATGAATGTTGCTAAGCGCAAAACTCGAGAATGGCTCAACCAACCATGCTATTTTTTGTTCTAATATTTTCGTTAAAGTATTAGCATTTCTTAGGGAGAGAAAACACATAAAAATTGCGAGAAAAATAAAACAAAACTTCCTACCCTTGCGATGCCGCGGTGGGTAACTAGTGTTAAATAAATACCTACTCGTATACCTACATACTATTGTAAGTATAATCAAAAATAACACCTAATAAATTATTACCTTTAAATATGTTTATGATAAAATATATTATTACAGTTATATGATAATTATATTTTACTTACCGATTGTACCCGTCAAAAACAATAAGATAAAGTAAAACTTTGCAAAACAGTTCCAAATCATCTTCATTTCCATTTTTTCCGCTGTAATTCACCAAACATCACACGCCTAACTACGGTACCTATGTAAACATTGTATTTACATAATTATCGCCATTACTATATTAACGTAAAAAGTTATTTCAATTTTCATAAAACAGTCACAACAAACCTTACACACTCTAGTTTCCAGAGCAAAGAAAATTTTAAAAATAATAAAATTGTTTTATTCCAATAATTTGTTTACAACAAGAACACTTCGCGAGTTGAATTACGAACGCGAGTTTGTCGCGCAGCGGAACGTTCGTAGCGCGCGGAACCAACCTTCCAAATGCGGTATTAAGGCACATACACACTGCTGGTGATCGACCCCACCGGAACCACAGTGGATGGTCGCTCGACTACCGAGTCCATGTGCAGCGCACCGAAACGCACCTTAGGCTCGTCCCTTTTGCGGTAACATTGGACTTTATGCTTATGGATTAAAGTTTAAAATAATGTGAGAAAAAAAGTTTAGTGATTAACATTACTTTTGTAGAACGTACGCGCATGAAAAGCACGTCCCCTATTGTTACGGCGTATGATAGGAAAAACAATGCAAGTAAAAAATTGTAAGGACATCGATAAGTACGTAGCAGATTACGCACAGTTAAGGAATGTGAATTATGTGTCCATTTTTTACAATCTGTTTGCATAATTTTGTATGACATCATTCTAAAAAAAATAGTTTGTTTTGCTAAACCCTTAGTATTTTTCGGTAGTATATTTTATTATCTTTAATATTTTTAGTCCGTTGCAAGCCAGAAATGTATCAAATATTATCGCAAATCAAAATTAGATGAATATGACGAGCTCGATGGTCGAATGGTTAACAATGGCTATTTTGACTCCGAGGTCGCAGGTTCGATTCCCGCACAAGATAAACATTTGTGTGCATGAACATGTCTGTTTGTCTTGGTCTGGGTGTTTTCTATGTATTATAAGTATGTATTTAGAAAAAAAATGTATCTAAGTACATTTATCACTTGTCTAGTACCCATAACACAAGCTTTGTGCTTAATTTGGGACTAGATGTCGCTGTGTTAATTGTCCAGAAATATTTATTATTTGTAATAAAAAGTACATAGGGCAAACAGGTAGATCATTTGAAACTAGGATAAAGGAGCACTGTAGATGTTGGAGGTTAAAGAGAACAGATTCCAATTTTGCGGAACACCTGTGGACGGAACAACATAGTTTTGATAAATCACACAATATTAGGGCCCTGTATGTATGTAACAAGGGAAAACGAATGAATGCTTTGGAGGCTTTAGAAATCAATAGACTTTTACACTATGACCAAAGCAGGGTTTTGAATTTACGACTGGATATATATAGATCCCCCTTATTAAATTATTTCGTATGACTTTATTCTCACATAATGCTGGTATATTATTTACATGCATGGAATGACTTACATATTTTTTAATTTATAATTTGACTTATTCTAACACTTGACATAACTATTAATACTGGACATATTATTAATTTCTTTTTATGACATTAACAAAATAATTTATTAAAATTCAACTGACATAATCTTTAATTATCATATTTTTTTCCGTGATTTATCTTAACATATTTATATTAAAATTCAACTGAAATAATCTTTAATTATCATATATTTTTTTCGTAATTTATCTTAACATATTTAAAATTTTAATATACTGAATCAATTATATTTTTATTATAACGATGATTTTTTTACATTGGTTGGTTACATTATCTAATTATACACGCGTAACATAACAGACTTAAATTTACCCCGATTTAGTGGTAAATCTTCATAAAGTGACAACACAGGTGGGTAAATTATTTCGGAATACCCTTTTATTTTTATTTTTGATAATTTTTGTCATTGATTGCACGGTTTAAAAATGTTTTGTAGAAACACAAACACCATCTGTTTACCTTGATAATGCGGCGAAACCGGTCGGTAATATTAAATATAATAACGTGGAATAGTACAAGTGCTATATTATAACATTATATTTCTTATTTATTACTTATTTATTTATAAACTATCCAGCGAGGTAATGCAGCCAGTCTTCTGGAGACTATCATCTTGGATTTTTTTTTATTTGTAGGTAGATTTCAGTTATTTTTTTTAATCGCGTAAATTTTTCTTTTCTTTATACCTAGATAAAATATATTATTTAGATTAGTTTTAGTTTAATTTAGTTTTCTGCAATTAGATTATTTTTTCTCGATTAAAAATAATAAATATTTGTATGAACATTTTATTGTAGATACAACTGATACAACTTAAAATCTAAATTAAAACTAATTACATTAAAATAAAAGCATTTATTATTTATTTAATTAATAAACCGCTGCCTGTAGACACAGTTCTATTATCTTATATTTTATAATATTTTATTTATTTTTTATATTTTATTATACATAAGTACTATCAAACAAGCATAAAGCCTAATGTGAAGCGGTTACAGTAGCCCATGTTATATTATGTTATGATGCCTACAGGGACAGACATTGGAGCCAAGATGGTAGCGAACTGTGCAGTTCCAGTGAAGTTTTCTTACACGGACTCTCAGTGAAATAAATTACCCGCCAAGGTTTACCCTAGAGGGTACAGCATGGGATTTTTCAAGAAAGTCGTGTCGAGGTTTTTACACGGTCGGCAATGTGACTTCTTACCATCCGGCGGTCGTATGCTTGTTTCCACCTTAGTTGTTTAAAAAATAATTTAAAATAAAGTTAATTTAAAAAAAAATTGAAACTGACTTCAGTTGGCGAGCGCAGCTTATTGGTGGAATACCCCGGCAGACGCTGCTGCCCGTCTTCCGGGAGAAAAGTTATCGCGTGACACAAGATTCCTTAGTCGCCTTGTACGACATCCAGCGCTGAGCAATGGAGTGGCACAATTTTATTCTGCCGGCTACCATATGGCAAATTTAAAGGTTTCCCTCGAATTTTCTGGGAACCCATCATCAGACCCTGACTTGGTGAATATGGAACCACCTCGCAATTACCCTTTCAAATAAAAAAAATGAATTTGATCATACGCGCTTATAAAATTTAAGGGTTTCCCTTGATTTCCCTGGCATCCCATCATCAGATCCTGACTTGGTGAATATGGGACCACCTTGCAATCATATAATGCCCTATCAAATAAAAAATTGGTTGCCTGTAAAGTCGGTATACGGGCGAAAGTTTTACGTGACAACGACTTTGAGTGGTAAAATGTTTTCGAGTGGAAGGGACGCATGCCTTTCACTTTTTATGTCTGTCTCTCTCGCTCTTAGAAGGGACGCGTGCCTTTCACTCGCTCTCATTGTAAGCGCATAACGTGAGCCAGTTTCTTGAAGTGTCACCCGGCTAACCAATTTATAAGACGTTGTCACGTCAAAAAAAGAATTATGAAAATCGGTTCACAATTCGCAAAGATATCGAATAACATACATATAAAAAAAATATTCAGTCGAATTGATGAGAACCTCCTCCTTTCTTGAAGTCGGTTAAAAAGTAGCTGTTAGATGCGGAAAGTGGAGAATTGTATATGGTGGAAAGCATTGGGAAAGGCTTATCCAGCAGTGGGTAGATACAGACTGATGATGATTACGACATAATATATAATAAATATATACGGTTAAAAACATGAACTTATTTCGTTCGGTACTTTATTAAAAAGAAAGTGCATTAATGGATATTGTATGCAATATCGTTTTTAGTGTTCCGTACCCAGAGGGTAAAACGGACACTATTACTGAGAGTCCGCTGTCCTTCCGTCCGTCCGTCTGTCACCAGGCTGTATCTCATGAACCGTGATAGTTAGACAGTTGAAATTTTTACAGATGATGTATTTCTGTTGCCGTTATAACAATAAATACAAAAAAAAAAACAGAATAAAACAAATATTTAAGGGGGCTCCCATTTTTTTTTTTTTTATACTACGTCGGTTGGCAGACAAGCATACGCCCCGCTTGATGTGAAGCGGTTACCGTAGCAATATTAACGCTCGCAACATAAAATATCGCTCGCGCGCCGTCACCCCCGCTGCCATCGCAGCATCTCCTCACTCATTCTGGTGACCTCACTCACTCGCAGGAACACAACAGCCCTCAAGGGAGCCGTTATTTGGCTGCGGTATTCTGTGAGGTGGAGGTACATTCCCCAGTCGGGTAGCTTACAATTACGCTCCCTACCTCTCTTCGCCAGAGCTTCGTTTGTCAGTCAGCAGGGTGCACTGCGTGCAGGTGAAGTTGGCTTTGGTTCAAAGATGTTGATGAACCACTTACACCCCAAACATCCCATACAACAAATGTGATTTTTTTTGCTCGTTTTTGCTCGTTATTGATAACGGCAACAGGTAGACGATTGAAATAGTCGCAGAATATTTAGTTATGTACCTATTTACTTTATTATTTAAATAAATAATTAAAATAAAATAAAACAAGTATTTAAGGGGGGCTCCCATACAACAAACATGTTTTTTTTTTGCCGTTTTTATATATAGGTGATACAGAACCCATCGTGCGCGAGTCCGACTCGCATTTGGCCGGTTTTTGTTCACTATAGGTACAATACAGTCTGTGCTATAGGTATGTGGTGCAGTAGGCAATATTGGAATAAATGCAAAGTTGGAAAGAATTATACGACTCTACCTACAGCGCATTCCCAATTTATTTAATCTTTATTGGACACCATCCAATATACGATTACATATGAAAGCCGAATTTAATGCAAGAGCGTTTTATTATCTCGTAATTCATTTTTGGTACTTATCGACAATTTTGTTGGACTACGTTCTCTACCAGACAATAAATTTATTATATAAATTTATTTATTATGTAATTGTATGCAAAGATAACGAAAATAAATATAAAATATAAATAAATATAAAAATAAATATTTCTGGACAATTTTACACAGCGCCATCTAGTCCCAAATTAAGCACAAAGCTTGTGTTATGGGTACTAGACAACTGATAAATGTACTTAAATACATTTTTTTTTGTAAATACATACTTATAATACATAGAAAATACCCAGACCAAGACAAACAGACATGTTCATGCACACAAATGTTTGTCTTGTGCGGGAATCGAACCCACGACCTCGGAGTCAAAGTGGCAGAGCTCGAAAAAATATGTATATTATTATTATTTCTCTTAAATTCACGGGCTGAACCAGGCCTGAATATGGATTCAACGGGTAGAGGCCCCTTAGAGCAGTTTAATATAATGTTGTATTATTCTATTGCAATGGCTGACTCAAGGTAATTATGGACATGAACTTATCTGTTTGTCTTTGTCTGTGTATTTTCGATGTATGTACAAATAGTAGTTTATGAAACTGTTGCATAATAAGGGTTCTTAAAATTCGAGTGCGAGTTTATTACATGAGCCGAAGGCGAATGTCATAATATATTCACACGAGTATTATAACCTAATTATATGCAGTTCATACACTACTTACTTTATCTAATATCGCGAAATAGATGACAGTAATATCATAGTATAAGTAATAGTTAAAATCATGAAGTTAATATAACAACTTTGTCTCTTACTTATAAAAATCCATTTGCAGATCGAGCATGCGTAGTGTGCGACGCGCCGCGCGGCGCTGCGTTCACAGATTACTTATGCAGATTTTTTTTGCAAAGTTGCAATGAATTGGCATTGCAACAAATACAAAAAAAAATACAAATACAATAGTTATTTGTTATACAGGAGTGCAAAGTTGCTTTTTAACAACTTTATCTAAAATTGAATCACGAGCGCAGCGAGTGATTCAAAAATTATAATCCTGAGCGTTAGCGAGGGAATCAAAAGAGCACGAGGAGAAAAATATTTGCACTCGAGTGCAACACGTAACTTTTCATCCCACTTCAGCGAAGAACAAATTAAAAAAAGTTGTATGATAAATTCGGCACCATGGAGGTAGAAGTAATTAAGTAGGTTTAATGATGCTTTGATTTCACAAACTTAGTGCACACGATGTTCTAAATTCAAATTTACTTTATCCTCGAAAAAATATATTCTCTAAAAACGACTTTTGCACTCAGATATCGAAGAGCAAAATACTCTTTCCGGGATGGGGGGATGAAATAGTTATTTGTTATGCAAGGCTGCAAAGTTAATTTTTGGCGCGAGTACCTTGTATTGAAACCTGAGCAAGCGAAGGATTTTAGGATTGAGCCACGAGCGAAGCGAGTGGTTCAAATATAGAATCCTGAGCGTAGCGAGGGTTTCAAAGGTATGTAGCGTGCCCATATGGAACGCTACAGAGTTATCCTTTTTATCTGTTTGGGTGAACTGTGTATTGCAAAATAAACTCGTAAATCCTTGTATCCGGACCCCTAATATATTTCTTTAATAAAAAGGACGGTATGCAATGCATAAAAATACATTTTTCTAAAATATAATATATTGCTCCTAGTGTGGTGTCATATTATTAAAACGTTATTTTTCAAAATTAAAATGTCGCCGAAATTAATAAATACATAATTTATTTATAATTCTAAAATTAAAACTGAGAAAATGTTAAACGTTGAAGAAAGAGATTTTCGTGGCTTGCATCTGGCAACCTTTTTCCTCATTCTTTCTTTTCCGTTCGAGCAATAGTCGATTTTTAATCAATTTTATAAGAAAATATTCAAAAATTGGGTGTTTGTGGTCGAAATGGCCCGATGTTATAAATAATTTATTATATATAGCGCCTTTGGCGTTTGAGGTAAGCGTTTTTCGTGTTGGTCGATGTGACAATTCACGGCCACGACCCACGCGTGTATACTAAAATGAAAATTTGTTCTTTTCAGAATGCACATTTGAGTGCATAACATGTGTATGGCATTTGATTTTTAAAGAAGAGCGCGTGTTTGAACGCGGTAAGTTAATTTTTCTTAATTTTATGGAAGCGTCATCCGCGGGTTCAAAGTCCGAATCTCATGGAGGTCATTTTGTTTTCAGCCCTTCAACTTCACCTTGCCTTCACCTTACCTCCACTCTTTTACTACTCTTCAATCTGCTTCTTTGCTACAACCTTTTTGCCACAACTTCTTGCCTTGATCAAATTCTTCACTTCTTTGACATAACGAAGCATCCAAAGTGTTGCATTGATGATGTGACTCTGAATTGGTTGATGCGTGTTGCGTAAATGTAATTCTATTGTAGTTAGGGGCTATGTTCTCTGTAACTGTTTCAAAAACAAATCTTAGCCCATAAGCGTACCGCTGTATCTCATTATATATAATATAATTGTGTAACAATTTGTTTTCTTATTGCAATATACAGATCAATCAAATTCTGATGTATTATTGAACTATATGCTCTGCTTTGATATATATTTTTCACGGCCAGTTGCCCACAGATTTCGTATGGCATTTAACCCGACTTGAGATTAATAGTTCAATGATCTCCGCTGTGTTATGGAGGGTACAACCAACGCAACGACTGTCAACCTAGGCGCCCGAAAATTGTGAGTATAATACTCTTTACTTTTATTATCTTTTAACAGCTTTATATAAATTTGGGTTGACGGCAGCCTGATCATCTTGGCCACTGACTATAATCTCTTGTTTAAATGAAACCCCATTGATTGTTCATATACTTTAATTTTCATTAACCTTTATTTAAACGCCACAATGGCGCAGTCCGGCGTGTGTTTTTAAACCGTGACAGGTACGAGACGCTAAATAACTTTGCTGCCGAGCGCAACACACAACTTTTCACCTCACTAAAGCGAGGAAAATGTTAGGTGCAAGAAAAACAGTTTTAATAAATATTAAATTACTTGAACAAATCGTACGCTTTTATGTATTTTTCGCGCGATTTTTCCGGAAGAAAACTCAACTCGGCATTATGTACCGCTTGCACTAATTCTGCAGGTGTTAAATTTATATCTTCGTCGCTGCTAGCTTCGCTCATATTTTATGATTTCTTTCGATTTTATCAAAAAACAAACCAAAATAATGGAAGTAAAGTGAATTCAATATAAAGAGAAGAAAATTTTAAAGTTTTTTTTTTTAATCAAATTTTCTTGCCGGCCAGTGCGATTCTTTAAATGAGGCTGGCGCATGACATGAAATAAGTATTTGCATTTCAATCATCAATGGACTGGCTGCAGAGAATATAAACTATTACGAAACCAATGAGGTTCTATATATATGTAATTTATTGTACGAAACCTTTATTGAATAAAAATATTCGAATTTTAAAAACACTTTCCACGCTAGCGGATAAAGTGCGATTTTCCACGCAGATTTCGAATGATAAACAGAGCTTTTACGAGCTAGTGAGGTGAAATAGTAGATTATTGCATCGAGCACTAAGTAATTTATTATTGCACCGAGTGCCTGATTTAGAGCCCGAGCGTCAGCGAGGGCTCTAATCTAACAGGCACGAGGGCAATATAAATTACTTAAGGCGAGGTGCATAATCTGCTTTTCTTTCAACTAATACCTATAGGAATAGTAGATAAAAGAAACTCATATCAAACAGTTAAAATAGAAGTTTCTATAACACTGTCGGCTTCATTTAGAATGTTTTCCGGAGTTAATGTGTCGCTAGATGATTCCATTTTAATTCGAAGCCGAAGCACTCAAAATCAGATAGTATCACACTTTTATCGTTTCCAAAAATATTGTCAAGCAAAATTAACAAAGTTCCCGCCAAATCACTTTTTTTTAAATTTCTTTCATTTTTAACTCAGAGTTAGCAGCAATCATTTTTTAAATTTGGAACAAGTAGGATAGAAACGAATAATACGTACGAAAAAAAAAGTATTGATATCGGCTGGCTGAATAGAGCTAATCCATTGAGATTGGCACCTTTTGGTGCGATTAAAAAAAACTGTGCAATAATGAAATTTCATACATTTTTATTGCTCTAGAGCATTAAAGACTCGTTTTGTACTGAGTTTTTAGTGTGATTGTGATGAAATTAAAGCATAGTTGGAAGAAAAATAATTTAATTGCAATAAATTGGGTAACATTTAAACAGATGTTATTGTAAAATAAATCACCAGCCTATTTTGCCACTAAAAATATTAGCATGCAAATTTAACAAATTTTAGTCTAATTAAAATACAAATAATAATGTACTTTATTCACACCTCTCGACATCCCGAGTCACTCACACCGGTGTTGCCGCCGGCCGATTTCCTGGCATTTCGGGGACCCATCTAGTGAGTGGCGAGCCACCGCCTGCCGCTAGTAACGATCGATAGTTGTGGTAGACTTCCGTCACCCTACTTTAAAATACCATCTCACTAGCGCATTCAGAAGTCATTTCCATAGTCCATTTAATTTTCCAACACATTATGCAATAGACTCGATGCTCGCCGAAAACTGCTCATGGGTATATTGTTCCATTGATATATACAGGAGCGGGTCACGGCGTGTGTTGTACACACGCATTAACATTCTCAAGGGGTCTCTACGCGTTGGATATATCCCCACGCACGCCTATCAAATTACCGGGCTTGACCCGTGATTAAAAAGAGATACACATCTAATAATAAATTAAAAGGGTTAAATGTATGGCAGCCAACTTCGACTCACCTTCACCAGAATCTGATAAAGCGCCATTTACAGAGTGCTTAGTGCGATTTTTTTGGTCACATTTGGACGTGTTAACGTTTACAAGCCGACCAAATTGAGAAAAAGTTTCATATTGTGAATTTACCAGATGCGTGTTACCAGGTGTTACATATCCAAATTTGTCGGGTTGCTCGTGTGCCTTATTTCGGCACTGCCCAGGTCTCAGATCTTGAATTCGACAAATTGACGACTAATTCTGGAGAAAATCATATCTTCGCTGTGTTTTGTAGTTTAATAGATCCCGAGTGGGCTGTGCCGAAATAAGCTTATTTCGGCACTGCTACAAAAAAAACCATATAACTCTTTAACGGGAGACCGACAAATTTTTTGCTTTGGGCGACAAATTTCGACAAATTAACGACTAATTTTTTGTCTAGTTAAAACCAAGATCTGAGACCTGGGCAGTGCCGAAATAAGGCACACGGGTTGCTCACCTCAAAATGTGAGCAAGTAAGCCACATAATTTTGATATATTAGGTTGGGGAAAAAGTCTTTTCGTATTTTATATGAAAATTCAAAACATTTTTTAATAAAGTTTATTTACATTTAACTAAAGTATGTAGGTGCCATCTTGTTCGATAACTTTTTGCCATCTTGTAGGTAGAGACATGATCCCATTACTATAGAAATTTTGGGACTTCTGTTCAAAAAACCACGACAAGTGGTTTTGGCAGTCTTCTCGTGATGTTAACCTGACATTGCCTAAAGAATTCTGAAGAGACCGAAACAGGTGGAAATCAGAAGGTGCAAGGTCAGGACTATACGGCGGATGCATTAACACCTCCCAGTCAAACTCTCTTAATTTTTGCTGAGTGGCTAAAGATGTGTGAGGTCTAGCGTTATCATGATGAAAAATCACACCCCTTCTGTTAATTAATTCCGGCCGCTTTTTCTCAACTTTTTGCTTTAATCTCATCAGTTGTTCACAGTAGAGTTCAGAATCGATAGTCCTGCCTGGCGGTAACAGCTCATAATGAATAATGCCCTTCCAATCCCACTATACACACAGCATCACCTTGTTGCGGGTTAACCCGGGTTTTGCCAGAGTCTGTGAAGCCTGACCGGCCTTTGACCACGACCTTTTTCGCACGTTCTTGTCGTACGTCATCCACTTTTCATCACCAGTTATAAGCTTCTTCAAAAACGGTTCGCTTTCATTACGTCGTAGTAAAGAATCGCAACTGAGTACACGGTTCATTAGGTTTCTTTCAGTGAGATCGTGAGGCACCCAAATATCGAGCTTTTTAGTGTACCCAGCTTTTTTCAAATGCGCCAAAACTGTTTTGTGGCCAATTCCTAATTCTTCAGCTACGTCGTAACTACTGATATGCCGATCTTGCTCCACTTTTTCAAAAATGGCATCCATTTTATCCGTAACAGGGCGACCAGAGCGACGTGCATCTTTCACATCAAAATTTCCTGATTGAAAACGCTTAAACCAAATTTGTGCTACTCTCACAGACACTGCACTAGGTCCATAAACGTCACAAATTTTTTTCGCAGCTTGCGTTGCATTTTTACCTTTTTTGTAGTAAAATTTTAAAATGAATCGAATTTCTTCATTAGATTCACTCATCTTGACAGTAAAAAAAACAAATGAAAATCACACATTTACCTAATTTGAATTTGGAATTATCTTTTTTAAAATTTAAACTTTTTAAAGATATCAAAACCTGCCAGATACAAATGGTATAACCAAAGAGATTTTATTACAAGTTCATACATACTATAATGCGAAAAGACTTTTTCCCCTACCTATTATAACGCTCACATGAAACATTGCTCGCACACCGCTACCTACCACCACGCCGAAAGGGTGCACCACGTGCAAGCGAGGTTGCCTTTGCTTCTAAAGCCTCTTTTTCTCTTACGCCCTGATTCGGTAATATCAATTCTTATTGCGATCAGTATACCATTCCTAGTTGGTTTAATTTTCAGTCATATTTCTATATGATCACACCAATACCACAGTATAAATAATAGTACCACGTACAGTATGGCCGCTCCCTGCCGCTCTCTCGTGTCATCTTCACTTCCCCTCTGAGACAAATCTGGGACAGTTTGTATGGAGCCGCACGCACACACGCTCATTCAGGCTGTGCACAGACGTCATTGTTTATGTACTTAATAGTAAACGACGCGACATTTGTAGTGAGTGGCCGGGGTGTGCCAATACCAAATGTGATATTTATAACATCGAGATTTTTTATACCACTAAAGTGAAAAACAAGCATACGGCCCGCCTCAGTTACCGTAGCCTATGAACGCCTGTAGCTCCAGGGGCATCACACGCGCGTTGCCGACCCTGTAAAAACCTTTTCACGCGCTTTTTGAAGAACCCCATGTTGGGGAGACTGCAGACTAGGCTAGACTACTACAGTACGCGACTACTTAGGCTCCAATGCGTGAGGATGAATTCCCTGTCGATGGCGAGCGGTGCGACTGTAGAAGGAGGCCGTGGGCATCATGTCAAACAACTCCTCTGAACACATCCTATTGTACAATCAGTAGAACACACAAAAGGACGCAAAATCTCTTTTCAGACTTAAAGGTTCTAAACCGTCTGTCAGTTTGGGATCATCAACAATCCTCACAGGACGCCTTTGAATGGAGTCACAAGGTGCAACCTGGGCTCCGCCATCCCGCAGTTGACCAGCGTGGAGGAGTATACTCTAAACCTCTTCGATTGAGGGGAGGCCCGTATCCCAGCAGTGGGATGAATAGGGCTTGACGACAGACATACAAGAATAACAAGACCATACTTTATAAAAATGTATATTCTATTCATAGTCATAATATTATATATATAGTTTATGTCTAGTTTAGGCGCTCATCTTCAACGGGCGCAGATTCCTATGGTTCTGCAGGCAGGCGACGCTGCAGAATTTGAACTGGTTGTATTCAAACGGTTTTTTTGGTAAGTTGGCACCGCAGAGGAAGCACCGAGGCTGGTCATTTTTTACCTGCACAAAAAATATAAAAAAACACCAATTAATTGGAGACACCAAACACGAGGAGCTCGATAGCGTCATTGCGCGTGTTGTCTAATCGAATAAACAAGTTAAACAACGTTGGCCATAACCTGTCCATGGGTGGGTTTATTTATCTCGAGCTCCTCTGTGCTTCGAAAACACATTAAGCCGTCGGTCCCGGCTGTTGTCGTTAGATGACAGTCGTTAAGCAAGTCAGTGGCCTTTAGGTGGTTTGAAAACACTGACCTCCGCCAACCTGCAGTTGAGCAGCGTGGTGGAGTATGCTCTAAACCCCTTCGATTGAAGGGAGACCCCGAATCGCAGCAGGAGGTCAATAAGGGCTGAAGAAGAAAATCAAACACTACACCAAGGAGACTCTGACACAAGGATGTAGCTACCGATGTATGAGCCGTATCAACATACCGGGCCCCCGGCCTATAGGGCCGCGCGGTGTTTGGTTCCCTTTTTTTTATTCATAAAATCCATTTCGGAAATTATAAACTCTGTAAGGCCTCTTGTACACGCTAAGAAATTTCACCGAGTCTACTGCAGATAGGACTAATTCATCATGTACACAACAAGAATTTTGTCGGATCTAGGCACGAAAACCCCACCGCACCGCAGCAAAACGTCGCGCGTCATGTCTAGCGCAGACAAGATTTTTTTCTTGGTCAGTGCGGAAGCAGTGTACACAGTTCGGAATAATCTTCTGGTAATTCAACAAACGCAATAAATGTTTTTTAAAAGGCAAAAACGAGGATGCATGAGGGTTATATTTGAAATTAAACCAAGAGATAGTTGTAGACCCTTCTATAAAAAACATAAAATACTACCCGTACCCTCAGTATATATCCTAGAATGTTTGCTGTTTGTAAAAAAAGTATTACTACAGATTCGAGTTACACGATAATACCTATGCCTTAAAGTTACGTAGTAAAAACAAACTTGTACTACCAAGTCCAAAGTGTACGTTATACAGAAACAGCGTGCACTTCATGGCTGTATACATGTATAACAAACTACCTGACAAATTGAAAAATATGGACTATAATGAATACAAACAAACGGTTACGCGGATATTGAAGGACAATTGCTATTATGACATTAAAGATTATATAGATGACAAAAAATTTTATAATAACTAAATATTGAATAATTATGACATGAATATTAGCTTGACATGCATTACTGTAAATATTGTAGATTAATTTGTAACTTAAAACTATTACATTATTAATATTTGTATGTTCTTTTTAGAGCAAGAAGTGGTTTGTTCAATGCATTAATTCTAAAACCTATTGTATGTACCTGCTAGTGATGTAACGAATGTTAATTTCTAGACATTCGCGAATGCGAATGCGAATATCTGCCGTCGATATTCGCGAATGCGAATGCGAATACGAATATTGACTTTTGTATTTGGCGCCATTTGTCTATGGCTTTATTTTGACAGCTTAGTTGGCGCGCCAGTTACACGCACACATTTGTAATTATTTGCATCTACTTTTGAGCATTGTCGAGCCGATCCGAAGAAGGCCGTTTGCTGTTTGATTTACGACGAGTGATGTTTATTGTTTAGTTAACAAAAAATCATAACGGAGGATAAGGTTTTGAAATAAATATATAGGAAGTTGATAAGTACTTATTTCTCTATTTAATTTACCTTTTTGTAATTGAAAATCTTAATTATTTTTAGGACGTTAATATTCGCAAAACATTCGCATAAAATTGCGAATGCGAATGCGAATGTCGAGAAATATGCGAATATTCGCGAATGCGAATACGAATATTCGTTACATCACTAGTACCTGCTTCTACAAATAAATTATTTGATTTTGATTTCGTGTGTAGATACGACACGAATTCTTGCATAGGCCCGGCGACTTTTCTTAGCGTGTACAAGAGGCCTAAGTGGGTACGATCGGGAAATACATTTTTCGATCGGCCACAGTATTCACGAATAATACCTTTTATTTCGTCTTATCGTCAATACTGTTGACGATCGGGAAATTCATAAAAAAAAGGTCTTCAGAACGTCATTGAGAGAAGCGCATTGCAGATACGATTTTAAATCTCCTATTTCCATATTTGCAATAACTCACTTTTCTCCCGTTTTTCTTCGAGTTGATCATATATCAGCGAGTAACGGGACTCGTTTTATTACTTACTTTCTCGGTGTCGGTCATCTGCAAGAATTTGTTTGTCTTGATCTTTTCTATTTGTTTTTCTCTGTCCCTCTGGCGCTTCGCTTTCTTCTGTTGCGCTTTTTTCTCCTTCTCTTGTTCAAGCTGCTCAGGAGTAATGGGACCAGGGATTTGAGACTGCACATAATTGATAAATAGCCTAGTTAGTTGCCAATGTTCTAAAATTATAAAAACTATTTATCAGTATCGTAAACTACACAAAACTAAAACTATTTGCGATTTGAAAAACAATAAAACGTAATATTTAACATAGCTGTCGTACAAATTTCTGATTTAATGCATATAAAATAGCAAGGTGTGACGTCATAACGTAGTGGCTTTTTGTATGGAGCGTTTTTGGGTTTGTCCAAAATTGTGATCTTCAAGTTATCATATCTCGAGAAGATTTCATGCAATCGAAGTAATTCTTCACCTATTAGTTATATTATTATGAAGTCTTTAAATAACAAATCGAAAAAAATGGTACACAAGCTTATTAAATAATATATCATGAGGAGCTCGATGACGTCGTTGCGCGTGTCCTAATCGAACACGCAAGTTAAGCAACGTCGACCGTAGCCTGCCTATGGATGGGTTTATTAATCTCGAGCTCCTCCGTGTTAAGGAGTGCACGCTAAGCCATCCATCGCGGCTGTTGTCATAAGATGACAGTCGTTAAGCCAAGACAGTACTTTAGGCGGCTTGAAAACAATGGCCTCTGCTAACCAAAAATTAAGCAGCGTGATGAAGTACTTTAACTTTTATGATACTAATTATATAAACGTAATATTTAACATAGCTGTCGTAAAAATTCCTGATTTGCTGTATACAAAATCCTTGCTTGTGACGTCATAACTTAGTAGCACAGTATAAGTAATAGCACTACGTGCAGTATGGCCACTCCCTGCTGCTCTCCCGTAAATCTCTAAGACAAGTCTGGAACAGTTTGTATGGCGCTGTACGCACACACGCTCATTCACGCTCTGCACAGATGCCATTGTTTATGTACTAACTAATGTCGCGACTTTTGTATGGAGTGACCGGAGTGTGCTGTTAGTAGCCTGTTGTATGGAGCGTTTTCGGGAAAGACCAAAATTGTAATTTCCAAATTAACATACCTCGAGAGATTTTTGTGCTATCAAATTCTTTCACGTCGTTTTATTATTATGATGATGTCCTTACATATAAAACCGCAAAAAAAAAACGTTGGTCAAATAGCCTATTGTGAATTCACTAAAAATAATACTTGATTTCATTCATTAATTATTATCAATTTTTACTATTGGTAACAAACACATTCTTTCTTATTTTGTTAAGTTCTTGGTCATATTTCTATATACATAATCACACTTAAAATAAAATAATAAGTTTCATATTGTGGATACGAGAATACCAAACGTGACATTTGTGAGATCGAGACTGGATCGGCACTGGATTTTTACTACAATTTAATTGCGAGAATTGCCTCTCAGAAGATCGTGTTTATAGTACAAATTTTGCAGACGCGATTGGACTACCTTGACTTGCACTATAAAAATAAATAAACATTTCTGGACAATTTACACAGCGCCATCTGGTCCCAAATTAAGCGAAAAGCTTGTGTTATGGGTACTAGACAACTGCTATATGTACTTTAATACATTTTTTTTTATAAATACATACTTATAATACATAAAATACCCAGACCAAGACAAACAGATAGTTTCATGCACACAAATGTTTGTCTTGTGCGGGAATCGAACCCGCGACCTTGGAGTCAAAGTGGCCATTGCTAACCATTCGACCAACGAGCTCGTCAAAAACGATGCCTACTAAATACATACAATATAATACATAGAAAACACCCAGACCAAGACAAACAAACAGGTTCATGCACATAAATGTTTTTCTTGTGCGGGAATCGAACCCGCGACCTTGGAGTCAAAGTGGCCATTGCTAACCATTCGACCACCGAGCTCGTCAAAAACTATGTCTACTAAGCCTAACTCTAAAACTATAATTTTTGGTACACAATACATAGGGTACGTTATAGTCGTTTGTACTACATACGAACATATTAGATCTAGTTCTCACCTTAGCATAATTGTATTTTTCTGGAAACTGTCCCTGGAACAGTCTGAAAGCTACCCTGGTCTCCGAATGAGGAGTGGCTGCATACGGTGTTTTCAAATCGTTATTCTTTATGCATGGGTTGCCGCCAGCGGCTAGGAGTTGACTGCGAAATAAGAAAATTAGGTATTTATTTCTCGATGCCTCCAACGAACACTATGCCAACTCAAAACGTACACATCCAGATACACGCAGCTAATATGAGTTATACATTTACTTAGCGATTTGTATTTGTCGATTTTTAGGTCGATATGTAATTTTAAAATAAGCATAATGTATGTTTCTCTATTTTTTTTTTACTAGCACGATATGGATGATGAATCCGAATTAAAATGTATTTTTTTTTTTATAAATACAATACATGGACAAGGGTATCATGCCTATTTTAGTATGAAGAAACATTTTGGGTTGTAAGTGGCACACCATGATCATGTTGTGCATGATCATGTTCCATTAACGACATGAAAATAAGACGACCTACTAGTAAAACGTCTGAAATCTAAAATAGTCATACTATGACAACGTCTGAAATTAAATGTTAGACAAAAGCACTGGTACATTGATGTAGAATCAAAGATCAAAAGTAAATAATTTTAACTATTTTTAGGGTTCCGAACCTCAAAAGGAAAAACGGAACCCTTATAAGATCACTTTGTTGTCCGTCTGTCTGTCTGTCTGTCTGTCTGTCTGTCTGTCTGTCTGTCTGTCTGTCAAGAATTTCTATGTCGAGAATGCGTGGAGGTATCAAGCTGAAATTTGAACTGTATACTCAGGTCTACGGTCCCATGAAGTTAAAAAAAAAATCAAACTGCTAAGTTTACGTAGAAAAAAGTTACGGCCGTTTATTCAGCAAAAAACACATTTTTCGACACACTCAAGGGTATCAAAACCTATAGGGTACTTCCCGTTGACCTAGAACTATGAAATTTGGCAAGTAACATCGTTATAGACTACAAGTACAGGAATAAATCTCAAAACTATACATTTGTAAATAGATCTTAAAAAATAGGGGTCTATATTTTTTATAGGGTGTCGAAATTTCAAATTGAAACTACTAGTCCAAATGGGGTATCATATGAAAGGGCTTGATGTACACATTGCAAAATATATTTTATTTATTTTTTTCGACGCATTATTTCTTAGTTATAATGAAAAATATCAAATTTAATAATGATACTACGTACCTACGGAACCCTCGGTGGGCGAGTCCGACTCGCACTTGTCCGGTTTTTTTTTTATACTAGAACGAATAAAAACTATTTTTTTTTTATAGGAATATTAGAATTAAAATGTGTAATTTTAACCGATAATTGTTTTCAGAGATTTTAGCAAGGCTCCTAATATAAAAAAAAATGTAAATCATACTCACGTGACCATTTCTGGTTTGGCAGCTATGGCTGCTTTGTGCAGTGCAGTGTTACCATCGCTCGGGTCTTGGATGTTGCAGGCCGCTTCCAACTCCATAATTTCCCACTCTTCCAAAATCGGCTGCAGAGATGTACTATCGCTGCCTGATATGAATTTCCACATCTAGAAAAATAAAGGAATAAAAAATGTTTATTACAATAACACTCCTATTTCTTACTTACCTACTTTATAATAGACCTCTATTATGAAGTAGGCAGCATCAACATAAGCGATTTTTACTGGTTTTTGTAATAAATCTGATTCTAAACACATTTACTCCAGTCACGAGAGAGAGTGAGACACAAGATTGGGGTGTAAGGGGTTCATCAACATCTTTGAACTTAAGCCAACTTCAACTGCACGCGTTACATGCTGCTGACTGACAAACGAAGTTCTGGAGAAAAAAGGAGCGTATTGTAAGCTACCCGACTGGGGAATGTACCTCCACCTCACAGAATACCACAGCCAAATAACAATTCTCTTGAGGGTTGTTGTTCCTGCGAGTGAGTGAGGTTACCAGAAAAGAAGCAGATTCTGCGTTGGCAGCGGGGGTGGCGACGCGCGAACAATTTATGTTGCGAGTGGTTAATATGGCTACGGTAACCGCTTCACATCAGGCGGGCCGTATGCTTGTCTGTCAAAAAAAAGTCACTTGCACCTTCACCTTGGCCCTCTGGGTTATTATTTAAATATATCGACGAGCTCGGTGGTCGAATGCTTATCAATGGCCACTTTGACTCCGAGGTCGCGGGTTCGATTCCCGCACAAGACAAACATTTGTGTGCATGAACATGTCTGTTTGTCTTGGTCTGGGTGTTTTCTATGTATTATAAGTATGTATTTACAAAAAAAAAAGTATATAAGTTCATCTATCAGTTGTCTAGTACCCATAACACAAGCTTTGCGCTTAATTTGGGACTAGATGGCGCTGTGTAAATTGTCCAGAAATATTTTAAAAAAATCGTTACCACCCACCTTTTTAATATTCAACGGTATCTTCTGCGGCTGCTTTTTACCGTTCTGCTTATCATCTTGTTTCTTACCGTCGTCTTGCTTCTTTTTTCTCTTTTCCTTCTTCTTCGTATCTTTATTGCCGTTCTCTCTATCACTGTCGGAACTCTCGGGACATACGACGTTGCAATCGTTGAGCAGATCTTTTCTGGAGTTAGTAATGACACCCTTCTTACTCTGTTCCGAGAGTGTTTTGATCCAGTCTACTGGTGTTTCAGAGTCTATGTAACACGGGCCCTCGTCTTCACTTGACATTGTCTGGGTGGGAAGCTCTCTAGGAATTCGCTCTCTGAAATTAAATAAATAATAAATAAATATTATTATTTAAATAGTTGTCTTGGCCAACTTGCCAGAATATTATAGCCGAATTTCATCTGCAACGATGGACTGCTATGCCTTGTTTAGTAGTGTAATTACTTAATAGGTTGATGACGTCACACTGTGACTCACGCAGTACAAATATAAAATGCAAAAATTCGTCACCAACACAAACCTTCCTGGTAGCTCAGTTGGAAGAGCACTCGACCTGTCGTCGAGAGGTCGTGGGTTCAGATCCCACCTATGAATGGTGAAATTTTCCATTTTTCAAAATATTTATAATAAATAAATATTCCTGAACAAATTACACACGGCCATCTAGCTGATAGATGGGACTAGTCCCAAACTAAGCAAAGCTTGTACTATGGGTACTAGATAACTGATATTATACTTAAATTCTTTTTTTTTTTGTAAAGACACATATAATACTAAGAAAACACCCAGACCAAGAGAAACAGACATGTTCATGCACACAAATATTTGTCTTGTACGGGAATCGAACCCGCGAGCCCGGAGTCAAAGTGGACATGGTTAACCATTTGACCATCGGGCTCGTCAAGATTATATAAATAAAATAAATAAACAATTACCTAGATTTAGCCCTATCAATAGGCTTGCCTGGACTACTCTTTTTCTTGTCAAGGTTGCTATCGGACGATACTGCTTTAGCCGCGGGCTTGGCAGTGGATGCTATCAGCGCCTTTTGGAACAGTTCCATGGTATCTGTAACATTTACATTAATTTTTATGACCAAATAACTAGTAGATTGCTGCATCAGTTAAAACCTCACGTTGTTTATGCTGTAAATAGTGGAAGAGATCGATGGATCGATTTTGAGACAAAAAATGGCGTGTGGCTGTGTCATGGACACTGCAGTCTGTCGTACGTGAATACGTTGTAAGCACTAAAATTATCTCAAAATGGCAGCGCTTCCCCCTCCCCCGCACGCGATGTTCCATAGTCGTTACTTAGTGTAATAAATTCTTTGATCATTCATCTATCCAGTGGTATGATTAAATTTTGGATGCAGATGATAGATATGTAGCTGCAACACCAAACTGTATTTTTTGATATCATTCGTTTTTTTTTAATTGCCTCCCTCCCTATGGACGCAATTTTAAAGACATATTCACGTTAAAAAATATTATTGACTATTTCATATAACTGAAGAGTTCGATGGCGTCTTTGCTCGTATCAGTCTAATCAATCACGCAAGTTAAGCAAGGTCTACCGTAGCCTGTCTACGGATGGGTTTATTTATCTCGAGCTCCTCCGTGCTTCGCACAACACGTTAAGTCGTTGGTCCCGGCTGTTGTCATTAGATGACAGTCGTTAAGCCAAGTCAGTGCCCCTTAGGTGGCTTGACAATACTGACCTCCGCCAACCCGCAGTTGAGCAGCGTGGTGGAGTATGCTCTAAACCCCTTCAATTGATGGGAGACCTGTATCCCAACAGTGGGATGATTATGGGTTGATGCCAGATTTCATACAATATAACTATAAAAAAATGAAAAAAAATTAAAATATTTTATTATTGCCAAATACACTGTCCTTACAATTGTTTGGGTACTCCTTTTAAGCAGAACAAGTGCTTGTGTTAGGAGTGACCGCTCTTCCAGAGTTAATATAAGAAAGTGACAATAATATAAGAAAGTTTACAATGGTGGAGTCTTATTATTAGCAATAAGGCTGCACAATTAATTATGTTTACCATTTTTATTAACCTGTTAGACTCCCAAATAAAAATAAATAAATTAATTAGAAATAAAAATATAAAAGCATATACTATACGAACCATATACTTCAATACTTGCGATGGTCTCATGAACTCTTTTCACCTCTTTATAAGTGGGTTTCTTGGTAGGGAACGGCAGTGGCCTCACTCTCAGATCATCCCTATTTAGAGGAGAGTTCTTCCCAAACATGGCCGCTTGGTTCATAGACCCAACCGCTCGATACATGATTAGTGAGCAACCGGCGAGGTCCTCGGCCCAGCCGGTGATAATTTCTTGGACATGCTGGAAAGACATTAAGATTTTAATACTCCGAATCCGAATACGCTTATATATCGACAGTCCAGTCGATCCAATCCCAACTGTAGGACTCGATATACACCGTTACCTCTCTTTCGAAAGAGCAATCCGCAGTATTTGCAAACGTATGTTTCTTCTTTTTTTTATACTACGTTAGATGGCAGACAACTAACAAAGTACTAAACTAACAAGCGGCTAACATAGCCATGTGAAGCGGCTACCGTAGCCATATTAACGATAGCAACATGAAATATCGCGCGCCGTCAACTCCGCTGCCAACGCAGCAACTCCTTCCTTTCTGGTGATCTCACTTGCAGCAAAACAACAACCCTAAAGGGAATTGTTATTTGGCTGCGGTATTCTATGAGGTGGAGGTACTTCCCCAGTCGGGTAGATTAAAAAAAAAAAATTAGTCGAATTGAGAACTTTTTCCTGAATCCTTTTTTGAAGTCGGTTAAAAATACGCTGTATCCTACCTATCTTACCATTTTTTTTTTATATATAGAAGGGGGCAAGCGAGCATGTGCGTCACCTGATGGAAAGCAATCACCACCGCCCATATAAGCAACACCAAGGGGTCGCCGATCCGTTGCCAGCCTTTTAAGGGAAATATTGACTCTGTTCTTGAAGGCCCCCATGTCGTATTTATTTGGGAATACCACTGAGGGAAGTTGATTCCGCAACTTCACAGTTCGTGGTAGAAAATTTCTTAAAAAGCGCACTGTAGGAGTAGAGAGAGATTCCAGCCGATCAGATATCATTGGATTTTTTGAAAATTGGAGATTATCAATTAATAATTCAATCAAGCTAATCTAGTCTAATCTAATAAACTATTTTATATAAAATGTTGTAATACACCAGCTTCTCGAGAAAACCAAGCATACTCTTGATATTCTTCGTGATTGACCATAAATTACTTACCTCCAAGAAGTGCGCCTGGTTGTATCTCCTCAAACTAGCACCAGCGGATCTCGGGGCGCTGCCATGCGCATCCCTCGCTGATTGGGCCTGCCCTTGGCCCCTCCTCGACACATACGAGTGGTATGTCTTATGGACTACGGGAACACCGGCCGAGAATATCGCACCGGCGAAGTGACCGCCGGAGATCATGATCACTGCCCAGCGTTGGTAGCCGGGGATGATGAGGCGTTCGCAACGTTCTACCCATGCGCTTCCGTCACCATCAGTTGATAATTCTTCCTGTAATTTAATTCATCATCATCATCAACAGCCTGCATCTATTCACTGCTGGATATAAACCTTCCCCAATGCTTTCCACCAAATACGATCCTCCGCCTTCCGCATCCAGCCGCTTCCAGCCGCTTTCTTAAGGTCATCGGACCATCTAGAAGGAGGGTGTCCAACGCTTCGTCGTTGTAGACGCGGCCAGACTCTAATACCTTCTTCCCCCATCTGCCATCACTTACTCGGCAGATGTGACCCGCCCATTGCAAATAAAATGATTTGATTTGATTTGATTGCCACTTCAGATTGCAAACTGTGAAAGCTATGTCGACAACTTTAGTTCTCCGTCGAATTAGTTCGTTCCGGATTCGATCCCTCAGAGAAACCCCGAGCATAGCCCTCTCCATCGCTCGCTGCGCGACCTTTAACCTGTGGACCAGTCCGATAGTCAGTGTCCAAGTCTCTGCACCATAGGTCATTGCAGGGAGGACGCAATATCATCATTATCATCATCATCATTAGGTCCATTTTAGTCTCCACTACAAAAGCACGACCCTCTCTCGTCCGTCCTAGACGGAAGGAGGATTTGGCATACACTCCCCACGCTGGCCAGACGGGTTGGGGAGGCCTGATCGATATTTGATAATGTATTTCCCTTAGTCGCCTTGTACGACTTCCACGGGAAGAAACGGAGCGATTCTATTCTGTCTGCCGGAAACCACACGGCCAGGACGCAATATAATGTAATTTAATTATTGCCTAATTACTATCTATACAATGTATCCCGAGATAAAGTGCAGCCCTGAAAGGAGGAGAAAATAAATCATAAATTAAATATTTTTCATGAATCAACATTTTTATTTTTCACTAAGGACTCTGAAACTTCACAGTAATAGGTTGATTTCGTTGACATAAAAAAAATAGTAAGCAATAAAAATACGATATCAAATAGCCAGCAAAAAAGTGACTGTCATTACCTTTTTATTTTTTTTCTTTGAGTTGTATTGCAATCAGCAATAATTTGTGATTCAAGCAGATGCGGTGAAGGCTGCAGTCACATTTAGAGTGTGTCCTTCAGTGAGAACCTCTACTCATTTCTCATCAATCAAGATATCCTTCCTTTTGAGTCGCTTCCGATAAGACCGTGTTGTCAGCTTGGCAGCCAGTTCATTAGGGTGGACTTCTAGTTTTCCCCAATATCTTTCGGCAGCAATAAGGATCACAGTGTCCATTTGTAATTCCTTATGTACTTCGGCATTAGTAAAAAACCATGGAACACTACATATTGATCTAAGGATTACATTTTGCAATCTTTGTAGAATTGAGATACTTGAGTTACTATAACTGTATGCCGTATGTCCATACAGGCATCAGGATTGTATTATAAATTAATAACTTATTTTCAATAGTCACTGTTCTGTTCCGCCCAATCAGCCAGTGAAAATTCTTGGACCGAATGTTCACCCTTTTACTTTTGAAATGGTTTTTCCAAGTAAGGCGACGGTCAAGATGAAGACCCAAGTATTTGACGCTGTCTTTGTTGTCGGTTGTGTTGTCAAGCTGTACTGGTGGGCACACGGTAAGTCGCCCTTGCGCGACGCGAAGGTGACGTGCACTGACTTGGTTACGCTAGTTTATTTTTTCTTTTTTATTCTCCACTTTTTCAGCCATTCAGATACACCCACCATCAAGTCCGCGCTGCAACTTGCATGAAGCGGCGCCAAGATAGCGGTATCATCAGCATAATGTAGCAGTAGTCACTCCGTTTTCCAATGGTATATCGGCTGTGTAGACGGTGTACAAGATTGGACCCAACACTGATCCCTGTGGAACTCCAGTTCTAATCTCATTTAGTTTGGATGTTGTATCAGCTACTTTCACTTGGAACAGTCGTTCTGAGAGATACGATTCAAGTTATTCTAGAAAGCTGTGAGGATGTACTTTTTTATTTTAAAAATTAAACCGTTATGCCAGACGCGATCAAACGGCGGTTATATGTCCAGAAATGCTGAGGAGCAGTACTCCTTTTCCTCTAACCTTTATCTTATTCTATGACAAACTCTATGAACTTGCTGTAATTCATTACGTAAACTGTGCTTTTAGTCATAAAAATGATTTTTTTTCACTGACTTTTTCAATATACGTAGAGTCCTTAGAGAAAAATAAAAATATTAATTCATGAAAAAAAAAATAGAAAACATATATTTCTATATTTTTATGTCGATAATTTTTAATCTATTTTCAACCCCTTTCAGGGTTACACTTTATCCCGGAACTGTAAAATGAAACTCATAAAGAGACCCGGTACCGGGCCTATAAAATACCGGGTCTCACAGCCTTGTCACGTTGTCTCTTATACAATCGGCAAAAAACAGAGACAGATCCGCCTGAATTATCACGAGTATACAATCAGTGTATAATAAAAAAAATGGTAAGAGGAAGGCCCATTCTTTTACATTCGCAATATGAAAGTCGACCGAATCGACATTTAATTATGAATTGATTAAAATTTATATACTTGATTTCTTTAAATAATTATTATCAATTCTTATTGCTAGCTTAATAACGTTCTTAATTTATTTAATTTTCGGTCATATTTCGATATCCTACTCAATGTATATATCCTACTCTATGTACTGTTATAGCACATACTGTGCTGTAACAGTACATAATGCTTTTCTATGTCTGTGTGTAATTTGCAATGTTTGATGTCTGTAATTTTTATTTTCCCATTTATCTATATGTATATATAAAAGAAAGTCGTGTTTGTTACAACACTTATAACTCGAGAACGGCTGGACCGATTGCCATGGTTTTTGATTTGTTGGATTTGTTTCCGTCCCGAATAGCAGAATAACTCTTAAAAACATTGCAAAATTCTCGAAAAAATAAAATAAAAGAAAAAACATTTTCCCATACAAATGAAAGTGTCAGTTGAAAAAGGGATTACGATATTTATTGGTTTTCAAATATCAAAACGTCAAATCGATTGGTGTCACTTTTATGTCGCGAAAGTTGTCTGTGATTTGTTATGAAAATTTAAAAATGTCAAATCGATAGGGGTGAAAACGCTTTTCCCATGGGGTTCGAGCGCAAGAATCAAATCAGAGTAAACATCAAAAGAAATGACAATTACAAATCACCAAAATGATAAAACCTATTTCAAAACTAAAAAATTTTTTTAAATTAACAATAAGGAAATCTTTATTTTTATGAAATCTTCAGTTTTTATGGATACGGGTCTTCCCTCAACCGAAGGGGTTTAGAGCGTACTCCAACACGCTGCTCAACTGCGGGTTGGCGGAGGCCAGTGCCTTCTTATCGTGCCTTCCGAAGCACGGAGGAGCTCAAGATGAGCTAATGATAACAACCGGGACCGACGGCTTAACGTGCCTTCCGAAGCACGGAGGAGCTCAAGATGAGCTAATGATAACAACCGGGACCGATGGCTTAACGTGCCTTCCGAAGCACGGAGGAGCTCAAGATGAGCTAATGATAACAACCGGGACCGACAGCTTAACGTTCCTTCCGAAGCACGGAGGAGCTCAAGATGAGCTAATGATAACAACCGGGACCGACGGCTTAACGTGCCTTCCGAAGCACGGAGGAGCTCAAGATGAGCTAATGATAACAACCGGGACCGACGGCTTAACGTGCCTTCCGAAGCACGGAGGAGCTCAAGATGAGCTAATGATAACAACCGGGACCGACGGCTTAACGTGCCTTCCGAAGCACGGAGGAGCTCAAGATGAGCTAATGATAACAACCGGGACCGATGGCTTAACGTGCCTTCCGAAGCACGGAGGAGCTCAAGATGAGCTAATGATAACAACCGGGACCGACGGCTTAACGTGCCTTCCGAAGCACGGAGGAGCTCAAGATGAGCTAATGATAACAACCGGGACCGACGGCTTAACGTGTCTTTCGAATCACGGAGGAGCTCGAGGTAATATAAACCCATCCGTGTACAGGCTACGGTCGACGTTGCTTAACTTGCGTGTTCAATTAGACTGACACGCGCAATGACGCCATCGAGCTTCTCTATTATTTTCTACTATTCATTGTTTTAATTCCATAAAATCATAAATTTAGTTCAGCTAATATGTACCACGACATTCATTGATTGTTAGGCGGTACGAAGTTCGCCGGGACAGCTAGTAGTATTATAATAACTGATGTATTATTTGCTAGAAAGACAATTTAAATTTAAGATTGATAGTTAATCTGTAATTTTTTTAAATAATTTTAATTAATAGTGTTTAATGATTACATACATGTGATTTTTGGCAAGATATTTATTAAAATTGGAAATATTCGTTAATCATATTAGGTTGGGGAAAAAGTCTTTTCGTATTTTATATGAAAATTCAAAACATTTTTTAATAAAGTTTATTTACATTTAACTAAAGTATGTAGGTGCCATTATGTTCGATAACTTTTTGTCATCTTGTAGGTAGAGACATGATCCCATTACTATAGAAATTTTGGGACTTCTGTTCAAAAAACCGCGACAAGTGGTTTTGGCAGTCTTCTCGTGATGTTAACCTGACATTGCCTCAAGAATTCTTAAGAGACCGAAACAGGTGGAAATCAGAAGGTGCAAGGTCAGGACTATACGGCGGATGCATTAACACCTCCCAGTCAAACTCTCTTAATTTTTGCTGAGTGGCTAAAGATGTGTGAGGTTTAGCGTTATCATGATGAAAAATCACACCCCTTCTATTAATTAATTCCGGCCGCTTTCTCTCAACTTTTTGCGTTAATCTCATCAATTGTTCACAGTAGAGTTCAGAATCGATAGTCCTGCCTGGCGGTAACAGCTCATAATGAATATCTTCCCTCCCAATCCCACCATATACACAGCATCACCTTGTTGCGGGTTAACCCGGGTTTCGCCAGAGTCTCTGAAGCCTGGCCGGTCTTTGACCACGACCTTTTTATGCGCCAAAACTGTTATGTGGTCAATTCCTAGTTCTTCAGCTACGTCGTAACTACTGATATGCCGATCTTGCTCCACTTTTTCAGAAATGGCATCCATTTTATCCGTAACAGGGCGACCAGAGCGACGTGCATCTTTGACATCAAAATTTCCGGATTGAAAACGCTTAAACCAAATTTGTGCTACTCTCACAGACACTGCACTAGGCCCATAATAATCACAAATTTTTTTCGCAGCTTGCGTTGAATTTTTACCTTTTTTGTAGTAAAATTTTAAAATGTATCGAATTTCTTCATTAGATTCACTCATCTTGACAGTAAAAAAAAACAAATGAAAATCACACATTTACCTAATTTGAATTTGGAATTATCTTTTTTAAAATTTAAACTTTTTATAGATATCAAAACCTGCTAGATACAAATGGTATAACCAAAGAGATTTTATTACAAGTTCATACATACTATAATGCGAAAAGACTTTTTCCCCGACCTATTATATAAAAAAATATATTTTATTTTATTTAAATGTATACTAAAGCTAATTATTCAACACTAAATCCTAAAAAACGTAAAGATTTTAAAATATAAGCACATATATATAGGCCTCTGAGGCCCCCACGTCAGTATGTACGTGAAAATAAATCCACCTCAGTAGCTAAAGGTTAACTTGCGTGTTCGAATAGACTGACACTCGCAACGACGCCATCGAGCTCCCCTAAAATAGGATTAATAAGAAATATTACCTACCTTTCTATGATGTAGAATGCACCTATAAATACAGAATACTGTTCCCTTTTGATTGGTGAAGAAAGCCTTGCAGTGCCTAGTAGCGGCTGCGAACAGGTCGCTCGCTGGATTGTTGCTGTTGGTGTCCTCTGATTCTGAGTCAGATTCTGACACGCTTGAGTCATCTGAAAAAAAAATGTGTCCTTTTTAAAGAACTTCAAAGAAGGCATCAAGATTAACTGTCTCGTCAGCCTCGTTATTAGGTCGGCAGCATGCAAATGAGCATGGGGTTAAATAAAAATATCATGTCATCCTTAGAATAAAGTCTGATGATCTGTATTGTTGGTAGTTCGTTCTTTTCTTTACTCTCAAGCGGAGCGCGACAGCCGAGAGGTTACTCTCGGCTGTCGCGCTCCGAATCACGCAGACCTTTATTTGCCGCGGAATTTTCATAGATAGTATACAGTACAACACTTTTATTATTGTATGTGTGTATAACTTTAATATGAATAAACTATCTATCTATTACGACCGCTATTGATAGTCTTTCCTAATCATTTTGGTATAAGTTTGAGCAGGATCAGTATAGATTTGAGGACTCACCACCATTAGTCCCATGGCAAGTAGGTATTATGTATATTATTATATATTTCCGCTGTACCCATATCGGGGCCTCGGCATGTGAAAGGTTAATAGACAGCTAATGTCATATAGATTGTTATTTGATTCTAATATCGAAATAAAATAAAATTGGATAAAAAAATTCTAAAAACGTATCTCACAGGAATTCATATTCCATATCCAGTCTACCTCAACACATTTTTGTTCTATGATCACTTCAGACTCTGTTCTACGGATGATTAGATACTCATTCTTACCATTCCTAGAGTTAAACTGCCCTAGTGACAATGGGGACTTGCCAAACAGTTTCCTCTTCAAATTATGTGTGTGCCAATGGTGTTTATAATGAGCAGTCTGCTGTGCTCTCGTCTCAAAGGGCCCCACACCACAGCACGAGCAGCAGTTACCATCGGATGGTCCATTCAGGGTCAATGCATTAAGGCGCCTGAGTACACTTTGTTCATCAACTGAAAAAAAAATCCACTCAATACATTACCACAAATATTTTAACATAAAAATGGGTGCAGCTGAGTCATGGACACAACCATGTGTTGTACGTGAATACATTATATGCACTAAAATTATCTCAAAATGGCAGCGCTTCACCCTTCCCCGCACGCAATGTTTCATAGTTCTTACTTAGTAATTACTTATTTCATCCTCCATCTATCCAATGGTGTGTTTGAATTTTGGATGGAGATGATAGATTAGTAGTTGCATACACTAAACTGTATCCCCCGATTTTGTTATCATTAATTTTTTTAATTGCCTCCATATGGAAGCTATTTTAAAGACATTTACATCAAAAAATATGCTGTTATAGATACATACATATCTTTTCTTGCTATAGCATATGTTTACAATCAAATTGATTGGTACAATCAATGGCTTGTAGACTGTAACATGTGTCCACACAGTGCTTTGAATACTCTACTATAATTTTGTCACATGGCTATACAGGACAGTCTTATACTGGTGGGTACTTATATTTGCAAGCAGTTGACTGTATCAAATAATTTTACTGTAAAAAATGCTGCTTTCAATTTTGTCAATAAAATAAATGATTATGGAAATTAGCAATAATTGAAGACATAAGGAGTGGTTCCTTATGTCTTCAATTATTGCATAGCCTAAGATTAACAAATAATAAAAAGTTATAAACTTTTTGTTTTTTATTATTATACAGTAAACGGGTGGCAAACAAGGTTGTGGCCCGCCCGTTGTAAAGCGGTTACCATAGCCATATAAACACTTGCAACATGAAATGTTGCACACCACCACACCCCACTGCCAACGCAGCAACCTATTTCCTTTTTTATTGACTGACTGCAAAATAAACAGATATATAATACATATATGTAAATAAGTCTCCACCAAATTCATAAAAATTAATAAATTGTTAGAAAATTGTGACATAAAAATAGAAGATTGTTAACAAAAGGTACGGACCCTGGGGCTGCGGATTTTAATTTATTTGTTTATTTTATTTATTATTATCAATAAAAAAAATTGATACAAAAAATTGTATTGCATAACTGACAAAGCCTCTCATTTCTAATTCATTGACCATACCTACTACAGATTAGAGAATGAATCACTAAGAAAATTGATTTCATAACATTTTTTTACATTATGTACACTATCTATTTTGTAATATTGTATTTTGGTAACATCTATTATAATTACAAAAATACAATATTACAAAATAACCAATATATTTAATTGCAAATCGGTTTTAGTTTTAAGATTTCAGAACTCGAATTATAACATATCAAGGTAAACTGCAAGAAAAAGGTTACCCAGTATGCATAATTTTCTAATCAATAATCAACCCTATGCAAATATATCATATAGTACAAAATCGCAATTTCTATATTGTTGCTATGTTCTGTGAAATTAGAACTAAACATATCTCAATGTAAGCAGTACTACTGGAATTAAATTATAATACACTTACCAACGTTATGAGATTCCGTGAGCATACATGTTGCAACACGTAAACCTTTTAACAACTTTTCAAAATGATCTAGCTCGAAGATTTTCACCGTTTTTGGTTTCACAACTTCTGATTTTAATGACATTGTAGCTATTTCTTAATTTCTATTTTATGTAAAGAAAACTAATCGACACAGACATTTACGACTTTTGATCCTATCTCAACCAAAATTAATTAATTATTTCTAACTCTCAAATCCTGACATATTCAAACCAGAAGTTCTCAATTCTGAATTGTTTCTTTGACACTTTTGACCAGGGTTGCCAGAAGCTCGCAGGTCTAAGTCGCCACATTTGGAATTTGAAGTACATAGCATAAATCGCCCAACCTTGCAGGTCTGAGGTAGACATCTAAAAAATGTTGTACCACCTGTTAGTAGGTTTGAATTCACATCACAGCTGATTTCAAACCTACTAACAAGTGGCCTGCATGAACTTCTTTTTGTTTTTTTTAGGATGTCGATCGTTTTCATGTCGTTTCAATCACGACTGTCGCCATTATCGTATCCTGGCGAGATTTTTTTAGACGATATAATTTAATTAAGTATGTACTAATACAACTACATATAAAACTAAATTATTTAAAATTATATAATACTATAATAAATGTAAAAAGTTTGGCCCATGAGGCATCATTCTCAAGATGCTAGCAGCATTACCTCGCCTCGCTGGATGGCTAAACTAACCTTTGGACGAGGAATGCGCCAGATCTTGGTCACCAGTTGCGTCGACCAATCTTTTTCCTAATTCTTTTACAAACCTTTTTGTCCTGGACTATGGACCAAGGGTTTCGACCCCGAATGGAACAAATGAGTAATCGGGGCCGATAGCACTATATTTGTTGATCTTATCTCAACCGCCGCGCTAGCGCGATTTCTCGTTCCTCCAAAATGAGAAGGAGCCAAGGTATCGCATGTGGCGTCCGTCCCACACCAATAGATACTCTACCCATCTTCCAGGGAACGAGAGAAATACCGTCAGGCCTCTTGCCATCGTCACCTACGATACCTTGCGGCTCTAACATAGCCGGTACATTGACGCTGGCAAGAGAGCAACGGATAATGTCGTTAAGAGTGGCGTGACGGGAGAGACGGCCGGCACACCTGATACTAGACAGCCCATGGTGTCCCAATTGGTTGACGTCGGTGCCATGGGCATTTGTGTGTACCTGGGCGTCGTTGGGCGATAGGACATGATCTATCGCCCAATGCGAAGTCGCCATTTCAAAGTTTTTTTCGCAATGACAGGGCCTCAAGTAGCCCAATCGACGACATATAGCCTAATCTGGCAACCCTGCTTTTCACCGAAAAAAATTGACACAACTGAACTGACTGACAGTATCGCCTACGCCTGAAACTGACTGGACTGACATCTATTGACGTGAGTTGACTGTTGACACGTGATGGAATGTCAGCGAAACGATGGTTCGCTAGAAAACCAGTGTGACCAGATTTTATTAGACAAATCTACTATAACAATGAGTGAAAAATCTCTATAGAAATAAAGAGAACATTTTCTACTGAAAATCTTCTCTTTGTTGATAGATTTCCAAACTAACTTAATATATATAATGTATTATTTACAAAATTTAAGTTTTCAAATTAATTTATCCAGATTTTTTATTAAATCTTTTATATTATTCTTGGCTGCATTATTCATGTTTCACTTTTATTTTCTCAAGGTGTAAACAATTTGAAAGGTAGCTTATATATACACTGTGCCGCCCTATCTCTCTTTTATCAGACCTTCGTTTGTTTGATAACTTTTGAAAGCAGTTTGTAAAAGTGGTAGTGAAAACGGTTTATAAATGTATATAATTTTTCATTAATGTTTTGTGTTGAGAAGACGTGTGAACGCCCACGCTAAATTAGTACTAGCGGTCTATAGAAGATGGCGCTTTCGATACCCCCCTCTCAAGCCTAACTCGTGCACTGTCAACTTCCCTCTGTAAATCTTTTATTAAAATAAATAGTTTGCACTAGTTAAATTGGTCTTCGCTTTATTTCATCAGGTTATGGGCCGTCCCAAGCCTGCCGTGTGAAGTTATTTGTGTAAATTGAACATTAATTATAAAGTTAAAACTAAAAAGTCGCAAGCATAACCTCACTTTCAGTTACCGGCTCGCGCGTGTTTTTACTTTTCAGCTAAGTTTTTGCAAATTGAATACTATATTGAAGTACATTATAAATATGGCTGGAAATAATTCATTGATGTCGATTGAAAAGTTAACGGGTCGTGAAAATTGGGCAACGTGGAGTTTTGCCGTCAAGGCATACCTTCAACATGAAGATTTGTACAGCCACGTTTTGAAACCACCAAATGTAAGTGACCCTATCTCGGTCAAACAAGACATCAAAACCAAGTCAAAATTAATATTATTAGTTGACCCGATTTTATATGTACACATACAAGAAGCTGAAAATGCAAATCAGGTATGGGATAATTTGGCGAAGGCATTCGAAGACAGTGGGCTAACTCGCAAAGTTGGTTTATTAAGAGAGCTTATTAATACCAATTTGGAAAACAGTTCATCTGTTGAAGACTATGTGAATAAAATAATGACAACTGCGCACAAATTAAGGAATATAAAGTTTAATGTAGACGATGAGTGGTTGGGCACCTTAATGTTGGCAGGATTGCCAGAAATATACAGGCCCATGATTATGGGACTGGAAAGTTCCGGTATGAAGATTAGTGCCGATCTAGTGAAAAATAAATTGCTACAGGAGGTTAAAAACTCAGACACTACCGCACTTTATACAAACATAAAAAAGAAACAAGAGTTCAAGAATCATAATAAAGGCCCTAGATGCTTTAATTGCAATAAATATGGACATCTCAGCAAGTATTGTAGGTATAAGAAGACAAGTTATAGTAAAAACTCCGATAATAAAAATACTGGGTACGTTGCAGCTTTTTCAGCATCCACAGCAAATGACTCCAATTTCTGGCATGTTGATTCAGGCGCATCCATGCATATGACCATGCACCGGGACTGGCTCACTGATATCTCTCCTTCATCTGTACCGTACATAAGAATTGCTAACAATAAAGTGTTAAAGGTTGAATGCTGCGGTAATGTATGTATCAATGTATATGCCGAAGATAGCAGCACCGATTCAATACACGTGAGGAATGTTTTATATGTACCAGATTTAAAAACAAATTTGCTGTCAGTTAGTAAAATAATTAAAAGTGGAAATAAAGTCACATTCAATGACCATGGATGTCAAATCTATAATTCGAGTAATAAGTTGGTTGCAACAGCTGAATTAATAAATGAGACATCTATTAAATACTTGTAAAAATCAAGGAATGCATGTCATGTTGGCTAAAGATGATGATGATGATATTTTTCTGTGGCATCAAAGGATGGGTCACTTAAATTACACTACCCTTAATAAATTACCTAACTGCACAGAAGGTGTAAAGCTATCCTCAAGAACAGATAATTCCATTTGTATAACCTGTCTTGAAGGAAAGCAAACGAGAAAGCTGTTCCCCGCTGAAGGCTCCCGAGCAACCAGTTTGTTAGAGCTTATCCACAGTGATGTTTGTGGACCGATGAAGCATACTTCTATAGGAGGAGCAAGGTATTTTGTAACCTTCATTGATGATTTTTCTCGACGAGTACATGTATATTTTATTAAAAACAAAAGCGAAGTTTTTGCAAAATTTATGTAATTTAAGAATAGAGTAGAAAATGAATTAAGTACAAAAATAAAAATATTGATAAGCGATAATGGAACCGAATATATAAATAACAATTTTGAAAGCTACTTAAAAAAACACGGAATTCTGCATCAGACTTCCAATCCGTACACTCCTGAGCAGAACGGTCTCAGTGAAAGAATGAACAGAACTTTGATAGAGTGTGCTAAATGAATGATTTTAAATGCACAATTGCAGGATACATTCTGGGGAGAAGCGGTCGCTACTGCTGCATATATTGTGAACCGATCTCCAACTTGCACTTTATCTGATGTGACACCTCATGAAGTCTGGACTGGAAAGAAGCCAAATCTGAAACATATGAGAATATTTGGATGTTCTGCAATGGTGCATATTCCTAAGGAAAATAGAACTAAGCTTGATGTATTTTAATACTTAAAAGGTAACTCCAGAACCTGCCGTAAATTCGATGTACCATGTTATTGAAATAAACTATTTTTATTTTATTATTATTTTATGTAAAGTCACGTAAGCTAATATTTGTTGGCTACAGCGACAGCACCAAAGGCTTCCGATTCATAGATCCTGTAACAAAAAAAAGTATTATAAGTAGAGATGTTGTATTTCTAGAAGCTTCAATTAAGAGAAATAAAATGGATAATGTACCTGAAAAAGAAAAAGAGATTATTAAAAATGAAAATACAAAGGAAAATTGTAATAAAGAAAAAGGAAATAAAATTATTCATTTACCACTGTGAGATGAATCCGGAGCATCTGTGGAAAGAAACATTGATGATGAAAGCCATGAAAGTGAAACACAGGATGTACCTCAAAATTCTGTATTAGATGATTCTGATCAATTTGAAGATGTTAATGATGAGACGTACGTACCTGATATGACTATTGATTCTCCACCAATATCTAATATAAATTTGAGACCACGACAAAGGAGCAATCAATCAAATGATGTTCACCGAAGTCAATCATCACTATTATGTCAGAATATTGAGTCGACAACAAACTTATTAAACAATGATCCACAAAGTCTTCAAGAGGCCCTCAGTAGTGAACATGCTGTTGAGTGGACGAAAGCCATGAATGAAGAATATCAGTCATTGATAAAAAATAATACTTGGACACTGGTTGATTCACCAGGAAGGAATTCAGTAATTCCTAGCAGATGGGTTTATAAAACCAAGATGGATGGCAATGGATCTGTTACACGTTATAAAGCTAGACTGGTGATCAAAGGTTATAAACAAGTCAAAGGCATAGATCACAATGAAGTATATGCTCCAGTGGTCCGTTATACATCCATACGATACCTGATTGGCCTTGCTGCCAAATATGGACTAAAAATACACCAAATGGATGCAGTCACTGCATTTTACAAGGTGAAATTGAGGAAGAAATTTACATGTCATTACCACCTGGCTATGAAGAGGTAAATAAAATATGCAGATTGAACAAGTCAATATATGGACTTAAACAAGCCAGTAGACAGTGGAATAAAAAATTAAATATTGCTCTGTTAGAAATTGGAATGACACGTTCAAACATTGATCCATGTGTTTATCATCGTATATTGAATAACAATGATATGCTTTTTATAGCAGTGTATGTAGATGACCTGCTCTGCTTCTTTAATAATGAGAAAACCTCACAAATGATAAAAGGAAAATTAAAAAAAAAATCTGTATGAAGGATTTAGGAACAGCCGAACATTGCATTGGTATTAGAATTTCACAAAATGAAGATGAGATTTCTATTGATCAATCTATTTACATAAAAATGATACTCATACGATTTGGAATGAACGACTGTAAGCCGATGTGGACACCTGCTGATGCTAATGTTAAACTGAAGAAGGCTGAAAGTCAACAAGAAGTTTTAAAGAACATTCCATATCAAGAAATAGTTGGCTGCTTATTATACTTGTCACAGGGTACTCGACCAGACATCACCTATGTGACAAATTCTTTGAGTAGATACAATAATCAACCTACTAATCAACATTGGGCGGCTCTGAAACGAGTCATGAGGTACCTGAAAGCTACAATGCATACAAAACTGGTTTATAAAAGAAATGTTGATGGAAAAATTTCAGGCTATTGTGATTCAGATTGGGCCAATGATTCTGAAGACAGAAGATCTTGCACAGGTTACACATTTTTATTTCAGGGTGCTGCAATAAGCTGGAATTCTAAAAAACAGCAGACCATAGCTCTCTCCACAAGTGAGGCTGATTAAATGGCTCTAGCGTCGGCCATTCAGGAAGCTCTTTGGCTGAAACAGTTGGCAGATGAATTTCAACCGGAATTATCATCGTTTACTGTGATAATCAGAGTTCGATTAGTCTTGCAGGTAATGCGGCCTACCATGCGCGCAGTAAGCATATAGATATCCGCTACCACTTTATACGAGAGAAGATTGCTGCCAAGATGATCATGCTTCAATATAAATGCACTGGAGACATGGTTGCAGATATTTTGACGAAAGGACTTCATCGACCGAAACATGAAGCCTTCACCTCGTCAATGGGTTTAACTTTAAAGCGTCTGCGTTCAGGAGAGGATGTTGAGAAGACGTGTGAACGCCCACGCTAAATTAGTACTAGCGGTCTATAGAAGATGGCGCTTTCGATACCCCCCTCTCAAGCCTAACTCGTGCACTGTCAACTTCGCTCTGTAAATCTTTTATTAAAATAAATAGTTTGCACTAGTTAAATTGGTCTTCGCTTTATTTCATCATTTTGTCACCTTTTTGATGAACAAGATAACCAAATTCCTGGTCCATGCAGCAGACGTGATTCCATTGCGAATGACGGAATCAAACAGATGTCGTAGTTCCTTTCGAACCGGAGTTCCTCCAGCTTATAAAAGTTCTGCTGTATTTCTGTCTTCACCGACAGCCTTCCAATTTTTCAGCTGTTCAAGCGGTACCATAAGCTCTCTGACACTTATCTGGAATGTCTGCGGTTTCGTTTCGGATTCTCTCTCGTCTCGGCGATCATTTACACGGACAGCCAACGTAAGGAAAGCCTGGTGCAAGTGCAGCATATACTTTGCAATGGAAACTCTCTACCTCTGCAAAGGTCTCTGGCTTCGAAGGAGCGATAAGACAATCATATAACTTGAGTTTCGACAGGTAAACCTTTTCAGAAGGCTGAAAAAAGATTTTAAGTCCTTTGTTCCATCTTCAATACTAAACGAACTGAAGATCAGCATTCTGATTTACTTATATAATGTAGAATAATCTGATAGATAATGAAGCCTTAATAGATTTATGCTGAAATGAGACATGTATTGAATTACAATATAAAATTTCCTCATGTTCTTAAACGTTCATTACGTTGGTTAAAATCTACCAAAAAAGTAGAAATTAACTAATTCTGATAACACACAGAACAAACATATGACATTGAGAATTTTCAGCCATGCTGCAATGACAGTGATAGAAAGAAATTACAATTTTATATTGGCAATCAACTGATACTCAAAGGGCTTTTTTTGCATTCTTATGTTGCTTACATGCTCACACTGCTCATTAGAATTGAATGTCTGTGCTCACTATCTCACTATAGATGGGTCATTATACGAAGTACAAGAAAAACTGTTCTTGTGTCATATTTAATTAATTATAAGTTATGTCAACAGTGTAATTAATCTATTTAGTTTATATATGTGCCTATTTATCAAAAACATAACAAATTCAATCACATCTTATTTATAAACTCGTAAAAAAATGAAAAATAAAGGCTCTTGTCATACTCCGTGAACTGTTCGGAAGACATGTTTCGTCAAAAAAGCTAACAAAAAAAATAACTTAATACACTTTATTAAAATTAAATTATAGTATCTGTTTCTAGACATACCAATGAATATCAAAACACATCGATATATTTTTTCCTTTTAATAAATTCATATTTGTAGCTGTTATACGGGTGTTATCAAAATTAACATCAATTCTGTGAACCGCTAATTACACCCAAAAATAAATTTTATCTACTAAATCATTACTCTCATTTCCTGGCGACACTACTCTTTACTGTTAGTTCAGTTATGTGTGTCCACAAACGAGAAGGTTAATTTCTGTGAAGTTTTATTAAAAAAAAATAAGCAATATACGGTTTTTGTCAAGTTTGTTCCATCAATTCGGTTAAGGAAGATTTTTGATAAGTAATTACGTATTTTATTTGCCACCATAGCTCATAATGAATGCTATGAGGACTAATATTGGTTGAGGTTATAAATAGCTAGGCTACTTCTAAAACCAGGATGTGGCTTGATTTTAAAAACGATTCGTCAATCCCGTGATCATCACTTCCGTGAACTCGTTGTTCACAGAAATGACAGGTTTCACGGAAATGATAGCACTTTTAAAATAAATAGTATTAGTACTTAAAAACGCTGTTGCACCGGCTACTTCCAGTTAAATTAATTGTTGGCCTTTATAATCTATACTTATAATATAATATTTTCTAAAAAACCATTCATGTTCACGGAATTGATGGGTTTCACAGAAATGACGTTTTGTTTGTTTATTTATGTCTGATAGCAAAATAAAACTAATACACTGGTTGTGTAGTTTTGCTGTGGTTATGGGCATGTTATTTTTTCGTATTAGGTACAGATAAAAATGGCAAAAACAAGAAAGAAGATCAGATGAAGAAAGAAAGGCTAGGAGAAGAGAGCAAATAAAGCTTAGTGTGCGTCGACAAAAACATAAACAAGATTTTACAGCTCAGGAAGAAGTGAAAAGGAAAGACGAAGGGAGATATCACAAGAAAAAAGAAAAGGGATTACTTAAAATTATAAAAGATTATACACCTAGACAACAAATAAAAATATTAAAATACTGAGATGTAATCAAAAGTATAGTTCCTTATTTAACAAAAATGCATTTTTTGAGTGATGGGCCAACCACCCAATATACGAGTATAAAACAATTAATTGTAACTGTCAAATATTTCAATTCAATGTTTAGTGCTGACGCTGTTTTGTGGCAATATTCGGAGTGTGGTGATGGAAAAAGAGCCTCAGACTGTGTAGGTAGCTACTTAAAAAGAACTGCCGATCGACGAGTGGCTTTGGGGGATGACATACCGGACTATCCAACTTTGATTACTTGTTTTAAAAAAACACTGTCCTTCGGTTAAAGTAATACCAGTAAGTGATCATTGTATTGAGTCAATAGAGAATATTTAGTGATATAAAACCCTTTGAAGGCACAATGAAAGTGCACCAAATTATATGGGTAAAAGAACACCAGAATGTTTTTCAAGCCAGGCGGCTTAGTTGCTTGGAACGTCCTTTAAACATCACCTGTCTTCATTTTGGACTAAGGAAAATAGCTATCTAATGAAAATGGTCATCTGATCATAACTCCAGTGATTCAGACAATATATTTGTTTGATATCACAGAAATGACGTACCTGTTCAATGTCATTTCCGTGAACAAGAATGTTTGATTTTTTATTTCTGTTTCAAAATAATATTTTTTGTTTTATTTTGTCTTGGTATAATTATTACTGATAAAACTTTTAAGTTATATATGTTAAACTCATGTCTTTATATTAATTGTTAATTAATGATCAGTTCCATCATTTCAGTGAACACATGCGCCACTTCTGTGAGCACCAAAAAATGTTTTTTCTGAGATTTACGTATTAAACGCAATTAAAATTTTGTTTTCTGCAGTTATTATAATATTTGTTTATGTTTTGCAAGACATGAATCTTTAAAACCTATAAAATCCTGATTTTTATTTTTGTAATTTAAAAAATGTTGTTCTGTATAATGACCCAGATACGTTAGTACTATTACTTATACTGTGCTATAGATATTGGATAGTATATAAAGGTTGGCAATCGACAGAATAAAATATAGTGAGACCAAAACTGAATTGCGCGGTGTATTCGAATGTGCATATACGTTTATGGCACATTTGCATGCATTACATATCTCTCATATGTTTAGAAATGTTCTTATTTTTTTTTTTTTTAATTTAATTTATTAGACGTTTTCGATGTTAGGAAGGATTCACGAGGAAATCTTCGGATGATTTGATTTCGAACACTTATGTTGCAGAAAATAGACTTGGGTAGCACCACCCCAAGCACAATACAATAAGGTCAGCAAAGATTCACAGAACGCTTTCTATATTATAAACAAGGAAAAATTTGGGGTAATGAGGTTCATCAACATCTTTGAACCTAATCCATCTTCACCTGCACGCGGTACACCCTGCTGACTGACAAACGAAGCTCTGGCGAAAAGAGAGGCAGGGAGCGTAATTGCAAGCTACCCGACTGGGGAATGTACCTCCACCGCACAGAGTACCGCAGCCAAATAACAATTCTGTTGAGGGTTGTTGTGTTCCTGCGAGTGAGTGAGATCACTAAAAATGTTTGCATCGGGGGTGGCGGCGCGTGAGCGGTTTTTTTGTTGCGAGCATTAATAAAGCTACGGAAACCGCTTCACATCAGGCGGGCCGTATGCTTGTCTGCCACCCGACGTATTATAAAAAAAAACACCTGTGTACGACTAATTTTCTGGTGCGGCCAGTAAAATGCGATATGGGAGGTTCCCAATTCATGTTTTCATCGATTACAACACCCAGATATTACATAGATTTTACACTTAGGTACAAATTACACTTATATGCAGATGTATTTGTAATATCACATGGAAATGTAAGAGCCTTATTGATGCTAAAACAGCAATACTTTGTTTTGTTTACATTGAGATTATTAGGGAAGGTCTATGTCCAGTAGTGAATCAGGCAGATGATGATGGCTGCATCGTGCAGTATGCAATCGTGGAGTATCGCTTCCAAGTAACACAATATTTCACATAAAAACCTATTAGGTATTTAAATTAAATTAAAAAATAAACAGGAGCTTTTCTTATGACAAAGGCCGTGGGTTCTTAGAGGTTCTTATGGCGTAAAAATATGGTCACATTTTCTAATTCGCTCTAATATACGCGTAGGTATACTCTTTCTTTTTTTAGCGAAGAATCCTACGGCCCGCCTTACACAACCGGAATCCGTCACGGAATTCAGAAACAGAATTTAAGAATCTAAATTCCGATATGTGTGAGTTCGCTCAGAAATGTATAGAAAGATGTACTCGTAAAAGTGCGATAAGCGGACGGCGTACCCGGTATTTAGATTCTTAAATTATATAGGCTCGTCAGTATTTTTTATCAGATCAATCTGAAAAACAGAATTTAAAGAAATCTGCACGTGCGCTGCGTGGTGAATAAGTGTTTTGTATGGAATTCCGTGCATACGGAATTAAGATCCTTAATTCTGTTTCTGTTCTGATTTCCGGATCGGAATCAGAATTCGTAAGGCCGGCTTAAGTCTAGCGAAGAATCCTATATCTGTGGTGCTCACATACTTACTGCTGTTTACAAAAAGATTATGGTTCTTACAACATATAAATATGACACACAGTCACACACAGTTTTCACAGTAATGTGGAATGGAGGACATTATATAGTGTAGGAATTTCAATTACTTGTATACATTCAATTCACAAACGATTGAAGTAGGTATGGAAAGAATACAACTGTGGCAGCCAAATCGTAACATTAACAGGGTACTTAATAACGCTTGCAATCCTTCTACGAAATACTAGTAACCTACGGTAACCGCTTCACATCTGGCGGGCCATACTTGTCCGCCACCCGACGTAGTTTATAAAAATACGAAGGTAACCTTGAGCAGAGATAAGGCATCGCGATACTGCAAATGCATCACAAGTGTAGACTCTGAAATAGCCTTGAGTATTTTTATGAGAATTATACCACTATCGACATATAATAATTTTACGTATTTACTAATTAAAATGAACACTCTTGAGTAGCTATTAAATCCTTTGTTTTCATCATAGCTGAACAAATGATCGAGCTGTACATTGTAGTAACAATAATTATGAATATCCTTGTATCGAGTACTTATCTAGATAAATTTAAGTTCTGTGCTAGTCTGGATTGTGATAATGAAGATACAGTAGAGGTCTGTGGGATCAGGGAGGAAAATGAAGGGCTCCGGTTCAGGTTATTTGAGAGCATGTGTGATTTAATGAAATTTGGATGTAATGTCAGCAATGACAAAGAAGGTAAAATATTTGAAGGTAAAAAATCAGTTGAATATTTTTATTTTATACTACGTCGGGTGGCAGACAAGTATACGGCCCGCATGATGTGAAGCGGTTACCGTAGCCATATTAACACTCGCAACATAAAATATCGCTCGCGCGCCGCAACCCCCGCTGCCATAGCAGCATCTCCTTCCGTTCTGGTCACCTCAGTCACTCGCAGGAACACAACAACCCTCAAGAGAATTGTTATTTGGCTGCGGTATTCTGTGAGGTGGAGGTATATTCCCCAGACGGGTAGCTTACAATTACGCTCCCTACCTCTCTTTTCGCCAGAGCTTCGTTTGTCAGTCAGCAGGATGCACCGGGTGCAGGTGAAGATGGCTTTGGTTCAAAGATGTTGATGAACTACTTACACCCCTACTACTACTATCTTACTACTATATCTACTATGTCTTACCTGATCTTACTAACATCCCCTATGTTCGTTTTTACTCGTGTACTTAAAAGTACACGAGTAAAAACGAACATTGAAATATATATTGTTATGTTATTATGAGTACATAATAACAGGAAAACTCATTACTTTTTTGGTGTCAGTGCCATTGGATCGTCTCATAATTAGTGGAGGCCGATGGTTAATTTAGGGATTTTTGATACCTTTCAGCTTCTTCCCTTATTAGGCCTGTTTTCACTAAGTATATACATTTCTAGACAATCTAGATAATTATCTGATTTCATAATTAATACTATGCTATTCTCTTCACTGTGATTTAGGATATTCGTATATAAATATGTCTGCAATGAAATGAAGTAGGTACCTACAGTCTACTAGTACAAATTATAAATCTTTTCTCAACACTGTATGATCGATAGAAATGATATTTTTAAAATTAATTCATATACCCACAGGGACAAATAATTAATTGTACTTACACGTTGTTTTGTATTGCAAATTGCAACAAAAAACCGCCCATTGTGCTTTGATTAAAGCAAATGGGCGGTTTTTGTTATTGAAACCTACAAAGTGTCAAATCATCATCATTTGCCTTTTCCTATTAATTAAGTTTTTTCCTTCCATTGATCTTATCAGCGTCATATCTACAGTAACCCCTTTCTTACCCATATTATCTCTCAAACAATCCAATCACCTCTTTTTGAGTCTTTCTCCCTTTTTTTATTTCCTATCGCATTACGTACAATTCATTAATTTTCATATTAGGTCTTATTAAATATCCATTCCCATTCAAATTAATCGTTCTCTTTGTCGCATGTCTTTCATTGCATTATATGCTCATATCAAGAAAGGCGACTTCGTCTCGTCAATTCCATCACAGGTGCTACATTCAAACTTCTTCTAATATAATCATATCTTATCTTATCCATTCTACTCACGCAACACACCAATCTCAGCATTCGCTTCTCACCTACATGTATTCTTATTTCACCTTAGCTGTTTCCGGTCCAACATTGCGATCCAGACAAGACAAGGTATCATTACGTAGTACTATTACTTATACTGTGGTATCATAATAATGCATTAATTAATTCATATGACATCATTATTCTTTCCCCTGGGTTATTTCTTTTTTCTCGTGTATACATAATTTGTAAGTATGCGAGCTTTTCTTTATACTATAAGGCGCTTAAACATAAGAATTAGATAGTTTGCTATTGTAACAGTGTACGGACTGTTGAAAAACCTAGAAATATATATATATCAATAATTATTCTTACAGCTTACGGCGTAATCAATATAGAACACTGTAAACAAGCGTTTTCAGAAGATTATAATAAAGATCTATCGAAAAACAGATTTTTTGAAAAAAGTAACCAAATTGATATAATGAAAAAATGTGTAGATTTCGATTGCAGTTATCCAGGCGACTCCAAAGCAACCTGCGCCATACGACAAGACGGCAACGGATTTCGAGTTAGATTATTTGAATCAAAATGCCAACTTTTGAAATTTAATTGTGAGAATGAAGCTCAATTTGTAACAACAGATTTATACATTTGCGATGGAATAGAAATTTACAAAGACCCCGAAGAAAAAATGTTTAAAAATGTCAATAAAGATATAAAGAATCTTTTTATAGTAGACGCTACTCCATTTAACGTCAATAATAATATAAATGATACAATTGATAATTTCTTCGCTGCGACGCATGTTTTCGATTTACCAGTAAAAGATATAGGTGGTAATTTAGATGAAGAGTCGCGAAGGATGATATTGACTAAGTTTAAACCACAAAAAGTGTTTAAGCCATGGATAACGATACCAAAAAACAGAAGTGACGACCGTTGGCATGTCCCTACTTTATCTACGTGTTACCATAAGTGTCCCACGGTAAGAATCCAGACTTAGAACCAGAATGATTTACACTATGATGTAGTTATTACCTGTCGTCATCTATCACGTTAAGGATCACAGTATTGGGCTGTATAGGTACCTATGTTGAGATGCGAATTATGTGTGCCGTGACTGGAATGGATATAAATAACGAATGAGTATATTAGAGGATGTTTGAAAGTGGCGCCTGTGATGGATATGATGAGATGAAATCTTGTTTCGTGGTATAGGCATACAATATCGATAGGATTGCCATCTCTAAACGCTAGCAACCAGGGCAAGATGCGTAAAAACTCTGGATTTTGAATCTTAAAACCCGGACATATCATTAGTGGTTTTAGTACTAGCACTATTTTTTTATTCTGTGACATGACGGTTATTCGCAGCATCGAAAGAGCGGTAGTGAATCAAAACTTTTAAGCCTGGACTACAAATAAATCCCCGCCTGGATGGATGCTTCCCGGACGCCCTCCAAAACAATACCCTACTCTCTCTCTCCTTCGCCCTACTAGACAAATCCGGGGCAACCCGGACGGATGGCAACCCTAAATACGAAGGAAAGAAAGGCATCTGACAACAAGAACGATTTTGAATGTGAATAGATAACAAGAGAAAGAACGACCGAGGACAAGATGGATGAATTGTATGGATATAAGTATTTAAAGAATTAAAATGTCTAATTAATTTTCCATAAAGAAATGTCCGGACACATACGCTCCGGTATGTGGAGTACCGGGAATCGAAGCCAGGGAGCCGTCGCTGATGTTCCAGAACCACTGTTACATGGATGTAGCTCAGTGCAAAATGTATTGGGAGGACAAGAGTGAAACAGCACGGGGCTCAAGTAAGATATTGATATATTGTGGTTATTTGATAGGCGAACGCGGGGATATGGATCCAATGCGTAAAGGCCCCCTTAAGAAGTTTGGTGTAATGTTGTACGCATTACATACAATGAAACAGGACTGGGCTCAAGTAAGATATTAGGTAATATTGCAATTATACACATTAACATGTTTATTATTAATATTATATTCAGTTTGAATATTCATGTAAGTATCTTTCAAATTGGTAAAACTTGGTGCGGTACTTGTGCTGACGCTGTGCTGTGCAGTTGATTAGGTAAAGTATTTGCATCATCATCATCATTATCAGCTTGTATGTACCCACTGCTGGATGTAGGTCTTCTCGCCGCTTCGCCGATTTCCTCATCCAGTTGCTTTTTTGGAGGAATTTGGTTCATCTAGAGGGGGAGAGGGAGAGGGAGGAGGGCTGGACGCTTCGTTGCCCCATACGTGGCCTCCACTTCAAAGTATCTTCTGTTACTGTAATGCTCCGCACATGTAAGTTTTTTACGTAGTGTAAAACTTCGTGCTTCGAAGGACACGTTAAGTCCGGCTGTTGTCATTAGATGACAGTCGTTAAGTCAAGTCTTTAGGCGGCTTGAAAACAATTCCCTTGAGGGTTGTTGTGTTCCTGCGAGTGAGTGAGGTCACCAGAAAGAAAGGAAGGAGATAGTAGTGGACGCCAGACAGAAAGTTAACGAAGCAAATATTTTTCATATCTAATAAGTAATAAGTGCTAGGTACCTACTTAAAATCCGTGGTGCACGGCAGTTAAGCTTCACTTGACTAGCCATCTCTTTAGACTTTTAATGTATTTTTGCCATATTGCTGTCTCTCACATTGCTAAGTGGGGAAGTCAAATTCCAAAAGCTGCTTACACTTACTAATTTCTTCTGATTAAATTCGTTGTGAGTTCCAAGTCCAAGGCAGCCGTAGTTTTACCCCCCGGGACTACAATGGACTTCACTGTTCATTGCCTTTTTTGGCGGTCGCCGCTGTTAATCCTGGCTACACAGGCGACACAGAGCTGGGAAAATGTGGTGGGCCCCCGTCCTGTTAAATCCAAGAAATTACTATATAAAATTTACTTTACACGTTTACTTGAAAGGGAAGCCTTATTTGGTTAATTAATAAACGCAACCTGGAATTTATCCCAGGCGTTCAAAGAAAGTTTCCTTCGTTATTTCTTTTTAATAAGCATTTCTGCAGGTAGACGCTGTCGCATTTCTCCGAGTCGTCGTACCGTACGCGTGGGCGCTAATGCTTATCGACAGAAAGTTTTTACTGATACATACTCGTATTATACTCTTACTTAATTTAATATTTTTTTATACTACGTCGGGTGGCAGGCAAGCATACGGCCCGCCTGGTGCAAAGCAGGGCAGTATCCATATTAACGCTCGCAATATGAAATGTCGCTCGCCTGCCGCCACTCACGTTGCCAACGCAGCATCTCCTTCTTTTCTGGTGACCTCACTCACTCGCAGGAACACAACAACCCTCAAGGGAATTGTAATTAGCTGCGGTATTCTGCTGAATATAGGCCTCCGTCACAGATTTTTCACAGATTGTTAGGGTTTTCTTGTGTCCTATCATCGGAAATAAGAGCTCCGTGTAGAGGAGGTCAACCTAGATGATGAATTAATTTTAAGGTAAACATTGTCATATTGTTTGGTATTTTCTGTTTTAGTGACAATTTCATTTTTTGAAATCCCAATATAATTATTTGATGATTGATAATATTTCCAAGTAATTATTAATTGATATTTAGGTAAGCCTTTTTATATTATTTGGTGATTAAATTTAGGTGACAGATCTACTATTATAGGAACAAATTATAATTTATTAGGTCACTGAAAATGCATTTATTAGGTAATTGATAAAATCATACCCTTATAAAATGTAGGTGACTACTTTATCAGCTTTATGAAAGCTTCTATAAGACTTTGAATATACCCTAATACTTTCAACAAATTATCTACAACACTATGCAATTATTATATAGAAATACAACTGTATACAGATTAATATCTTCTGTTAACGTTTCTAAGTCTAACTAGCAGCTTAAAAGAATATGTATTCACTGTTTAAAATTGAATTTAGGAACACGCTGCGGTACGCTACTCGCGCACGTACTAATCCGACTTAGCCCGGTATTTCATGTCCGTGAGCGTTGTCTATGCGTGCGTTCTTGAAGAGACTTTACGTGTACGTGTGTACCTTTACTTCTGTCCCTTACCACCAACTCTTATTGCGATTCAATAACTGAATAGAACGCTTATTCATACCAATGAATAAGCGACTCTATTTCAAAAAGCATAGAAATTTCAAAAAGCAATGAATAAGCGACTCTATTTCAAAAATCATAGAGTCGCTTATTCATTGGTATGAATAAGCGTTCTATTCAGTTATTGAATCGCAATAAGAGTTGGTGGTAAGGGGGCTGTACTCTCTGTATTTTGTGATGTTATGGCAGAGAGAGAGATACTAAACAGGTAGATGGCACATAAACTAAATAGCCACGTATGTATAGCTAGCCAGTAGTTCTAGTGCATAGAAAAGCTTTATTTACTAATTTTAAGACGATGAACGATAAGATCAAATAAAGGTCAAGAAATATTTATAATGATAATTTATATTATATATTACTAATGATAATTTTCAGCATATATTGAGTCGCCGTTCGTGTTCTGCCTCGGAGATCAGATGGAAGGACTCTTACGTTTCATGCCCATCGTCAGGACTCTACAGCACATGGGCAGGTTGAAGAAGAAGGGATACTTTCGGTACAAGTTGAAGAATCTTAGGTTCTACAATAACCTTATGTGGAAAGAACCTAAATACATGGGATGATCAGAATAAATATGACATTTATAATGAAAAAAAAATAGATATTATATTTTAAAGAATTCAACGACATTAGAATTGGCGAGCCTGTTTAAATCCGAGGGTTGTGTGTACGCTCTCCGCACAAAGCAAATATTTGTAAGCATGCACGTGATTGTTTGTCTTGGTTTGTGTATGTTTTATATTCTATATACTATAAAAGTACGTATTCATAAAAAACGTCGTTTTTAAGTATATGTATCAATTACCTGACCTCTATTACAAGCTTTGCTTAGTTCAGTACTAGATAGCGCTGTGTAATTTGTCCAGAAATATTATTAATATTTAGATTATCATCAAAATTGTTATTACCTCGCACAGGTCACCATTCATCATCATTATCAGCCTGTATCTATCCACTGCTGGATATAGGCCTTTCCCAATATCGGCTTCAGCTTGGACGGTGGGGACCCTGGTTAAATCCGACATTACGAACCTACATTGCATTAAATAGCGGGACGGTTTGTGATGACAGTGCGCCCTTCCGTTAAATATATACAACATTTTCATCAACTAAATGAAAATTGTCGCACACAACTCCACTAAACTTTCATTCAATCTAAAAGTTGTAAAGCGCCTGACCAGCCAAGGTCTCATTCTCATTTCATTACGATGTAGTGACTATTATTATATCCGTAGACTTTACACGCGTTTATTTAATACGTAATAGATAATTACTTTTTTTATTTAATCTTCATGTACATTTAAACAATGTACAAAGGCGGACTAAATGCTATTCAAGTCAATTTAAGTCTATTCAAGATTCACATAAATTGACTTGAATAGCTTTCAGATCATTCAACAATCTATTGAAATCTCTTTCCTTGGTATAACAATTGATAACCAATGTAAGTGGAAACAACATGTGAAAAAGGTATGCACAGAGATGGATAGATTCACGTACGAACTGCGGTGTATAAGAACATTTGTTAATCAAAGAGCTGCTCTAATGGCCTATCAGGGTTAAGTAGCCTCAAATCTTACATATTGCATAACCTCTGGGGAATCTCTGTCGATGTCGATAAGGTGCTCAAATCTCAAAAAAAGGTATGTACGTGCACTTTGTGGTGTGTCGTAGACAACTTTCAGTATTCAAGAAACTTACGCAATACGCTGTGCGAACAATTGTTAAGGCGAAGCTATATCGTTTAAAATAATATATGTTCAGTAAATCTAAAAAAATGGCAAGTGGTTCCCCAACTACGATTAAAGTGACTACTGAGAATGAGATGATTCTCTACTCTCACTATAAAAATGAGAAAGCAGCAAGAGAAAAGCTAGAATGTCAGGTTCATCATTTGCAAACACAACTAGAAAATCTGCAGCGAGAAATAGAGAAACTGCAGAAAAATAAAGAGCAGGAACAGCCTCTTATCTCTTCTAATGATAGTACCAATGCTAAATATAACTCCTCTCAACCTGCGGAATATTGTACGGACGAAGAAGAGTTGGCTAAAGAAACTGGTTGGGTACGTGCAAAAAATAGAAAGAAAAGGAAGCTGATAAACTCACCGTCCCCCACTACTAGTCCGGGCATTACAAATGAGCCCCAGTTAAAAATTAACAAAAAAATACCGTCCCCGCCGCCAATAATTGTGGATGGAGTTAAAGATTACCAAAAATTTTATGATTTTTTGGTAGAAGGCGTATTAGGCGACCCATTTACAATAAAAATGTTAAGTGGGGATAGTGTAAAAGTGAACGCCGACAATGAAGAAACATACAGGTCAATCACGAAACGTCTCACCTCCAATAACTGTGCATGGCACTCATATGAGAATAAGCAAGATCGTCCTATAAGAGTGATCGCTAAAAAACTGCACCATACGTGCATGCCAGAAAGAATAGTTGAAGAATTACAGTTCAAAGGATATAAAATAGAAAGTGCAGTAAACAAATTAAGATGGAAAAATAAAGAACCATTAAATATGTTTATGCTCACTTTTAAGAACGAAGAAGACATTAATAAAATCTTTGACATAAAAAGTATACTAGGATGTAGAGTAGAAATCCACTCCCTTAAGACACCGAAGCTGGTCCCTCAATGTAAACGTTGTCAGGCCTACGGTCATACACAAAAATACTGTTCTAAAGAACCACGATGTGTTAAGTGTACTGGCAAGCACCTAACCAAAGATTGCCAAAAGTCACCACAAGATAAACCAAAATGCATACACTGTGGCGAACAACACCCAGCAAACTACAGGGGGTGTGTGGTTGCCAAAGAGCTACAAAGCTTCAAAAACAAGAATTTGAAGAAAAAGCCACATACTCAACAGCAATCCTCTATGACAAATATAAACAAAACATGTGTAGCAACGCAGTCAGTACCACAACCATGGCAACAAGACAAAAGTAAGACTGTAAAAACGACTTACGCTCAAATCACCGCCAAAAAAGTAAATGATGCTCAGCCGAATACTGACATCGAAGAAAAATTAAATAAAGTACTCATATTAATGACATCATTTGATGAGCGCCTTAAAAAAATGGAAAATAGTACTAAAAAGACTATAACTAAAAGCAAATCATGAATTATTTTCTCAAAATCATGGCTTGGAACTCCAATGGGCTACTCCAACATCAAAATGAATTGCAGTTAGTCCTAGATACAGAAAAAATTGATGTGTGTTTAATTTCTGAATCACATTTCACTAAACAGTCATTCATTCAACTAAAAGGATACAAAATATACCACGCACTACATCCTGATAACTGCGCAAGAGGAGGTAGTTCCATAATCGTGAAAGAAAATCTCTACCACTACGAATGCCACAAGTGTGAAGAACGAGAAATACAAGCTGTAGCGGTATGTATTAAAACTAAAAAATACCCGATTACTGTTTCAGCAATATATTGCCCGCCCAGATACTCGCTGAAAAAAGATCAATATATTAACTTCTTACAAAAGCTTGGAACCAGGTTTATCCTTGGAGGTGACCTAAATGCCAAAAATGTATACTGGGGTTCCAGACTAACCACAACCAAAGGACGAGAATTACTGAAAGCTATAAAAGAAAATCAATGTGACGTATTATCGACTGGAAAGCCAACTTATTGGCCCACTGATCCACAAAAAATTCCAGACCTGATTGATTTTTTTATCTGTAAAAATATATCTACTAATTATATGAGTGTGGAAGACGGTTATGATATGAGCTCAGATCATTCGCCTATTATTTTAAATTTAAGTGATACAGTTATATATAAAGAAAACAATCCAACATTAGTAAATAGAAGGACTGATTGGGAGAGTTTTCAAATAGACTTAGAAAATAAAATTAATCTTAATGTACCGCTCCGCAATGAAGAGCAGCTAAATTTCGAAGTAGAAAAATTTACTGTCGATATCCAACTGTCGGCATGGCAAAACACTCCAGACATCCATAGAAAACCCAAAGGAAACAGATATCCGGAAGAGATTATGAATTTGGTAGCTCAAAAAAGGAAACAAAGAAAAATTTGGCATCAAACACGATCGCCTCGCGATAAACAAATATTGAATAGCCTCACTAAAATGCTTAGAAAAGTGATACAGACTTTCAAAGACGAATCTCTTAAAACTCGCTTAGAAAAATTAACCAGTGATAGCAGGACTAACTATTCTCTCTGGAAAGCTACTAAAACTGTAAAAAGTCCAATTATGCAAATACCCCCAATAAGGGAAGAAAATGGAAAGTGGGCCATAAGTAATGAACAAAAAGCAAAAAGGTTCGCTGAGCACTTGGAAAAAATTTTTCAACCCAATGAATGATCTGATGACCTGAGATGCCACGATACTTCGAAAGAAGAGGCACACATAAAGTTTGTAACACCAAAAGAAGTAGCGAATGAAATAAAGACCAATATTGATTCTAGGAAAGCACCAGGTTACGACCTCATAACGGGAGAAGTCCTACTTAATCTTCCTCATAAGGCTCTGGTTAAATTAACGAACCTCATTAATGCTGCGTTCAGGTTAAAATTAGTTCCGGATATCTGGAAAGTAGCTGAAGTAATTATGATAGCAAAACCGGGTAAACCGCCTCATGAAACGACATCATACAGGCCGATTTCATTATTGCCAGTTATGTCTAAATTATTTGAAAAGCTTTTGCTCAAACGACTAAAACTCATACTAGATGAAAAAGGTTTGATACCGCAACATCAGTTTGGATTTAGAGAGAAACACTCTACCATAGACCAAGTGCATAGAATCACAAATATTATAGAAGAAGCATTGGAAGAAAAGAAAGTGTGCTCCACAGTATTTCTGGACGTCGCACAAGCTTTTGATAAAGTTTGGCATAAAGGTTTAATGTATAAGATCAACAAAATGTTGCCAAAGCAGTATGCTGCAATACTAGAGTCATATATCTCTCACCGAATGTTTAGAATCAGACAAGAAGACGCATACTCTGATCTAAAGGAAATTAAAGCTGGGGTACCTCAAGGAAGTGTCTTAGGTCCGGTCCTGTATCTATTATACACTTGTGATATTCCCAAATTAGAAAATAATACAATTGCGACTTTTGCCGACGACACTGCCATAATGTCTGTTGGGAACACACACAAAGAAGCAGTTGAGAAAACCCAAATTGCCATCACAAAAGTTCACAACTGGACACAAAAATGGCGAATTAAACTAAATGAGTCAAAATCGGTTCATATTGACTTCACAAACAAAAATCCGCACTACCATCCAGTGTTTTTAAATAATCAGCAGATCCCGTATGTCAATACGGCCAAATATCTAGGTATGACCCTAGACGTGAAATTACATTGGAAAGCTCACGTCAAGAAGAAACGAGAGGAGTTAGAGATACGATACAAAAACATGTATTGGCTGCTCGGGAGGAACTCTAGCTTGTCGATTCACAATAAATTACTGATGTATAAACAAGTCCTTATGCCAGTTTGGACTTATGGAGTACAGTTATGGGGCTGTACGAAACAGAGTAACAAACAAGTTATTCAGCGCTTTCAAAATAAAGTACTCAGGGGCATTGTAAATGCACCGTGGTATTTCAAAAATGACTATCTCCATCGGGACCTTAAAGTGGAGTTTGTGGACAAAGTGATACAAAGATATGCAGAAGCTCATGAACTTAGACTTCATCACCATGTGAATCCAGAGGTAGTCAAACTTCTCGATAACACAGACCTAGTGAGAAGACTCAAAAGAACAAAACCTTTTGAGTTAGTGTAGTAATAAGTGAGACAATGCTAGTGATAGTGCATTAAATATAACACAACAAGAAAGTGTTTCACCTTAATAGACACTAAGAAAAGTCAATGGACATTATTCTTAGACTATAATATTTAGAAGTTTATGTTAAAGTCATATTACTTATTAGCCCATAAGCTAGATTGTAATATTTTAAAGTTATAATACTTTACAAAAAAAAAAAAAAAAAAAAAAAAAAAAAGAAATTGGGGCTACTCATAGTACCATCATTATGTAAGTTTTTTATTACGTCGCACCCAACATCTTTACAGTGCAACTTCTGGATAGCTATTGTTATCGACTAAATATGAAAACGCAATTTTACAAACGAAATTGCTATCCAGCTGCGATAATATTTTTTTATAAGCTTTGCTACGGTAACTGCTTCACATCAAACGGGCCGTATGCTTATCTACAATCCGATGTAGTATAAAAAATTGGTTGTCTGTAAAATCGGTTTACGGACGACAATTTTACGTGATAACGTCATAAGAAAACATCGGCCGATGAAGTGGAAGAGAGGTAGATGCGTCACAAGCCGCGCTCTCGCTTGCACGCTCGGCTCAGGCGGAACGTGACAATTCGTCATGATTTTTCCTGTTAACAGCCGGCGTTCATCGATTTATAAAACGATATCACGTCGAAATTACCCTAGTTGTAGAAAAAAATATATTCAACAGATTACAAACAAAGTTTAATAAATAAAAGTAAAACATAATAACCTTCAATAGACAGAGTTAAGAGTAATTATTTTTCCTGTCGCAGGAAAAAATTCTTCATGCAGAAAAACTATGCGAATGAATATTGCTCTCAGATTGTAGAAGTTTTAATTTGCTGTTTTACTTTGTAAACTAATCTATGGCAGGTTGCCTAAGGGCGCTTGTTTACTAGGTTATTCATTATATTTTATGAAACTACAGCGCACTGTAGAATTTTGTACCGATATAAAATGCGAACATGCAAAAGCGTTTTTAACCAGGATGTAATTAAAACATATATCTATATATATAAAAGAAAGTCGTGTTTGTTACAACACTTATAACTCGAGAACGGCTGGACCGATTGCCATGGTTTTTGATTTGTTGGATTTGTCTCCGTCCAGAATAGCAAGATAACTATTAAAACATTGGAAAATTTACGAAAAAAATAAAATAAAAGAAAAATAATTTTTCCATACAAAATGTTCGTGGATGTCGGACCTGTCACACGTGACGTTAACGTGCGTACGTCAAATGTATGCGTGCGTTCAGAAATGTGGGTATAGGATAATAAGTATTAAAACATTGACAAAATTGTCGAAAAATTAAATTTGAAAACGGATTGGAATATTTATTGATTTTCAATTAAATGTCAAATCGATTGGTCTAACTTTTACGTCGCGAAATTTGTCCGTTGTTGTTTTGAAAATTGTTTATGAATGAATGCTTGAAAATGAATATTAATTGGTTGTCAAGTGTCATGGTACTTTATTTTGTGACATAGTAAAATACTGAACTTAATATTTACCCACTGCTGGGTAATATTAAATACGGGTCTTCCTTGAACTGAATATGTTTCGAGCATACTCCACCACGCTGCTCAACTGCGAGTTGGCGGACGCCAGTAATTTCAAGCCGCCTAAAGGCCACTTGGCGTAACGACTGCCATCTAATGATAACAACCAGGACCGACGGCTTAACGTGCCTTCCGAAGCACGGAGGAGCTCGAGATAATCTAATGATAACAACCGGGACCGACGGCTTACGTGCCTTCCGAAGCACAGAGGAGCTCGAGATAATCTAATGATAACAACCGGGACCGACGTCTTACGTGCCTTCCGAAGCACGGAGGAGCTCGAGATAATCTAATGATAACAACCGGGACCGACGGATTAACGTGCCCTCCGAAGCACGGAGGACCTCGAGTTAATCTAATGATTACAACCGGGACCGACGGATTAACGTACCTTCCGAAGCACGGAGGAGCTCGAGATAATATAAACTCATCCATGGACAGGCTACGGTTGACGTTGCTTAACTTGCGTGTACAATTAGACTGACACGCGCAATGACGCCATCGTGCTTCTCTATTATTTTCTATTATTCATTATATTAATTTCAAGACATCATAAATTTTGTTCAACTAATATGTATACCACGACATTCATTGACAATTAGGCGGTACGAAGTTCGCCGGGCCAGCTAGTAATAAGAAATAAATACTAATGTCATAAACAGAAATACCTAGATAACTCTTAAACGTTCGCGTTGCATGATTAAAATTATAATAACCACGGGAATTAACACGATCATGCATGTAAGGTAGTTATGTATATACCTTTATAATTGCCTGACGTTTCGACCAGGGGGTCCTACCGCCGAAGTTGAAGCCGATTACCATCGAATATTTTGATTCGAAAAATAGGTATTAGGTTTCAGTTATTGACAAACATCTTCAGCTTAGTCGGTACAGCTCCAGGATTTCTACCAGCTAAACTAAACACATGTACCATAAATATAAGATAAAGCTTGATTTTCGCAATCAAAAAACCCAATGGTAATCGGCTTCAGCTTATGCGGAAGGGCCCCCCTGGCCCCCCTGGCCCCTGGTTGGATCGGCCGTGGTCACAGGCTGTCTCAGAAATACATTTTTTGAGTGACTTCTTCAACTTCAACGCAAAGCTAAAACTATTGCAGTTGAAACTTGGAACTAAGAGCAAGGATATATAGGGATGAGATAGAACTACGAAAACTGAACAGGTCCTTTTAATGGCCCACAGACTAGTAATATTAACAGGTTTCATAAGTGTCTAAAATAGGGATTGAAAGTTTGTACGGAGAGAGTGAAAAAACATTAATTTTAAATAAAATATTTTTGTTTTTAACTATAGATTCTATCGGCATACATACATTCTATCGGCCTCCATTGTAGCAAGATGAATAGAAGGTAATTGCCCTGCATTCATTCAGTCCTCTTGATGTCGCGGCAAGAGCAAGACGAAGTACTAATGAATTATAGAAAAGCTAAAATGCGTCCCTGCGTATTCATGTTCTTTTCCTTTAGTTTCTTTGTGTACTGCATATTATGTATATGCATAGGTTTGGAATAAGTGCTATCCTTTGTATAAAATAAGATAGTTGAACTTATATTTTGTACACCAACATTTTAACGAAAATAATGAAAAGTTGGTGTCAAATGCGGTTGAAAGTTTATTAGGTGAGAATTTTTGGATGGAGTTAGGGTTGAAATTTTTTCGACTATTACTCGTACTGTACCGTCTACCAGGCCGAGCTTCTCGCTCTCTGCACTGTGGCAAAATACGCGTTGAGCTGTGATGGATCCAGCGTCTTCCTCTTCAGCGACTCCATGGCGGCGCTCCAAGCGATCGGTAACGTTGATTCCCGCCAGGCCCTTGCGATACAGACGAGGGCCGCTTACCCTGCGCTTTGCACAGTTTGATTGTTTCAGATACTGAGCAGAGGTTACCGAGATACCGAGACCGGTATTCATTCGTCAAGGATATGATCCGCAAGCCGACCATTGACGAATTGGACAGGAGGCTCATTCGCGCTCTGCACATACGTCTTGTTTATGTAGTAGGTTACAACGCGACATCTGTACGAAGTGGCCGTGGTGTGCTCTTATAAACATTGACAATCGCGTATCTTTACATATTACAAACTGAAGTCGGTCTCCGCATCTGCCTGTCTGTATTTCCACTTACTCGTCCTAAACCACGCTACGGATTTTAATGTGATTTTCCCTATCGTTCAGATAATTTATTCCGGAATATTTATATGTATAATACATATATATTATCTCATACAAGCGAAGCCAGACTGAGTCGCTAGTCTATAATAAACTTTAAATAAAATGTTGGATACTGAAAAATACGGATGTTTATGGCAAGAGTTCTCTGAATATCTAACTTTTTATTTTTACCAGCAGATAAATACACTTTGTAAAACCCTGCTGTATAGGAATTCATTGCAATATTTACTCCACACCAAATACAAACCACAACATGCAGTGCATGAAAATTGCTTTTTCAGGAAGTATATGGATCGCTTTGACGTATGGCACAAGCGTTTAATTTATTGCAAAGTTGTTATTATAAATTTTTAATTAATATATTTTTTTAATAATTTATTTTCTTTCTCTTATAAACCACTACTAAACTAAACCTCAATCTACCAAAAATTTTAATCTATTACAGTATTAGTAATAGTACTACGTACGTACGTATGGCCACTCCCTGCCGCTCTCACAAGGCGACCTCACCTCCCCTCGAGTCGAATGGGGAACCGATCACAAGGGCTGTAACGCGGCGCCGCGTATTACGAAAGTTCGTTCGTAGTAACCTATTCTCAGCTGAACTTGTATCCTATCGTCGTTATTATTTATAATTGTTGATTCGACAGTTCGACGTTTTTGGAATTTTTAGATGTTGAATATTTATTCCAAATTTTCAATAGACAACCACGACATTAGATTGTATAATTAGTTATGACCTTATATAGAAAACTTTTTTGTTCGCGGACCACTACGAGGTTTTTGTTGGGTGTAGGGGCCACGAGTGCCATATAAATCCATTATTCTATAACTCGAGTTTTAGTATTTTCTATAATAGTGATCATTTCTCTTTCATTATAAGTTGTATCACGGACCATAATTTACCTCTCTCGGACCACTGGTAGCCCGCAGACCACCGGTTGGGAACCCCTGTTCTAAATAAACGCTTATAGATATGTATTATTACAATATTACCTAAAGTTAACATCTCACGTCACAGCGCAAGGTACCTACTTCGTTATGCAGTCAACCATAAAGGCATCTACGCACATATTTGCACGTATACAAACGCGGTCTGTTTGTGTTGTCGTTTTTTGTATGGAGTGGCCAGTGTGTGCTAGTATCGTTATTAAAGTTACAGACTTTTGTTACGTTATTTTTTTATTAATAAGTTGATTTCTGGTTTGAACTTTGCTTTGCTTGAAAAGTCGAATATAGAAAGCTATAATCACTTTAAACAATGAAAAATAATTTTAACAAAAAAAACCGACTCCAAACATTACTCCACATTTATGTATGTAGATACAGGCTGATGATGATGATGATGAAAAAATATGGGACCAATCTGGAAGTATACTCATTCAAATAAAAAAAGTTTTTTTCAAATCGGATTATAAATCACGGAGTAATTAAGTAACAAACATTAAAAGAAAAATACAGCCGAATTGAGAACCTCCTCCTTTTTTGGAGTCCGTTAAAAAATATATCTTTGACGGTGCTTGTTAAATCGTCTCGATGTTATGCTCCTATCTCACTGCCCACTAATTATCGACAAAATTCATTTCTGTGACAAGCAAGTAAGCACTTTAATGTCGTTTGTTCTGAGCTAAATCTTGACTTGTTGGTTCATCAACATCTTTGAACCATAGCCAACTCCACATGCACGCGGTGCACCCTACTGACTGACAAACGAATCTCTGGCGATAAGAGAGGTAGGGAGCGTAATTGTAAGCTACCCTGGGGAATGTACCTCCACCTCACAGAATACCGCAGCCAAATAACAATTCCCTTTAGGGTTGTTGTGTTCCTGTGAGTGAGTGAGGTCACCAGAAAGGAAAGAGATGCTGCGTTGGTAGAAGGGGGTGGCGGCGCGCGAGCGATATTTTATGTTGCGAGCGTTAATATCGCTACGATAACCGCTTCACATCAGGGGGACCGTATGCTTGTCAGCCACTAGACGTAGTTTTAAAAAAAAGAAAGGTGGTTGTTGTCGAGGCAGTTTGCTGCACTTCATGATAGATAACATGGTATATTGTATGACGTGTTTAATGGCGTTTTGACGTGACAACGTCTTATAAATTGGTTAGCCGGGTGACACTTCAAGAAACTGGCTCACGTTATGCGCTTACAATGAGAGCGAGTGAAAGGCACGCGTCCCTTCTAAGAGCGAGAGAGACAGACATAAAAAGTGAAAGGCATGCGTCCCTTCCACTCGAAAACATTTTACCACTCAAAGTCGTTGTCACGTAAAACTTTCGCCCGTATACCGACTTTACAGGCAACCAATTTTATTTTTTATAGTGCTTGTTTCCTTTGTAAACGTAATATGAGACTCATATTACGTTTACACTCATATTATGAGTATTAACTTGTAACTGGGGCCCTACCGCCAAAGTTTGGGGTGTAAGTGGTTCATCAACATCTTTGAACCAAAGCCAACTTCACCTGTCCGCGGTGCACCCTGCTGACTGACAAACGAAGCTCTGGCGAAAAGAGAGGTAGGGAGCGTAATTGTAAGCTACCCGACTGGGGAATGTACCTCCACCTCACAGAATACCGCAGCCAAATAACAAGTCCCTTGAGGGTTGTTGTGTTCCTGCGAGTGAGTGAGGTCACCAGAAAGGAAGGAGGCAGCTGGGGTGGCGGCGCGCGAGTGATATTTTATGTTGCGAGCGTTAATATGGCTACGGTAACCGCTTCACATCAGGCGGGCCGTATGCTTGTCTGCCACAAGACGTAGTATAAAAAAAATTGGTTGCCTGTAAAGTCGGTATACGGGCGAAAGTTTTACGTGACAACGACTTTGAGTGGTAAAATGTTTTCGAGTGGAAGTGACGCATGCCTTTCACTTTTTATGTCTGTCTCTCTCGCTCTTAGAAGGGACGCGTGCCTTTCACTCGCTCTCATTGTAAGCGCATAACGTGAGCCAGTTTCTTGAAGTGTCACCCGGCTAACCAATTTATAAGACGTTGTCACGTCAAAAAAAATCTGGAGCCGATTTCCACCGGATTTTTTGATTGCAAATATCAAACTCTAGAATAGATTAGTGGCAATTGTGTTTAATTTAGCTGGCAGAAACCCTGAAGGTTTACCGATAAAGCTAAAAATGTTTATTGACAACTTAAACCTAAAACCTATTTTTGGGAAACAAAATATTCGATGGGAATCGCGTTCAGCTCAGGCGGTAGGGCCTTTGATTTGTAACAGAATGCTTACATTGGATCGTTTTTCATCTTTATTTTGTATCTATAAGTGGATACGGATATAGTTGGCTTTCTAGATTATAAATCAGCCCCCTTAACACCATCTTTTATTGCGATTCAATAATTGAATAGATTGCTTATTCATACCAATGAATAAGCGACTCTATTCCATTTGAAATAGAAATTCCATTTGAAATAGAGTCGCTTATTCATTGGTATGAATAAGCATTCTATTCAGTTATTGAATCGCAATAAGAGATGGTGGTAAGGGGGCTGAGCTATTTATTCAATTGCAACAGCTGTTGGTGTTCTAAATAAAACAAAACAAAATAAAATAAATAAAACAAGCTAGCTCTTTTGTGGGTCACATGATGGAAAATAATCTCCACCGCTCATAGAAATCAGCAATACCATGGTGTTGCCGTCTGTTGCCTGGCATTTTAACCCATACAGTGCCAAGGGCGCCCTTCGGCGTCTCAAAAATCATTAGTCACGTGCCGAAGACGCCTATGGGCGTCTATGTTTTGTATTTAATGTGTAGGCTAAATAGTATGTATGGCGGCATGAGGGTAAAGTTCTTACTACGTAAGCCGGCAATGAATGGGTGTAATAATTGACTCTGTTCTTGAAGTATTCCTAAATAAATACGACCCACGTCAACGAGGCTCTGACGAAATGAGAGTTAGTAGAGTAGGTAGAGCATTGCGTATTTTGTAAGCTGCCCGACCGGGGTACCTACACCTAATAGAATACCGCAGCTAAATAACAATATCCTTGAGTGTTGTGATATTACTACGAGTGAGTGACGTCACACGACGTGAGGAGAAGGTACGTTAGCAGCGATAGTGTCAGCTCACGAACTATACTCATTGTATTGCTAGCGTCTGTGTGGCTACGGTAATCATTTTATACAACGTCGGGTGGCAAATATATGGGCGAGCCATGTTATTTGCCACCCGACGTTGTATTTTTTTTTATGAGTGGGGGCAAGCGAGTATGTGGGTCACCTGATGGAAAGTAAATACCACCGCCCATAGAAATCAGCAACATTATGGGTCGCCGAATCCGTTGCTAGTCTTTCAAGCGAAAAATTTACTCTCTTCTTGAAGGCTCCTATGTCGTATTTATTTAGGAATACTGCTGAGGGAAGTTGATTCCACAATTTCACAGTTCGTGATAGAAAAAGCGTACTATGGTAGATCGCCAATTATCAAGATGGAAGGAATTTTAATGTATGGCGAGTGTACAACTCGCACAACGATTGTGGAACTCAGCGGCAGGTATATCAGTACGTTAATCTAAACAAACTTAAGATACTGATTGTTATGTTTGTAATTTCACAAATACCAGATTGAATGTAGCCGATGCAGCCCCCGGGGTTGCTATGGGAACCGCCGCAGCCTCGAATGCAGCCTCGCCCGGACGTAACTAGCCAGACCCTGTCAGTTCATATCACAAGCTTTTTCGTAGAGATAAATTAATTTGATATTTTTGTGTGTAATGGGTGCGGCATTACCAGATGTATTTTAAATCGAAACGGGATTTTAAGCTTTTGAAAGTAATAAAAGCGGAACGCATTGAACAAAGCGGGACTATGTGAAAAATACATATTCATTAGATTAGATTTCCTATAAAATTAATGAATAATTACTTGTGGCGCAAGTGATCAAAAATATTCTATATTATAAATTATACAGCATTTTTCCGGTAGCCTGTGCTGTGGAATGGTTGGTAAAATAACGGATAGCAAGGTAGACATATTATAAGTACTATGCAACCAGCTACTCTAGTCAACAACATGTCTAAATATATATAAATAAAAAAGATCATAAACATTTCATTGCTGTAAAAAATAACGTAAACAATATATTATTGTATTACCTAAATAAGTATTCTGCAGGTTATTGATATTATTTATTAATTTATGTAAAATCACTTGTTATGGAAGATTGGATCCGTCTGACACAGGTGCCTCACACATAAAAGAAGGAGCCCACCCTCCAAATGTAAATTGTGAAAGAAATAATTTTAAAGAAATATTTTCTCATTTTCATTTTTTTTTTCAAATATAAAACTTTTTAATTGTTTATAAATATAAACAATTTAAAAGTTTTATATTTGAAAAAAAAAATGAAACAAACATTCGAATTCTGTCATTCCCTCAATTCAGAACTCAATGTATGATTTCATGAACTGAAATTCAGTTCATGAAATCATACATTTTGACGTCCACCGCAAAAGGGGGATGAGGTGTCCCGTGCGGGACATACACTTTAACCCTTTCACCGCCACATCAAATACACAAGAAATAAGGGAATGTTTTATTTAATTAAATAATTTAATACAAAATAACGTTTATAAACGGCTTACACATTTACCGTATCATTGTGTATATACTATTTTCCATAGTTAATTGTGCTTGCCCTTAATATATTTACGCAAAAAATTACCCTAGACAAACTATTTCGTAAATAAATATAGACCTAGATAATTCCTCCGCGTGAATTTCGTTTTCGTGGGAATATGATATTTTCTTGTGTGACTGTGAACTGGAGACACTTCCCCAGTCGGGCATCTTACAAATACGATGAACACTACCTATCTTTTGCCAGAGCCTCTTTCGCTAGTCGGCAGGGTACACCACGTGCAGGCGAGGTTAATTTTGGTTCTACCGATCGTGGTACATCCCATTTTACAGCCACTTACATCCCATTTTATTTATTCTACATTTTATCCCCCTGCTTATCTCTGTCCCAGCAAACGTCAAGTACATTACATAAAGTAATATTTTTTTTTTACACGCTACGAGATAAAATAGATTATTACATTAATAAGAAAAGTTAAAGCTATTTTTTTTTACTTATATTTGAACGAGCATGTAGGTCAATAGGTATGAACCTACGTTGGTAGGCATTACTACAAACAGTAATTTAATATTTTTATTCATTACATCTTTCTCATCCGTGAATTCAACTTTTTATTAAACCGTAAATGATATACGGTATGGACCAATTTACCATCATAGATGCAGCATACTAAAATTGGCGATCAATAGAATAAAATGCTTCCCGATCTTGTGCCCACATTGTTCCCCTGTGGGAATTGGATTATTTGATATATATTGGGAAGTGGATTAATAGGATTATCGACTATTTGCGACCCCATCTACAAATCAATGCACTATTTAGTGTGTGTGAAATGAGCTCTGTGTTTCCGATTTAAATGTTAATGTTAAAAATAAAATTGCAGATCAGCTAGGTTTTCTCTACTTTTTTGCAATTAAGAGAGGTAGGGTACAGCGTATTTGTAAGCTGCTCGACTGGGGAAGTAACTACACCTCACAGAATACCGCAGCCACTCGAAAGCTACTCTGAAGTTACTCGCGGCGTTATGACCTTTAAGACTTCCACTCCTGGAACATAAAGCTCTAACGACTCCTTTCTGGACGGCCAATGAAGGCAAGCCAGAGCTGAGAGTCCTACGGGCCTTCTTGTATTTACACTCTGACCGGAGACGAAGGCTCTGACCGACCCTCTGGAGATTCGGTACCCGTGACGTCGTTACTCACCACAGCTCGCCACAAGCTGCCTTGTGGGCTTATGCTATTATTAATATTATTGCTGAGAAAAGACATTTCATTAATTATTGCAATAGAAAAGCCGAGATGCACATAAAGCCTAAAAAATCCAGTACCTAAAATACAGTCCCTCTACATAACTTTACTGTTGGAGTCAGTGGCGTGTGCAGGCAGACTGAAGGTATGCCTTTGCCCTTTGAAAATTAATGTGCAATGCTGAAAAGTTCTAACGTTCACAAAAAACAAATTCACATGTGCACTGTGACAGCTAACTTTTTGTTTCCATTAAATTCATTTCACCAGTTCAATTTAACTTTTAGAGAAGTAATTTTGTCCGTAGCGTCAACCGCGTAATTAAAATAATCTATGTCACTAATTATTTTTTGAATTTTTGATATTAGATGAGAACTCAGTACGAGTAAAATCGGAGATAAGTTAGTTAAAGATCCTTATAAAGTTAACGTTTTTAATGTAGTATGTCCACACGATTTGTACATTTTAGGACGGACTAGCTGACTCTGACGTTGTCCTGTCTTCTTAACAAGGAATATTGAATTCGAATTGGTTTCGCACAATCTATCAAATGACTGACAGTTCTGTCAAACGACATAAAGTTACATTAGAAATGGTAATATGGTCGTTCAGTTGGGCAGCTTACAGCTACGCTACCCTAACTCTCTTGAACTAACTTAAAATGCTATAATAATCCAAGCCAATTCGCTCAAGATTATCTCTTATCTTGGAATACTATGTCCAGTGCTGCAACACCAGTGGCACGTCGACCGTTTTGGATGTCTTGTGCACTCTCAGTCCTTTAGTAACTTTTAGACATGTTCCATATACTTCAATACGCCTTTAATTAAGAAGAGTCTGTAGTCCTCCAGGTCCGGGTACGCCTTTCCTAGGATTTCTATTCGTTTGGCAGCTAGGGCATCACATTGACACGTCAAGTGCTTCATGATTTCAAGGTCCCTTGCATTCTGCATTCTGGGACTTGTCAATTGACAAGTCCCATCTTGTATAGGTGTCCATTCCGTGGCAGGCACATTGGCCAATTAGTGCCCCAAGTATGAGACGCATCCGTTTTCGGTCGTATTTACGTAAGTGCATGTTTGTACCAATTCATTGCGCCTTCGCCGATGGTTTCTTTGGAGTGTAATGTTCAAGTCATCTCCTTCCATTCGACACGATGCCTACTCTTAGCCTTTGTATGTAATGATACTAATGACTGTCCCATATGAAAGACCTACAAAGGGTTCACTGATTATCTTTCACTAAATACTGTTTACGCGACATTGTCCTCTTTTTTTTACGAATAGTGAATATAGTATATAGTAGAATAGTCCGACCAAAAAGAGTAGAAAAAAAATAGGATTGCCACTTTCTTCACATGGTAAAACCTTTGTATGAAATAGTCAATGTTGCTATTAGTAATAAGCTTCCTTTGTGATCGCATTGTATTTATTCAGCTTACAGATCCGTTTCAATTTTACAAAAAGTTGTTAATTTTTTAGCTGTCTGTTAAGATAACGAGTAGTCAGTACCAGGAGTTGCAGTAAATATTGTAAAAGGCAAATTCTGTTGTAAAAGCACAGACATAATAGTTACCGGTCGGAAGCCAGGTAACTGACGTTTAATTAACTTGTTAAAAGTGAAAATAACTTAGGATTAGCTCGGTTTCTAACATAAACTAAGCTTGTACTGTACTTTCAGTCGGATGATTTTTAATTTGTTTAATTAATATTAAGTTTATATATGTAATTTTTATATGTATGTAAGTTTATACACGTAATATGTATATATATATTTTTTTTATATGTAATGCGTGTGGCCCCCACTCAAGATGGACCAATCGATCCATCTAGAGCAGTGGTTCCCAACCTTTTTTTGTTCGCGGACCACTACGAGGTTTTTGTTGCGTGTAGAGTCCTCGACTGTCATATAAATCCATTATTTTATAACTCGAGATTTGAGTATTTTGTATAATAGTGCTCAATCTGTTACATTATAAGTTTGTATCACGGACCATAATTTACCTCTTGCGGACCACTGGTGGTTCGCGGACCACCGGTTGGGAACCTCTGATCTAGAGTGACCTCAAAAAAGTGGCTGGTAGCGGTATGCTGAAAGTGGAGGATCGCATATGGTGGAAAGCATTGAAAAAGGCCTATATCCAGCAGTGGGTAGATACAAGCTGATAATGATTATGATGATATGTAATGTAATACTTATGGATTGTAGGGAGACCCGTATCCCAACAATGAGATTTATTTATTTTTATTTATTTATTTATTCATCAGAACCTACAGGCTACAGCTATCATTAAGGCTAAGTTCACATGACCGCGCAGTACCGCGCGGTGCCGCGCGGTTGGTGCGTTCACATGACGGCATATATATACGGAAAGCGCTGCGCGGTACCGCGCGGCGCCGCGCGGTCATGTAAACGATAACCATCGTTTACTTTGATCCTGTACCGCGCGGCCATATGAACTTAGCCTACAGGTATTAACACCTAATGAGACAGTGTAGTAACATTAACATTTGTTTTACTAAAAAAACACACCAATAAACTACTTAAATTAAGAAAACTAATAATACAAATATATTGAATAATAAAATAAATTGACTATTTTTTATACCTTATAACTAACGACATATACGACGAGATGAATAAAGGTTGACGAATATGTAATAAAGTAGGAAAACAACTTTGTGAGTAGGATAATGTCCAGCTGGCAGTTAAAAAACAAAAGGTAAGTTAATACCTAAGTGCTTAAGTGCTACCTTTCAATGAGAACAAAACAAGAGCTTCAGCGAGTAGGCAAAACAAGACGAGCGCTGCGTGTTTTTTTTTATTATTTGTATCTCTTTATTATCACGGGTCATTTGATAGGCGTACGCGTGGATATGGATACAACGTGTAGAGGCCCCTTTGAGAATTTTGTTGTAATGTTGTACGCCTGCCGTGACCCGCTCCAGGATATATCAATGGAATGATATACCCATGAGCAGGTCTCGGCAGGCGTTGAGGTTATTACAAAGTAAAGTGTAATGGAAAATTAATGGGCAATGGAGATGAGATCAGGGTGAACTAAATACCGGGCTATAACAGAAAAGGGACGGATAATTATTTTATTATTCGACATTTTTCAGGTACGAATTTAGTATGCATAAATACTAATAGGTATATTAAAAATATGTACGGTTGGCCACTGCCATACTTCGGAGGAGAGGCGTATGACCAACGGTGGATTTTAGGGTGCTGTCAAAGAAGAAAAAGCAGATACTTCAGCGGTTCCCCCATAGAAACTTGCGCCACTACAATGGAAAAAAAACCGGATAAGTGCGAGTCGGACTCGCCCACCGAGGGTTCCGTACGTAGTATCATTATTAAATTTGATATTTTTCATTATAAATAAGAAATAATGCGTCGAAAAAAATAAATAAAATATATTTTGCAATGTGTACATCAAGCCCTTTCATATGATACCCCATTTGAACTAGTAGTTTCAATTTGAAATTTCGGCAGCCTATAAAAAATATAGACCCCCTATTTTTTAAGATCTATTTACAAATGTATAGTTTTGAGATTTATTCCTGTACTTGTAGTCTATAACGATGTTACTTGCCAAATTTCATAGTTCTAGGTCAACGGGAAGTACCTTATAGGTTTTGATTCCCTCGAGAATGTGTCGAAATATGCGTTTTTTGCTGACAAAACGACCGTAATTTTTTTTTACGTAAACTTAGCAGTTTGATTTTTTTACAACTTCATGGGACCATAGACCTGAGTATACAGTTCAAATTTCAGCTTGATACCTCTACGCATTCTCGACATAGAAATTCTTGACAGACAGACAGACAAACGGACAACAAAGTGATCTTATAAGGGATCCGTTTTTCCTTTTGAGGTACAGAACCCTAAAAATCACTTACTACTACGAATCAAAATGATATAGGTACACGGACGTATTCAAATTTTGTCTCCACAACAAAATCTCAACGTTAACGCCTTATTGGCGATTAGAGACTATTATCTCCATTATGTTTGCCCAATCCAATGGCAGTCGATCGCAATATTGAATATTGGAAATGGTGCAAATAATCTCACAATTATATTTATCCGTGTGATAAAAAAAATGTTCGGAATATATTTTCCGATTTCCCTATGAATGGACTCGCCCCATAAATTAAGAGAGAGATTATTGCTTAAGCTATCCTGTTTTTTTTTTATGAGAGGGGGGGCATGTGGGTCACCTGATGGAAAGCAATCACCAACGCCCATGGAAACAAGTAAAACCAAGGGGTCGCCGAACCTACGCCTTCCTTTCTTTCTCACCAGAAATTCACCTTCAGCCAAATTACAATTCCCTTGAGGGTTGTTGTGTTCCTCCGAGTGAGTGAGGTGGTGACCTCCGAGTGAGTGAGGTGGTGACAATAAATGAGGTGGTGACCTCACTCACTCGGAGGAACACAACAACCCTCAAGGGAATTGTAATTTGGCTGAAGGTGAATTTCTGGTGAGAAAGAAAGGAAGGCGTAGGTTCTTGAGTGAGTGAGGTCACCACCTCACTCACTCAGAGGAACACAACAACCCTCAAGGGAATTGTAATTTGGCTGAAGGTGGCTGACTGTGCAGATGGAAGGATATATAAATTTTATTATTTAGAGTTGATTTTAGCCAACTTCCCAGAATTTATGTAACTAGTTTTTCTAATAAAATCCATACTAATATTATAAATGTCAAAGTGTGTTTTTATGTTAACCGACTAAAAAACGGAGAGGGTTCTCAAGTCGACGCGTATATATTTTTTTTTATGTATGATCACGCATTACTTTTTACAGAGTAGTCCGATTTTTATAATTCTTTTTTATTGGAAAGGTTTTACCCCGAAGTTGGTCCCATATAAATTTGCAAAAAAATATTCAACCCTAAGGGTAGGAAAACAGGAGATGATTTATAGTTCATTCACAGATTTTAATGCTGAGTTGAGTATTACAAAAAAAAAGCCTCACGAAGAATGAGCAGCTATAAAAGTAATCAAAAATTGAGCATGTAGAAATTAGTACATTATAGCCACAAATAATTATAAAATAAAAACTTTTTAACAAAAAAACTATACCGCCGAAAAACATGAAAAGTAAAAAATAATAAACTTCGTTTTTATTGACCTTAATAACTAAGTTCTTAAAACTAATTTAAGTACACCTAAGTAACTTTGAGTCGGTGCCAAACAAGCAAAATATTATTGTTTATCGCTGGAGATCACTGACTTGGTTTAACGACTGTCATCTAATAATAACAGCCGAGACCGACTGCTAAACGTGCCCTCCGAAGTACGGAGGAGCTCGCGATAAATAGACCCATCCGTAGAGAGGCTATGGTGGACGTTGCTTAACATGCTTGATCAATTAGACACGCGCAACGACGCCATCGAGCTCCTCAATGTATACAATACGAGTACATCATATTTTGTACATATTTTTTATTGCACATTACAAAAAAAAGGTAACAAGAGTTTACGTAAGTGGTATGCAAAGGCGAGCTTATCTCTAATAGAGATGTCTTCCAGCCAACCTTCAGCAGTGCCTTCTTCATTTTTTTTTTGGCAATCGCCGCTGTTAATCATCGGTACACAGGAGATACGGTGGGAATGTGTGGTGGGCCCCCGTTCTTACTCCGTTATTTATAAACCGATTTGAAAAAAACTTTTTTTTATTTGAAAGAGTATTTATACTTCCAGATTGGTCCCATATTTTTTTCATCATCATCATCATCTCCAGCAGCCTGAATCTACCCAATGTTCGAAAAAAACTTTTTTTATTTGAAAGAGTATACTTCCAAATTGTTCCCATATTTTATCATCATCATCATCAGCCTGTATCTACATACATAAATGTAGATTAATGTTTAGAGTCGGTTTTATTTTTGTTAAAATTATTTTTTCGAAATTCTTGCGGAAACCCTACATGGTTATCGCGGAACCCTAGGGTTCCACGGAACACACTGACAGAATGGCTGCTCTAAGACAAAGTTATCGAAGAGAACACAAACTGCTAAGATCATTGATGTGAATGAGAGTCAAAATACATCGTATCACGCTTGAGTCCAGTTTGTAATTAGCAGCTGCACGTACCGTACCTAATTGGCGTTATAGTATAGATATACGATACAGACATTCAGCATGAACGCGCTGTTTGCTGTCCACAAGGTGAGACGTTAGCCATTGATGTGCATGGAATCAAACTACAACATGTATAATTTGTGAAGCAATATCTCAACAACAACTTAAACAACTTTTGAAGTTCTAAATTAAATCTTAACTGTGGAGCGAACTGTGGAGCGAACAGGGGTCCTACCGCCGAAGCTGTAGCCGATTACCATCGGATTTTTTTATTGCAAATATCAAACTTCACCTTAGATTGGTGGTACTTGTGTTTAGCTTAGCTGGTAGAAACTCTGGAGCTCTACCGACTGAGCTGAAGATGTTTGTCAATAACTAAAACGTTAGACCTATTTTTAGAATCAAAATATTCTATGGTAATCGGCTTCAGCTTCGGCGGTACGGCGCCTGGTGCCTGAACTAGGTAGGCAGAGCCTACCTGTATTATGTCTCCCACTGCTCCTGAGCTATATACAATACTAGCCGCCCGGTACGTGCTTCGCTACATATAAAGTGAAATAATAAAAATAAAAAAATAGAACATCAAATTCATTTATTCAAACAAAAAAATATTTTATTAATTACTAGCTATTTTAAAACTTAATTCAAAACATACGGATAAACAATATTTTTTGTTTTTCCATTTTGAGCATGAATAAACAAACGTCTGGGGGTACCGAGTCTCGAACAGACAACATGAAGTCGAAGTACGTTCAAAATGAATGACATAACAACATGTTTGTACTGTTAACACTGAAAAAAGTTTCAATTTGACAGCAAAATCCCCATTAGCAAAATGATCCGCCATTTCTTGAATTCATTTGTTACAAAAAATGTGATAAATGAAGAACCGCTCTACCGATTTTGTGCAAACTTCAGATAAACCATCTACTAAATAGTCCAAACAAAACCTAAACATTTGGTTTCGATAGGTGAGCCCGTTCTTGAGTTATAAAATTACAACGAAAAGTGGCATTGATTTTTATATATATAGATAGTTGTTAACCTTCCTATAGCCGCGTCAATTTTTATGACACCTATACTGTCTCACAGACCGAGATTTCCGAAACTTGTTTTATGAAAGTTTATTAAGTAACGCTATATGTGTAATATAGATATTTTAAGTACAAGGTATACACAAATAGAAAATACCATTTAGTAACTTATTTATTTATTATTTTATTAGTAATCAGACTTGCAACACAGCCTTCTAAATTCCAGTTTTTTTTTAGTACTTGTAGTACAGAACATAAATTATATTTTTACTTTATTGAAACAAAAATAAACTTCTACAATATAAAAAACATAATTATGTTAAAAAATATAAATGACATCCTTTTACTTAGGTATGACCATCACCATAGTAATCAAAGCACGCCATAACCGCGTGTTCCAAACAAAAACAACCGATTGGCGCTAAATACGACTAGACGTAGGACGCCTACGACCGCGCTACAGGCACTAAAATGAAGCTAGCACCTAATTCGGCAGCTAGCAAAAAAGGGGTCCTCAATGCTCCAGAGAAAAGAAATAACTTCATATAAGTGTTCTGCCGGTCTCACAGACCAACACGCGGGTATAGGAAGGTTAAAGACATAGTACTAACCACATGTGGTACTAACTATGTATTCACAGTCCACGGCGATATTCTAAATGTAGTGAACAATATGTAAAACTTAACTTTTTATTATACTAAGTGCAATATTTAGTCAGATTTGTGGTGTAAGTGGTTCATCAACATCTTTGAACCAAAGCCAAGTTGGCTATGACTCACCTGCACGTGGTGCATCTTACTGTCTGACAAACGAGGCTCTGGCGAAAAAAGAGTTAGAGCTTAACTCCCTTAAGGGTTGTTGAATTCCTGCGAGTGAGTCAGGTCACCAGAAAGAAAGAAAGGAAGGTATTGGCTGGCAACGGATCGGCGGCCCCTTGGTGTTGCTGGTCTCCATGGGCGGTGGCCATGTTCGTTTGCTCCCATCTCACATAAAAAAAGCACAAGTTAATCGTTAGCCTCCCTTTGTCCATGCAACATTATGTGCTTTGCTATAAACTTCATAAAATTTCCTCGCTCCGTGACTATTACTTATGCTTCGCGTGTAGTGTATAAAAAAACTAGCTACAGGAATCAACTCCCACTCTAAGAAAACTTGTATACGAGCCGGCGCGGTTAAATGCCTCCACGTATCCAGATAAGTGGCTCTAGTTATGAAAGCGGCTGACACAGGGTATGTTATAATATTCAGCCCTTTGCTACCCACCACCCCTTAGCTAGATTATTTTGACGTAATTTAAAATATACCAGCCCATATATAGTCCAAACTTATTTAATATCAAGTGGCAGTGCACCTCACCAAGTATGTAATTTTTTGTCAATTCATAATTCTATCAAGATTGCGTTCTTCGAACTTTAATTCAATTATTTTGATAATATTTAGAGCAGAAACTATGATTTTCAATTGTGGTATATATAAGCTTAAGACACAGTGAATAAACGGAGTTCGAACTAAATGGACGTGTAATTATTAACTATAATCATGCCCCTCGACCTAACACCACACAATAAAAAGAACCAACAAACAAGAATTAACAGAAAGAAGAAGAACCACAAATTTAGGAATACCTAAAAATCAGTCTGTAGCCGATTCCAACCCGATTTTTTTATTGCTAAAATAAAACTTCATCAATTTAAATTAGTAGCAATTGTCTTTAGCTTTAGCTGTTAGAAGTCATGACTCTCTAACGCCAAAGCTAAAGATATTTGTCAATAACTCAAACGTAACACCTATTTTTGGGGATCAAATATTCGATGGGAGCGGCTTCGGTTTATGCGGTAGAATCCCTGATTCTTTTGGGAAAATAATAACATGACCCAACCAAATTATCAACTTTAGTCGCCATGTCAGTATAATAGTCGCCCAGTTTCACAATTTTAGATGCTCGGTTAAGTAATAATAACTACCCATTCTTTCTACTATAGTAAAGGTGAAATTTGACGGTTCATCAAAAGTGATTCATTTTTGCAATGAATTGTGAATGATGAACAGTGAATTGCGTTGTTTGTTTAGACGCATCACTTTTGATGAAAGCTATTATTCCATTCCTTGTGGAATTCCCGCGTGAACATGTACTGTTTCGAGTGATATAATTAAGGAATAAAATTATGTCGCGGGAACAAGTCGTTCGCCGTGGCGTTTCTTTTGTAAACCATCTCATAAAAGAGTTAGAGAAAAAGAAAAAGCAAAGGAAACGTCGACGTTGGTGGATCCGACCATGGATTGCTAGAATGAATCACACAGTAGCTTCAAACAATTTATTAATTGAATTAGCAGAAGAAGAAACAGCACAAATGAACTGTGAATGAATGAAGTCGCTGTTTAGACGTTTCACTTGTCGTTCATTGCCGATGAATGATGACCGATGCTAGTGAAAACAATCGGGAGTCGCAAGCTTTCATCGCGAAGGCACACCCTGATGAACTTCAATTTAGACATTTCATTATCGGTCTTTCATCGATGAAGCATCGAAAATGAAAGCATCAATGCAACCAAAGCAAAAATGAACCGTCTAATATCGCCTTAATAGACTAATGAAATGTGTCAGTTGTTACATGTACTGTAACTACTGTATCGCATGTAAATGTACTGAAACATTGTGTAATACTACAGGTACTACACAGCCTGAAATTAATGGGGAGATACGTATTCATTGAGTGTTATTAGTACACCCATGTAGGGTGCTTTTTCACGAATTCATTTCATATTATTGTATGTACTCGTACAAACTGATTACATAAAATTGTTGGACACGTCGTCATTTTTATTCTGGCTTATGTTAAATAGAGTGGGGTGTAATTGGCTCCCCATGTAGGGATGCAAACGATACATCGATGTTTTAAAACATCGAGGTATCGTTCATAAACATCGATGTAAAACATCGATGTTGAACTACAAGAAAACATCGATACATCGTTCACTAACATCGATGTTTTATGAACGATGTTTGATTCTCTAATTACCCAAGAAAGAAACCGGTTGCTCGGTAGTAGATTGTCGAAATTATTATTTTTGAATTCTATATTGAGAAAAAATAGTAAATAAGTTTTGTTTAATTCATAATAAATTTGATTATCTTTGTCTTTCTGATATTTGTTTAATTTGTCGTTCTACTACTTTTTATATCCTCATACGTTATTGGATGTATCGTTTAAAGTAACTAATTGTTGACATTGTCAGTAATCATGATTACCAAAATGAATCTAAGTAGGTTTTCAATATTTTTTATAAGAAAAAGCCTTTTCTCTGTATTTCAAGGCTGTATTTGCTGACCCTGCTAGTAATTAAAGAAAACATCGAAAAAACATCGATGTATCGTCCTAAAACATCGATGTTTTCAACATCGATGTTGCACTTTAAAAAATATCGATGTTTCAGTATCGATGTTTTTTATGAACGATGTTGCATCCCTATCCCCATGATCTTTAGAGCCAAAGACAATGACAATACAAAGGTACGTATTTGTAAGCGGCCTGGGGAAGTACTCCGCCTCACTGAATACCGCAACCAAATAACAATTCCCTTGAGGGTTGTTGTGTTCCTGTGAGTGAGTGCGGTCACCAGTAAGGAAAGAGTTGCTGCGGTGGTAGCGGGGGTGGCGGCGCGCAAGCGACATTTCATGTTGCGAGCGTTAATATGGCTACGGTAACCGCTTCACATCAGGGGGGCCGTGTGCTTGTCTGCCACTCGACGTAGTATAAAAAAAAATAGAAAAATCCTCTTTGTTCAAACATATAAGTACCTACTTCGTGTATACAGTTTTTAGTGCATTGTTAAATTAAATACCTTCCATCATCGGCTAAAATGCAATTTGGGAACGGAGAGCCCCAAATGTTGGTTGAAAATTAGTTGAGAGTTAATCCCTCCATTGTAACTGCACGCTGTCTAAACACAATGGGTGTTACAGACAGCTTCCTAAAAGGATTCCTATATCTATATGTTATATACGTATATCATTGAGGTATTCAATACGACCGGTGCATCAATGGGAAGTGAAGGGTTTAGACGTATTGGGTAATGTTTAAAAACTAGCAAACGTACGAGCATGTATTTACTTTATTTAATTATTTAAACTCTATTTATGTTTATTTTTACGATGGATGAATTTGTTGTATAGGACCCTTAAATATTTGTTTTATTTTAATTTAATTATTAACTTTTAAAGTAAATATATAACTAAATATTCTGTGGATATTTCAAGCATCTACCTACTGCCGTTATCAATATCGAGAAAAAAAATACGTTTTTTTGTATGGGAGCCCCCTTAAATATTTATTTTATTATATTTTTTAGTATTTGTGTTATTTATTAGTATTTGTTGTGATCGCAGCAACAGAAATACATCATCTGTGAAAATTTCAACTGTCTAATCACGGTTCGTGAGATACAGCCTGGTGACAGACAGACGGACGGACGGACACGGAGTCTCAGTAATAGGGTCCGTTTAACACTTTGGGTACGGAACCCTAAAAACTATGTGTATATTCATACTATCTGTAACAGTCGAATCCGTTCCGGTCGAATCACATTCCAGTCGCGATCAGTCTTGAAGAAATTTTACCAGACCGAGATCGGACCGCGAACGAACCTTATAGTGTGGATCCGACCATGTACTGAATGCGCGATATCCGACGCTTCTAACGCCAGAAAGTTTTGACGCCATATGAAACACTCCCTGTACAAGATTGTTCGTTATACCATAACTAATAAAATACATATATGTTTATGTTCCACAACTTGTGAAACATAAGTTCTCACTGAAGCGATGTCTGTAGAGAACCTTCTCTACCCACTCACCTGAGTCTCACCTGAGTTTTATGAAAACAAATTTTATGACAAGCAAATATGTGCACTTCAACCGTTTTATTTTGTCATCTCTCTGTAAAGGACGTGCGTTTCCTTTGCAGAGAGACGTCGAATTAAATTTCCGCTCACTATAACAAGGCTGCTTCACAAGCTTGAAGTCTAAATTTTCTTTATTGGCTCTAGATTGCCTCACGTCACGAATAAAACGACATTTACCTACGTGGAAATTTTTACCATCCTTATCGTCATACTGGATAAAATATTGTTTTCTAAAGTTTATTAACCATAAAACAATGATGCAAATACCATATCCGCTTACGGTGGGAAGGCTTAGACCCTGACTGTCAGGTTGGTCCACAAGCTAAAGGTCGCAAAGCGAGCATTGAAGAGAGCTATACTAGGAGTTATAGAGAGGAAATTGGACGGAGGCCACTAAAAGGCCACCAAAACCAGATACAGGTATGTACTTTAATCTATCCCGATGTAAGCTTTTAAGCTAGATACGACCTCTGCTGCCGAAGATTCCAAAAAACCCGAAATTCCTTACAACAAATTCGTTAGTACAAAAAGAATTACATAGAAAACTTTTATGCTAAGAAGTGACTATTCCGAAGTATGGAGTAGAAGTAAAGCTGTCATACATTAGCTAACATGTTAGCGGTGTTGATCACGTTGCCTATCAATATATATGTATATGGATGAGTTGTCAATAATGTTGGCAGATATTTTGATTGACAACACGTCCATACACAGTTATCTTGTTAGGTAATGTCACCAACCAACACGGCTAACATGTTGGCTAATCTATGGCACCTTTTAGTGAGGGCCGCGGTGTAGCGGTTAGCGCCTACACGTGCCGCGGCGTCAGCGGTTTACTACGCTCCAAAAATCATCATCAGGTCCATTTTAGTCTCCACTACAGGAGCACGACCCTCTCTCGTCTGTCCTAGACGGAAGGAGGATTTGGCCTACACTCCCCACGCTGGCCAAACGGGTTGGGGAGGACTGATCGATATTTGATAATGTATTTCCCTTAGTCGCCTTGTACGACATCCACGGGAAGAAACGTAGTGATTCTATTCTAGTCTGCCGGAAAACACACAGCCGCTACAAAAATGTGGTGCAACAATTAATTGTTCATTTGCGAATTCGCTGATCAGCATATTCAATACAGCACGTAACAAACTTGTACTCGTACACATATAAAGTACAAATATTAAAATGTTGTACAAATATAATTATGATATAATAAAAGTTTGTTAAAATAATAAGCACCATATTGAACTCTTTTATTATAAAACTAGCACCCGCCCTTTATAACATTTAATTGCTGTTAACAGGTGACGCTGTATCGAGATACCAATAGCTTCGCCGTTTTTAGAGGATATTATTCTTTGCAGAATTGCAAACTAAATAAAAAGACTTTTCACCGCCGGAAGGAAACCACTATATTGCAAATGTCATAGACAGCGTTAGAGTTACGAGGTTGTTGTGTTTGTAATATAAACACGAGGATCTCGTAAACGGCAACACACTATGTTCATATGTATTTATAAAATGAAAACCATAGACCAAGTATATAGTAGACATGCGTGGTGCGCGTGTCAACAGTAAGCATCCGAACGGTTAGTATGGATCTCTATCAGTCGCATACGTAATAAATCGTGGTAAATTTATTTTATATGATTTAATCTACGACGTAGATTCTACGTTATGCTTTTATGACACAATACTAGACAATTACAACGCGTAGTATACTCATATTACTTGCCTGTCGTTTTGCCTGTTGTTGCGTAATAGTTATTACAGATTTTGACACCCATCTACGAAAGTTCCCAATGTCCCAATGGTAAACCATTTTAATAGCATTAAGTTCGCCTTTTGTATATTTTCTGTAAAATTCAGGGTTGTTGTGTTTCGGCGTGTGAGTTAGGTCACCAGAATGAGTGACTGCGTTGGCAGCGAAGGTGGCGGCGCGCAATCGATATTTCATGTTGTTAATATGGCTACGGTAACCGCTTTACACCAGGCGGGCTGTTTACTTTTCTGCCATCCGACGTAGTATAAAAAAAATCCTTTCTGATAACAATAAAAATTGGATATTGATGATAAAAACACTCCCTTTCTTCGAATCGCTAAAAATAAGTACTTCCCTATCATTTCTAAAAGAGAGAATTCTTAGAATTACACCAATTAACGTCTCCAGGGGAAATTTTCCACTCTTGAAACATGTAAAAAGAGCGCTTGTTGTTGAGCCGAAAATATGCCTACTGGTGGAATTTTAAAATCTAAATAATTGGCAAATAATCAATAATAAACTTAAACAGAAATAGACTAAAATAATATTTAATTTCCTGGAACATTGAGTGTGTTTAGAGTTGCTATGTACCTACTATGAAATTTTTAACCAACTCCAAAAAAGGAGGAGGTTCTCAATTTTTTTTTATAATGTTTGTTACTTAATTACACCGTGATTTATAAACCGATTTGAAAAATACTTTTTTTATTTGAAAGAGTATACTTCCAATTGGTCCCATATTTTTTTCTTCATCATCATCAGCCTGTATCTACCCACTGTTAGATATAGGCCTTCCCCAATACCTTAATGAATTTCTAGCACAGAGATCTCCTTCTGTGGCGATGTTTTTGTGGTGGAGAAAGTACCACTGGTAGTCAAAAATCGAATAATGCAATAATTTTAACAAATACAAACCGACTCCAAACATTACTCTACATTATGAAAAAATACCCCAATGCTTGAAAGTCAACCAACCTGACTAAAGTCATTCAACCAGTGCGTTCTCCCTGCAATGAAATTCGGTGCAGAGACTTGGACACTGACCTTCGGACTGGTCCACAGGCTCGGGGTTTCTTGAGGGATCGAATCCGGAACGAAGAAATTCGACGAAGAACCAAAGTTGTCGACATAACCTTCAAGTTTGCAAGCTGAAGTGGCAATGGGCCGGTTACATCTGCGAAAGCGACTGGATGCGGAAGGCGGAGGATCGTATCTGGTGGAAGGTATTGGGGAAGGCCTATATCTAACAGTGGGTAGATACAGGCTGATGATGATGAAAAAAATAAGGGACCAATCTGGAAGTATACTCTTTCAAATAAAAAAAAGTATTTTTCAAATCGGTTTATAAATGACGGAGTAATGAAGTCAAAAAGCTCCTTCTTTTTTGGATTCGGTTAAAAAGAGCAACAAAAATAGATTAGGTTTCTTCGCTTCCGCTGTGAGTAAATCTAGATTCGGAACTCATTCAAATCGATGACTCGTGCCTATTTTCTTAAGTAAATTTTAATTCAGGAATTGCATACATAATTATATTCTAATTTCCTATGTGTATGTATTATATGGATAGTATGTGTGTATATATATGTATGTCTGGCGAAAAAAGAGAATTTACCTCCACCTCACAGAATACCGCAGCCAAATAACAATTCCCTTGAGGGTTGTTGTGTTCCTGCGAGTGAGTGATGTCACCAGAAAGGAAAGAGATGCTGCGTTGGCAGCGGGACTGGCAGAGCGCTAGCAATATTTTATGTTGTGACCGTTAATATGGCTACGGTAACCGCTTCACATCAGGCGGGCCATATGCTTATCTGCCACCCGACGTAGTATAAAAAAAAAGTAAGTTTTTTCATTACTTCTTCACTTCTTTGTCATGTGACACGTGTAATGTGTCTGAAGCTACCCCGAATAACTTTATTTTTAGACCATAGACAAGCGTACTAACGTAGGTAGAGATTACATTTAATAACACCGTATTTCAATTTCGAAACGGCTCACAATAATGAAACTTTTATATGATCAAATTGCATGCGCCCTTTGACGAATGAAAACCAATATAATCAACTGCTTTTAATAATGTTCACTCAGATACAAGGCCACTATTTGTATGTGTGAGCACGCCTGCTATATCTAGACTTAGGTAGTGTGCGTAAAAAGGATTTTAATCCCCCTTTCCGCGTATTGGGCGGGAAGGGTGGTGCAAATTCTGCACACACTGACGATGCAGTGATACCAATAACTAATAAATAATTACTTAGTAACTAAACGTTGTACAGACCTTCGATTCAGTTACACCACACCCAAATCACTCCATACAAATGTCGCGTCGGTTATTACTACATAAACAATGACGTCTGTGCAGAGCGTGAATGAGTGTGCGTGCGCGCGGCGCCATAAAAACTGTTCCAGATTTGGCTCAGAGCGGAGGTGAGGTCGACACGAGAGAACGGCAGGGAATGGTTCCCAATCTTTTTTTGTTCGCGGACCACTACAAGGTTTTTGTTGTTACGTGTAGGGTCCACAACTGTCTTAAATCCATTATTCTACAACTCGAGATTTGAATATTTTATATAATAATCCTCAATCTCTTTCATTATAAGTTTGTAACACGAACCGTAATTTGCCTCTCACGGACCACTTGTGGTCCGCGGACCACCGGTTGAGAATCTCTGACTTATAGTGTGGTTACACATAGTTCACTTACAAAACCTGGTGCACCTCAGTACATTCCTTCTGGTTGTCCACTTTTACCACCCGCCAGCTCCTAACGTTTTATACGAAAAAATTGACCAATCCTCATCCAACATAACGGTTTTTAACTCATTTACTGTTTGTGCAGCATTACTTTAAAATAAACATCCTGTTCCTCGTGGACCAACTAGTATACAACGAGAACCAGTGACAATAAGAGGCAGTTGTACTATAGCCACTGCAATATAATGGACACTAAAATATATAAAACAGTTTAAAAGAGCGTAACTTTACTCATGATGTAAGATAATTAATTATATATGATATATACAGTCGTTCATTATATTCCAATATATAAGGTCCTAACTTATTAGTTGACAATACTGAATTGAGGATGCGTATTGCTTAAATACATCACATTACTAATGGAATTTCACGGCTAGCAATTATTATTTTTTTATTTTAAGAAAAAATAAATTATCATTTTAATCAAATAAATACCATATACTGAACGCTTTAGTGAAGAAAAGTGTTTGTATAACAAAATTTATTTATCATTAAAACATGTTTAAAATGTTCTTTTTTATCTTTACATAAAACCGTCCTTGTTCACGAGTTCATACCAGTGCAAATGTTGGTAGTATCAAGTGCGCATGTGCAGTCTACCTACCATTCATATCATACTTGCGCGCTGCGCGAACGGCGAAAGACAATCAGTCGCCGCTAAACTGAGTTTGTGAGCGCACGCGTGTTTTCTGCATTACCTGCCGGCGCCGCTACCGCCCGACAACGTAGTGCTCTTGCTCGTACGTTTTAGTTTTAGTGTGATTTGTTCAAATTTGCCATGCCAAACCGACGTTACACCAACCAGGAATACCTGGCAATGGTAATTGCGTACCGTGATAGTGAAGTGATAGTGGGGAGATTGTTCTGCAAGCGTAGAATCTACTAGAGCGAAGGCTCGGAACACGTGTCAGCAGGAACACGATTCTCACAGCTGTTTACCCTTCCGAGAACATGGACGGTTCGACCAACCTGCGGTGGACGCTGGTAGGACTCGATATCCTGCTGTCTTGAGGAGGAAATATTGGACTTTTTTAGTCAGCATCCGATGGCAAGTACCTCTGACGTATCTACATATCAGCTGCGATTGCGAGTTCTCGACATTTCAATCTACGCTATTGAATTGAGACCTCATTAGATCGAAAGAAAAAATAAATACTGTACCGTTGGTCTCGATATACCCTACATCTTGCCAAAACCGCGTCTGTTTATCAGCTGGCTGCACCACGTGCACTAAAGATCAGCTTTAACCCTAGTAGGTAATTGGTAGTGCATTGATAATAATGATACTAATGGCCGTTCGCTTATGAAAGACAGCTGTAAGGGCGATGACCTTGTGCTTCCGAGAAATCAACAGACATCGACTTCCGAGAAATCAACAGATTTGACGAGCTCGGTGGCGTAGTGGTCAATAACGCGGCTTCGACACCAACGCTCGTGGGTTCGATTCCCACATAGGACAAACATTTGTGTGCATGAACATGTCTGTTTGTCTTAGTCAGGGTGTTTTCTATGTATCATAAGTATGTATTTACAAAAAAAAAATGTATTTACGTATGTTTATCAGTTGTCTAGTACCCATAACACAAGCTTCGCTTACTTTGGGGCTAGATGGCGCTGTGTAGTTTGTCTGACAATATTTATTTATTTATTTATTTATTTATCGGCCGTTACGGCTGGCCCTCTACTTTACTTATTGGGGTATGTACGGAAGTTAAAAAGCTAGCTACATACCTATGCCGTCAACTCGTATATGGGCGATGACTTCTTTTATTTAAATACGGCGCGATTGAGTTTAGATGAAATTTTAGGTACCTAACTAATTTTTTGACAAAGTTGTTAGTTATTATGATTTTAATGTTATTGAATGTTTCTTTTGAATCTTTTGCAACAATGAGTCTTGCGGCCCTATAAAAAAGTAAAGGGGTATGTTTGGCTTACCGCGATCTTTAGATCCAAAGCCTGCACGTGGTGCATCCTGCCGACTAGCGAAAGAGACTCTGGCGAAAGAGAGGTAGGGTAAAACGTATTTGTAAGTTGCCTGAGTGGGGAATACCTCTACATCACAGAACATCGCAGCTAATTTACAATTCCATTGAGGGTCTTGTGTTCCAGCGAGTGAGTGAGGTCACAAAAATGAAAGGAGTTGCTGCGTTGGTAGCGGGGTTGGCGGGGGCGCGCGAGCGTTGTTACCGTCGCGACCGTTAATACGACTACGGTAACTACTTCACATGGAACATGTCTCCAGACAAGCAGGGGAGAGTGACTAAAGGATTAGGGAGAACACAAAAGATCCATGAGGGTCGACGTGTCACCGGTGCTGCAGCACTGGACCCACTCTAAGATAACTACTTCACATCAGGCGGACTGTATACTTGTCTGCCATGCGACGTGGTATAAAAAAGTTAAAAAGAGAGGGAAAAACAGAGTTCAACGCTCGCACGCGTCACCGTAGCTGTCATATGTGGCAGTACTTGGTCGTATACGTATCGTCGTACCTAACTAGTCATTATTACAATTTCATTCTTACGCGTGATGGTAAATGCGTAAGGGAGCAAGTTAGAATATTTTTTCTTGGTATACAGAAAAATAATATCATTTTAAAAACATTTTTATTTATGCAAAATTTCATTCACAATACGATGTATACAAGCTATAGATGCCAACCATATAGTATTGTCAATTAAAAGGTTAGGACCTTATATATATATATACAATGTGAGAGGGGGGCAAACGAGCATGTGGGTCAACTGATGGAAAGCAATCACCATGGATGGATCACCGCCCATGGAGATCAGCAACACCAAGGGGTCGCCGATCCGTTGCCATCCTTTTTCTTTCTTTCTGGTAAACTCACTCTCGGGAACACAACAACCCTCAGGTGGAGGTACTTCTCCAGTCGGGCAGCTTAAAAATGCCCTACCTCTCTTGAATTCTTAAGTCATACGCATTACATTTAATGAAGAGCATGTCAACGGAAACCAGATTTAAAAATTTAGATTTTTTATGCAACTTTTCTTGTTTGCGTATTAAATAAAATGTATACTGTTGTATCATCATCATCATCAGGTCATTTTAGTCTCCATTACAGGAGCACGACCCTCTCTCGTCCGTCCCAAACAGAAGGAGGATTTGGCCTACACTCCCCACGCTGGCCAGACGGGTTGGGGAAGCCTGATCGATGTTTTATAATGTATTTCCCTTGTACGACATCCACGGGTAGAAACAGAGTGATTCTATTCTGGTCTGCCGGAAACAACACGGCCATATATACTGTTGTATATATTTGCCGTAATGTTGATGTAATACGTTGTGCACAGGTTCACAGATTGCATGTTACGCTGCACACATCGACGGGCTACACCTGGCAACCGCCGCCGCCCGCCTGCAGCTGCCGAGCCCGCCCGGCCGCCCGGGCGCCCGGGCCAACTGTTGCAGCCCTGAGCTCGTCCTAAAATAAACAAACATATATTAAACTATCGAAGGTTGTTTGTACTGTTCGTGATAACCTTTGCTTTTGCTGGTGTTTGAAGTTGTAGTATTGCTTTTAACCGGAGACCCGGAAATTTGCTTTGTATATTTCTCGTGACACTATCATATCATATCTTTATGATTATATACCCCTTAGATATTAATCCATAAATTACGTCAGACAAATTTCATGATTTTTGACCCCTATAGTGCTCCAGATAAATAAACCCATCAATAGGATGGCAGACAAAGTTAATTAAGGTATTAATTAGAATACGGCAAGTATTCTATTAGACTGTATAGGGGCCATCCATAAATAATGTCACACGAATTTCATGATTCTTGACCCCTCCCCCGTCCTTCTCACAGCTGGTCACATTTGTAAGACTTTCCCCCTCCCTAGTGTGACGTCCCGTATTTTGCAATTTTACATCTAGAATTGCAAATGTTTTTGAGTTTTTCGTTAATAGTTCAAAGCTCGTGTTTTAACACTTAGATTATAATAGATATTGAAATGTGACGTCACGAAATTTAGGTCACCTCTCACCCCCTTTGCACACAATATCACGTAATGTAATTTACGGATGGCTCTTATAGAAATTAATTATTTCTGTAACATCACTGATAATGTGCAATCTTCTGATTTAAAATAGTTACCGCAGCCTATGGACGCCTGCAACACCCAGAGGCATAGCACGCGCGACTCTGTAAAAAATCTTCACGCCTGTTTTGAAGAACCCATGCTGTAGTCTCCCAGAAATGCTGTAGTCTCCCGGAGAAACCTCGATAGACAGTTCATTCCACATCTTGATAGTACGTGATTGATAGTTGGTGCTTGTATTTTGGTGTCGAATATCGCTCGCGTACCCACGCTGCCAACGCAGCAACTCGTTATCTTATCTAGTGAACTCACTCACTCACATAGGGAATTGTTATTTGGCTGCCGTACTCTATGAGGTGGTGGTACTTTCCCAGCAGGGCAGCTTACAAAATACGCTATGCCCTACCTCTCTTTTCGCCAGACCTCCGTTTATCTATTGGTGCACCACGAGGTTGACTTTGGCTCTAAAAATCGCGAGCCAGTTGCACCACAAAATTCTTCAATTCCTTTAATTGAAAAGGGTTTAGAGCGTACTCCACCTTGTTGCTCAACTGCGTGTTACCAAAGACAATTTTTCAAGCCACCTATAGGCTACTGTGACGACTTCACTTAACGTCTGTCAACTAATGACGGACGAAGGAGCCGAAGGAGCTCAAAATTAATAAACCCATTCATAGACAAGGCTACGGTCGACCTTGCTTAACTTGCGTGATCGATTAGACTGACATGCGCATGTCAGTGCCACCAATGCCATCGAGCTCCTTGTACAGACATATTTAATTGATATGTATATGTACATTTCTTGATGCTGTGCATGCATGTACAGCTAATTTCTGCATAAGCTACCGAGCACGAGGCATGTAACCAAACCACAGTACACTTAAACAAACAGTAGTACTGTTTGTTTAAGTGTACTGTGTTTTGGTTCATACAAAACGTGCGAAACGACACGCCTTAAAATCTTGTAGAAGTTCGGAATACAACAGTCTCAAGTGCACCTCGTATATAATATGTGTTTATATTATATACGAGTATATCTCTAGCGAGACTCTGGCTCTGATCCGAGAAGACTTCGACAGAGTATGCGAGGTTGAATAAATTGATTGACTACTGCATCCAAATCCGACTACGCTTTGAACCGATTTCTTCGCTCTTTCTCTCTCTCTCTCTCTTTCTCTGACCGTCATCTATTTTCCTGATTCGTCATAATTTTCTTTAAAAAATAATTGAATATTTTGTTGTATGTTATGTTTATTTCCTATATTAAACTATTCACGCGTATTTCCATATACTAGTTTCGATGATTAATATTTGTCAGACGCTATTTTATATTAACTACACTACAATATCTAACGGGCCGAACAGTTACTTGACACCTGCTGTATGAAAAAAATAATACCTTCCTTTTCTATACTACGACGGGTGGCAGATATACGGCCCGCCTGATGTGAAGCAGTTACAGTAGCCATATTAACATAAAATATCGCTCGCGCGCCGCCACCCCCGCTGCCAATACAGCATCTCCTTCCTTTCTTGTGATCTGACTCACTCGCAGGAATAAAACAACCCTAAAGGGAATTGTTATTTGGCTGCAGTATCCTGTGAGGTGGAGGTACATTTCCCAGTCGCTCCCTACTCTTTTCGCCAGAGCTTTGTTTGTCAGTCTGCAGGGTGCATCGCTTTGGTTGTAAGATCTTGATGAACCACTTACATCCCTAAACTTCCTTGTTTTGTTGTATGATTGAGATACTGTTCTATACACATACTGTGTGTGCGGCTTCGACGTAGAGGAAGTCGTAACATACGAACCTGAAGATAAAAGGAAACATTCTTTAGACATTATTACACACCGATTAACAGCTCCGTCGCTAACTTCGTTCAACTCTCAAACTACTTAAATACCACATAATAATTCGCGGGTACCACGATCAGCTTTTAATCGAAATATGCAGTAATAATGACACAATATAGACTAGACTTTAGGTCACTTTACGAGTGCCTTGCTTAAAATTATTATGGTAGGATATGATTGTTTTATTTTCATAAATTTTGGTTTCTTTTTCGTAAATAGCAGATTTAGATGTATGTACCTAGTTATAATTTTATTTTATTATTAGTTAGCAATATTTTCTAGAAAATATACATGCTGTGTTTTGCTTTAATTATTTGTTACATTTAGAATTAATACTTAGAACTGTATTAAATAAGTGTATCAGTGGAAACAATTATTGGTAAACCTGAATAAATAAATAAATAAATTACAATAATTGCAAAAAGACATTATATTTGTTACTTACATTAAATTATACCACGGGGAGTGCTCGGCTGATCTATTTGATTTCATACCTGCCGTTGAGTTCCACTATCGTCAACTCACCGTAAATTAAATTTCCATGCATATCATGTTGATAATTGACGATCTACCACAGTACGTTTTTAAGACATTTTCTACCATGAACTGTGAAATTGTAGAATCAACTTCCCTCATTAGTATTCCCATATAAATACGACATAGGAGCCTTCAAGAAAAGAGTCAATTTTTCCCTTAAAAGTCTCGGTCAACGGATCGGCGACCTCAAGGCGTTGCTGATTTCTATGGGCTGTGGTGTTTACATTCCATCAGGTGACTCATATGCTCGCTTGCTCCCTCTCTTAAAAAACATTTTTTTTACAACGCCGGGTGTCAAATAACAGCCACATCGGGCAGGCCGATGTAAAATGATTACCACAGCCACACAGACGCTAACAATACAATGAGTATAGTTCGTGAGCTGGCACTCCCGTTGCTACCATAACATCTCCTCACATCTGGTGACCTCACTCACCCGCAGTAACGCCTCAACACTCAAGGATATTGTTATTTGGCTACAGTATTCTGTAAGGTGGAGGTACCCCAGTCGGGCAGCTTACAAAATACACAATGCTCTCTCTTTTCGTCAGAGCCTCGTTTGTCAGTCTCGGGCTCGACTCAGTAGCTCTCTTTCGCTAGAGTTCTCGTGCTTTGGCTTTATAGATGATGATAATGAGCCACTTACACTCCTATTACTAACTATACAGGGTGGAAACGTAGTAAAAAGGATAAGCGGGACGGAGGCCCACCACACATTCCCACCATTGTGTCTCCTGTGTAGCCAGGATTAACAGCGACGAACACCAAAAAAGGCAATGAACAATGAAGTCCACTGCAGACCCGAAGGTAAAACTACGGCTGCCTTGGAACTCACGACGAATTTAAATTGTGGTGGAAAGGATCAGTGTTCTCATTCGATTATTACCAAAATATACAAGATTTACTAAATGTAAATAAATAAAATAAAATACGCGCATATCTCGGTATCTCTGAGATACCGCGGATCCTTTCTTAGCAGACGTCATTTTTTGTCGGGTGGCAAAGAAGTATACGGCCCGCCTGATGTGAAGCGGTTACCGTAACCATATTACGTATCAATCTCAGGGCCAGTAATAAACTTATTACTGGTCCTGATAAGTCCTTCGCGTGCTCAAGAAAATTATGTCAATCTATAGGTATCTACATATAAAAGCCTTTACTGACAAATATATCATCGCGCAGTTCAATCCACTGGACGGATCAGGGTTCCTACCGCCGAAGCTGAAGCCGATTACCGTCTGATTTTTTGATTTCGAAAATAAAACTTTAGCTGAAATTGACGGTATTTGTGTTTAGCTAAGCTGGTAGCAACCACAGAGCTTTACCGTATAGCTGGAGATGTTTGTCATTAACTTAAACCTAGGATCTACTTTCGCGATCGAAAAACCCGTTGGTATTAATGGGGCCCCGGAATAAAAGGCTTACCCATCATGATATTTTGGGGTGTAACTGGTTCGTCAACATCTTTTAACCAAATCCAACTTCACCTGCACTCGGTGCAGCCTACTGACTGACAGAGAAGCTCTGGCGAAAAGAGAGGTAGGGAGCGTAATTGTAAGCTACCCGACTGGGGAATGTACCTCCACCTCACAGAATATCGCAGCCAAATAACAATTCCCTTGAAGGCTGTTGTGTTCCTGCTAGTGAGTGAGGTCACCAGAAAAGAAGGAGATGCTGCGTTGGCAGCAGCGTTAGCGGCGTGCGAGCGATATACCTTATTAACGCTCGGAACTTAAAAGCGTTAATATGGTTACGGTATCCGCTTCACATCAGGCTGGCTGTATACTTCTCTGACACCCGACCTAATATAAAAAATAAAACCGGCCAAGTGCGAGTCGGACTAGCGCACGTAGGGTTCCGTACCATTATCTATAAAAACGGCAAAAAAAATCACGTTTGTTGTATGGGAGCCCCCCTTAAATATTTGTTTTATTTTAATTTAATTATTTATTTTTAAAGTTAATATATAACTAAATATTATGTGAGTATTTCAAGCGTCTACCTATTACCGTTATGAATTGCGATCAAAACCGAGCAAATAAATCACGTTTGATGTTTGGGAGCTCCCTGAAATATTTATTTTATTGCGGTTTTTAGTATTTGTTGTAATAGCGGCAATAGAAATACATCATCTGTGAAAATTTCAACTGTCTAACTATCACGGTTCATGAGATACAGCCTGGTGACAGACGGACGAACGGTCGGACGGATGGACGGACTGCGGAGCCTTAGTAATAGGGTTCCTTTTTACCCTTCGGATACGGAACCCTAAAAATGACGACCGCTGACAAAGGATCCGAATTATCTCAAAGATACCGAGATATGCGCGTACGAACTCGCGGGCACAATTGAAAACTTGAAATTTACATGCAGATAGGTTCCTTATAGGGCGTAGACATCCGCTAAGAACGGAATTTACGAAACTCCACCCCTAAGGGGGTAAAACGGGGGTTAGAAGTTTGTATGAAAGTCCTATGTTTTTGAAGTATGAGACTTGAAATTTAAAATGTATGCTCTATAGATGGTGTGGAGGTATACTAATAATGTATCTTTAAAAATCAACCCGTTTTTGGCGTTAAAACGGGAGTTAGAAGTTTGTATGAAAGTCCTATGTTTTTTTTTTGAAGTAAGAGACTTCAAATGGTTCAAATTTAAAATGTATGCTCTATAGATGGTGAGGAATTGTACTAATAATGTATCTTTAGAAATCAACCTCTTTTTGAGGTTAAAACGGGGGTTGGAAGTTTGTATGTAAGTCCTATGTTTTTGAAGTAAGAGACTTGAAATTTAAAATATATGCTCTATAGATGGTGTGGGTGGAGGTGTATTAATAATGTATCTTTAGAAATCAACCCCTTTTTGGGGTTAAAACGGAGGATGGTGGTTTGTATGAAAATCCAATGTTATTGAACTTAAAGTAATTATAGCAGAAGGATTTTAAATATTATTTAAGAGTAAGAATTATTGAAAACAACTACCCACTATTATTATAAGGAGGGATGTTTTATTATAACAGTAAAAAGTATTTTAGGTTTTAACAGAAAGGTTTTGAAAAAATATATACGTCTACTTCATTGATCCTAAAAATTCATGTAGATATTGATTAATTTTATGTTTCTTTTATTTTTTCCTTTTATTAGGTATTTAGCTTTTTCGAATATAATTAAAAATTAGATGAACAAGGTAAAAACAACATAAAAAAGGTGAACATATTTTAACTATTTTATTAGTAAAATCACTTTTATTGTTTCAGTTAATTTATTTATTTTATCGACCGGTTTCGCCTTACGGCACTATCAAGGTAAACAAAGGTGAACAATATCATCTGATTGTTTACCTTGCTAATGCCTTAAGGCGAAACCGGTCGGTAAAATAAATTAATTACGTGGAACAGTACAAGTGATTTTACTTATAAAATATGCCTACAATGTTCCAACCAACAATAATTCCAGTATCAACAACATCTTATAGTTTCATATATATCTCAAGTGCTCATAAAAATGATCGATCGTAATAAGAAGCCAGACAACCAATTAGTCTCTCATTGCAAAATCAGGTAAAAGAAAATGGAAAAATATTTCCAAGAATGTGATTCACAGCGACTTAATAATTTCTCCTATAAAAGATGTTATCAGAAATCACAAATTTCCTTGTACTCAAATGATTTTAATATTAATTGCCTGGCTACATTTATAAAAAAAAACCCTTTATATTTTACTTTATATACCCTTTCCATCCGATACACTGAGACGCTACCACCACAAGAAGGACGAAAAGGACTAATCGACCTATAGAATTAATCCTCACACATTGGAGCCAAAGCCATCCGCACCCGCACGTGGTGCACCTTGCCGACTAACGGGACAGGGGCCCACCACACAATCCCACCACTGTGTCTCCTGTGTAGAAAGGATTAACAGCGGCGACTGCCAAAAAAGGCAAAAAACAGTGAAGTCCATTGCATCCTGGGGATAAAACTACGGCTGCCTTGGAACTCACATCGAATTTAATCAGAAGAAATTTGTAGTGGTAAGAAGCTTTTGGAATTTAACTTGCCCTGCCTACTAGCGAAAAAGGCTGCGGTAGGGTACAGCGTATTTGTAAGCTGCCCGACTGGGGAAGTACGTCCATCTCACAGAAAACCACACTTGATGGTTGTAATCTTCCTGCAAGTGAGCGAGGTCACCAGAAAGGAAGGAGTATAGCTACATGCAACGACGCGAGCGATATTTCATATTGAGAGCGTTAATATGGCTGGAGTATCCACTTCACATCAAGGTGGCATAGTATAAAATTATATTTATATGACGTCACTAGGGCGGCAAATTATGTTTCCGCCGAAGGAGTACAGCTACATTGTCGACGGTGCGACGCGAGTGATATTTCATATCGAGAGCATTAATATGGCTGGAGTATCCACTTCACATCAAGGTGACGTAGTATAAAATTATATTTATATGACGTCACTAGAGCGGCAAATTATGTTTCCGCCGAAGGAGTACAGCTACATTGTCAACGGTATCTTAGCGAGCGATATTTCATATTGAGAGCGTTAATATGGCTGGAGTATCCACTTCACATCAAGGTGACGTAGTATAAAATTATATTTACATGACGTCACTAGAGCGGCAAATTATGTTTCCGCCGAAGGAGTACAGCTACATTGTCGACGGTGTCCTAGGGAGCGATATTTCATATTGAGAGCGTTAATATGGCTGGAGTATCCACTTCACATCAAGGTGGCATAGTATAAAATTATATTTATATGACTCACTAGGGCGGCAAATTATGTTTCCGCCGAAGGGGTACAGCTACATTGTCGACGGTGTCCTAGGGAGCGATATTTCATATTGAGAGCGTTAATATGGCTGGAGTATCCACTTCACATCAAGGTGGCATAGTATAAAATTATATTTATATGACTCACTAGGGCGGCAAATTATGTTTCCGCCGAAGGGGTACAGCTACATTGTCGACGGTGTCCTAGCGAGCGATATTTCATATTGAGAGCGTTAATATGGCTGAAGTATCCACTTCACATCAAGTGTCTATACTAATATTATAAAGCTGAAGAGTTTGTTTGTTTGTTTGAACGCGTTAATCTCAGGAACTACTGACTCGAATTGACAAATTCTTTTAGTGTTAGATAGCCCATATTTCAAGGAAGGCTAGGCTATATAACATTACGCTACGACCAATAGGAGCGGAGCACCAACTTACACACTAATTTCCACACTAAAAAAAAATTTTTTTTGTGTTAGATAGCCCATATTTCAAGGAAGGCTATAGGCTATATAACATCACGCTACGACCAATAGGAGCGGAGCACCAATGAAAAATGGGGGAAAAAAAAATCCTTTTGAAGGCTTACGTTGCGTGCGCTGCGTAAACAGTTGAAGTTACGCAAAAATCATATATGATGGAATTGTTCCTCTTTAAAAGTCCGCGTAGAGTATGTCTATCTTTTAAGATTGACTCACTATAACCTTTTTATATGGTAATCAAATTTGTTTGCAATTAATGCATTATTTGCAAACAAATTTGAAAGCAGGTACCTACATAAATTCACATTCACCATCAGTTTTTTTTTCTTAATTAGACGATTATGTTAAGTACTTCATTTCCTATGGTCTTACCACGATAACTGATATTCACGCGGACGAAGTCGCGGGCAACAGCTAGTAAAATTATATTTACGTGACTCACTAGGGTGGCAAACTACGTTTCCGCCCCGGACGCTGTTGATTTCCGGGACGCGAGCTAAACTTACCTTGACTTGACAAAGTCAAAGTGAAATCTACTCGTATGTTGCATTCATGCGGTTTACAAGATGGATTGTAACAATTTATTAGACGCATGCATGAGACCCTTCAGTGCATAGCATTCAAAAATAACAAATGTCTTTAATATTTCAGAATTTAAAGTATCGAAGTAAATTAATATAATATAATATCTGACCGGCAAACGTTTTGCCATATAAATTTAGGAGTTGATGGAAGAAGTGTGAAAATTTGAAGTTGTATGTATTTTTCAATGCTAAATTATAGTAAAATAAAAATATTAAAAATTGACAATATAATAAAAATTAATATTTAGGGGACCCCACCTTTATCATTTAGGGGTATGAAAAATTGATTTGAACCGATTCTCAGACCTACCCGATATGCACAGAAAATTACATAAAAATCGGTCCAGCCGTTTCGGAGTAATTTGATAACAAACACCGCGGCACGAGACTTTTGAGAATTACTATCAGGTGACTTACATGCTCGTTTGCCCTCCTATATTATAAAAAAATGGGGTGTGTGTGTTGTACGTGAATAAGTTATATGCACTAACATTATCTCAAAGTGGCAGCGCTCCCCCCTCCCCCGTACGTCATGTTCCATAGTCCTTACTTAGCGTAATAAATTCTTTGATCCTTCATCTATCCAGTGGTGTGATTGGATTATGGATGAAGTTGATAGATTTGTAGCTGCAACACCAAACTGTATTCCCCGATTTTGTTATCATTCATTTTTTTTAATTGTCTTCGTATGGCAGAAATTTTAAAGACATGTATCTACACGTAAAAGAAACATTAAAATCGGCCTTTCTTTTAAGTTATTTAAAATCATATCATATCTACATTTTGGTAATATTAACGAACATGATATGTCCGCAAGTATTGTATAGGTACGTTTATTTTCACAAATTTTAATCCATTCCCAGAAACTGCATTGTTCTCGTTTTGAATTGTTTTACCGCTTTGTACATTCAATACACAGCGGAATGTTTCATATACAGGTGTAAGTACAAAAGTTTTCATGAAAATCGGAGATACAACAAAATTTACCGACATACAATACCTATGTCGGTAAATATATTACGTGTATTTCTAGCATAAATACAGGCTTACCTTCATCTAATCAGATACTCGTGGACTACTTTCAATATTTATACTCTTCTGTCTGTGATATTTTATGTATAGACGGGCCGTGGGCGAACATAATAGTAGTTAAATTTGGCTACAAAATGTGTATTCAATATCTGCGCTTTTATATATGTAGTACCCTATGAAAGGAAAAGAACGTCAATACCCATAAAAGCATTTTATCTACAAATTTCCAATAATTGTTTTTTTTTTATTTGTGCTTGCCTACGTATTGCCGCGATTGCGTGAAAGCTGGGCGCCTTGCTTTCTTCTTGTCACAATGTAAGCAGGTAGCACGTATCTATATGTAAAAATATCATCGTTCTCAGTATTGTATTGTAACGATGTGTCTTTTGACGCAAATAAATCTCTTATATTTATATTTGCCAGACAAATTACACAGCGCCATCTAGCCCCAAAGTACGCGAAGCTTGTGTTATGGGTACTAGACAACTGATAAACATACGTAAATACATTTTTTTTTGTAAATACATACTTATTAATATGATACATAGAAAACACCCAGACCAAGACAAACAGACATGTACATGCACACAAATGTTTGTCCTGTGTGGGAATCGAACCCACGAGCGTTGGTGTCGAAGCCGCGTCATTGACCACTACGCCACCGAGCTCGTCAGTATGTCAGTAGTCAGTTATGAATAGTGATAGATAGATAGTAATACCAGATTTGTGCTGTGTAGATAGAATATGTTTTATTTGCATAATACAAATTAAAAGTACAGTGAAACAATAAATTATTACAGTCTTGTATATATGCAACAAGGCGGCCTTATTGCTGATGGCGACAGGTAAAGTATTCTAGAGCTAGCCTGGACAGTAAAAGACTGATCGAAAAATTTTGTGGAATGAGTTGGAACTGAAAGAGTAAGGTTTTCACGTGAGCGAAGAGATAAACTATGGAAAGAAGAGGAAAACTTGAAGCAGCTTTTGAGGTAAGTTGGAGTATTAAAATATCAACATTTTGATATAGTGATTTTATTTACTATTATTATTTATTTCATATCTTCATCTATATATATCTAGATGATTTATATATGTTACAGTCAATGTAATAAATTGGTCATTATTTATAATGGCTGGCCAATGTAATAAATTATCAATTATTAATAATTAAGCTTACTTGACACCACATCATTCATCGCCTAGGTTGACGAAGTTCCGCTTCGTGGAGCTCCTATTTCCGATGACAGGACACAGGAAAACCCAAACCTAACTAAAAATCAACTCAAATTTAGATTTGAGTTGTTATGTTTTGGTTAGCCAAAACATGATTTAATAAATTGACCAAGTATCGGTCAGTTTGAATAATAACTAATTTATTCCAATGGCCATAACATATACATAATTAGACCAATTGCAGCGCCATTTTTGGGCGACTCTTTTTGCCTTTATACAAAATGACTATGCATTTTACAATTTGCGTTTGGCATATTGCAAAACAGCGAGCGTTTATAAATTGGTAACACCGCATGTAATCGGACGAATTATACTCGTAGGATATGCCGACGCCATATACATCTAGATGGTTGATTTTACGGGAAACTAATGGATGAGCACTCAAGTCAACAAAGTAAAACAAAATGTTTTAAACCGGTTACATTTTAAACTCACTTTATTAAAGTCCACGACACGAAGCGCTTTAATTGAATTTCTGTTTGGTGTGATCCGGCTGGTAGTGGATATCGGGATTTTAACATAGACTAGCGTTGGCGTCACGTAACTTAATAAACAGGTGAGCGACGCCTAAAATTCCTGCCGATACTGATCCGTGAACTGTTTGCTACAGGGCAGGGTATAAAGTTAAAAAAAAAAAAAATATTTGCACTTGATAAATAAAAATTGTTTCCCTGTAAAGTCGCTTTACGGACTATAATACTACGTGATAACGTCTTAAGAAAACATCAGATCGGCCGATGGAGTGGAAGAGAGATAGATGCGTCACTTGGTCCGCGTTCTCGCTTGCACGCTCGGCTCAAGCGGAACGTGACAGTGAGTCATGCTTATGTCATGAGTCATGCGTTCATTGATTTACAAGACGTTATTACGTCAAAAAAACTATGCTTAGTTTGTGACTAAGATAATAAAGTATTATTTTGCCGTTTATATATAAGGGGGTTTATATATATTATATATAGCTGTTATATAAGGGGGGGGGGGGGGTGTCTTTTAACTATAATAAAACCATGAAAGTATATTGTAGGTTTGTATAATAACATCATTTCAGTAACATTGAATTTAATAATAAATCCTTATGACACATTAAGGCGCTTTTCTTGTAACTGTAATATTTAAAATAAATCTATCACGCGCGCATTTATGTACAGAATATAATTATTAATTATAATTATTATTATAATAAATATGTTAGTTTTAATTTCTTTTGTTAATTTATTAATTGTTTTTATTTTTATCAGATAAAATCGTAGCGCGTAAAAAATATAAATTGCGTGAAATCAATTCTTATGAATTTTTCATCCTAACATAAAATTATCCTAAAATTTAATATTTGCACTTGATGCAATATGACCTTATATACATATATTTCCATTTCTAAATGATGTCAGGATGCAGCTAGAATCTAGTTCAATATAACGTGCAAGTCTATGTAGGTACATAGATACTGCACAGGGCGACAAGCCCTCAGCCCGGACGAGCTCGAAGGTAATTAAGTTTTTCAGTGACGCATGCATAAAGGGCCTGCAGGGAAGCAATAAATACCAGTGTCGTGTTATTTGGACATTTTGAGTTTCATGTTAAAAAACATCAGTTAAAAGAACTTTTATCTTTTTTTTTATACTACGTCGGGTGGCAGACAAGCATATGATCCGCCTGATGTGAAGCGGTTACGGTTACGGTAGCGACGTAAAATTTCACTCGCGCGCCGCCACCCCCGCTGCCAAAACAGCATCTCTCAGTTTTTACTTTTAAAGAAAAAAATATTTTAGATTACATATTATTTATTAATTAATATTGCTAAATAAAAATTTGTTTATTTAGCAATATTAATTGTCGCCCGTCTACGTCGCATTACGTTGGCGATGGACGCTCCCTTCTAGATGATCCTATGACCTCAAGAAAGCGACTGGAAGCACGTGAAATGTTTTGATGTATTTTAATGTATACATTGTAATTTTTTTATACATAGTATTTAATATTAAGTTCATTCTCCGATATATTCTAAAGTCTTACTAGTTAAATTTCTATATGCAAATAAATTCAGATCTGTTAATGAAGCTAAAATATGAAGCACGTAGGAGTAACATTTAGTGTATAAACATTTCATAATAAAAATTTCATATGAAATCTATAATAATAAAAGGCTTTGTCCTCACTGACTGACTGACTGACTGACTGACTTACTAATCAACGCACAGCCCAAACCCCTGGGTCTTGAGATTCCAAATTTGGCAAGTAGGTTCCTTATGACGTCTAGGGGTGCACTAAGAAAGGGTTTTTCAAAATTCATCTCCTAAGGGAGTGAAACGGGGGTCCAAAGTTTGTATGAGGAAACAAGATTAGTTGGACTATTTTATTCGAAACTTTACATGAGTACTTCTATAGATAAATGAGTAAACACGTATTTCAGGTTTTTCTAAATTCAACCCCTAAAGGGGTAAAATGGAGTGAAAAAGTCTGAAATTCGTCATGGGTATTGTTTTATGGTTTATCGGGTCGCTGATTACGAAAACAACAACTATTTTATAATCCAACATAGCCGACGTGACATAATATCACCCCTATGGGGGTGCGATGTGGTTGTATTGTCATAATATCAATATGGGTGTTGATTCTATGGTTTTCTGGGACGTCATTTACGAAAATGGCATCGATTTGAAAATATAACATAGTGGACACGAAATTACTTAGAAGGATTTTTCAAATTTTACCCCTAAGGGGGTGAAACAGAGGTGCACAGTTTGTGTAGGGAAATGAGTTTAGCTAGACTATTTTATCCTAAACTTTACACGAGTACTTCTATAGATAAAGGAGTGAATACGTGTTTCAGGATTTTTCGAAATTCAGCCCAAAAAAAAGGAGTAAAATGGGGTCAAAAAGTCTGAAAATCATCAAGGATATTATTGTTTTTATATTTTATCGGGTCGCTGATTACGAAAACAACAACGATTGATGACGAACCATCATCATGTAATTTTTTTAACAGGTTAGCTACTAGAGCGAGCGGTCCCTGTGGGTAGACAATACGACTTTCCCTAAGTTTATTTGGCGGTTCTTATGGACCGCCGAGGTAATCGGTCAATCTTCATATCGGACCTACGGTATCTTTGCAAATCTGAAGGAATTCGGGACCGCTACGTAATCTTAGGAAAGTAAAGATATGTTTGATAGGGTGAAGTCGAACATTTATCATGTATGAGATGTTTTGAGTTTGGGTGACAATTAAAATAACTAATAATCAAAATTAGGTTTATTAATTAAATCAATCTTACATAATATAACGCCCGTACATATATGCTCAGAACTAAAATTATGTTTGAACGTGTACATTATAACACTCAATACAAAAATGTGGACGGACGACCTTCGCAAGTAGAACAATAGGTCACCACTTTTTTAACCTGATTTTTAGAAATCAAAGACTTTTGTTTTCGCTCCTTGCACTTGCGGTCGTCATTTTTAGTAGCAATTAAGACAAGGAAGGGGTGTAACGCGCGCACTTTCCCGTCATTTCAGAGGACCGCTAATGGGACCGCTGAAATTCAAAATGTCAAAAGTATAGTCTTATATCAATAGCGGTACAATGAACCTCCTGCCTAAAAACCTTAATTTAAAAAAAACTGAACATCGCATTCATAAACCAATTAAACAAAAATGTTTTTGAAACGATTCCTGATCCCTAGCCAACCTATATATTTTAAGCAAAATGAGTGAAAATCGCTAACCTGTTAAACTTTGATTTATCCTTTTTAAGCTGATGGAATAAGACTTGTGTGTTGACTGAAGTGTTATCCTAATAGGTTTTTAAATTTGTATTTGGCGTCAATCAGTGCTTATATGTACAATCGCGGGCGGCCGGCGCGGCGTTCTTGCATTCGTATTTAGTACAATTAAAGGTACTACTTGAAGGTGGTAGCGTTGCGTGGTAGACTTGACTTGGATAACCTAAAATGCGCGAATTTCACGCGAAGCCGCGGGCAAAAGCTAAATAGTAAAAGGCTTTTCCTCACTGGCTGACTGACTGACTCACTAATCAACGCACAGCCCAAACCACTGAAGCTAGAAACCTGAAACTTTGGATATGTGTTCCCTATACAATGTAAGCGCGAACTAAGACGGGATTTTCCGAAATTTCACCCTTAAGAGATTGAAAATATGGGGTTGAAAAAACACCCTTTTTTTGGAAATCGATTCACCTACGATTTTTAGTCTTGGTGGAATAGTTGTTCATAAAAAAAGGGTTTATGGGTTACTGATTAACTTTTTAGACATTTAGCCAAGAAATGTCTAAAAATGTTTTATTTATTTACCTAGCATTTGTACAGCGCGCTATGGTTTCGTTATTGGTGTATGTTTGTAATAATGGTCAATACGAAACAGTCCTTTATGGGGAAAAAATGAAATATCTGGAATCTTAACAAAAATAGACGCAAATCAGAAGTGTTCCCGTAGCAAAGCACGGGTACCTTGCTAGTAATTCATAAAAATCATAAGACCCAGGCAACCTTGTGAGTTTTCCTTGAACCTATTTATATTCTTTTGTGTCTAACAAAAAGAAATGAAAATGTTTAGAAAACCACGCTGCCTGCGCAGACGAAGCCTTGGGACAGATAGTATTATATTAACTAGGTACCACAAACTTGTTATAGATCGGGTGGCCATGTTGGGTGGTTTTTGGGTGGGCTTAGTAACACCCTGGCTCTTCTCATACAACATAATACCATAATTTTCATTTACTCTGTAATATTTCTATTCGCTGCTAAACTTTGTTTATTTTTTTCTAACTTTAACAAGGCGATACTTTATATTGAATGCGAAGAGTAATAAATATTACCGAACATCTTAGCATAAAGATAACTTTTATAAGAAAGAAATAAATCAAAATGTTAAACAAGATTTTATTAGTTGTTACTAAAAATAACAAAAATATTTAGCCGAGAACATTGAAACGGTGGCCCTACCGGCTAACCTGCCCCTTACCACCAACTCTTATTGCGATTCAATAACTGAATAGAATGCTTATACATACCAATGAATAAACGACTCCTTATTCATTGGTATGAATAAGCATTCTATTCAGTTATTGAATCGCAATAAGAGTTGGTGGTAAGGGGGCTGATGCCGATTCCCATCGGTATTTTTGATAGCGAAAATCAAACTTCAACTCAGATTTAAGGTACTTGTGTTTAGCTTAGCTGATAGCAACCCTGGAGCTCTACCGATAAAGCTAAAAATGTTTGTCAATAACTTAAACGTAACACCAATTTTTCGAATCATAATATTCGATGGTAATTGGCATCAGCTATTGCGGTAGTGCCCCTGAGTACCTATAGAAATTGAATCCCACTAGACCTACGAAATAGTTCATAATTCATAGCCTACTAGCTCTTCCCGCAGTTTCGACGATATTAATGTCAGTTATCGCACCTAAAGGTAGCCTATGTCCTGGGTCCATATTGGCTCACCTAAAGTTTTTTACCCGAAATTGTTTTTCATACCGATTTGTAATCCGAATGATCACTCTTCCTAAAATTTTTCTTCCTAAAGTTTGTTAATTCATAATATTTATAGTACTACCGACGATGTCCATAACGGTCATGTTTCCGAAATATTATAAATATTTTTAAAAATGGAAAAATTCACCTCTCCCCCAGGTGGGATTTGAACCCACGACCTCTCGATGACCGGTCAAGTGCTCTTCCAACTGGAAGGTTTGTGTTGGTGACGAATTTTTACATCTTATATTTTTTACTGTATGAGTCACAGTGTGGCGTCATCAACCTATTAAGTAATTACACTACTAAACAAGGCATAGTAGTCCATCGTTGCAGATAAAATTAGGCTATTTTTTGATAACACCAAACTAATTAAAACCTTGTTCATCTTAAACTTAAACGTTTAGAGTTTATTTTAAACATATGATAATAATTATGACAATGTATACCATTGTCATTTAATTCAAGTTATGTAAAAAGAACCAAAACTGTAAAAGTCACGCAAAATTAATGTATATAATGTTGATAATAAAAACAAATGTAAATAAAAAAGATATGACTTGAAATAATAGTGTAAAGGACGGTTATGTTGAGAAAATGTAGGAAAACAAATAATAGTATAATAGATGTTTATTGCTACTGATATTATGAAGTTGAACGATTCAGAATTATTAACATTAGAAACAGAGTAATTAGGAATTGTGATTGTTAGGATGAAAAATGTTAGGACGAACATTTTCGAAATTCCAATTATCGTAGTTGAAATTTTAGGTGAATTTTGGTGCACCCCTATGTCCTCCCTTAGGATATAATCCATGCCCATCTCAAATTTTATAAATCAGAATTGTAATAAGCGCATGTCTAAATTTCATAGGCCAGGCCATAGCTAGGCCGGGCTAATTTCAGTAAACATTCGGCTGAGTTGGTTTGCTTTTGACAAGCTTTAGCACATTCCCACCGCAGATATACCCCGCAGATATACGCTATGATGACCTACAGGTAGATACAGGCTGATAATGAAGATGAAAATTTTCATCTAGTTTCAACAGTTTTTGTTTTACTTTCATACTTATCTCGCTGTTTTCTCCCCATTCACCGTAATGTGTTTTTGTGTGTCGTGTTTTTGTTTTTTAAATATCACGTTTGGTACAGACATAAAGCTGGCGGTATGCTTATAAAACCCGACGCGGTTAGTGCAGCCTATAAATGCTTTCAACATAAGTTATAGGTCACTCGTATCCACCGCCGCTGCCGTCGAAGCAACTCCTTCCTTTCTTGTAACCTGCGAGTGCGTAGAAATACAACAACCCTCAAGACCTCTAAGAACTGTTACTTCCATAGTTGGGCAACTTATAATTACGCTATGCCCTACCTCTCTTTTGCCAGCCTCGTCAGATATTCAGCAAGGTGCACTTAAAGTTTAAAGATGATGGTGAACCACTAAAAGAACAAGGATAGTCCTTTTCTGTTTTATTTTTCCGTTACCTCCTCTTCCTTTCTTCATCTCCGTCACGTTTAAGTATATATTGGCTTCAGCCATAAATTTGGACATTCCTTGGTCTTACTGATAAAACTTTTAAAGGTTTTTACATTAACTTAAAACAGTTCCGCCTGGGTACCGGCAGGTAAAGTGTAGTAGCCTAGCCTGTGACAACTACTGACAAGTATGTATTATTATCGGTACTTACTAATTCCATGGTTATTATCTGTTACAGATTTATAATGATAGATGTGAGCAACATGCCAGGCATTTTGGTTAAATTCCCAATTAGCGCCCAAAATGGCCCATACCTAGTTTTTGGGCATAAGCACGCAATTCATAAGCTTTTATTGAAAAATTCTGTCATCATTGGCTTATCCTTTTCTCATTATGTAGTCTTATTTAATATGTATTTTTCTTCCATTCTCCGCCTGTTTTCATTCATTCATTTTTCAAGCAGGCACTTCATTCAAAGCTGTCATATGTACAGTTTCCTTTTTTTTACCTTTCTTAACCATATCATCACAAACCAACAATTTTTTAGCCTCCTCTCTCATTATTTCACATTCAAATTCATCGTACTCTTTGTCACATGTCTTTCATCCCTCTACATTCCATGCTCATATCACGAAAGGCGATTTTCTCACATCAGTTTCGTCACAGGTGCTACTTTCAAACTTCCTCTAATATCTTTTCCATTCTTATCTAAATATATAAAAGAAGAAACTGATTCACTGACTGACTTATATATCAACGCACAGCCCAAACCGCTGGGTCTAGAGAATCCAAATTTGGCATGTACGTTCCTTATGACGTCTAGGGGTGCACTAAGAAAGGATTTTTCAAAATTCATCCCCTAAGGGTGCGAAACGGGGGTCGAAAATTTGTATGGGGAACAAGATTAGTTGGACTGTTTTATCTGAAACTTTACACGAGTACTTCTATAGATAAATGAGTAAACACATGTTTTAGGATTTTTCAAAATTCAAACCCTAAAAGGGTAAAATGGGGTGAAAAAGTCTGAAAAATCGTCATTAGTATTGTTTTTATGGTTCATCGGGTCGCTGATTACGAAAACAACAACTATTTTATAATCCAACATAGTTGACGTGACATAAAATCACCCTTGTGGGGGTGCGATAGAGTTGAAATGTCATAATATCAATATGGGTTGATTCTATGGTTTTCTGGGACGTCAATTACGAAAATGGCATTGATTTAAAAATATAACATAGTGGACACCTTTAAGAGGGTGAACCGGAGGTCCAAAGTTTGTATGGGGCAATAATTAAGGACTATTTTATCCTTAACTTTACACGAGTACCTCTAGATATAGGTAAATGAGTAAACACGTGTTTGCCCTGAATTTCACGCGAGCGAAGCCGCGGGCGAAAGCTAGTCTATAATAAATTCCTTATCTTGTCCATTCTAGTCACGCCACACATCCATCTCAGCATTCCCGTCTCAGCTACGTACATTCTTCTTTCAAACATTGCGATCCATACAAGGCAACAGGTCTGATCATATGTTGAGGATCGTCGAAAATAACAGCCACTGCTAGATTTTTATAATACTTTAATAAATTATTTCGATATTCACTGTAGCATAAACTACACTAACAGCTTTACACCTATGATTCTGCCTGATCTACACTATGATACTTTATAATTAATTCTTCACACGTCTTACTTCAACGCCAGCTCCGTGGATTCTGCCCTCATGATTCCAATATCGATTAAGCGCGCGCATCGCTCCCATCATCTTTTCTTAATACTCTGGAGTCATATTAGCTCCTCGCCGGAAGCGATGCGTGCGCTCAAATAATAACAGTAGATTTCCGTAGTAATAATTAGTCAATTTAGTTTCCTTCACGGAAACTAAATTGGCTGTAGTAATTTTAAATCAAAACAAAATATTGTTTTGATTTAAATATTGTTTTGATTCCAATATCGATTTGGCGCGCGCATCGCTTTCTACCATCTTTTCTTAATACTTCGGAGTCAAATTAGCTCCTCGCCGGAAGCGATGCGTGCGCTCAAATAATAACAGTAGATTTACGTACTAATCAATTTAGTTTCTGTTAATTTAGTAATTATAAATCATAACAATATCTTACAGTCGGCCTTTCCTGACATTTTTCTCGTCCCGAGAAATCAGTATACAATGTACAACAAAAGTGTTTTTTTATTTTTTTATTATCTTATTTTCACATTTAGGTGCATAGATAGATTCAAAATAAAAATAATAATGTTCTAGCTTCTATTTCACAGAGAAAATAATCGTGATTAAATTAAGCTAAGAATGAGCTAAATCATACAGTGTGAAAATATTGTTATGGCCTCTACATATCCACAGCCAATATCTACATTCGCAATACTGTCGTGGCCTCTACACATCCACAGCCAGTATTCTTAAGTAATTATCTATATTTATTATTCATAAAATATTGTTGTGGCCTCTACATATCCACAGCCAATATCAACATTTGCAACACTGTCGTGGCCTTTACACACCCACAGTCAGTATTATGTAATTATCTATTTTTATTATTCATAGAATATTGTTGTGGCCTCTACATATCCACAGCCAATATCTACATTTGCAATACTGTCGTGGCCTCTACACATCCACAGCCAGTATTATGTACTTGTCTATCTTTATTATTCAGATTATATTGTTGTGGCCTCTACATATCCACAGCCATTATATAACATAGGTAATACTGTCATGGTCTCTACATATCTATAGCCAGTATTAAATCCAATGCTTTATGTATTAAATTTCAGAGTGCTTTTCTTACGTAACTGATAGAATATTGCACTAGGTACTTATAGCTAAGATAATATATACATAAAAATCAATAATCAAAATATTAGTACACATCAAAATGTACCTTTAGTGGTACATAAAATATAAGTAACATTATTGGCAATGACCAGAATATTACATTTGATTATAACAAAATAGTATATTGTAGGGTTCAATTTTAGAAATGTGATTTTATCTATTCACTATTGTTCTCATTATTAGAAAGCTCCGATTCAGCGTCTACCCTATTAAACACCATCCAAGGATGTATTTTATCTACATAAAATATGCCTGTAAATTTTCTATTCCCCTTCCGAGATAATGGAGTATCCTCAATAACGTATCTATCGTTATCTAAAATTTTAACAATACGATAAGGACCTCGGAGCTTAGGAATTAATATTCTACTTTTCCCTACGGAGGGTATTCCTCTCTCTACTCTTACTAATTGCCCTACTTCGTAAGAGGCATCTTTTTTGTTCCGATCGAAACGTTCCTTTTGTTTCTCTTGATTGCTCTTAACATGTTCCGTTATTTCTTTTCGAGTTTCTACTATCTCAGGAGTTACGTTCTCAGAATCATCAGCAACGGTAAGATGTAATAACGCATCTGGCGTATCGACCAAATTTAAGCCAAATAATGCTTGTGCAGGACTCTTCCCTATTCCCTTATTTACGGTGTTATTTATTCCCCATTGTATTTCTGATATGCTTTCGTCCCATAAATTCTCCGGCTTACCGTGATTGGTACCAGTTAAGGCAGCAAGTACTGTTCGGTTATACCGTTCAACTTGTCCATTAGCTCGAGGCGTAGCAACAGCATTCTTGATATGTTTAATACCAAGTGAGCTCAGATAATCTTTAAAGCTCTTAGCGGTGAATGATGTACCCCTATCTGAGATTATTCGTTTCAGAACGCTAAATGTATGAAAATAACCCTTTATTGCTTTGATTGATTGACTAGATTTTGTACTTTTAACAGGGAGTAAAATGAGGTATTTTGTGAAAGCATCAATGATCAATAATAAATAAGTGTTATTCTTCCTGCTTCGAACAAAGGGTCCAAGATGATCGAGATGAAGAGTGTGGAAAGGTGGTTCAATCTTTTCTATACTTTTTAATAAACCTTCTCATTTTAGCAAAGCAATAACTACCTTTAATTTTCTCATATGTCTTGTCGAAACCAAAATGGCCAATCTCGTCATGGTTGGCTTTCATAATTTGCCATCGGACAGCTTTCGGTACAACCCAGCGATCACCTTGCTCTGTTTTTCTATATAACAGGCCTTTCTTGATTATAAAGTTGTTTTTAATTTCTACAATATTGTCGCTTTCATTATCATTTAGAATATTAATAGTACGCTGTAGTTCGGGATCGCTATGTTGTACCGTGGCTACCCAATCCGTGTCTATTTGTCTAACCTGTAACTCGCTTTCTTCGTGTTGGATCGGATTTCGGCTAAGCGAATCTACGTGGGTTATAGATGATCCGGGTTTATACGATATATTAAAGTCAAATTCCTGTATGATGTTCCACCAACGAGCAGCTCTAGACAAAATGTCCTTCTTTTCAAAAGTCGCCCGAAGCGAATTGCAGTCAGTGATTATTGTAAAAGGAATTCCTATCAAATAAACTCTAAAACGTTTTAAAGATGACACCGCTAAAGTCTTTAAATCATAGGAAGAAAACTTAGATTCTTCTGGAGAACTTTGCCTACTGTAGTAAGCAACTGCTGTAAATGGTAAATCTTTATTTTCTCTTTGTAGAAGTATCCCTGCAACTCCAATTTTAGACGCATCTGAATGTAGTTGCGTTGCGTAATTAGGATTATAAAATGAAAGGCTAGGGCGTTTAGTTAATTCGGACTTTAAAGTTGAAAACGCTTTCTCTTCTGCTTCGCCCCATTGCCATTGGGCATTTTTTTTTAATAGATGTGTCAGAGGTTTGGATATGATAGAAAAGTCTTTTATAAATCTTCGAAAGAAGCTAGCCAAAACCTAAAAACTGTCTAACTTTGTGTTGAACCGTTGGTTTAGGAAATTGTTCCACTGCTTCAATTTTCTTTTTGCCAGGTTTTACTCCTGCTTCACTAACTTCAAATCCTAAATAGTCAATGGTCTGTTTCAAAAAGTAGCATTTGGACAAATGAAGAGTTATACCTGATATACATATTAAATAGTTCTAAAATATCGTGGAGTATTTGTAATCCCTCTTCAATAGTCCTAGATGGGATAATAACGTCATCCATATAAGCAAAAGCCTCCTTGAATCGTGCGTTACCCAATATATTATTGATAGTCTTCTGAAACGCGGACGGAGCATTGACGAGTCCAAACGGCATCCGACTGAACTCGTAATGACCATCCGGCGTTATAAAAGCTGTCAAATGTTTAGATGACTACGCCATAGGTATTTGGTAATAACCAGAAGCTAAGTCCAACGAAGTATAATATTTGTGACCAGAAAGATTATCTAGGTCATCAATCCGGGGAATAGGATAATGTTCCTTAATGATTTTTCTATTCAAGGCTCTAAAATCGACGCATAGTCTATAATCACCTGTTTTCTTTCGCACAAGTATGATAGGGGATGCGTAATTTGACGTCGATTGTCTAATAATGCCAGCGTCTTCAAGCTCGTGTACAATACCACGGACTATCTCTCTCTCTGAATGAGATAAACGGTACGGTCTATACACTACTGGAGTTGATTGACTGTTATATTCATCTCGGCATTTACAACACACCCCAGTTCTTTAACAGAGAAAGCAAAGCAATCTCTGTGGTTATTTAACAACTCGATTAACTTTAGCTTATCCCCAGTGTCAAGTTTCTGAACTATATTGATCATGTTGGAATCCATCATAGTAGTTGTAATATTGTCTGGAGATCTCTCGATTTTATTCACATCTAAAATTGGGGTTCATTTAACGGGAGAGCTCGGAGTAATAATGTATCCCTACTCAAATTAATACCTGACGGAATTAAACCCTTTATAACTACTTTTCCTTCGCCATTACTCATGCTGATTACACGTTGTAGTACTTCATATTGTTTTCTCGTATCGAGGCACATACTAGGTTCAACAAACAAGTCTCCTGAATATTTAGGTTTCGAATAAGTATCTATTTCTGTATATCCATTAACATTGGCGGTGTTGGACAATACATGTAATTGTATAACTTTTGTGGGTTTACAAAAAATATTTAATCGATCATTAGTTTTGTAAACTATTATGTGATCTTGCTCAGTAAAAGTTTGTCCTAGTAATATGGGAACTCTTAGTAAATGGTCTGGGACAACAAGTGCTTCTACCGTAGCTTTAACTTCATGTACTTCAATATCGACAAAACTTCTACCCAAACAGTTAACGACACTATCACCAAAACCTCTCAAAACTGGTAGATCTCTTTGCGACCAAGAATTTACTAGATTCTTAGCGACAGACTCTTGCATCATGGTACATTGGCTTCCAAAGTCAATGAAGCAGTTAAGATTTTGACCGTTTACTATAGCAGGTTTAAAATATTTAAGGTCATTATCAGGTTCTTTCGATATACGTAATACGGTTTTTGTTCCTGTTTTATTCATGCAATCGCTGACTAAATGCCCTATTTTATGACACGAATCACATCTCTTAATTGGTTGTCTACATTTATAAAAGTTATGCCCCTCTTGTCTACAGTTATAACATTTTGTATTAGGATTTTTAATATCAGTACCAATTGTAGATTTTAAACCTTTGGTGCGTTTCTTTTCGTACGTGCTTGGCTGCGAAGACTGATTCGGTCTATCATGTCTCTTAATCAATTTAACGCTTCTAAGATAAACTAGCAATTTATCTGGTTCTGTATATTGAGCTGCTTCTGCACTAGTTCTTACTGATCTGTCGTCTATCCCAAACAAAATACAGTCAATTGCATTCTTCCCGTATATATTACAACGGTTTAATAGCACATTTTTTTCATAAAAATACTCCTCTAAGGAGTCACCGAATCTGGCTTTACAGGCAAGCATTTCCGTCAGTAACTGTCCATAGTTCTCATCGCTAGGAAAAGCGACACGTAATTTACTCTGCCATTCGGTCCATGAGAATAGTAAGCTAGGTAATCCTTGGTACCATTTTTGAGCAAGCCCCACCAATTTTGGGAGTGCATAGTGAATGGTGTGTCTTTCTGACCAATTGTATATTTGAGCACACTCATTCACCTTCGCTATCCACATATCAATCGTCTGATTACGCTTTGATGGATCAAATTCTGGTATGGCATTAAAAGTTAGAAAGCGGTCATTACTATCATTGCCTTCCATTCTCATGGTCTGAATAAGTTCTTTAAATGTAGCTACTAAACTAACACCAGAATTAGAATTCTTCGAATTAAGATTACTTTCTACAACAGCAGACGTTTCTTCGCAAATAACCTCTGCATCTCGAGGACATGGGGTTGGCGTGTGCGCTGGTGGCTGGGACCTGCGCTTAATCTCATGCTGTCGTTCCCGGCGAGTTCGCTGCGATGTCCGAGACGTGCTGGAATGTCGACGGCTACGCCTGCTATGCTTTCGTTGATGTGGACTCTTACGTCTTCGATGTCGCGAGCGCGATCTATGCACTGGAGATACAGATTCGGTCTCGGTGTCTGTATCCCTGTTTCTTTTGCGTTTTCGTTTTTCACGTCTCATTATGTACTGAAACTGAAATTTTCGCAACAAGTGAGTGTTCCTAATAAAAATTACCAATATAATCATTTGGATTCTAGGATACAAGTTACTGAGTAGCTAGCAACTGTATACGTTTTTATTTCTTAATTGGCAAGGCCAAGAAATCGAGAATGAAAAAGAGAAAACGAGAGGGAAAGAAAAAAAATATATATATAACTACATATATATAATATATGTACATAGGAAACATTTGTTACCCACATGTCAAACGATTGGTATGATATCCGAACATACAGTCGTAAATTGAAGAAAACACGTGTATATATCCACTATTTTGGATATTGGATATACATGGGTACACACATAAAAGAGAGAAGAGAAATAATCTCACAATATACACACATATATATCTACCACATTATATATATATATATCCGCATCCACATATAGGTGTATACCTATATGTGGATGTGGATATACATACCCATATACATTGTTATATTAATAATATTATATTTTTCTTTTCAACTTAATAATGTAACAATGTTGTCACTTTTTAAAAGTTAAACATTTTAATTTAAAATGTTTTATTTTACATGCGGAAATTATAAGGGTCGACCGAGACAGGTTTTTCGTTCTCGGCCGAGACCGAGAGCCGAGACGGAGAGCCGAGACCGAGAATAGAGAAATCGTGAAAAAATCATAAAATTGCGCTAATTTTGTAAAAGTTTAATTTATTTGAGAGTGTAGTTAATCAGTTTTAATAATCAAAATTGAACAATATGATGGAACATAAAAAAAAAAATTTTCGGCGTTTTCACCTTTTAAAGAGTGTCGCCTCTCGTCGTATAATTGACCAGCTGTTCACTTGCTACACTAGTAGGCGGCGCTGATAAAAACTTTTGTGCTACGGGTCTAAGTACTTTATAAGGCGATGAATACCAGTACTCAAAAATATTAGCATTTATTTGTCTTGGCTCTTTAAGAAAGCCATCTAGCGCTATTTCGATCACAGACCTTGAGTTTTCGTCACTGGTCATTGGCTCATCGATCAACTCTATATAATCATGAGCTGCCCATAAGTTGGATTTATCAATTGGTGTAGAAGCCATGTTTGATGAGCTAATTGACGAAGCAGATGTCGTCACACGAGAATTTGATCCCACATTTCCATTGATATTTTCCGCCGCTGCCCGCCGTCCGACCAACCAATCACAGTCGACAGCTCGCTCTCTCTGGTGTATCCACACATACCCGGCGGCACGGCCGACGGCGAAGCTGGCGGCACGGCCGACGGCGAAGCCGGCGGCCAAACCGCCGGCACTCGCGGCTTTACGCGGCTCGCGCGGTAAGCTAGCGCCAAATAGTCTATATGTCGTCGGCAATGTCGGCGGCAAAGCCGGCGGTAATGTCGGCGGCAAAGCCGGCGGCATATGTGGATGCACGATGGTGCATCCACATATGTCAGCATTGAGTGCGTGCGTAGCGGATGCGCTACGCACGCACTCAATGCTGACATAAACAAAGCGACGAAACTGTCTCGGTTAAGGCCGAGAATCTCGGCGATTTTTAGCCGAGAACCGAGACAGAGTTCTCGGTTAGATTTGAAGCCGAGAATGCCAAGACTGAGACCGAGACCGAGATCTCAGTCGAGCCTTAGGAAATTATAAAAAGAAAAACGCTTACCTTTTCTTGGGCGTCCAGTCCTTCAATCAAGTGTAATAAGTATACTACCTTGATTATAATCACACTTTCAGAACTGTTGAGGATCGTCGAAAATAACAGCCACTGCTAGATTTTTATAATACTTTAATAATTTATTTCGATATTCACTGTAGCATAAACTACACTAACAGCCTTACACCTATGATTTTGCCTGATCTACACTATGATACTTTATAATTAATTCTTCACACGTCTTACTTCAACGCCAGCTCCGTGGATTCTGCCCTCATGATTCCAATATCGATTTGGCGCGCGCATCGCTTCCCACCATATTTTCTTAATACTTCGGAGTCAAATTAGCTCCTCGCCGGAAGCGATGCGTGCGCTCAAATAATAACAGTAGATTTACGTACTAGTCAATTTAGTTTCTGTTAATTTAGTAATTATATATCATAACAATATCTTACACATGGTTTTATATATTTTGAATTTAAGCTTAAGTGGCAGTCGGAGGGGACGTGTAGGTAGTTCACGAAAACTGCATTACTTAAAGGTCTATTTCGCCATTGCTCTGCAATATCGAACCGAGGTAAGATAATATCTGTGACCAATGCCTATTCATTGGTCACAGATATTGTCGGCGACGCGTCTAATGATATTATCTATCTATTCAGCGCGCGGCCGTGTTGAACAGCAGCATGATTTACGGTACGCGTTTGCAAATGTTAGCTCCGAAAATAATACTCGAATTACGTACTGAACGCGCGGATGATTCCCGAGCGCTGGATACTGAACGAGACCCTTGAAATCATCGTCCTATTCAGAGAGTTGAACTGCAGGATGGTTTACTATACGGCTTACAATGATTAGCTCCGGAAATAATACTCGACTCGTGTTGAACGCGAGGATGATTTTCGAGCCTTTGTTACTTAAAGAAACTTATGCAAACATCCTTTGGCTCAACATGCTCACGCAGTTAAATGCGACTGTTTGACTAGGCACTAGGAATGAATGTACATAGGACAATCGCGTTTGGAGTTGGATTTTTCTCATATATTACAACGAGCCTGTTAAACTCTGACTGCAAATTTAGAAGAGAAGATTTAAACTCTTCTAGAAACTCATTGTTAAGAGCAGTATTTTCTGTCATGTTGTAGGTTCAATAAGTGTTTGAATATTCGGGTTCAACTGGCAGTTGAAGAGCCTCGGGTTGTATTAACTCTTCTCTTCTATCTGTGCGGAGCGGAAGGAGGGACGCACCGATCGGGTGGTCCCGTGCGCCCACAGATTGAGGCCGATGCTGACATCGAGGATGATTTCCGCGACAATTTCGCTTGTCCAGAATTCGTACTCGTGCTGAACACGAGGCGAAAAATGCCAGCTGAAACCATACTTCTTTTTGGTGCTTACGCGTAGGATGATTTCCGCAACACAGCGCAGGAAAAGCGTGCCGTAAATCATCCTGCTGATCAACACGGCCGCGCGCTGAATAGGTGGATGATATCATAAGACGCGTCAGCGACCTACAGCGCATACATTGTTTTTGACCAATATATAAAAATTCTCAGAATTATTTTCTTTTTCTCTCAATTTAAGATTAGTTTTGTTTTTAGTACTTAACTATGTATTTTAAGATTAGTGTTTTTTAGGTAAATTTAGTTTGTAGTGTAAATTTATATCCTAATAATGTTTTGTTTTTATCTTAATTCATTAAACTTAACAAATAACAAAATTAAAGAAATTTTTCGCGCACTAATTTTGTGACTAAATATTTTCTTTTTTATATTCGAAATAATTTGTCTTTTTCATCAGTCAAGAAAATAAATGAAAGTGTGAACACGGAAAATACCTGGTTTCCTTTGCCATCCTCATCAGATATTATCTTTAAATATTATAGTAATATCTTTAAGTCAGGGCGGACGCTAGTTTTAAATAAAATTCCAAACAACATCCAAATATGTATTACAGTAATGACATGTCGTATACAGACTTACATTAGAAAGATAGGTACCTAAAACAACACTTATTACAAACAACACCAATTAGAACACTAAAATCACCAGCATACTTATTATACAGGGTGCAAAAATATTAACTTCATTAAATTTATAATTACTAAGGAGGCCAAGCGACTACAACAATGTTTCCTAACCTTTGCAATTCTTTTTTGTTGTTCTTTATTGGTCACAAAGGTGTGGCAAATAATGAAACCTGAATGAACCATGTAACTACCGCATACTCAATTAACCACCCGTAGTGAAACAGGACAATTTACCACGTGTAATTAAATGGGATTACTATTGTGTTAATTGGTAACTGGTAGTCAGTCGAGAAATGGTGTGCCAACTGTGCATCTGTGGTGAGATTTGATGGTCAAATGATCACATGGAAGGGGAATTTATTTGGTCTGAACTAATTTGTTGCCTTTTACAGCTTTAATATAGAGATTCTTCCTGTTTTAACCCTACGGGAAATTTTACCCAGGTTCAGAACTTTTTCACAACCTGACGGGTATTTAGAAAAAACATCTCTAATTAATGATGTTTTTCGTTATAATCAAATTATATCAAACGGAACATGACATTTTGAAACCCCAACCGAAAATGGCCGAGCGCTTGTGATGTCTTATTTAGTATTGTGACACTACAATGTAATGTAATGAACGGGGCAATTCCGAGTGGTCCTATTAATTTTTAAATTTTAAAATTTAACAAAAATGATAATAGTCATATAATACAACAAGAAAAAATATAGGTTCAAATACATAGTGGGATCATTAGTGAAAGTATGTTTGTTTTCGAATACTGAACCAGGTCCTAAAGGGGAAAGATACATTCAGTTGAAATTTTTGCACCCTTTATATTAACAAAGATTCATTTCGTTCCTTATCTTGTCTGATGGAATCACCCTCTATTTTTACCTTCTTGTTTCTTCAATGAAATAGTTTTAAAGAACCACAATGATATTGTAAGAAATATGATCATACTGTACAGCATTTAAAACTTTATTACGTCCGGCTATTGTGTACTTTATAGTGGTCAATAAAGTTTTCAATGAATAAACAACTTATTTTTAATACAATATCACTGTTGAAACACATCAGTACCGGTTTAGCAAACCAATCCTTAATAAGTATATAGATAAAACATCAACCTTTTACATAGACAATCAGATTGCATCAATTATAATTATTGAATATATTGAAATATTTTAAATTCATCCGTTCTATAGGTCCAAAACAACCAGCAAGAGTTACCTAACGACTCTAATTTACATGAGTATTCTTAAAATATAAAAGTCAGGCCACATCTTCGCGTCGTAACGCGGTTTCGGGTTGCTGACGCTCCCACTTCGCAACCCACTTCCCGCCCCGTCACGCGGGTTGCGATGAGGGAGCTTAAGTCGCACGGTGGATGCTGGCCGTATATATGAGTATGAATGGCGCACGAGTTGCATACCGACGCGATGCGTTCGAAGCGACGCGGAAAATACTTGCAAGCCGTAAACGCTCCCATTTTACGTCCCGCGTCTTCGGCGCGTCGGATTGGCCGGACCTTAAGTAATAGTATATTATATATTATGATCAACCAAGCTTTGCTTGGGGATTTTCACTCGGATAAGTCCGAGGTTTGCTAGTATTTGAAAAAATATTTCTCAAAATAGAATAAGTACATTTTTTACTTACATTGAGAAATACTACTTAATAAATTTGGTCGAATCGATCGCCTTGTGGTAATCCACTATAAGGCCAAAAATAGTAACATATTATAATAACATATTTTATCGTTATTAATTTTTGTAAAAAAAAATCAAAAAGATGAAATAATGAAACGTAAAACCAAATATAATTAAAACTAAAAACTAATTCACCCAAATCTTTTCAGCCTTTTCCGAGAAACAAATTTTAATTTCATACCTGACTTATACGAAAAAAACCCAGGCAATATGATTACCTTTTATAAGAAATATGAATCACATCTCAAATTTTCTAATAATCCATTTATAATTTAGACATTTAGTTGTTGTAGGCACTATCATCAAGTCATTTTAATTACTTAATTTACACAGGATGTAGCCAGATACTCCAAGGATTTAAACATTTTCGCCATTTTTTCATTATTATTAGTACCTACAGCAATAAATTGAAAATATAGTATTGACAAGACGATTTATTTTGTGTGGATATTTAAATGAAAATTAGAATTAATAAGCAGTGTTATAAAATCTGCCATTTTCCTTTTACAATTACTTCTAAAGTTATTAGTTATGTAGATAATACGTGTACCAGGGATACGTAATTTTCGTGTTTACTAATTAAATAGCGAAATTTGTCAATATAGGCGATAAGATATTATAACCAAATCGTTGCTAAAGTGGTTACTCAAAAGATTCCTTGATGTTTAGGTTCTTTTAACCTTATCAACGCTGTTACACCTATGACCAATAAATAAGACTGATTATACCCCCTCCTTATGGTATATCCAAACATGCCGCGGGGTTTACCGCCGGCATTGCGTAAAGCAGGCCATGCCGCCGGGCATATGTGGATACATTAAAAAAATTACCCTACACTAGTAGACTGTATTTATAAAATAAGCAAGCCCAGAAGAACCAATATATTAACGAAATCACAAGGAAAATGCATAAAAATATCGCATAAAAGTGTCATAAATTTAAATATTTAAAAAAATATACAAAAATGCAAGTATATAAATAAAATGATTAGCAATGACGCCACTAACATCCACGGATTCCCCGTTTTACCCCTATGGGGTAATTACTCCCAAGTTCACAACCAACCAACACAATTTTAGTACCTATCAACAAAAAAGGAAAGTCTTGAAGTAAATTAAATGTATAGATTATAGACTGCGTAATGAGGTAAAGATAAGCATTTTTATTAATATATGACACAAATAAAATAATAATCAGCCCTGGTCTCCTGCTGGAACTACAATGTTATAATAATTCCTTTTTTTTATTTGCGAAATATACGTATCCCCAATACTTCATAATGCCATAAGTACTGTTTTGTTCTTCATCTTACGAACTATATTATACTAATACAACATATAGATAGTTAATTATATTAAAATAACTCCTAGTGAGTCCATATTTGAGTAAATGAACACATAACCACAACAACAAATTCTTAGACTATCACACTTTGTAAGTGCATTTTTTATAGTAACATCGAACCACAATATTTAGTACTACAATAATAGATTCTAAGACTCTATTCATAATGAAAGCGAAGGTGTAAGTTGTAACGGGTGCGTGCATTTTGAATGTAATAACAATAGCAATTCATTGAGAATGTGTTCGCAAATTTTTACATACGGGACTTAGCCGCGCTGCATCTAGCACTTTTTCTCGCACCTAGGCGTTCATTGTAAATGGAACCTAAGATTTAATCTTCCCATCAATCTTTTTCCCCTATCTATCTAAAATATTGTCACTTTCCATCCTTCAGTTGTAAGCTTAAATTTTATCGAAATACTTTCCATCCAAAATATTTTTTTTTTTATCTTTTTTAATTTAGAGACTTTTGTCATAATTCTTTAATTTTACTTATTCTCTCTCCTCATTAACCTTAAATATTAAACTACAAATTGAATAATAGGTTTAAACCACTGAGAATAAAACTCCTAAACTAACACTATCTAATACAATATAATAACTCAACGAGCCTACCAAATAAGTAACTTCAGTTAAGCTCAGATCAGTCATTAAGTGTACAATCGAAAACACTTTCAAGTATGAAGAAAGTTATATCCTAATCTTAGCACTGTCAACCCACAACCCTGCTTCATGGACCTCATCAAAATTATGAAATCTTTAAGTGTCCAATGCACATTTTTACTAATTTACCGTCAAGGGCACGAAACATTTGACACTCGCAGTTAAATCGTACCGAACCTTAGAAAGATAACTCGTAATAACAAATGAGACTTAATCTAATCATTAATCTAAGACTCGTACATATTCGTACTACTGCGCTGACATCTTAATTGTCAATGACTTATCGCCTACGCATATTGTCCTACCCGCAGTTTTCACAGTCAGTTTGTAAAAACTAAGACACACTTATGCAGAGATCCTACTAACATGAAGTTGCGTAGCTGTAGCTACTGAGTCGTGTATGTGATAGAAGTGCAACAATATTTTTCAAGTTGTTACAGCTCAATCGGCTGTATTTGCATCGGTTTTGCGGTCCTATTCACTCGTAGCTGCGCAGCTATAGACATACCGCGTAGCTATAGATCTTAGCTGCGTAGCTATAGGTCATAGCGCGTATCTATAGATCATAGCTGCGTAGTTATACACGTTCCGCCTAACTATAGATCGTAGCTGCGTAGCTATAGGTCATAGCGCGTATCTATAGATCGTAGCTGCGTAGCTATAGATCGTAGCGCGCAGCTATAGATCGTAGCGCGCAGCTATACTCGTAGATCGTAGCTGCGTAGCTATAGATCGTAGCGCGCAGCTATACTCGTAGATCGTAGCTGCGTAGCTATAGATCGTAGCTCGCAGCTATACTCGTAGATCGTAGCTGCGTAGCTATAGATCGTAGCTCGCAGCTATACTCGTAGATCGTAGCTGCGTAGCTATAGATCGTAGCTCGCAGCTATACTCGTAGATCGTAGCTGCGTAGCTATAGATCGTAGCGCGCAACTATACTCGTAGATCGTAGCTGCGTAGCTATAGATCGTAGTGCGCAGCTATACTCTTAGATCGTAGCTGCGTAGCTATAGATTGTAGCGCGCAGCTATACTCTTAGATCGTAGCTGCGTAGCTATAGGTCATAGCGCGTATCTATAGATCATAGCTGCGTAGCTATAGATTGTAGCGCGCAGCTATACTCGTAGATCGTAGCTGCGTCGCTATAAATCGTAGCGCCCACTGGCAGAGGATGCCCGACTGTTGACGGGGGGACGGGGAGCTTCCTGGTTGATTGCCAGTTCATCGAGAGATCAATGGTTGAGCTAAAGCTTCTTGATCTGTTGACAAGACTATTCAGGGATTTACTTATCATCGTATAGGTAAGCGTCACTCTTGACCTATTGAACAATTGCGACGAACCTTTTATCCAACATTGGAATTGGAAGACGATGCCTGTTCAGTTTAACTTGTTAGTGTAAATCTAAAAAGATTGACTTACTGACCACCTTTGAATTATGTGGATTTTGTCTAAATCATTGCATTTGATTTTCGATGTCAGAGTTCCTAAAGATAAATGGAAAACCTAACACACTTGCAGCGCATGCCTGCGTGTGATACAGTCGCGTACGTTTATTTTGTTGCCCTGTATATGAGTTCAAAGCCATTAACCGGAATGGTAAGTGTAGTAACTCTCATAGTATTAAATTACTACAATATATATACTTACAGTATAAGTTATGGCACCGGGTCAAGAGTAAGATATTTAAATACAATGGTGAAAATTGTTCACATTAAAATATCTTTGATTTTACATTACATATGATATGTTGTCCTTTTTGTTATCAATATTTTACACTAATAAGCAATTGACTTAAGGGACTAATATGCTTATAATTAACTTTATCATCTATGAAATCCAAATTATTTTTATCGTTATGAATCAAATTCCTTAACAACATGCATAGCAAATGACATCAAAGAAGCCGTTCAAAGATCGATCGCACAACATCTGTTACATTATTTTCAATATCTCCGTCAATTTTTTACGAATGCAGAAATTTACTCAGTAAATCTGTTGATTTGGTAGAGATATATGTACATATTAAAGTTTTATTCATTACAATTATAAATTACTTACATATCCATACTATAATTATATACTACATTACTATACATAAGGAAACTTGTATATTTGTATACCTACTGAATCGACTGAATTGATTTTAACAATTCATAGGGAGCTACATTATTCGTATTTAATAAAAGCTATATTTTACGTTCTTATGTTAAAACAAAATTTCATAATAAACCGAAGCAAAGCAAAAGCGCGAATTGCTGAAACAACATATTTGTTCTAAATGCAGGAAGGTAGGTACACCATCGTCTAAAGTGAAACACCTGGATGAGTAAGTTAAAGTAAAGTATACATACAGGCTTTGAACGGCCAAGTCTCCAAAAAAATATATGTATTCAAAATTCATGAAAAAAAACTCAAACTGAAGCAAATTAGACATTTTTATCGAAATGGTACTTCGATTTCGATAAAAATGTCTAACACCATTCTTTACAACTAGGAATGAAGAAACTTTCAATAATCTACGAGTAAATATAAACCTTATCGTAATGGTTTCTTACAAAGATTATATTTATAAATCGGATATTCCAAGGTGAATGACATAAATTCAGCATGATTTCAATGTGAATATAAATCTGAATATGCGTTGTCAATAATATTCACGCCTAATCGGGTTGAAACGATTCATATCACGTATTCTCTGGTACAGTAGACTTATCTACTGTGCTGCAGACGTAGTAATCCGGAGACAATCCCGTCGCCAATCGTCTGCTTGTTATAGCTAACTAGAATTACAGAGCTTACTAAATACAACGATTTCGCACTAGAGAATACCCTGTTCATGACCAACACTTATCAGTGACCAATATTTGAGAGAGTTTTCTATGTTGCAATCGATTGTAGTTCGTAAAATATCGACTGCATGATGTATCTAAAACCACGCAAAATTTATGAACATTTCTGGTCAGCCGTATAATGGCAAATAATTGATCAATAAGCTTTCTATGGATTAGAGTGAACGCACAATTATCCGAGCTGAACGAATCGAACGGATCGAATTTTAGAGTTCTTTCTGCCGTCCGCCCGAGTCGTTCGAATCGGGAAGGGCGAGTAGGTGTGCGAGGTTTCATAAGATTTCATCTTCTGCTTCACGAACCGAAAGAATTTATATCAACAATTCTAAAGTTACTTTAGAAAGATACTTTAGAATTGTATCAACAATTCTATAGTAAATTTCCTTCGGTCCGTTCGACGCATTCGGCTCGAATAAATCTGCATTCACCTTTAAAGTCAAATAGCAGAAGATGAAGTATTTAATGAACGCACCTTAAGAACTAGGCTCATATTGCCTAATTAACTCAGTCGCGATTCGACTGGCATTCGCAAAACACGCTTGCGGCTTGCGTAATTGACATAGATACTTTCGTGATTTTACTCGTTAAATAAATTATTCAAAAATAAAATCGCACGACATTACTTTTCACTCGTAAATAAAAAATTTAAATAAAAGATTCGTTTTATATATACGTAAAGTTAATATACTTAACGGAATAGAGGAACGAACAAACATAAGCTGTCAAATCAGCTTGATAAACCATCTCCCCATATAATACCCAACTGTGGGAGTTTCGCAGCTGGAACTACGGGTCCGGCCGTTTGGATCAGGGTACCTCGGGGACTGGCTGACAAGCCCATAATTTGCCAGTTATGGGTCCGGATTTGACGTGACTTTATGCGCGTATGATCCCTCACGTGCATGTGGTTCAGCTAAAGAGGTTGAGTAAGTTCGTCTGTCTTGCCATAGTTGTCGGCTTGCAAAGGCAAAGGGCTGCCACAGTGGTTGCCCACGGGACTCGGAGGCCGATCGTTTGTGTCAGCCCGCTCACGCTACCGTAGGTCTGGGGTAGGCGTTCTCTGAGAGTCGGGAAGTGAGCTTGCCTTACAGCTCCGGTACCCTATCATGGACAGGTAGCCAGCTATGTGGCGCCCAAGTGTGGGTACAATTACACTGGAAGTACAGTGCGCTACAGCTCCGGTACCCATTGCAGAGATTGGGGAGTGGTGGTAGAGCCCAGATGCTTGGGGAACCGAGCGTCGGTTGCCACGAGCTACTCGACTTAATAGTGCCCAAGTAGCCTGCTTGCAGGTCAAAGGGGAGTAAGACCTGCTACCAATGAATAAGCGACTCTATATGATATGATATGATACAAGTCGCTTATTCATTGCAGGCTATCTATTCAATTATTGAATCGCAATGGTGTTAAGGAGGCTGGGCCCGATAGCGGGGCGGTTAAAATCCTCTTGCCTGACTGGTTTACTGGGCGAGAGACTCGCAATCCTGTGATATAACCGAAAGGTTGGTGATTGCAATGACACTCATCTTCCGCTTCTTCACTTTAATCAAACTCAACAGGAAACGAATGAAAATATGACTAAGATTTGATCGCAGAGAGATCAATAATTTTAGTATGGATTCTACTCTTATGGAACTACGCACCGTTTGGATCATGCATCATGCCAGCGAATTTAACAACCTTAGAAATAATGTTTTATAAACATTTTTATGGCTAGAAACTGACTAGAAGTTTTATAATATTACAGATATAGGAATAGATTATCATATAGGAATAGAGAATAACTTAAAAAAAGACGATTAAATAGTATCACGTAGTCAATATTATTATCATTTTTGTCAGCATGTTAATTGATAAAATTAAGTTATTTATCATATTAAATAAGTTATCACTGTATTTCAATATAATAAAATCGCTTATCGGACAAAAACTTCCTACGCAACTAGACTAGAAAAAGTTTCTGTACAAAGTTACCTGTGTCGCTCTGGGTTCTCAAATCATGTACAGATCTATTACGAATATTTATATTTTATAATAACTATATTATATAATAAGCTTAAGCAGGTCGAAGGTAGGGTACCTCTGGAATTTTGACCAGAGGGATTCGCTAATGTGCCGCAACGAGCATAGGTATCGCTCAGTATTTAAAAAAAAACGGGTTGCACTCCGGGAGGTAAAATACAATGTTCATTTATTGCGCTATCGTACACAAAAATGTCAATTTATATTACATTAAAAATATACAGCACGAGCAGGCATAGGTACATTTTCGCCACGCGGTAGAAAGAAAGGGGGATATTACTTCCTCTCCTACGCCGCGCCGGCGGTCTTCTCTCACGTGTCACTACACACACGTGTCCTGACGCGAGTTTAACATTTTTTCTCATCCCAAAAAGTGCACAACGCCGCTAAAGAAGGTTTCACTTCAAAAACCTTAATGTGACTAATCAAACCGCGGGTTATATGCACCAAAAGTATATTTATCGATGGCTACACCTAATAACTACCAATCAGCAATATAAAATACATGTGAATCTCGTAGACCCAACTAGCGAATTGGTCATGGCATAAAGAGGACTTATGGAAATTCGTACAAGGTATATCTACCAGGAACGTAAGGACGGATGCGCGACAGGAAACACCTAATTATTTATATTATAGACTTAGACGAGACTGTCATAACACTAACTTTTAATAATACTAATTGTTACCGACATGTCCATGGGAGGACAGGTTAAAGAGACTTCCCCTGTGCCCGCAGAAACTCAGCAAAGTTTCATCGCAAATAGATGAATATAGTGCATACAAGCATTAATTATAAAGTTACTACGGGTAAAATTTATTTGATTATTTCTACTGAGAACATTTACTGGTTGAATGTCGCTTTACTGCGTATGTACATTATTATTATGTAATATTTCCTCCTAAATACTAACAATAATTAGAAGGTATCAATATATTTTCTAAGCTCGAAGAATCCTCCTTTCCAACTAAATCTAATGTACGAAGCAAAGGAGAGATAGCATAAGTGCAGATTAGTTATGTGATGAATGTTAATACTTATTATTAATGTTAATACCGTCTACAATTACTGCCTCATAAAATGTAATCGTTAATTAACTCCTCGCGTGCTGCGTTCCCATGGTGGGACAGCGTTGGTACGGTGCTTAGTACAGCGCTTAAATTCGCGGAATGCGTAAGGTTAAGAATGTTAACAAAATACGAGCCAAATTTTTAGGGCGTCCAGAATTGAATATACTCGACAAGCCTGCTGGTGGAAGGGCTAGCGATTTGCTACGACTCCGAGGTCCCGGATTCGATCTGCACAAACATTTATATTTATTAGTAGTATATAAAAAAGAGTCTTAAACAAAGTATTAATAAAGTCGATTAAGGATGGCGCTTAAAATTCTCATTTAAATGTCTCGTATTTTTGTTAACATTCTGTATGACAAAGACTTAATGATAAACATGTATTGAAGAAATGTGACAGAATTCACATCCAGCAAATAAAAAGATACAGATGCAATGTAATATCCGTACCTGAAAAATATACTACATTTTATCACATTTAGTTCGCTTTAAAATTTAATGTACACTGTTAAATCTATCAATGAAACAACGCCAAGAATTGAACTCGAAACTACAATACTTACTTACTTATTTTTAAATACAGTTTAAAGTTAGTTTGAGTGTAATACTCTCAAACCCAAAACTTATGTTAGGTACAGAATAAGACAAATGATATGTAATACCTGCAGCTGCTCTAATATCCGGGATGCATTTATCCAAAGTCTATGACGACAATGTCGACAATTACGAACCAGCGCTGAACGAACCGCAACATAGTGTATTTAAAACAATATTATACATATGAATTATAGAGAAGTAATCCTAAAAATTTAAAATGGAGTTTTTATCATTATTTTTACACGTATATTATCATAGTATACTCGTAATAATACACTACCATACAATGATATTATGTCAAATATTTATTTACTACTTCGCATGCACTACGTATTAAAACATAAAGTTCCCCAGCCGCGTCCATCTGTCGGTCGGTCTGTCTGAATACGATGAACTGAAAAACTAGTGAACAGATACAAAACTTAAGTAACAGATTTTGTATAACCATTCAATGAGTAGTTAAGTACACAGTCTACTATTAAGCACCTGACGCTGCGGTGTCTGGGCCACTACAGATTTCCAATAAACGCGTCCCGAAGTCAGCTTCAATAGTAAATATAACTACACAGTGAACCTTAATTAAATGAGAACCTCGTCGCACTCTCAAGAATCAGTTACTTTGCTATCGTGTTGCATCTGAAAATTTTATCTAAACAGTCAGTAAGAACAGAAGCTAAACATACAGGTGGAGAAATTAAACAGTCAATCACCTGAACCGACATACCCATCTTGTGATTTTAGTTCTGTTGATTGCCCCAGGGTTGAGGATGTACCATGTTGGGCTGTTGGTATTGATATCCATATTGTCCATAAGAGTTTGAAGGTTCTTGATTGAGTTGAGTTGAGTAACAACCAGGTTGTGGTTGGCGAGAATAAGCCTGCATGGCTTCAGCGTGATACATCCGTAGGTCATTTCTGCCGTAACCTCCTGGTAACTGTGATTGACTCAACCCGATCTGTTGAGTAGTCTACAAAAAGATAAATTGTTATTTAAAATTGCTAGTAAAACTGTAGAAAAATTTAAATTGAGCCCTTCATGCTATAAATACTAACTCTAAAAAGAAACTTACATATTGTACAGGTGTAATCGGGGAATACTGATTAGCAGGACTATTTTGATCACATTTTTGTTTATAAACTTTATTGTTAATTTGTCGATTCATAGAATTGAATTGTTCTAGCCAATTCTGACCTTGTCTTTGCTGCTCGGGCAGTTGTGGCGGCAAAGGTGGTCGTAGCCCCTTTTGAGAAACGGTATTGATCATATTATTATTGGACTGAGTATTGTCCATATTTGGCATGATTGAGAGATAACGTCGCTTATTCGGTATGTTCCGATTTAAGGTTTTTGCTTTTGAAGTTTGAGTTGCTTTTGTAGTTTGAGTTGCTTTATCGGCAGTTCTTTTTTGTACATATTTGGCTTCCTCGTTGAAGAACCTGTAAAATATTGTAATTAAGGTATAATATACATCTGTCCTTGATTTTTCTGGCAACGCATCAGCTTTTCGTTTAATTTCCTGGATCTGGAGCATTAAATTGATAAAACTTTTATTGATGTCGCTATGAACACGGATCGAGTCTAATATCTCGTGCTTTGTATCGAGCTGGTCTTGTTCATTACTGTCCTCCTCGACCAGATTTATAGTTTCTACATTGTTGTTAGATAAAGCTAGTTGATTGTTGTTCTCGTTTGAAGCAGTTTGAATGAGATTAAGCAGGTTATCCTTATTCAAAGAGTTTTGTTTTAAAATGTTCATTATTTCAGTATCTTCGTGTGACAAAAATATTTCGTAATCGGTTTGACTAATCTTTTCGTTTTCTTGTGGTTCTGCGTATTCTTCCGTTTCTATAATTAACACAGCGTTACTGCTTGATTCAATTGCAGTGCTAGTTTCGTTTGTTAAATTTTGGATGTCGCGTCTAACTTGTCGCAATAAATCAATTTGCGTCCTAGCTTGATCTTCTAGAGTCAAGTTACTGCTCTGGGATGTATGCTGTATTATCGAAATCGTTTGTGGAACTGGAGACGGAGGTGGAGTAACCGGTTCTACTCTATTTTTCTCAATAGGAGGCAATTCAATGTCTGCTAAGTCTTTGGATGTTGAAGCAGTTCTTTGGAGTGGTTTAGCATGCACGCTGATTGGTTGTTGTTGTACTAATTTGATCCCCCGTAATGATGGCTGGTTGTTCATGTTATCCTGCCTCGCCAAATATTTATGAAATCTGAAACAAAATAGTTAAAGAAATCAAACCGTATGACGGTATATTTTTTACACTGTTTGCAAGACTTTTTCGTATAAATACATATTCTTGTAAAGTTTGAAAAAGATCAAGTTGCTTTATTCTCGCTCTTAGATTGTTGTCCTAAGTAGCTCGAACTTATTTAACACTAGATTTTGTATAGTATGTCGAGCTCACCTGATGTGAAATGTTACCATAGTCTATAAAAGCCTACAATAAAGAGTAACACAGCAATGGCGCAGAAACTTAATGATGAACTCACTCAATCGCAGCAACACAATTATCTCCGGGAGTTGGGACATGTTACATATTTGACTGCGGTCTTATACAACGTGTTACTTCAAGTATACACAACCTGAAATTGTTTTGTTCAGACTCATGAGTGGAATACATTTTTAAGATGTTTCTTTAAATCTGATTTATTTATTGCCGCGTCTAATACTTCATTGCTCCCAAAAATCGAGCGAGATATCTATTAGCTTTAGGTATCTATGTAAACAAACGTAAACATGATCAATGAACTTAACCAGTAAAGTATTTTGCGCGCCATGCACGGCTAGTTATTATTCCTTTTCAAATTAAAGATTTCGCTAGCAGATAGATAGAGAAAATAATAGGCTTATAGCAGAGGCGGGGGGAAAGGGGTGCCGGGACCTACATAATAAATTAATCAACTTCCTGCGCTCGAGTGGGAGGCAGCTGTTTTTCCGTTTTTTTTTCCTCTACGCCAGAGGTTTCCAACCGGTAATCCGTGAGAAGTAAATTATCGTCCGCGATACAAACTTGTAATGAAAAAGATTGAGTACTATTATACAAAATACTCAAATCTCGAGTTATAGAATAATGGATTTAAATGACAGTTGGGGACTCTACACGCAACTCGTAGTGGTCCGCGAACAAAAAAAAGTTCAGGAACTGCTCTACACAAACGTGTGCATGCATGTTAGTTGATACAATGGTGTTCCGCTACACCCACGTGTGAATATTTTTTTTTTTACACTACTTCGGGTGGCAAACAAGCATACGGCCCGCCAGATGTGAAGCGGTTACCGTAGCCATATTAACGCTCGTGACATAAAATATCGTTCGCGTGTCGCCACCCCCGCTGCCAACGCAGCATCTCCTTCCTTCCTTTTTTGGTAACCTAACTCACTCGCAGGAACACAACAACCCTCAAGGGAATTGTTATTTGGCTGCGGTATTCTGTGAGGTGGAGGTACATTCCCCAGTCGGGTAGCTTACAATTACGCTCCCTACCTCTCTTTTCGCCAGAGCTTCGTTTGTCAGTCAGCAGAGTACACCGCGTGCAGGTGAAGTTGGCTTTGGTTCAAAGGTGTTGATGAACCACTTACACCCCATAAATTTATTGAATATTTCGCATTCATATATTTCACTCGTCGCGTATTTTCCGGCCGCAGGTAGCGCGTTACGTCTTTTATGATAAGGAAGTGTCAATGAGTTAAGAAAGCAATAACTTTTAAACTTTCGCGTTGCATGATTTATTAAGTCAGCCTGTGACCACGGCTGGTGTAACCTACTCGAAACGTCAGGCAATAATAAAGGTATGTAAATACCCTTAAGCATAATCGCGTTAATTTCCGTTCTTATATTTCATGAGTTTACAATTCTGATACTTTCTTAAAGTAAATTGCGTTGATTAAAACGTTCTTAAAGTATCAGAATTGTTAAGAAAACTAAAAGTGCGCAAATTTTCCGGATTTTTTGTTTTCATGAAAATTGTTTTGATAAATCAATTTATTATAATTAAAATAAGTTGGGGTGTTTGAGGTGATTAACACGTTGCATAATACGGAGGTGTACATACATCGCCAGTCGGGTTTCTTGGATTTATGAGCTACTTAACCAAAACAATAGATGCATATCAATATACTGTACTGCATAACAGTTATTAATTATTGTAGGTAAGAAAAAAAGTACATGGTATCAAAATGAAATACAATTATTTTTTCTTTATTATTATGGATAAAAGACGTATTTTTTTTGCATTTTGCAGAATGTATCAAATTTGTACCTCTACTAAACAATTGCACAGGACCTTTACAGTCTATATTCAAATTAAAGTAGATAAGTAATTAATTATCATTTAAACTTTTCAAAATCCTTAAGAAATCAAATCATGCGAAATAAAGCATTTCCGTGTACTTTATTATTCTCATAAAGTATAAAGTACAATTACCTGAACTAACGTACAATACTTTATTATAAAGTACGGGTGGCAACCCTAACTATGATAGACAGAAAGTATCAATTGTCAACTACTTCCTACTTCCAACTGTTTTCAAAGTACATATTTAAATAAATACAGGGATGGTTCGTTTGGTTTTGCTTGTAAAGATGCTGGGAAACCACGTACATTCCAAAATACAATATTTTATAAAAAGATATTCCAAAAAAAAAACATTAAAATCAACGCAAATGGTCAATGTAGCATTATATATTTCATTTAAATCCAAATGCTTATCTGGTCAAACTTTACTTACAGTGCTATCGGTAGAGACACGGGCAAAGTTTGCCGCTGTTTTGGCGCCGTTTTAACGGAACTTCGTTTTGAACGTTTCTCACTACGTTTCGAACGGTTTTTCTTCAATTTTTCTTTCTTGATTTTCCTCAACAACCAATTATGTTTTTTTAAATCAATTCTAATTCTACTATTTTGGTACTCTTCTTTTTTTTTTAAATTAATGTCCGCATCTGTTTTTTGTGAAGTGCTCATAATAAGTTAAAAGTTTAGTTTGTCGTAATTTTTTTTTTTTTCAGGGAGAAATAAAAGTTAATCGGTGAAAAATATACATACGCGGATTTCTCGGCACTTTCAATGAACTGAAGGATGTCTCAACTTTTTACGGGTACGTTCCGGTTCACGTAGAGTTGACTACTGCCGGCTGTGCCGCGGTCTAGTGCCGTTGTGGCTAGGACAAGCCAGTAGTGGTAGCCGTGTCGGACCATGAGAGGCCGACCCCGACATCACAGATTCCCTCCAATACGGGCCCACTGCGCGCGCTGACGAGCACTGACAACTGCACACCATATACCTCGTCGCTTCTCTCACCTGAGTTTACCGGGAGCTGAATTCGAAAATATCTTTATCATTATCACGCTCTAACAAAGGGTGGGGAAGGCTTGTTTTGTTCTTGTTGCGATAAACTACTGGAATATTCTGAATATTTATAATCGAATAAAAAATAATATACGCCTGTTCCAGTTTCCTAGAACTTATTTGATCGTATGGCTGTATTAAACTTCAATATTGATTTTTTTTTTTATATCACGTCGGGTGGCAGAGAAGCATACGGCTCGCCTGATGTAAAGCGGTTACCATAGCCTATTTTATGTTGCGAGAGGTAATATTCGCTCTCAACATAAAATATCGTTCGCGAGCTGCTACCCCTGCTGCAGCAACTCCTTCATTTCTGGTGACCTCACTTACTCGCAGGAATACAACAACCCTCAGGGGAATTCTGTGAGGTCGAGGTCCTAAAAGAAAGAAATAAAGGAGTATAGGCTGGCAACGGATGGGTGACCCCTTGGTGTTGCTGATCTCCATGGGCAGTGGTGATTGCTTTCCATCCGGTGACCCTCAGTGCTCGTTTGCCTCCCTCTCATATAAAAAAGTTATTCATGTAGCTTACAAATACGCTATAACCTACCTCTCTTTTGCCAGAGCCTCGTTAGTCAATCAGCGGGGTGCACCACGTGAAAGTCAGGTTGGCTTTGGCTCTAAAGATCATGGTGAGTCACCATGATGATATTTAGAGCCTTCTAGAAATCTTTATATAATTTAATATTATAAGAAATAAATTCATTTGCATCTAAGCCAAAAATGTTTGTTTAATGAAAGATTCCAAACATACTAAGCAAGCTACTAACATCAATCACCTTAAGTACCTTTAACACAGTCTACATAAAAAAAATAAGGAATGGCTGTGTCATGGACACGGCCCTGTGTTGTAGTTGAATACGTTAAATGCACTAAAATTATTTCCAAATGGCAGCGCTTCGCCCTCCTCGCACGCGATGAGTCATAGTCTTTATTTGGCGTAATAAATTATTTGTTCCTTCATCTATCCAGTGGTGTGGTTGAATTTTGGATGGAGATAATAGATATGTAGCTGCAACACCAAACTGTATCCCCCGATTTTGATAAAATTCATTGAAATGCTTCCCTATTGAAGCGTATTAAGATGTATTCACGTCTAAACGGTTGTCATTTACTTAAGTTATTAATTTCTTAACTCGGCTCCTGCGCTATAGAGCCGTGTACTTGGTGCAAGTACAGTCCAATCGTAAGCATATACGTGTACAGTTATTTTTAGAAATAATATTTAACATGGCATGGTGTATCATGACTTTGACATCTAATTAGGTCAGGTCAGAAGGTATAACTACTATGCATTGTCATTTTGTGGGCTGGCCAGACAGCTGGGCACTAGTTAATAACAAAGAGGCCGACGGTAAAGCTACGTGCTTTGCTAGTACTGTCTACTTAGACTTAATCAGTAAGGAGATTCAAAGCATAGGCAAGTATTTATTTATTTAAACTTCATTGGCTTTCTTTAGTTTTTCATTGGTTTGTCTTGGTCTGGGTGTTTTCTATGTAGTATAAGTATGTATATACAAAAAAAATATACTTACTACTAGTACCTTTAAAAAGAGGTAGGGCAGAGCATATTTTTTAAGCTACCCGACTGGGGAAGTACCTCCACCTCATAGAATACCGCAGCCAAATAACAATTCCCTTGAGGGTTGTTGTGTTCCTGCGAGTGAGTGAGGTCACCAGAAAGATGGAAAGGAAGGAGAATTAGGCTGGCAACGGATCGGCGACCCCTTGGTGTTGCTGAACTCCATGGCGGTGGCATAAAAAAACCTATAACACAAGCTTTGCGCTTTATTTGGGAATAGATGGCGCTTTTTTTTATGTGAGAGGGAGGCAACGAGCATGGTGGTGGTGGAAAGCAATAAATTTTGAGAAATTTTGGGGTATAAGTGGTTCATCAACATCTTTGAACCAAAGCCAACTTCACCTGTCTTGAAATTACTTGGTAGATTATTTGGTAGATGGAGAGAAATAATATAGCGTGTTTCACAGGAGACATTTTTTTTTATTTCAAAATGATAGACAATTTATAAATGACTATACCAGACTATACTGTCAATATTCAAATTGACAATTGAACTCAGGTGTGCCCGCCACAACCTGCACGCGGTTCAGGTGCTGACTGACAAACGAAGTTCTGGCGAAAAGAGAGGTAGGAAGCGTAATTGTAAGCTACAGCAACTGGGGAAGGTACATTCCCCAGTCGGGTATGTACATCACATTCCCTACCACATTCACCACCTCACAGAATACCGCAGCCAAATAACAATTCCCTTGAGGGTTGTTGTGTTCCTGCGAGTGAGTGAGGTCACCAGAAAGGAAGGAGATGCTGTGTTGGCAGCGGGGGTGGCGGAGCGCGAGCGATATTTTATGTTGCGAGCGTTGATATGGCTACGACAACCGTTTCACATCAGGCAGGCTGTATGCTTGTCAGCCACGATGTAGTAGAAAAAAAAAGCCCATGGAAATGGAACACCAAGGGGTCGCCGATCCGTTGCCAGCCTTTTAAGGGTATTAAACACTCTGTTCTTGAAGGCGCCCATGTCGTAGTTGTTCGGAAATACCGCTGAGGCAAGTTGATTCCACAGTTTCACCGTTCGTGGTACAAAGATGATGTGGATGGAATTTTAATTTATGGCTATTTGTACGATAGTGGAATTCTCTAGACTCCGGAGTCGCAGGTTCGATCCCCGCACAAGACAAATATTTGTGTGCATGAACATATCTGTTTGTATTGGTCTGCGTGTTTTATATGAATTATTATGTATGCATTTACTAAAAAAAATGAATTTAAGTATAATATCAGTTATCTAGTACCCATAGTACAAGCATATTATGGTACAAGTATTGTTTAGTTTGGGACTAGATGGCCGTGTGTAATTCGTCAAAGAATATTTATATATTGATCCCAAATTATGAGTACAAAAGGCGGACTTAATGATAAAAGCATTCTCTATCAGCTGCTATCAACCCGTAATCATCTCACTTTTGTGATACGGGTCTCCCCTCAGTCGAAAGGGTTTAAAGCATACTCCACCAGACTGCTCAACGGCGGGTTGGCGGCCAGTGTATTATGATATTATTGTACTATGATAATATTGTATGGCTATTTAAAAAAAGACCTATATTGACAGAGTTTCTTTCGGCATTTCTTCTCGTCAATGGTCATTCCGAAATGCTGGTAGATAAAAAAATATACCTAATTGTAAAAGACGTGTCTAAGTGCCCGCGAGGGCCCACAGAATAAAGAATTTTGACTTTGACTTTGACTTTGACAGTGTATTCAAGCGTCCCAAAGGCCACTGACTGGTTTTACGACTGTCATCTAATGACAACAGCCGGACCCGACGGCTGAACGTGCCCTCAGAAGCACGAAGGGGCTCGATATAAATAAACCCATCCGCAGACAGGCCCAGTCAACGTTGCTTAACTTGCGTGTTCGATTAGATCGATAGATACGCGCAACGACGCCATCGAGCTTCTCACATGCAAATGTTGAAATATTGTATGAGCAAAGGCATATATTTATACTATGGCAAAGGTGAAAGTGTGTTTGTTTATTTGTTTGGTTTGTTTACTTTGACATGATCGAACGCGAATAAAAAACTCGCGCTAAGCACTCTGTGCTGATAGCACAGTATAAGTAATAGTACTACGTATAGTATGTCCAATCGCTGCCGCTCTCTCGTATCGACCTCACCTCCCCTCTGAGACAAATCTGGAACAGTTTGTATGACGCCGCACGCACACGCACTCATTTTCGCTCTGTACAGATGTCATTGTTTATGTAATAGTCAACGATACCACATTTGTATGGAGTGGCCGGGGTGTGCTGATAGTGAAAACCGCATCAAAATCCTTCGCATCATTTAGAAATTAGCGGATAAACAGATGAATGCGAAAAGCAGCATTGATTTGTACTGTGTATAGACTAGCGACGCGATCCAGCTTTACACGAGTAGAAATATATTGGTTTACGCGACGCCATAAAATAATAGTACAGTCTAAGTAATAGTAATAGCAGTAATAGTGAGCTCGGTGGCGTAGCGATCAATGACGCGGCTTCGACACCAACGCTCGTAGGTTCGATTCCCTCACAGGACAAACATTTATGTGCATGAACATGTCTGTTTGTCTTGGTCTGAGTGTTTTTCTATGTATCATAAGTATGTATTTACAAAAAAAAATGTATTTACGTATGTATCAGTTGTCTAGTACCCATAACACAGGCTTCGCTCACTTTGGGGCTAGATGGCGCTGTGTAATTTGTCAGAAAATATTTATTATTTTATTATTTACAATAGCAGTAATAGTGCGGCGCACGCCAGTAAAGTTTTCCCCCTTTGGTCTCATAACGTTGCCCGGCTTGCAAAATACCTACATCTCAAAACGTTCAAATTGCAGCATATTGAAGTCTTAAAACATCCATAATATTCGATTTTATGTATAAGTTGAGTGAATATACGAGGGGAGGCCAATAAGTTCGCGGAATGGAGGGGTTGATGGGGATAAATTTACCCGTCCAGGTAGGCACTAGTTAAGCACCTCATTAAAAGTATATATACCAAGTTTGAACCTAATCGTGTCATTAACTTTTGAGTTATCGACCTGCAAACAACTAAATCGGGAAGAAGTCAGCCAGTATGGAGAAAATTGAACACCGTGCCGTTATTAAGTTTCTTACCAAGCAAGGAAAATCCGCTCAGACGATTTTTCAAGAGCTGTTAGCGGTTTACGCGGACTCTGCCCCTGGTAAAACCATGGTTTACAAGTGGCATGGTCTTTTCAAACAAGGAAGGGAGTCCATTGAAGACGACCCCCGCTCCGGACGGCCAATTGAGGCCACCACACCGGAAATCGTCGAAAAAGTAGAAAAACTTGTATTGGAAGATGCCCGACTGAAGAAGAAGCAACTTGCAGCAATGGTTGGAGTATCCGAATCAAGTATTTTAAATATCCTACATCATCATCTTGGGATGACTAAAGTCAGTGCAAGATGGGTTCCGAGAATGCTCACGCCACTTCAAAAACGCGAGCGTGTCGAGTGCTCTCACCAGTTTCTGGAGCTCTGTGGAGAGAGAAAGGAAGAAGTTATGGCCCGGATTGTTACTGGAGATGAAACCTGGGTTCACCACTATGAACCTGAGTCGAAGCAAGAGTCGATGCAGTGGCATAAAAAAGGCACACCTCCTCCAAAGAAGTTCAAAGTGTCACAATCGGCCGGAAAGATCATGGCGACTATCTTTTGGGATACAGAAGGTATTTTACTGATCGATTATAAAGAACGTGGTGCGACTATAACGGGACAGTACTACGCTTCTTTACTGGAAAGATTGAAAGAAGCCATTAAGAAAAAAAGAAGAGGAAATTGTCAAAAGGTGTGCTCCTTTTGCACGACAATGCACCCGTCCACACGTGCCATGTTGCGACGGCTGCCATTCACCGATGCGGCTTTGAACAATTAAACCACCCACCATACAGTCCAGACTTGGCCCCCAGTGACTATTATTTATTTCCAAAAATGAAGAAAGAGCTGCGTGGAAAGAAATTTGACGACGATGATGAAGTCAAGTCGGCAATTTCGGCCTATTTTGACACCAAAGACAAATCATTTTTTTTCGATGGTATAAACAAGCTATTTGAGAGATCCGAAAAATGTATTAGGGTTAAAGGAGAATATATTGAAAAGGAAAAATAATTTGGTGTTTAATTTCAACCTCCTTCTCTCTCATTCCGCGAACTTATTGACCTCCCCTCGTAATATGAGCCTCAATAACATGGATGTTTTGAAACATGATTATTCTGCTACTTGGAGGTATCGAGACTTAGATCTTATGATATAATTATGAACGTTTGGCAACCACGTGTTATTTTGCAACTTGAATGATTTTAAGCTTCCCGTCGGCAAAACATATGTAGACCTGTGTTTCCGGTCTCTCGTCGGTCGTCGTCTCGGTGTTTCCGTCTATTTGAGAAATCTGTCCTTCTAAGATTCTGTCTTTTTGAGAATCTGTCGTTATTCGAAATGGTTGTTTCCTTCTTTCGATATTTTGAACAACCTACGTCACATTTCAATAAAATTCACACAATACTTTGCAATACGAGTACATTAATGTAATATATATAACTAAACTAGGGTTGCCACCTTTCATTTAATGTTTTTTGACTTGATAACGTCTTATAAATTGATGAACGCCGGCTGCACTCACCTAAATGTATGACACATCGTCACGTTCCGCCTGAGCCGAGCGTGCAAGCGAGAGCGCGGCTTGTAACGCATCTATCTCTCTTCCACTCCATCGGCTGATGTTTTCTTATGAAGTTATCACGTAAAATTATCGTCCGTAAACCGACTTTACAGACAACCCATTTTTTTTTAATTTATGCAAATAAAATTTTGATTCTTATGTATAACAAAAAATACGCTAAGTATCAAAATAATATAAAGTATCATTTATTATCTAGTGGAAAGTTAGTAAAATCTTTCTGGTTCTATATGCCATTCTTATATTGGCAACATAATAAAATCAAACGCGCTTTGCGATTTTATTTTATGTGAGATTCTGGCCTTTTGAAACCTACAAAAGCTTTTTGAACATGTTATTTATAGTACTTTATTGTTTTTATAATGTAAGGCGGAGGATCGTATTTGGTAGAAAGTGTTGGGGTAGGCCTAGATCCAGCAGCGGGTAGACACAGGCTGATGAAGATGATGGTTTTATTACCTATGTAACGGCATCGGTGTTGTGGTATGCACCTGGTGGAAAAAAACCAAGAGGTCGCCAAACAGGCTCCTATGTCGTACCTAATTGTTCAAATACCACTGAGGAAAGTTGATTTCACAGTTCCACCACAGTATAAGTAATAGACTACAGGCCCGTGTTGACTCCGAGGTCGCGGGTTCAATCTCCGTACAAGACAAATATTTGTGTGAATGTACATGTCGGTTTGGGTGTTTTCTATGTATATATTTACAAAAAAAAAAAATGTATTTAAATATTATATCAGTTATCAACTACCGATAGTGCAAGCTTTACTTAGATCCTCATTGTTACTTTTCGAATAGTCTCTTTCGCCAGGTACTTTCAGATGAGATTAGTTTTGGCTCTAAAGATAGTGAGAGCGTAGCGAAATCCTAGCTTTGTGGAGGTGAGCCCCCTTAATGCATCAAACACTAAGCATATGAGTAGGAATTATATTTATAGCGAGACACTGCTATATGCTTTGGGGTGTAAGTGGTTCATCAACATCTTTAAACCAAAGACAACCTTATCTGCACGTGGTGCACCCTGCTGACTGACAAACGAGGCTCTGGTGAAGAGAGATAGGGCATAGCGTATTTTAAAGCTGCCCAACTGGGGAAGTACCCCCACCCTCACCTCACAGAATACCGCAGCCAAATAACAATTCCCTTGAGGGTTGTTGTGTTCCTGCAAGTGAGTGAAGTCACCAGAAAGAAAGGAAGGAGTATAGACTGGCAACGGGACCCCTTGATGTTGCTGATCTCCATGGGCGGTGGTGATTGCTTTCCATCAGGGGACCCACATGTTCGTTTGCCCCCCTCTCATATAAAACAAATACACTAAGTAGATACCATATAATTACAGCGAGACACTGCTATGTCTTGTATACCTATGACCTCAAGGGAACAGCTGGATGTAGAAAGCGGAGGATCGCATATGGTGAAAGGCATTAGGGAAAGCCTTTTTATATCCGCCGGCAAGGATTCTCTAATGTTCTCGTATGTACATGTATGTACTTCCCCTCGGTAAGACTGGTAAGACATCGTAATGTCTCGAACATTTTCATGTCATAGTGTTATGAACCTTATGACAGTAGACATACGGGTCATTATTGCTTGCAACGAAGTATGCGGCGACTATTCTAGGTTCCATTCTAGATGATTCGAGACAGGACCGCGACAATATTCCTGGACAAATTACACACCGCCATCTAATCCCAAATTAAACAAAACGTGTAATGGGGCACTCGTCGACAACGACAACCCTTATTAATCCCATTGCTAGGATACGGGTCTCCCCTCAATTGAAGAGGTATACAGCATACTCCACCACGCTGCTCAACTGCGGGTTGGCGGAGGCCAGTGTTTTCAAGCCGCATAAAGGCCACTAATTTGGCTTAACAACTGTTATCTTATGGATTGCCATTAGCATGCATGCATGCAGAGAATAAAAAAAATATGTGTAAAAATAATTAAATCCTTTTATTATGAAACATGATAAAATTTACAAATATTAAACAGAAAATACTTCAAAAATGCAATCTCCATAATCCCTGTAAATAGAGTATGTCGCATTCGAGAAACGACGCGGTCAAACAATAACATTTAATAATTGATTTAGGATTTTCCCATTTATATAGAAATATATCTTGAATATAATTTACTTGCTTAACCCATTCAGTGCCGAGGCCGCCTATCGGTGTCCCAAAAATCACATGCCAAAACCACCTATCGGCACCAAGACGCCAATAGGCGTTTATTTTATGTCTAGGATAAGTAGTACGTATGTAGGCATGAGGGTCAATTTCTAAAACCTGTTTCGCTAAAATTGCGAATTATATGACGTTTCTTGCAATTTATGTAGGAGACTCGCGGATCTTTCCCCATACAAAATTGTTTTGGCGTAGGTAACTCTAATCTATAATATAAAAATAAATCTCTGAATGTGTTGCTAAGCGCAAACCTCGAGAACAGCAGAACCGATTTCGTTAGTTCTTTTTTTAGAATATTCCTTGAAGTACGAGGATGACTCTTACGCAGAGAAAATTAAAAAAATTGCGAGGAAAATAAAACACCACTTTTTACCCGTGCGAAGACGGGGCGGGCAGCTAGTATACATATCAAAGCGAACAATGCGAGTTACCCCACAATTAAAAATGAAATCACCCACCCTTTTCGATACCACCCTTTTCGACACACGTCAGTTCTCTTATGCGGCAGATTCAATAAAATTTACAATTTAGCTTCGGCTTTTTTCTTCTTATTGATAACTTTGTTCACAATGACATGCGCCTCGTCATAGTGTGGGTTGAAATGAAGGCGGACTTTCTCGTACCAAGTGCCAATCGTCGGGAATTTTTCTCTGGGGTCGAAGTCTGCCATTCCTAGAACAACGATGTCATTAGCACACAATTTTTCATACATGCAAAAAAAACGGGTTGCACTCCGGGAGTGCCGGCAGAAGTGAAAACTTGAACATTAACGTTGTGCATTTTTGAATATTTTAGAATGGTTAGGTATTCCCTAACCATTCCAAAATATTTCGCACGAATTGCTTTATTTATCAGTATAAAAGTACTATCATTTATGTGGTAAAATACAATATTCATTTATTGCGCTATCGTACACAAACATGACAATTTATATTACATTAAAAATAAACAGCATTAGCAGACACACAGTTTCGCCGCGCGGTAGAAAGAGAGGGGGATATTACTTCCTCTCCTACGCCCCGCCGGCGATCTACTCGATGTGCACTTTTTGTGATGGGTAAAAAAATGTTAAACTCACGCCAGGACACGTGACCTGATCGAAAATTCGTAAGACGGAATTTTCGATCAGGTCACGTGTCCTGACGTGAGTTTAACATTTTTTTACCCATCACAAAAAGTGCACAACGCCGCTAAAGAAGTTTTCACTTCAAAAACAAGTAAATAAAGACTAGGGGCCCTACCGCTTAAGCTGAAGCCTATTACCATCGAATTCTTCGAAAGCGAAAATGAAACTACTGGTTAGATTGTTGACAATTATGTTTAGTTCAGCTGGTAGAAACTCTAGTGCTCTACCGAGTAAGCTGAACATGTTTGACAATAACTTTAACTAAGACCAATTTTTGGAATCAAAAAATCCGATGGTAATCGGCTGCTGAAGCCGAAGCTGATTCGGCGGTAGCGCCCCTGTTTGTGTCAGAACTTTGTATGTTGGAACAAACTTTAATTTCAATACGAGTACATTTTATGAAATGTTGTAACTAAATATTATGGGTTTCGTAACAAAAGTAAAAGTAAAATAATTATTAGTAGTAATATTTTCGTTGCAAGTTTAAATTATATTATATTGAAAATGTTTTTTTTTTTTGATCCCAGCCTTTGGTACCATTCAAAGGACATCGTATCTGCGACCAAAAGTGACCAAACTACATACTTTGCGTAAATATCGTATGCGCGCCCGCCATTTAAACGACACGACGCGTGTAATCTACACGCGTACTATGTCGTTGTAAAAACTATTCAAGTGAGAAAAGATCTATATATTTTAAATGCAGTGAAGTTAATATAGTTAGCTGCGTCATGACTGGTGAAGCGAGGGAGTGCGGTGGTGCTTGCCCTGCATACCTCATACACTAACCGCCATGAACACAGTTCACAACCATTACCTATTACTTTTACTATTATGACGTTACAATGTGTTTAGAGTTTTTCTGCTCACTCTCGAAACTTTTAAGTTTAATTTAACTACAAAATTTCTTTTCAGATTCAAAGGTTCTAAACCGTCCATCAGTTAGGAATCGTCAAAAATCGACTGGGGAAGTATCTCCACCTCACAGATTACCACAGCCAAATGACAGTTCCCTTGAGGGTTGTTGTGTTCCTACGGGTGAGTGAGGTCACCAGAAAAGGAGTTTGGCAGTGGGGGTGGCGGCGCGCAAGCGATATTTCATGTTGCGAGCGTTAATATGGCCGTAATAATATAATAGTAACCGCTTAACATCAGGTCGGCCATATGCTTATCTCCCACCCGACGTAGTATAAAAAAATTCCTCAAAGCACGTCTCTGAATCGAGTCACAAAGTGCAAGATGATATTTAGGTGCTGCCGCCCGTAGATAAATAATAATAAATAAATATTTCTGGACAATTTACACAGCGCCATCTAGTCCCAAATTAAGCGCAAAGCTTATGTTATGGGTACTAGACAACTGATAAATGTACTTAAATACATTTTTTTTTGTAAATACATATAATACATAGAAAACACCCAGACCAAGACAAACAGATATGTTCATGCACACAAATGTTTGTCTTGTGTGGGAATCGAACCCGCGACCTCGGAGTCAAAGTGGCCATTACTAACCATTCGACCACCGAGCTCGTCAAAATAAATTGATTTGAAATTAATGGCCTAAAGCCTAAACTTCTGCCTCTCTTAGCCGGAGCCAATCTCATTTACTAGTCAGAACTTCAAAAGGTGATTTTCATCCATTTTTCATGGGCATTAAAAAACGTTTGCAATTGACGCCGACTTTTATCAGCTTCATTTGTTTTTTTTTCTAATATTAATGTTATCTGTTAAGTAATACAAAACAGTAGGAATTGCTAAGAAAATGAAAAACAATGTTTTTGTTTTTCCTTCCCGTTAACGCGAAAACAAACGAGGAATTCTCGAAAATACTAATTATGTTTTGTCGTTCGGCTTTCGGATGTTAGATCAATATTGTTTTTATTACTTAATTAGAGGGTAACGCTACACTTGATCTGTTTGCGTTATGTTGTTATGCTAGACTCTTCTCGTACTTTTTGCTTCCACACATTTACAACAGAGTCTTAAAGAGATTCATCTTAGTCTACCTACTATCAGGCAAAACAGAAATTACAAACTTGGCTCCTCACGTTAGATTACAGTGACACAGAAAATTTCATTGCCATAGTCACATGACACATTGCTTGTAACGTAACAAGGGGCCATCCATAAATTACGTCACACGTTAAGGGGGAGGGAAGGAGGCGACGAAGTGTGATGTTGTGTGACAAGGGGGTGGGAGGGATCCTAAATTTCGCGACGTGACAATTCAAAATCTATTATAATCTCAGTGTTAAAACACGAACTTTGAACTATTATCGAAAAATTCAAAAACATTTGCAACTCTAGATGTAAATTTGCAAAATATGTGACGTCAAACTAGGGAGGGAGGAGTCTCACAAATGACCAGCTGTGACGTGGACGGGGGATGGGTCAAAAAGTCATGAAATTCGTGTGACTTAATTTATGGACGGTCCCCAACACTACACACACAAACATCACACAATATAACCATGTAAAAACAATTTTGAAAATAAACTATTTGTATGTAAGTGATACATTATGTATACATATGCATTTATTAAGTATGCGACTGGCACAAATCAACACGTGGGTACGAGTTCGGACTCTTACTTATGACGCACGCCACGCCTACCATAGGCTCGACCTAGTATGTATGTATTGTACTGTGCGGTTCCCGAGAACTTTTCTCCCACGTACTGTCAGGCTGCGGAATGAACTGCCTGTCGAGTTTTTCTCAGGAGACTACAGCATGGGGTTCTTCAAAAAGGGCGCGAAGAGGTTTTTACAGGGTCAGTAACACGCGTGTGATGCTTCTGGTACTACAGGCGTTCATATGCTACTTTAACTGCTTTCCATCAGGCGGGCCGTATGCTTGTTTGTCACTTTAGTGGTATAAAAAGTGTGATGGACACAACAAAACAATAGTGAGTGATTACTTTATAGTTATAGACTAGTGTAAGTTATATATACTTAGTCAAAAATTGTTTGTATTTATTATAAATCCCATGTCTACTATAGACGCACGATTGTAATTTATCGATACGTACGACATCATTTTTGTGTCGTAATGCCGAATACGGTAAAGTGTTCCGTGTGTAATATCGTTATAGACGAATTGTTATGTTATATACAAAACAAAATATCGGTGATGGATGAAGAAACAATGGTGCGATTGTGTTCTTCAGCATTTACCAGTGCAGAAATTCAAATATCGAAATCGTTATTTTTCGATGCCATACCCATGGATAAGCGAAAAATATCACGCAAGAGGGAAGGCAAGGAGCAGCGTGATCTACAGGACATTATTCACCTATTTAAAACAACAGAACCTGATGTGATACCTGTTTTTGTTGCACGAGAGTTGGAAAAGCTGCCACCAATAACAGTAGATCATTTTGACTATACGAAATATTTAAAAGAGATTACAAGACTACGAGTAGATTTGGACAACATAAAATCGACATACACCACGCTGGAAGAGCACCACAAACTGCAAAGTGAAGTACAAACACTGAAAAATATTTCTCCGCCACGAATATGTAATGTGAATACAAGACGTGGTGCTTGGTGTTTGGATAGCGGACCGATAGGTTTGTCGGATATGCATAATTCCACTATAAATGGTTGCAGCTCTGTAAAAAATATGACATCATCATTAGTTCCTGATGATTATACAGCGCCAGAATACCGATCTATGAGGATAGTGAACCAGCCAACTGCCGAAGTAAATAAAGATGTACCCTCCGAAATTTTATCGCCGCAACCGTCGCTCAGGGATATGACGATGATTCATGCAACTAACAGCTGTTGCCCACCGATAGTGACGTCGTCTGTGACTAACACGACTATGGTATGCGATGGCGTGCGCCCCTCGGCGCGAGGTGAGAAAGGGATAGCAATCAAAACAAACGTCGGCTCGGCTACAACTGATTCCGGTCGTTCGAATTTAAATAATCCGGACGTACAAACGAAGGAAAATAATTACGGATGGCAGACTGTACAGTATAAGAAAAAGAAAACGCACGACAGATACAGGGGACAAATGGGCGTGGCTGCAAGTGAAGGAGGACAAAAATTCAAAGCTGCTGAACGAAAATCCCCAATATTTATAACGAACGTACACAAAGATACAGAAGAAAGCGATATAATTAACTATCTTTCTATGAAAACGAATGAAGTGGTATCACTAGAAAAAATTGACATTAAAAAGAAAACGGGTCATAAAGCCTATAAGTTTTTTGTAAATAATGACAAATTGTCGTTATTTTTGGATGAAAATATATGGCCTAAAGGGATTATATTTAGAAAATTTGTACATTACAAATATAAGAATACGAACAGAGTTACCTCTTTAAACGGCAATACACGCGAGAATAATGGATAAATCGACATATACACTAGTTTCATTCAATTGCAAAAATGTTAAACGTTCCATAGATAGCAGGGAACTGTGTCAATTTTCAGATATAATAGCGCTCCAAGAAACTTGGCTTTTACCTGATGAGACTTCGTTTCTGAGTTCCATCGACGACGGATTTTGTTCTACAGGTGTATCAGCCGTAGATACAACGAAGGGTATGCTGCGTGGTCGGCCTTACGGTGGCGTAGCATTGCTATGGAGAAGTGCGGTCTTTCGAAATGTATCAGTAATACAGTGTGATAATTCTCGTCTATGTGCAATAAAAATATTAACGGACGACCGTCCTGTTATAGTGATGTGTATATATATGCCAACGGACAGCAGAGACAATCTTTCGGAGTACACAGACTGCCTCGGTGCGGTAAGTGCTATTGTAGATGAGAGTGGCATAGACTCAGTGTATTTATTAGGCGATTTCAATGCTCATCCGCAGGAGTTATTTTATAGGGAACTTTTAGACTATTGTAATGAACAGAACTGGTGCTGTATAGATACAGATATGCTAGGTTTATCGTCTAACACATACACATTTATAAGCCAATCACATGGCTCTAGGCGATGGCTGGATCATTGTCTTGTGACACATTCCACAATATCATCTGTGAAAAATGTATGTGTTAAATATGATGTTATGTGGTCTGATCACTTCCCACTTGTAATTGAATGTGACTTAAAACTTTTGACTCCTAAATTGAACTGTAGTGTGCCATCTTCAAACACTAAACATAATGTTACATGGGGGAAGAGATCTAAGAAGCAGATAACTGTTTATAGAGATGAGTGTCACAAAAAATTGCGACTAATAGATTTCCCACCAGAATTTGCGTCTTGTGTTGATATATGTTGTACTGATTGTAGTCATAATAAAATTTTGGATAAAATGTATATTGACATTGTATCTGCCCTTGGGGAGGCTGCGACTGTCAGCCGTATGTATAGTAAGCGTAAAATGAAAAAACCATTAGCGGGCTGGAATAGTCATGTTAGAGCAGCTCACGAGGCGGCCAGACATAAGTTTCGTTTATGGACGAGTCATGGTCAGCCTAGGCATGGCCCATTATATAACGAAATGTGTAATAGTAAAAGAGTATTTAAGTCACGCTTGAAGTGGTGTCAGGACCATCAACAGCAAATTAAAATTGATATGATGGCCTCGCAACATACCAGAAAGGATTTTAGTGCTTTTTGGAAGAGCACTAATGAAATGGGGTATCGGTCTGGCCTACCGGTGAGTGTGGATGGCGTGAGTGACGCTAAGAGCATTGCAAACCTCTTCAAAGAGCTTTTCACTGTTAAATCTCCCTTGGGAACTTCTTTATATAGGGAGAGCGATGACGAGATCAGATGTGACGAAGTAGGGGATATTATTACTTCAAAAGATATTTCAAAAGCAATAAAATCTATGACTGGAGGCAAGTCCCCAGGTCATGATGGTCTTAGCGTAGAACATCTTCGCTATGCTGGCCCTCACATGAACAGGGTGCTTGCAATGTTTTATACAATGTGCTTACGGCATTCATACTTACCGATAGATTTTATGAAAACCATTGTGATACCAGTAGTTAAAAACAAAACGGGTGATGCTTCAGACAAAGATAATTATAGACCTATATCTTTGGCAACAATTTTGGCTAAGGTGTTGGACAGTGTGCTTAATACACAGTTGAATGTATATTTAAAACTGCATGAAAACCAGTTCGGGTTTCGGTCCGGTCTGTCCACTGAAAGTGCAATACTGTGTCTTAAGCACACTGTTAAATACTATACTAGCCGGAAAACACCTGTTTACGCTTGTTTTCTCGACCTGTCTAGGGCATTTGATCTGGTATCCTACAATATACTCTGGAACAAGTTAGAGCGCATCAAACTACCTGTACCTTTAATACGCATTTTCAAATATTGGTATGGGGGCCAGGTTAACTGTGTTAGATGGGCTGATAAGTTATCAGACCCTTACAAACTTGAGTGCGGGGTGAGGCAGGGTGGGTTAAGTTCACCTAGTCTTTTTAACCTATATATAAATGAGCTAATTGGGGCTCTCAGCAGCATGCATGTCGGATGTCATATAGATGAAGTTTGTGTCAATAACTTAAGTTACGCAGATGACATGGTGCTGCTGAGTGCGTCAGTTTGTGGACTGCGTAAATTACTGTCTGTGTGTGAAACTTATGTGGCTGGACATGGGCTAAAATACAATGCTAATAAAAGTCAGTATATGGTCTTTGAGGCCGGACGGAGCCGTGTCAGTGAGGTGCCCCCTATTAAATTGAACGGGACACCATTGTCAAGGGTGGAGACATTTAAATATCTTGGGCACGTAGTTTCGTCCGACCTCAAGGACAATATAGATATTGAAAGGGAACGAAGGGCTCTGTCGGTCAGGGCGAATATGATTGCTCGCAGGTTTGCGCGTTGTTCGAGGGAAGTAAAACTAACATTATTTAGAGCATATTGTACTTCCCTATACACGTGCAGCCTGTGGAGGGATTATACGCAACGGGCCTACTCGGCCCTTCGGATTCAATACAACGACGCGTTCCGGGTGTTGATGGGGCTGCCCCGTTTCTGTAGCGCATCAGGAATGTTCGCCGAAGCACGCGTTGATTGCTTTTTTGCAACAATGCGCAAAAGGTGTGCATCCCTGGTGCGCAGGGTCCGGGACAGCCCCAACAACATTCTTAGAATGATTGCGGACAGAGTGGACAGCCCTTATATGCTTCACTGCTGTAAGCTGCACACTCCAAATGTCAATTGTATTTACTAACACCTTAGAATAGTCTACTTACTAACATAATGAGTCATGTCACTTGTAATTTTAAATAAATAATAATAATAATATATTATATACTTGTATATGTACGTGGTCGCCCCGCTTGAAATTAATTTTATAGAGATTCAAAGAGACCAGTAATGTCGCTTGTTGTGTGCGGATTTGTACTTTTATATCGGACATGAATGAACACATGTTTATCCCCCTGCGGCACCCTTGTAATGGAAAATCGAAAGGGTTTAGAGCTTACTCCCCCAGTTGACCAGCCATATGCGACTGACTTGGCTTAATGGTTCATCATCTAATGACCTATGGCTAAACGTACCCTTCGAAGCACAAAGAAACTAGAGATAAATAAACAAAATAAACCATCAATTTTTTTATTTTTTTTAACTGGACATGGAAATTTTAAGGCTAAACTCTTTTCGTTTAAATTAGTGACGTCGCCCTTATGCGAATGTTCTAGGTACCGCTAATTATGAATTCGATCAAACAGCACACCATGTTCTCTGGGAGTGTGATCTTTGGCGGCGGGAGCGGGATGACATGTTGAATTCATTGCAAGTTGCATCCGGGGTAGTATACTATTCAGATTTGGTAGAAACAAGGGAGAATTACCAAGCGTTCAGACGAGTTTGCAATTCATATTATTATTATTGGAATCGATGTGTTAGGTAACAACTCAATGTTTTAGGTCCCCAATAGTGTTAGAAACTTAAAATCCGCGGTGCACGGCAGTTGAGCTTCACTTGACTAGCCATCTGTTTAGGCTTTTAATGCCTTATTTGCCATATTGCTGTCTCTCACATTGCTACGAGGGGAAGTCAAATTCCAAAAGCTTCCTCCTCCTAATAATTTCTTGTGATTAAATTAGTTGTGAGTTCCAAGGCAGCCGTAGTTTTACCCCCGGGACTACAATGGACTTCATTGTTCATTGCCCTTTTTTGGCGGTCGCCGATGTTAATCCTGGCTACACAGAAGACACAGTGGTGAGAATGTGTGGTGGGCCCCCGGCCAGTTAAAAAAAAAACCATCCAAAGCTAGGCTACAAACGTTGTTACCCGCTTGTTCGATTAAACTGATACATGCAACGACGGTATCCAGCTCCTCGTCGAGATGATATAAGGAAATAAAAATAATGGAATGTGACTGTGTCATGGACACGGCCATGTGTTCTATGTGAATACGTTATATGCACTAAAATTATCTCAAAATTGCAGCGCTTCCAGCGCTAAAAATGACGAGCTAAATGTAATTTATGTACATGGCTAATAAATATATTTGATTTGATTTACTATTTAATTGAGATCTTGGCATTGCTATTGAATTAAAACAAGGTTGAACTCATAGCCTGCAACGAGCGTCTTTGACGCCTACATGGTGCAAATGTTGGTTTGAAATCTGTTTCAGACTTCTTCATACATTCATGCGAGTCGTTTCCTTCGGCGCAGTAAGCAGTGGTGGAGTTAGTCTCCATGCAGTATTTGCTTACATGCTCGTATTGTTGCCATTTTAAGCGCCATCGATATAAAAAAGAAACTTACTAGGCTGTTCCACCTCGCACGCGGCTAATAAATCAGCCACTGTAGCAGTATTGCCCAATATAAAGTCAGTTCCGCGGCCCAGCCATTTCGTGCTGAAGTCTTCCAATGCAGTCAACATCCGCCGCTCGTAACCAGCCACCTGTTCAGGTGTCGACTGTCTCCCGAACATAATAGGATCCAAGTGCTGTTGAAAATAATATGTCGCCGGATGTTAGACATTCAAACAATATTGCACAGAAAATATGCATTAAAGAATGGAATTTATTAGGAAATAAACATACCTATGAAAAAATATTTAAGAATGTTTTTTAAGAAAATAATACCTATGTCGAATCAGGAAAATACTTGACGCTACCTGCGAGAGCGGTAAAGGTTAAAATTGAAGTCGGGTTCGGACGCAGAAAGTAATAGATAAATTCGTCGAAAAAAATATTTTACAAAATTGCCAAACGATGCAATTTTATTGTGGTTGAAATTTTCATGAAAAATGCTTGTATAGCATTAAGTCAGTACACTTATTTTGTGCATGAAGTTTATATATTAGGTTGGGGAAAAAGTCTTTTCGTATTTTATATGAAAATTCAAAACATTTTTTAATAAAGTTTATTTACATTTAACTAATGTATGTAGGTGCCATTATGTTCGATAACTTTTTGTCATCTTGTAGGTAGAGACATGATCCCATTACTATAGAAATTTTGGGACTTCTGTTCAAAAAACCGCGACAAGTGGTTTTGGCAGTCTTCTCGTGATGTTAACCTGACATTGCCTAAAGAATTCTTAAGAGACCGAAACAGGTGGAAATCAGAAGGTGCAAGGTCAGGACTATACGGCGGATGCATTAACACCTCCCAGTCAAACTCCCTTAATTTTTGCTGAGTGGCTAAAGATGTGTGAGGTCTAGCGTTATCATGATGAAAAATCACACCCCTTCTATTAATTAATTCCGGCCGCTTTCTCTCAACTTTTTGCTTTAATCTCATCAGTTGTTCACAGTAGAGTTCAGAATCGATAGTCCTGCCCGGCGGTAACAGCTCATAATGAATATCTTCCCTTCCAATCCCACCATACACACAGCATCACCTTGTTGCGGGTTAACCCGGGTTTCGCCAGAGTCTGTGAAGCCTGGCCGGCCTTTGACCACGACCTTTTTATGCGCCAAAACTGTTATGTGGTCAATTCCTAGTTCTTCAGCTACGTCGTAACTACTGATATGCCGATCTTGCTCCACTTTTTCAGAAATGGCATCCATTTTATCCGTAACAGGGCGACCAGAGCGACGTGCATCTTTGACATCAAAATTTCCGGATTGAAAACGCTTAAACCAAATTTGTGCTACTCTCACAGACACTGCACTAGGTCCATAAACGTCACAAATTTTTTTCGCAGCTTGCGTTGAATTTTTACCTTTTTTGTAGTAAAATTTTAAAATGTATCGAATTTCTTCATTAGATTCACTCATCTTGACAGTAAAAAAAACAAATGAAAATCACACATTTACCTAATTTGAATTTGGAATTATCTTTTTTAAAATTTAAACTTTTTAAAGATATCAAAACCTGCTAGATACAAATGGTATAACCAAAGAGATTTTATTACAAGTTCATACATACTATAATGCGAAAAGACTTTTTCCCCTACCTATTATTTAATAAATAAATTGAATGGGATCTTCAATTAGGACAGTGCACAAAATACCAGTATGTTTGATCTTACAATAAACGTGCCACTAGGTGGCACCTCACCTTGACCCTGAAGAACATGGCACAGTGCAACCGCAGACCTGCATGCTGCCATTCTAGAAACTCTTCTAGTCGAGCCTGTTGTTTTGACTCTGTTGGGTATAGATTTTCTGGTATGATGCCTTCTCGGGAGAGATATTTCAAGATGGCAACGCTACAACAAAGCAAGATCGAATAATATGAATGTAGTATGTATATAAATATGGATAATTTATTTATACTTTGATAAAGATGTACTTCTCTAGTAAATGGGGTGGAAACGGTAAGTGAGCTCACAAGCTCTATCAAAATGTTGTCAATACTCATGCACCCACTGTTTCCATCCTGTGTGATTTATTTTTATTCAAGGCGGGTTTTTTTTTTAATAATTGAAAGTAAAACAAGCAGGACTAGTTTGAAAAAGGCGGGACATTAAAAATAGATGCAACATGGAGTACGCTCTAAACCCCTTCGATTGAGGGGAGACCCATATCCCAGCAGTGGGATGAATATGGGTTGTCGATGACACTGATTACAATGCCCATTGCCCAGTAAACACAAACTGAGCTATATGCTCCATATCTATCAGGTTTTATATGTACTTACTGGGAATTTATCATAAACATTCAGGATTTTGCCTGTGTCTAGTGACATGTCATCATTACTCAATCAATATAACTAAAATGTACGGTAGGTAGAAACATCAAAATTTCAGATAGATTCAGTTGGTCCAGAAATATTTATATCAGAGGTTAGTGGTGGTCTACTATATGAATATCAATATAAGGGTCCGTTCACACAGACCGGCTCGGAGAGGAGAGCAGATTTTGGTGGCGTCTAAAATTGAGTTTTGGGTCATTGGTATAAGGTTTATTTTTCAAATTCACTTCTTTTGTTATATGAGAATGCACGAGAGCCGATGTGAATTTTTAAAGTAAACCTTATACCAATAACACAAAGCTCTATTTTAAACGCATTGGAAAATCTGCTCTCCTCTCCGAGCCGGTTTGTTTGAACGGACTCTAAAAGTTTCTTACTCATTATATATGACATTTCACAAAGCTTGTTAATTATTTTGGTTGAATGAGTTGTATACATTGTATAACATACCTTTCGGTCAAAACAAAACCATTGTGGTCAATGACAGGCACTCTTTGGATTCTATTAATTTTTTTGAACTCCTCCGTATAATGTTCAGCTGAAAATAAAGTTTCGATTACATACATTCATCAATTCTTTTTAATGTAGCAAGTCTGATATTCTAATTACAGTTTTGAAATCAGTAGTATCATCTCTCACACCTTGAATTTGGGGCGTCTGCTAACCAGGTAAGCTAGTAATTCAGGTAACAGCTAGCAATTTCAGGACTATCCAAACCCTTAGTATACAAGGAAGTAGGTTATCACCATAAAAGTTTTTAGTTTCATAGTATTTATTATGACAAAATCGTAGCATTTGTTACTTCGACTATTTTTGTGCCCGAGTTGATTTCTTGAGTGTTGTGAGTTTATTGTAGTGTATTGTACAGTTTATTGTAGTGTTGTTGTATTGCACAACTCTCTTGCTAAAAAGTATTATATTCTTTAGTACAATTAGAAAGAGTTACTTATACACTTTCCAATTCCAACTATTATATTATACATTTATTTTTTTAATATTATAAGATTGGAGAGCGACGAATAAGACTGATTCTTAATAACAGTTAAAAATGAGAAAACTAGACTGAAGTTTAGAATGGACATTTCAGATAAATTTCCAAACCATACTCATACCTTTTCGAAGATCGACATATTTTGGTTCAAATGCACAATTAATTGACTTCAGCAATATATACAAGGCCCTTGAGGGCTGAGACATCAAATCAAAATACAATTTGATAGTCATTTTCCAACAAACTTGTAAATAACAATGTAAGTTACAATTTAGGTAATGGACTTTCTTAGTATTCAAAGTACTTTAAAAGGTGGACTTCAGCACTGCTGATAACAATTTATTATTGATATTTGCGTCAGTCAAATCAAATCAAAGTTCAAAACAAATCAAACACAAACACAGTATGACACTTGTGACAGTGACAGAGTACCTACTTCACTCGCAGTGTTGTCAGTAATGTCAGTGTCTGTTGAAAGAGTGGCATGGCAACGCTGCGAATTGCGTGTATGGAAAGTTAGACGGATATTTGGGTACTGAAGTTATTCCTATAGATACCTATGTATGTCGTCGTATTTATATTTTTGTGTAGGTACATATCAAGTGAAGTATCGGTTAAAACTGATTTTAGAGTTTTTAGAATCGGACATCTTTAGCCTAATAGTTACCTAAGAATCCGCAAGGTTTTTTAAAGCACTTTTAACTGTCACAAATTAACTAAGATAGACTAGACATGCCCGACTCAAACTCCAAAATCCGTTTTAACCGATACTTCACTTGATGATTCTCGTAACGTCACGTTATTAACAATAACAAACAAAATTACAATTACAAACAAAAAATACCCATTCTATAATAACAATAACCAACAAATGTAACAAATAACAAGAAATAACAATATAACCAAGAATCGTATCAACATCCCAACCACGTGCCAGAGTTGACAATATGAATGAATAAAATTGAAGTTATACAGGGTGGCCAGAACAATGACGTCAAAAAGAAAAAACTAGGTCCCTCATATCGCAGGGTATCCGAATCACCCCCATGTATGTTCCGCGACTTGTCATAGTTTTCGAGTTATGATTTTTTTTCTGAATTTTTGAGAATTTTCGACCTGAGCAACTTATTTTTTTTTTTAAAGTTGAATACTTTTTTGTTTTTTTTTTTTTTTTGCAACTCAATCTTCGTTGTTCTTTAATCCATAAAATAATCAGCTTCGATATATTTGATAAAAGTTATGAAAATGTTAGTCCAAAGTGAAAAATTTACGTTCGGTGAATTATTATGACTTAATTTTTCAACATTAAATTGCAAATCTAAACGGGTCACTTCATGGTTTCTTAGTAAGCCTTAAAAATACGCGAGACTCTCAGCTTTCATAATCATTTGTAAATAATTACAAATCAAACCTTTCGTAAATAAATGTTTTTTTCACTTTAATATCTGGTTTTCAAAATGGCCACCTCCAGCAGCTGTTCACTTAAAAGTTTAAGTGAACAGGATTTGCAATTTAATGTTGAAAAATTAAGTCATAATTCACTGAACGTAAATTTTTCGCTTTGGACTAACATTTTCATAACTTTTATCAAATTTACGAAGCTGATTATTTTATGCATTAAAGAACAACTTATGAAGATTCAACAACTTATGAAAGAGTTGCAAAAAATAACTCGAAAAAGTCTTCTTTTTTAAAAAAAAGTTTTTAAGTCGAAAATTCTCAAAAATTCAGAAAAAAATCATAACTCGAAAACTATGAAAAGTCGCGGAACATACATGGGGGTGATTCGGATACCCCACGATACGAGGGACCTTGTTTTTTCTTTTTGACGTCATTGTTCTGGCCACCCTGTATAGGTCAGAGCAAGATGGCTGCCACATTAGTACCCAAATGCCCTTACAGATCGCGCGGCTCTAAAAGAAAATCGAATTTCTTCACAGTATCAGTGTTGCCAACTCCTGTAAGCCTGACTCACTATGCTACAGTGCTACTAGGATCTAAATGAACGTGGCAGAAAACGGAACTAAAGCCGCCATCTTGTAAGACGTCACTTTTGACAGTTCTTCACCATTGAATGAATGTTGTGGCACAGAATAATATACTCTAACAGAAGATCCACTTACGACACGATTGGAATAAAAATTAATAAAATATCAACCTTCGGTACGCGCTAATACGGTCCAAAATAATTCTGCAGCTGTATTCGTACCTAAGTCTTTCAGCGGCAGGGGCAATCGAAAGTAACCCCTATATGTAACGCGTTACGAGCGACCGCCGCTGCTTTTGCAAAATGGTTTGTCTCGCCGTTGACGTAACCGGGCTGCGTATCGCTCATAGGGTTGAACCACGTGTAGAACATGAAGCGCTCGCGTAGATAGGTTTAAATACATACGCTTGTTTATTAATGATCAATAAAATACATATACTTAAACTACCAAAAAATGTAGTAGGTTTACGTATGTGTATCTTTATTACTCTGCTGTAATTACTTATATTACTATATCATACTCTGTGATTATTAAGTACATAGGTAGGTACTTAGTAACAATAATGTTACGTAATGTTGACACTGATAAAATGTATAATTTTAGAGTAAGTTTTAACAGGAATCATGACTGTACGTACTTACAGATCAGGTTTACTATTCACATTGTCCCAATAATAACTCGGATGTATCTTTAACACGGAAAGTATTTGTAAAATAGATGTAGGTATGTATTTTAAGCGCTAAACAAAATAACCGACCATAAATACCGAGATATTTAGTAGGCGTGGTGGTCATCGCATACCGCGTGCGTAAGAGAGCGCGCGTGACACTCGACTAATTAATGCTCTCGGGGGCGTCGGGCGTGTAGGTAAATAACTCGGCCGAATGGCGGAGTGACACAGGCCTGGTTGTGGTGCGATTTTAAAGTAGATTTTGTTAATATAGTACGATTATCATGCCGAAAGTTTTACGAAGTGGTGTCAGGGACGTTGTGTTAAAGGTGAAGGAGTTTTGTGTAAAAGAAAAACAAAAAAACGGCCCATTAATTCCTTTTGAAAAGTTCACGAGCAAGTCGCTGCTGCTACAGGTAAATGTTGCCAGACATGTGTGTTTATCTTAAATTCCCACTTTGTTCCACAGTAAACAGTTTTATTTGGTTTATTATGTTATACGTAAATATTTATGAATTTAAATTATTTTCAGGTGTTTCTTTACACACTGTATCAAACATTGCCAAAGAAGGCAATGTGGCTAAGGTATCGTGCAGTAAAATTGTTACACCTGGTAAGAACATGAAAACAAGAAAAGATAAACTCAAAATGGATGATTTTTATCTTGGAGTTTTAAGAAGAAAGATTCACGAGTTTTGTGCAATGAAAAAAGAAATTCCAACTGTCAATAAGTTACTCGCTGTACTAAGAGAAGAAATAGATTTCAAAGGCAATCGGGAAACACTGAGAAAGTGCATTTTGAAAGTAAATATGCATGTATCCTATGTAATATATAAATAAAATCTAAATTGTATATGTTTTTTTTATTTCACATATTCCTCATTCCTTCATTTCACAGATCGTTGTTAGATTTTTTATTTTTTATTTGAGGAGGTACTTCCCGGGTCGGTCAGCTTAAAATATATATAATACGCTTTGCTCTACCTCTCTTTTTGCCAGAGCCTCGTCTGGCAGTCTGCAGGGTGCACCACGTACAGGTGAGATTTGCCTTGGTTCAAAGATGTTGATACTTACACCCCAAGATAGGTACGAAATTACTATAATCATTTTAATTAACTTTTTATCTGGGCCGTATCGTTATTTAATAAACTTAACTAAAATACTATAATATGGTGTTCATTACAGAATTAGTTTAAAGTAATTAACTTCTGCCCAGCTAAGATTGAGCATTTTAAATGTCTTAATTAGGATATGTAAAAATTCCCTTGATGAAGTAAGGAGATTTTCCCTAATTGGCAACCCGAAAGTCACAGCAACGCCCTCCTACAAACGTCACTCACGTTCATACTTATCCATGTAGCACTGTACACTCAAATTCAAAAGTCATAGCAAAGAGTAAAGTAAGTCGCTAGGACTGAGCCGAGCCGGCTATACTCGCGTTCGAGTAAAATAGGCAGTAGGGGCTACCTTACTGCCGACTACCATTTCATTATTTATAATCTTCTATTAACTTGGTAAAATTAATTACAACATCGCCAGTGTCGTTTCTACTCTGTAGAAACTACACAATACTTGAATCAAAATTTCGCCCATTGAATTCGAAATAATAAAGTGAACAACGTATAGAAATGATATAATAATATCTTCTGTGTATGTATCTTACCTTCAGTTTTTTTTTTCACTTGACAACAAAATAACGTAGGTGAGGGTCTTTTGGCAGCACTGTAGCGGTCCAATCATTTGTCAATTTCTTCATAGCATCTTGTCAAATGTCTTGATGACGTCGTGTGTTGTCTTGTCGTCTTGAAGTTTCACTGTCAAAAAATTCAGTACAATTTGACAATATGGACCAGACGCCTATATACCTAGCGACATCTGGTGTCAGAAAAAATATCAAACATCCCCTACTGTTATGTACATAAGTCTAATGTATTTAAAAATTCGACCTTCAAGTAGATTGGGAACCTTCTACATAATAATATAAGTGGAGTATAGAGGTGACTAAATAATTCGCTCAATCGTATCGGGACTCATTTCTGAGTTTTAGCGGCACTTACTTTGTCATTGTATACTTTCATTCTGTTATTAATAAAGCACTTCTACTGTTCCCTGTACCTAATTCAATTATTTTTATCGACCGGTTTCGCCTTAAGGCATTATCAAGGTAAACAGACGCTGTTTGCGTTACAGTAAATAATTTTTGTCCACTAGTATGAAATCTATTCGTAATTTTAATAATACAAATAACACAGGTAGGTAATGAAAATAATACATGATACCAATATTTTTAATTCATTGCGATAATTTAATTTATTATACCAAATCGTCTTTATTAAAAAAACTGCTAGCTTCGTAGGTACCAATATACCGCAATAATAGTAAAACTACCGAAAACGGTACCACTGCACATTTTCTCTTATATTAGTCTCTCCGACTAAGGTCCGAGACCATTCTGCGAAGTCTTCAGTATTAACACCTTCAATAGTAAAAGGACAGTATAAATAACAGTACTACATACAGGATGGCCACTTGGCCACTCCCTGCTGCTCTCTCGTATCGACATCACCTCCTCTCTGAAACGAATCTGGAACAGTTTATATGTCGCCACACACCACACACGCTCATTCACCCTCTGCACAGTCGTTATTGTTTGTGTAGTAGTTACCGACGCGACATTTGTATGGAGTAAGTAAGTAATAGTACTACGAACAGTATGGCCACTCCCTGCCGCTCTCACGAGTCGAAGTCGGGAAAACAGCAGAAAAATTCCACTATCCGTTATACTGTTGACTTATTGTTATGGAGAAATAAAAAGATTCTGCTGACGATAATTATCGGCATGTCACTGAAGCCGGGAATAATAAAAAAACAATATACAAAGACGGGCTCTAAAGGACATTGATTCCAGAGCCGTAAAGGCATTTTGTAAAAAAAAAAATTGCATTGCTTGCTCGAACAGCCGGAAAGGCAGAGACGCTATTTATCATTTTATTCATTTTTCTTCAATCTGGAAAGAAAAAAGCGTATATTGTTGAATTATGGCATCTTTAGATCTACTGAAACCGCATTTATCTAAAATCAAAATACCAGGACCCCATCAATTGATATACAAGGATGAGTGTGTTTACTCTTTCGATAATCCGGTGAGTTGCATTTTTATTATAACCTGTCTTCTGAAGTATTGGAAAATAAATGGAAGTCAATAAATTTATCATACCAATTAAAAATAAAAACATTGCGTTTTATTTGTCTGTATGACGTCGATTTAACAGTAGGCCTTTATCTAGTTATCAATGGCTGCTTAAAATTAGCCAGTTTTATTGATGTTTTTCTAACGCCGTTAGTACGTACTTGTGTTCTTTGTAAATGAAATGTATAAGGGGTGATACTTCACCCTTTGTTTATTTATTTATATCTTTATTGAGCACAAAATCTCGGTACAATAGGTGGACATATCGCTAAATGCATTCCTTACCAGTCGACCATTAGGAGTTCAGACCATCACAAATTGCGATTTTTACAATTTATGGTACAACTATGTATATTTAGGAATCAAAATACAGTGAAATCTCACTAATCCGGCACTATTAAAAGCCAGAGGGTGCCAGATTATTGGAATAATCAGATTATTGGATTGTATATAAAAAATCATAATCAGTAAAGCATTTTATAAATAAAATAGGATGTATTTGGGTTCCTGTTCTACACGTTTTTATAACAGTAACATTTCAAAATTAACTTTTAATTGCATACATAGTTTAATCTTTATAATTTAGTTTAATTAAGAGAGGCGAAGGAGATGCGGGCCGAGGGTGCTAGATTATTGGATGTATCGGTCTATTGGAGCGCTGGATTAGTAAGATTCTACTGTACTACTTCTATGGTAATGCTATGCACTGCTAATTAGATACTTGGAAAGGTTATACCACTTCCATGTACCAGCATAGTAGTATATAACATTTAAATAAAATAATATTTCCTCTCCTTAGGTAATTATGTATGTTATTTGTAGCATATTCCTAGAATGTATCCTTGATTTGGTACATTGATACAAAAGTCAAAGGTGGCCTAACTGCATTGGATGAGAAACTGTACTACTACTGTATGTATGTACTGTATGCAGTTAGTCAAATAAATTTGACTTTGACATTTGTATCAAAGCATTGGATGAGAAACTGTACTACACTAGTTTCACATCCAATCCAATACAGCATATTTTTGATTTTACTGTAGTACAATGTACAGTAAGCATACATACTGTTACTAAACGCTAGCAACCAGAACTCCGCATTGTGAACCTTAAAACCCGGACATGTCATCAGTGTTTTAGTACTAGTATAATTTTTTATTCTGTGACAAGACAGTAGTTATTCGCGGCATGGAGCGGATTAGTGTTTTAACTTTTAACCCTAGACTACAAATGAAATTCCTTCCTGGACACTACCTGGACATTCCCCAAACTAGGACAAATCTGGAGAAACCCAGACGAGTGGCAACCCTAAGCATATAGGAGTCCATATTGAACAGTCTATAAAGTATCAATATTTTGTATTGTTTGTAATACAATTTGTATTGTTTGTATAGTTACAGTTTGTATGGTTTGTAATACTGCAGTGGATTAATTAATACCATTGGTAATGCCAGAACTATTGGTCATAATAAATTTATGCTAAATGGACAACACATAACTAAGAAAAACAATACTTTGTGAACTTAATATAAATAAATACCTTAGTTATATTAATAACTAACTATCATACTTTCAAACAGGTGTTACTGTATTGTCTTTAAAGTACTTAGTATTCATAAAGTTTTTTACTGCCTGGTACACATTTGCAATAATATTAAACAAGGATGTTTTCATACCATTCATAGAGTAAGAACACATTATTAAGGAAAGAAATGTATCTAGCATGACGGGCGTCCAAAATAATATATTGTACAGCAGTTCTCGACTCACATATGTCTTTATATTAGGCCTAGTCATTTCCATTACATGTATTTTTGTTAATATCACTGTTGATATTGTAATAGGCACAAAATAGCTTATAATAGCCAGCGTGAACATGTACAACAACAAATATCTATTATCTATATAGCACACTCTCATACATCTGTCCTGTAATTTTGGTGTACGATCCGAACGCTTATTTGTAACATTGACAATTGTAGAACTTTCATTATGATAGTTGGATATAATTTGGATAACATTTTTTATTATAGAATCTATTTCAGTTGAAGCATTGCTATTGATTTGATCATTCTCATAAACTTGAACATAATTTTTGGGTAATGTAAAATATTTCCGAAGCTCTGATGTATAATTTTGATCTTCTACCGTTCCAGAACAAGTTTCATTATTGTAATCCATTACTGCCATGCAAAATCCACTACTACTTCTTAATTTAGTGAGTGATATCTCCATTTCATTTACTCCCATTGGATACATTGTTAATGCAATAAGAACAGGAACAAGCCACTGTAAAACTATTACAACATAGGAAAAGTACTTCTTCCAGAATGTCATAATTTCTGTCAACTTCAAATTTCTGTTTGTCGGTTCTTCGTCAATTTCCTGTACATTGTCAATTTCATCTTTCTCCTTCATGTCTTCAATAATTTTATAATGCATATAATTATCAATAATTAAACTCAAAAAACTATTCACTAAAGAAATGATTAAAGGTCCATAACTCAATAACACTGATCGAAATCCACACTCCATTGATCCACTAAGTTTTTGCGCTCCCATGGACTCTGCAACTCTTTCTTCTGTATCATTTGTATGGGTATTGAGAATATTTAATTCGTTTATCGCTCTTATCATAAATACTATTCCAATACACATTAAAATAATATTTTCTGATAGCAAAACTGCAGAGAACTTAGTGTTATCTTTTACAACTCTTCTCAAATTAAACAGGCTTAAAGCAAAGCCACAGAAAATTAGAAAAGCACCAAGAAATATATCCACTGTGTTGACCATTTTGTTGTGGTTTGAACAAGGGCTAACGGTGAAATGTAACAGTTAGGTGCCCCCATGGGTTTGCACATTAGTCTGGTGGGTGACTGTTATCTGTTATGCAAATTATGGGGGCTTTTAAATGAAGCTTACCTGTTAATCAGCGTGCCTGTTGTGTTATTGATATTTTAAACAACCTACTGAGATTAGCTGAGTTATTGAATTCCTATTAGAACTAGATATTTTTTTATACCACATCAAGTCGAAACAAGCATACGACCCGCCCGATATATAGGCTGCAGTAACTGCTTCACCAGTTACTGCAGCCTATAGATGTTGACAATAAACGAGTATTACTCGCGTGCTCGTAGCTCCGCTGCTGAGCAGCGACGAACCTCATTTACTCACAGGAACTCAACAAGCCTCATTTAAAGGTATGGTTATTTGGCTGTGGTCTACTACATACAGTACTTCGCGAGTAGGGCACAACATGTCCTACCTCTATTTTCGCCAGTCTCTTTTGTTTAGCAGGATACACCACATAAAGGCGAGGTTGGTTTTGGCCCTAAGGATGGCGTGAGCTTATTACACCCCAGAAAAAAAAATCCATTTCAGATCTAAGCATATTAGTGACTGGCTATGCAATTACAATTAAATGCCTACTGCCGCCTGAGGTCTAAGCGTACGAGCAGAAAGCACACCCTGGTGGCTCACCGGAACCGAAGCTAATTTCGTATAGCTTCGCTCATATCGCTCCCGTGTCTTTCGTATTTCTCACATCGTTCTCAGTGTATAACCCGAATATAAAAACCGAACCGAAACCGAAGTATAAAAATACGCGATAGCTACATGAGCGAACCTAAACGAACTTACATTCTTTTACACGGTTACATTCTTAGTGTAGCCTGCGCTTAGTTCTGTCTGCGAGTTTCTTCTGATAGGAATTAAATTTCATGGAGGCGAACTCACGCCCAGAAGTTATTTCTTTTGTATCGTACAACAATCTTTTGCCACCATTTTTGTACTGTGATTTTTTGGTCAAATGACAACGAAATGTTTGTTCCAGGAGTCAGAAACGGGACTGTATGTGTCACTAGTGTCCTTTCTGGGTTTTGGCCGCAATTATGTTGAGCAGTATTTCCAGAAGACTGACAACCCTGTGTTTCTCCACATATACAGAGAGAAGAAACCTGTTAGTATTTTATTTCTTATCTACATTCATACTATCTCTATAAATGTTCAGTTTTGTAACAGGAAAACAATAGTTTGTAAAGTCGGTTCACGAACGATAATTTTACGTGATAACGTCATAAGAAAACATCGACCGATGGAGTGGAAGAGAGATAGGTCACAAGCCAAACGCTTAGGCCGATCGTGCCTCGCTATCGCTTGTTTCGCGCCCTCGCTTGCACGCTCGGCTCAGGCGGAACGTGATGGAATGAGTCATGATTTTTCGTGCGTGCAGCCGGCGTTCATTGATTTATAAGACGTTATCACGTCATAAAGAATTTTATAAATTACACTTAAATCTGTTATTTCGTAGATGTTCCAGTTATGCCAATATTTATTCTGTAATCAATCCTAGGTCCCAGAACCAGAGCACACAGGAGATGGCCCAGAGAAGAAGATCACCAGACTAGCTATTGGAGTGGAGGGTGGGTTTGACCCAGAGAGCGGAAAGCCACGGTACACATACACAGATCACTACAGCATCGTGGTGTTGCCAGGCTTTCACACGTTCCCATGGCCAAACCCAGAGCTGCCTGAAGTGGTGAGATGCATGTTTTGATGCATTTATTTTATTTTAACACACCAAAATACTGGAACGATAGCCCACCGCCAATTCTGCATCTACATACTCTTTTTACGTTTAAGAAACATCTCAAGTGTTACCTTTTAATAAAAACGCACACACGCTTACACAAACATATCCGCACGCGTGCGCCCAGGCGAAATCACAATGGGCAAAAAATCTCTAACACTGTAAGCCTACTTGCAGAACACACACACATCTTCTAGCTGCCATCTATTTGCGGTAGCAAATGTTCGCTCCTTCTTTTTCTGTTTTTGGATATGTGTGACTATAGTTAATAAATAACCACAAGTAATAAACGATCCATTTATATAAAAAAAAAAATGTAACGTGGTATGTGTTTGTAGGACTAGTTCATATCTATTTACAAATTTTAGATAACAAATGAAAATTCTATTGTTTAAAGGTTAAACAGTCGGTACAAGCCGTCATTGATGCTGAGTCGCCGTTCAAAATAGCCGAAATGGCCGCGTTGCAGGGCACATGGGATGGCGAAGCGAGAGAAGTTTCAGTGTAAGGTTTAAAAATCTTAAAAAGATACACAATATTTTATGCATTCTAATTGCTACTTATATTTGTACTAGTACCTTCCCACTTCACTTCTCGTGAACAGAATAACGAAATAAAAAGCGTCATATGTGCTTAATCTATATAATTTTTTATACCAAATTTCATCGATATCCGTTCAGCCCTTTCTCTAATCATCTATAATCTAACCGAGGGGTTTTAAAGCATACTCCACCACGCTGCTTAACTGCGGGTTGCCCAAGGTCTGTTCATGCTGCCTAAAGGCTGCCTTGGCTTAAAGACTATCATCTAATGATAACAGCCGGGACCGACTGCGTACACTTAATATTCTAACAAGACCAATTTTCTATAAAGCTAAAGTGCTTTCCGAAGCACAAAAGAGCTTAAAAGTGACAGTTTACATAGCTTAATTAGCGTGATTAGATAGAGACTCGCGCAACGACGCCGTGAACTTTTCGCGGAGCTCCTCCATTGATCTCATCTCTATGGCTAGCAATGGCCACTTTGATCCCGAGGTCTCAGTTTCGATCCTCGCCCTAGACAAACATTTGTGTGCATGAATATATCTGTTTGTCTTGGTTTGGGTGTTTTCTATGTATTTACAAAAAGTATTATATTCTATGTATTTCATAGTAGCTTTGCTTAGTTTGGGACTAGATGGCAGTGTGTAATTTGTCCAGGGATATTTATTTATATGTTGTTTCCAGACATGCAGTGAATTTAAAGCAGCTGGACAATGGAGTAAAGATACCGCCGTCGGGCTGGAAGTGCTCCAAGTGCGATCTCACCAACAACCTCTGGCTGAACCTCACTGACGGCTCCATCTTGTGCGGCAGGCGGTTCTTTGACGGCTCCGGTGGAAACGATCATGCTGTATGTACTATCTTATATATGTAAAAATTGTATTACGCTGTTTTTCTGTGTTAAACTAGGTATGTAACTACTTAACCGATGTTATGAAATGTGGTAATCTATTATATTTTTAAAAATGGAAAAATTCACCTTCCCCGCCTAGGTGGGATTTGAACCCACGACCTCTCGATGACCGGTCGAGTGCTCTTCCAACTGAGCTACCAGGAAGGTTTGTGTTGGTGACGAATTTTTACATCTTATATTCTACTGTGTGAGTCACAGGGTGGCGTCATCAACCTATTAAGTAATTACACTACTAAACAAGGCACAGCAGTCCTTCGTTGCAGATGAAATTCGGCTATTTTTTGATAACACCAAACTAATATAATAATAAGTGAATTTTTACATTGCTTAACTTCTGTTTCATTTATACGACAGCATTATTATTATTTATTTTTCTTATATCGTACGTACCTACTTGTTATGCACCACAGGTAGAACATTACCGCACGACAGGCTACCCTCTGGCGGTGAAGTTGGGCACCATCACGGCCGAAGGCAAAGGCGACGTTTACTCGTACGCTGAGGACGACATGGTGGAAGACCCGCACCTGGCCGAGCATTTGAAACACTTCGGGATAAATGTACAACAGCTACAAAAAGTAAGTCCATTTATGGAGACGTTCATAGATGATAAGTAAGAAATTTTGTAATGTTGTTGCCAGAATTAAATAATAATCTAATTTATATTTTGTGATTTAAACATAATATAATTTGTGTTAAAATATAGTTTTAAATAAATCCAATAAGTTTTGCAAATCTTCTTAGTTATCTCCATTTGTGTTGAAAAGATAACTGCAACATATTATTAATATTGTAGTTGTCAACCAAAGAGGTATCATATTCACTCTTTGGTTGCCAACTTATAAACCTTGGTGTATGTAAACTAAAAAAAATACTTTTATGCACTAGTCAAAAGGAAAAGCCACTTTTCCGCACGCATTGACTTAAATTTTTGAATACTACACAATAATCAATTTTCGATCCATGTTTACTGCCTCAGAGAGTAACATTTTCTTGTAACTGTATTGAAAAGTATATTCACGTACATTGCGCTATAATTCTATATTTTTAACAGACAGATAAGTCAATGGTGGAGTTAGAGCTGGAGCTGAACCAGCGCAACGGCGAGTGGAACACGTTGCAGGAGTCGGGCAGCGAGCTGCGGGCTCTGCACGGCCCTGCACTCACGGGGATCAACAACCTAGGCAACTCGTGCTACATCAACAGTGTGCTGCAGGTAACACACTCACGATCATGAATTATCAGTCTCGCTGGATCTTTAACCTGTAGATAGCATAATCACGGTTACGAGTCTGATAATCTCGTCAAAACTAAGAAAGAAATAATATAAAAATTAGGCTCTAAAGGACTTGTATCCAGGACCGTAAAACTATTAATAAAAAAAAATGCCGTGAGCTGCAAGTACCTATGTACAGTGCTACAAACTTATCTGACCCGGTGGCCAAATTTAGAACTAAAGCCGCCATCTTGGAATGTAGTATTGCCAGGTACAATTAATTTACTTACCGCGTATGCACATTCCATTGAGGTGTATTTTTTTAAATATATATTATCTTTTTCTACACATATTTCATTTGTTGAGTTGTTTCTGTGCAATATTATAACTCTCTAATATTATATAATAGCTATGATCGCGACTTAACGTGGTGCATTTTTAAAACTAATCAACAAAAAATAGAAGGCAATTGATATTTAATTGAAACATCACACAACACAATTAATAAGTATATCAATGCTATTATTTTAATAGTGTATATATTTCTTTGATTTTTATGTTTCCTCTAAAACGGGCGGCATTTCGTTTAATAGCAACACTTAAGTCGATCGTACCGCCCCCGCCATCGGGCCAGATAAGTTTGTGGCACAGTACCATAATTTCGACGGTCCCTACGTATAAAGCGACATGTCAAAAATGGCCAATTTTTTTAATGCATAAATTGCTATAGATTGTCCGTAAAAAAAAACATTTTCTTTTTAAAATTGATTGTAAAATGATCAGGAGTTCTTGCCAGACCAACAACCATTACAACTCAATACGAGCCAGATACTCTCGTGATAGATGTTGATGATATGCAGATAGCATAATCACGATGAGTCTGATACAGTCTCGGTATATCATTAACAATTTATGAAATATCTGAGGTGTGCTTATAAATGAAATGAAACTATTTATTCTGTCATTGGGCCGTTGTGGGCACTTAGACACGTCTTACACTCAAATAAAAATTATTAATAATATTCTTATTTTTTTGTCATTATTTTTATCTACTAGCAGGTCGGTATTGACCATTGGCGAAGAAAAAATGCTTGAAAGAAACTTGCCAATAAGGGTCTTTTTTTTAAATAATCAGATAATATAACAGTTACAATTTAGTTTGTATATACATATATTTCAATATTATGTATGTCAAATAATTACATATCATATTGTATATGTACACACAGTACCACACATTATGTGTCTATTATGTACTTGTAAACACAAATGGCCGTGTGTTTCCGGCAGACTAGAATAGAATCACTCTGTTTCTTCCCGTAGATGTCGTACAAGGCGACTAAGGGAAATACATTATAAAACATCGATCAGGCCTCCTCAACCCGTTTGGCCAGCGTGGGGAGTGTAGGCCAAATCCTCCTTCCGTCTAGGACGGACGAGAGAGGGTCGTGCTCCTGTAGTGGAGACTAAAATGGACCTGATGATGATGAAACACAAATCGACACACATTACGTCGATTAGTTTGTCGATACAGAAAGTATAAAAGTTACTTAGACGGCGAGTTACCCTAGTGAGTTTGCCCTGGGGTTGTAACAAATGGATTACGTATCCGCGAAGTCAATGGAAAATAACAAGTAGTATGTTCCACAGAACCTCCATTGTTTCAGGTTATATTCCGTATGCCCGATTTCGTCCGTCGATTCGTTGAAGGTGCGCCTGAAATATTCTCCACTTTTCCCGAAGATCCAGTCAATGACTTCAATGTACAGACGTGAGTTAATTTATCGGTCATGCTCTATTTTTCTCTTTTAACAAAACTAACAAAGTCAAATGTTGAGGTCCAACAGATCTTAAGTTATTGCTTTGGGTCCGTCCATTAATCACGTGAGGTTTTTTTTGCAATTTTAACACCCCCCCTCCCCCTTGGTGATACTTGGTGAGGTTTTGGACTACCCCCCCTCCCCCCCCCTAAAATCACGTGTATTTTTTGTAGCTACAAAGAATCTTAAAACTAAAGGATTTTTGTTATATCACTAAGGTGACAAACAAGCATACGGTCCGCCTGATGGAAAGCTGTTACTGTACCCTATGGACGCCTATTTTTTTTTTTTTTTTTTGTTTTATATGAGAGGGGGGCAAGCGAGCATGTGGGTCACCTGATGGAAAGCAATCACCACCGCCCATAGAAATCAGCAACACCAAAGGGTCACCGATCCGTTGCCAGCCTTTTAAGGGAAATATTGATTCTGTTCTTGAAGGCCCCCATGTCGTATTTATTTGGGAATGCCGCTGGAAGAAGTTGATTCCACAATTTCACTGTTCGTGGTAGAAAATGTCTCAAAAAGCGTACTGTAGTAGATCGCCAAATATCGAGATGATGAGGATGGAATTTTAATTTATGGCGAGTTGTACGATAGTGGAACTCAGCGGCAGGTATCAAATCAAATAGCTCATCCGAGCACTCCCCGTTATATAATTTATATAGAACGCAAAGAGATGCAACATCTCTGCGTGTAGAGAGAGACTCCAGCCGATCAGAAATCATTGGGTCACCGACGATTCGAACAGCTCTTCGTTGTATGCGGTCAAATGGAGCAAGTAAGTACTGGGGCGCACCAGCCCAGAGATGTGAACAGTATTCCATATGAGGCCTAACTTGGGCTTTATACAGTTGAAGGCGATGGTGTGGTGTAAAATACCGTCTGGCTTTACAGATGATGCCAATTTTCCTAGAGGCCAATTTGGCCTTGCACTCCAAGTGACCACGGAACTGAACATCGCTCGATATGTCAACACCCAAGATACCAATGCTGGAGCTAATAATAAGGGGAGTACCTTCCAATCTGGGAGATACAACAAAAGGGGACTTTTTTGCGGTAAACGCACAAACTTGTGTCTTTGAGGGATTCAGTTGGACTAAGTTCAGTCTACACCAATCAGAGACGTGTCCAAGAGACGTCTCCATCTCAGACACAAGTTTTGTTCGGTACTCATCGACGCTATCCCGAGAAACATTGCATAGACCACTGTATCTTGCGTCCAAGGTACTGTCATCTGCATAGCAATGGATGCCGCATACATGCAGCAAGTCATTGATATGCAGAAGAAACAATGTGGGGGACAATACGCAGCCTTGTGGCACACCAGCGTTCAGGGATAATGGATCGGAACGTGCACCGTCAATCACAACTTTAATGATCCGCCCAGTAAGAAAGCTGGCAATCCATGTGCAGAGTCTCTCAGGTAACCCAAAAGAAGGAAGCTTGGATAGTAGTGCCTTATGCCACACCCGATCAAAGGCTTTTGCGATATCCAGACTAGCAGCCAAAGCCTCGCCCTTGCTTTCCACTGTCTCCGCCCAACGGTGAGTCAAATATACCAGAAGATCACCAGCCGAACGACCTTGACGAAAGCCATATTGGCGATCATTAATCAGCTGGTGATCCTCTAAGTATGCCATCAAACGGTTGGTTGATGATATTTTCCATTATTTTGGACAACAAGGATGTTATAGCAATGGGCCTGTAGTTGGACGGATCTGAGCAAACACCTTTTTTAGGGATCGGGTGAACCAAAGCCTCCTTCCACGAGCTGGGGACCATGCCAAGCGAGTACGAGTAACGAAATAGGCGGATTAGAATTGGGGCTAACTCCGCGGCACACATTTTCAAAACAACGGATGGAATGCCATCCGGCCCACTCGACTTATGGATGTCCAGGGAGAAAAGCGCTCTACGCACGGCTCTTTGCCTGAACTTAACTTCTGGCATAGAGCTCTCACACCGAGGGATGGTAGGTGGTGTGGCTCCCCGATCATCCAGAGTCGAGTTAGATGCAAAAAGAAACCCTAGAAGATCGGCTTTTTCCTTTGCAGTATGGGCCAGCGAGTCATCCATCCGCTGCAAAGGTAGAAACGACGACTGACAAAAGTTACCTTGAACGGCTTTGGCGAGCGACCAGAACGCACGAGACCCAGAGGGCAAACGCACTAGTCTCTCGCCAATTTCGCTAATAAATCTGGACTTTGCCTTCGCGATACAACCCTTCAACGATCTGGAATCAGAGTTGTATTTTTTTTAAGTACGCCGGTATTTGGATCTCCAGTTGCCCCAGCATTGGACCAGGCACGGTAGGAAACTTGCTTCTGACGCGACGCGGCTCTGCACGACCCACCGAACCATGGTCGAGATTTGCCGCCAATGGGCACCGCAGAATTGGGAATAAATAGTTCCATACCCTGCAGAACTACATCAGCGACAGCATTTGCACAGACACTGGGATCATCCAGCGAGAAGCAAACTGGTCCCCAAGGATAGGGAGCTAGGAAGTCACGCAGCCCATCCCAATCTGCTGACCTAAAATGCCACACACGACGGAGACCTGCTGTACGCGGTCGCTTTTGGTGTATGAGTGGCACCACACATCTTATCAGGCAATGATCTGAGGAACCAAGAGGGGCGCCAACAGACACGCGATAGTTATCCGGGTGGGAGGTCAGCAGAAGTATCCGGTACCCTTGTAGGTGAAGAGACCAGCTGCGTTAGACCATATGCCAAGGCAAAGTCATGAAAAGATCTTCCAGCATGGTCAGTAGAGCGTTACCCAAGCCATTCGACGTGGTGGGCATTGAAATCACCCATAACCACAATCTCGGCAGAAGGCATTTGCTGGAGTAGGCTGTCAGTCGTCGTTTGGATGTGCTCAATAAGGCGCTCCGTTTCAGCGTTACCGCTGTGGGACCTGTAGAGGCACGCGTAGATACGAATATGGTCGTCAAAATCTGCGCGCAGCCACATAATTGACTGGCCCCTCTCTTCAAGACTGCCAAGACGTCGACAACAGATATCCTCCCTAACGTACGCGCACACACCAGCTCGTGGCACAAAATTGTGTTCCAGTATGTACCCTGGGTAGCGCAGATACGAGATGTCGGATGGTGGGGATATCTGTGTCTCAGTCAAAAAGAGCAAGGCTGGCTTAGCCGTCTCAAGGTGCTGGTGGACGGCATTCAGGTTGGAGTGAAGCCCCCTTATGTTACACCGCTCGATATGGAGCTCAGGGGAACATGCTGTCCTCTTCTTACACTTGCTCCTGGCAGAGATACAGAGCGGCATAGTGCCCGTCCCAGAATACGTCGGGCGGCCTGAGTAGTGAGAGTGGGACTCAGGGAGGGATTCTCCTTCACCAACGGTGACGGTACCATCCTGGGGTATTCTTCTTCCTAATGCCACTGCCATATCCAGAGTCGAGGTTTTTGGTTTGGGCTCCGGGTCTCAACACTCACCGCACGAAACGCAATAGCAAGCTACTACTTCACGCCGGTTTTCTGTGAGAGAGTGGTACTGCCCCGGACGAGCCGGCCCAATTACGAGCTGCAGTCACTCAATCTCCATAACTTGACCGCGACCATGTCATGGACACTAAATGACTCCAGCTTAGCTCTACCCCTTTAGAAAAAAATATGCCTATACCACCAGAAACATCACTTGCGCGTTGCCGACCCTACACGTATGAGCGTAAAAATGTTTTCACGTCCTCCTTTTGAAGAACCCCACGTTGACGTTGTAGTCTCCTGAGAAAACTTCCACAGGCAGTTCATACCACAGCTTGATAGTACGGAACTTTTCTGGAACCGCACAGTACGTGACCTCTTCGGTTCTAATATATGAGGATGAATTCCCTGTCGATGGCGAGCGGTGCAACAGTAGGAGGAGGCCGTGGGTATTATATCAAATGTGGTGACCCCTTATCGTTGCATAAAAGTTCTGCCCCCTTACCACCAACTCTTATTGCGATTTAATAACTGACTAGAATGCTTATTCATACCAATGAATAAACGACTCATTTCAAATTGAATAGTGGCTTATTCAATGGTATGAATAAGCATTCTATTCAGTTATTGAATCGCAATAAGAGTTGGTGGTAAGGGGCCTGTTCGCGCAAGCATGAACATGGCAGACGCGCTACAGAATCGTGGCAGCTCCATCAATACTCTGACACCATTATTATACTGTATGCGCAGTAGTGATGTAACGAATGTCAATTTCTAGACATTCGCGAATGCGAATGCGAATGCGAATATCTGCCGTCGATATTCGCGAATGCGAAACGAATATTGACTTTTGTATTTGGCGCCATTGGTCTTTGGCTTTATTTTGACAGCCTAGTTGGCGCGCGAGTTACACGCACACATTTGTAATTATTTGCATCTACTTCAGAGCATTGTCGAGCCGATCCGAAGAAGACCGATTGCTGTTTGATTTACGAGTGATGTTTATTGTTTATTTAACAAAAAATCCTAACAGAAGATAAGGTTTTAAAATAAATATATAAGAAGTTGATACTTATTTCTCTATTTAGTTTACCTTTTTGTAATTGAAAATCTTAATTATTTTTAGGACGTTCATATTCGCAAAACATTCGCATAAAATTGCGAATGCGAATGTCAAGAAATATGCGAATATTCGCGAATGCGAATGCGAATATTCGTTACATCACTAAATGCGCAGGGAGTTGTAGGCCGTCATCGTCTTCAACTTCGGTCATTGCCTAGCATCGGCGAGTCAATGTCTTCAACACGCCGCTTTTCGGTTTAGAAATCGCGCGTTTGACAAAAAAATAAATACACGTGATATTTTACTACACCCCCCCTCCCCCCTTGTGATATTTCGTGATTTTTACCGAACCCCTCCCCCCCCTTTTGAACCTCACGTGATTAATGGACGGCCCCTTTCTGGAAATAATTGGAATCAATTCAATTAATTCCGTATGTAATTAATACGTAGATTTATAACAATAAAAAAAATTAAATGCCAAATTGCGACGAATTCGAAGACGTGCGACCGCTGGAAGTTTAATATGCATATTAGATACCTAGTACCCATGATTCAAGCTTTTGTATTAATTATTAATTAATTTAATTTAATTTTAATAAAAAAATGGGGTGTGGCTGTGTTATGGGCACGGCCGTGTGTTGTACGTGAATACGTTGTATGCACAAAAATTATCTCAAAATGGCAGCGCTTCGCCCTCTCCCGCACACGAAGTTCCATAGTCCTTACTTAGCGTACTAAATTCTTTGATCTTTCATCTAGCTAGTGGTGTGATTTAATTTTGGATGGACATGATAGATTTGTAGCTGCTATAACAACCTGTATCCCCCGATTTTGTTATCATTTTTAATGACGTATTTACGTCAAATAGCTTGAATCATGAGTACTACATATCTAACATACACATATAAACTTCTAATGTCTTCGAATTAGCTCTATATATCTAGGAATGTTGGCCGTGTGGTTTCCGGCAGAATATAATAGAACAAGGCGACTAAGGGAAATACATTATCAAAGATCAGGCCTCCCCAACCCGTTTGGCCAGCGTGGGGAGTGTAGGCCAAATCCTCCTCCTGTCTGGGACGGACGAGAGAGGGTCGTGCTCCTGTAGTGGAGACTAAAATGACCTGATGATGATGATGATCTAGGAATGTAATGATTGATAACGTGTTGGTTGTCGCAGAGCCAAGGTGGGCGTGGGCCTGCTGTCGGGGCGGTACTCGGTGCCCGAGGAGCGCGAGGGCGGCGGCGCCGGCCAGCGCGGGCTGTCGCCGCACATGTACCGCCAGCTCGTGGGCCGCGACCACCCCGAGTTCAGGACCAAGCGGCAGCAGGACGCGCACGAGTTCTACCTGCACTTCCTCACGCTGCTCGAGGTAACACACGACTCATTTACAACTTACTTCACCCCGCTTTTTTTATACTACATCGGGTGGCAGAGAAGCATATGGGCCGCCTTATGTGAAACGGTTACCGTAGCCATATGAACGCTCGCGACATGAAATGTCGCGAGCGTGCCGCCACCCCCTCTGCCGACGCAGTAACTCCTTCCTTTCTGGTGACTTCATTCACTCGTAAGAACACAACAATCCACTAAAGGGTTCATTTTATTCTGTGCCTAAACACAGTACTGGAATAAAAAGTATCATGTTTGCCAATCTAAATCAAATTATATATGATGCCAAATTCCATTTAAGTCTGTATGTGTAGCCATATTCATTCATACGATCGTTCTCTCGTGGTAACGGCAGCGTCACAGCCGGCACCGCGTGAACCCGGCGGACTGCCTGAAGTTCAGCGTGGAGGAGCGCATGCGGTGCGGCGCCAGCGGCGGCGTGCGGTACTCGCGGCGCGCCGAGCACCACCTGCCGCTGCCCGTCGCGCTCGCCGCCGCCAGCAACGCGGCCGCCGTGCGCGAGTACGAGGCGCGCCGGGCCGCGGCCGACGGCAGCGGACAGAGACTGTGAGTACACCGGCCGCCGTGCGCGAGTACGAGGCGCGCCGGGCCGCGGCCGACGGCAGCGGACAGAGACTGTGAGTACACCGGCCGCCGTGCGCGAGTACGAGGCGCGCCGGGCCGCGGCCGACGGCAGCGGACAGAGACTGTGAGTACACCGGCCGCCGGGCGCGAGTACGAGGCGCGCCGGGCCGCGGCCGACGGCAGCGGACAGAGACTGTGAGTACGCCGGGCGCCGGGCGCGAGGACGAGGCGCGCCGGGCCGCGGCCGACGGCAGCGGACAGAGACTGTGAGTACACCGGCCGCCGGGCGCGAGGACGAGGCGCGCCGGGCCGCGGCCGACGGCAGCGTACAGAGACTGAGTACACCGGCCGCCGGGCGCGAGGACGAGGCGCGCCGGGCCGCGGCCGACGGCAGCGGACAGAGACTGTGAGTACGCCGGGCGCCGGGCGCGAGGACGAGGCGCGCCGGGCCGCGGCCGACGGCAGCGGACAGAGACTGTGAGTACACCGGCCGCCGGGCGCGAGGACGAGGCGCGCCGGGCCGCGGCCGACGGCAGCGGACAGAGACTGTGAGTACACCGGCCGCCGGGCGCGAGGACGAGGCGCGCCGGGCCGCGGCCGACGGCAGCGGACAGAGACTGTGAGTACACCGGCCGCCGGGCGCGAGGACGAGGCGCGCCGGGCCGCGGCCGACGGCAGCGGACAGAGACTGTGAGTACGCCGGGCGCCGGGCGCGAGGACGAGGCGCGCCGGGCCGCGGCCGACGGCAGCGGACAGAGACTGTGAGTACACCGGCCGCCGGGCGCGAGGACGAGGCGCGCCGGGCCTCGGCCGACGGCAGCGGACAGAGACTGTGAGTACACCGGCCGCCGGGCGCGAGGACGAGGCGCGCCGGGCCGCGGCCGACGGCAGCGGACAGAGACTGTGAGTACACCGGCCGCCGGGCGCGAGGACGAGGCGCGCCGGGCCGCGGCCGACGGCAGCGGACAGAGACTGTGAGTACACCGGCCGCCGGGCGCGAGGACGAGGCGCGCCGGGCCGCGGCCGACGGCAGCGGACAGAGACTGTGAGTACACCGGCCGCCGGGCGCGAGGACGAGGCGCGCCGGGCCGCGGCCGACGGCAGCGGACAGAGACTGTGAGTACACCGGCCGCCGGGCGCGAGGACGAGGCGCGCCGGGCCGCGGCCGACGGCAGCGGACAGAGACTGTGAGTACACCGGCCGCCGGGCGCGAGGACGAGGCGCGCCGGGCCGCGGCCGACGGCAGCGGACAGAGACTGTGAGTACACCGGCCGCCGGGCGCGAGGACGAGGCGCGCCGGGCCGCGGCCGACGGCAGCGGACAGAGACTGTGAGTACACCGGCCGCCGGGCGCGAGGACGAGGCGCGCCGGGCCGCGGCCGACGGCAGCGGGCAGAGACTGTGAGTACACCGGCCGCCGGGCGCGAGGACGAGGCGCGCCGGGCCGCGGCCGACGGCAGCGGACAGAGACTGTGAGTACACCGGCCGCCGGGCGCGAGGACGAGGCGCGCCGGGCCGCGGCCGACGGCAGCGGGCAGAGACTGTGAGTACACCGGCCGCCGGGCGCGAGGACGAGGCGCGCCGGGCCGCGGCCGACGGCAGCGGGCAGAGACTGTGAACACCGCCGCGGGCCGCGCGGCCGCCGTGCGCGAGTACGATGCCATATAAATTATATATTCAAATTATTCATCTTTTTATGACTCACATCACTATTGATACACACACAGAAAAGCAGTCGGGTTTTTTAGTTTTTTAAATTACCGTTTTTATTTTGTTTTTTAGTTTTATTGTTATATGCAATGTCACTCTCACAGTAAATACATATCTAATGACACCCCTCGAGCTAAAATCCATCGAGCCGTCCAGACTGCGGCGCGCATTTGCATTTGAACTTGGCGCCAAAAATCCGCCATTTTGTTTTTTTTTTATTTTGACGTACCCAGTGTCACTCTCACAGCAAATACGAATCTAACGATACCTCTCAAGCTAAATCCATCCAGCCGTTCGGGCTGCAGAGCGTGCCAAACAATTATACATACATACAGACAGACATATATACATACGCTCGAAAAACATAACCCTCCTTTTTAACCCTCCTTCTGTCGCAGTCGGGTAAGAAAGGAATTTTTGCCTCAAACGTAGTTGTTAGTTCCTCAACTTTGACGTTAAGATGGCATCTATGACGAATGTCATAGATACCATCTTAACGTGCCGCAAGAGTAGGTAGATTCCAACCATGGACAGATTTATTTTATACCAAAGTGGGATTTTAAACTTTAGAAAGTAAAATAGCGGGACATGTTTGAACAAAGCAGGACTATTAAGTAAAATCCATTACAAAGTTTTTTTTTAATGAATGCAGTGTTTTAGCATGAGTGTACATAATCAAAAGATTAACAATATTTTAGCTCTAAAAATATAATACGTTTAAATTGCTCATATTTTCCAGAGATTCAAATTCTGACATTCCGTCCATTTATTTAAGTTGACACAATCATAATTTTTGGCATCCACCGCGAAAAGCGGTACATGTGGTGTCCCGCGCGGAACATTACATTTTTGCTTAAGGGCCCAGATTGCCTAGGCGCGACATGGTTTTTGAGCGACCGCAGCGCTACTGTTTACTGAAACAACCGACGGGGCGGGTGAATGACCCAAAGACAGCGCGATTTTCAAAATGTTTTGCGACAAACGTTCCACGTTGAGTTATATTGTTATTGAAGTTGAATATTTACAGCATAACAAAAATGTTGAATTATTGGAAATAAACGACGAGTGTAAAATATTCTAAGACTAGTTTTTCGTTATAAAATGATCCTAATTACTAGACAATTTTTATGTTTTTCTATTTATAATAAACAATCAAGAGCAGTTCCGGACTGACCTTTTTGTATTCTACTTACCAAAAATTCCAACTATGTATTTATTTGTAATTTTACTACCAAAGTTTATTCTTATTTCGTAAAATATTCATTCAACAAAATAATTGCAAATTCAGTAGGAAGTACGGTCGAAATAACATCATGCTTTCCTCGCTAGTGTATATCTCTACGCAAGGAGATGTGCCAATTGCGTAAACTCAAATAGGGTGGTGGCACCAATTATCGGCCATGTCAACTTTTTTCAACTTTGTTTGCTTGTAATTTTTGAGTTAATAACTTTTGCTACGCTAGTATACGAAAGTATAAAAATGATTCATATAATTAAAAGTAAGTAAACAATAACAAATATGAGTCGCGTAACGTACTAGTAGTAGTAGTAGCGTAACGTAAAAGCGTACTAGGGTTGTACAAAAATAAATGAAACACAAGTTTATAAATTATTAATATACTAATTAAAAGTAAGTAAACAATAACAAAATATGAGTTCAAAATTCTAATGTTTTTTATTTTAACGATTACTGATCAAATTCTGATTTCTGCTAATTTGATGATAAAATCAATTGCTATTGCAAAACCTACCAGAATTAAAATGTTACCAGCTGCCCGATTCACGTAATAAAAACCGTAGCGTAGGGACTTAAAAATGTCACTTCGTTTTTTGCAAATTAAGCCCTTTTAACCGACTTAAAAAAAGAAGAAGATTCTCAATTCGCTGTATTTTTGAAACGATTTTGATGATTCTTTACACCAGGTAACTCTTCAAAATCATATAGGAATTGTATAGTAATTGAGCTATTGAAAGATTTATGACAATCCAAGACTAGATAAGTAAGTGCGTTTAAAACAGAAAACCAAAAGGCGATTTCTAAGTTTTTAAGTTAAAACGACTTTTGGATTGGCGTGTTTACGTGAATCGACCGGCTGGATAGTTAAGTTACCTCAGTCTCTTTCAAAATCATTAGACGTTCTTCTCTTTCAAAACACGTAAAGCTCTTTCTTTCCTCTCTTTCATAGCCTCTGGGCGCGTCACGAATAGGCATGCTTCGTGACTGCCGAGGATCAACTAATTCTGGAAGTAGGCAATCGTAATAAAACCTTCATCTCTCCATTCAAATCATTTTCTCCTTCCAAAATTTGTCGTCCTTTTCTATAATATAAACTTTCATAGGTACAGTAGCACCAAACCAGATGCCAAGCATGCAAACGTTTCTTTTAGTAATATGTACCTGTCCCTGAATTTGGAAATACCAGTTATGATTTTTATTTATGACATAACCCTTGGAAGCCTTGTCCTTAACCCAAAAGGTATGTTTGGCCATTGCTTCATCAAGAGTCATGCCAGCTAAAGAATGTGGGCACTTAATTTCAATTAAACCCGTTTGCATAAATGCCATCTGGTGTAGTACCAAGAAATTCATATTGATCGTCGACGAACAAACCGCAACCTTGTATACTAATATTCTTTTGAATTTCTAACTGTCTAATTGCGGTTTCTTCGTTTTCGATACCGTACCGTACAGCAGGCAAACTGGAGATATTACTACCATAAACGATTTTACCAACAAGAGCAGCACAACTTGTGCTCTCTCGTTTTTTACAAACTTCCCCGAATGATGATGAGGATAGTAATTTTCTCCTTGTACTCATCCACTCAGCACTACTTCTTTGCAAATGGGTCGACCTTTCAAGCTCCTCTCTTTCAGCACAAGACAACTTTAAATCGGCTAAAAAAGATGACTTGGCTTTCTCATTTACAAATTCTGGAATCAGATCAGGTTTTTCGCAGTTTGGTCCATAGTGAGCGTCTTTCGATACAGTGTTGTGGCTTTTTTTCAATCTTAATTTAGGTTTAGCAATTAAACGGTTTCTACGATTACAATTTTCCACTTTCGCGATCAAAGGATTCGGACTACATTTAAATATGACTTCATGAGTTTTACTATGAATCGATCCCGTATTAAAAGACACAACAGCAGCTGCGCATCGGCCCGCATAAGAACGACGGGAAGAATAATTTACACGCTTACCCGCAACTAATTTGGCAATTACTCCGTTAAAACTTTCAACTATATTACTTGTGCAATTATGAATTAAACTTCTAGAATGATATGACAGTCTTTTACTTAAAATTTCTACCGCGTCCATTAATCCGCATCCAACAATTGCTGGAAGTAATCCAACAGGTTCTATTCGACGAGTATCAGGTGTACAGAAATACTCCTTGCAATGTTGGTGATTACCAAATACGTGTTGTGGACCATTTAGGATATCTTCACTAAGATTTTTTATTTTTTCTTCGAGTGACTGATTTTGATCCGCCCAATATTTAATCGCGCATTTTACACCCGTTCTTAAACGCAAATACCTTTCTTTTAGGAATTTCCGCAATTCGCAAGGATACTTAGTGTCTTTCGACAGTTTCTCCAAGCTATTGCAGTAGTTTCATAAAAGATGATTTTTGCATTCAATTTTCTCTACTATTAAATTATCGTACGGACGCGAATCTAATACTTTTTTATAAGTACTGGAATCGCCGTCTGCTACAAATTTATTATAAATTACACCGTGATCAACAATGGAACTTTTAAACTCCTCAACTATTATGGTCGATTCCATCCCGGTAGATGATCCTGAATAATTCTTGAAACAATGGTGTTCCGGGGGCTGACTGTTGTTCTTTGCGGCTCGTGCACAGACTACGCAGTATTTATTTTTAACTCCAAAAAACAATACTTTATTAGTTTTAATGCCAATTATCGCAGCTGCGGATAAGGCGAATAAATTCTTACCATAAGATCTCTTGCTCCAACAACCGTCAACAGCAACAGATATTAATGGTGTACCATTTTTATCAACACTACCTATAGACACTGCGTACTCTGCTTCTTCCTTGACAGCTTCTGCCATGGAATGTGCTGCTGTCTTGTCCCACCAATCGCAAACCGTATTATTAATTTCATTGTATAATGAAGGTGACATGATTGGTAGGTACTGCGGCAGTTAATGTTTTTAACTGAGAGTAGCTCCCACCAGATGATATGATACCAGATACAATTTGATGATTCACTTCCATGCTATCTTCTTTCTTTTCAACCAAACACACAGTAAATTTCATACTACACATACTACATTTCATGATGAGTTTTGAGTCCAGACCAACTTTTACTTCACCTATTATACTGAGGTAACTTAACTTACAATCCATTGGACCGTGGTCCCCTATGGCCTGAAGAGCTTAAAAAAAAAGAAATATCTATTACTCTACGCTCAACTTCCACTTCATCCACCTTTCCCTCTTGACTGTTTTCAATAACTAGTCCCTGTAAAGAAAGATAATGGCTTTATTTTTTTTTTATAAAAAAACTAGCGACCCGCCCCGGCTTCGCACGGGTGCAATGCTGATACTAAATGTACTACAGAAGGTCTTTGCGCTTTGTCCTATCCAGTCCTTCCCTAGTTATAGGCACACGCCGCCGGCTCCGCGGCCGGTACCGCCACAGCCGTTATGTCCCTGCATTTTAAATGTGTAATATCTTCTAAACTATTCATTTAAATTACATGCTGTGAAGGTCCATATTGATCTATATTAAATGCGCATCATTATCCGTTGCGTAGTTTCAAAGATTTAAGCATACAAAGGGACATAGGGACAGAGAAAGCGACTTTGTTTTATACTATGTAGTGATTGCGTTTGCAATGAAAGAGCAAAAAAATGTAATTATTTACGACATCACATTAGAAACCTCTAAATTATCAGTGTTTTTCTACTATGTTATGCATATATTATACATATAAACTTTCCAGTTGAATCACTCTATCTATTAAAAAAAACCGCATCATTATCCGTTGCGTAGTTTCAAAGATTTAAGCATACAAAGGGACATAGGGACAGAGAAAGCGACTTTGTTTTATACTATGTAGTGATAATTAAAAAGAATGGGCCAAATTTCTTCAAACATAGCTAAGAACTCCCTTAGAATATTTTTACATCTTTGAAACACAGTTAGATCAAAATCTTGAACGTTTTATATAAATAAACGTAATAAAAACTGGTTGTTTGTAAATTCGGTTTAGGACAATAATTTTATGGGATAACGTCAGGATCTAGTGAACAAAAAAAGCTGTTGTTTCATTTTTAACCTTATTAATATTCCTGTTAACATAAAAAATAGCTAAACATGTTGTTTAGCGTTTTCATGCATTTTCCTAATGTCGGCCGGGTGGCCGATATTAATATATAAAGATCCCTAACCTCGACCCTGCGATTATTTCATAAAAAAGACAAGTAAATGTAAAAACGTGTGTTTTTCTTCAATAAAAAACAATATAAAATACCATAGGTATGTTTAATTCCATTGAAATACTAACTAACTCAATGCGTTCGCAACAGGGATTTGACTCGCCTCTGCCACTAAACGACACAAGTCGGTACCGGCGCGTGCTCTATTGCCAACTGAACGTTCAAATATTGAAGCACCCGCACCAAAATATGGACTATTCGTATATAGAGTCGCTTTTTGAATAAAAACTATTATAATTTTAGGGTTATTTTAATAGTTAGGGTAAGTGCTCCAGTGATTTAACACCCACTAGTGAATGAACAAAACACACATGTTTCAATATAATAAGAAATTCAAGCTTTTCTACTCAAGCCAGTATTTTTTTTTGTCAATCGAAACATTATATTACGTCAACTGGACACACAGGTGTTTGCCTGTGACCTGTAGTTTCAAAATCGCGACCGCCTAAAATGAAAGTATTATGTCGTATTTTTGATTGTATGGAGCAGAATTTAGGGCATTGCTGAGACTTAGTGTTTTGATATTCACTTTGTAGACACTATAAGTGTGATAGTGTTAACAAAATTTGGTAGTAGGATGTAAAAAGGACTGTTTTATCTTACAAAAAGCAGATTGCATAAATTTTAATTATCATAAATAAATTATAGGGGTGTTCGATAATTGGATCACGAAATTGAAGAAAATCTAGTCAATGAACAGACGGTTCATTCATAGGAATTGACTTATTTTATAGTTTTAAGCATTTGGCATCTTAGCCTTTATGCAGTTGGCTAATTTTTTGTACACAACTTTTATAAACGGTTGTCAATTTTTTGACCAATATTCGAACGAGGTGTTCTTTTATTATTATCAGTTTATCCTCCATACCTAGCCTGATATCTTCAGTAACTTTTAGAAGTGCAGTAATAGTACTGTGCCCAGGACGAAAACCAGGCGGAGTGAACTGATTAAATAAAATAAATAAAGATCTCCACATAGAAGTGCCTTTCAGCTAAAACGACCATGGAAAGACAGCAAAATGCAAGCTAAAAAGAAATTAATAAATAATAATGACATATAGAACCAATCTTCTATTATAGAAATATAATAGTTTAGAAGAGAAAGGAGAATCTAACATAGAAGTGATGAATAATAATATTAAATATTTTATAATAATAATCCAGTATTAATATTATGTTAGATAGTTCTCTTTAGGTTATAAAATATCAAGTAACACGCAATTATAATAGTAATCATATCGTCTATTTAATATATTTACAATAACAATTACCCGAAATAAACTCTTACATAATAATTTATATATACTCGTAGAACTGATATATAAAAATCTTGGTCTCCACATTGACTCTACGTTGAGCTGGATCACACATATTGCGGAAGTTAGCCGTGCAGTTACTTCTACGTTACGATTTCTTAATCGGTTCAGGAATTTTCTACCTATCTATACAAAGGTCACACTAATTACACCTCTCATTTTTCCGCTCATTGATTATGCTGATGTTTGTTATCCTGATTTGAATGAAGATCTACTCAATAACCTGGACCGGCTTATCAATAATGCTATCTGCTTCATCTTTTGCCTTCGAAAATTTGATCATATATCGCAGTATCGGTCCCAACTTAGATGGCTTCCTATCCGCCAGCGTAGACAACAGAGGTTACTCTGCACTCTTTTCTCTATTCTTTTTAACCCTCTTTCTCCTGATTACTTGAAATGTAAGTTTCAGTATCTCCGTGACGCACATGATCGCGAACTCCGTTCTAACAAATCTCTTGCACTCTATACCCCACTCTTTCGATCTGGCTTCATGTCAGACTCCTTTGCCTTGCAAGCTTCGCGTCTCTGGAACACGTTACCGGAGGCCATCAGAGAATCTTCCAGTAAATTCATTTTCAAAAAGAATGTTCAAACTTATTTACTTGAGAAATTGTCCAAGCAATAATCATAATTGTCCTATTGTTTTTCCTTTGCGTTTCCGTGTATAATTATGTAGATGTGTATGATTATGTATATGATTATGTATGTGTGTGTAATTATCATATTTGTATGTATGTATGTAATTTTGTTTTCATAGGTATTTATTGTGTGTACGTTCATAGCTGTTATTTTGTAAACCGCATTCGTGTGTTATCTGAATTTCCCAAAGGTTGACTGGTAGAGAATGCTCTTAGCATTAAGTCCGCCTTTTGTACCTTTATTCTATGGTCAATAAAGTTTAAATAAATAAATAAAAGTGGTAGTTCATTCAATGGGTTTCAAAAGGTTTATTCACTGGATTTTTTTGTTCATTCTCTGGTGATTTGTGTGTTCAATGCTGATAGTTATTGAGATAACCTGCATTTTATACAAATATACCCCATATTTGTATAAAATGCAGATTATCTCAATAACTATCAGCATTTTTGCTAAAATATGTATACTGTATCAATCATGAATAAATTGTGAACATAATAAAATAAAATATTTTTTGGTTAGGATCTCATAAGTAGCTGGCTGTAATTTTCAAAGTTTGGAATGCCCTTAAGGGTTCATTCAATGGAGCACTTACCCTATATTCCATTTTCTCGCAAAGGCCGATATTAGGAGGAGGCCGATACTAGGAGACTTCACCCTACTGAGATTTTGTCTTCGTCCATCACTAACTAGGAATTTTTTTTTTTTATACTACGTCGGGTAGCAGACAAGCATACGGCCCGCCTGACCTGAAGCGGTTACCGTAGCCATATTAACGCTCGCAACATAAAATATCGCTCGCGCGCCGCCACCCCCGCCACCCCCGCTGCTATCGCAGCATCTCCTTCCTTTCTGGTGACCTCACTCACTCGCAGGAAGACAACAGCCCTCAAGGAAACCGTTATTTGGCTGCGGTATTCTGTGAGGTGGAGGTACATTCCCCAGTCGGGTAGCTTACAATTACGCTCCCTACCTCTCTTTTCGCCAGAGCTTCGTTTGTCAGTCAGCAGGTGAATTTGGCTTTGGTTTAAAGATCTTGATGAACCACTTACACCCCAAGGTAGTTTGTTTATTTATGTAATAAGTCTACAAGAATTACGTATAACCAAACCCCGGCCACTCCATACAAAAATGGCGCTTTTGCATGTAGTAACCAATTGACGTCTGTACACGTGCCTATGTTTGAGTGACGTTCTCTAGGGCTGACATTATACAATTATTAGTCGGACATGTAAGGGGGTGTAAGTGGTTCATCAACATCTTTGAACCAAAGTCAATCTTATCTGCACGGGGTACACCCTGCTGACCTACAGACGAGGCTCTGACGAAAAGAGAGGTAGGACATAGCGTATTTTTTAAGCAGCCCGACTGACGAAGTACCACCACCTCACAGAATACCGCAGTCAAATAACAATTTCCTTGAGGGTTGTTGTGTTCCTGCGAGTGAGTGAGGTCACCAGAGAGGATGGAGTTGCTGCGTTGGCAGCGGGGATGGCAGCGCGCGAGCGATATTTAATGTTGCGAGCGTTAACCGCTTAACATCAGGTGGGCGTAGTGAAGAAAAAAAAACGTGTGACACTCGGGGACTGCCGCGGTAAAGCTATTTATTGCATAGGATTTTTTATCAACTAATGCTCGTTTGCTCGTTCATCCATCCATCCATATCCATTCATCCATCCATACATCCATCCATCCATTCATCCACCCATCCACCCATCCATCCATTCATCCACCCATCCATCCACCCATCCATCCATCCATCCATCCACCCATACATCCATCCATCAATCCATCCATCCATCCATCCATCCATCCATCAATCCATCCATCCATCCATCAATCCATCCAACCATCCATCCATCCATCAATCCGTCCGTCCGTCCGTCCGTCCGTCCGTCCGTCCATCCATCCATCCATCCATGTTGAGACATCCATCCACTGCACAAATAACTCTCATCTTTTACATACTCGCATAATATTTTAAACTGAATGGAGAATAAAATACAAGCGACGTCAATTCGTACGTTGTGGCATTCCTTGCGAACGGTTCCAAATCGGTTCCATAGGGGAGGTGAGGTCGACTAGTGAGAGCGGCAGAGAGTGTCCATACTGTACGTTAGTACTATTACTTATACTGTGGTATAACAACTTACGTCTATAGTGTGTAGTCTAAGCATAGTAGTGTTGCTTGGAGTCTCGGCCTGAAGGTTTTCTTTATTTTCAATACTGGAAATATTATTCATCATTATTATCCACTTTATAATTATTTTGTAATTTTTGTACAACACCAGACCCTAGGCGCGTCGCGTCTCTTTGGCGGTAAGTATGTCGACAAAGCCGCGTGCCCGTGCTATTTCTGTTATGAAACATACCTACTTCCACAATCTGATATTTAGACAATAATGATGAACATGAAAACGAATACTAGGTAGAAATTGACTTTATTACTATATAATACAAACCAATATTTACATGCTATTGTATATGTCTGAATCAAGCGATCTAAATCATATGACATAGGTATTGTATTAGCTTTGTAATGTACCCTGTTCAAATGAAAATAAATTATATTATTATTACTACTTAGACAGGATAAGCACACAAATAAAACTAGGATTTTTACATGACACTTTCACAGAAATCTCGTAATTTTTTTCTAGGTAGGTATTTAGGACAAGACGTAGTAAAGTAGGCAGATAAATAAATAAGTAGGAAGGAACTTACATTTTTTCCGAGATCTTTTGGCTTTCATGTTTTTATAATGCGTACTAAACTTTCTTTTCCCTGGCAAATTCAAATTCAATCAGTCCTGCGAAAAAAACCCTCGATTACCGACTAGATACGTTTATGATATTGGCTATAGCATGTTGAAATCATGTTTCAAGCCTGAATTGATACATATTTTACAAGGTTCATAAAATAACCTACTCAACAAAGTATCTAATTCATTCTTTGTATTTTTTACGATTTATATACATTCATTATATTGGTAAATTAGTTATACTTACAGTTTTTCACAAAAAACACAAATTCACAACACGTAATTTTGCTGGAGCATCCGACGCGCGTGGTGTCACCTTGACATATAAAAACACACTGGCGATTAGTGGCGACGCTGAGAACTAATTCGTAATATCGGAATGTGCGTCATTTTTCATACATTTTTCTATGGAGAATTTACGTAAAACATATCTAGATTTTAGGGCTTTAAAAGAGGAAGTCTTTGTTTGTAAAGGTACAAAAAAAAAGTATATGTTATATTTATTGGTTTCTTCAGTGTTCAAAAAGTGTTTCTTTTTATCAATTTGTGTTGATTTATTGGGTTAAATCTGAAAAATACGAAGGCATGTTTTTGCATTTTTTCTCAATTTTGTGCGTTTGTTGACCTTTATTATAAAACAACTATTAGATTTTAAGAGTTTAATATAATCATACCATAATTTTTGGTCTTTGATTGTAATATATACAAATTATCATTGATATCAATTATATCTAAATAGGTTAAATATGAAAAATCGTAACACTCTTTTCACAGTTTTCACGATCTGGCCCCTTAAAAAGCGGGACGTCCCGCCAAAATCGTGACGTTTGGCAACGCTGCGCGGACAATCAAATTTCGTTTACATCATAATATTAGCATTCAAAAAACATTTTAGAAGCTTTAAAGGTTGATTTCACATAACTATAATTTTCTCAATGACATTTCTTTTTACTTCCAGTGATCCGTCGCAGGTGGTCCGGCCTCACATTCCGTTCCAGGCGTGTCTCGAGAGCTTCATGAAAGAGGAAACCGTCGAACAGTTCTACAGCAGCGCTGTCAACAAAAAGGTCACAGCTTACAAGTGAGTTGTTTTCAATTACTCGTTTTTAGGGTTCCGTACCTCAAAAGGAAAAACGGAACCCTTATAAGATCACTTTGTTGTCCGTCTGTCTGTCTGTCTGTCTGTCTGTCAAGAATTTCTATGTCGAGAATGCGCGGAGGTATCAAGCTGAAATTTGAACTGTATACTCAGGTCTACGGTCCCATGAAGTTGTAAAAAATCAAACTGCTAAGTTTACGTAGAAAAAAGTTACGGCCGTTTATTCAGCAAAAAACGCATATTTCGACACACTCAAGGGAATCAAAACCTATAGGGTACTTCCCGTTGACCTAGAACTATGAAATTTGGCAAGTAACATCGTTATATACTACAAGTACAGGAATAAATCTCAAAACTATACATTTGTAAATAGATCTTAAAAAATAGGGGGTCTATATTTTTTATAGGGTGTCGAAATTTCAAATTGAAACTAAAGTTCAAATGGGGTATCATATGAAAGGGCTTGATGTACATTGCAAAATATATTTTATTTATTTTTTTCGACGCATTATTTCTTATTTATAATGAAAAATATCAAATTTAATAATGATACTACGTATCTACGGAACCCTCGGTGGGCGAGTCCGACTAGCACTTGTCCGGTTTTTTTGAAACTTTAAAATGGTATTCGGTAAAATTGTAGATTTTAACAATATTTACTTTTTGTGACAAATATTCTTCTAATCGGGCTCGTGCGTTCATTTTCGCCAAATTGAACTTGACATTATCCCCTTTGCAGTTACAATTAGGTTTTATCTATGTAACATTTGACAAGCATTGGCACTGCTTGTCAAAAGGAAGATTGTAATAAATAAATAAATAAAATGGCATTTAGATAAAGTTGATCATTTCAAAGATGAACTTTTATTTCTTTTTTTTCTAATTTGTAATGATTTTATACCAGACATATGCCATGTAACGGATGCCAAACATGCTTGGACGAGTCAAGATCCAAATTAAAAATTTCCAGATTCTCCATCATCACAGAGACAGTGGGACGAGCCGCTTTGCAGACTGTTACGAAATAACCTTTTACAAACATGTAGCAATTCTGCAGAGCGTGCCCGTCTCCTGGCTGTAGCGGAATGTGAGTCTGGATTATGGCTACCAGCATTACCATCTCCTAATTTAGGAACTCTGTTGGATCGCGATACCTTCCGTCTAGCGGTGTGTCTGCGTTTGGGCACTTATATAAACGCCCCGCATCGTTGCCCCTGTGGTGATACTGTCGATCAACTTGGTCACCACGGACTTTCGTGTCTCAAAAGTGCAGACCGCATACCACGCCACGCTAGCCTTAATAATATCATCCACCGGGCTCTTGCCAGCATCCGTACACCCGCGGTTTTAGAACCGAACGGGCTTGCACGTGATGATGGGAAGAGACCGGATGGAATGACACTTGTGGCCTGGAGGTTGGGGCGACCTTTGGTGTGGGACGCTACCTGCGTCGACACCCTTGCGCCGTCTCATCTTCGGGTCACTGAAGTTAGGGCTGGTGCGGCTGCAGCGTTTGCTGAAAACCTCAAACAGCGAAAATATAGTTGCTTGGATCAGAGCTACATATTTGAGCCGTTTGGGGTAGAGACGCTAGGTCCGTGGGGACCATCAGCACATAAACTGTTTCAACAGTTGTCAAAAAGATTGATCGAAGTATCACATGACCAAAGGGCTGGCCAATATCTCGGCCAGAGGATTAGCATTGCCATTCAACGTGGCAATGCTGCCAGCCTTTTCAAGTGGGTAACGATTTGGCGGGGCTTCAATATTTATAGTTATTTATTTCTAAGTTATATTTAAGTAGGTTTATTAATAAGTTATTTATATTGTTTTAAAATTTAGATAAAGTATATTTAATAAAAGAGGTTTCGATAATTAGGTAATACAACATTAAAATAAACACAAAATTTTATAAAATCAAATGTATACTATTAAATGTTATACTTTCAAAATTTATATAAATCTTAACTACTAACTAAACTTAAAAATATGAACACTAAAAATTAACATAAAAAAAAAAAAAAAAAAAATTGTCAGACAAATTACACAGCGCCATCAAGCCCCAAAGTAAGCGAAGCTTGTGTTATGGGTACTAGACAACTGGTAAACATACATAAATACATTTTTTTTTGTAAATACATACTTATGATACATAGAAAACACCCAGACCAAGACAAACAGACATGTTCATGCACACAAATGTTTGTCCTGTGTGGGAATCGAACCCACGAGCGTTGGTGTCGAAGCCGCGTCATTGACCGCTACGCCACCGAGCTCGTCAATAGTATAGTAGTCAAGACCAATTTAATATTTCTTATATTTCAGTAGTTCACCATACTGACCGATCTCGATTTTCCATCCTGTATAACTACAAGGTTTACCTCTTAATAGTTAATTTCCGTATATTCGTGTGTTGTTTATGTGCCAATAAAATGTTTTCTTCGTCAGGATAACCCGCCTTGCGACGTTCCCAGACTACCTCCTGATTCAGCTCAAAAAGTTCACAATCAAAGAAGACTGGACTCCGGCTAAGTTGGACGTCGCTGTCGATATGCCCTGGGAAGTGAGTAATTTTTTGCTAAGCTAGTCGTATGTGACGTCATCATCATCTTTGTCAGCCTAGCGTTTTCTTTCATTAATGCATTCCACCCACAGACATTCAATATAGTAAGCAGACTAAACATTAGAAGTTTGAATGCACGTCAAAACAAACACACGTAAATACCACACACACAGTTTTTTTAACTTGTCATGTACAGTGTTGGTATACGTGTAAAAACGGGATAGCAACATTCACTAACCTCCAAGAGCGTGCGAGACGGAAAGATCAACTCACACTAATATATTTTATGTTTCGTCTGCTTACTATTGAAATTGAATGTCTGTGATTCCACCATACGCATATCGGTCCATGTTTCTATACAAATGTTGGGGTGTAAGTGGTTCATCAACATCTTTGAACAAAAGCCAACTTCACCTGCACGCGGTGCACCCTGCTGACTGGCAAACGAAGCTCTGGCGAAAAGAGAGGTAGGGAGCGTAATTGTAAGCTACCCGACTGGGGAATGTACCTCCACCTCACAGAATAACGCAGCCAAATAATAATTCCATTTCGCAAGCGATATTTTATTTTGCGAGCGTTAATAAGGCTACGGTAACCACTTAACATCAAGCGGGCCGTATGCTTGACTGCCATCCGAAGTAGTATAAAAAAAAACTCACGTTAGGTTGAGCCCGGTAGGCGACTGTTCGACTTGCCTTGTATTGCCAAGTAGGCGAATATTATTATTATTATTTATTTTCAAATCTCAAGCAACATGACTCATTTTGTTAGTAAGTCTATTCTAAGGTGTAAATATATTTGACATTAATATGGGGCCATCCATAAATTACGTCACACGTTAAGGGGGAGGGAGGGGGTCGATGAAGTGTGACATTGTGTGACAAGGGGGTGGAAGGGGTCCTAAATTTCGTGAACTTTGAACTATTAACGAAAAACTCAAAAACATTTGCAACTCTAGGTGAAAATTTGCAAAATATGTGACGTCACACTAGGGAGGGGGGTGTTTCACAAATGTGACCAGCTGTGACAAGGACGGGGGAGGGGTCAAAAAATCATGAAATTCGTGTGACGTAATTTATGGATGGCCCCTAAAATAGAAAAGACCACTTTGATACCAAAGGTCCTTTGGTCGAGTTTTGTATCTATTATATGCAAACATGTTGTAAATACTATATAGACTAGATATACCCATACTAAATTACGTTAGAAAACAGTTCCCGTCGCAGGATATCTGTGACTATCGCTTACCTTATCATCTCGGCGCTAACTTGCTATCTGTTTCCCTCGCTGAGTTCGTAATCGAGGCATTGGCGCTTTTTTTTTTACAAAATATGAAATTAACCTAAATAAATAAAATATTTTTTTATTATTTTGGATTAATTTTAAAAATTAATTAATACAATAAATTCACCATGTGGTTTCCGTCAGACTAGAATAGAATCACTCCGTTTCTTCCTGTGGATGTCGTACAAGGCGACTAAGGGAAACACATTATCAAATATCGATCAGGCCTCCCCAACCCGTCTGGCCAGCGTGGGGAGTGTAGAGAAGGTGAGAGAGGGTCGTGCTCCTGTAGTGGAGACTAAAATGACCTGATGATGATGACGTTTAACCACCGTATTGGTTGTATAGTGAGGTGGTGTGATTGCAGGTGGACCTGAGCTGCCTGCGCGGGCGCGGGCTGCGGCCGGACGAGACGCCGCTGCCCGAGCCCGCCCCGGACACGCCCGCGCCCGTCTACGACGAGGACCTGCTCGCCAAGCTGGTGGGTACTCACTACGGACAAGCAATCATCATCATCATTATATTATATGACGAGCTCGCTGGTCGAATGGTTAGCAATGGCCACTTTGACCCCGAGGTTCGATTCCCGCACAAGATAAACGTTATGACGAGCTCGGTGGCGTAGCGGTCAATGACGCGGCTTCGACCCCAACGCTCGTGGGTTCGATTCCCACATAGGACAAACATTTGTGTGCATGAACATGTCTGTTTGTCTTAGTCTGGGTGTTTTCTATGTATCATAAGTATGTATTTAAAAAAAAAATTGTAATCAGTTGTCTAGTACCCATAACACAAGCTTCGCTTACTTTGGGGCTAGATGGCGCTATGAAATTTGCCTGACAATATTTATTTATTATATTATATGACGAGCTCGGTGGTCGAATGGTTAGCAATGGCCACTTTGACTCCGAGACCGCGGGTTCGATTCCCGCACAAGACAAACATTTGTGTGCATGAACATGTCTGTTTGTCTTGGTCTGGGTGTTTAATAGGTATTTACAAAAAAAAATGTATTCAAGTATAGTATCAGTTATCTAGTATCCATAGGATAAGCTTTACTTAGTTTGGGAGTAGATCGCCGTGTGTAATTTGTTCAGGAATATTTATTTATTTATTATTATCAGCCCGTATCTATCCAATACTGAATGGACCTTTCCCAATGCTTTCCAGCATATGCGATCCTCCGCTTTTCGCATCCAACCGCTACCAGCCACTTTTTTGTGGTCGTCAGTCCATCTGAAGAGGGGCGCCCTACGCTTCATCGCTCCATACGTGGCCTCCAGTCTAGGACTTTCCTCCCCCATCTGCCATCGCTGACTCCGCTGATATGGCTAGCCCACTGCCACTTCAACTCGCTGACTCTAAGAGCTATGTCGACCACTTTGGTTCTCCGTCGAATTTCTTCGTTTCAGATTCGATCCCTTACATTAACTCTCTCCACCGCTCGCTGTACGACTTTTAGTCTGTGAACCAGCCCAACGGTCAGCGTCGCAAGTCTCTGCACCGTAGGTCATAGCGGGGAGGACGCATTGATTGAACACTTTGGTCTTCAAGCATTAGGGATATATATGCAATGATAGTAATGTTCATTTCTGAAATAATTAACTATAGTACATAACAACATTTCTTTTGGTGACTTGTCTTTTGGTGGTTGGAGACCTAAAGAAATGTTGTTATGTACTATATCATAGATCCCTATGGGTATTTAAAATTTATTGACCATAAAATAAGGGTATAAAAGGCGGACTTAGTGCTAAGAGCATTCTCTACCAGTCAACCTTTGGGAAAAGCAGATAAAACTCGTATGCAGTTTATAAGATTCACTTTCACATTCAAGATAGTGGATGAAAGTGATTCTAAGCTCTGCGGATTTAGAGTAGTAATGATTTAGATACATATTTAATTTGTATGACGTTTCTAAGTGCTTTGTAAAGTCCAAGGATATTTTGATTTGAAAATAACAGAAATAAACACTTCCTAATAACCATAAACTTATACTGCTTTCACAAGGTATGTTTATTTTGTCAACAATAGCGCCGCTATGTGTGTATGTTCTGCCTTTTGATAGTTTTGATATGTTTTCAGCTAGAAATGGGTTTCCCCGTGGAGGCGTGCAAGAAGGCGCTATACTACTCGAACAACTCTGGCATGGAGGCGGCGTCGAACTGGTTGATGCAGCACATGGACGATTGGGACTTCGCCAACAAGTTCGAGCCGCCCGGAGCACAGAACCCTGGTATGTTGGATAACTACATATAAAAGCGTATATAAGTTTTTTGACTACAAAGTACAACTGACCCTATGCTTACAGCTAATGCGCCCCTGTGCACCAATCTTCTGGGTATGTCACAGGATTGCGAGTCTCTCGTCTAGTGAATTAACCAGACGAGAGGACCTTTACCCGCACCGCTCTCGCGCTCGAACTCAAGCAGATTGGTAGCAGGTCTTACTCCCCTTTCATCTGCAAGCAGGCTACTTGGGCACTCTTAAGTCGAGTAGCTCGTGGCTACCGACGCTCGGTTGACCAAGCATCGGGGCTCTGCTACCACACCCCAATCTCCGTGATGGGTACCGGAGCTGTAGGCCCGCTCACTTCCCGCCGCACTCCGTACGCCTAGTGTACCTCTACCTGATCTCCATGACAGTTCCCGGGGCTTGAAAGGCACGCTCACTTCATAAAGCCCAGAGAACGCCTACCCTAGACCTACGGTAGGGTGACCGGGCTGATGAAAGCGGTCAACTGTTTCAAAATACAAAAAAATGCCACGGATCCAATACACACAGTATATGAATATTTTTCTTTCTTTTAACATGTAACAGCTGAACAAAATTTGCTTAGTTCTATTGCAATTGCTAATAGTTGAGCAACTCCAAAATTCATTGTGACGTAACAGCCTATTAAACATTGTCATAAGTGTTCATATCGGAGTACACGCTGGTTGTCACAACCGCATTTCGTCATTAACGCAGTTTGTCATCGCCGATCTTATAATCGTAATTGGTCACTTTCGCGATTCGTCTCACACGCAGTTCGTCACATAAGCGATTGGTCATATACGCGATTCGTCATACACACGGTTCGTCACAGACGCGGTTCGTCGTACTATATCTATAAGGATGATTGTCAGATCACGAAAAAAATACTGCTGTTTTGTACAAAAAGTTGTTTCTTTTAGTGTACCGAACTCGCCCCCAAGAGGGAATGTGTCAATTATGTAACATGTACAATATGATCGAAATTGGGTATGTGACAAATTGCGAGTGTGGCGATCTGCGTATGTGACGACTTACGTCTGTGGCGAACTGCATATGGTGACAAACTGCGTGTGTGACGAACAGCGTTTATGGCGAACGGCGTAATGTGAAATAATGCGTAAGTGACGAAATGCGTTTGTGACAACCAGCGTGTAATATATAGTCATATCTTCTTACAAATTGCACGATGATTTTTACGATTAGATGATGATAGGAGTGGATCACTAACTCTGTAATATGTTTAAAATCTTTGTCTTTAGTATAAAAAACCCTCCTGCATGAATATAATGAATCTAATGTGTATAATATTGTTGACAGGTGCCGGTGCTACAGTGGTGGCGGACGAAGCGAGCGTAGAACAAATAATGGGCATGGGTTTCACTCGCACGCAAGCGGCCAAGGCGCTGGCGGCCACCGGCGGGGACGTGGGCCGCGCGCTCGACTGGATCTTCAGCCGCGCAGACCAGCTCGACGCGCTCGACGCCAGCGAGCCCGCGCCGCCGCCGGACAGGACGCTGGGCTGCAGGGACGGCCCCGAGAGTTAGTACTCTGTATACTGTCCTACGTGCACTCAACTTAGGCCGCGCGATCTTAGACCAGCTATAACAGTGCGCTAAAACAGTCCAGAGTCAGAGAGATGTACGCAACGTCTTCGTACGTACGCACTGAATATTTATAGAAAGAAATAGTAGTTTATGCAACTGTCATATAAGGGGAGACGAGATATACGAGAGTCTGTTTATTGCGATAATAGGTTGACTCGAGTGTTTTAATACCTAAGTTATATGCAGTTTCATACACTACTTTATCTTCACTCATAGGAAAAATTGAAATTAAACAAAGTAGGTAGGTTCTTTTCTGGCAGGAGACTTTCAGTTAACGTCGCCAATGCCGCGTCTAGAATATCTGGCGCAGTGAAAATCTCGCCGTCACTACTTTCTTCTCCAATCATATTTTAATCACTTACAGGATTTTAGTAAACTTTTTTGGAATCCCGAATACAAAAACACGATCGGCAAAAAAATGTATGGGAAGCGCGGGAAATTAAGTTCAAACTACTCATGCATTTTTTTCACAGTTCGAACTGCGCATGCGTGCTCAGTATACTGTATACTTGAGACTTGTATACTTGATATGTATACGTGAGTACCTTTTTTTTCATATTCAGCCTAAAACCATAGACTAGTTTAATGAATTAATAAAATAAAATAAAAAGATAGTGGTACTATAATGAGTTTTATGATACAGTTGGCGGTACTATAATGAGTTTTATTTTTAATTTTATGTAGGTGCCAGTGTTGGGCAAAATGTAATTAACTACAAATTAACAATTACAATTACAAAATGTAATTGGCGACTTCAATTTCATATTACTTGTAGTTATTGATAAGTAATTAAATTAACAATTACAATTCGTAATTGTAATTGGTAATTGTAGTTACTTAATTGCATGTTTAGTTTCTTTCAAGATTAAGGTAGTATTTAAAATAAAACGAGTAGGTTTGTGAATAATCAAATGTGTATTTCACACTAATATAGGAACATTAATCAAAAGTCATATTACGTATACCTAAAAGAATATTATTTCAAATTAGATTTTAACACTACTCTTTGTTCAAACATCTGATCAGAAAGTTTGTGAGATTTTGGTAAATTAATCATCGTAGCATATGAAAATAATCTCTCTACAGGGCCTGATGATGGCATCAAAGTATTATATTTAATAAATACCTGCTTAACCTCTGGATGTCGGTTTAGCATTGTGGTATCTTTATCCGAATCAGACAGGTACTTGGACATAATAATTTCAGGTCTTGTAGAACGAAGTGATTCAGCAACTTCGCCTTCAGATGAGTCTGTGTCAAATACAAAATATGAATCATCGTCTTTTTTTGTGCTCGTGCTCGAAGATTCTCTAGCATTTTCTTCTAGAATTTGAGTTTCTAGGGCTATTTGTTGTTTAAACATATTTTTTATTCTTCGATGGTACTGCTGCTCAATAACAGTCAGCCACTTATCCTTGAATCTAGGATAAGAAATAGATGCAATCACTGCCTTGTTGCCCGTTGGTGTAAACAAATCGAAGAAATCTTGAAATCTTCTATTGACGCTTTCTAGGTATGTGGCCGCCAAAGTGTTGCAGTAATTAAAATTTTCCTCAGACAATTTTGACAATTTTTTTCGTAGTGAGAGTAATGTAGGCAGTACAATTCCATAAAATAAATCCTTGTCACCCTGTAGAATATCAAGCGCTTCGGCGATAGGCTTTGAGCACTTCAAATATTCTTCAATATATTGAAAGTCAACTTCCAATAATGGATTTTTTAAGTTTAGAGCTAGGTGTAATTGTGCACTCTTAGAACGAATTGACGCTATTTGTTTTAGACTGTCGTAAACACTATTCCACCTTGTAGTTCCAGGTCTTGAAAGTGTGTGTCCAAGAAGGCCCTGAATAATTTCAGCTGATTTTGGTCGGTTAGCGGCATTCCATAATGTAGTACACTTCTTTAAAAGTTGTTTGTGCATTGTGGAAAGACTTGTATTAGGGACGTTCAACACTTTATTACTGTCTGTAGTGCAACACAAACTTAGTTTGTGAGCACAACATCTTAAGTGAGATGGTAATTGTTGAATTGATGGTAACTGTGTTGCTGATATTTCGGTAGTCACATCTTCCATGGACAAAGACAATGGTTCGATGTCGTTCAATGGATCAATAAGTGATTGACTTGTACTGCTACTGTTCCTGTATACATATCTAACAGTCACAGATTCATCTCCCTCAGATTCAGACTCTTCGTCAGTAAAATTGCAATATTCTTCTTCTAAACCGAATTCTTTAAAGGCTTTGACAAAGTTACTTCCACTATCAGTAACAGTTGCCAAAACTTTTTGACAGTCTAAATCAAATTCTGTGTGAATACCTTCCAACAACAAAGCAATCCTGTCGTAACTATGAGTGCCAGCAAAACGACGACATGCTAAAGTAGCTGAAACTCTTTCTAAATTTGAGTTTATCCAGTGGCACGTCACACCTAAAAAGCTTCGTTTTTTGCCAGACCAAATATCTGCTGTCGTACAAACAGTTTTGATGTCCTGTAGCACTTTTTTCAAATCACTTAGTGTCTTCTCATAATTGTCATTAATACATCGCCCAAGTGTCCTTCGACTCATAACAGTGAGTCCAGATCTAGATATTTCCAGATAATCAAAAATTTTTTTGAAATAGGGATTATCTACACTTTGCAACGGACTCATGGAATGAACGAAGTAATTAGCAATATGGCGGTTGAAGTCACCTTGACTTAGGGACAATTGTGTACTATCTACAGTAGAGGAATGCCTTTTTGGTCTCTTATGAGTTTTTGAGTAGTTTATGTATTCATTGAGGGTCAATTCTCCATGTTTTCGCTTTAAATGTGTAATAAAATTTGATGTTGCATTACGAGATCCACTAATTTTAACTTCTTTTGGCGCGCACAACATGCACCGTGCTACTCTTTTTTTATCTGAAGATTCACTAGGCAAATAAGTAAAAAACTTGCCATCAAAGATACAGGGCAATACTTCCTCACTTCTTGTGTCGTCTTCATTTTGTTCAATATTAGACTCCATTTGAGTAGATACTTATTCGCACAAAACAAAAATATACGAACTACCTAATAGTAAACGCGTAATGACAGATGCGCGATTGATAGATAGCGAGTAATAGCAAAACCACCACCACCAACACACTGAATTGACTGAGCGACGCTGCTCCGATGCGGAGATAGAGAGATACACGCGGGGCGCGGGGGGATTCTGTTACCCCCGCGCCTGAGTACATTTTATGCCCCATGCACTGCGTGCGCAGCCGTGTGGCCGTGTTGCGGGCAATGGCGGGTAGTAAGAAAACAACCACTCTACAGTTAAAGTAATTGAGTAATTTGAATTACAAACTAATGTAATTAGAATTACTAATTACTTGTGTAATTGAATTACAATAATTTCAATTACATGTAATTTAAATTATTGTAGTTTAATTACTTTTCCTTAAATTAGTAATTAAATTACACACAATAATTAATTACGCCCAACACTGGTAGGTGCGTTTATAAACTGCGTCTTTATAGAACCGTCTTTGAATTCGTAATTCGAATTTTTCGATTTGAGTGTAGATAATAGTAGATTATTGCATCGAGCACAAAGTAATTTATTATCGCACCAAGTGCCTGATTTAGAGCCCGAGCGTGAGCGAGGGCTCTAATCTAACAGGCACGAGGGCAATATAAATTACTTAAGGCGAGGTGCATAATCTGCTTTTCTTTCAACTAATACCAATAGGAATAGTAGATAAAAGAAACTCATATCAAACAGTTAAAATAGAAGTTTCTATAACACTGTCGGCTTCATTTAGAATATTTTCCGGAGTTAATGTGTCGCTAGATGATTCCATTTTAATTCGAAGCCGAAGCACTCAAAACCAGATAGTATCACACTTTTATCGTTTCCAAAAATATTGTCAAGCAAAATTAACAAAGTTCCCGCCAAATCACTTTTTTAAATTTCTTTCATTTTTAACTCAGAGTTAGCAGCAATCATTTTTTAAATTTGGAACAAGTAGGATAGAAACGAATAATACGTACGAAAAAAAAAGTATTGATATCGACTGGCTGAATAGAGCTGTAAGGGACCTTGATGGGGACCTTTACATAGAGCTATGCTTATGTTAAGAGCTGATGCTGCTGAGCTGAGCTGAGGGTTGGGTGACTCCGAAGAGAGCTAAAATGACCAAACCCGTCGAGTGTTAAACGTACACTAATTTAATAAATTAATTGCCTTCACCTAATTGCAACATAGCCACATACGGCGCATATTGCAAGCTATGCTAAATTTATCTTGAAGTAATTGTTATATCTATGTAGGCATGGATATTACATATGTGTACGGTAAACCGTACATCTTGCCAACCCAAAAAGGAAGGGTAGATAGCTTAGTTCTAAAATGATACCTACAATAGCAACCACACAATAAAGCTGAATGTATTCTAAATGTTATAATAATATATTTTTTGTGGTATAAGGTGAAAACAATGCTAGCTGCTAATATAATTGCTTAAAAATACACTTCAATGTTCGTAAAATGTCTATTGGTAATAACTATTCACATGGAGCTTTTTGACCCCCGGTTGGTCTTAAAATTTCACTGTATGATACGGTAGGAATCGGAACTGACACTGCCCGCGGGGGTTTAGGTGGAGCCGCGCTTAAAACGTTCATGCTCACTGCTTTTCGCAACTCACTAATTTCACTAATTACTGGGTCACTTGATATGTGGTCTCGATCGGCGTCTCTCGGCGGGCGCTCCCTCCCGAGGGGGGCGGGAAGCCACCTGCGCTGAAGTCTCCTCCTCCTTCTGACTAGGAAGACTGTTGCAGCAATTCCTAACAGCAGGAGTACCGCTAGCATACCATAGCTGACGCTGTATTGGTGGATATCGTGACCGCTGATGGTGGAAGCTGGTTCATGTTTCAGGTCGTTTATCTCCTCCATTATCTTATTATACGCTTGCTGGTGGTTCTCTGTTGTGAAGTGATAGCTTGATACAGACGTATTGGAGATGTTGTTTAACATAGATACCTCTGGGACTTCGATGGTAGCTTGGATATGCACCTTACTCAAAAAGTTATTATGAGCGTGTATCGTAAAGGAATCGCTCTTAAGTGTGCAACCTTGACCTATATCAAGAAGGCCATTGCCAGTAATTGTATTTATTGTCATACCTGATAAACAGAATGTGCGAACACTGCATTCGTTGCAACACGAATAGAGCCAGACGTTCGGGCGCTGTAACTTAATCCATCTGTTTACACACGGCGCTTGCTCGTAATTGCAGGATGATATTATTCTGTCGGCGTTTATTAAAGTTATGTTACATATGCTTTGTCTCAAATCTAAATCATAATGTGGTTTGTCTAAGGAACACATTATCTTTTCTTCGGATATATGTATACAAGTTTGTAGGTCATTTTCTGTTAAGAATATTATGACATCTTTTCGTAGATTAAATGCCAGGTACGGGTAAGTAGGTATAGCAAGATATGAAATGTTTCCGATGTTCTGTGGAATGCTTATTATTTTATCGAGCTCATATATTTCGCTACTAACTAACGGAATTTTTATTTCTATAATAAGGTAATTTTTGAAGACGCTTGCGAATACTTTTAGCATTTTATATAATTCTCGAATATTTCCGGGTTCAACTGCTATTTTCAAATCACCCTGTAGGTGGCTAGATATATAACTAGTTTGTTCTTCCAGTTGCTCACTTGACAGAAGATGTGTGTCGATGCGACCATGATGAATATCGGTCACAGTATCAATTAGGGTGTCTTGGATACGTCGCAGATTTTCAAGAACAATGCTGGCTGATAAAGCTGAGGATGTAATATAGATATCGTTGCTAAAGTCTGAGCGAAGTTTGTTTATTTCCGCCGACATATTTCTTTGCTGATCATTAAATAAAGACAGTTGTTTGTTCATAATTTCTTCATTGCGTTGTATTATGTTGGATTCTGCTTCAATTATGATTGTCTGGTTTTTTATAAGATCTTTAATATGCTTAGAATCGTAATTAATCTTTTCGATGTCCTTGGCGTATCGTTGAGCAAAATTATCATCAATACACCAAATAAATAATTAGCTATGCTTCCGACGCCATTCACTAAGCCTCTCTTCTGTCGCATGCTTTTAGGCGCCTGTAGTAAACGGTTGTAGTGCTCAATTTCTGTTAACTCGTGCGCTAGTTGTTCAGAAACTCCCTTAGACTGTGAGTTAGATTTCATCGTCATGCCTTTTAGATGTCTCACGTATATTTCCATGTCATCAATCGCTTGCCAATAGCTAGAAAGGTTATAGTAGACTATCAGCCTCCACTCGTCTCGAATGTATTGTAAGTTCGAAATCTTGTCGAAGTATAAAGCTCTATTGTCGTTTAATGATGTGAAATGTATACTGGGAATATCCTTTGCACAGGAAGGCGAAATAATCATGGTAAGTAGTAAAAGTGTCATAGTAAAGAAGCTTTTAATTTTCCTGTTACTTCTACGGACTCGTGTAGTCGAGCTACCTGGTTGAGATGCTGCTGGTTGTTCAACGACACGTTCCTTTGGAGAATCATCATCGGATGCTGGTTTCACAGGTAATAGTATAAGTTTATTTATAGGACGTTTGAGGACGGTGCTTTCAGTTTTTATAGAAACAACTCTGACGTATCCATCCTTTCCAGGGTGTAACTCTTGAACTCTACCGAGTGACCACTTGCCTGGAGGTAAGTTATCTTGCTTGATAACGACGATGTCGTCGACCGCTAAGTTTTTAGTGGGTACTCTCCACTTTGATCGTTCTTGAAGCTGCTGAAGATAGTCTGTAGACCAAAGTTTCCAAAATTGCTTGTTCATGCTTTGTACCAGTTGCCAGCGAGCAGGTAAATTGATATGATCTGGATCTGCTTGAAGTCTAGATAGTAAGGAGTCACCTATCAAGAAATGACCAGGAGTCAAGTAAGAGTCCTCAGGGTTCTCTGTCAGAGGATATAAGGGACGCGAGTTTAAACAGGCTTCTATTTGCTGAAGTAAAGTAGAAAACTCCTCGTGGGTAAGTTTTTGCTCACCTAAGACACGTTTTAGATGCCGCTTGAAGCTTTTGACGGCTGCTTCCCATATACCACCCGCGCTTGGCCATGCTGGAGCGTTAAATGACCATTCGATATTGAACTCGCTGACCTTTTTGAATAAGTCTTGATTGATAGTCTGTATAATCGCTCGATACTCCTTGTCCAGTATTCGCTTAGCTCCGATAAAATTTGTGCCATAACGGCACAAATTTGACGCTGTACATATGACGAGGGGTCCCTCTCCGAGCACAGAAACGGCGAAAAGCTGCTAAGAATGCTGGTGTACTAAGATCCGACACTAATTCCAGGTGGACCGCTTTTGTCGCCAGACAAACGAAGACCGCGACATAGCCTTTATAGGTTTTTACACCCCTTCCCTTGTTTAATTTAAGATTGACATACCCGCTAAAATCCACTCCCGTAAAAGAAAAAGGGCGTGAAGGGGTTACTCTCGTTCTCGGAAGTTGAGACATAATCTGCTGTTGGTTTTCAGTGCTAAAACGTCTGCATTTGACGCACTTCCGTAGCTGTCGCTTGACTGTTCTCATACCGCTTAAAATCCAATATTTTTCTCTTATGTACGAAAGGGTTAATCGTGGGCCACCGTGCAAAGTAGTAGAGTGTGCTTGGTCGATTATTAAGTCTGTAAATCGGCTATGACTAGACAAAATAACCGGGTTTTTAGCTGTGCTGTTTAAATTCGAATTACCGAGACGGCCACCCACTCTCAATATCCCAGTTTCGTCTAAATATGGACAAAGACTCGCTAATTTGCTATTAGATCGAACATGACCTGTATGCTTAATATTTCCCAAATCGCACGCAAATTCGCTAGCTTGGACGTGTTTGAGAATAAAGAAATCGAAAGGCTTATCGAGCTGTTCAGATGACAAACCATCTAGAAGCTGTGGATCATTAGCTGACCATTTTCGTAAGTTCATTCCCGCTCCTTTCAAAATTTCAATAAGCTGTTTCAATAGATCCTTGGTCGCTTCTAGTGAATTCTCTCCGCTAAGTAAGTCATCCATGTAAAAATGATTTTTCAGTGCTAAGGATGCTTGGGGATATTTGGCTTCGTCGTCGATAGCTAGTTGTCTTAATGTGCGTAGTGCTAGATAGGGAGCACCCCTTGTCCCGTAAGTTATGGTCGTAAGGCGGTACTCCTGAAGCAGATCATGCTGGGATTCTCTCCAGACAATAGATTGAAGATGCTGGTCGCTTTCTCTGATTAAAATCTGTCGGAACATTTTCTCTATGTCCGCAGTGATGACGTATTTAAATTGTCTCCAGTTCAGTATCAATAATTGAAGATCATGTTGTAGATTTGGACCGCGCTCCATTACATCATTGAGGCTGTATCCAGTGCTAGTTTTGGAGGACGCGTTGAACACTACGCGTAGCTGAGTGGTAGAAGAGTCAGGTTTGATAACGTCATGATGTGGTAGGAAGTATGTAAGAGCTTTGCTTTCAGTAGCTAAACGCATATGCTTTAAGGATATATACTCTTTTATAAACTGCTTGTAGCTTTCAGAAAATGCTTCGTTTTTTGACATCTTACGCTCTAACTGCTTAAATTGTGCTATAGCTCTTCCTTTCGAAGACCCAAGCTTTGCTTCATAGTTCGCTTTCATAGGTAATGCTACAACATATCTACCGTCCTTGCGGCGTCTTGTGGTAGCTACATAATGCTCCTCACAGCGTTGTTCATCCTCAGTAAGCGTCGAGTCCAATTTAGGAATTTCCTCCATTTCCCAATACTTAGAAATCTCCTGTAAATTGTTGATTGCTACGCTGCAATTGAAAGTTTTTATGTTACCTGTTAAAATCCAACCGAACTTCGTCTGTTGGGCTATAGGTGCGTTAATAGTGCCTTTGACGAGCCCGCTCATTATTACATCGGAGTAGACACATGCATCGAGCAGCACGTCAATCCGTTTTGACACATTGTACTCAGGATCTGCAAGGCTGAGATGCTGGATGTGAGGCCAAGATCGCTTTGAAAATGAAACATTGGGAAGATCGCTTATAATTTGAGGGATAACTAATGCTTCTGTGTTGAAACTATAGTCACTATAAATAGATTCGCACTCTAATGCGACGAGGCTTTTGCTATGTTTAGGACTGGCACCTACACCAGATACAGATGCGCTAAATTTTCGGCGTGGCAACCCTAAAAGCTGTGCGGCGTTTTCGGATATTAAAGTAATCTGAGAGCCTTGGTCGAGCAAGGCACGTAGTGTGACGTAATTACCGTCGATCGCTTTTATTTTCAATAAGACAGTCGCTAATAAAACTTCTTCATCGTCAGCAGAAACATAATTAGCGACATGAGGTTTGTTACCGACTGCCCGTGACGTAGCTGCAGGCAGGTGTGTCGCGTGGTCAGCTGATGGCGTTGTATTCGTGGGCGATGACGCAGTGCACGCGTCATGTAACATCGTATGATGCCCGCTATTGCAATGCTTGCACCTTTTAATTGAAATACATTTGTCGCTCGAATGTTTAAATAAACAATTTTTGCACAATTTAAGTTTCGCAACTGTCCTCAATTTCATATCCGCTGCCATATTAATAAATTTGTGGCACCTGTAGAGCTCGTGATCAAAATTACATAAAGGACATTTACACGTGGATGTAGAAGCGGCTTGATATCCTCTCGAAGAAAACTTACTGTAGCCGAAGTTATGCTTGTTATTAGGTTTATGTTGCTGGGGAGGTGCTGGCTTCGATGGAGATGAATATTCCCTTTTCTGTGTAGGTTCGAGGGCAATATATTTACTTTCGAGAAAGTTCATTAATTCATCCAGAGAGGCTAGATCCCTGGGTGACTTACGCGCTTCTTTATAAGAGCAGAAGGTGTCGTAATCCAACTTCTTAGTGATTATATGGACTAGAATCGGATCCCAAGTTGTGGTATCCACTCCTAGGTTATGGATAGCATGAATACATTCAGTAGAGGTGTCGTAGAGGCGTTTGATTTCATATGATGTCTGCTTATTAATATTCGGCTGGTTTAAAAACGTTTCTATTTGAGTTGTAAATAATATGTGAGGGTTGTTATATCGATGGATCAATATTTCCCAGGCAACGTCGTAGTTTTCGGCTGAGATGTTTAGATGCTGAATAAGGCGCTCCGCTTCACCTCTTACTTTACCTTTAAGGTGCTGCATCTTCTGCGCTTTGGAAAGAAAGCTGTTGTTGTGAATAGACTCCGTAAATAAATCGAAGAAGGTAGGCCACGTTGCATATTTTCCGAAAAATACGGGAATTTCTAAAACAGGCGTAGCTTGCTGGATATGAGTGGTAGAAGATATTTTTTGATTTAGCTGTTTTTTAATTTTCTTAAATAATGCTTCTAGTGATATAAATTCATCTTGATAAACTTCGTCTTCTCCTTCTAAAATGTTGTCGATTTCAAGATGTAGCTTGTCAATCGCGCTCCATCTTGATTGGATGCTGCATAGTTCATCTTGAAGCTCCCATTTTTCCGTTATGTTGCCTACGTCAATGCTCGATATTAAACGTTTTAACGCACGAAAGTTCGTTCTTTGTAGCGACAATAGTTCTTTAATTTTGCTAATACCTGTGATCTCCGGACCCGTACCCGAAGATTTTTCTTCCCTATAAGGCTTGTGTGTGGCTATTTTTTCACGAAGCTCGATAAAAAATATTTTAGTTCGCTCATAAATGCATTCCTTAAAATATCTTTGTGATTTTTCATCCAAAGCCTCTAACTGCTCGTTATTTAGGTCGAATTCCGCCCAGAGGTTATCTAATGACTGTAAACGTAGCTTAAGATGTTCTTGCGTTTTCCGATGTAACGCGTCTTTGCTAAAGCTAGTGCCTATGCGCTGGATTTCGGCGACAATGCTGGCTTGGCGATCGAACAAAGCATCAAATTCGGTCATTATTGCTGGTAAAAGTAAGCGTATAAAATGAAACGATCTTACTTGTATGCTGTGCTGTTGCTATGCAAGTCTCCGGACTCGCACAGGAAAGAGTTGAGCTGATATGAGTCTCCTGACCCACAGATTTCCTTGATACCTTGATATATCCTCTTCAATAACTCACCAAAAATGTCATATAAATAAAGTCACAATATATAAATGCACTAGAAAAATGTTGAAAAAGTTCACTAAAGTATGTATAAAGTCACGTTGTAGGGCCACGTGAGCTCACTTTCAACGCGTGCGCTAGTTCAAGTACGCGGGACCGACGAATATTCTCATTCGCGAAGGTCCAGCTATACGTTGGCTACGAAGGACCACAATGTAAGGGACCTTGTTGGGGACCTTTACATAGAGCTATGCTTATGTTAAGAGCTGATGCTGCTGAGCTGAGCTGAGGGTTGGGTGACTCCGAAGAGAGCTAAAATGACCAAACCCGTCGAGTGTTAAACGTACACTAATTTAATAAATTAATTGCCTTCACCTAATTGCAACATAGCCACATACGGCGCATATTGCAAGCTATGCTAAATTTATCTTGAAGTAATTGTTATATCTATGTAGGCATGGATATTACATATGTGTACGGTAAACCGTACAAGAGCTAATCCATTGAGATTGGCACCTTTTGGTGCGATTAAAAAAAACTGTGCAATAATGAAATTTCATACATTTTTATTGCTCTAGAGCATTAAAGACTCGTTTTGTACTGAGTTTTTAGTGTGATTGTGATGAAATTAAAGCATAGTTGGAAGAAAAAATATTTACTTCTGATGCACGTAAAGAGTATTAGAGGCGATTTTAGTACATTCTGAAATGAATATAAAATGTAATCGGAGAAATGCGAGAACTCGTGATTACCCTGATACAAATAAGTTTTGATAAAAATTGTCATTAAGTGTCACGCCAGTATTTACCCCAGTATTGCAATTTATCTTTTGTTGATTCTATTTATGTTTATTTACCAACTCCTCCTGTTTCAGAGTACAAATTGATCGCGTTCATATCACACATGGGCACATCGACGATGGTGGGCCATTACGTGTGCCACGTGCTGCACGAGGGCAGATGGGTCATATTCAATGACAACAAGGTAACATCCATTTTATTATTATATATAATAAGAAAACCTTTTCTCGCGAAAAGTATCTGAATAATGCTGTATCTGTTTATATAGTAGTATGGAACAGTGTACGGTGTTTGAAGTTTACTCTGTAAGAATTAAAAAAAAAATAAGCATTATTAAATTGAGAATAAAATCGACCCAAAACATGTCCATTAGCGCGTTGAAGGTACGCATCATTTTAGTCTTAGTCTTAGCGAAGTCACATCCCAATCGATTTTAAGGCTAGGTACGACGTTGTCGATCATGTTTGACACGTGGAACACTTCATTTGGCGTCGACTGTCTGGTGACTTCGTGTTCGGGTCATGATCACCTACGCAAGACGCCGTATAAAGCAAACCTATCTCTTTCCAGAGCTCTGCTCACATTAATGTTAATGCCTCTTGTCTATTTCAGGTGGCGCTCTCAGAAAACCCCCCCAAAGATCTCGGCTACTTATATTTATACGAAAGACTGTGATGTTGACAAAAAATTGAATTGTATGTACCAAATAATTGCCGACTCACTTCTACAGAGTAAGGAGTTTGTGTTAGACTGCGTTACGTGAAGTCCTAAGAGATTTAATAACTACTTTTAGGCAATGTTTATTTTGTATAGGTACATTGTTTTAGAAAATTCATATTAGGTTAATCACCAAACTTGTAATCTAATAAAGTAGTTATTACAAATCTGAATATTTGTTTACAATTGAAATCTAAAAAGGTGCAATTATTTATTGTTTGTCCATGATTTGTACTATATTAATGCAGTAATGTTCTATCATACATAAGAATAATATTTTAGTTTCATTATCTTGGGGAAAAGTTTTTATAAAATCTATGCAGTGAAATTTCTTAATTGGAAGTTTGTATGTAGTTTATTCCCAATTCTATTTAAAAAAATATGGGCAGTATATCTGTTGTGTTAATTTCAAATATCAGAATGAAATTATAATATATATATATATATATATATAAACCTGAAAATAAGTTTTTCAGATGTCGCGAAATATTTGCCTATTTGTGATTATTATGGATTAATTTAGCAGTACATATTTGAAAAAATTAACTGGCAACTATTTTGTCTATACCAATATATAAACATAAAATATCCATAGATGTGGATATTTTGATGAAAATCAAACGTAAATGTATTGCGTCGTGTTGACAAGCGCACACACTTGCATAGACTAAACATTTGTTTGAAAATCGATGCATCTACACAACCATTCAGTCGATATGTGAAAGTTGTATTTTTGCGCCTAGGTTAAACCAACCAGAATATAACAATAATATAGATTATTACAAATATATTTGCGTGAAGGCTGCCCTTGCTCACTGTTCTTTTGTGAAAACCGTATGTTTTACTTTGATTTCAAAATGACATGCATTTTCTATAAAGCGTGCACTCTAGGCATGCGAGTTTTTGCTTTTTACATACTCTTATTTATTATTCTTATGCTTCATAATTGTAAATGCTATTAATATCGTAGAACGTTTGTGTCTAGTTGTGAATTTACAAAATATGATTACTTAAAGCGGTATTGACAATGTCCAAAACAAAGGTAACGCTTTCCCCATTGATGTGTAAAAATATTTTGTGAATACGAACATTAACAACGAAAAAATTAAATATTACTAAAATGCTCTCTTATTATGTTTTTCCTTTCTCTCTCATTTACCAAGTGAAAATGCTATCAATAGTATTTTTTTTAATGCGGTCCGCCAAAATGTGTACCACCTCGTCTAAGGCTCAATTTACATCGCCGCGGAATGGAAGCGACTTTTTGCAACGAAATTGTACATGGCATAATGAATTTTATGTCAATTGCATAACATATAAACTTAAATACGAGCTAAAAAAGATCGCGCGTAGCTACTGTCGGCGCTGCCTGTTGAATCTGCGGCATAGTAAAAATAGAGAAGTAAGGTAGAGAAGTAACTTCATACAAACGCACCGAGCGCGGTTTGTATGTGAGCGCGCCCGTACGTATGGCCGTCGCACGCACACACTGACAACATTTATAGGTGTTTAATGGGGCGCCAGTCGGGGCTGCGCCGTACGCAAAACCAAAAAAATTGCAGTCAGCTCCCGGTCTATGCCCTTCTTCCACTTAGGTAACTAAACTTTCGTAACTTGTTACAAGAGAAGAATTTTTTTATAATGAACTTTCGCACCAAACTTCGATCGACCAATAAAACACGTCGGTCGTAACTTATGTATATATATTTATATTTTTTTTAAGATCGCAAATCGGTCTAGTTTTGTGTATATTCCGATACTGATGAATATTTTTTATAATTTTAGAAAATTAGCAATTAGCCTATTCTATGTAGTTGGTAGGTATTTAAGTTTCTGATGCAACAAAAATAAAAACAAAACAAATCTATGGGGTAGGTACATGTTTGTTTTGATTCTGATAATACCTAAAATGGAAATAAGAATATGTGGCTCTATTTCAAAGTTTGTACTTGTGTTGGAAGATTGAAAAGATGAGTTAGTGTGGATATACCAATAATATATTTTACAAATAATAATCTAAACATTTATTATTACACATTTAAAACTAACTATACAGGATTTATCGTTTAAAACGGTCGGTTGGCTTTGGTATTCTCTTCCAGAAGATAGTTGCCTCATCAAAGTAAGTATTGAACTTTTTATAATCACGTCTCCGTTTGGGATCCTTCTTGCAATTTGTAGGTGTTAAATTAATCATGAGACCTGAAAATAACCAAACTTTGTAAATATATCCCAGTCATTCTATCAATATTATAAACCATTATGTAAGCCCGCCTGATGGAAAGCTGCTACTGCAGCCTATGAACTCCTGTAACACCAGGGGCATCGTTGCCGACCCTGTAAAAACCTCTTCACGCCCTTTTTGAAGAACCCCATGCTGTAGCCTCCTGGGAAAACCTTTACAGGCTGTTCATTCCACAGCTTGACAGTATGTGGGAGAAAACTTCTCCGGAACTGCACAGTATGCGACCACTTAGGCTCCAATGTGTGAGGATGAATTCCCTGTCGATGGCTTGCAGTGTGACTGTAGAAGGAGGCCGTGGGCATCATGTCAAACAACTCCTCTGAACACACCCCATTATACAATCGGTAGAACACACAAAGGGACGCAAAATCTCTTCTCAGACTTAACGGTTCTAAACCGTCTATAAGTTTGGGATCATCAACAATCCTTACAGCACGCAGCACGCACCACGTTGAATTGAATTTATTGCTATACAATTATACATGTAGTTGTTGGGGTATAAGTGGTACATCAACATCTTTGAAACAAAGCTAACCTCACCTGCACGTGGTGCACCCTGCCAACTGACAAGAGGCTCTGGCGAAAAGAAGATGTATTTTTATTATATATTTTTTAAGCTGTCCAACAGGGGAAGAGTACCTCCACCTCACAGAATACCACAGCCAAATAACAATTCCTACATGAGCTATACTACTTTTAGTTTGTATTGACCACGCAAAAGTAAGATCATATGATCAAACAACATCTGAGAAGTAGTTTCGAGCCACCCGTCTCGCGCCCAGCGCCCTCTAGGCATTTGGGCCTTATCTGTTTGCGGCCGAGCGGACGTTTCTTTTTTCACACCCGACCTAACTATTTTTGTTTATATTTCGTAAAATGCATTATGTAATCACTTGACACGCTACCTATGTGAATTTTATGAAATGTACCATAGTCTTAATAAAAAATTTGCACCTAAATTACTAAAAGACTTCTCTTTAAAATATAGACTGCTTTATTATTGAATAATGCCCATTACATATAATACTCATCATGACTCCATTAATATAATACTGCATATAATGCAGTGCTCTGTAGTTTGACGAGCCTGGTGACCAAATGGCTTACAATAGCTACTACGGCAGCAAGGATCACAGGTTCGATCCAAGCATTTGTGAGCATGAACATGTTTAAGTCTGGGTGTTATCTATGTACCTATGTATTTAGAAAAAAAAAATATGTTTATTAGATACCTAGGACCCTTAGTACAAGTTTTGCTTGGTTTGGGACTAGATGGCGCTGTTCAATGCCTGCAGATTTTTAAATATTCCAAATATTTATTTAATACTTTGATCAGCAGTGGACAATGTCCTTTAACGACTTGCGAGCTGCAATAAGTCAAGTATGTAACGAGCGCTTTACCAATGCTGTAAACCATCATGGGACTGGGGCACACAAAAGGTTTAAGCAAGGCTCACCTAGAATAACAATAAAAAAAAAATTCTACATACTTAACTGCACATTATGATCACTAACGAAAGCCCCATAACACTAACCTGCTTTTTGTGCCATTGTAACCATCTTCCCAATCTTTTTCTGCTGACGTTTGCACAGCCCCGTAATTCGCCGCGGCAGCATACAGCCATCAGATCTCACAAACTGACTCAAAATTAGAACATCCGTATGTTTTACGTCGAGCCCCAACGCACACATGTAGCACGCCTTATTCTCATTCTCGGTGTTAATGAGTGCTACAGGTTGTGGAGTTAGTTTTTCTGCATGAACTAAGAGTTGTGAACGTGGGGAAGGCACTGTCACACCTTCCACTGTTAATGTTGAGCCATCAGTGGTTTCACGGACTGAAAATAATCAATTTGAAGGAATAGAATAATAGATATAGTTGCTTTTGCAATAAATATAAATCTATCATTTAAATTTATTTTATAGACCAAACAATTCAACCGCTTTGAGGTTATCTTCATATATTACTTACTTTCTTTTATATTTAATGGTTTCGAAGTTGCAATAGCACGTACAGAATTAGACAAAATTGATTTTTTTACAAAAGAAACGCTGGCTTTTATTAGCGTTGTCATTTTTGCACTATATATTGAAATAGAAATTTAAATTAAAATTTCTTGATCTGGATCTGTCAAATGTCAATGTCAAACAAAACAATACTATCAAAAGTGACATTTGCGTTTTGTTTCGTCTTCAATTTATTTTTCTACCATTTTTCGATTCAGTAGTAGTAAAAATCAATATTGCGCGGTAATTCTGAAAAATGATAAAGAATACCTACACTAAATTTGGAACTCTTTACTCATAAGCCGGGTGTTCTAAAAGTGTTTATTTTAAACATTCTGTAAAACAAAGAAGCGTGTCCTCACCTTATAAGCTATAGCCTTTTACGTGTTCTTTGTTTCCATATTTTTGAAAAATGTTTAGAAAAAACACTTGCGGAAGACGCATCCTTAGTGTCCCAGTGGTCCATTCCTATAATTACATTACATACCAAATATTATCGTTATAATTTTCAATACGTTTAGTTGAAAAGTGTTCTTACGAGACGACACCAATCAACATGCATTGATTAAGTAGTGATTTTTGTTTACACATAGTACAGCAATAACTAGTGCTTTTTCTTTACGGTATTTTTCTCTCAATGTACCTACTGAAAAACGTCATAAACACGGGTGCAAAATTTTACGCACTCGTGAAGGTGTCGTACCACAATGTACCTACTATTTTATTACCCACTAAGCGACTAACCAATAGACAGAATAAACTTCTCCGTTGACGCATCTGCATACTAGCAATACTATTACGGAAGTCGTGAAATGTCTACCAGTGGGTACTTTGGTTCCGAGATCGCGGGTTGAATCCCTGCACAAATCAAATATCTATATATATATCTATGCATGTGCATTATTATGTCTGTTTTTCTTGGCCTGGGTGTTATGATTTTTATTGTTTTTGTATATTTAAATGAACCGCCTTGTTGCATATATACAAGTCTGTATTAATTTATTGATTCACTGTACTTTTAATTTGTATTATGTAAATAAAGCATATTCTATCTATCTATCATATTTTTTTGCCATTTGTCCTGGAATATTGTCCAGGACAAATGGCAAAAAAATATGTATATAAGTACCTTTACTTGGTTTGATACTAGACGGCCGTCGTCTGGTTCCATATACGTATAAGTATGTATATGTGGTTCCATGTATATGTCCTGGAATATTTATGCATATCACATGATGGAAGCAGAAATGTGTGTAGGTGAAGAAGTTTGCTTGTCTGTGTAAATGTCTATCATCATCATCATCATTATCAGGTCATTTTAGTCTTCACTACAGGAGCACGACCCTCTCTCGTCCGTCCCAGACAGAAGGAGGATTTGGCCTACACTCCCCACGCTGGCCAGACGGGTTGGGGAGGCCTGATTGACGTTTTATAATGTATTTTCCTTAGTCGCCTTGTACGACATACACGGGAAGAGACGGGAGTGATTCTATTCTAGTCTGCCGGATACCACACGGCCAAATGCCTATCGGCCCGTTGTATTTACAGTTGCTTCAAAAAAGCTAAACCACATTAATTTCGAATAACATGTGATTTTTTAAAATATTTCGACTCTAGTATGTAACTACATATTGTACATGCATACAAATGTTTGTCTTGTGCGGGTATCGAACTAGCTACTTGCTAGCCATTCGACTTGCTCTTCATTGAATTTGGATGAAATATCGCACACAAAGAAAATATGTTCAAGGGCTCTACCGCCGAAGCTGAAGTCGTCGATAGAATATTTTGATTAAAAAAATAGGTGTTAGGTTAAAGTCAATGACAAACTTTTTCGGTTTAGTCTGTAGGGCTCTAGGGTCTCCACCACTGAAGCTTAACACAATTACGACCAATCTAAGCTGAAGTTTCATTTTCGCAATCAAAAAATCCAATGGTCGCATCGCAATCAAAAATCGGCTTCAGCTTCGGCGGTAGGCCCCCTGGAAAATATATATATATTCACGCCTACAATCATTGGTGCTAGGATTAATGATCGGAGCGAAGGACGAAGCCACAGGCAGAAGTCATTTTTTTAATACCACTAAAGAGGCAAACAAACATACGGCCCGTCTGATGGAAAGCAGTTACCGTAGCATATGACCGCTTGTAACACCAGGGGCAACACACACGCGTTGCCGACCCCCATACTGTAGTCTCATTTATTGTAATAAATACCATTTACGTAATAAAAGGCAAGTAATATGTTGGTATGTAATATATTCATTAAATAACACATACATGACACTTATTGTAACTTTGTAATTAAACTTTACATTGATGAGTTATACACATTTAAAATAACAATACAACAAAAAAATATTTGTAATTTGTAAAACATAATTGCGCGGAAAATTTAAAATTTAAAATCTGTAACAGCAATGCGTAAACCAGTTTACATGACATTTATAAAAGTATGTTGTTGCAAAAATATACTGCTATGCAGTTATGTATTTAGTGCAGTTACATTTTTTGTGAAAATAGTATCACTTGTGTAATCACGCGTCATAAGCTTTCAAGATTTGAATAGGAACAATACTATATAATATATATATTTGTTATACAAGTCCATATGCTATATGAAAGGCCTTTTAAGGACGGTCTGATGCTAAGCTTATTGGTGTAAAATATTTAGTCAACTGTTAGCGAAAATGCATTTAAAATGCAATATAAATTCCACGGCTTCTCTTAAAATTATCTTATACAATACTATACATTTAAAAACGAAATAATATAGCTACGAAATTAAATCGAGATTGCAATTTTGTGACTTACATTTAGGACCATTTAGATAATTGTATTAACATTTTTATTGATTTATTCATATGGCCAAAATTACTAAATTTGTTCTTGATTGTAATATTCAATGTACTTAAAAATAACTTAACGTGCTAATATAAAATGAGATGTTAATGAAATTAAAATTTTATATTGAGAAAACTAACGATATTTTATATGATACAAGACAGACAAATTTATGCAAGGGCGTATCAAGCTAAATCCACGCAAGGGCGTATCAAGCTGAAAGAATGTCAATGTATACAAATTAATCGATTTGTTATCACTTTTGTATGCAATACTTACTTACTCGACTTTTTGATATCGATGTAGGTACCATAGCTAGGTATTATGTTCAAATCAATAAATACATTAGAACCGTATAACTATGTTACTAAAATAGTACCACAATTCCTTTGATTTGTCTATCGTTAGTTTTCACAATGTGATGTTTTTATGAGAATTTATAGGTCTGCTCTTGTGTTTATTTGGAGAAATTGCCGAAGCCCTTGCTGAGAAGTCCTGCGGCACCTTCTGCGCCTTCGTGCGCCTTAGATGACAAGGAGGACGTCAACTGGAATGAAAGAATGTAATATTAAGTATGGTTAAAAGGGCTGTGCAGGGATGGGCACAGTTATTTTGGGGCTAGTTATAAATATAGTCTGTGATTGTAGTTGAGATTACTCAAGATTGACATAGATCGAGGCGTCGCAGGTCAATTGGCACTAAGATTTAAAATAAAGCGTGGTGCAGCACTCTATTTATCTCTATACGTAAATAATAAAACAGTCACCTTGGACTTGGGCAAAAAGTATTCTCTGAGTAACGATATTTACATTGACATGTACATAATAATGCTGCAGTCTAATATATTCGTCATAAAATTGCCGGAAAACACCAGTTCCTTATTTACAATCTCACGGAGATGGTTACATCACCAATTTACTTGTTTTAGCACGCCATTAGCGAGAACGGAATAAATAGTATGTACAAATTACCAATTAATACCGTTCTAAACAAGTAACAAGATTCAACTGATTAATTGTGCAATTACTAAAAAAAGATTAGTTAAAAATATAATAAGAATAGGCTATTTGACTAACATTTTTTTCGGTTTGATATGTAGGGACGTCTCCATAATATAACCATAGGTGAAAGAATTACTTCGATAGCACAAAAATCTCTCGAGATATGATAATTTGAAAATCACAATTTTTAAACTGTCCCGAAAACGCTCCATACAAAAGACTCTCGTACGCGCGCAAGCGCATGATATCTACTGACTGACTGACAAAAGACTACCGAATTATGACGTCACGGGTTTGTATTTTGTATACATCAAATCAGAAATTTGTACGATAGTTATGTTAAATATTACGTTTATGTGATTAGTATCATAATAAAAGTTATAGCATTTTTTAAAGCTTCTCCAATGGAAATATTATTTTTTAATAATTTCATACTATTAAAATGGACTTTCCCGCCTAACTTTGATCGACGCTAAAAAAAGTCTGACTGAAGATATTAGAATGAAAGTTTGCAGATCTTTATAGTTTTGTGTATTTTACGATATTGTTAAATAATTTATACAATTTTTAAAGATTGGAAAATAGCCTATTGCAAACAGCATAGATAAAGGAGTAGACGTTTCAGGGAGGGTAAATTGATATTCTACTCGTGCTACTGAGACATCCCTAAATGTACTCCTCTTATCCATTACGATAAAGTCAATCCCATTCTTAGTCACTTTGTTGGGTTAGTTAATTGACTTTGGGGCTTTGCCAAGTCCGTCTCCTCTAGGCTTTTTAAAGAATAAATTCATTCAATAAATGCTCCTTCATCTGGGGGAAATTTAAAGTTCATCGTTAAGATAGTGTCGCTTTTGAAGGGCGGCGCGATACAAAGGCGACACTATTGATCAGAAACCCGACACCGCCCTGGGAGAGCTGGTCTCTGTCGCGGTAGTAGATGTTGCCAGATTCAACGATCACGATGTCCTCTCCTTCTCGTTGATTTCCGACAGTCCTAGAATCTGACTATTGATAGAGATCAATTTTACCTCCAGGTCCTCTATATCCTCGCAATAATCCTATAAATATGTCGCAATGTCCGTGTATTATGGTAGGTTATGGTGGAGACCTAACGACCGGGAATTTTTTGCGCCCGCTGCCCTGCCGTAACCAAGACCGCCACCTTGACCCGGAATAGCAGAGCTGCCGGGGACTGGGGCCCATATATTGCGGTTGTTTTATATCACTAAGGTGGAAAACAAGCATACACCCCGCCTGATCGAAAGCAGTTACAGTTGTAGCTAATTATGAGTAATGTCCATATGTAAGTGGCGCTTTACCACTTTCAGAGATAAAACCACCTACCATAATACACCCCGCCGATTAGGCAACAAGGTTCTGGCGAAAAAGCACAGCGATTAACTTATCGCTATGTGTTTACAACTGAAATTTTGCACAACTTTTTGTATATCAGGATGTATTTTTTTTTATTACCACTTGATACCGGGATTCTTGAGAAATCGTGGATGGAGATATTAATCATGGATTGAAAGAGCTAGTAATAAGTATTTAGTAGTTTTATCATTTTGCAAAACCAACGTTCTCATATCCCATGCCACGGCCCTAAATCGTGATCATGTCGTGTGATGTAAACGGCTGCTACAGGCACCAAATATATACCTCAAGTAGGTACCATGTAAATGTTTTCATATAATTATTTTAATAATAACCGTCTCTCGCTTCTCCGTGAGGTACTTGTCTGTGTCCTTCATCTTGGAGTCTACCACGTTGCTGGCGTTCTGTAGACCTTCGTCGGCGGCAGTCTCGAACCTTTTGAACGAGTTGTCGACAGCGTTCGAAGCATCAGTTGCTGCTTTCTGTGCCGCCTTCTTGGATTCTTCTACCGCTGCATCTGAAGTTAAAAAGTTGATTTAAAAAAAAACCCGACTTCATCTGGGATCCCATCATCAGGCTCTGACTTGGTGAATGGTACCTCACAATCATACCCTTTCAAATAAAAAAAATGAATTTAACCATACATGCTTATAAAATTTTATGTATTTAAGTTTCCCTTGATTTCCTTGGGATCCCATCATTAGATTCTGACTCGGTGAATATGGGACCACCTTGCAATCATACCTTTTCAGATAAAAAAAGAATTTTGAAGACCGGTCCATAATTCGAGAATATATCGAATATAATACAAAAAAAAAACATTCAGTCGAGTTGAGAACCTCATCCTTTTTTTGAAGTCGGTTAAAAAGTATTTTTACATTCTTAAATTATTCATAGCTTGTATTTTCTAGATCAAAAAGCGTATCTGCATGTCTAAGAGGATCCTTCCCAAAAAACCAATGTCGCAGTTGCCTAAAAAAGTGATTGCACTAATTATGTGCTGTGTTCGAACGAATGAAAGATTGCAACTTAGAGTAAAATGATAAGTGTCAAATGTATTAATACCAATTTTACAGTAATACCTTACGACAAAAATCTAAATGGTTCTGAATATTTACAGTATAGACACATTTATTTATGTACCTAGACATAAATATCGTGAGAAATGTGGAGCGTAAAATGCAAATGCTTCCACAAAAAGGCAAACTCTACGTTAAAAAAAAAACTTCGAAAATATTTACAACTGTGTCTTCGAAAAATTTTATCTTTTCACTGTCTATTCAATAATAAATCAAGGTCATACTAATTTAATCTTTATTATGTCAATATAACAATTTCACATTATATTAATAAAATCTTTAATTTAAATTTATTAACTGAAATCACACTATATTATAATAATAAAACCTAATTATATAATACTAAATTAAATAAAATATAGAGCCCAAATTACTGTCGTCGTATGATGGTAAAGTGCCCAAAAGGCTGGCCGCATTACCGCGTTGTATGGCCAGACTAATACGCTGGCCAAAATAAGCACCAGCTCTTGGGTCACCAGAGACGTCGACTAACCGTGCAGATATCTCTTTAAGGTCATACTTGTTATTGTCGGGCAAGAAGTGCTAATTTATTACTCATCTTGTTATTGCTAATGTGTTAATTTATCCTCTTATTTTTTTTTATTTGACATATAGTATTTAAATACAGATACAAATACACAAAATACAACTATAAAACTAAATAAAACTAAAATAAATGTAAAAAAATTGGCTCATGTGGCATCGTTCCCAAGATGCTAGCAGCATTATGTTAATTTATTAACTTAGAGCCCAAGTAGACATGCTACTTTTAACATCGGCGATCAACGATTTTGCTGCTTTTCGGAAACTAGATGCAGCGACCGCACGATTACAATTCCCACCGCAGACATAAAAACCCCTTCGCAGTAGTCGACTTGCTCCACACAGCGACTGAGTGCTTAATGTGAGTTTTTTGTTCGCGTTCGATTATGTCAACGTAAACAAACCGACCAAATAGAGAAGAACTCTCATGTTGTGACTTTATAAGACGTGTGTTACATAGGTATCAAAAATAAGCGGCCTGCTTGCTCACATTTTGATTTTTGACACTCGGCTAATTTGGAAATGTAACATGCGTCTGGTAAATTCACAATATGAAACTTTTTTCAATTTGGTCGGCTGGTAAACGTTAACACGTTTGATATGTGACCAAAAACCTCGCAGTAGCACCCTGACCGCTACAGCCCGCACACCTTTGAATGCCACCGGTCACGACCGGTCGCGACTATTTAGGCACGATACTGCGACCGAGAGACGTCTGTCGACCGTGCCGATGCAGCATCGATGCAGTCGCTGAATCGAAAGAAGTCACCAAATCGCGACACAGCATTGCATTGATTGCACTCGCGAAAACGCTAATCGGCGGTGTTAAATAAAAGTTGCATGTATCCTATGGCTTGCAGGATTTATAATCAGAAAACACCCAAGGTTCCTCCTTCTCAACTACTATATGTAGTAGTCATTATTGGCCTTGATTCAGGTTTCCAAATTCTATGGAATACAATACGAGTGGTGCGAGGAGCGACCCGTGACATCTGATTAGTTACTCGAAATGGGGTTTTCTTACCTCTACAAAAGATATCAACGCGCCCCGTTAGATCAACATATCCTAGTCCGAATAAAAGGATATTAAACGTATGGTGGTATGATATGTTTAGTATAACCACAGAATAAGAAATACTATTACTGCAGAAGCGTCACTTAAATAAATTCATTTAAATAAATAGCCACTATACTATATCTAGACGTGACGCAATAAAGAGCTTTTAATTCGAACAGCGAGGCCGCCCAACTCGTTTGACTAGAAGGAGTTGCTGCGTCGGCAGCGGGGGGCATAAAAAAGAATATAAACGTCTTGTCTACATCTATTTACGTATAAGTATACTTATAACGAATGATCTTATAGGTATGTCTAAAATGTCAATGCTGTATAAAAACATAATATTACTTATTCATATTTCTAAATACACGTCATCAAAGAATATTTATTGACAAAAACAATACTTTTTTTTTCACTTTTTATCATTTATCACATTAACCAAGTATTGGTCAGTATGAATAATAACTAATTGATTACATTGACCATAAGATATAATATATATTGTTGTAGCACCTGGTAATAATAGATAGGCAAATTACTTACTGGCAGTCCTCGCCGCTTCGTCCCTGGCTGCTTCGGCGGCCTGTCTGGCCCTCTCCTTCGCGTCCTCAGCCGTTTTCTTTGCCGACTCTACGGTCGCATTAATTGTACCTATGGAAAATAGTTACCATTAAAATACATGAACAAAGAATTTCAATCATTTGCGACAAAGATATACATAACTCAAAGGAAAGATCTCAACATAAGTTCAAGAACACAAATGTTAATTTGCAAGCCTTATTTTGACCAAAAAACTCACTTTCACACAATCACAAATCACTAAAAACTTTTAAGCTTGGTTTACACGTTTTGATTTATTAAATTTATTTTAAGAACTTAATATGTTTTAATGTTGTAGTAAGTTTAAGTGTTTAGTTTATTCATTGTCATTAACGGCCGCCCGAGCCTTCGTCCACGTGAACATCAGCAAATAAACAATTTACGTACAACTGTGAATTTCGTGCTTTAGTTTTTGCTTGACAAAGACCACTCGTATTACTTTTTCTTAAATAATCTTAATCAATCATTTATTTGTCAATACAGTACATCGTGATACAGGTCTTATGTATAGCTCGACTTGGCGGGGGCACTACCTTGCCCCCAGATTATTTTATTGTTTCTTGTATTCAACCTGCATGCAGGGGTAAAAAATTTTTAATTATTAATTTAATATCTAATACAGTTAATTATAATACAATTTAAGGATGTCACATTTATAAAACGGAAAATTCAATCACAATAAAATTTATAGATTATAACTAAACATTGATTATAATTAAACATTGTACAGACTTCGGCCAGTTAGAATTTTATTGCAAAGTAAAGATGGACGAACAAGAACACTTTTAAAGTCAACATATTTTTGTCCCTCAAAAGTCAATAAGCATTTAATCAAATAAACTTACGACCTTTACAAAACTTTTGCGTATTTATACGAACGTGTTTATTCGAACATTTTTTTTAACTTATATACGAATAATAAAGTTAATATGTGGTAGTAAATACAAACCAAGCTAAATGACATTTTCATAAAATTGCACGTAGGGTTCGCAACTTCTTTTTCATAAAAGAAAGTACCTATAGTAATATAGACGCATTGAACTGCATTTAAAAAAAAAACGAAGAAATAATATTTTTTTAAACGGTTATGATGACAGGCATATACTGTTCTAAAACGTGCATACGAACTTAAAATATCAATGTTTTCGGATTACCTGCCAAAAACAGCTCTTATTTTCGTTATGTTTTTCTGTGAAACAATAAACCTCTTTTTAAATTTATGCGGAATAATATTCAATCTAATATTAATTTCTCTCTCTCTCTCTCTAAACTTACTACACTACTACTATATATAAATAAATATTATGTGTAAACCATGCTTAAACCAGGCGCTAAACCAAGTACATGTCGCCAATGCATAGTCGCAAACTTTTATTTCTTGTTAATTGGTTTCGTTCTTAGCTGATATTTATTATATACACTTTCGTTTCTTTTGTCTACCGACATACAAGTGGATTTAGAGTTATATCATCTTTAGTCGCAAACCTATGTCTATTACACACAACAGGCATATTTGAACATAAGGGTTTTCTTAAAATGTGCGGGGTTAATGTGGGTCGGGTTAATTAAAACTAATTCTTAGTTGGATTTAAATTCACACTCAGGTCAGTAGTTAATAAAATTCGTGATTTATCTCATATGCATAGTGTAAAATCATTTAAAGCATTCCCTTAAGAAACAAGTTCAGTACCCGAAAACAAATAACTGTTACATTGGGGACTATGGTCAAATTGTTCATAGCGACTGGACTACAATGTTTGTGAAACAGCTGAAATATTTTTTTGCGTCTAGTCTAGGCATCAGGAAAGGAAAGAGATGAGTGGAATGCTACACTCCAAGGAAACCATTGGCGATGGTACAGAGAATTGGTATAAACATGTACTTACAAAAATAGGACAGAAAACGGTAGTCTCATGCTTGGGGCACTGACGGACATTATCCCGGCCGTGGACATTTATACAAAATGAGACGTGTTGGCCGTGTGGTTTCCGGCAGACTAGAATAGAATCACTCTGTCTCTTCCCTTGGATGTCATACAAGGCGACTAAGGGAAATACATATAAAAAACATCGATCAGGCCTCCCCAAACCATTTGGCCAGCGTGGGGAGTGTAGGTCAAATCCTCCTTCTGTCTGGGACGGACGAGAGAGGGTCGTGCTCCTGTAGTGGAGAGTAAAATGACCTGATGATGATGAGACGTGTTGATAGCCCAGAATGCAGAACATGCAAAGGGTCTAACGAGATCATGAAACACTTGATGTGTCAATGTGACGCGCTAGCCGGCAAACGAATGGAAATCCAAAGAAGGACATACCCGGACCTGGAGGACTACAGGCTCTTCCCAATAAGCGGCTTACTGGAACATGTCTCCAGACAGTCTAGGGAGAGTAACTAAAGGATTAGGGAGAGCACAAAAGATCCATGAGGGTCGAAGTTTCACCGGTGCACTGGATCCAATTTAAGATAAGATGATTCCCATAGTAAAAAATATTTACTTTCACGTACTGTGCTTGCTCATAAAGGAAATGTAGTAATTATTTTACCTCCTGTATATGTAGCATATACATATAGTGTATGAATTTTATGTGTATATCAGCATTTATCACTGGTTAAATTTAAACCGTGGGTTAAAAATTAAGTATTCATCGATTGATCATCAATGAAATCAAGTGAAAGCCAGTATCAGCGTGTATTAAGTCTTAGAACTAAAGCTTGTTCCATAAAAAAACACAATTTTTATATGTATACCGGCTGATTCTTTAGACGTTTTCTTGCAAACGTCTGTCGTAGTGTTTGCTTTGTCTTTGGCAGAACCAAACGTGCTTTGAACTTTATCTACAAATATTTAAACAGTTACATATATTTATACATAGGAAATTAAGTACTTTTACCTTTAATACCGCCAGAAACTTCTTTAGTACTTTCAACACCATTCTGAATGGATTCTATGATGTTAAAAACATAGTAAGAAGAAAGAAACAAAGTAAAAAAGAAAATTGTAGGCAGGGTTGTTACATTTACCTTTGGTATTTTCGGCGACATCTTTGCTTTCTTCCGCAGCCGACTCAGATGTGTTAAAGAAAGTGCTTGTTACTGTATCTAAGAAAAAAGTTAGCAAAAGAAAGTTAAAATAAAAGGAAAGTATAAAAAGAAAATTAAAAAGCCTCATGCACCCGAAAAATAACTAAAATTAAGAGGACGATGAAATTGTAAATAAATGAATAAAAAATAAAACAAATCTCTATAATGTGTCTTAATAGTTGAAGGAAATAGTTACAGCCTAATTTTACGTATTGAATTTGTTTTACGTATTTCACACAAAAGGACGAAAAGCGAAGCCAACAACACAACATAACAACATATAACGCACCTTTAGCACCACCAACCAACGACATTCCCTTATCTACAGCAGTTGATGCTACATTCTTAGTCGTATCTATTGTATTTGCGACGGCATCTAATGAAAATAATGTACAATGTAACACAAAACAGAAAAATAATACTAGCAAACAAAAAAAAAACAAACAAATCTACCTTTCGCACTTCCTACAATTGAACTGCCTTTGTCTACAGCTGACGAGGCAACATTTTTTGTCGTGTCTACTGTTGTTTGGACTGTACTTGCTAACGTATCTATGAGTACAATACAAAAGCGATTATATTATCTTTTTTCACATAATAAGCATTAACAAAATGAGGTTAATTTATGAAAATCGGGTAACTACCTTTAGCAGATCCGACTACTGATGAACCTTTTTCATAAGCAGATGATGCTACATTTTTTGTTGTGTCTACCGTGCTCTGTACTGTATTGGCTACTGTATCTATAAAGCGTAACAAATTATTTATAAATTGAAAGTAAATAAGATAGCATAATATGTTTTTTCACAAAGTGAATGTGCCTTTTTAAATATTAAATTATAGGAATTGGAATAAAAATAATTCGATTAATCCGTAGAACAAAGTCCGATGTGATCATGGAACAAAGACGTGTTAAGCTGGTTGGACTAAATAAGGAATATGATTTCTTCAGACATACGTTTTTAGAATTTTCTTATATCATTTATCTTCCGATATTTAGAATCAAATAACTTTCAATCTGACATTACCTCCCCATAAAAATAATGAACGTGAACTACCAATTTTACAGATCGAAGTTTATTCTAGGGATGAGTCGAACCGCCTTTTATCTAAAATAGTTTTTTTTTTCAAAGCAATAAAAATGTGTTTTTTTTAAGTACGAAAAAAATAATCTATACCTTTGGCAGCACCGACAAGTGATGTGCCTTTTTCAACGGCTGAAGCGGCTACACTTTTAGTGGTATCTACTGTGGTTGCAACTGTGTTTGCTAGCGTGTCTATGGGAATTATTAATCATTTAATTTTAATTCGTTAAATAAAGGATATAATACATAAGTATATATAAAAATATCTTCTACCTTTAACACTTCCAACGTAAGACATGCTCGTATCAACAGCTGATGATGCGGCATTTTTTGTATTGTCTATTGTTTGTGCCGTGGTGTCTAAAAACAGGACATCGGTAAGAGTAAAGACATTTTAGCAGTGTTTAAAAAGTATTGTACCTTTTATAACCGATGCCGCGAATTCTGTTTTTGTATCTATGGTTGTTATTATCGTATTCGATACCGCATACGTAATTTCACAAAATACCATTTTTATTTAATTATGTATATATTTAATATATGTACATTTATTATAAACCTTCCTCGCGCGAGCAAAAACTTTATTATAAGACATTATATGACTCTAAGTTTTATGTTAGTTTTGGTATAGACACCTACTATACAAAGAATATAAAAAAATGCGCGATAAATAAAATATACCTTTAGCCGCTCCAACCAAAGAAGTGCCTTTACCATAAGCGGAAGATGCCATATTTTTTGTCGTATCTACTGTGCTCTGGGCTGTGTTCGACAACGTATCTACGGGAATATTTGAATGTTTAAATAATAATAAAAAACTAAATAAAAAAGAAAACTAAAAAAAGCAAGAAATATACCTTTCGCAGCTCCTACAACGGATGAACTCTTATCGTAAGCTGATGTTGCAGCATTTTTTGTGGTATCTACTGTACTTTGGACTGTATTAGCAACAGTGTCTATAAAAAGAAAATGTACGCTTGATGAAGTATGGGTATAGGGCTCTTACGATGCTTTTATTTTTTTATAAAAATAGTATTCATTAAAATTTAATGTGAACTAGTTTAATCAAAGCAATGTGTTGCGATAAGCAGTGAAATCTAAATTTTAATTAATTAACTACCTTTGGTAGCATCAACTAGAGCTGTGCCTTTTTCTACAGCAGTGGAAGCCACATTTTTAGTCACATCGACAGCTGAGTGCACTGTGTTAGCTATGGTATCTACAAAAGGGTAAAATTATGTCTAAAACATGTCGATGAAAGATGAGTTTTGTGCGAAAAATAAGTGGTAGAAGCTTAACATTTATAATGATGAAACAAAAATTGATGGCACGTTGATGGTTTTTGACAGAGCTTCACACGGGCAACATTTCTAAAGTAACCTGTGCCATAGGCCTGTTCAGTGTCTTTTGACGAGCGAACATGGATAGTTCCATGCGTGCGTTTTTTTTTATACTTAATATTTATATCAGAAATATAATTAAAAAAAGACCTAAACCTATCTAAAATGTCACGTCTTTTTATTCATCTTATTTGAGGAGTATGCTATAATATAGTGTCATCATATTCAATGCAGTTTTGTATTAAACATACTATGTTAATTCATGATTTATGGCTGCAAACGGCCAGTGACATAACACATGCATATTAATTTTAAATAATATATAAACTAATTTAAAAACCAAAATTAATAAAAAAGGTAAACAGAAAGATACCTTTAGCAGCTCCAACAACGGATGAACTCTTATCGTAAGCTGCTGCTGTAGCATTTTTTGTGGTATTTATTGTACTTTGGACTGTATTAGCAACAGTGTCTATAAAAATAAAATTTATATTTTTATAAGGTAATAAGTAAAAATCCCATGCGAAGTTTGTTTTTATAAAATTGGATTTATTGTATTTTCACGTGAATTAGTTTAATAAGAACAACATAATATGATAAGCAGTGAAATCTGAATTGTATTAATTATACTACCTTTGGTAGCATCAACTAGAGCTGTGCCTTTTTTAATTCATGACTCATGGCTACGAACGGCCAGTGACATAACACATGCATATTGATTTTCAAATAATATATATATATAGTCGTTTTAAACCCGAAATTAATAGAAAAGGAAAACAAAAAGATACCTTTCGCAGCTCCAACAACAGATGAACTCTTATCGTAAGCTGATGCAGCAGCATTTTTTGAGGTATTTACTGTACTTTGAACTGTATTAGCAACAGTGTCTATAAAAAGAAAATTTCTATTTTGATAAGATCTAAGTAAAAATCACATGCGAATTTTGTTTTTATAAAATTGGATTTATTGTATTTTCTCGTGAATTAGTTTAGTAAGAACAGCATAATATGATAAGCACTGAAATCTGAATTGTATTAATTTTACTACCTTTGGTAGCATCAACTAGAGCTGTGCCTTTTTCTACAGCAGTGGAAGCCACATTTTTAGTCACATCGACAGCTGAATGCACTGTGTTTGCTATGGTATCTACAAAATGATAAAACGATGTCTAAAACATGTCGATAGAAGATGAGCTTAGTGCAAAAAATAAGTGGTAAAAGTTAAATACAAAGGTGAAACAAAAATCATTGGTATGTTGATGGTTTTTTACTGAAATTCACATGGACAATTTTTTTAAAGTAACCTGTTCTTTAGGCTTGTTCAGTCTCTCTAGTCGTGACTAATTAATAAATGAAAAAAATAAAAACCAAAATAAAATAAAAACGAAAACAAAAAAGCAACAAAGATACCTTTCGCAGTTCCGACAGCGGATGCACTCTTATCGTAAACTGATGTTGCAGCATTTTTTGTGGTGTCTACTGTACTATGGACTGTATTAGCAACAGTGTCTATAGAAAAGATAAAGTAGATTTCATAACGTAAAGGTAAAAGTCCCGTGTATTTTTATTTATAAAATTGGACATTTATAAGAATTTAATTTTTATAAGAATTATAATTATTAAAAATATCAGAGCAGTATAATACGATAAGCATTGAAGTTATAAAATTGGATTTGATTAATTTTTATAAAGTCAAAGTCAAATTATTAAAAATATCAGAGCAGTATAATACGATAAGCATTGAAGTTATAAAATTGGATTTGATTAATTTTTATAAGGATTACTATTATCAGAACAATATAATAGCATTGTAAAACTAAATCATAATTTATTTATACTACCTTTAGTAGCATCAACTAGAGCTGTGCCTTTTTCTACAGCAGTGCTAGCCACATTTTTAGTCACATCGACAGCTGAGTGCACTGTGTTTGCTATGGTATCTACAAAATGGTAAAATGATGTCTAAAATATGTCAATAAAAGATGAGTTTTGTGCAAAAAATAAATGATAAAGTTAAGTACAAAGGTGAAACAAAAATTAATGGTATGTTGATGGTTTTTCACTGGACTTCACATGAACAAAATTTTTAAAGTAACCTGTCCTTTAGGCTTGTTCAATGTCTCTTGACGTGAAAATTAATAAATAAAAACCAAAATAAAATAAAAACGAAAACAAAAAAGTAAGAAAGATACCTTTCGCAGTTTCTACAACGGATGAACTCTTATCGTAAACTGATGTTACAGCATTTTTTGTGGTGTTTACTGTACTTTGGACTGTATTAGCAACAGTGTCTATAGAAAAGATAACGTATATTTCATAACGTATAGGTAAAATTCCCATGCATTTTTATTTATAAAATTGGACTTATTTAATTTTTATAAGAATTAATATTATCAGAGCAGTATAATACGATAAGCATTGAAGTTATAAAATTGGATTTGAATAATTTTTATAAGGATTACTATTATCAGAACAATATAATAGCATTGTAAAACTAAATCATAATTAATTTATACTACCTTTAGTAGCATCAACTAGAGCTGTGCCTTTTTCTACAGCAGTGCTAGCCACATTTTTAGTCACATCGACAGCTGAGTGCACTGTGTTTGATATGGTATCTACAAAATGGTAAAATGATGTCTAAAATATGGCAATAAAAATGAGTTTTGTGCAAAAATTAAATGATAAAGTTATGTACAAAGGTGAACAAAAATTAATGGTTTTTCACTGGACTTCACATGAACAAAATTTTTATAGTAACCTGTCCTTTAGGCTTATTCAATGTCTCTTGACGTGAAAATTAATAAATAAAAACCAAAATAAAATAAAAACGAAAACAAAAAAGTAAGAAAGATACCTTTCGCAGTTTCTACAACGGATGAACTCTTATCGTAAACTGATGTTGCAGCATTTTTTGTGGTGTTTACTGTACTTTGGACTGTATTAGCAACAGTGTCTATAGAAAAGATAACGTATATTTCATAACGTATAGGTAAAATTCCCATGCATTTTTATTTATAAAATTGGACTTATTTAATTTTTATAAGAATTCATATTATCAGAGCAATATACTACGATAAGCATTGAAGTTATAAAATTGGATTTGAATAATTTTTATAAGGATTACTATTATCAGAACAATATAATAGCATTGTAAAACTAAATCATAATTAATTTATACTACCTTTAGTAGCATCAACTAGAGCTGTGCCTTTTTCTACAGCAGTGCTAGCCACATTTTTAGTCACATCGACAGCTGAGTGCACTGTGTTTGCTATGGTATCTACAAAATGATATAATGATGTCTAAAATACGTCGATAGGAGATGAGCTTAGTGCAAAAATAAATGGTAAAGTACAAAAATGATAGAAAAATGATGATGATGGTATGTAGGTTTTTGACAGAACTTGATATGGTTGAATAAAAATTTTAAGTAACCTGTTCCTTAGACCTGTTCAAAACCTTTTGACCTGCGAACATGGAATATAACATAATAATTCCATGAGTGCGATATACGGACCTATCTAAAACGTCATATAAATCGATAATCTATATCATCTTATTTGATTACACTAAATATTCGGAATAACGTAGTGTCGTCATATTGCGATTTAGCATTAGACACAATAATTATGTTAATTCATATTTCATAGCTGCGAACGGACACAGTGACATAACAGATAACGAACATAAAGCACATGAAATGTATTAAAAAAGATTACCTTTTGCCGTATCTACGTAACTCTTTCCCGTGTCAACACCACTTTGTGCAACATTCTTAGTTGAGTCTATAGTACTTTGAATGGTGCTTTGTACGGAATCTACAAAATTAATGAACTTATAAATATGAAAGAAAATAATATACAAATTTAAATAGGGGGCACATGTATAAGCAGATAATCGTCATTATCATTAGAGCCAGAGCTAACGTCATCTGTACGATGGTGGGCCGTGCTGACTAACAACGAGGCATTTCCTCTATTTTTTGTTTGTGACGAGGCTTTGGCTTCAGATAATACAAAGGTCTGCAAATGGGAGGTACTGTGATGTTTACGAAACAATGTGATTGGAAAAGAACCTCCATTACAGAAGGCTGCAATCAAAAATTATTTGGAGCATTGTGGTATTCCCGCGAGTGTCTCAATGAAGCTTTTGAGGAAGTTTTGCAAGCGTCTATAAGCTGCGGTAATCACTCCAATTCAAAGCCGTATGCTTGTTTTTCACCCAACCGTAACATAGTATGAAAAACAATATTCTCATTGTTTTTATACTTTTAAAGATATTTATTACCTCTTGCAGAATCGAAGTAAGATTTGCCTGTCTCTACTGTGCCTTGGGTTTCATGTTTAGCACTATCTATTGTATAAAATATATTTCAATGAAAATTAATACCTATTTAGGATCGTAAAAAAAAATATATATATAAAACGAAGCAGGAGGGCAACCTACCTTTAGCACTATCTAAATAGGATCTGTCGATGCCAAAGTATGCAGATGCCATAGCCTGTATCGAGCTTTGCGCAATATCTAAAGCGGTAGATTAGCAAAAAAAAGTATTTTGGTTAGAAAACATAAAGAACAAAACAATAAAAAAAATGCTTATAAATTCGTCATTAATATATGTATACAAAACACACACGTCGTTAGTTATTTACAGACATCAAAAACAAAACATAGAGAACAGCTAGAGAACAAGAATAAAATGTTTGAATGTTTACCTTTGGCCGAGTTTGCATGCGTCATACCAGTATCAACGGTAGATTGAGCATCTTTTTGTGTGCTATCTACAGTGCCCTGAATCGTGCTCGCGATCGCATCTACAAAATTACTTGCCAGTTTAAAATATGCCTACATAACTATAAAAATACAAATAAAAATAACGTTTCATGTACCTTTAGCTGAAGTGGCATACGATTTCCCGGTATCAAGCGCGGATTGTGCAGTTTTTTGAGTGGCGTCTACCGTGCTTTGAACTTTGTTTGTTACGATTTCTACGGAATGATTTTAAGACATATAGGTATACCTCAGAAATTGATGGTAAAATATGTTATTTAATCTTTAATAATAAAATTAGTTTACCTCTAGCTGAATCAACAAATTCTTCGCTATCGTTAGCGGGTGTATTATTTTGAGTAGAGTCATCAGTGCCAAATGCGCTTGACACATAATCTACAAAATATGACGGCTATTAAAACATTTTTTTTTTTATGTGATTTGAAATTAATTGAATTTTAGCTGCAATATTTTTTACACAAGACAACAATCTTTTTGTCTCGAATATTATTAATTATTTTAATTTCTACAAGTGTTCATAAATAAAAGTCTCTTCTTTGTAGTTAAAAATATCTTGTCTTATGGTCTTATCCTATCTATATAGGGTTACCATCTCTTACGATGCTAACAACCAGGACAAGATGCGTGAATACTCCGGATTTTGAATCTTAAAACCTGGACATGTCATCAGTGGTTTTTGGTACTAGTACTAGTTTTTAATCTGAGACAAGACGTTCCCCTGACGCCCTCCAAACTAGGGCAAATCCGGGGAAACCCGGACGGATGGCAACCCTATATCTATACGATATTTTATGTAAATAACTGAATTTACACAACAAATATTGTCTTAAAATTGTTGGACTGTGTTATCAATTATTCGGTAGGAAATTTGTTTTTAATATAAAAAAATTACCTGTGGCTGATGTAACATAAGATTTTCCAGTATCAAAAGCCGATTGTGCAGTATCTACTGTGCTTTGAACGGCACCTGATACAGTATCTACGGAATGGTTGTGAAATAAAATTTCATTATAATTACGATAATTTCAGAGTACTATAAAAATGACACCGAAAAACTAAACGCGCTTACCTTTAGCCGAATCAAGAAAAGATTTTTCAGTTTCATGAGCACTTTTTTGTGCGTCGTCTGCAGCGCCAAGTGCGCTTGATACAGTATCTACAAATTAAATAACGTAAACTAAACATTTTTATAAGCCCAAATTGCAATATTTCTGTCTTCAGCAAAAATTAATCATTATTTTCCAGTTAAAGTGGATAGTGTACGAAATACGACAATAATGTAGTCTGGTAAGTATGTTCCTTAATAACTTAATAGCATCAGAAAAAGGTTGTAATACTCCAGTAATCCCTACTTTATTAAGCCCTTTACGAATTTGAATATGCCTAATACTTTCGCTCCAATAAAGTTCAAAATACAATGTAAAGCATCTACATATTGTTCTGTGAATTGTTATAAATAATTATAATTTGTAAATAAAGATATTTAAATGTTTAAAAAAAAATATCCATAGCTCGTGGCAGCATAAGATTTCCAATATCAAAAGCGAATTGTGCAGTTTTTTTCATTGGTATTTATAGTTCATAAACCGCACTTGACAGTATCTATGGAATGATTTTAAAAATAAGATGCCATGACAAAAAACGATAAACTTCGAAAAGTTATATAATTTGTAAAAAAGAATTTTACCTTTGGCTGAATCAACAAAAGATTTTTCAGTGTCATTAGCGCTTTTTTGTGCATTTTCTGCATCGCCGAGTGCACTTGATACAGTATCTACAAAACCAATATAAGTAAAATTTATTTATAAGCTCAAATTTGGACGCTTGGAAAAAAAATAACTAACTATAGCGGAAGTGAAATATGAATGCCCAGTATGAAAAGCAAATTGCGTAGTTTTATGAGTGGTGATTACAGTATTTTAAAAAACGTTCGAGACACAAGAAAATATATTATTTTCTGTCATATGGACAGTTTTCCAAATATAATACTAGCTATCACAATATCAACGAATGATTATTCATCTATAAGAATGAATCCATAATTATGAATATAGTTTGGATATGAAGCACATTTGTTGAGGTAACATACGGTCTAAAGCAGTTTGTGTTATTTTTAAAAAGGCGGTATCTATGGAGATATGGACTGAAACAGCGCTTGATATTTACAGAATATAAGTTTACGCACAGTACGTAACAAAACACTGAAATCTATAAAAACTAATTGTTTACCTTTAATTGAATCAACATAAGATTTTTCAGTATTGTAAGCGGATTGTGCACTTTTTTGTGTCGTGTCTGCAGCACCAAGTGCGCTTGATACAGTATCTACAAAACAAATGTAGGTAATAAAATTGTAGGTATCACCTCAAATAATTTGAGTTTTAAACAGAAAAAAATACCTTTAGCGGAGGTGACATATGACTTTCCAGTATCAAACGCAGATTGTGCAGTTTTTTGTGTGGTGTCTACAGTGTCTTGAACTGCACTTGATACAGTATCTACGGAATTATGTTGAAATAAAATACCATAACAAAATACGATAAATGTATAGTATTATATTTATATAATTTGTCAAAAGTATTCTTTACCTCTAGCCGAATCAATAAAAGAGTTTTCATTATCGTTAGCGGATTGTGCACTGTTATTTGTTGTATCTGCAGCACTGAGTGCGCTTGATACAGTATCTACAAAACAAATATACTTAGATAACAAAAATGTATGCATTAGAAGATGAAACTTGTGTTTTTTTTTACAACAGAAAAAAATATCTGTAGCAAAGGTAGCATAAGAGTTTTCAGTTATATCTAACACAACTCTAAACGGCATTTGGTACCGTATTTAGCGCATGATTTTAAAATACGCTAAATGAATGTGTACAATTCTAATTACAGTATCTACGAAATGATTTTAAACAATACTAAAACAAGAATTCCTAGTATGATAAAGTCAATAATTTGTGTCATTGAATAAATGAATATATTCATTTACCTCTAGCTGAATCTATAAAAGATTTCTCAGTATCATAAGCGGACTGAGCACTTTTTTGTGTTGTGTCTGCAGCGCCAAGTGCGCTTGATACAGTATCTATAAAACAAATATATAATAGTGCAAATGAACGTATTTTAAGGCAAAAAAAAAACATCCATGATTTCACAACAAACAAAAAAATACCTTTAGCGGAGGTGACATATGACTTTCCAGTATCAAATGCAGATTGTGCAGTTTTTTGAGTGTTGTCTACAGTGTCATGAACTGCACTTGATACAGTATCTACGGAATTTTAAAATAATATGATGCTATAAAATGCTGACAAATTACAAATATTATAAAATTACGTAATTTTTAAATAAATAAACAAAATTCTTTACCTCTAGCGGAATCAATAAAAGATTTTTCTTTATTTTTTGGTGTGTCTGCAGCGCCAAATGCGCTTGACATAGTCTCTACAAAACAAATATAGATAATAAAAATAAAGGAAGGTGGTTGTATAACGATTCAATAGTAAGATCGAAAATGTATAATTTATAAACATCGGTAATTTGTTTACCTTTAGCTGAATCAAGAAATGATTTTTCGTTATCGTAACTGGATTGTGCACTTTTTTGTGTTGCGTCCGCAGTGCTATTAAATGCGCTTGATACAGTATCTACAAATAAATATAACAATAATATATGTATATACGATATACGAGTCTATGTATATACGAGTATAGTACAAGTAGACTGTGTAACATTTACCTACTGCGGCAAAGCCTCCTGGGCTTTGCCGCCGGTTATGTAATTTAACCTGTATGTTTGTATGTATCCCGACCCTCTGTTCCTCGTAACTGACACTGAATCTGAACACTAAATAGATTTCGATGAATGGTCATTAGAATCTTCTTGATAATGCGAATGACTCTGATAAAAACTATAAACAAGAGAATACTTTCAAGGCAAACTTTTACCATTATTTAACAAGAAAACTAAAAAGTTAACTTACTGTGTTTCGCTCATCGAACCCTTTCATATGATACCTATATCATTATTGTTAATATAGAAATTATAAAGCACCGTTTTGTGGCGGCAGCCGTATGGGAATAAAATTAGAGGCATTTGAGTAATCTTACTTTGATTTAGAGTTAGAGTATATTATTCTGTGCTAAAAGCATGTAAAAATGAGTATACACGGCAAATTTTGAACGTGTCTTGAAATATTTTTTCTTCCAATGAAACATACTTACATACCTACAAACAAACGAACTTATACAACGAGTGAGTGAAGTGAACGTCTGAAATACCTATATGTTTAAGAAATTTGAGATACATAATAACAAACTGAAAAATAAAACCAAAATTTTGACTGATTTTGATATTTTTACGTACATATCTATACCTATCGCAATGGAACGAGGGGTTGGGTCAGGTGAATTAGTTTTGATTTTTGATATAATTACATATTTTTTACAAATAAATAAAATCCTTTACCTCTAGCTGAATCAATAAAAGATTTTTCAGTATTTTTTGTTGTGTCTGCAGCACCAAATGCGCTGGATAAAGTATCTACAAAACAAATATAGATAATAAATGTGTAGGTAGGTATTTGTATTTATAATATTACAACAGAAAAAACACCTTTATTAAGAATTGTGCAGTTTTGTTTATGTAATATCTACAGTACTCTGAAATGCGCTTGCTACGGTATCTATGGAATGATTTCAAAATACTCCATAACAGCAACAATTCCAAAATAGTATGTAAGAAAAAGTTTAAACTAAAATATATAAAATAATAACAATAATGGATAAATTTCTAGTATGATAAAATTAGTATGACATAATTTGTATAAATAAATAAATAAAATTATATACCTCTAGCGGAATCAATAAAAGATTTCTCGGTATCATCAGCGGACTGAGCACTTTTTTGTGTTGTGTCTGCAGCACCAAGTGCGCTTGATACAGTATCTACAAAACAAATATATAATAGTACAAATGGACGTAGAGGTATTTTTAAAAAACATCCTTGGTTTTTACAACAGAAAAAAAATACCTTTAGCGGAAGTGGCATATGACTTTCCAGTATCAAATGCGGATTGTGCAGTTTTCTGAGTGTTGTCTACAGTGTCATGAACTGCACTTGATACAGTATCTACGGAACGATTTTAAAATAATATGATAAGATTAAATGCAGATAACTTCCGAGTATGATCAAATTACATAATTTGTATAAATAAATTATATTCTTTACCTCTAGCGGAATCAATAAAAGATTCTTCTTTATTTTTTGTTGTGTCTGCAGCGCCAAATGCGCTTGACATAGTATCTACAAAATAAATATAGATAATAAAAATAAAGGAAGGTGTTTGTATTACAATACGATAGTAAGATCGAAAATGTATAATTTTTAAACATTGGTAATTGTTTACCTTTAGCTGAATCAAAAAATGATTTTTCGTTATCGTAACCAGATTGTGCACTTTTTTTTGTTGCGCCCGCAGTGCTATTAAATGCACTCGTTACAGTATCTACAAATAAATATTATCTATGTATCTATACAAGTATAGTACAAGTAGAATTTGTAACATTTACCAACTGCGGCAAAGCCTCCTGGGCTTTGGAAAATATACCGTTATCAAAGTTAGCATGTGATTTTCCTATATCAACTGTGAATTGTGCAGTTTTGTTTAAGTAATATCTACAGTACTAAACTGCGCTTGCTACGCTATCCAGGGAAAGATTTTAAAACATTCCATAACAGAAACAATTCCAACTATAGTATGTAAGAGAAAGTTTAAACTAAAATGCCATATTAAAAAGGGATAAATTCCTAGTATGATAGAATCAAGCTGCAGCACCAAGTGCGCTTGATACAGTATCTACAAAACAAATATATAATAGTACAAATGGACGTAGAGGTATTTTTAAAAAACATCCTTGGTTTTTACAACAGAAAAAAAATACCTTTAGCGGAAGTGGCATATGACTTTCCAGTATCAAATGCGGATTGTGCAGTTTTCTGAGTGTTGTCTACAGTGTCATGAACTGCACTTGATACAGTATCTACGGAACGATTTTAAAATAATATGATAAGATTAAATGCAGATAACTTCCGAGTATGATCAAATTACATAATTTGTATAAATAAATTATATTCTTTACCTCTAGCGGAATCAATAAAAGATTCTTCTTTATTTTTTGTTGTGTCTGCAGCGCCAAATGCGCTTGACATAGTATCTACAAAATAAATATAGATAATAAAAATAAAGGAAGGTATTTGTATTACGATATTATAGTAACATCGAAAATGTATAATTTGTAAACATTGGTAATTTGTTTACCTTTAGCTGAATCAAGAAATGATTTTTCGTTATCGTTACCGGATTGTGCACTTTTTTGTGTTGCGTCCGCAGTGCTATTAAATGCACTCGATGCAGTATCTACAAATAAATATAACAATTATCTATGTATCTATACAAGTATAGTACATGTAGAATGTGTAACATTTACCGGAGCGGAAAAGCCTCCTGGGCTTTGGAAAATATACCGCTATCAAAGTTAGTATGTGATTTTCCAGTATCAACTACGAATTGTGCAGTTTTGTTTAAGTAATATCTACAGTACTAAACTGGGCTTGCTACGCTATCTATTGAAAGATTTTAAAACACTCCATAACAGAAACAATTCCAACTATACTAAGTAAGAGAAAGTTTAAACTATATATATAAATTCCTAGTATGATAGAATTACATAATTTGTGTAAATGAATATATTCTTTTACCTCTAGCTGAATCAATAAAAGATTTCTCGGTATCATCAGCGGACTGAGCACTTTTTTGTGTTGTATCTGCAGCACCAAGTGCGCTTGATACAGTCTCTACAAAACAAATATACAAATGAATGTATTTTTAAGGCAAAAAACATTCTTAGTTTTTACAACAGAAAAAAATACCTTTAGCGGAGGCGGCATATGACTTTCCAGTATTAAATGCAGATTGTGCAGACTTTTGAGCATTGTCTACAGTGTCATGAACTGCACTTGATACAGTATCTACGGAACGATTTTAAAATAATATGATAAGATAAAATGCGGATAAATTCCGAGTATGATCAAATTACATAATTTGTATAAATAAATAAATGAATTATTTTCTTTACCTCTAGCAGAATCAATAAAAGATTCTTCTTTATTTTTTGTTGTATCTGCAGCGCCAAATGCGCTTGACATAGTATCTACAAAATAAATATAGATAATAAAAATAAAGGAAGGTGTTTGTATTACGATATTATAGTAACATCGAAAATGTATAATTTGTAAACATTGGTAATTTGTTTACCTTTAGCTGAATCAAGAAATGATTTTTCGTTATCGTTACCGGATTGTGCACTTTTTTGTGTTGCGTCCGCAGTGCTATTAAATGCACTCGATACAGTATCTACAAATAAATATAACAATTATCTATGTATCTATACAAGTATAGTACATGTAGAATGTGTAACATTTACCGGAGCGGAAAAGCCTCCTGGGCTTTGGAAAATATACCGTTATCAATGTTAGCATGTGATTTTCCAGTATCAACTACGAATTATGCAGTTTTGTTTAAGTAATATCTACAGTACTATGAACTGCGCTTGCTACGCTATCCATGGAAAGATTTTAAAACACTCCATAACAGAAACAGTTCCACCTACAGTATGTAAGAGAAAGTTTAAACTAAAATGTCATATTAGAAAGGAATAAATTCCTAGTAGAATAACATAAATTGTGTAAATGAATATATTTATTTACCTCTAGCTGAATGAATAAAAGATTTATAGGTATCATCAGCGGACTGAGCACTTTTTTGTGTTGTATCTGCAGCACCAAGTGCGCTTGATACAGTCTCTACAAAACAAATATACAAATGAAGGTATTTTTAAGGCAAAAAACGTCCATAGTTTTTACAACAGAAAAAAATACCTTTAGCGGAGGCGGCATATGACTTTCCAGTATTAAATGCAGATTGTGCAGTCTTTTGAGTGTTGTCTACAGTGTCATGAACTGCACTTGATACAGTATCTACGGAACGATTTCAAAATAATATGATAAGGTAAAATGCGGATAAATTACGAGTATGATCAAATTACATAATTTGTATAAATAAATTATATTCTTTACCTCTAGCGGAATCAATAAAAGATTCTTCTTTATTTTTTGTTGTGTCTGCAGCGCCAAATGCGCTTGACATAGTATCTACAAAATAAATATAGATAATAAAAATAAAGGAAGGTATTTGTATTACGATACGATAGTAAGATCGAAAATGTATAATTTATAAACATTGGTAATTTGTTTACCTTTAGCTGAATTAAGAAATGATTTTTCGTTATCGTAACCGGATTGTGCACTTTTTTGTGTTGCGTCCGCAGTGCTATTAAATGCGCTTGATACAGTATCTACAAACAAATATAACAATAATCTGTGTATCTATACGAGTATAGTACAAGTAGAGTGTGTAACAGTTACTTTAGTTATGTAATGAAACCTGTATGTATGTATGCCCGACCCTTTGTTCCTCGTAACTGACACTGAATCTGAACACTGAATCGATTTCGATGAATGACAGGTCATTATAATCTCCTTGATAATGCGAGTGACTTTGATAAAAATTATGAACAAGAATGAAAAAAAGATTTTTTTGAGACATTTAATAGTAGTTAACAAAAAATAAAACTAAAAAGTTTACTGACTGTGTTTCGCTCATCGAGCCCTTTCATTTGACATATCTTAGGGGTTAATGTAGAAATTATAAATTATCATTTTGTGGCGGCAGCCGTATGGGAATAAAAATAGGGGCATTTATGTAATCGTACAATGTCACAAGAATGAAATAAAACCAAACAACTCAATCGGACACTAACTCGTAGGTCAAATTTGACTTGTAAATTTGTTTATACCGCGGTGAAACTAACTAAAAGCATGTAAAATTAGTATACACGGCAGATTTTGAACCCGTCTTGAAATATTTTTTCTTCCAATGAAACATACTTACATACAAACAAACAAACTTATACAACGAATGAGTGAAGTGAATGTCTGAAATATATGTTTAAGAAATTTCTGATACATAATAACAAATTGAAAAATATAACCCAAATTGCTCAAATGGTCATTTAACAAATTTAGACCGACTTTAATATTTTTACGTACTTATGCCTATCGTAATGGAACGAGGGGTCGGGTCGGGTGTATTAGTTTTAATTTTTGATGTAATTACATAATTTGTATAAATAAATAAATAAAATCCTTTACCTCTAGCTGAATCAATAAAAGATTTTTCAGTATTTTTTGTTGTGTCTTCAGCACCAAATGCGCTGGATATAGTATCTACAAAACAAATATAGATAATAAATGTGTAGGTATTTCTATTTTTATTATTACAATAGAAAAAAAAACACATTTATCAAAGGCATGTGATTTTCCGGTGTCGACAGTGAATTGTGCAGTTTTTTTTTAATCTACAGTTCTATGAACGGCGCTTGATACGCTATCAATGATTTTAAAATACGCCATGACAGAAAACAATTCCAACTATAGTAGGTATGTAAGAAAAAGTTTAAACTAAAATGTCATAAAGAAAAAGGGATAAATTCCTAATATGATAAAATTACATAATTTTTGAAAGTGAATATATTTCTTTACCTCTAGCTGAATCAATAAAAGATTTATCGGTATCATCAGCGGACTGAGCACTTTTTTGTGTTGCATCTGCAGCACCAAGTGCGCTTGATACAGTATCTACAAAACAAATATATAATAGTACAAATGGACGTAGAGGTATTTATAGGGCAAAAAACATCCTTGGTTTTTACAACAGAAAAATAATACCTTTAGCGGAAGTGGCATATGATTTTCCAGTATCAAATGCGGATTGTGCAGTTTTTTGAGTGTTGTCTACAGTGTCATTAACTGCACCTGATACAGTATCTACGGAACGATTTTAAAATAATGTGTTAAGATAAAATGCGGATAAATTCCGAGTATGATCAAATTACATAATTTGTATAAATAAATTAAATTATTTACCTCTAGCGGAATCAATAAAAGATTTTTCTTTATTTTTTGTTGTGTCTGCGGCGCCAAATGCGCTTGACATACTATCTACAAAACAAATATAGATAATAAAAATAAAGGAAGGTGGTTGTATTACAATACAATAGTAAGATCGAAAATGTATAATTTATAAACATCGGTAATTTGTTTACCTTTAGCTGAATCAAGAAATGATTTTTCATTATCGTAACCGGATTGTGCACTTTTTTGTTTTGCGTCCGCAGTGCTATTAAATGCGCTTGATACAGAATCTACAAACAAATATAACAATAATCTATGTATCTATACGAGTATAGTACAAGTAGAGTGTGTAACAGTTTCTAACTGCGGGAACCAGGAGCAAAGATTCAGTGTTCAGATTCAGTGTCAGTTACGAGGAACACTTAACAGGAGGTTCCTCGTAACTGACACTGAATTTGAACACTAATTTCTCAATCAAGATTCTGAACACTGAATCGATTTCGATGAATGAGAAGTCATTAGAAACTTTTTGATGACTCTGATAAAAACTATAAACAAGAATAAAGAAAAGAATACTATTAAGACAAACTTTTAATATTAATTAACAAAAAAAAACTAAAACTTTACTTATTGTGTTTCGCTCATCGAGCCCTTTTTTTAATGCAGAAGTATTTTGTGGCGGCAGCCGTATGGGATTAAAATTAGAGGCATTTAGGTAATCGTACATTGACACAACAATCAAACAAAACCATACAACTCAATCGGACACTAAGTCGTAAGTCAAATTTAACTTGTGAAATTGATTACGCCGCGGTGAAACTAAATAAGTGAATGTCTGAAAATATATGTATAAGAAATTTGAGATACAGAATAACAAATTGAAAAATAAAAAACCCAATTTTTCAAAGGCTTATTTAGCAAATTTAGAATGACTTTAATATTTTTACGTAAATGTACCTATCGCAATGGAACGAGGAGTCGTGTCAGGTGTATTAGTTTTGGTTTATGATATAATTACATAATTTGTATAAATAAATAAATAAAATTCTTTACCTCTAGCTGAATCAATAAAAGATTTTTCAGTATTTTTTGTTGTGTCTCCAGCACCAAATGCGCTGGATAAAGTATCTACAAAACAAATATAGATAATAAATGTGTAGGTAGGTATTTGTATTTTTATTATTACAACAAAAAAAACTCTTTCTCCTTTATCAATGGTGGCAGGTGATTTTCCAGTATCAATAGCGAAACGTGCAGTTTTTATAATCTACAGTTCTATGAACGGCGCTTGTTATGCTATCAATTATTTTAAAATACGCCATGACATAATACAATTCTACAATACAACAAACTACCTCTAACACAATTACCTACCTCTAGCTGAATCAATAAACGAATTTTCAGTGTCGTAAGGGGATTGTGCACTTTTATGTGCTGTATCAGCATTGTTATCCATTGCTCTGGATACGGTATCTACAAATGAAATATAAATAACCATAATGAATTTGAAAACGAAAACTTTATCTATTGCTATTATCATGGACGTTTTTTGTTTTGAGCAGTGCTCGATTAGTATTCACCACTACCCTAACCTATGACGATATCCACCGAAATAAAATAGAATTTGAAGTAAACGCAAAAATAACACGCATTCTAATTATAGTTTAAAAACGAGAAAATAATAAGAAATAAATTTGTCTAACGCATAACCTGAATCCATCATTACAATCCGCGTGAAAGTAGTACCTATACCACAGTAATTAAACGTACCTAACTAGATTTTATCCGATCGCATAATGACAATTATTCAAATTAAACATGTAAACATGTTTATTATTACAATATTACCTACAACTTCAATATTTTAAGTATAACGTTTAACGTCACAGCACGAAGTACCTGGTGCATAACCTGAATCCGCTTATCGTGGGCGTATACTGCTATAGATTGTGTATTGTCCCAAAGGTGGTTAATTATTGTTACGTAGAAATGAAAGTAAGAAGAGAAATGTGCCAGGAACGTGGGATGAGTGAAATTCAAACGAGTAAAGAAATAGAATGAGTTGACGTGAATGTAGGTATGTTTGTAGCCAAAACCATGCCAAAATAATTATTAAATTTACCTTTTGCGCTGTCAACGTATCCTTTGCTAGTGTCCACCGCCGAAGCAGCAGTATCCTTGGTACCCTCATATGTACTACTGATAGAATCTACAAAGTGTGCAAATCAACTTAAATTGTAAATTAGTGCATTAGAATGTGTATTAGTATAGTAATACTTACCTTTTGCTGTATTCACCGCTGATTCTGCTGCTTTCCTCGTATTTTCTGCGGTGGTTGAAATTGTATCTATAGAAAATTAACAAAATAAAATTGAAAATAAAAAAAAATGTAATAGAAATATTTCAAAATAAAATGAATCAAACAAATTGCCAACACAATAAGTTATAATGTCCATCAGTCCAGTCCAGTCCATTGTACTAACCTTTGGTGGTGTCGACAACCTTCTTGCCATCTGCTACTGCTCTGTTGGCGGCGTCCTTGGCTTCACCGGCAGCAAGAGACACCTTCGACATCTCCTTGTCCAGGGCATCGACTGCTGAGTTTCTAGCGTTGTTGGCTGTTGAAAATAAACTTTAAACTATATTTTCTCTATTAACAATGACATAGAGATCAATTTAGATTCAATTTACATTTATATTTTAGGGTGCTTTCTATGTATTGTATGTATGTATTAAAAAATAGTTTACAAATCAGTTATCTAGTACCCATATGGGCATGAAGCTTGTACTATTACAAGCTTTGCTTATTTTGGGACTCGATGCCAATGCGTAATTTGTCCAGGAATATTTACTTATTTAAGTCAGAGATATAAATTAATTTTGTAAATAACTTCCTTGAATGGAAATTTTCTATCCATTTATTAACCACCACAATTTGAAAGAAATTAATTAGTTAATCATAAACCGCGTGTGTCTTTAGAACCAGATACTTCCAAGTAGGCAATAAGGAGCTAAGTACCGCTTAAATGATAATAGTACACTTTGATCATTAATAGTTCTAGTATTAATGATCGGAGATAGTACATAATCTTATATACTAATATGTATCTTATGTACATAATCATTTCACTCGAGACTACTATTTCTGAATATGATCATTATTATTGACTCTATAAACATTAGATATCTTAATATTTATATTTTTGGTAATGACATTAATTTCTTGGTTTACGATAAGATATGAAAGTGTAGGGATTGAGAATCGGTACACGGATATGGTTTATCATTTTTATCATCTAAGCGTCTGACTAAAGTCCTGAATCATTATTTTATTTCATAATGGTTTCTAGTTAACTCTATTTAGGTCAAATTAATGTTATCATAATGAAATATCTCTAAGCTAGTAACTTCAGAAACGAAGTCTACAATATTATGAAATAGAAAGTACCTAAAGGCTCAATTTATACCGCCGCAGAATGAAATGGAAACTTGTTCATGATATCGTTTTCCAATTTATAATTCGATCTACTTTTTTATTTTTCCTGAGACAAATTAAACATATAAAAAGGAAATACCTGAATTCGCAGCGTCTTCGGCAGACTTCTGGGCTCCCCCCATGAACTCGCCGACCTGCTTAGCGTGCTCTTCCGCCATTTGACCAGCTTTCTCGGCTTTCTCCGAAGCAATCTGCTCAGCATCCTTCTTCTTACGGTCGAACAACGAAGCGGTCTTCTCTCCGATACTACGGAACGCTCCTGAAAGACGTCTTTCAAGTTTAAAAATGTTTTTTTGTTTGATGTTTATTGACGTTCATTAAAAATTACCCCAAACGACATTAGGAATCTCTCTCCGTATTAAGAGAGAGGAATTGTGATTGTCCATAAAACTTTATGATAGGCAAGTAATTGTCTCGCCATAAACTGGTATCGAGATGTAAACAACTTTAATGTCTCAAGACAACGAACGTGTCAATAAATTTACCGGATAATTCATACATAATTAGGGAAGTGTAGCCTTTTAATATATTACTTAATATGAATTCAACTTATGTTTTCGTAAATTAAACAGTCAGTCAATGATGGAACCATAATGATATATTTATTATATTACATGATATATATCTTACTCTGAATTGAATAGGTATCTAATTCGTTTTAATTTATTGCATAAAAAAAACTTTCCTGAAATGACTCATTCATGTTTGAGTCGGCAACGCGTGAGTGATGACCTTGATATAGTTTCCTTGGTGTATTGAGCTACGGTGTAACTGCTTACTATCAAACGAGATATTGGTATGGTTTTTTCCATATGAGATTAGGTCGTAGCTCATCAATGATTCGATCGTGGCAATTGAAGGGTTGTTATCGAGTATCGATTCTCGACTACGCCTTGCCGAATGCACTGTTGTCTTTCACCAGGGGTGGCCAAATCGACGCCAATAGTCGTTATCGTTTCAGTCACCTTAATTCGTCATGTGCTGCGGAAACATAAATAATTTGCGAAATAATTAAAGAATCTTGCCGTCATACTGCGAGATTCTTCAATTGAAGCTGCTGATACAATGAAAGCGGTAGGGACCACCTTTGTTTACCGAAGGTGGTCAGAATGGCACAAATAGTCGCATCGGTCGGCTTCGACCGCGAAGTGAGACATATAGAGGCTGTTTACAATGGGTCGATTAGCGTCTTTCGTAGGTAAGGTAATTCCACCTATTGGCCTGACGTAAATTAGCTACAAGTCGTGAAATGGTCTAGATTTCAAATAAATAAATAAATATTGTCAGACAAATTATACAGCGCCATCTAGCCCCAAAGTAAGCGAAACTTGTGTTATGGGTACTAGACAACTGATAAACATACGTAAATACTTTTTTTTTGTAAATACATACTTATTATACATAGAAAACACCCAGACCAAGACAAACAGACATGTTCATGCACACAAATGTTTGTCCTATGTGGGAATCGAACCCACGAGCGTTGGTGTCGAAGCCGCGTCATTGACCGCTACACCACCGAGCTCGTCGAATATTTAATTTCTGAGTCAAGGGAAACAATGGAGACCAAATATACGTAGTATCAATTCTCTTGCGGCGAGTCGCGGCGCGTGTATTGATTTTCACAGCTGTTTGTAGGTCAAGGCAGGTTTTTTCACATAGTTCATAGAGTCATATGAAATATGTTGTCGTATAAAATAAACTAGTTATTGTAAGAGTATTGTAGGTAAATGCGTTATACATTTATATACCCAAAATACTACGGGATCTACCCATAGTCTATGTTGAAAAGGATAGTATCAGATTAATGGATTCCGAAAATTAAACTACATAATTAGCTTGCGCAGACAATAAAAAATGTCCTCCATACAAGCTATAACCGTTCAGCTACACAGAAGTTCAATTTTTGAATCTAAAGACTCGAATCTAAATCATTTTCAGTTCTTTAAAGTTATACGTTTACTGGCAGTACTGGCACATTTAAATGATGGAAGGTACCTACTTCGCTTTTAAAGTACGTACGTGTTACATTACCTAAAACTTTAAATGTCAATACGCATTAATAAAACTACAATTATATTTTTATATTATTCTTTGTGACATAACTTGCAAGGACAATAATAACATTAAATATATCATTTGTTATACTACAATAGGATTTGAACACGTTCAACTGATACTTAGTTAAAAATTCCAAGCATTTTTCTGCTTCAATAGAATTTTTTGCAGATACGACTTATATGTATAATGACAATATATACATCAATTTATGTTGAAAATGAATAATAAATGTAGATGGACTGTGTATGAACAGTGTTAGAAATTGATATCTAAAACGAGATAACTGGCTAATTAACCACATTAGATTTTATAAAAATTAATAAACTCACCACCGCTCTTGTCTATCGGTTTGCATGGAATAACAATCAAATAATTAATATTTATCAGAACATGATAAATAAAACTACAGACTACAGAATTTTGAGAACCATGCTATGGTGATAATTAAAATACTTCTGTACTTCTAGAACTATGTGAAATTCTACGTGCGAAATTACATCTTAATTTTAAATTATTTAAATATTTAGTATGTATAATATTTAATATGAACCACTAACTAACTACAGTAAACTACGTGATAAAAAATAAGACAATGGATCCAAGTAGGGTTGCCATCTCTATACGCTAGCAACCAGGACAAGATGCGTGAGGACTCCGGATTTTGAATGTTGAAACCCGGACATGTCATCAGTGTTTTTTAGTACAAGCACAGAATAATATACTCTAGTACTAGTACTATTTTTAATTTTGTGACAAGACGGTACTCGCAACATGGAGCGTAGTGATTTAAAACTTCTAACCCTGGACTATAAATGAAACCCTGCCCGGCCGCTCTCCAAACTAAGAAAAATCCGGGGAAACCCGGACGGATGGCAACCCTATATCCAAGTGACACGTGCTGAGGATACTGCTTATCAAAAAAAACAAGAACATGGAGAAAATCTCAGTATTTTTTTTTATACTACGACGTGTGGCAGACAAGCATACGGCCTGCCTGATGTAAAGCAGTTACCGTAGCCATATTACCGCTCACAACATAAAATATCGCTCGCGTGGCGCCACCTCCGCTGCCAACGCAGCATCTCCTTCCTTTCTGGTGACCTCACTCACTCGCAGGAACACAACAACCCTCATGGGAATTGTTATTTGACCGCGGTATTCTGTGAGGTGGAGGTACATTCCCCAGTAGGGTAGCTTGCAATTACGCTCCTTACCCCTTTTCGCCAGAACTTCGATTGTCAGTCTGCAGAGTGCACCGCGTTCAGGTGAAGTTGGCTTGGATTCAAAGATGTTGATGAACTACTTACACCCCAAAAAAAAGTATTGTTATAGCGTAAAAAAATATTGTATATATCGCATTAAACTCATCCTATTTATCCATTTATATTACAAGACACTTGCCATTCCCAAACGATGCGATGCTCTCGATTATTTGGCCGAACAAAAATAGATCATCAGTCGGTCAACCGACCCGGGATCATTGCTCGAGTGTTGTTCCCAATGATTTTGCAACGAGTGATTGACGGCCCGAATAGCTCTCCAGTAGGAAGTACCTACGTACTTCAATCAGGATGGTTTATTTGGGAACTTCGAGTGTGTTATAGATATCATATAGTACAGGACGGGTTACGGGACGCACATATTTCCAACACTGAGTCTCCTGTGTAACCAGGATTAACAGAGGCGACCAAATAGACCAAAAAGACAAAGAACGATGAAGTCCACTACAGTCCAGGGGGCAAAAATACACCTGCCTTGGAAATCACAACGAATTTAATCAGAAGAAATTAGTAGGAGAAAGAAGCTTTTGGAATTTGATGTCCCCTCTTAACAATGTGAGAGACAGCAATATGGCAAATAACTAATAAGGCATTAAAAGCCTAAAGAAATGGCTAGTCAAGTGAAGCTCAACTACCATGCACCGTGATTTTAAGTATCTTAAACTATTGCGGACAAAAAACAATGAGTTATTAACCTAACTTAACACCAATAATATGAATTTGCAAAAACGTTTGAACACTTGGCAATTCTCCCTTGTTGCTACCAAATCAGAATAGTATACTAGTTACCCCGGATGATGATACATCAAGATAAACAAACCATAAATCAGTTATAAAAAAATTCCATAGGATCATCATGCAATCCAAATATATCTAGCTCGAGATAAGAAGTTTTTGTAAAAAAAAACTATTAGAAGATATTTGAACAAGATATTTGTAAAAAAAAAACTATTCACATACAGCGGTGGTGCTTTTGTTAGATTACACAATTTACTATATTTACGAAGATTAAAAATATCCAATGAGATAATGGCAGAGGCGAGGTGCGAGTCGCAAGTTCGCAAGCTTGCCAGGACGATATATTTATTGTGCATGTTGATCTTTACATTTGGCATACTTTCCAAAGATAAACACATATTTTCTTTGAATCATGGCGATTTTATGGTTCTCGTGTTATTAAGGCTATTGCTAGAGATGTGTAATAATAATAAAAGTTCTATTAGCTAGATCCATTCCATAATTTCCATGGGCAATAACATTATACGACTCGCCCGTAATCGACTTTAATGCATCTAAATAAGTAATGGGGTCGAGCAAATCTTCATGTATGCGAATCGATTTTTAACTTTTGATTTTAATAAGATTATATAACCTATTCAGTTATTATATTATCAAATAGAGCCGCACTCTACCTGGGCAAATGGGCAGCAATCATTCTCATAAATTAAACAAAATAATGTTATTTAATAATTTCATTAAAAAACAATTATTTTTTACTGTTACTGGCATCTGTGGTGGCGACAAGTGAAATTGACCCATGAAAGCAATAATATTTTTTGTCCATATTTTTATTAGTGAAGATAAGAATTCACATAAAATAAATTAACCACCGGTTTTATCTTCACTTCCAATGAAAAACCGCTCCCTATGCTGCAACTAATAACAGTAATAAGAAGTAATAACATTCCGTCCACCCCTGCAAATAATTTATGATCCAATTTACCCACACGACCGTTCCCTCATAACTAATTCATCTATACAACACTGAATTCCGCGAACACAAAGTGCCAGCCAGTCTAGGTCTCAGCCTAGACTAGCTCCAAGCATCGATCTGACTGCGCCAGACAGTTTTATTACTGCGGCACCTTAGTGACCTGTGTACACAGTGACCTACCTACAGTCCTATGGTAGGTGTTCTCATTTCCCAGGCGTGCTGAAATTCGCGTGATATGATGTGACATGTCAACATGTGACATAATACCACAACTGTTTATATTATATCGATTTGTTTCACCTTCCATATATGTACTAAAACACTTGATCTAGCTTTGTTGAACACTCGATAACACGAGAACAATTACATAACCTAGTCTTGGCTTCGAGAACAGTTTACTAATAAACTAGTATATAAGTATAAAATATACATCTCTATATTTTACTCAGATCAATAAAAACGTTAGATATTATATCACACGACTTATTCGTAGACACAAAATTCTTTCTACGTAAACGCATGTACTCTTTGGTAAATGCGATCAAGCACGATATTTTAATCGTTTCCTCTAACTAAACTATAAAAAATATTATTAAAACTGATCTAGCTAGATATCATCTTCCAGACAACTTATTTTCTCTCAAAAGATGTCGGTCGCCTGGCCTAGATATATTACGTCAAGGAAAATGTCTCACATATTATAAAAGAGAACTGACGGACACTATTTCTTAACCCAAACCGGCGGTGGATCCAAAAGTTAGAAATTTTGCACGAATATTTGTAGGGAACGTAGTAATCAGCTTTTAGAACGTAGTAATAAGATTTTTTAAAATCTAAGCGGGAATCCATAAAATGAGCAGACAAAGTTACGGGCAACAGTCTGAGAATAAAAAAAATCTTTGATATTTTTAAGGGAGTGAAAGAAGAGAAAAATAAGGAACCATAAATTGAATCACTTCTACTGGTGATGTAATTTGCACTACACCGATTTAAACGTCATTATCTCTCAGTGTGTAGGTACAAATGACGGATTCCTCCACTGATACCCCGTGCAGGCCAATTGAGAGGAATCCGGTCCGAGATTGCGGTGACATCACACCAGTTCGTGATGTCATTACTGTTTTTTAAAACTGTCGGAAGCATTATACACGCTATTTTAATGTGTATGATACTGATTTATTTTTAGCTATGCATTTTTTTCGCCTCACATTTGCAGTATGCCGTCGTTGTGCTTTTTAGGCTTTTAATGCCTCATTTGTCATATTGTTGTCGCTGCCATTGCTAAAAAGGGAAGTTAAATTCCAAAAGCTTCTTAAGTATTCCTAATTTCTTCTGATTAAATTCGTTATGAGTTCCGATGAATTCCGTAGTTTTACCCCCAGGACTACAATGGACTTCACTGTTCATTGCCTTTTTTTGGTGGGCACCGCTGTTAATCCTGGTTACACAGGAGACATAGTGGTGGGAATGTGTGGTGGGACCCCCGTCCCGATACACATATTCTACTTTTAGCTGAAATACAACTAGTACTTACACTGTTCTAGCGAAAAGTAGAATACATAGTATCAGACGACCTCGCATATTTTCTCATATTATGAAGTCATCCACAGCGGTGCAGTGATGTCAGTCACGCAAACAAAGTATTTGCTATGCTGTTAATGCATTTCATTAATAATTGTTGGCCTAGCTAGACTAAGGTCCATAAAATCATTTCCGTCAAAATGCCTTGGGTGTGATAGGATCTGAATACATAATTAAATGTAGGTAAATATCATTCCGCATACAGATTATAAATAAACGAATATATTAATTTTCGTAAAAAAATTACAGGACAAAGGAAACACTACAATGAAATAGTTGACAAAACATTGATAAATACAGTGGCGGATTTCCCATAAAGCCTACTAGGCCGGGCCTACGGCCGCGGCGGGCAGATATGTGTGGGTGGCTAATAGTGGCAAAAAAATATACTTTTCAACAAAAAAGGATGCCGGCCCCATATCATTGTTTAAATATTTACCACGTTTAATTAAGTAGACACTTCGATATAGCTTATTGAACATGTATTATGGGTGGGTAAAACAGTAAACTTGACATTAAATTTCATGTAATTTTATTGAAAATTGTTTGTTATGTCGTATCAATTCAAATTGTATGTTATTAATATTTAATCTGATTGACAATTAACGTTTAAATTGATGACATTGTGAAATTTTATAAATTTGCATGCCGTAAGGTAGAATATGGTAGCACTAATTTGTTGTATTCCATCTGTATTGTTACATTACCCATGTTCGCAAATAAAATATATAAATATGAATAAAATGCATTCTGTTTTTCGATTGTTTCGCCCAACTGTGTGTCGTGGTGTGTCCAACTGATTTATTCAACGCATTTGAACAAAAAATTCGGGTATTGCGTGAATCCTGAGCTGAGAAAGGGGCGTCTGACACAAGGACTGAGACAGGGCCTTGAGAGGCCATGGCCCTAAATCTGCCGCTGTTTGTATGCATTATGAATTCATATATGTGATAAAAACGGGACGCGACCTCGAACCTCCTGGAAAATTTTAGTGTTTAAAATGTATGACACATAGGTACGTTGTTTGTTTTCGAATTTTATGATGTATTGCTCGCTCATTGCGATTTCATCCTGCTCTTCATTGTAATAATTTATATTCATTCAAATCGAAATTATACAATCAAACGTGACTTACTGATGTCATTCCGAACATACACATTTATTAAAAGAACGATGGTATTTTCCGGACGACAAGGACCCCAGATACATATTTCATAATACATATTTTGAATCCAAATAACCAAATTCAAATCCAACAAATCACCAGCTTACGATTTTTGCATTTGTTTTCTACAGCGTTCATCCTGTTGTTGCTTCCATAAGTCTGTTTTTCTTTTCAACCTATAAAGTATTTTAACAGAATCATTCCGAAATGCTGGTAGATAAAAAAATATACCTAATTGTAAAAGACGTGTCTAAGTGCCCGCGAGGGCCCACAGAATAAAGAATTTTGACTTTGACTTTGACTTTATATTTGGATTCACGAAATTTGGACAAAACAACCATGTGAAAATATTTTTTAGTTTTTAGCGTGCAGTGGCGCGCATAAAACTAAAAAACATTATACACACAAAGAACCTATAATTTGAACTCAGTTAAAAATATCGAACGCTTTACATATTATCCGCGTGTTTGGCCAGATGCCCTTCAGTGGGCTAATTATACCAACATTCCTGACTATATTTACGAGTTACGACCAAAGTACCATAATTATTGAATGATGTAGATGTGGAACACTCAGTGAATTTCTATTAAACATTTAGATGTATACAATTAGGATGATACAGTTATCCCTTTCTGTTTTGTTTAGAGTAACAAGGTGTAGAATGAGATGAACAATGCTGCGTAGTTATAAAGTTGAGCCCCGACACCGACTGGCCTTGGTGATGTCATCGTTTGCAGGCGAGATTCATTCGTGGTTTGATTACGGTGGACTCGCTATGGAATGTTTAGTAAACAAATGTTGTGGACGGACGATGATAGCTACGAGTATCTGTTAGACATAACAAAGCTTATCTTTTACACAGAATCTTTAGTTTGCATTTGGCGTTATTACCACAATTACGATACCGTGATAATAAATCACCTGGAGTATTATCCTCAGCGCCGCTGTCGCCGTGTTCTGATGGCGTTTCCTTTTTAAATTTATCTGAAAGATTTATATTAATATAGGGCTGTTGTCTCTATAAAGTTATTAAAATGATGACTCACGTAGGTAATATTATGGTTACGGAAGTTTGGAGACTAAACAAAGACAAGGTTTTCAAAAACGGCGCATATTATATACACTGGCTATTAAAATCGCGTCACCACCACTATCTTTTTCACACAAAAGCTACTATTTCTTATTCTGTGACATAAATGCCAATAATTATAATACAATCCTGCAACATTACTTAAAGAGAACTGAATCAATTTAAATACAGTTTTCAACATTTTAAAATAAATTTAACCAGAATTAAAATTATATACCATTACTGAAATTTCTTCATAAATATTATGAATAATAATACAACAATTCCTACGCATTTCAAATTCATAGAAATGTGGCTTTCCGTTGAATCAGCTCGTGCCAATTCGTATGTTGTGGCGAAAAATTGATTATGCGAATTCACTTCTTTCAATGATCATGTAGGTACTCATACTTATACAAGTGAGTTTTATTCTTCGACTAAATTAGCAACAAATAAAATTGTTGCTAATTTAGCCGAATAAAATTAAGACCAGTTTAAAATGGTTTAGCCCTTTCCTGAATAGTTTATAACCCTTAATTATTGCTTCGCGTACGAATTGGTGGAAGTGCACTCGGAAGAAAACTGCTCTAATGAAGAAGTAATTGTATGCTATTTTAATCTGTTTTAGTTTATTAGATCATGTTGAAAACCACATTGAAATTGCGTCAATACTTTTATGCCCTAAAAAGTTGCACCTATATTTATTGGCAGTTGGCAATTTTGTATAAAACAGTGGGGTTGTTCGTTTTTATTATCTTCCAGTGTATATTATTTGTAATTATACCTGAAACCATTTTGAGGAATACGTCGTACGTAATAAAAAATAAAAAACTTTTAAATTCACATCAAAATAAAATAAAATTCGACAAACAATGAAGTCGACTCCAACTCCAACTTCAACGCACGTAAAGGTCAAATCAACAATGAAAAATGTATCGATTTTATAGTCGACTGCAATGAAATACATTTCTATACTATTTAAAAGTTTTTATTTAAAAGTTTTTTTACTTCAATTTATCTTCACCAAAGGAGAATGACCATAAATTAGACCACTATTGTTTTTTGACCATTTAAATAATTATACTCCAAAAATCCTTGTCTGAAATATAACCACAAGTATTTTTTAGTTCATTAGGGGTTTAGAAGATGAAGGAACTAACTGACTGAGATCAATTCACAGCCTAGATGGAGATGATCCGGTGAACTTATTCGGTTACTATATATGTATTAGTATTACTGTTATTTTATTAGTTTTTATGTTAGAGAGAGATGACATAAAAATTAAATTTTGGTAATTTATTTCCGACGAAATAAAACACCAGTTTTAGGACTTTTCGAAAAACAATCCTTTTCGAAATTCTTTATTCTCAAAACTCATGGCGTTATTTGAGGGTAGAAAAAGTACAACAAAGTAACGTAGATTGAAAATATTCTCTGCAACCTGAATGAAAAAATATAAAATTATAACCTGAAAAAGTATGAATTTGGAGTATGGGTGGTTTCCCTTTTCTTTCTCCTCTGTTCTTATCCACGTAAGAAGCGCAGAAGGCACAAGAAATTTTACTATTCTATTAAGAAAAAGTATCTATTAGATAATAAAGGAATAGAATAAAGGAGAAGGAAAAGCAGAGTAACGGTAAAACTGCGAAGTTTAATATAAAACATCTGGGAAGACTGATTAAATAAGTAGCCTCAGGATAATAGGGATGCACCATAGAGTTCAAAGTTCTTAACTTTATGAAGTAGGTTGATTAGGCAGAGGGGGATGTGGAAGCGAGGGAAAAGTGATATCGAAGTGATGATTTTGAGCTTAGTTTTAGGGATTCGCCATCTCCTTGTTTTTGTATATGACCACATAATAGCTAAATCTACGCCAGGCAAAGCTGGGGTAGTTAGTTCAAAAAGACAGTACAAGTGATTATAGTGATAACTAAATGTCACATAAAGCTCCAACAAATGCCTATAAGCCAGAAACTATCAGTACCTACCTATCAGCATTGTTTTACAATTTTTCGAACAAAAACCCACAACTCAAAAGAAAAACCCGCTTTTAATATTAATAATGTATGGTTACGTGAATGTACTCGCATCAAATGTCATAGTATAAGTTTCAATACAGATAATAATATTGATTCTAATTGCATAGCCTCCAGAATTCTACTTTCGAGCAGCGACTTTAAAGTTCCAGCTTCATCGCCTCGTTATATTATGATTCATAGGTCCAGATTGCAAGACATCATATTATACAGGTTGTACTACTGAACAACTCTTTCTCGGCATTACCGCCATGAAAATCGCGAAAAAATCGATATTCCCTGATGCGACGATTTTAATCTAAGGTGACGTCGAAATTGCCTGGTTCAATAGTGAGAGTTGTTAATATTAAAAGAAGAAGAAACACCGTTTATATTGTTTGTTCTGTCAACAAAACTACACAAGAGTCTGTAATACAGCACGTATTACAGACTCTATATAGTATAATGTTCCAAAATTGCCTTGCAAAATTTGATCAAAACGTGATAATTAAATTACGCATTGACTGTTCTTATACCCAACTAACGAATAAAATGTTTTGTAATAGCAGTAGAATTCAAATTTATTCGTTTCCGTAACAATAAACTACATTCAGATAATAATGAATAAACTATATACATAAAGAAATTAAAAAAAAAGATGAAATTTTATTATTAATAATAAAACCAACTTCAAAATGTTACCCAGAACTTACCTTCGATCATTAATAAACAATTAAATCATGATTGATACATTCAACTTTTTACAAGTGCAATAAACTCTAACTTAAAAGATTATTTAACTTAATATGTAGATTAGAATATTAAAAGATTTTACATAATTAGTAAAGATTTCATAGCTACAGAGGGTTCTACAAAATAAATTATAGATATTTTAATAACTTAATTGATATCAAAACATCTATAATTTATTTTGCATAGCCTTCCGTAGAGCTATCAAATATTTTCAAATTAATATATTAAAATAAATATGTACACTCATTTATTAAAAGTTAAAGGTAAGGTAAATTTTAAGTTTCTTTTTAAGAAGTAAGGATACACAGATTATACATACTATGTAGTAAATACTTCGGTATGGGGAAAATTAACCATTTTTATTAGGTATATATTTTTCTCCACCAAACCTCTTTTACAAACACAAGTGAGACTTCACAATCTTGTACTGTTGCCATATATGGGCGAGAGCACTCAAATACCAGACGGGCACAATTCTCGTAATAAAAATGTAGACAAAATTCAGTTCCAATCCCTTCTCCATGTCACAACTATCAAATTTGGTATTCTTGTATCACAATATGAAACTTCAAAGTCAAATTTAAGTGGGATTATATCGAAATATGGCAGAAAATTAATCAAACTAAGAATGTTATTTTGCCAACAATAAGAATAAGTAGTAATAATTAATTAATGAAATCAAGTATATAATTTCTAGTCAATTCACAGTTCAATCTCGATTAGGTCAACTTTCCTTCTACGATCGGAAAATAATTACGATAATTGGCGTTCAGCTTGCACCTTGTGATTCGATTCAGAGACGAGCTGTAAGCATTGTTGACGATGTCGCGCTTCAGACGACCTTGAGCCTGTGACAGACACTCAGAGGAAAAGATGGACACGTACAATCGACTCATAATAGACCGTCCACTGCCAGTACAAGATGGCCCCACGTAACGTAGATAGATACCAGCACCTTGTGACTCGATTCACAGGCGTGCTGTGAGGATTGTTGATGATCCCAAACTGACAGACGGTTTAGAACCTAAGTCTGAGAAGACATTTTGCGTCTCTTTGTGTGTTCTACCGATTGTATAATGGGGTGTGTTCAGAGGAGTTTTTTGACATGATGCCCACGGCCTCCTTCTACAGTCACACCGCTCGCCATCGACAGGGAATTCATCCTGACACATTAGAGCCTAAGTGGTCGCGTACTGTGCGGTTCCAGAGAAGTTTTCTCCCGCGTAATGTCAAACTGTGGAATGAACTGCCTTTCCAGGTTTTGTCAGAAGACTACAGCATGGGGTTCTTCAAAAAAGGGCGTGAAGAGGTTTTTACAGGGTCGGCAACGCGCGTGTGATGCCCCTGGTGTTACAGGCGTTCATAGGCTACGGTAACTGCTTTCCATCAGGCAGGCCGTATGCTTGTTTCCCACTTTAGTGGTATAAAAAAAAGTATCCGTAGCCTGTAACACTCTTCGTATGCGAGATCTTCATAAACTGGAGTTTTATGGTCTAGATGCGGTTAACTGTACGGGCGTACAGTTAACGGAAAGGTCAAGCGTATTCAGTTTTTCCAATGTTAGTTGGAAAAATACTTTAAATCATTTGTAATCGAATCACAAAATATACCTTTTAGAGTTGTATAAATAAAGTAATGTGTTTACACAGACAATACAGTAGGACAGAGGCGCGGCTTCATGTCGGCAGCTACTTGCAAATTGATTTGTTTTTATGTAGAAGACTACCTACTTCCTGCTGCGACCTACTTAACAAGTAAACAGAAATTGTGTTTTTGGCATTATGTATGTCTCATGGAAACTAAATAAAGTCATGCAATATTAACGTTGAAGCTAAAATGGTCACGTAGTGCAGAGGTTTTCTTCCGCGAACCCTCATGTTGTGGAATGAACTTCCTGCCGAGATATTTCCACGAGGGTATGGGGGTTTTCAAGAAAGGTAAGCAACGCGTGAATAATGTCTTTAGTTTTCCTAGAGAGTATGACAACTGCTTATATCGTATAATTATTTACCACCTTAGTTGGTAAGACACCACATATTATGAGTCTCTAATGATTTGATAATAGAAGTTCCCCTACTAAAAAAAATGTGAATAACGATGGTTAAATTACCAGATTAATATTTATTTTCATATTTATCTACAACTTTCATATAATACTCTATGTAATAATAAAACAGCCTACAGTTTATAGTAAAAAAAAATTGCCTACGGGCAGCGGTTTACTAGATTAGCTTATTTTAAAGTTTTAATTTAGATGTATTTATTTAATTTTATCTATTTTAAGTTTACTTTAAGTTTATTTTAATTATACTATTTAACTATTGTAATTCAATTGACATAAATATATATTCGAAAAAAAAATTAAGACGAAATTATTCCATCATTGTAGCGCAGTAAGCCGCGTCACGGAAGCTCTCACCATTACTCAGAAGTGACGGTTTGCCCTGATTTAGTTGTATTAAACATAGTAGCTTATTCGTGATATATATAGTGGTGAAATTCTTGGGAACAAACAACAAACTCCGCGAGGGACATAAAATGTAGAGATTGTCGAAATATCTTTGAACTGCATTATATACCTAATATAATAGTACTAGCTGACACGGCAAACGGGGCGTTGTGCCATATAAATTATTCATAGGATTATTGTAATAGAAAAAACTAAATAACATATTTTCAAACCTACTGAATATATATAAAATTTAAATCGGTCAAGCCGTTTCTGAGGTATATGGTAACTAATACAGTGACACGAGAATTTTAGATATTACATTATGCATAATCTATTCCTTTAATTCGACATACAGTGTGTTTCAGTTAGTGTCTTCCTCCCGTATGCGATAATAATGTATTACCTAATGTTTTTGCACAGACTACATGAGTAAGCCCGTCATGGTGATGGATGGTCGAAAACTCAGCTGTGATTGAGTCGACCTTGTGTAGCCTATTTTAGCCTTATCACAACGTAAATCTGTTGCCGTGAATTAACCGATCTGTCTAAGGCTTGGTTATATAACTTTGACATTGAAACTATAACCACAGAATAAGGCTCTACATACTTCTGAAATTAAATGTTATTGAGCACGTATTGGAGGATTTTTAACCGACTCCAAAAAAGGAGTTGGAGGTTCTCAATTCGGCTGTATTTTTTTTTTAATGTTTGTTACTTAATTACTCCGTGATTTATAATTTAATTATTTTATTGTATATATTATAAATAATTTAAATAAAAAATTTGAAAAAAAACTTTTTTCATTTGAAAGAGTATTTTTCTTCCAGATTATTCCCATATTTTTTTCATCATCATCAGCCTGTATCTACCCACTGTTAGATTTGTTATTTGATTACTCTGTCAAAAAAGAATTTCTATGCCTTAACACGAATTTCTACCTCTACGTGGGGATTAACTTTCAAAACGTTAAAAACTATTTATACCGCCACATACTTAGGTTGTGTTACGTACGGTTCACCTGCGTGGGCAGATAGGGCTACTATAGGTGCAGCACGTCGTAAATTGCTTCAAAGCCAGCGCCTTGCTCTGATATTTTTATGTAAGTCATATAGAACTGTAAGCACCGCGGCACTACCCGTGCTAGCAGGTGTGTTACCGGTAGACTTAGAAGTACAACGCCGCGCTTCAATGTACTATACATCTAAAAATATGGTCCCTGATTTCTTGAAAACGCGTGATCGTGAAAAAATAGTTAGACTGTTCAAACCTTTTAATGAAGTATTTGAAACATTGCTGTCTGAATGGCAGGAAAGGTGGGAAACTTCTACCAAAGGACGCCACTTGTATCTGTTCTTTCAATCGGTAAGAGATAGATTAAAGAAAAAGTGGTTAGAAGTCGACCACCCTGTTGCGCAATTTTTAACTGGACATGGCAATTTTAAAGCTAAACTCTTTTCGTTTAAATTAGTGCCGTCGCCCTTATGCGAATGTTCTACTGCTAATTCTGAATTCGATCAAACAGCACACCATGTTCTCTGGGAGTGTGATCTTTGGCAGCGGGAGCGGGATGACATGTTGAATTCATTGCAAGTTGCATCTGGGGTAGTATACTATTCAGATTTGGTAGCAACAAGGGAGAATTACCAAGCGTTCAGACGATTTTGCAATTCATATTATTGGAAACGATGTGTTAGGTAACAACTCAATGTTTTAGGTCCCTAATAGTGTTAGAAACTTAAAATCCGTGGTGCACGGCAGTTGAGCTTCACTTGACTAGCCATCTCTTTAGGCTTTTAATGCCTTATTTGCCATATTGCTGTCTCTCACATTGCTAAGAGGGGAAGTCAAATTCCAAAAGCTTCCTACTCCTACTAATTTCTTCTGATTAAATTCGTTGTGAGTTCCAAGGCAGCCGTAGTTTTACCCCTGGGACTGCAATGGACTTCATTGTTCATTGCCTTTTTTGGCGGTCGCCGCTGTTAATCCTGGCTACACAGGAGATACAGTGGTGGGAATGTGTGGTGGGCCCCCGTCCTACTCTGTCATTTATAAACTGATTTGAAAAAACTTTTTTTATTTTAAAGAGTATACTTCCAGATTGGTTCTGATTGATTTTTTTCATCATCATCATCATCAGCCTGTATCTACATACATAAATGTAGAGTAATGTTAAGAGTCGGTTTTTTTAAATAGGCTTTTTATTATTCCTAAAAGTAAGTAGTATCGGTAGTTCCGTCTCATCGTATCGTATGACTGGATTATAGAAAACAATGTAGGTAGGTACCGTCTCTTCTCAATGAAACTGGGACACAGGAAAATAACAAAAGAGTATTCTAATCAATAACGTCTGGAATGAGTAGGTACAAGATAATACACTTAGCCAGTGCATAACAAGCCACGGTCTGTTTCTCTTTCATTGGCAATTACCAACCATAAATTATTTTATTTTATTCTCTAGCCAGTCTAGCGTACTCTTAGAAAATTGTACTACGTCGTTAGTAATTGTTTGTTACAACTTTGAAATAAGTTGTACTATCAAACGAGCCTTTGCTTTATAGAGTAACAAGAGTAGATCTATGTTCAAAATCTGAAGATTTTGAAACATTTTCTTGTTACTTTACAGATTTCATTTGTTTACGTAAAAAAAAAACAAAATGTTAAAAATATCTCAAGCCCGGTGGTCGAATGGCTAGTAATGGCTAATTTAACTCCGAGGTCGCGAGTTCGATCCCCGCATATGTTTGTCTCGGCCTGGGAGTTTTCTATGTATTATAAGTATGTATTTACAAATAAAATGAATTTATCTGTTGTCTAGTAGGTACCCATGGTACAAGCTTTGCGCTTACTTTGGGACTAGATGGCGCTGTGTAAATTGTCCAGAAATATTTATTTATTTTTATTATCTTAAAATGTCTAAGGTGTCATCAAAACATACATAAATACAAACACACATTCATAGACTGCTAAAGTCATAACCCTTTCTTTTGGCTGCGCCGTCGTCGGATAACTATTATAAATAAATGACGTTCGTTTCGATGTAATATATAAATTAAATTAGGTATAAGTAGGGATTTAGGGTGGGTGTTAATTCTGGGAAAAACTATGTTTTTTTTTACACACTACTTACTACACACCCAGGTACACTAGCATCTTGATGTTTATGTGATTGATTTATTTGTTTGTCAATAGACGTAAATTATAAGAAGAAATAAAATTATTAATCTGTGCAAGTCTGAGAGATCTAGAAAAAACTAATTATAATTTGACAACCGCATATTAATATACAACGTAGAGTAATTAAAATAGTAAAAATTAAGTAAATTAGTTCCGACGGAACTAATTAAAATTAGTAAAAAAAAAGTAATTTCAATTAGTTCCTTCGGAACTAATTATAATTAATCTACGTTAAGAAAAACAACAACATACATAAGTATATTGTTGTTGTTTTTCTTGTATATGTATTGCGTTTTACCTATTTTACGGCTCACAATCCACGTGTAGTATTGAGGTCTATAGACTGTCTTCTCCATATCAGTGTAGGGGGTATCAAGCGTGGCACACCGCGTTTAATTTCTCTAATTAGGTACTTACTTACGCTATTTTTAGAACTGTAAGTAAACATCTTATCGCGCATTTGGGTCGAGTTGCTCAAGTTTGTAATTTTAATGGAATGATTCATAGCCAGGTCTCGTGGATTAAACAATGCGAGGTACCTAATTGTTGGGAGAGAGGAGTAATCATTTGTCGAAGCGAGACCTCGCTATTTTTCTACCAAAAATAAAAAAAAACAACCTTCGATCATTATTTTAACCGATTATGATGCGTAGCGAATGATTTATTACAGTACTATATTATATATATATACGCAATTATAATATTCTCTGCATATACCTATCTACCGATTTTTGAGAAGCAATACTAGCGCCACAAACATACATAAAATGTTTTTCGTTTCAACTTGATGTGATTTGCAACAATCTAAAATCTATGCGCATAAAGATCTAAATCTTTAGTTGAATGTATGAAAATCCTTGGAAAAAATCACTCTAACCTCGTTTATAACGTCAGGTGAACATATTCTATCATACTTTAAAATATTAACCTATTTAGCATATCCTTTTCGTATGCTCTGTTCATAATTATAACAAGTATAAAAAAGCGAAGTGCCAATTACAGATTTTAAGACCGTAATACTTTAAGGCCTTAAAACTGCTACTACTACGCACTAACGTTTAACTAGTAACTGCTTATTATCAGCCAGCCTGTTTGCCACTCCAGTGGTATAAAATAATACAACTAAAATCAACCATTCAACCAACTTGGCATTTATTTTGAACTCTCTCAAGATTACTCACAATTTCGCTTTAGTCACAAATTTTACTCATCACATATCCATGGCCAAAAGTTTCCTAGAATACCTAAATCTATTTTAGTTTGGAGCGTAATAATGCAATTAAAACTGTTTGTTGGAGCAATGTATTTTCCGACTTGTTTTTCTTTCTCAAATAGCTATATTTTCTGTTTTCAAACTAAAAAAATAGGTACCAACAAAAATTAAATAGGAGAAAAAAATATGAAATTATTATTCTTATGCACAACTTTGATAGTTGAAATGACTCTACACATCTAAATAAAATTAGTTATTAGAATACCTTTTCCCAGATTTTCACTTAAATAATTTAATAATAATCAGATTTACCGCGTCTTCGCTCACGTATGGCCTATGTCCATCCAGTCTATTTTAGACATCGGTGAAAAAATAGCAGATGTTTTGAAAATTTCCTCTTACATCTTTTTTTTTTTTTTATACTACGTCGAGTGGCAGACAAGCATACGGCCCGCCTGATGTGAAGCGGTTACCGTAGCCATATTAACGCTCACAACATAAAATATCGCTCGCGCGCCGCCACCCCCGCTGCCATCGCAGCATCTCCTTCCTTTCTGGTGACCTCACTCACTCGCAGGAACACAACAGCCCTCAAAGAAACCGTTATTTGGCTGCGGTATTCTGTGAGGTGAAGGTATATTCCCCAGTCGGGTAACTTACAATTACGCTCCCTACCTCTCTTTTCGCCAGAGCTTCGTTTGTCAGTCAGCAGGGTGCACCACGTGCAGGTGAAGTTGGCTTTGGTTCAAAGATGTTGATGAACCATTTACACCCCAAAATCCTATATATACTCGTAGACGAATACTCGTGAACCTACTTGTATATAGGGTCTAATAGGATTAAGGGAATATTTGCTTTGTGTACATTGAGGACTCTATTCTTTACCCGGTATTATTTAGTTTTAGCATAGAGAAAGGAATTAATTAATTATTATTGATAGTCGTTGGTTTTAGGTAATTTCGTTTTATATTTGTATTTTATGTATTATTATTGTGAAAGAATAAAGTTTATACTTGTTGAATAAGACGGTGAATAAGTTCCCACTATAACATCGATTTATTATTATAGCCTTACAGGCTAACTATATTTTAATCGACTTCAACAGTCTATTTTATACTGTTAGTGACTTTTTCCTTAGTCAAGTTACCATTTTTTCAAGGTTTTCTTGTATATATCGCTACTCTACCAGCTGTAAACGGTCATTACTTTAGTGTTATTACATTTTCTATTGCTATGGACGAAGGCGCCGTAGCTAACACTTGTTTAATTAATGCAATGATTGCATGAATCATAATTGGAATGACGCCGGCTGTCCTAGCCCATCGCCCCTGACCTTACCGGCCCGGTGCACGAGCACCGCCACCGGTATGACTCGGTCAGAGAGCGAACGAACCAGCCCGACGACATGTTTCGCCCACACGACTATGGTCCTACGGTCTGTCTGATTTTGCCATTACGGATATTTTTATGAACGTAGACTTCAATAAGTACTATTACTTAAAAGTATCTGTGAAGCTTCCACGCATAAATTTCCCCAAATTTTAACAATTGAAAATTATATCTACCGTAACTGCTTTTCGGCGGGCGTATACTTATTTCTCACCTCTGTGGTATAAAAAAAATATCGATAATAGTTCCCATGGAATCGAATTTATATAATATTATATTCATATACATATATTCAACTAGCAACTGCTAAGTCATTTTCTTTTCTGAAAAAGCTAACAGAAAGAGGAAACCGCATTAAAATCCGTCACGTCGTTTTGGGCCCTCTGAACACGTGGTCCGACTGTTTTGTCCTGGGGGAGTTGGCAGATAGACAGAGAGACGCAGAAAGCAAAAAGACAAAGTTGCAAAAATAGAGAATGTTAAGAGATTAGATACACCTACCTTCTTTAAAGAGAAAAATCTCGATAATGCTCTACCATGATCTAGGCTCTACCACATGCTGTGTTATCTGTAATGTATCTTTGTACGTAATAAAATCTGTTGTCTCAAGAAATCGTTTGGATATCTACCCACAGTCTCTTCAGACAACAGACTAGATGCTAATAGATAAGTACTAGACTCCACAGATCTAGAATAGCGAAAAATCCTAAGTCTGTGGTAGGTTGAGATATTTGATAGCTCGAGCATTCCATAATATGTGCTACTTAGTCGCACAATTATTATTTCTTTTTGATTGTCTATCTTTTATTTGGTGTAGGTACAATAAAGATATTACAAATAAACAAAAGAAACACACTGTGCTAGTTATTATACTGGGTTTGAAGTTTTATAAAGTCGATATCTCTTTAACCTACGACAATTTTATTTTCTGACTTTAACCCTTAAATCTCTAAATGGCGAAAAAATCCCTGAGAATTGTGTAAAATCACAAACTGTATGCATATTTAACATATTAAAACAATAACTAATGGCTTGATAGTATTAGATGGAGTTCTCGCAACTGTTCCTCAACTGTAAGCCTATATTTTTGCAAGTCAATTTTGAAACATTCATATACATATACACAGATAAAGGATATTTGTATAGCTTTGATCAGTATATAATAGAGTATGATAATCCAGATCGATCAGTAGGATCAACCACAAGTAACATTTGCCAAGCAAAAAACACTTCTCATCTCTGTAACGACTATGGACAGGATAAATTATTATTATAACTTGATATTTTTATGGATAAACTATATCATCTCTACCACGCGAAATTGATCTTATGATGAAGCCAGAAATTAGTCGCTGAACTGGAAGCTACTAAATTATATTTTGATACTCATTACTTGGTACAAATACTTACAAAAGCGCGACAGGCAAAGGGTGCGTTCCATGTTGGATGCATTAACTGGTTTGCTCATTACGCCTGCAATGGATTCGACGCCTAAATATGATGAGACTAGTTGATAGCCCTAGTTGCAGGAATGAGAATCAAGTTAAAACTACAAGACATCTATTATGTGCTAAAGATCGCTTGATGGAAAGCGATTGTCAATCGATGACAGACTCATTTGAGGAGTGACATTGTAACCTGGAGGACTACAGACAGACTCCTGCTCCTGAGTCGAGGTACATTATCTAAGTCTTCAGATTGCCAATGCTTGTAATTATTTTACGAACGCAGAATGAAAGTTGACCGAATCGGGATTGAATTAGTATGAATTGAATTGATTGAAAAAAGTTTACTTGATTTCACTAATTAATTAATGTCTATTCTTATTGAGACTATAATGCCAATGCCAATATTAGTTTGTTTGCTTTTCAGTCATACTTCGATATAATCACACTTTAATAAAACTCTGACGCTTCATATTGTGATACGAGAATACCCAATGTGTCTTTTTGAAATTTTATTAAATTTTAAACACGAGAATTGCTCTTAGATTGGAATTGAATGAGAGATTGAAGATAAGGAAAAGTGCAATAGGTTTAGGAAGATCGACATGTCTCCACACAGCTACCAATACAATATGATAACCCAATAGTTAGAGTGCTGAATGCGTTTATCTAAGTTTTATCTAGCCCCAAGCAGTGGCACTTAGTCAATAGGTATTCGTACAATATACATCGTACTTGACCATGATCACCATTTCATATATTGTTTCAAATATAGACCTCCAGAAGTGTGAGATTCCATAAATGACTTTTAGCACCTTTAATAAAGCACGGTTTATTTGCATAATAATTTCGCATCCATTATGTACGATTTATGTTTTTGGCGAGCACGGAAACTCATTCGCAAATTGCGAACGTGACTGTTCTGTACATGTTAATGAAATTGTCATTTTTCTAGACATCCTGAGTTGGAAATTAGGACATAGGATAGAAGGACACGCATTTATTGAATATTCTTTTCGTGGTTGTTCATATTATGATTGATTGTCGTTTTGCTCAGAAATATTATATTTTTTTTCTTTCTAATGAAGCGTAATCCCATAATTTGCAATTATTTTCTCTTGATTCTCTGTGATATCGTGAAAAATAAAATTTTCGCGAGGCTGCTTGTTGGGTCATAGACAATAATTAATGGTGAAATTAATTATTGTCTATGCTACATAGACTTTGATAAACCTTTGCATGCAAATGTAATTAATAGAAGATTGAAGTAGCGACTTACAGATATTCGAACGTACATTTTGTGAAGACTACGAGTAAATTATCAGTAAAGAAATATCATCACAGCTCCTGATTTTGTAGTTTGGTTCAATATGAAAAAATATTTGGGGATATGTATAAATAAATAGTCTATTTTTGTATTCTGCAATCATCCGAAGGGTAAGTGATCGTGAGTCACTCGTTCATCTGTGCGACGGTAAACAAGTTTGAAATCATCGTATTATCACATTATAAGTAATTATAATAATAGTCCGTCCCTCTTCTGTAATAGCCCGGTATTAAGTTCACCCAGATCTCATCTCCATAGCCCATTTATTTTCCATCACACTTCGCAATAGTCTCAACGCCTGCCGAGACCTGCTCATGGGTATGTCGTTCCATTGACATATCCTGGAGCGGGTCACGGCGGGCGTACAACATTACATCAAACTTCTCAAAGGGGCCTCTACGCGTTGGATCCATATCCCCGCGCACGCCTATCAAATGACCGGGCTTGACCCGTGATTAAAAAGAGGTAGTAATGAATCTGATGACGATTTTACAAAATGAGAAGTGTTGTTATATATAGTGCAGAACATGCCTACGGTCTAACGAGACCATGAAACACTTGATGTGTCAATGTGACGGCCTAGCCGATAAATGGAATGGAAATCCTAGGAAAGGCATACCCGGACCTGGGGGACTATAGGCTCTTCCCAATAAGCGGCATACTGAAGTACATGGAACATGTCTCCAGACAGTCAGAGGAGAGTGACTAAAGGATTTGGGACAGGACAAAAGATCCATCGGGGTCAATTTGTCGCCTGTGCTGCGGCAGCAGTGGACCCACTCTAAGATGAGATAAGATAACATTAATTTTAAACATCGTAGGTATTGATGGTATTGCTTCTTAGAATGCCGGTGATTCCTATAAATTCCATTGGCATGACTTGGTAGATTAGGAATAGGCGAATTATTTTTATTTCGCCCGTAACACACACGGGTTTGGAAAAATGTGAAAGTAGATTTAGATACAGGAGGAGGATATACATTATGTACTACCTAATAACGGCCCGACCACGGTTCTGTGCCCCTGCTCTGCTGTCAAGTGTTTTATGGATGATTCAATCGTAGGAGAGAGATTTGCATTGCATATTAGATATACAAAGAGCGTAAGGTTCAAAATGGCTTGTATGAAATGACAACTTAACTTAAATCAATCCAATTTTGGGGTGTAAGTAGCTCGCCACGATCTTTAGAGTCAAACCAACCTCACCTGCACGTGGTGCACCCTGCTCATCAGCGAACGAGATTGTGGCAAAAGAGAAAGGAAGACTTCACAGAATACCGCAGCCAAGTAACAATTTTCTTGAGGATTTTTGTGTTTCTGCAAGTGAGTAATGTAATCAGAAAAGACGGTGGCGGCATGCGAGCGATGTTTCATGTTGCGAGCATTAATATGACTATGAGCATTCGCTTCACATTAGGCGAGCCTTGTGCTTGTCTACCACCAGACGTAGTTGGTATAAAAAATCCAACAAATCGTTGTCTGCTTTGTCGGTAGGGGGCAAGGGCAGATTCAGTATTCGAGACACTACTAGCAAGGGGCTGGATTGACTACAAATTTTTGACATTAAAATTTATATAGAACCATTTTGTGTGGATGTACAAGCACAGATTACTGAATAGTTAGGTACCTACTACAAAGTCTACAAATGTCATTCCCATCATGGTAGAAAGACACATTAGGTATTTCTACCATGATGGCATGATTCTCATGATTGGACAAAGTAATACATACACAGATGTCTGTGGATTTCCAAAGCTTTTATCTCTGTGCTATTTCCATAGTTTATTATAAGTACTTGGCGATAGGAAGGGGCACAAGCTTCCGGGTATAGCCGCTAGTAGTACGAAGACGGGACTGGAATAAATATTTTATTTTTTCTATTAAAAAATAACTTTTTTTGAAAAAGGGTTTTTCTTTCATAACCAATCGCAGTTTTAGTAGAAATTTTGGTAGAATTAACGACGAGAAAGTAAATAAGATTATGTACACTATTTACACTGACACTCTCCGTCGTCAGTGCATGCTAAGTGAGAGTGAGAAGAGAAGACAAAGCGAGACGTCAGAAGTTAGGACTAGGGATGGGTACTAAGGAACTTTTTCGAAATATTTTCAGTACTTATGTTCTTGTATGAAAATATTTCGTAGGTATTAATTTTGATGAAATTTGTCCATTATTAATTAAGAAGTGCGCGTGCGATTTGTGCAAATGAAAAGACTTTAACATTTTTTTTAATATTCAATAATTCAGAATTGTTTCCTATCGTTAGAGAGAAATAGATCTACTAACATTAAACATTATGCCCGTTCCGTGGCACAATATTGAGAGGTCGTATAGGTATGGCTGTAGGTATCTATTTTATGTAGAAAAACGCAGATTGGTCAAGTCAAGGCGTTCTTCTTGGTACGACCAGACGACCTCTGATTGCTTTGTAGTAGATAATATCAAAATGAGTAGGTATGTATGGTAATTACAATGGCTTAAAGGAATTAATTTAGGAGAAATACATACGTGAGTGGTAAAAAAAAACTTACAGGGAGGTTCACAATCCTCCTCACTTTTGTAGGAAGATAACTCAGACTTCATAACAATACATGGTAAACCTTTGATTAAGGAGTTTAAACATAATAAAAACGTTATTTAAATATGTAATTGCATGAAGCAATGAAATTAATTCTTTCATTTTCGTCAGCGAAAAAGGCCCACACAACTTTTATTGTAATAATGTAAGGTGTCGCTGCACAGTGGTTTGGTGATTAGAGTATGAATGTAATCTTTAAAATTTGTACGCAACGGATGAGTGTTGGCATGATTTTTGATTTCAGACTTATTTCGATTTGCCCATTTAATAGGTACTTTCTATTGTTCATGCTAGCTAGGTACTACACATTCATATTAATGGGCATGTAAATAGAAAAATATTGCGTAATTTTTTAACTACGCATGTGAGCACCCGTTCTGAAAATTAAATGTGATTTTATCTATCTATATCATTCTGAAAATCTATATAAAAGTAAGAATATTTTGTTGTGTTTTTTCTTTTATTACATTTTATTCCCAATCACATGCCTTTTAATCTACTCTGCGTAAATATTTGTAAAATTACAGACTACTAAAAATCGGTAAAACGAAAAATTTACAGATATGTACTAAATACAATAAATAAGTTTACTAAGCAGCTACGTAGTAGGTACTTACATTATTAATACTTACGGTAGATACTTACCGAAGTCACATAACGTAATTATGTATCTAAGTAGATGCACTTTCGGTAAATAAGTAATTGTATCGACGTAAATTCCATAATATGACTTTAAAATTCAAATTGTTAAGTTTATACAACAATTTTATAACATAAATATGTATACAAATAATTTTCATTTAAATTTAATTTTATAAGTAATAATTTTTATATTAACTAATGGCTTCATTCTTATAAATGCATTATAAATGAATAACTTTATTCTTAGTAAATGTAGCTATTATTATCGTCCATCGACATTTGCTAAGAATAAATTATTTATTTTTAGGTGTAGTAAAATTTAAAATAATGCGACATTGAAAAAGCTCACCTGCGATTCCGCTGAACATTGTGTCGGTTTAAAAAAATCACACAAATACTACACAGTATACGCGATAAAAATCACAGAATAAAATCTAATATTTCTATACACAATTTATACTTTTCACAATAACAAGTGTAGCACGGTACCCCTCTGCGTCGTAATACGTTCCGATAGAAATACCCTTCAAGGCTTGACTAAAGTAGAGATCGTCGCAACGATTCCTATAGCCGAATACATTTACATGCGGCTGATACATGAACCGATTATATTTTTATCGATGACGTCAATGTGTCTCGGCGTTTCGTTACTATTAGCTGTCACGAGTCATAAAATGCACACAAACTACATATTACCAAGTATCTAGTTATTCAATTATTTTCAGTATACAGATGTAAAGTAATTATTTTGAAATAAAAGAATAAATGTGGATAGGAAATGATAATACCTAACATTTTTTAGATTAAAGTTGTATTTATAAGCTACTAAAATAGTAGATTTTATGAGAGCAACAATATATTTAATCTTGTAAAATTTAGAGTTTAAAAAATTAAACACAGTAACTTATCGCACAAGCCATCAAATAAATTTAAAAAGTTACTTTTCGATATAGCTATGTTTCGAAAAATATCGAAAAATAATGGATAAAAAAGGACGTTGTATCGAAAAATAACTTTTTTCCATTTCGATACAGCAGCAAGCAGGTTGCAATGCAAGTTTGCAAAAAAATTCTACATATTCTAAATAATACACGCATGCTTGATCTGCAAATGGGTTTATAAGTAAGAAATGAAGCTGTTATATTACCTTCACGGTTTTATTTAAAGTATTATTATCATCTATTTCATGAGATTAGATAAAGTAGTGTATGAAACTGCACATAATTAGGTCTTAAAATACTCGTGTGACGCTATTATCAATTTCGCCTTCGGCTCATTTGATAAACTCACACTCGTATTATAAGAACCCATATTATGCAACAGTTTCATAAACTATTTTTTTTATTGAACTCAAGTAAACTGTATATAAATCTTGTTTCTATAGCGGTTTGTTTGTAACTCTACTGAACACGAGATAGAATATTTTTGTGACATCTATGCCAACGAGTTACCTCGCATTGCATATATAATCTTAGAATCAAAGATAGTAATCACGTCGTCAACCCTTATTCATCCCACTGCTGGGATACGGACCACCCTTCAATCGAAGGGGTTTAGAGCGTACTTCACCAATCTGCTTAACTGCAGGTTGGTGGAGGTGAGAGAGATAGAGACATTCATGCATGTATACACCAATTTTCCTCCCATGATACGTCTATACAAAAGTGCCTCGTTTAACATCAGCGCATTTTTGAGTGTTTTTAATCATTTTTCGTGTTGCTTCAAGAAGTAGTTGGGAAAAAAATTTTTAAAAATGCAAAATTAGGCCCTAATGATTGAATACTCATATCCAAAGCACTAAAACTATTAATAAAAAAATGTTGCCTAGCAACAATGTCAACAACAAAACAAACGGAGGAAAAATATCTCGTTTTGTATTGTACGTAAGTACGTAAATAGTGTTTGGATAGTAAATAACATTGATTTTAGTGATTTGCAAATAGCTGGAATGAGTGTGAAATGTCGAAAGACAATCCCAACCTCAGGCTGCTTGGCTCACCAGTGAATCTTTCGTACCGTAGCAAGAAAAAAGACGAGAAAAAGAACACACGAAACCGACCGCGGTCAGCTTTGCAGAACTCTTGTTTCACGCCGGTAATAAACTTCAGAGATTAGTTTTAAATTTGATGTTACATGTTTAAACTTTTAATTGGAGCTGAAGTCCTAAGTTCACAGTTTATAAGTTCTATTGCATGAAAGATACATAAATTTTGGAATGTGTAATTAGTTCATCTTTGAATCAAAACCAACCTCACCTGCACGTAGTGCAGCTGACTGCGGACTGATGAGAACCTGCTGACTAACAAATGAAGCTCTGGCAAAAGAGAAATATGGTACAGCACAGTTATAAGCTACCCGACGGAGAAAGTATCACCTCCTCCTAGAATCACAGCCAAATAACAATTTATTCGAGGGTTTTGTGTTTCTGCGATATAATGCGCGATGATATTTGGCATGTAATTATCTGAATCAACACAGGTTACATTTTTTCCTGTTACCGTATTGCGAGATTGAGATTTTGCTCTTTTTCTAGGAAACTCAAGAGAGGTATAAAAGGCCATTTTCTGCTGACACCAAAGACAGACTTCCATCAACCAAAAACTTCCTGAAGTCTTTTACAGCAGATTTACTGCAGTCTTATAACAGTTAGTATTTTTCTAATTTTTCATAAATCATTATATAGCATATAGCCCATCCCTCGGTGACAGGTGTTTCATTAATTTATATATATTCAAACTTATTATAATTTCGAAATTAGAACAAAACTATCTGTATTTTATATATAATAAATAAATAAATATTCCTAGACAAATATATACTGCCATTTAGCCTCAAACTAAGCAATGCTTGTAGGTACTATAGGTACAAGATAAATGATAAATATATATACTTAAAAACATTTTTTTTTGTAAACTACATATAATAATACATAGAAAATACCCAGTCCATGACAAACATACATGTTCATGCAAACAAACAAATGTATGTCTTGTTGTGCGGGGATCGAACCTGCAATCTCAGAGCCAAAGTAGTAATTGCTAACCATTCAACCACTCAAGCTCGTCATTAAGTTTGTTTCAATTATTTTTTATATTAACATAAAAATACATTATAAATTATTCAAGCATTCAAATGCAGTTGATTTAAACTCTGTGATGGGTGTTACAAGTACTCTTCAGTACTGCTCTCCAGCCATAGTTTGATCACCTAACTTTACTCTCACAAGGTCAATAAAAAATAAAAGTTAGTATAACTCTTGTAAAATTAACTTTTGTGTGCAACATGTCTCAGGCGTTTCACAAATATCTGATAAATTTTAATTTTTTCACCAGAAATAATATCTAGTCCTATCTAAAAATTCTAAAAATTAAAAATCATCTAAAAATTAAAAATGGCGGGGTGTCAATGTGAGACGTAAAAAATTGTACCTATTTACAAGCTTTTATTTAGTTTCACCATGGCATCTGTAATCAAGTCTTGGAAATTATATTTTACCCGCTTAAAATAATTAAAGCGGGTAAAATATAATTTAATTGAGCTGAATAAAACATAATTGAGCTGAAATTTGGATCACTTATTGGCTTCTTGTAACAATGCATGCCAACATTTTTAATGCAATATGATGATTAAATTAATATATCATATCATAACAAATAAATCCACATTAAAATGTGCGAAACACGGTATATAAACTTTTTAGTTCATATTTTTATTAACAAATAACAAAAGCTGGTTTAAAAAAAAATTGTCTTGTTTAGTTTTATTTTTTCTGACTTTGAAACCCTGTTAGCAGGAAGAAAATATAATGTATCTTGTAAAAAATATTGATGAATTTACTTTGAATTATAATTGAAAACATAATGTATCTTAATTAGTAAGACTAATATTAGCAAATTGTTATTTTTTTTATTTGTAATATTGAATGTGCTACGGAATGAGCCATATTTATAATTGGCCTTTGCAAAATTATGTTTTAAATATTAACTGTATTATGTTATGTTGTTATCTTCACATGTATTTCCTTGTATCATTTACAAATATAATCTTTCAGGTACATTAACCACAGTCAAAGTGGTTCCTCCTACAACAGAGTTGCTTGGTGATTCGAAGGATTGTGATCAACATACTCCAAGGAAAGATAAAGATATTTGTAGCAATGCCTCAGACTATGGGTCTGAAGACACTTTCATTAGTTTAGGCACTAAAATTAAAGCTAGAGCTCAGACGAGTCCTAAAGCAAAGAATTCTAACACAAAAAACTATTTGAAATATAGAAATATTAAAAGAAATCGTAAGCCAATGGAGAACAATGGAACTGAGAAAAATAACTTACCATATGGAATGGAAGTCAAAATTTGTGAAAGACCACAAAAAAATCGATCTCCAACCAGAAAAGATATGACGTTCGAACAAACTCCTAATATACCGCCTTATGAATCTTATTTCATACCTCTAAATTCTGATAGAAAAGACAATGAAGATCCTTTGACTGGATGTGTTACTTTCGGTCCTAATAACTTGCATTCTCAAGTGGAACAAGCAATAGATTCATATTCACGGCGTTTGACTCTTACTAAGCAGCAGCTTTCTCTTGTAGAAGAGGAGTCAACACAAGACCTCGAAAGTGTGCCATCACAACATTTGACTAGTCTCTCTCCAGAAAATTCTGTAGAAGACACTAAAGATGTTAATGATGATTTTACTGGGCGCAGAACTTATGTAGTAGATGTAAAAGATGATGTTTATACTAAGCCACAAACGTTTGTAAGTGAAACACGTACTTATAGCAGTTTTTACGATGATTTTCGCCCAAATAGCTTAGACGCATACAAATCAAAAATGTCGAGTACTATGATACATACGGATGCATCGTCTAAAGATTCTGGCTATCATGATAATGGAGCAAATGAAGATAAATTATATGATCAAAATTATTCACTTCCAGCAACATCATTTCTACAAAAATCCAAGTCTCACAATAAGCTAACAGACCAACCGAAGAGTTTAGACAGTGTGTCAACTAACAGTAACGATAAAGGATATCAAACATATCCATTAGACAAAAATCATTGGTCTGAATCTTTAAATCATAGTCGCTTGTTATATAAAGATTTTTTCTTGAAAAAAGAAGGTCACTTAGCAATACCTCCGCAGAACTCGCCAAGCAAGAGCGATATGCATAATGTTGCGGGTACAAGCGTATCTGCAGAACCAGTCAAAAATAATGATAACGAACCTGATGAAGACTATCCATCATATTTAATAAATAGCACCACAAAAGCATATACTTCTAAAGTCATTGAAGATTATAAAAAAGAATTAGAAGCTATAAATAATTTACATGAACTTACTTTAAAAGATATAAAAACTGATGCTATTTCACCTACTCCACTCAATATTGACAAAATGTTTGAAGAACATTCTGATCAGTTTGTTGAAGATAAAAAAGATATTGGTAACAACCCAGAATTGCCTGATACCAGTAAGATACCGGCGAGAAATAATGAATTGAATAATTCTTTTGAAAATAATAAACGTGATGTATCTAAAGTCTCAACCAAGGAGTTGATACAAAATTATTTGAAGGTAAAAGAAGGCGATTATACTAAAGATGCACCTAAAAACCTACGTAAGTTTGAAAAGAAAGTTAGCAATGTTAGTTCTAAATTTGGAGAAAGTACTACTTTTAAACAAGATTGGAATAACATAAATTCTAAAATGAATGTAAAGTCGCCAACAACAATAAACATCAGAAATCAAACGCAAAGAAATTTGTACGGTTCTCGTGTTCCCTTGAGCGCCAGAATCGAAAGTGTCCAAAATGACAAAGATATTGATTCTTGGATGTCTATGACGGCTCCTTCACCTCGGCATCTAGAAGTAAACGAACTTGGAACTGCAGAAGATTCAATGATCGCTAATGTTACGTCACATCACAATGAAGTTAGGGAAATGCCAACCAGTCAGCCTTCACAACCTGTAGTTTCTACTACAGGCGTAATTTCTACATCTTCTGAAGTAACAGATGTATCGAAGCCCAAAGAGCTAAATAGTAACTCAACAGTATTAGATATATATTCTATGTTGAAAGAAATTGAAAGCTACGGCGATAATCCAGTGACAGCTGTCTCTAGAAGTGATGTGCCAGTTGTTGAAGAATGCCAAAAAGAAGAAGAGGCTACTGTTCCCAAGGATAATTTCATGTAAGATGAGAGAAATGTTGTTACCATTTTGTATATTTATTATAATTTGTATAAATTTCATAAATATAATTGTAATATATAAAATTCTCGTGTCGCGTCTGTTACCAAACTCCTCCGAAACGGCTGGATCGATTTTTATGAAATTTCGTGTGCATATCGGGTAGGTCTGAGAATCGGCCAACATCTATTTTTCATACCCCTTAATGATAAGGGTGACCCACCACTAAATATATTTTTTTATTTTATTGTAAAAAAATATATTTTTATTTTATTATGATTTAGCATTGAAAATGACATACAATTTCAAATTTTCATCCTTCTACCATCTACCCCTAAATTTGTATATAATGTTTAATTTCCAGGGAAATATTTGAATTTTTGGAGAAGGTTGAACAAAGCGCCAACGATGCGTTGTCAGTGGTAACGAGTAGCACGCCACAGACTATACCCAAGTAAGTAGACTGATAATTACGAAATATATAGCTATACCTTTAAATCGAAATGCGTAAATTTAAATTTAAATGCATACGTTTTTTAAAAGCCCTATATCGACATATTGTTGTATGACAGATACAATCCTAACTTAGCCAAAAATTACCCTGACCAATCGGTATATTTGTATTTTATTTTCCCCTATTGTCTAATCCCATATGCTAAATTTGTTGTGATCATATTAATTAAGAAAAATATGTATGTGTAATTCTCACTAATGGCCACTAGATGGCGCTGTACTGTATGCAAATCGTACAACAAATAAATTCATTGCTTTAGTATAAGGCTGTTGGCGAGAATTTTAATAAATGTCTATGCGTTCGGAGAAGTTCGGCTTTTTGCTTTCTGCTCCTGGCTACACCTATAACCAATCGTCGTCGTCGTCGTTAACCCTTATTCATCCCACTGCTGGGATACGGGCCTCCCCACAATCAAAGGGGTTTACAGCATACTCCACCACGTAGCTCAACTGCGGGTTAGCGGAGGCCAGTGTTTTCAAGCCGCCTAAAGACTTAAGACTTAGCTTAACGACTGTCATCTAATGACAACAGCCGGGACCGATTGGCTTAACATGCACTCCGAAGCACGGAGGATCTCGAAATAAATAAACCCATCCATGCACAGGCTACGGTCGACGTTGCTTAACTTGCGTGTTCGATTAGACCAACGGTTCCCAACCGGTGGTCCGTGAGAGCTAAATCAAGGTCCGTGTATTCTCGAGATAAAGTGTAGTTGATTTATTGGACAGTTGGGTCTTTACATTGAACAGGGACCTGGAAGTGGTCCCCGAACAAAAAAAATCCGGACAAGTGCGAGTCGGATTCGCCCACCGAGGGTTCCGTACGTAGGATCATTATAAATAGTTCAGGAATCTAATTGCGCAGTTTGTTCCGAGCTTTTCCTGAAATTCTGTATTTTTCATTATAAATAAGAAATAATGCGTCGGAAAAAATAAATATATTGTGCAATGTGCACATTAAGCCCTTTCATATGATACCCCATTTGAACTAGTAGCTTCAATTTGAAATTTCGACCCCCCTATACAAAAATATACTCCCTATTTTTTAAAATTTAATTACTAATGTATAGTTTTGAGATTTATTCTTGTACTTGTAGTCTATAACGATGTTACTTGCCAAATTTCATAGTTCTAGGTCATCGGGAAGCAACCCTATGAGTTTTGATTCCCTTGAGAATGTGTCGAAATATGCGTTTTTTGCTGTATATACGGCCGTTTTTTTTTTTACCTAAACTTAGCAGTTTAATTTTTTTACAACCTCATGGGACCGTAGACCTGAGTATACCGTTCAAATTTCGGCTTGAAACCTCCGCGAATTTTCGACATAGAGGACAGACAGATCGACAGACGGACGGACAACAAAGTGATCTTGTAAGGGTTCCGTTTTTCCTTTTGAGGTAGGAACCCTAAAAAGGTTGGGAACCACTGGATTATACTGACACGCGCAAGGACCAACGGGCTCCTCAATAACGTAACAAGAATTTTCTAAAAACGCCGTTATGGTGTTTCATTCAGGTTGGAAGTCTTATTAAAATTGCCATCGACGGAACTCGCGCAGAGGTTGGTTACAGCATCGCTGCAGCTGGAAGAGAGATCGTGCTGCATAGCATTGCTGCAGGAAAGCCTTGCCAACCATAAAGAACAGGTATATTAGTAACTACTCAGACAACATTTTTACATGGTCGGCAACGCGCGTGTGATGCCCCTGGTGTTACAGGCGTTCATAGGGTGCGGTAGCTGCTTTCCATAAGGGCCGTAAGCTTATTTGCCACTTTAGTGGTATGAAAAAAACTATTTAATGAGCCTCTCGGTTAGTTCTCCACCTCACTAGCCTAAGCTACTATGACATGGAGGTACTAATACCTCCATCTCACAGTAGCAGTAGATACCGCAGCCAAACGATGAGTTGATAGTGCTTGCGAGTAGTGAGATTACCAGGAAGGTACCAGGCACCATTTCATATGACAAGGATTTATATGGCTAGAGTAATCGCTTCACATCAGGCGGGTATATGACAAGATTGTTCGTCACTTGACGTAAGTACATAGTATAAAAAAAATGTACATAACAAATAAACAAATATTTCTTGCTCTTTAAAGTATTTATATGAACTATTTGTAGATTTGGGAGGAAGGTAATAAAGTAGAGGCCACGCGTAGGACGACGAAGCGTTGGACGCCCTCCTACTAGATGGTCCGATAACCTTAAGAAAGCGGCTAGATGCGTGAAAAGCATTGGAAAAGGCTTATATCCAGCAGTGTATAAATACAGGCTGATGATGATGATGCTGATTTATATATGCATGATGCGTATCTTATGTGTGTGTAATTTAAGTGTGTACATGTGTGTATGCACATATATTACGTATATCCGAATACCCAAAGTAAAAATAAAAATCATAAATCATTTTTTATGCTACGTCGAATGGCAGACAAGCATAGGGCCAGCCTGATGTAAAGCAATTACCGAAGCTTGAACGTGCGCGATATGAAATATCGCTTGGGCGCCGTTATCACCACTGCCAACACAGCAACTCATTCTTTCCTGGTGACCTCACTCACACGCAGGCACATAATAACCCTAAAACGCTCAAAGGAATTGTTGTTTGACTGCTGTATTCTGCGATGTGGAGGGTCTAAGCTACTTTGGAGTATAATAGTATCGCTCACGTACCGCCACTCCCACTGCCATCGTAGCAACTCATTCTATCCGCTCTTTTGCCCCCCAAAGTGAGCCCCCCCCCCCCCCCCCGCGCAAAAACGCGGCGGAACGATGCCCATTTGTTTTTTGTTCCTACCTGCCCGGCGCCGCGGGTGGTCGGGGCCCCATAAAAACGGTCATTGAGACGCAACTTTGTTATTGAGTGCCTACAAGTGGTGTTTTTTACGTTTACTAAGAACAGCACTATACAATGCCGTCTTTTGTTGTTCAACACTCGACTATAGTGTAGAATTACGATGGTCTAAACATTCTCAAGTGGTGTTTCATAGCCCTACTTGTATTCAAAAAAATACCTTATGAACTAAGGCGATAACGTATAGTTTTTTATTTAAAAATACGCTAGGGAGATAAAACCCGATGTTAATAAACAAAAACCTACACTTACCTAAACAAAATAAGTTTTTATAGCATTTGACACCGGCCCGAACATCTGGCGCCGTTAAGGCGAGTCTCTTAAACCCCTTTTTTTATTTTTTTTTTCATTGAGTTTATGATTCTTTGGCCTTAATCCGATAGCTAATATGGCGGAGAAACGAAAAAAACATAAACAAATGGGCCTGAATGTATGACAGATGAGTATTGTTCAATCTGCCCAAAACTGAACGCTAAACTGCAAATGTCGACCGTAGGTCGACACGGGCATTTCAAGCGTTTCAAGGTCGTGACGTCACATGTCGACCGTAGGTCGACACGGGCAATTCAGCGGCTATCCTACATTCGCAGGAATACGACTACCCTTTAAGCTTCTAGTATTTAGGTGGAAGCACTTCCCCAGCCGGTAGCTTATAATTACGCTGCTATGCAAGTGAATCAGCAGAATGTACCACGTACAAGTGAGGTTGGCTTAGGCTCTAAAGATAATGGTGGACCCGGAGGTGATATCAAAATCGTTCTCCGGGGCCCCGCTATAAAGGCAATGCGAAGGAACCCGTTGTTTTTAGTCGGTAGGTCTGCCCGGTGGGGCCCATTAGGGGTATTCTACCCACCGAGTAGGAGTCCGACATACCCACGCCATTTCCCCCTAGAATGGCGTGATATGCATGAGCATTTTTCCACTGAAAATAAAAAAAAAAGGCTCTAAAGATAATAGTGAGCCTTATAACCCAAAAAAGTACGTCTTCCAGTTTACGTCATTATTTCAACTGAAAATATTCAAACTAAAGAAGCCGACGAAGTCGCGAATATCAGCTAGTATACGTAAAAATTACATACCTTGTTCTTGGATATCCATTGCACAATAATAAGACGAAATAATTATAGCAGATTTAAAATATTATATGATAAAAGCACTAATTGATTATACGCTTTGCAGACCTTCCTTCCTTGCGTATCCCACTTTGAATGCACAAAAACCGTTCACCTACCGCCTATTCACCGAGCAATATTTGAAATTACCATGGTACATTAAAAGAAGGCATTCTCTACTTGCTTATTTCCAAAAATACGTCACTACTTTGGTTGTCAAAATTTGACATCTTCCGTATAGAATACCGCCAATGACATGATCTAGTTCCAAACGTTAAGATCCTACCTTGTTTTATTGTACTGTAAAAATTGCAAAGTCACTTTTTAGGAATAGTTTATTACTTATTAATAGTTTACGAATTACCGTCACAAAATTAAGTAATAAATAATAGTACTATCACCATACTACGAATTAACATTTTTTTTATATCCAATCAGGTGACAAACAAGCATACAGCGCGCTTGATGTGAAGACAATTAGCTTTTATAACGCTTAACCATCATCATCATCATCGGCCTGTATCTACCCACTTTATAACGCTTGCAATACAATTATCGGTCTAAGTTGTCACCTTCGCTGCTAATGCGACACTTCTTTAGAAGCTTCATGCTGAAATCACCCGCCGGCAAAGAACACCCAATAAATATGTGTGTTATTATCTGTGCAGATGGTGAGCAAAGTTAGCAATCTAGAAAAACAGTCGCTGCGCAATATTGCGAAAGTAAAGCAAGAATGTGAAGATACTATCAAAAGGCACCAAAGTTTTATTGACCAGGTATGCTATTCTTTAAGATCGTTATCTTGTTAGAGAATCTAATTAAATTGTGTGGAATCGCAAAGGTGATTCGATTCCATTCGGTTTGAGATCTTATGGCTTGGTAATTTAATAACAAATTCGATCGAATTTAATACGAAATCGATCGATTCGATTTTTGCACAATACGGTATGGGTACTAATTGTATCCCAAATTCAGTTAAGTATTTAAAACAAACTGTTAGACGGAGATACTTCTCCAGGTGGATACATCATACAGGATACTTCTCCTCTTAAGAGCTTGATGTCGTCAGCTGGCGATCAGTCTGATGGCGATGTTACGCGTGTCAGTCTAATCGATTACGCAAGTTAAGGAATATCAACCGCAATCTGTTCATGGATATGTTTTTGAGCTGCTCCGTGCTTGGTAGGGTACAGGTCGCGCGGTGGTTTAAGATCGCTCGGCAAAAGTAGAAGGGGCATGCGCAGTGTTCAGTTCCTAGGTCTATTTGGCGGGGCAGAGGAGTGAGGGGGGCCGGCGCGACAATACCGACGCGTAATTGGTTGATCAGTCGCACTTTACCTTCCTCCCTGCGTCCGCGCGTCTCGTGTCTCTTGGGTACTGTTGCGTACAAATTGTTTTTCGTATTTAGTACATCGTAGTGAAAAAAATGCCTAAAAATAAAGTTTTTAACACAGCAAGCCAGGAAAATGATTTACGACGTGAATTGTTATATTAAAAAGGAAACGAAAACATGCCTTCAGATCTGTGGTCCTCCTGTTTTAAAAAATGGTTCGATCGCATGAAAAAATGTTTAAAATGTAGAGTATTTTGAAAAGCAATAAACATAATATTTTGATTATAACATGTTGTTTTTTTAAGTTACGCAAAACTTTTAGTGTGACCTACGCATATTATTAATTAAAACTTACTTTTATTTTTATTTTTCTTAATATACTAGCAATAAATTACAAGCAAAAACTAGTGTTATTATAATTATGTTAAGTTACTAAGGATCAAAAAAAGAAAAAGAAAACATTTTTTCTTAGTAATTTTGTGTGCGATTGTACACATGCGCCAATTGCCCCCACTATTTTTACCGAGCGATCTTATACCACTGCGCGACCTGTACGTTGAGCCGTCGGTCCCGGCTATTATCAGATGAGAGTCTTCGATTGAGGAGAGACCCATTCGGACACAGAGAGAGTATTCCAGTGTGATGAATAAGGGTTGCTGACGACTTCTCCATTGGATGCAGCACATGTTGGCCCGGCTATAAGAGAGATGTCTCTCTGTGCACTACCCCCACCAAAAATCATTGCCATAAGCAGTACAACAGTACAGGTACAATCTCTCCCTGGTTCGAAAGAAGTCGCTACCCCCCCCCCCCCCCCCTTTTTTTTTTTCGTTTTTCGAGCTCCGTTGTCATGCAGCTCTCAGATGCAGTTGGCGGACTAAGCCAGCCAATCACATACACGGGATTCACGATCACAGACACGGGCGCGGGTGTGTGCTTGTGCTCGTTAACCGTCGCGTTCAACGTGATCGAGACGAGGCCCACCACTGTTGTCTCCTGTGTAGCCAGGATTAACAGCAGCGACCGCCAAAAAAGGCAATGAACAGTGAAGGCCATTGCAGTCCCGGGGTTAAAACTACGCCTGGCTTGGAACTCACAACGAATTTAATCAGAAGAAATTAGTAGGAGTAAGATGCTTTTGGAATTTGACTTCCCCTCTTAGCAATGTGAGCGATAGCAATTATGGCAAATAAGGCATTAAAAGCCTAAAGAGATGACTAGTCAAGTGAAGCTCAACTGCCGTGCACCACGGATTTTAAGTATTTAACACTATTGGGGACCTAAAACATTGAGTTGTTACCTAACACATCGATTCCAATAATATGAATTGCAAAATCGTCTGAATGCTTGGTAATCCCTTGTTGCTACCAAATCTGAATAGTATACTAAATTCCCCGTTAAACGTGATCATGTAAACGTCTTCGTCAACCCTTATTCATCCCTCTGCTGAGGTCTCCCCTAAATTGAAGAGGTTTAGAGCGCACTCCACCACGCTGCTCAACTGCGGGTTGGCGGAAGCCATTGTTTTCAAGCCGCCTATATGCCATTGACTTGGTTTAACCTCCGAAGCACGGAGGAGCTCGAGATAAACAAACCCATCCATGGACAGGCTCGGTCGACGTTGCTTAACTTGCGTGTTCGATTAAACTGACACACGCATCGACGTCATCGACCTCCTCTAACCATGTAAATGTACCATTACAGTTAATCAACGACAAGAAGACGTTGAATCACAGAATTGAGCAGTTGGTTGACGAGCGGCGATCGCTGGAGGAACGATGGAAGCGATCTGCTCAATCGCTAGAGGACCGCTACAAATTGGAACTGCGCAACCAACATGACAAGATGGTTGCCGCTCAACAGGTTAGTAAGACGAGCATAAGCGAAAATTAATATCATACTAATAATTCATATTTTGGTAGGCTGTTGATTACAAATAAATAAATAAGTTCAAGGCTAGACGACAATGATCAAAAATTATAAAAAATATTTATCAGTATCGTAAAATATACAAGACTAGAACGATCTGCGATCTTGAAATTTTAATAAGTTATGTCCGACTTGTTTTATGGTCGATCAAAGTTTGGTGGGAAAGTCCAATTTAAAAGAATGAAATTATATAAAAAAAACATTACCTTTGGAAAAACAATCAAAAATACTATAACTTTTGTTACGGCACTAGCTACATAAACGCAGTATTTAACATAGCTGTCGTACAAATTTCTGTTTTAACGTATAGAAAATACCTAAGTGTGACTTCATAATTCAGTAGCCTTTTGTATGGAGCGTTTTCGGGAAAGTCCATAATTGTGATTTTCAGGTTATCATATCTCGAGAAGTTTTTATGCTATCGAAGTAATTTTTTCACTTATTGTTATATTATAATGACGTCTTACATAACACATCGAATGAAAAAATCGTCGTCTAGCCTAATAATTTACTTTTATAAGCAAACTTGTACGCTTTTAAAGCATGTGTACATGAATCGCACGTATTATTTTTATATAAATAAATGCTCACAATTTTCATGTTTCTCGATATACGTGTTTATAAAATTCTTTCTTGTTTTTAGTTCTCATCAAATAATATTTTCATACCATCATTCTATAGGTCGCCAGACAACGCTGGGTTAGACAGAAGGCTGAGAAAATTAAGGTTAGCCGTAAAATAACTTAAATGAACTCTTTCTCGAAAGTTGTTCAGGTTCCTAAGCCTTCATTGTAATGGTGGCATGTTTTAAGGTAATAAAATCATTTTTAGTTTATTTTATATTATTATTTGCTATTAGACTCTCGCAAACATATCACGCTTGTAAATAACAGGGCCAAATTAAAAAGCACCAGGAATCGACGTGTTTGTTGTTAAAGAAGAACAAGTTGTTGTAGAAGAGGTTGTGGAATGTGCAAGGACCGAAATAGGTATGTTTGGATCGGTGCACGTGGCGTTCCGTAGTCTCTGCCTACCCCAACTGGAGACAGGCGTGATGATAAGTAAGTAAGTAGTCATAGCTAGGCTGGATTCTAGCCCACGGGGCCGAAATCGAGGTTCTACTCGCGAATCTATTCGCTCCACTCATGAGTACATTCGCTGAGTGTATGTTTTTCATTGATTTCAATGGAAAATGTATTTGATAATCATTCTTCAAGGACATGATCGATCTCACTTTTTTTTCGAAGTATACCTCAAGCATGTCGACGTCTTTAATTGTGACAACTTTCATCAAAATCGGTTCAGTGGTTTTGGAGACTAATCATTTCCAAGACTGACTTTTCAATATATATAATAAGAGTTCCGCTCAATAATTTCTCATTTAAATACTACTTTATATTTTGTTGTTTTAAATCTATCTTATTTTGGAAACAACCACTCGCAAAAAAGACAGAAAAAAGACAAGAAAGAGAGGCAGAAGGAGGATTTGGCAGACTAGAATAGAATCACTCCGTCTCTTCCTGTGGATGTTGTACAATGCGACTAAGGGAAATACATTATCAAACATCGATCAGGCCTCCCCAACCCGTTTGGCCAGCGTGGGGAGTGTTAACTAAATCCTCCTTCTGTCTGGGACGGTCGAGAGAGGGTCGTGCTCATGTAGTGGAGGCTAAAATGACCTGATGATGATGATGATTGGCAAAAAGAAATTATCTTTTCACTTTAGGAATTAACAGTCAAAGGATTGGAAGGTGAACTGCGGGAGATGGCCGAGCGTCAGCAGAAGGAAGTCTCGGACTTGAAAATGTCGTACGCGGAGCAAAGTGGGCGGACGCAGTCCAAACACGCCGCCGAGTTGGAGGAACTGAGGCGTACGCTCGAAGAGGAGAAGGAGGCAGCTCTCGTGAAAGAGAGACAGATGTCTGCCGCCAGGTACGGCGAAAATATGTATACCTTCTAAGAATGGTAGGGAACAGCTTATTTATAAACTGTCTGACTGGGGAAGTACTTCCAGCTCACTGTATACTAAAGCCAAAGAACAATTTTCTTAGCAATTGTTGTGTTCCTGCTAGTGAATGAGGTCACCATAAAGAAAGGAGTTGCGGCGTTGGTAGCGGGCGTGGCGGTGCGCGAGCTTTATATCATGTTACGAGCTTTTATGTAGTTACGGTAACCGCTTCACATTAAGTGAGCCGTATGCTTGTTCTCCACCCGACATAGTATAAAATACCAAGCAATTACGCTTTTATATTACTGCTGTTAATCTGAGTGAACTCACAATTATACCAGATTATCCTATTTGTTACACCTTAATTGCGTTACCTATATTTAAAATTGTGTTACACTATTGCTTTAGGTCAATTTAACCTGTAACATTAGTTGTGAGGAAGTAAGTAAATAAATATCAACAAAAAAAAAATACTTGTCTGTAAAGTCGGTTTATGGACGATAATTTTACGTGATACGTGATAACGTAAAATTATCGTTCGTATTCATAAGAAACATAGGCCGATCGTGCCTCTCTATCGGTTGTTCCGCGCTCTCGCTTGCACGCTCGTCTCTGGCGGAACGCGACAATCTGTCATGCTATTTGTGCGTGCAGCCGGCGTTCATCGATATATAAGACGTGATCACGTCATAAAAATACTCCTCGCTACAGTTCGTAGAGTGTACAGTGTTATTACTCGAACAGAAATCGAGCATACGACCAATCTGTCTAATAGCAACTAATGATGTATCTACTATAATGTGTTGATATAGGTTAGAGAAACAGATCCTGGAGTTGGAGCTGACGTACCAAGAACAGCGCACGCGACTGGTGGCCGAGATGCGCGCAGAGAACGAGCGTGCTGCCAGCGACCTCGGACACAGGGAACGGGCGAGACGAGAGGAAATCGGTGAGGGATACAAATCTAACTAGGCCGAATTAATAATAATAATAATAATGCAGGGCAGCTTGTGGCGAGCCTTTGTGTGAGTTACGACATCACGGACCCGAGTCTCCAGAGAGTCGGTGAGGGGCTTCATCTCCGGCGTGTCTTCATCGGTCGGAGTGTAAACACAAGAAGGCCCGCAGGACTCTCAGCTCTGGCTTGCCTTCATTGGCCGTCCAGAGGGGAGCCGTTAGAGCTATATGCTCCAAGGGTGGAAGTGTTAAAGAGCATCACGCCGCGAATAACTTCGGAGAAAGCGCAACACACCTCTCGACACCCCTGAGTCACTCACACCGGTGTTGCCCCCGGCCGATTTCCTGGCATTTCGGGGGCCCATCTAGTGAGTGGCAAGCCACCGCCTGCCGCAAATAACTAGCAATAAAAGCAGTTATGGCAGGCGTCCGTCCCTCTTCTGTAATAGCCCGGTATTAAGTTCACCCAGATCTCATCTCCATAGCCCATTTATTTTCCATCACACTTCGCAATAGTCTCAACGCCTGCCGAGACCTGCTCATGGGTATATCGTTCCATTGATATATCCTGGAGCGCGTCACGGCGGGCGTACAACATTACATCAAATTTCTCAAAGGGGCCTCTACGTGTTGGATCTATATCCCCGCGTATGCCTATCAAATGACCGGGCTTGACCCGTGAATTAAAAGAGATACATAATAATACTTTATTTTGAACACAGTTATTAAGTATATAAAATAAATAAATATTTCTGGACAATTTACACAGCGCCATCTAGTCCGAAATTAAGCGCAAAGCTCGTGTTATGGGTATTATACAACAACTGATAAATGTACTTAAATACATTTTTTTTTGTAAATACATACTTATAATATATAGACAGCACCCAACCAAGACAAACAGACATGTTCATGCACACAAATGTTTGTCTTGTGCGGGAATCGAACATGCGACCTCGGAGTCAAAGTGGCCAGTGCTAACCATTTGACCACCGAGCTCGTCAAACATATACAAGTCATATATACAATTCAACATTGAAACAATGATATCTGCAGTAGTAAAGAACTGTGTCGCAGATATCAACGCTCTCCTCCGAATACAATACAAACACAAAAGTGAGCATTATATACTATAACATCCTATTTTAACAATATTTATTATAAACATACATAATCTTCCTTTTGAAGGAAAGGGATATGTGGGGGAGTTTGGATTCTAGCTGAAGTTTAGGTTGAGTGGAGCGAATAGATTCGCAGAGTGTATGTTTTCCATTGATTTCAATGGAAAATGTATTTGAGGATTATTCCTCAAGAACGTGATCGATCTCAATTATTTTTCGACACAAACCTCAAGAATGTGAATTCATTCTTTGTAAAACACCATGTCGTACGTTTTGAAGTGCCAGAAATGCGGGCCTATCGTCTCATAACGGCAGGAGACACTGTAAGGCTCTGTCTCCACGAGCGAGAGAATCGCGACGAGTCCGCGCTTCTATTGTCGGGTAATCACCACGAACGAGCTATTATTCCGCCAGCATATGGTCACGACTCGTGACGGAATCACGGCGTGTCCGCGACGACTCGTAACGGAATAGCCGCATTTCCTTGTCGATGCGTTGTGCATTTATTTGTCGAAATAGTTCATTTAGGTGCGAGAGCGCCACGTTCTGCCGCGATACGCGCACACATTGCCACTCGTCGCATCGCCGCGATAACATCGCCGTAAGAGACGCGATCATAGATAGTTTTTTAGAAATACGTGGCATGACGATAATACTCGTTGAGACAGCACCTAAGGTAGGATAGTGTTTTGAGTGTAGCACCAACTAACATCAAAACGGTCGCGACATATAAGAAAATACGAAGCGTGCTTGTGGTTTTGACGTGACAACGTCTTATAAATTGGTTAGCCGGGTGACACTTCAAGAAACTGGCTCACGTTATGCGCTCACAATGAGAGCGAGTGAAAGGCACGCGTCCCTTCTAAGAGCGAGAGAGACAGACATAAAAAGTGAAAGGCATGCGTCCCTTCCACTCGAAAACATTTTACCACTCAAAGTCGTTGTCACGTAAAACTTTCGCCCGTATACCGACTTTACAGGCAACCAATTTTTTTCTTATAATAACTTAAACGAATGTATCCTTGTTTTTACATTTCTTCCAATTGTACTTACTGTAGCGACAACAGCTATATTGCATATCGCGCGATGCATTCCCGGCTACGCCAATCAGTCGGTCCGCGTCCATTACGAATAAATGTTCGATTTACATATTGTCACAAATATTAGTAGTTTTGTGTAACTAAAATTATTTCTTCTTTTATTAAGTGAATAACACTGATTAAGTGACTTTATTTACTCTCCACACACACATCATCTAACCATTATGTAAACTTCCATACTTCTAAAATACTATGAAAAAATACAAACACCTTATTCGTCTTCAAATGAGACGCTTACAACAATTCTTCATAGTGTTATTATCATCGCCATACGAGTAAGCCTGTATCTACCTACTGCTGGATATATCTTCTTTTCCTTCATCAGACTGTATCTATCCACTGCTGAATATAAGCCTTCCCCAATGCTTTTCACCAGATGCGATCCTTCGCCTTCCGTATCCAGCCGCTTTCTTAAGGTCATCGGACCATCTAGTAGGAGGACGTCCAACACTTCGTCGTCCTATGCGCGGCCTCCACTCTAATAACTTCTTCCCCCATCTGTCATAACTTACTAGGCAGATGTGACCGGCCCATTGCCACTTCAGCTTGCAAACTCTGAATATTGATATATGCCTTACCCAATACTTTCCACCAAATGCAATCCTTCGCTGTCCTCATCCGGCCACTTTTCGATCCATCTAGAGGAGAGGCGATAGTGTTAAATAATTCTAACAAAAAAAAACCGACTCTAAAAATTACTTGGTTAGGTTAGGTTAGGCGCCCTTCTTCTAGATGGATCGTCGTCGTCCGATGACCTTAAGAAAGCGACTGGATGGCGGAGGAACGTATCTGGTGGAAGGCATTGGGGAAGGCTTATATCAAACAGTGGGTAGATACAGGCTGATGATGATGATGGTGATGAAAAAAATATGGGACCAATCTGGAAGTATACTCTTTCGAATAAAATAAAGTTTCTTTCAAATTTATAAATGACGGAGTAATGAAGTAATAAACATTTTAAAAAAATACAACCGAATTGAGAACCTGCTCCTTTTTTGGAGTGGGTTAAAAGAGAAAGAATTCAAGTTACATAGAAAGTTATTTATATGTTACAGAAAGGTGGAAGGACGATCAAGAAAAAATGATAGAAGAAAAGAAACTGCAGTTGGAACACCAGATGGCTCAAGAAAGAGAAAAACTCGAGGTATTAGCCAAACAAACAAACTAGGCCAGATTCTAGCCCACGGGGCTGAAATCGAGGTTGAGTGGAGCGAGTCTATTCGCGAAAAAATCTATCTTTTTTCAATTAAATCGCGCCAACTTTTTCCGGCAAAAAATAACTCGCGTCTGTATGTTTTCCATTGATTTCAATGGAAAATGTATTTGATGATCATTCCTCAAGGACGTGATCGGTCTCAATTTTTCTTCGACACAAATCTTAAGCGTGTCGAGGTCTTGAATTATGACAAGTTTCATCAAAATCGGTTCAGTTATCGTTATATTTTTTTTAATATAAATAAATTTTACTTTTAACTCATTTTTAACTGAAAACTAGGCGCGCTGTGCACAAATTTTGTGGCTATTAGTGAATGATCTTAAGCCATGATGCTCGGCTCTGTTATTCCCCTTTTGATTGTAAAGACAGGGAGGGAGCGAGAGATACAGTTTTTACTTCTGTCGTGTGGTTGAGCATGCTGTTTTTTTTACTATAAATAAGTGTTAATGTTTTTTTATATTTTAAATAAATGGGACACTTGTACAAATCACATAATTTTTTGCACGACAACATGAATTATATAAAGAAATTTAAAACCTTTTTAGGAACTAATGCAACAAAAACAAAAAGAATTAGCAGACCAATTCGAGCGTTACAAGAAGGAATTCGAAGCCGACCAACAGGTAATACTGAAGAGGAAGGTGGCGGAGGTCTCTGCGCAGCACAAGCTGGAGAGGGACAGAGAGATAGAGAGGGCGATAGAGAGCATGGAGGCGGAAGCGCAGGCTGGCAGGAAGGAACTCCAAGAGGCCCTCAGGTAGTTAATATTTTAGAAAAGGTTACTTTCCAAGAGAATTTAAATGTTACCATAGTAACGTGTCCCTTTAATGTTTGTAGCATATTTTTTTAAAGAAACGTACATTTTTGATGCGAAACATTTAATGTGACGGTTAACCCGAATTTTTGCAGGGTGACGCGTCGCCACGCTCAAGTACTTTTAATGCTAGCTAGTAATCATACGGGCCGCACATTAAAAAAAAAAAAAAAAAACTTAACATCATGCGCTTTCGGCATAAGTATATATTTTATGTTTTTAAAAAAATGTACAGATAGCTATTGCATAATTTTAAGCTACCCGACTGGGGAAGTACCTCTACTTCACAGAATTAAAATTCCTTTGAGGGTTCTTGTGTTCCTTCGAGTGCATGTGGTCACCAGAATGGAAGAAATTGCTGCGTTGGCAGTGGAAGCGCGCGAATGATATATCATATATAAATATGAAAGAATAAATATGAAACCGACTTCTGTTGGCGAGCGCAGCTTATTGGTGGAATACTCCGACAGACGCTGCTGCCCGTCTTCCGGGAGAAAAGTTATCGCGTGACACAAGATTCCTTAGTCGCCTTGTATGACATCCAGCGCAGAGCAATGGAGTGGCACAATTTTATTCTGCCGGCTACCATAGGGCAAATTTAAGGGTTTACCTCGATTTTTCTGGGATCCCATCATCAGACCCTGACTTGGTGAATATGGAACCACCTCGCAATTACCCTTCCAAATAAAAAAAAATAATTTTACCATACGTGCTTATAAAACTTAAGGGTTTCCCTTGATTTCCCTGGCATCCCATCATCAGATCCTGACTTGGTGAATATGGGAACACCTTGCAATCATACCCTTTTAAATAAAAAAAAGAATTATGAAAATCGGTTCACAATTCGCAAAGATATCGAATAACATACATACAAAAAAAATATTCAGTCGAATTGAGAATCCTCTTTTGAAGTCGGTTAAAAAATCTAAAGGTGATTTGAATATTATAGGAGAAATAAAGAGCAGTACGAAGCGGAGTTGAAGGAGTTGGCGGAGACCGAGCAGGCGACTCTGCGACGGTACCAAGACGCTCAGGCCCGCGTGCGGCACACGGAGGACAGATGTGAGTGAAATTAAATGATGGTCTTTTGGCAGCACTGTAGCGTAGGGTCCAATCATTTGTCAATTCATAGCATCTTGTCAAATGTCTTGTTGACGTCTTGTGTTGTCTTGTCGGCTTGAAGTTTCACTGTCAAAAAATTCAGTACAATTTGACAATCTGAACCCGACGCCTACATAGCGACATCTGGTGTCAGAAAAAATATCAAACATCCCCATTGAAATGAAATGAAATTATTTATTCTGCCATTGGGCTCTTGTGGGCACTTAGACACGCCTTTTTTATTAATAACTAGCTGTCCCGGCGAACTTCGTACCGCCTAACAATCAATGAATGTCGTGGTACATATTAGCTGAACTAAATTTATGATTATGGAATTAAAACAATGAATAGTAGAAAATAATAGAGAAGCTCGATGGCCATTGCGCGTGTCAGTCTAATTGAAGACGCAAGTTAAGCAACGTCGACCGTAGCCTGTACTCGGATGGGTTTATATTACCTCGAGCTCCTCCGTGATTCGAAAGACACGTTAAGCCGTCGGTCCCGGTTGTTATCATTAGCTCATCTTGAGCTCCTCCGTGCTTCGGAAGGCACGTTAAGCCGTCGGTCCCGGTTGTTATCATTAGCTCATCTTGAGCTCCTCCGTGCTTCGGAAGGCACGTTAAGCCGTCGGTCCCGGTTGTTATCATTAGCTCATCTTGAGCTCCTCCGTGCTTCGGAAGGCACGTTAAGCTGTCGGTCCCGGTTGTTATCATTTAATGGCAGTCGTTAAGTTAAGTCAGTGGCCTTTAGGCGGTTCGAAAACACTGGCCTCCGCCAACCCGCAGTTGAGCAGCGTGTTGGAGTACGCTCTAAACCCCTTCGGTTGAGGGAAGGCCCGTATCCATAAAAACTGAAGATTTCATAAAAATAAAGATTTCCTTACGTTTTGTTTTATTTTTTTTAGTTTTGAAATAGGTTTTATCATTTTGGTGATTTGTAATTGTCATTTCTTTTGATGTTTACTCTGATTTGATTCTTGCGCTCGAACCCCATGGAAAAAGCGTTTTCACCCCTATCGATTTGACATTTTTAAATTTTCATAACAAATCACAGACAATTTTCGCGACATAAAAGTGACACCAATCGATTTGACGTTTTGATATTTGACAACCAATAAATATCGTAATCCCTTTTTCAACTGACACTTTCATTTGTATGGGAAAATGTTTTTTCTTTTATTTTATTTTTTCGAGAAGTTTCCAATGTTTTTAAGAGTTATTCTGCTATTCGGGACGGAAACAAATCCAACAAATTAAAAACCATGGCAATCGGTCCAGCCGTTCTCGAGTTATAAGTGTTGTAACAAACACGACTTTCTTTTATATATATAGATTGAGTGGAGAGCGGAGAGGCGAGCGGAATGCTCATTACGCCAAAAAGTCACTCTTGGAAATGAATAGGCTCCAAAACCACCGAACCGATTTTGATGAAACTTGTCACAATTAAAGACCTCAACATGCTTTAGGTTGTGTCGAAAAACAAATGAGATCGATCATGTCCTTGAGAAATGATCATCAAATACATATGCCATTGAAATCAATGGAAAACATACACTCAGTGAATCTACACGCTCCGCTCAACCTCGATTTCGGCCCCGTGGGCTAGAATCCGGCCTAGTATTCTTATATTTGTCATTATTTTTATCTACTAGCATTTTGGTATTGACCATTGGCAAAGAGAAATGCTTGAAAGAAACTTGCCGAAATGGGTCTTTTTTTTAAACAATCAGATAATACAATAATTACGACTTAGTTTGTAAATATATTACAATATTATGTACCTATGTCAAATAAATAATGACAAATAATTACATGTCATATTATTATTAATAATAATAATAAATATTCCTGGACAAATGACACACTGACACTGCCATCGAGTTCCATTGACAGAGTTTCTTTCAGCATTTCTTCTCGTCAATGGTCATTCCGAAATGCTGGTAGATAAAAAAAATATATACCTAATTGTAAAAGACGTATCGTAAGTGCCCGCGAGGGCCCACAGAATAAAGAATTTTGACTTTGACTTTGACTTTTCAAACTAAACAAAGCTTGTACTATTCGTACTAGATAACTGATATATTATACTTAATATATATTATACTTAAATCCATATAATAGAAAACACCCTGACCAAGGCAATCCCGCGACTTCATCAGAGCTAAGACCGCTCTGATGAAGTCGCGGGCTCAGCTTATATCTTTTGCGCGTTTACGCGTTAAATATTGTCAGTACAAATTATTCTCGCGTCATTGAATTGAAGATGTAGACATCATGACAACATGCGAGGCGATGATATATAGTATGGTTACAGGTGCACAACTAGAAGTGACCATCAGTCAGCTGGAGACGCGGAACAAAATCTTGATTGAGGTATGAACATGAAAATAATTTATTTGTCACTAAGCTTTACTATGCCTATAAGGGCTTAGGCAGGCCTTCGGCCGGCCTTACACAGCCGGAATCCGTCCCAGAATAAACAAATTGAATTTAAGAATCGGAATTCTGGCGTGTGTTAATTCGCTCCTTACAAATGTATGGTAAGATGTGTCCGGAATTCAGATTCTTAAATTGTTTATACTCATCAGTATTTTTTGTCAGATCATACTATAAAAATCAATCAAATTTTGTATGTATAATTCCGTTCGTCCGTAATTAAGATTCCGTCCCGGAATTAAAAAAAATCGGTTTCTGAATTCCTGAACGGATTCCTGCTGTATAGGGCTGGCCTTATACTTTTATTTATAAAATAGATACCATAAAACACCCTCTTTTTTTATCTTACTAGCATTGCGACAGCGACCTCATTATCCTAACATCTGCTAAACGACACCGATTGCTAGAGTGACCTTTTCCGTCCAACGATATAGGGATGTATCTTGCGAAAAAATCTCCAAATTGTTCAAAGATGTTTTCAAAATGTCTAGTTACATTATTGTTTCTATTCTATTATGCCACTTACCAGTGGCGTAGAAACAATACGTTTACGACATGTCGTGCAAAACACCGAATCACAAGTAAGCATAAATGATTGTAAATAGAAAATAAATAAATAAAAAAAAATGCTGTCTTCGGATGAGTTGTTCGATATGTTGAACACGGCTTCCTTCTATAACCGCACCGCTCGCCATCGGCGGAAAATTGATGCTCACACATTGGAGCCAAAATGGTCGCGTACAGTGCGCTTCCAGAGATGTTTTCTTCTGCATACTCTCAAATTGTGGAATAAACTTGAAGTTTCCCCAGTAGTCTTAATGGGTTCATTCAAGAAAGGCGAGGAGTTATTAAAAAATCGGCAACGCGTGAGTGATGCTGCTGGTGTTGCTAGCGTCTATAGGCTGTAATAACCGCTACCATCAGGCTGGTCGTATGCTTATTTCTCACCTATGTAGTATAAGAAAAATCCGTATGCTGTAAACGAATGCAAACTCGTTTCTATCTCTTTTGTATTGCAACATAATCAAAATGTCCCGCCGTAGTGTAAGTTCAAATCTGTCCTGTTTGCAGAAAAACACACAACTAGAAGCCCGTCTCGACGAGATCAGGTCGAGCGTGGACCAAGCATGGCGCGACAGAGTCGACACTCTCAAGAAAGAGATGGAAGACATGAAGAAAACGCACGAGGAACAGATGCACCAGCTGTACGCCAAGTAAGTAGACAAGTTTGATGACATCGTTGAGCTTGTCAGTCTAACCGAACATGCAAGTCCGCGCCCCAGCGATAGATTTACATGGCCAATTCTCTCTCGAGCGAAAACATGTGAACTGCTACAGAGAGTTGTACCATGAAGCTTAAATATTGTCAGCTGCCGCTCTATAAGGGTGGGTTGAGTTGGTACTCAACCCACGCACCCTCCCAAAAACGTAGATTTTTTTTTAATGAAAGCTTTAGGCAATATGGGCATTTTTTGAGATGGGAAGAAACCATTGAACTCGCGACAGTTACCGTAACCGACACCGGTCTATTTGGTACGGTATGAAGTAGGGCGTGTCGTGCGCCGCAAGCCTGCCTGTGCGCTATTGGTTCGTCAGTCGACCTTTGCACGTTCACTCGTTCCCGAAATACGACAATTAGAAAAGGAGAATGCTTTAGTAGCGCAAAATATTTCGTGGCGATTCAAAGAATACACACGTAATTGGTCAAGTTTTCACTTCTGTCAGCACTCCCGGTGTGGCACTGTTTTCTTTTAGTCATTTCATTCCAGTAGAAAATTTATGAAATTATAGTTACCCCAATATCTTGAGGGGGAAAAATAGTCAGCTCCTGTGGATTACACATCAGTTGATCGCACAAGCATGAATAAAAATATATATTCAGTGACAGTTCATATATTATTATTTATGGGGTGTAAGTAGCTCATCAACATCTTTCGAGCTAAAGCCAACCTCACCTGCACGTGGTGCACCCTGCCGACCAGCTAACGAGGCGATGGCGAAAGAGAGGTAGGACGCAGTGAAGGATCACACTGTGCTTCTCTTTTACTTGTCAGATGGGGGAGGGGCATAGTGTGGTCTTTCGCTCCAGGCTTGGCCAGCATCCGACTGGGGAAGTACCTCCACCTGGCAAAAAACCGCAGCCATAATGGCTATGCCGTGTTCCTGCGAGTTAACTAGGTCACCAGGGCTGTTTTAGAGGAGTTGTTATGCTGACGGCAGAGGGACCAGCGGCTGTCGAACCGCCGCTAGCGGTGTAGGCGCGGCGTGTTGGCGCGGCGGTCAGGGAGACCCGGTGAAACGGCTGTCCGCTGGCCGCCTGCAGGTTAGTAGGGTTCCCGAACCCGGGGATCACCTAATCTCCGCCCCGGGAGGCTGAACCGCCAACTTGTGAAAAGTCCCTGTTGTAGTAGTCGTGCCGGAGGAGGAGACCGGAGTGGACCCGGCTGCTGCAGCAGGGGGGGACCGGAGGCCCTTCCGCCCGCCGCGCTAGCAAACCGCACTACCTGCACTGTGCTGCGGGGGTAGACACCGCGCTTTTCTTGTCCCTCGCGCCGTCAGTGAAATAACTTCTCTCAAAATCCTCTTACCCCCTTTTAATGGCCAGGAACAAAAAAAAGAAGGTTTTTTCAGCGGCGTCCTCATCCACATTCGACGTGGACTTTTGTAACGTCAGAGGACTTCACACAAACATAAATGCAGTTCACCAGCACCTCGAAACTGCAAAGCCGACCCTCCTTTTTTTAACGGAGACGCAAATATCTTGCCCGGCCGATACTTCTTACTTATTATACCCCGGGTACAAACTTGAACATTCTTTTGTACGTCGAGCCGGGGTATGTATGTACGTCCGGGACGATATTTGCTGTCGACGTCTTCACGGCCTTGAAGACAGGGACCTGTCAGTGTTGTGGGTACGCGTGGATCAGGGCGGCCGCACCCGTATCTACGCGTGCCTTTACAGGTCTCATAGCGGTGATGCAGACACAACTCGGTTGATCGAGCACCTGCAATTGGCGACTGACAAAGTCATTGAGAAGTACCCCTCCGCGGAGTTAGTGATTTTGGGAGACTTCAATGCCCACCATGCCGAGTGGCTCAGCTCTCGGTCCACTGACTTCGCGGGGAGGTCTGTTCATGATTTTGCTCTGGCCTATGGTCTCTCACAGCTGGTGCATTCTCCAACGAGAATACCAGATATAGAGGACCATACTAGCTCTCTACTGGACCTTCTGCTGACCACACATCCGGATGGGTATACAGTCTCGGTGGATGCGCCTCTTGGCTCGTCGGACCACTGCCTCATCCGGACCCAAGTGCCATGTGCAAGCCCTGACCCACCCCGGTATACCGGATGGCGTCGTATGTGGCACTATAAGTCAGCAGACTGGGATGGACTGCGTGAATTTTACGCATCGTACCCGTGGAGGCGGCTTTGTTTCGGGTCAGAAAATATAGACACCTGTGCATCTGATGTAGCGGAGATGATTTTGGCTGGGATGGAATTATTTATTCCAAACCGGCGGGTGGCTACTTCAGGTGCTAAGAAGCGGCCGTGGTTTAATCGGTCTTGCAGAGAAGCTAAATTTCGCAAGCAAGCTGCATATGAGGCTTGGACCACGGCTCGTAATAATGGAGATCCTGGTGTTTCCGACTTGAAACGGGAGTTCAATGCTGCCTCGAGGTTCAGTAAGAGAGTAATTGCCAGGGCAAAGTTTGAGTTCATCGGCAGGATTGGTGAGCGCCTAGCTAAGCACCCATCTGGGAGCCGTGCTTTTTGGTCGCTTGCTAAGGCTGCCGAGGGCAACTTTTGTCAGTCGTCCTTTCCACCACTCCGAAAACCGGATGGTAGTCTGGCCCACAGTGCAAAGGAGAAAGCCGATCTATTGGGGAATCTCTTTGCCTCAAACTCGACTTTCAACGACAGGGACGCCGCACCGCCTTCCATCCCGCGGTGTGGTAATTCCATGCCATGCATGATGTTCGGCGGGCATTGCTATCCCTTGACGTTCATAAGTCGAGTGGGCCAGATGGCATTCCGGCAGTGGTGTTAAAGCTGTGTGCACCTGAGTTGTGTCCTGTTCTTACGCGCCTTTTCGCGCTCTCTTATTCCACCGGGCAGGTACCGTCGTCGTGGAAGACTGCGAACGTGCACCCTGTGCCCAAAAAGGGTGACAGATCAGACCCATCGAATTACTGGCCTATCGCTGTTACCTCCCTTCTCTCCAAAGTAATGGAGCGCGTCATTAACAACCGGCTCCTGAAATACCTAGAAGAGCACGACTTAATCAGCGACCATCAATACGGCTTTCGCCATGGTCGCTCGACTGGTGATCTTCTAGTGTATCTTACACATCGCTGGGCTTCAGCCGTGGAGAGTCAAGGTGAGGCATTAGCTGTCAGTCTTGATATGGCGAAGGCGTTCGATCGGGTCTGGCACCGTGGTCTTCTTTCGAAGTTGCCTGCATACGGTTTACCAGAGGGTTTATGCGAATGGGTCGCTAGCTTCTTGTCCTGCAGAAGCATTAGAGCCGTTGTGGATGGCAGTTGCTCCGATAGCATGGACATTAATGCTGGCGTCCCGCAAGGCTCGGTATTGTCCCCGACGCTGTTTTTGCTGCATATCAATGATATGTTGTCCATTGACAGCATTCATTGCTATGCTGACGAGAGCACCGGGGATGCTTATTATACGGGCCGCGCTAATATTCCCCGCTCTCTGGTGGAGGAGAGCCGCGAACAGCTTGTGTCGAAGATCGAGAGCACACTGAATAGTGTGTCCGATTGGGGGCGAACGAACCTGGTTCATTTCAATCCCACTAAGACACAAGTCTGCGCGTTCACCGCTAAGAAAACCCCTTTTGCTGTGGCTCCTCAATTCCTAAACACACCCCTTACCATCGCCAAAAACATTGGGATTCTTGGAGTTGAAATCTCCAGCGATGTCCAGTTTCGTTGTCACCTGGAGGGGAAGGTCAAGCTGGCGTCGAAGAAACTAGGTGTGCTCAACAGGGCGAAGCAGTACTTCAATCCGCGGCAGAGACTTATGCTTTACAAAGCTCAAGTACGGCCGCATATGGAGTACTGTTGCCATCTATGGGCGGGAGCGCCTAGATACCAGCTTGCACCTTGTGACTCGATTCAAAGGCGCGCTGTGAGGATTGTCGATGATCCCTAACTAACAGACGGTTTAGAACCGTTAAGTCTGAGAAGTGATTTTGCGTCCCTTTGTGTGTTCTACCGTCTGTACAATGGGGTGTGTTCAGAGGAGTTGTTTGATATGATGCCAACGGCCTCCTTCTACAGTCGCACCGCTCGCCATCGACAGGGAATTCATCCTCACACATTGGAGCCTAAGTGGTCACGTACTGTGCGGTTCCAGAGAAGTTTTCTCCCGCGTACTGTCAAGCTGTGGAATGAACTGCCTGTCGAGGTTTTCTCAGGGGACTACAGCATGGGGTTCTTCAAAAACGGCGTGAAGAGGTTTTTACAGGGTCGGCAACGCGCGTGTGATGCCTCTGGTGTTACAGGCGTTCATAGGCTACGGTAACTGCTTTCCATCAGGCGGGCCGTATGCTTGTTTGCCACACTGGTGGTATAAAAAAAAAAAAAAATTAATAAATTAATACGTCAGCTGCTGTATCGCGGTGGAAAGGTTGTCAGCTGGTGTCCTGAACTTTGTAATATAAGCTTTTTTTATATGATGGGAGAACGAGTATTTGGTCACCTGATGGAAAGCAATTACCACCGCCCATGGAGATCATCAACACCAAGGGGTCGCCGATCCGTTGCGCGCCTATATTAATTTCTTTTTTTCTGGTGGCCTCACTCACTCGCAGGAACACAAAAACCCTCAAGAAAATTGTTATTTTGTTGTTATTCTGTGAGGTGGAGGTACTACCCCAGTCGGGCAGCTTAAAAAAGTGAGGCTCGTGTGTCAGTCAGCAGTGTGCACCACGTGCAGGTGAGGTTGGCTTTGGTTCAAAGATGTTGATGACCCATTTACACCCCAAAGCTTTCTTTAAGAACAGGTGGCGGTATACAATATGCCACGAAATATTTATTTATATTTTTGTTAATCAGAGTGAAGGTGGCGGTAGCCCGCAAAGACTCTGCGATACAAGCATTGACGAGGGAATCGGGCAAGGCGCAGGAGAAGATCACACTCCTCGAACAGAAACTGCAGCAGCAGAGGAAGGACTTTCTCAAGCATAAGTGAAGGCCTGTGTTATTTCCTACTTTTATACCAACTCATCGTTGTGTAGTAATAAGGCACATTTTCGCGTGCCCCAACTCGTATACCTCTGTAACAATTGACTGCTATGCCTTGGTTAGTAGTTTAATAAGTAAATAGGTAGATGGCGCCACGCTGCAGCTTTACAGTAGTAAATATAAAACGAACAATTCGATTCCGTCGCCATTACAAACCTTCCTGGTAGCTCAGTTGGAAGAGCACTCGTGACGTCGTCTGTTCAAATCCCGACTAGGTAGAGGAGGTGAATATTTCAATTTTAAAAAAAGGTATTTAAATAAATACCGCTAACTAGTTATGGTCTTGATTTGCCTTAGAATTACAATATTGTATTAACTAATCTGTCCACCGAAAATGTGATGTTAATGCTTTTAACGTATTATCCAATATTCGATTCCAGAAATGTATTTATTTATCTTCTTTATACGTGCCTATTTAAAATCTATAAACATATAAAAAATATAGACTGAGGTATCTTCCAACAATACGTGTCTATAATATTATTTAAATAGTTGATATGAACTTGCCAGAATAGGGGTCATCCATAAATTACGTCACAAGTTAAGAGAGTGGGCGGGGTCCTAAATTTCGTGACGTGACATTTCAAAATCCGTGTATTGTCAACGACACCACTGAGCCACACCACTGTGTTGTCGTTTACAATTTTTTTTAGGTAACCACACCACCGTAATGTTGTTCTAATACAAAACATATTATGTATGCATTTATCGATAACATTTATTTATCATCCGTAATTATGTCATGTGGTGACATAGATAATCTCTTCATGCTAATCTTAATTACCTTGTTTGATTGTCAACGTTAACTAAACTGACTATTCCTTTCTAAAAATATTTTTGAAATTTATTTGTGTGTTGAATTCGCCTGAATTCAAACTAATACTTATTATCATTAAAAATTAAAACATAACTAATTGTTTTTATCCACTCACGTGCTTGCGCTATTTCGCCGCGCAGCACACATTACACATCACTAGTCGGCAGTGGTGTCGTTGCCAAAAAAAAAATTGTAAACGTCTAAACGACACCACAGTGGTGTCGTTCAGTGGTGTCGTTGACAATACACGTCAACATCTATTATAATCTAAGTGTTAAAACACGAACTTTGAACTATAAACGAAAAATTCAAAACATTTGCAACTCGATGTAAAATTGCAAAATATGTGACGTCACAATAGGGAAAGGGAGAGGGGGGGGGTCTCTCACAAATGTGACCAGCTGTGACAAGGACGGGGGAGGGGTAAAAATCATGAAATTCGTGTGACGTAACTTATGAATGGCCCCATATTATAAATATTTTAAAAATCTATATTATAAAATTATTTAAAAGATCACTGCGACTTCACAGCAGTAAAATATAAAATGCAAAAATTTGCCACGATCACAAACCTTCCTGGTAGCTCATTTGGAAAGAGCACTCGACCGGCTATCGAGAAGACTTAGGTTCAATTTATCTATTTTAAAATATTTATATTATATTAACTCGTACGTCCTTTGAAAATAAGGTTTTATTTATTTTATTGTATGAATTAATTATATTTATTTAGTTTTGAATACTAATTTGTGTAGAAATAGATTGGAATTATTATATATTAATGATAGGTCTCCGCGCCCTCCCAAATAAATGCCGTACTCTATAAATAATAAATAGTTCCTTATATGCGGTCAATCTATTCACAAATGAAAAAAAAAATGACAACTTCTATACGCGTCATATCAACCAGATTAGTAAGTACAGGTAGATAATTTTACTACGCCGTATTCACCGTATAATAACGTATTTTGCCGCATTTTCTATGTTTGTGGCCAATCTAATCCAAATAGAAACGGAAAAATTTCGAAAAGTTAGGACTTTATTTGCGTTCCAAAAACGTTTTCCATATACTGTGAATGTATCATTTTGTATTATAACCTAGCTCTTTGTGCTATTACGTTGCATTTGCAATGTATAGATTTAGTAATTTTTGGAACGCAAATAAAGATGTTAATATTTTCCGCCGTTATTTGGACTATCATAGGCCTATCATGAATCTATGTTGAAAATTATGTTTTATTTATTTTAATATTTAATTATTGGATAGTCAATTGTGTAGAAACTACCTATTTATACATTTATATTTGAATTCGAATCTACGTACGACTCTTTCCCAAATCACTCAAGTTTCGGAGAAGTTCCGATTGGACCTTCATAACCGATTCAGCTCGTTGGAAACTACTGCGAACATGGAGGAGGCAGCAAACAGAATAGCGGAGATGTTGACATGAACTCGGCATAAGGTTCGAAAAACCAGGCTCTCTAGCGAGACTTTGGCTTTTATGAAGAGGCAACAAGAGATGACAGCTGTAAGAGCTTCGACAGATTATGTGGCTTTGAATAAAGAAATAATACGGCGCGTGATTATCGCACCTCTAATATTAAATGTATGAATAAGTCACTTTGTTGTGTAGAAATAGTTAATTTTTACTGTAGTATATTTACACTATGATGTATTGACTTATCCGTCCATTGAAAATGTTGTTTTATTTATTTAATATATAATTTAATAATGTTTAATATTTTGTTAGTGTGTAGAATAGATTATTTATTCAATAGTATTGAATCAACTAACAATATCGTCGAAATTTGCTTCCAAAATGGTTGTTGCGAAATTTTGATATTTTTTTATGTACACTCACGTCGTTATATCGAATTATTTTCCGAATCTAGGTATAATATTATGTTGCACTTTATTCAGAACATGTTGTTTACGTTAGTGGATAAAACAAAAATCTTTTTATACATTATTTAACTAATCCTTAGCTAGTTTTGACCTTACAGCACATGTGTTTTTGTGGGTTTGAATAAAGATCTATTTGAAATGTCGCCGCGATCTTTTATACTTCTAGAAAATAATAATTAGCATACAAGTGTAGAATACTTTAGTATACATTTGTCTTTACATACTTTGTGAGTTGTGATGTGCTTGCCAATAAATAATATTTTCATGATGTTACGATTTTCCTTTTACCTTGAAAGTGTAAGACTGAATGCGATGTATACATCGCATCATATATTATGAACTAAATTTCTATGTTATATATATGTCACGCTGAATTACTTAATTAATCCCAAACGCGGGATTTTTGAGTTAATTTTCGTATTTGAGAATGCGTGCATAAAGAACCGAGTTACCTGCTTAGAGGCATAGTCTGTTTAATGCAGTCCATGAGTTTGAAACTAATTCAAAAAGCACAAGCTGGTAGGAGATTATTATCTCTATTATTAAAAGGACATAGACAGTGCGTGAGAAAGAGAAGAATTGTTGCTCCAATAAATATGACTTTTACAGTATCGTATCGTATCGTCAACCCATAATTATCCCACTGTTGCGATACGGGTCTCCCCTCAATCGAAGGGGTATTAGAGCATACTCCACCACGCTGCTCAACTGCGGGTAGGCGAAGGTAAAATCGAGGTCTTTACAGTGCAAACAAAAAGTGTAGGTTTGCGAAATAATACTATCACAAAAATGATAACTTTTTAATAAATCTTAACAAAATAAACCGTATACCGAACAGGTAATTTTTAAAGCTGTGCAATAATAATCTTTTAAAAATACATAGATATTTACAACATTCCAGGTCACCACGGTCGCCACATCTCTGTACTGGTCGATGTGCCTTGCTCGGCCGACTTTGAGCTGGTATCTGCTTCCACCTTCACGTCGCCCTTCCCTTCCTTCTTGATGTTTGAAGATTGCGCTATCGATTCCGCCGTATGACTTATCACAGTTCTCAGAGGTTCCGTTTTTACGGCTATCTTATTGAAACTTTGTCTTTCAACCGGTGTGGGAATACTTTCAGGGATACTCAACTTCTTTTCTGGCAGCCTCCTGAAAGCTGACATCTCCGGCGAAGACCTTTTATAAGGTGCAGTCCTTTCCGGAACAGTTACAGTTTTTTCTGGCTCAATCTTCACCACTTTTGGAGCTGGCCCCGACATGTCTACCACAGGTCTTTTCAACTTGTGCCTCATGGAATAATCTACGGCCCTTTTTGGGGACGCATCAATGCCTATTTTATAATTCTCCACGTCTATTATTATTGATAATGGTTCCATAAACTTCTTATTTTTTAATGCTTCTTGTTTTAAAGTTTCTGGCGATATCGTCGTTGAAGAGACTGTGGGCTTCTGCGTGTCCGGACTGGAGTCTTGGTCTGAGGCAGATCTGCTCGGTGGGGTCGGATATGGTATGTTTTGGACGGGTCGTGGAGGGGTTTCTAATTCTGTTGAAGAATCACAGGCGGAGTCACAGGAAAGGGGGCTTAAAGGAGGGCTGGAAGGTTTCATAGATTTGACGAAATGAAAGGCGCTGGATCTGTCGCCTTCTAAGCGCAACGGATCTGGGACGAGGGGTGGGTAGTCAACGGGATGCAGACGCTCAATGCCGTCGATACATGAGTTCAAATGGTTTCCAAGTCGATGCCGCAGCCCAGTGGGGACGCTGGCGAGTCTGGACAGGTACCTCCGTACTTCTACAGCGCAGTCACCGAAGCCCGCTTTGAACCGGTGTAGGACCGCTGGGTCGGCAGCGATTGCAGCAGCTAATTGCTGCCGCTGCAGTTTTTGCAGGTGCTTGACAGTTAGCTCCAGGATATCTGCTTTTTCTAACTTGGAGTGACGAGTCGGCTGGAAATAAAATGTAAAAGTGGTTATTGCAATGGAATTCATTACTAGTATTGATAATGGGAGGTTAATGGATAGCCACTTGCATAAATAGAATCAGCCCGATTAATCCCTCTGACAAGGAGCTATGAAATGTATAAATTCAGAATATTAGAGCGCGCGGCATTTATCGTCGTCGATTAGTAGACAAAATTAACTCGTAGGCTTATTCAGTTTAGTTACCTTAAAGCAGCCACCCTAAAGTGTATACTCGTAAATGTGTGTCCATCTATCCAACCTGGGGCCCTACCGCCGAAGCTGAAGCCGATTACTTGATTACCGTTGGATTATTTGATTGAGAAAATCAAACTTAAGCTTAAATGTATGGTACCCTACTTTTGTTTAGCTTAGCTGATAGAAATTCTGGAGCTCTACCGACTAAGCTGAAGATGTTTGTCGATAACTAAAACGTAAGACCTATTTTTCGAATCAAAATATTCGATGGTAATCGACTTGAGCGTCGGCGTTAGGGCCCGAACAGGGGTCCTACCGCCGAAACTGAAGCCGATATCAGTTACCTAGTAAGTACCCATTGCACAAGCTTTGCTTCGTTTGGGACTAGATGGCAGCGTGTAATTTGTTTTTTTCTCTCTCTTTCCCTTCTGGTGACTGGGAATTCTCCTTCCCTTCTGGTGACCTAACTCACTCGCAGGAATACAACAACCCTCAAGAGAATTGTTATTTAGCTGGAGTATTCTGTGAGGTGGAGGTACATTCCCCAGTCGGGTAGCTTACAATTACGCTCCCTACCTCTTTTTTCGCCAGAGTTGCGTTTGTCAGTAAGCAGGGTGCACCGCGTGCAGGTGAAGTTGGCTTTGGTTCAAAGATGTTCATGAACCGCTTACAACCCAATTTGTCCAGGAATATTTATTTATTTAAGTGAAGTAACTTACATCCTTATCTGATCCATCGAGAAGCAGGTCCTTCAGTTCGTTGAGGCAATTGTTGATGCGCGCGCGACGCTTCTTCTCCATGATCGGCTTGTTGGTCTGAGAAGATACAAATGACATTGGTTTATTTATGGTATCGATGCATTCGATAAATTTCGTTCACATATCTGCAGGAACTCATTTGCTGGTGGCAGAATGTACCAGGTGCACGTGCGTCGTGCCAATTATAAATAAATAAATATAAATATTTCTGGACAATTTTACACAGCGCCATCTAATCCCAAAATAAGCGTAAAGTTTGTACTATGGGTACTAGACAACTGATAAATGTACTTATTTAAGTACATTTATTTTTATTTAAGTACATTAAAAAAATGTATTTACATATTATTTTTTTTTGTAAATACATACAATATACCCAGACCAAGACAAACAGACATGTTCATGCACACAAATGTTTGTCTTGTGCGGGGATCGAACCCGCGACCTCGGAGTCAAAGTGGCCATTGCTAACCATTCGACCACCGAGCTCGTCTTATTAGCGAATTGAGGGTTTATGGGCAAGGTCAAAACGTTCTTGTCGAGGCCACATCACTGTTGCGAAATTGCATCGCAAAAATTACATCGCATTGCAGTGCGACTTAAAAATGGGATGTGGCTGTGTATTTTTTTTATACTACTACGGGTAGCAGACAAGCATACGCCCCGCCTGATGTGAAGCGGTTACCGTAGCCATATTAACGCTCGCAATAATAAAAATATTGCGCCGCCACCCCCGCTGCCAACGCAGCATCTCCTTTCTTTCTGGTGACCTCACTCACTCGCAGGAACACAACAACCCTCAAGGGAATTGTTATTTGGCTGCGGTATTCTGTGAGGTGGAGGTACATTTCCCAGTCGGGTAGCTTACAATTACGCTCCCTACCTCTCTTTTCGCCAGAGCTTCGTTTATCAGTCAGCAGGGTGCACCGCGTGCAGGTGAAGTTGGCTTTGGTTCATAGATGTTGAGCAACCACTTACACCCCAAAATGTGTCATGGGACATGGCCGTGTGTTGTACGTGAATATGTTATATGCACAAAAATTTTCTCAAAATGGCACCGTTACCGCTCGACCGCACGCAATGTTCAATAGTCCTTACTTAGCGTAATAAATTATTTGATCCTTCATCTATCCAGTGGTGTGATTGAATTTTGGATACTATAGATTTGAAACTACCACGTCAAACTGTATCCCCCGATTTTGTTATCATTAGATTCTTGGATTCTTGGAGGCCGCGCATAGGACGACGAAGTGTTGGACGCCCTCCTACTAGATGGTCCGATGACCTTAAGAAAGCGGCTGGGAGCGGCTGGATGCGGAAGGCGGAGGATCGTATCTGGTGGAAAGCATTGGGGAAGGCTTATATTCAGCAATGGATAGATACAGGCTGATGAAGAAGAAGAAGATATATCCAGCAGTAGGTAGATACAGGCTTATGGCGATGATAATAACACTATGAAGAATTGTTGTAAGCGTCTCTTTTGAAGACGTGACCTTGACGTGACGTGAGAGTCGTGACCATATGCTGGCGGAATAATCGCTCGTTCGTGGAGATTAGCAGTGGGTAGATACAGGCTGATGATGATGATGATGATGAGATTTTTGGATTGCCCCCGTATGGTAGCAAATTTAAAGGTGAATTCACGTGATAAATTTCGTCGCATACTGCATCGCACGACTACGTATCGCGTCTCGTAAGACATTTAAGTATTGACCGGACTACCGTACTCTTGAGAATTTTCAACGCGACACGGATGTCGCCTCACAGTGGATATGTCCTTAAAATGCGACTCAGCCTCCGCCATTGATATACAACCCCCCCCCCCCCCCCTCATTCAAACGACGTTTTTGTAAAAAAAAAATCCAGAACACAGCCGTCATTCTCGCATTAATTTGCAGCATCCAATAATTAGGAATTAGGATGACAATGGATTAGTATGGGTCAAATACTGCAGCGCTAGTAACCGGTCGACCCTCAGTCAGACCTGTACGCTGCTTACTAGGTAGAGTTTGTCGTCCAACAGGTTTGGACATCTCTTTCCTAAGATTTCAATTCGTTTGCCAGCTGCTTCCGCCTTACAGAACACTCAATAGAAAACAAATTTTATGTTCAGTTGACGATACCCAAGGGGGTTATTGTTTGCGGTGGTAACACGCGAGTGGTCATTGTTTCAATAAATTACATTTTGGGAACCGCTTAATCCGACAACCATATTACCTTCTTTGCCTTGACTTTTGACTATTCACTTTTAAAAGTTTTAATTTATAATTGACAATGTAATTTTTCGTACCTACTTATGTAGAGTTTTATTCTGGATTTACCCGATAGAATTTCACTCGTAGTACTCGTACTCACTAAATGCTTTTAAAGTAGAAATATCCTATTTTGGCCGAGACCAAGATACTTATTTTGTTATTATTCTGTTAACATAAACTTAACACACAAACAATTTACCATAATTTGCCTTCTACATCACAATAATAATAACCGCAGGAACCTTTTGCGCATCTACATTCGTAAATCACATCCCTAATTCCACACTTTTTAATATAATAATCACCTTCCGTAACTCAGCTTTGGACATCCCTTGGGAGGGTTCAGATCCAAACCCTGTTTGCGAATCATCGTCCTCACTACACGGCATATTCACTACACAAAACACGTGCGCACCTCACGACATCCAAACTAATAATGCTCTGATAACAGGCAGGAGTTCACAGCAAATTTTAATTTCACCTTCCATCCTGTTTCGAAACCGTAAGGCTGAAATGTAGTTGTCTCTGTCTAACACGTGCGTGTGCGCGGTGGGAACTGTATCGGAATGTTTTGTTTTCGCTCTGTCTCGCTCTATTGGGGACCTGTTGTGAATGAAGCGTGTGGATGAGTGGTTAGTCAATTGTAGAGGTGTTAGGTTTGATTCCTGACAATAAATGTTTTTATTTTAAACAACATGAATGATGTGAAGAACATTTTGTGTTATAGATAATGAGTAATAATAATCTGACATACTTTATGAAAGTCACACAAACACTCACTAATTATGTGCATGTGCAAGTAACAATGTGTATGTATTTATTATACAGCAATATATAAATATAATACATTATAATAAAAACCTCGAACACAGAATAATATACTCTACCTCGGAGGCGGAGTGGCCATTGTAGGCCATTCGACCACTGAGCTCGTCAAATTATCTTTAAATCTAATGTAATTAAAAAAATAAAAATAATATTATAAATTTTCATAGACGTATATATCCAAATATTTTGTTTTTATTATGATTTATGACATTATTTAGCGAATTGGGAAACTGTCATGCTAATAATTGTATGAAATAAATACATAAATAATTAAAATAAATTATGTTCTTCCACAATATTACAAAAATTGCTTACATATGAAATAGTTTAAAGTCTTAAGTACTTAATAAGCAACTGGATTATATAAACATGAATATATAAATATATATAATAATGTTATGTTTATATAGATATTCCACAGATACGCATATATACTATTTTGTTTATTGTTAAAGTCATAATTTAAATTAATTATTTTCGAATTCCGACCACTAGGCGACCACTAGTTATTATTAATCTTGCATTATCACGAAACGTCCCGCAAAACACATACCTAAATTGATTTAATAATTAATAAAAATTCCATCAGGCAGAGTGAAGCTACTTCCGTTGCTCCCTATCCTGTATTGTATGGGAATGTAGGACCGCAAGCGCATCCATCAACAACCGTATTAAAAATGTCTCCACCCTCCAACGACAAACTCAATACTTTATGTGACCACACCTTTCCATGAAGCACCATATTTATTAGTTCACACACCTTGTTAAATTAATTCAATACTTTCTGTGATCCGTGTACCGTGAAGGGTGTGTGTATGAAGTAAGGAGTTTTTTGTTGGTAGTTTGTTGGCGTGGTAATAGAGTACTTTATGGACAGGGGTGAATGTAGTTTCCCACGGTGTGTGGGAATGCGCCAAGGTGCAAGGGTGCTGCTGGGCCGGGGTTCCTATACGGAGTTTGTTTGCAATACACTTGAACTGTTACGATTACCTACCTATGTGTAAGTAACCCGTGTAGGTACATTTTGACACAATTTGCGTAAAATAATAAATTTTTGATTCATGGAAAGGTATTTTGTGAAAAAAAAAATTATAAAATGTAGGTACCTACATAATGTATGTATGTACCTAGGACTGTACTGAATAATATACTATGTCAAGTGATGAACGGTGAAATAGAATGGCTAGCAATGGCTAATTTGACTCCGAGGGCGCGGGTTCAATCCCCGCACAAGAGAAACTTTTTTGTGCATGAACATGACTGTTGATCTTGGTGTGGTTATCTACGTACTATATCTATATATTTACAAAAAATATATATATTTAAGTAATATTTATCAGTCATCTGACCCATAGCATAACAAGCTTTGCTTAGTTTGGGACTAGATGGCGCTGTGTATTTTGTCCAGAGATTTATAGAATATTTTGCGGTATACTAGTACGAGGTATACTCGTATGTGACTCACCACGATCTTTATTGTCAAAGCGAACCTCACCTGCACATGGAGCACCCTGTCAACTAGCAAAAGATGCTCATAAGCTCTGGCAAAAGAGTGAAGGTACAGCATATTTGCGAGCTGCCCAACTGGGGAAGTACCTCTCCACCTCACAGAATACCGCAGCCAAATAACAATTCCCTATATTCTGGTTTTTGTATACCTGCGAGTGACTGAGGTCACCTGAAAGGAAGGAGTTGCTGCATTGGCAGCGGAGGTGGCGACGCGCGACCGATATTTTATTTTGCGAGCGTTAATTTGGCTACCGTAACATCATAAGGGCCGTATACTTGTTTTCCAGACGTAGTATATATATTTTTTTTATTTATTGTCTGCTATTCTAAACAGGGCACCACAAAGAATACCCTGTGAATACCGGAGCCCTCCCCAGGTGTCCTTTTAGTTAGATGACCTTTCCTACATAACTTCATGTGCATTATATTCATATTTAATTAGATAGCTACCACTTTCTCCCACGGTATTAGATTACCAATTTATCAATACATACGTCGAGCACCAATCCCATTCAATAATTCTCCTTATGGCCATAAGATTAAAATCCGTTTTTTTTATTTTCAGATGCAAATATAACTTTGTCAGGACGATAATAAACAAAAATAAATATGCTAGTTATTCAGCAACATTTGCACTTTAGTGCTTTAGTAATAAGGGTAAAAATCGGTTAGGGGAGAATGTAATGACAGTAATAATATAGTTGTTGTTAGGTGATGAACTGAACTGTGACGGCATGACACGGATCGCGTGATGAGGCTAATGAATGAGAATAATCGGTGTCATATGTCGGTGATGTGTTAAGCAGCCGTGGGGGCGGCTGGGAACAGTTTGTTAATAACTGCATTATCTAATAAAATCTACTTTATTGAAGTTTCCGCTTTTAGGGATAAACAACGATACTTGGCCGTGTGGCTTCCGGCAGACTCGAATAGAATCACTCCGTCTCTTCCCGTGGATGTCGTACAAGGCGACTAAGGGAAATACATTATAAAACATCGATCCTCCCCAACCCGTCTGGCCAGCGTGGGGAGTGTAGGCCAAACCCTCCGTCTGTCTGGGACGGAAGAGAGAGGGTCGTGTGCTCCTGTAATGGAGACTTAAATGACCAGAAGGCCAATTCTCGCATTTTTTCTACGAACGCAGATTGAAAGTTGACCGAATCAAGATTGAATTGTGAATTGACTAAAATTATTTGATTTCTTTTATTATCTATTATCAATTCTTGTTGTTGGCAAAGTAAAATTGCTTAGTTTGTTTAATTTTCACTCATATTTCGATACAATCCCGCTTAAATTTAATTTTGAAGTTACATATTGTGTTACGAGAATACCAATTATGACATTTGTGAGATCGAGACTGGATCGAAACTGAATTTTAATTACGAGAATTGCCCCTCTGATGATGATTGCACGCTAGTAGGCCGGACAGTGGCGAATTAAGGTTAAAGCGGGCCGGCGATAGGCAACATTGTATTTCCGAACCTAGGTACTAAAGAAGTTTTCACTTCCAAAATAAAAATTAAAAACCTAACTTTCGGGCCCCAAAAATTACGGGCCCAGGCACGTGCCTAGGATGCCTATGTCCGCCCCTGAGACCGGATTGCAGTCCACGGGGTTTCAATGGAAAATGTACTTGATGATCATTCCTCAAGGACATGATCGATCTCAATATTTTTCGGCACAGACCTCAAACATGTCTTTATTTGTGACAAGTTTTATCAAAATCGGTTCAGTGGTTTTGGAGCCTATTCATTTCCAAGAGTGATTTTGTTGTGAAGTGAATGTTTATTTCACACATTTTTAGGGTTCCGTACCTACCAAGAAAAACGGAACCCTTATTGCATCACTTCGTTGTCCGTCAGTCCGTCCGTCTGTCGAGACCCTTTTTCTTAGGAACGCGTGGAGATAGTAAGTTGAAATTAATATCACATACTCAGGTATGCAATCTCTTAAAGCAGTGTAAAAATTTAAAAATCAAGCTTCTAAACAAAGGAATCAAAACCTATTGGGTACTTCCCGTTGACCTAGAATCATGAATTTTGGCAAGAAGCAATGTCATGTAGCACAAGTAAAGACAAAAATCCGAAAACCGTAAATTTGTAGTTATTTCAGAAAAAAAAAATTATTCGTGAATGTAGCTACACATTTTTTTGCTTAGCTGCTTACACGGAACCCTCGGCCTCGTTGCGCGAGTCCGACTTGCATTTGATCTGCTTTTTTCACGATTCCGTGATCATTCCTAATGAAATTTACTTATATGGCACCTTTCAAGGTAGGCTAAAGATGTAGCTATACTAAAAACCGAGCGAAGCCACGGTCACAGCTATATACAAATACAAACTTAACGATTAATTGGGGAAGGTTTATATTCAGCAGTTGATAGATACAGGCTGATAACAATGAAACGTCGATTTACCTGAAGGGGCAATATCAGCCATCATCAATATCAAGTATCAGCGACATTGAGCAATATGAAATATATGGAGCGATTAGAAGCAATATTGACGAAACAATTGCCGCAAATTGTTGTAATTGCTCCACTAATTACTCCAGATTGATCCATTCGTGTTGCCGAACAATTATTGATCAAAAAATTTTGTTAAAATTCAAGTACATACGAGTAGGTATATCATTTGAATCAATTCACAATTCAATCTCGATTCGGTCAATTTTAGTAAAATAATTACGAGAATTGGCCTTCTGATAATTCAACGGAAAATAACATTGAAAATAATAATTAATAAATTACTATAAACTCCATTATATTCATATTACATTATATTTATTTTTAAATCTATGTTATTATCAAATTGAAAGTAAAATCATGAAATGAGATTCTCACACACCGCGCCCGAGTGAGCGTGTGAATTCTCCTAACGGGGCAGCTTCCTTCCTCTTAAGGGATGAAGGATGTAATTTATTACATTAAAAGTCTCGTTTTTATAGACCTTTAAAGCTGGGGATGGAAGGATTTCTCATAACGCGGTCATCTTGTAAACATTTGCTCGGGATTAAACGTTATTCGATAGGCTTGGTCCTTTATGTTAAGGAAATTAGTGGACCCGAAAGTAAACATGGGGATTTTAAAAGAGCGGAGAGTAACTTCCTACTTATTTATACCTAATACTAGCTGCCCGCCCCGGCTTCGCACGGGTAGAAAGTCTTGTTTTCTTTTCCTCGCAATTTTTATGTCTGTTCTCTCCATAAGAACCTTCCTTATACCTATATTCCTTATATATATATTATATTCCTTAACGAAAATATTAAAATAAAAATTAGGGGTGTAAGTGGCTCACCACAATCTTTAGTCAAAGCTAACCTGCACGTGGTGCACCCTGCCGACTAGCGAAAGGCTCTGCCAAAAAAGAGGTAAGGTTCAGCGTATTTGTAAGCTGCCCGACTGGGGAAGTACCTCCACCTCACAGAATACCGCAACCAAATAACAATTCCTTTGAACGTTGTTGTATTCCTGCGAGTTAGTGAGGTCACCAGAAAGGAAGCGCGTTGGGTTGGGAGCGAAAGTGGCGGCGACCGAGCGATATTTCTTGTTGCGAGCGTTAATATGACTATGCATCACGTGGGCTGTATGCTTATCTGCCACCCGACGTAGTATAAAAAAAAAATACGTATGTAGTCAGACGTAAATTACACAACAATCCCAACAGTATTATCATTTGCGTGCGGTCTTCTGTACTTCTCCTATCGATACCAACAAGCCGTACCTCTTTCGAAGAACCACGAGGTTTCATCAACATTGGCAAGCATGCAGCACGTATAACTGCGGTGTTTGCATATAATTATACCAATTAATTGGCCACTTACTCATAATACAAAGTAGTAAGTTTGTATACCTACTGTAGGTACTTAAATTATGTTATGGTCAATGTAATAAATTAGTTATTATTCATACTGACTAATAAATACTTGATTAATGTGATAAATCATGTTTTGGTTAGATTTGAGTTGATTTTTGATTAGGTTTTCTTGTGTCCCGTCATGGGAAATAGGTCCTCCGTCAACATAAAAGATGAATGATTTGGAGCCATAAAGCTTAATTATTAATAATTGACAATTTATTACATTGGCCAGCCATTATAAATAATGACCAATTTATTACATTGACTGTAACATATACTGTGTTACTAAGTAAGTAAGTAAGGTTTTTATTGTCGTATATTGTCGAAAGAAACATGGAACAAAGAACTTGATTCCCATTCGTCAAATCTGGAGCATTTTTTGCATTTCACTATATTCCCATGGCAACAGGTGGCTACAGACCCGCGCCCTTTGACTACAATCTCATCTCGTATTTATTAAGTGAAGCAAGGTAAAAAAACCCCGTATCCGGGGCCGGTTTCCGGGTCGCGGCGGACGCGGCTATAAAAAGTTTATTGTGGGATTTGTGATTGATGGACAAATATTTACAAATCTTAATTTTCCGTGAGAATTGATCTGTGATTTATTTCTGATAGATATAATGTCACAAATAAGTAGCATCAATTGAGAATTTTACCAAATTTTTTTACTAGGTCAGTAGATTATAAATTATTGTTAACCGACTTATAAGAGAGGCTCTTTAATGACGAACCCGGTGGTCGAATGGCTAGCAATGGCTACTTTGACTCCGTCGTCGCGGGTTCGATCCCCGCACATGACAAACATTTGTGTGCATGAACATGTCTGTTTGTCTTGCTACCATCACAAACCTTCCATAAAGCTTCGTTAGAAGAGCACTCGACCGGTGATCGAGATGTCGTGGTTCAATCCCACATTAGCGGGGAAGTAAACTTTTTCAATAATAAAATATTTATAATAATCTGGCAAGTTGGCCCAAATCAACTATTAAGATAATGATAAATTAATTAATTGTTTTTTTTTTCTTTTCTTTATGACAAAAAATACATATTGAACATAATGAAAATAACTTACTAGTATGTACATAAAATATACAATTAAAATAAAAACGAAATATGGCTAACTAGGTACTTATTATACAAACAAAAAAACGGAAATAACAAAAACTTAATAAAATGTAATAAACTAAATAGCGTCAAAAAATTCTTCCGCATCGCCATCAACGGGTAAAGTCACAGTTTTAAAACCATATAGTAATACTGTGGTAAAGTGTCCAGAATGCTAGCAGCATTGCCACACTGGATGGCAATGCTTATTCGCTGAGCGAGAAATAGGCCAGGTGGGCTAGCCAAATGGCAGTTTGCGAAGTAGAAAAGCGTAGCGATCGCTGATTTGAACTGTGGAGCTTATACTAAAATGCTCGAATTGACAAATGTCACGTGATCTATCTAACGTTCGTTACGCTACGAATTACACTTTGGCAGGCCTCTGGTCGCGTGGTTGAAGATCAATTGAAGAGATCATCGTAGCATTGTTCAGTTCTCCACTAGCATGGACTATAGTAAAATTATTTTATAAAAGTGTCGCTACGTATTCCCACGGTTAACCCGCAAGCGCAACAGGTGTGCGATAGGGACCCCTTTACAGTACTTAATACTTTTTAGGGTACAGCTACAGTCAACCTTATCACATAAGGAATAACGCGTGTCTAACAGTGTGGACAGTCACATCACGGGACCGGCTTAGGCGCCCAGTTATCAAGAAGCGGGCACTAATTTTAATAAATTAAAAGCGCTATATGCATGGAGGCGGAAAGTTATTGGACCAAGAATTAAACAGAACATTGAACAAATTACTTACTTCAACAAGTTGAGTTAATTAAAAAATGAAAAATACCCAACTGCACCTACAACAGATTTATTAATCACGCAACAATAATATAATTTCACACAAGCAAAGCCGCAGGCAAAAACTAATATATCAAATATACATTTGAAATCAGGTCATCGAGACCTTTATTTTGACACCCATATTGATATATTTAGAAGAAAAAAAAATTACTCCAACGACAATTTTGCGGCTCACAGCCACCATATTGTTTTTTTTTTAATTTTTGATATAGTCTATGTCACTCAACCAGCAGGCAGAGGTGGCGAGACGTCGTGCGGCGAGCTGCTGCCTCATCATGATAACCACGACCACTCTGGCAAGAGTAAAGCAACAAAGAAGAAGATGTCAGTCGCGTATGATTAAGACGAATCTAACGACACGTCTTATGTTTAAATCTGTCAAACGGTTTAGGCTGTAGAGCGTGCCAAATATGTAATAAGACATACATACATCCATACGCTCGAAAAACATAACCCTCCTTCGGCAGTCGGGTAAAAAGGAAGTGTAAGATATTATTCTGTGGTGTAAGTAGTAATTGAAATCTGTCAAACGGTTTAGGCTTTAGAGCGTGCTAAATAATAAGACATACATACATACGCTCGAAAAACATAACCCTCCTTCGGCAGTCGGGTAAAAAGGAAGTGTAAGCACATGAGTGTAAGTAGCTCACCACAATCTTTAGAGCCAAAGCCAACCTTACCTGCATTGCACGTAGGGTAGGTACAGCGTATGTAAACTGCCCGACTGGAGAAGTACCTCCACGTCACAGAATACCGCAGCCGAATAACTATACCCTTGTTCTTGGTTTGGTTCTTGTGTTCCTATGAGTGAACTGAGGGCACCAGAACGGAAGGAGTTGCTGCGTTGATGCAAAATGATAATACCATCACAACGGTAGTGTCGTTTTGGTGGTAGGTAGTATGAAAGGTGGCGAACGTTCTCGAAATTGGTTGGGTTTGGTCACTTAAAACTAGGTAGATAAGTACCCACATAGTTGATTTATTTCACCATTTTCTACTCGGCGGCTCGGCGGGGTACAATTTCAACGAAATCCATCAAGAATCACGTGGCATCGTGGTTACCTAGTTGATAGAATTCCAGCGCCTGCCTACTGTACGGTACAATTTGCCCAAAGAAGCAATTATCTGTATAAAATTGTAAATCAAAAATTATTTATTTCTGTGATACAATAGAGACGAACTCGAGAAAAGAAAAGAAAAATTAAATTAGATACAGTACCATCACCAAGCCCTGTCAATTGAAAATCTTAACAAAGCGAGGTACCTACATCAAAGACAAAACAAAGGAAAAAAAGATGAAGAAAACCAGAGCGGTAGAAAAAAAATGAGTTACTACAATACTTACTTAGTCATGGTACCTATATATATATATACTTCTTTCTCTATGTTCTTGTTTGGAAACCAGCGTGGAAAATATCGCGAGGAAACTCTCATAATAAAAATAGTATACCTACTTATTTTAATATTAAAATTTAAATGGGGCCAAGGGCCAACTCGGAACTAAGATGGATACCTACTCGGAAACGCGGTCCGTCTGTTCTGCCTGATAATTAAGATATTACGTGAATTCCGATTACAAAAAAACAAACCCTTTTCAGGGTGGATAGATGGACACGCGTTCCCGAGTGATTTATCTTAGGGTGACTGTTATAGGGTGAATAAACGGAATAAGCCTTGTTGCGTAGTTTTTCAGCATCGGTGCCATCTGGGTCTTTTCTTTTCACCCCTAAACATACTCCATCTAGTCTGAAGGCATATTTACCAAAAATGAACAGCGCATCAATCAGTAGATAACATCAAACGCCTCTCATCAACCCATCAATAGCCAATAACTTTTTATTCCACTGACCCACGGGAACCGGAGAAAAAAAACATCTTGTGGGAAGTGATCGAATTCGCATTTCTCAGTTACGCGAACGATATCCTTTGTGTAAAGGCACCTTGAAACCGGCCTTTTGTTACGGTGAATGAAAGGCAAAGATTACCGGCCCCTCCTTTATGTGCCGGCGTTGTGGGAGTCATTATGGGAATGTTGTTGTGTTGATAGTTTTCAAGTGTTATTATTATTCACATCACAATAGCTAAAGAGTTAAGTGGCAAGTCTACTTCTGTAGACTTCGTAAGCGCAAATCGCTATACTTTTATTAAAAATATAACTGGCATACAAGCATGCGATCTGCCTGATGGTAAGCAGTCATCGCAGCCTACGGATGATTGCCACACCAAAGTATGAAAAATTTAAGAATCTGAATTCCGGACGCTACTCTTTCCATATATTTCTATATAAGTAGCGAACTCATAGGCACCGGAATTAAAATTCTTAAATTCAGTTTCAGAATTCCGTGACGGATTTCAGCTGTATAAGACCGGCCTAATACTCGTACGAAGAAATAGGTACATCTGAAAATCTAAAATGGCTTCATCTACCTACGTATATCTTGATAAAGTAATGTTTGTGTCTTCGATGGAAGTTTTGTGTACATTTTATTTTCTATTTTCAATAATAGTTTAGTTTCTTGCGTCGTTTTAACAACACAAATAACGCCGTATTTAAATGAAAAGCAGCTTCGTCTGTAGTCACGAACCCTCAAGTTGAGAACGTCAACTTCCTGAAACGTCTATTCCAAATAAGACAATTTCCGCAAATGACTAATTCCGAAAATGACAACTTATTGAGGGGGGCCCTCAGGGAGTAGATAAATTCAGATTTTCAATTCGGAGTAGGTAGAGCTTAAGCACAGTATAAATAATAATACTATATACAGTATGGCCGATCGCTGGTTAAAGTGGCTAAGAGTAAGTGATTCATTCATAATATCTTGTTTCGGGTTATAAGAAAGCCGTAATTTACCTAACCGAATACTTAATCAAACGATCGAAATTTATTACATTAAATGTCATATATTGGTATATACCGGTTACTAATCCCTTGGAAATATGTGATTTAATAATACATTACACATATTATAGTAAATATGTACTATCATAAATTCATAATGCTGGCTGGCAATTTTGAGGTGTAAGTGGTTCATCAACATCTTTGAACCAAAGCTCTGGCGAAAAGAGAGGTAGGAAGCGTAATTGTAAGCTACTCGACTGGGGTATATATACCTCCACCTCACAGAATACCGCAGCCAAATAACAATTCCCTTTAGGGTTGTTGTGTTCCAGCGAGTGACCAGAAAGGAAGGAGATGCTGCGTTGGCAGCGGGGGTGACGGCGCGCGAGCGTTGTATTATGTTACAAGCGTTAATATGGCTACGGTAACCGCTTCACATCAGGCCGGCCGTATGCTTCTCTGCAACCCGACGTAGTATAAAAAAAAAATGCTGGCTGGCAACGGTGAACTTGGTGTTAAATTCTCTATGGGCGGTGGTGATTGCTTTCCAGTGAGCCACATGCTCCTTTGCCCCCGTGTCATATAAAAATAATATAATAAACAATGTCATGAAAAATCTAACGGAGAAATTATAAAAATAATGTCACAGGTAATGGTTTAATCATCATCATCATCATCAGGTCCATTTTAGTCTCCACTACAGGAGCACGACGCTCTCTCGTCCGTTCTAGACGGAAGGTGGATTTGGCCTACACTCCCCACGCTGGCCACACGGGTTGGTGAGGCCTGATCGATATTTGATAATTCCCTTAGTCGCCTTGTACGACATCCACGGGAAGAAACGGAGTGCCGGAAACCACACGGCCAACGGTAATGGTTTAGGACCGTGGTAATAATAAAACAAGTGTAAATTACATAAGATCTCTTTATATTCGGATAAACACATTGAATAAACCTATCGAAGAAAACAAAAATACACCAGCTCACAACCACCCTAATGAGCAGATGATATAAATAATAACTATTGACGTAGAATTGATTCAAAACACAAATAGTATTTGGAGTTGTAGTTTCAAAATCGTGTAACTAGCTATACAAACATAATAAATAGAGTTTATTGCATAGGCATACATATTATTGATACTGAAAAGTTATGTAAGCGAATATATCTATGTACTATGTTATAGGAACAATGGTATAATACTATATTGACAACAAGGTATATTTTATTATCATATGTACTAATAATTGACTGAACATACTGTATTTATTACTAATGGTAGTAGAACTCGCAGAACATGGGCAAAAATGGGCCCATGTTATGAAGGTGGTCTATTTAAAATCACGTTGCACGTGATTTTAAATAGACTAAACATTGTAAAATTGATCAGGGGCCCTACCGCCGATGCTGAAGCCGATTACTATCATTTTTTTTTATACAAAAAAATCTAATTTTAGTTTAGATTTGGTTTAGTCGCGAGATGCCTACTATCGGCCTTGGTTGACTGTTTTACGTTTTCATACAATTAGTAGCATAACGACTACTTCAGAAAACCTCCAAACACGTAGTCGCACGCGCCGGGGCCTTCCCGGACTGCCAAAGCTTTCGTAGAGGTGACGAAGTCTGAAACGAACGCAGGTCTTCAATAACACGATTACAAGATGACGACGAACGAACCGCTTGAGGTTTTTTGCTTACCAATGCGCTGGGGAATCTCCAGCTTAGGCGTGGAACCGCAAATGCGCGACGTACGAACTGGGTGCTTTTGGTTGGAGAGACGATTCGACCAGGAAAAAAGGGCGATTCTCTTGGGGGACCGGTTTTGTTGTCTCCACGAATCCCCACTCCGAACCACCATCGAACGTTCTCGAAACTTAAAAATACTTCCACTAATACATAAAGTGATATGCATCGACCGCCATCACAAACGAAAAAGTAGGCAAAGTGCGACTACGTGCTTGGAGGTTTTCTGAAGTAGTCGTTATGCTACTAATTGTATGAAAACGTAAAACAGTCAACCAAGGCCGATAGTAGGCATCCCGCGACTAAACCTTAGATTTGTGGTAAATTATTGTGGCTTAGTTGCTTGAAATCCCAGAGCGCTACCGACTAAGCTGAAGATGTTAGTCATTAACTTAACCTAAGACTTATTTTTGGAATCAAAATAATCGATCAGAATCGGTTTTCGCTTAGGCGGTAGGCCCTGCCATCTAGCCAAGTGTAATTCCAAGCGTAACGAACGTAAAAATCGAACATTTTAGTATGAGAATTGACAAATGTCACGTGATCTATCTAACGTTCGTTACGCTACGAATTACACTAGGCTAGGGGGGCTGGTTCACTACTTCTATATTTCGACGACCCCTGTGCAAAACATCGAAAGGCATTTTTAGGTACCTACTTTACAGTATAATGTTTCATATTTAGATTATTATTCATAGTTACAATAATTACTTTTTAAATACGAAACGTACATTTTTCGTATTAAGTTTTTAATGTACGGTGATGGGATTTGTAGAATTATTATTATTTGGCAATTTGTCAGATCAGAGAATTTATATCATTCTCTCAGTCTCAATAGTATGGATTTGTTAAAAAATTACATAACCGAAATGTGTTGTAGGGTGAGACTTAAAACTGCGAAGTTGGTTAACGACAAAAGTCCCTTTCTGCGGTCTTCAAAACCGGAGAATCATAATGTACTATCGTATACATACAATAAAGTTTCAGACTAGTTTCTAACACTTGGTTCTCGTAACATATGCTAAGCTATATGCTAAGGTGATGATACTACTACACTTTTGTTACTTGTTTTGTACTTGTTTACATTTTTTTTTTTTTCATTTTTTAAACGAATACTTTGTCTGAGTGCTGAGTGCGAGTTTTTTATTCACGTTCGATCATGTCAACGTAAACAAACCGACCAAATAGAGAAGTACTCTCATGTTGTGAATTTACCAGATGCGAGTTACAAATCCAATTTAGCCGGGTTGCTCACTTCGAAATATGAGCGGGTACGCTATATAATTTTGATATGTAACACGCGTCATATAAATTCACAACATGAGAGTACTTGTCTATTTGGTCGGTTTGATTTAGTTGACATTATCTAACGTGAATAAAAATCTCGCACTCAGCACTATGTAGACTGATACATACCAAAACTCCAATTTATAAAATTAAAATACACTTTATTTTTAATCGAAAATTTAAAAAGAATATTTAAAAGTTTTGTATTACAATTTAGGATCATAAAGAATTAAATAAACTGTGGCAAGGCGATTTAAGTAATGTCACGTGCGACGCTATGTGACAACATGGAAAAAGAATGATAAGGCTACTAGTACCAATGTAATCGAGGTTCTATCACAAAATATATTGGGAAAATTGTCATTAGCTTTTAGATTTATCGTTTGATGATATGCATCACCTATTCGTGGAGACCCTACTACATAATATCTATAGAAATAGGTATGGGAACTAAAATTGACTTTCATCATAATCTATTTGTGAGAATTTTTTAATGAAAATTGCCATTTAACCTGCGCAGTTTGCAGATCTTATGCCATATTAAATAGTAGACTTTTTATTAACAAAAGTTTTTAAAATCTTTTTCACTATAATAGTTTTAAAATCTAAAGTTTAAATGCATTAATAAATGCTTAATTAGTTAAAATGTCACAAATTAAAACTAATATTGATCCCTAACACGAAAGTATGAATAAAATTCACTAATACAATTTGCATGTTTCATATAATTCGATATTGATCCCTAACACGAAAGTATGAATAAAATTCACTAATACAATTTGCATGTTTCATATAATTCGAGTAATCCTTACTATTCTAACATGAATTTTGACATCGTACATCAAAATAATATAATTTATAAATCTACAAAAATATTTTTTGGTTATATATTCGTAGTAATTACTAGGCCAAGTCAATAATTTCTAAATATAATTTGTTATTTTTTTAAATGTTTTTTCAAAGTTTTAAATGTCACAAAATCAGTAAATCTTACCACAACTATATCCAATCATGTAGTCTTAAATCGAAAATGCTAATATCTAAAAATCTAATCCACTGGCACTGAACTATCACAGAAATTGTTTGATTCACGCATTACGTCATATTTATTTAAATTGTATATTCATTTTTTGAAATTGTACATTCATTTTCTGAAATTGTACATTTTTTTTAATTGTACAATCACATTTAAAACATAGTTTATTGTTGTATTCATTCATATTTTACTTACAATAAAACTCACATGTTGACATGGACTTTCAAAAACATGGTCGCTTCGTCGCTAATAAGAAACTGAAGCACCTTTCTTGTTTGCGTGCCTTTTTGGTCATAGGTTCGGTACTAATAAATGGTATCTTAGAATGTTGGCGGCACTGATACAAATATAAGCGAATATCCTTTGGATGCTTTAGACCTTAAAAGCGACTCGGTGTCCCTTTTTTGAAAGTCTGTTTCTTCTTTAAAATAAGTCAATGTATCTATAACGTCAGCGACATCATTGCACAAATATTTGGAAGTCAAAACTGAACGCTTATATGCGTTTTTAATAACATAAGAAAATAACCTATCTAACGTAAAATGCAAAAAAAAGCTTTATATTTAATACAATAAACGAAAAGATAAAAGAATTTAAATTCAGTAGTAGTGAAGACTGAAAAAAACTTTAACATATATAAATGCATGCACTAGTCACAATAACACTAGAAAATATATTATATTAAAATTAAAATGATTAATTAACTACTTTAATATATTTTACGAACATGTCAAAAAATTACATACCTATAATTCCTATAATCAGTGCCATTGTACCGCGATCGTAGCAAGATCTGTTGTGGATAGCTTTCACTAATATATTCCTAAAACCTAGTCAAAAGTTCTTACTTAGTGCTGGATTTTTCAGTGTTTGTAGTGCAGTTCAATACCGAAACAGTGGTGGAAAAAAATTAGTAAAATATTTGCACGTTACCGAAATATAAACAATATTAATTCAAAAAATTAAATAACGTTCGAGTGCTCCTGACCTACCCCAACTCGCAGATCGCCCGCTGCAGTGAATCATCGGCCGGCCACCGCGGCTCGAACTACCCACGCCCCGCGCCTCTCAGCTTCACCTTTGCCGTCCGTCGCGCAAGTTGCGCCTGCACCGAACTATCAGCGCATTTGTTTACAACACCGGCAGTCGGGTTCTTCTGTACGAAATGTCAACGAGTTGCTATGCTTGCGGAAAGAAGATTTGCTCCATTAACTATATGGAGTGTTCCGTATGTAAATATTTGTATGATTTAACGTGTATAAATATTACAGAAACAGTCTTTGAGAATTTTTCTGCAGATTTTAAGAACACATGGGTTTGCACAGCTTGCATATGCGCGAGACCAAAGGGCGATAATACGAGCACGCCCATCAGACCCATGAGCCTTAATAGTACGTACTCAAATACCGATCAACGTGTCAACATGGAGCGCGGTAGCCGCCTTAAAACCACACAGCAGCATTCCCCCGACATGGATAGTGACTCTTCAATTTTACTGACTGAAATTCGTCAGCTTCGTCAAGAGATGCTTCACCTAAAGCAACAAAACACCGATATAGGATTGAAACTGTCCACCGTCTCTGATACATTAAACGATAAACTCGACGAGTTTACTCTAAAACTCAAAGCCAAAGACGACGAGATAATGCTTCTTAAGGAATCCATGTGCCAGCTTCAATACCGGCTGGATGCTCAGGAACAGGGCAGCTTGAGTGCTGAGTTAGAAATAGTTGGAATTCCTGAAATGAGTAATGAGAACCTTACCCACATCGCCATAATTATGGCGAAGAAGATTGGCGTTGAGTTATCCGAGACAGAGTTGGATGATATACACCGTGCCGGCCCGCGGCGCCCTCAAGCAGAGAAGCCGAGACCAATTGTCCTAAGACTTAGTCGCCGTGTCAAGCGCGCCGAATTTTATAGGGCTGCCAAGACCAGACGCCCGCTCACTTCTGAAGATATTGTGGAAGGCACCTCTTGCAGGATTTTTATAAATGAACGACTCACTGCGACTAATAGAGCTTTATTTCGCGCTACACGCGCGAGAGCCGCCGCCTACAATTACAAATACTGCTGGGTTCGTAATGGCTCCATATATGTACGGAAAGCAGAAAAAAACCCGGTCATTCAAATTAAAAATCAAAATGATCTCGACGAAAGGATTGGAGTTCAACTCGCTGTTGTGGACCCTATTGTGGCGTAGTGACTATATAAGTTCTATTATAATTGTGTTATTATACTGTCCTGTGCTGTACAAATCAAACCTATTATGCCTGCAGTACCATATAAAAATATATCGAATGAGTTTCTCCAACAGGTGTAGTCAGCAACATAGTATATACTTAATTATGAATATTTATTATTATCTTAACATTATTATTGATCTTTTGCATAAATATTTTAATACAACAGTACGAATTTTTAATATTATAAAATACATAAATGAACACATTTGCCTTGTCGTGAATGTCGTGATGAATCTGTCTGCTGTAGTACCGTCCTGTAAGTGTATATGTGAGAATTTTACTCGTTGCAAATGTCTTATGAACATACTTTCATACAATGTAACAAATATCTTATATTTATGGTTTATTTGCTTAGTATCTGACACATTTTTGCAATTAGACACTGTACTCCTTTTTCTTCTTAATTTTATTAGTAATGATTAACTCAAATTTATGTGATGAACTTGATGACTACAACTTAATAATGTGTCAGGTTTGTGATACTCTTGAACATTGTAAAAACACTTTAACATCTAATTACAACTTCAAAATTCTCACATTTAATATTAGAAGTATACAGCAGAATTTTGATGTATTTCGTGTAGCACTAAAACGGCTGGACATTACATACGATGTTATAGTCCTTACAGAATGCTGGCTTGAACACGGTCCAAATATTGGTCAATTAAATGGGTATACAGCGCACTCAACCGTAAACAATCTTAATCAAAACGGAGGTGTTGTTGTGTATACCAGGAATTGCCTGAAAGCTACTGTGATAGAACCTATATTCAAAGACGGTGAAATTCTAATGGTAAAAATTTCAAACGACTTGGTTATACTTGCAATATACAGAAGTCCTTCATTTAAGCAAAAGGATGACTTTCTGTCTTCATTGGATAATATATTAGCGTCTGTAAAAAGTAGTTCAACGGTAATTGTCACCGGAGATATAAATATTAATATATCAGAAGACTCCGATAAAAATACTTGTACGGATTATCTCGACTTAATGGCAGAGCACGGACTAAAACCAGCTATAACTAAACCAACAAGAGGTGACTCCTGTCTAGATCACATATTTCTAAAATCTAAACATGACCGTGCGGTGAGTGTAGTGTGTGAAACCGACATGACAGATCACCACCTTATTATGATGGGCTATAATACTCACATTACTGCCACTAAGAGAGTAAATCGTTCTGTAACCAAAATAGATCACTCAGCTGTTTCGGATGAATTAAAAGAAGTGGATTGGTCAGAAGTAATAAATGAGCGTAATGTGAATACGGCGGTTAAAAAATTCGAAACAATAATTACAACTGCTATCAAAAATCACACTGAAGAGAAGAAGATTAGCCAACAAAAATTAATCCACAAACCTTGGATAACACCGGGACTCATTAAATGTATGAATCATCGAGATAAATTACACACGGACTTAAAAAAACACCCTAATGACGAAACAAAGAAACTCATCTACAGGCGATACAGGAATTACTGTACAAATTTATTGCACAAACTAAAACAGCAATACAACTGTAAACTACTTGAAGACAATAAAAATAATACTAAAGATCTTTGGAAGGCTATTAGAAATATTACTGAGCAATCAATGAAAAACAACGAAACCACGGAATTACTAACAATTAAGGATGATGCCCAGCTATCTGTTAACAGTTGTAATGAGTATTTCTCGTCGGTGGGTGGAGATCTTGCCAACAAGTTACTAACTGAAATAAATGAAACTGAGCAGTCCTTACTATCTAAGCAAAGTTTGGGTGAAGCGTCAAGTGCCACATTTTTCCTACAACCCACTGATATTTTCGAAGTAGATAAAATTATTGCAAAACTTAAGACCAACGTCGCTTCTGGTGGAGATGGTATTACAAGTGGACTGATAAAACAAATTAGAAAGGAAATTATAGAACCTCTTACACACATTTTAAATCTCAGTCTCAGCACGGGGACTTTTCCTGATTCCTGGAAGAAAGCTATGGTGGTGCCCATCCATAAGATGGGCTCTAAAGATAACCCTGCGAACTATAGACCAATATCTCTTTTAGCATGCTTTTCTAAAATTCTGGAGAAGATTGTTAACAAGCGTCTTACTTCTTTTTTAGTAAAGCACAACCTTATCTCCAATAATCAATTTGGCTTCAGATCTGGTAAATCCACCGAAGATGCTGTGAGTCTGCTTGTGAAACACGTTACAAATAAGCTTGATAACCTATACCTGAATTGCATGGGAGTGTTTTTGGACCTTGCGAGAGCATTTGACACTGTTGCAGTTCCCATACTACTAAGAAAACTCGAGAATTCTGGTGTGAGAGGAATACCCTTAAAATGGTTCGAAAGTTACTTGACTAACAGATCTCAACGTGTAAAAGTTGGAAATTGCATCAGTAGTCCTCAGAATGTTGGATTTGGTGTGCCCCAGGGTAGCGTTCTTGGCCCAACACTATTCATCATATATATGAATGATATCCATCATTTAAGCTTACCAAAGTCTGAGATTGTCTGCTATGCAGATGATACTGCGATCCTTTTTCACGGGAAATCTTGGGAATCTGTATTTGAGGTGGCAGAATTCGGTATGAGACAAATTACACAATGGCTGAACATGAATCTGTTGTCCCTCAACACTTCCAAGACTAACTATATCTGCTTTCACAAAACAATCATTTCAGCACCAAACCAATCACTGAGCCTCAAAATTCACTCTCTTCACTGCAACCCTGCAGCTTGTGTATGTAACACAATACAAAGAATGGAGACTGTTAAATATCTGGGATTCATGCTGGACAGTAGATTATCTTTTAAGCCCCACATTACATTGGTTTCTAAGAGAATTAGAAAAATTATTTTTACACTAAAAGCGTTACGTAATGGTGCAAGTAGAGAGATATTACTATTGGTGTACGCGGCTTTATGTGAATCTATAATCAGTTATTGTATATCTGTATGGGGTGGAGTGGGTATAACGAAAATGGACGAAATAGAAAAAGCTCAACGCTCGGTGCTAAAAGTCTTGTTAAAAAAGGCATTTCGATATCCCACCGCCCAGCTCTACGTTGAGGCAGCAGTACTAAGCGTTCGCCAGCTCTACATTTTGAGAATTACGCTCAAACAACATAAAATAGTTCTTCAGTCAGCTTCCTATGAAAAGTTGCTGCAACGCCGTGTTTTCAAATCCCAACTAGTGAAAGTAAACACTACATTTGCACGAAGTATGCAGCAATTCATGTTACCCTTCATCTACAATAAAATTGTTAATGTTTGCAGTATTGAGGCACTCACGATAAGACAAGCAAGGCATCGAATTAAACATTTTTTACTAAGCCTATCTTACGCTGAAACGGAGAAATTCATTAGAGTAATCACTTAAAACTCTCATTGTTCCTATTAATTTTTTTCTTTATTTTATTTTCTAATTTGTAATTAATAATTTCGATCGTTTTTTTAAAATATGACATATCTAACATGTATCACTATGGCCTCCACGAGACAGGCTCGACCTAGTGTGGAGACCACTGGTCAATAAATATTTTCTTTATTTTAAGTTATAAGATTAAATAAGTGTACAGTGTAAAACGTAAAGGAAATTGTACTATAATTGGTAATAAAATTATTTCTATTTCTATTTCTATTTCTATAAGCATTTTTTTTTAATGATCAGTGACAAAGATGTATACAGATCCGCTTCATCGCGGCCTATGAAGCCATACCATGGATAATGCTCCTGACTAGGGTTGCCACCCGTCCGGATTTGACCTAGTTTGGAGGGCATCCGGGGTGCGTCCGGGCGGGTTTTCACTTGTAGTCCAGGGTTAAAAGTTTTAAATCACTACCGCCTGCTCCATGCTGCGAATCACAATCTTGGCACAGAATAAAAAAAAAAGTACTAAAAACACTGATGACATTTACGGGTTTTAAGATTTAAAATCCGGAGTTTTCACGCATCTGCCCCCTTACCACCATCTCTTATTGCGATTCAATAATTGAATAGATTGCTTATTCATACCAATGAATAAGCGACTCTATTCCATTTGAAATAGAGTCGCTTATTCATTGGTATAAATAAGCATTTTATGGTAAGGGGGCTTGTCCTGGTTGCTAGGCGTTTAGAGATGGCAACCCTACTCCTGACACACACATATTCCATGTTAATTGTCTTGCTCTAACTAATCGAAAGTTGGTGAAGTAGTAACGTTCCGGTTTCAAGATATTCCATACATTAAATTCGGTCACAAAGCAGGACGGGAGGACAATATCAGTTATAATATGCGCTGCGATATTTGCGGTGTCCTGCACATACCCCGCTCGCTATACATCTGGACCAAAGGAGCACATTATCGTAGCTTGTGTATGGTGTTAACGGGTTAGATTACTGATAATGTAAGGTCCAATACGCAATGGAGTAGCCATTACAGAATAATTTAAAAAATAATCGCCCAAGTTCACCCCAAGGTGTGCATTCAATTTAAAATTGTTGAATAAACAGTCAGAATTCCACACAACTCTATGAAAAATTTGATTTATAATTTTGAACAATAATGCAATGGACTACGATTTATTTTGATATGATGGGAAGCTATTCGCTGTCCAATTTGTGAGAACTCTATATCCATTCATACTGTTTAACAAGATCTATCGAAAACACATTTATGGGTATTGAATTGAAATTCAAATATCTTGCGACTTTGGACACATTCGTCAATTTCCATTTCCAACTAAAATAACACAAAATACTTCACGGAAATATACTATGCCGTGAAGTATTTTTGTTAATATTTAACTTAAAATGATGGAATCGGTTTAAGGAAAATTTGCGCCAAGTGTGTGTTAAAGGATAGATACACTTCTGTACAAATTTCTACACCACTAAAACTATTTTGGTATTACTACACTCATGGTACAGGTTCTATATATTATTTGTACAAATGTGGAATCGTATGAACATAGAAATTGTACAAATGTCTCCGGGGCCTGTTTGACAAAGGGTATTGACAGTTTGAATCTACATATAAATAACTAAATATCTATACTGTTCGCTCGTAAATGAACATAATTCAGTAGTAATTATTGTTTTGTTAACATTTGCATATCAAATATCTCTAGTAAAATGAATTAGTAAATTACCATTACCCTTTCGCTTGCCGCGATCCCATAGTGGGTGCAACGTTGGTACAAAATTGACAGATCGCGGCACGCGAGGGGCTAAATAAGATAATAATTAAACGAATTAGTAAATTACTATTAAATAAGATAATCATTAACTAAGATTCACAATGTTGGCTGACCTGCTGACATACATTTAAGTGAGCAAGATGATCAGAGCAACCAGACTAATTCCTCGTGGTGAAACCGGTTTGACTACTTAGTTTGACCACGAGGAAGGGCATTTTTATTCCGTTGTTACATTGCAACTCAATACAAATCACCTCAGAATTTAATTAGGAAAAAGGCAAACTGACTCCAGCAACTATCTCTGTATGGGAGAAAATAGTAAAATCTACCTTTGGTCTTCCCTGCATTAGTGTAGCTAGGGAGTAAACTATATCAGAGGTAGTTCAGACACCATATGGTTTCTGACGTGAACTAGACGAAGTACTTTCTCGTTATTCCAGAGGCATTTTTTACGATGTCGGGTGCCAAACAAGCGTAGAGCACGCCCGACCAATGTAAAGTAATTTTAGGGGGTGATGAGTTTTCTAGAGTCTGATTGAACTGCCAGTGCCCACGTGTGCTCCCTGCTAGCTACACTTATGGTCAGCCTAATTCTCTTTATTTGATCATACAGACTTGCCTTATGCTCTTCTAAACACATGCAGCATAATATTTTTGGCTCAATCTCACTCATGTTTTTATAAATGCTACATCACTCATAAACAAATAAAAACTTACAAAATTTTAACATATAACGTAAAAGTAACCAGAGAGGTTGACCAATCGATTTCGGCAAGGAGTTATGATTTAAGAAATATGATTGGCAGGGTTTTCTCTGGTTATTATTACTTAGGTGGATACTTAAAACATTGCAAGGCACAACCGTGACGGGCAGGACATAGACCTGCAGAGATATGAGAAAACAATTAATTTTTATTGAATCTGTCGAAGGCGGCTAAAACCTTACATGTAGGAAAAGTTACTATTCCCATCGAAAATATTACCTTTTTCCTACACGTTAGCTTGTTAATAATCTAAATTCAGGTATTCAAATATAACACTTATTACCAATGCATACGACCAATATCAAAAATACTCTCAGTTAGCTTGTCTAAATACGCATCAATTGTTTTCTCATATAACAGAGGTCACTATTTTACATATATTTGGCAGTATACGACTCAGACAAGGAATTACTATCCAAAGGAGACTATTTATTCAGCCTCCATATATTTTTAGGCTTTTTTTAATTTAGTGCCAGCTAACAAAAAAAGAGGTTCATAACATTACAACTAGTTACTAGCTATATGGAGCCAAAACTGTACTGTGTATTTCTCACATTTTCCGAACAATTATTATTCGTATTTTCCTTTCGAATTGCCATAACTGTATGAAAAAAATCGGGTGGGCCTGTGTCGGTGCTCACGACCCTTGGTTAAACGTGAAACGTCTATATCAGGTAGTCGCTTTTAATGTTGTTTCCGTTATTCTACGCAATGCCCCTCCCCTGCACCCCGCCCGGTCCCGATGCATACTTAAGGTCTTAACAGCGAGCTGACTATATACGCTAAATAATGACATACGATTCATGTTTCTATGACTTTTAGTTTTGTACTTATTACGGTAAGACGATATAGACCAATTCGTTACAGTATAGTTTACTGACCTGGTATGTATTGGACCTGGTATGTATTAGAGTGATTGCAAAGACGGTTTACGTCAATAGTGATTTGTCGAACTTCATTATCAGGTCACAGAATAATCGCACGGTTTTGGTTCCATACTAAATATGGCTCAACATAGTTCACTATGTGGAGCCATATTTAGTATGGAACCAAAACCGTGCCAATGGTACACATCGTATGAATACGTTTTTTTGTTGGCAGTCACTTTAAAAAAAAAGGTTTAAAAATCTCCTTTCAGATTAAATTAGCTCACATGGGCACATCGGCGACATACTCTATCCTTAGCAGTAAGTCCATGAGGTCCTGAGCGTCGAGCCACCTCCAGGGGACAGCGTCTCGGTTACAGTTCGCCTGCCAACGTCGCGACACTCCGTACAGCAGGGAGATGGCACACACGAAGCACAGTACAGCGAACACTTGGAACAGACACTTAAGGGGCTCCCTGTAATCAAAAACTGTCGAATTTGAGAGATGCCGTGAGTGAGAGTGATTACAGTGCGACTAAAAAGAGTAGATACGGTATTAAATCTATTAGCAGTAGCAACATTGACTAGGGGAAACTGTACAATGATTGGCACTCTAAGAAAAATCTACCCTAAATTTGTTAATTATAATTTATGTAACATATTTAGACGTAATTTACGACATAAAAGGTATTCTTTAATGTATTGTTATTAAAATAAAAACACATTTAGTACGAAAAGAAAACATTTTTATTAAAAGAAAATAGAAAACATTTCAAAATATCCAAAAGTACAGTCATTGGCACTTACAGCACAATTATTGGCACTAACTTACTAGTAATTGGCACTCATCTTAGTATGTAATTATGGCACATTTTTATTAATTAAATCTGTAAAAAATATCGAAAAATATATAATACTGGTAGATACGTTCTAAACATACTCCTTTCCTGACTCGTCATTTAAAAATTTGAAAAATTCTAGTTCACTTCGAAAAGTGACCCACCTATCAGCTACTTTCCGTAAAGGCTTAGGGAGAATAAAATGTTTGGTTTAGTTTGTTTGGATATGGCTTGAATAAATTGAACATTTTGATTCAAAAAAATTTCTTTATTATTCTTACATTCTTGTGAATATTGTGTGTATTGCCAGTATAGCATGACAATAATTATACTAGTTTCGAAATTTTATAAAATAAGCCAGTGGTTGGCATTGAAAATATTATAATAATTAGCACTGCTGCTAACCGTTGCAATGGTTGGCACACACGAAAATGTAGTGAATAGCACCACCTGAAGTACAATGATTGGCAGTGCTAACAATTGTGAAGAAAGAAACGAAAAACATTTTTGAACTGTGATATTAATATATTCTAAAATCTAATTTAATCTACTATATAAAAATAAGTCGGGTTTTCCTTCCTGACGCTATAACTCCAGAACGCACGAACCGATTTCCACGGTTTTGCATTCGTTGGAAAGGTCTCGGGCTCCGTGAGGTTTATAGCAAAGAAAATTCTAGAAAATTTTGAAAAGAAAAGCGCCATCTCTCAGGAAATGGATGGAAACGAAAAGATTGAGCCACAGCGAAGCGTGGTCGGGCCGCTAGTTGGCTATAAAAAACATAAGAAAAAAATAAAAAGTAAAATGTAGTGATTGGCACAGGTGCCAAATTATTGCACTTCCATATAAGCTACTTGACCAATAGTTGGCACACTAATAAATTGAGGTATGTTACCAAAAATAAGGTAAATATAAATAAAAAAAACGGTAACATTACTTAGAATTAATATAATTAAAATATTTCCCACCTTTTACTAAGTCAAAATCGTAAAAAAAAACAATGGTTTTTACGTACCTCTTCTTTGTTGAATCCGTTAAAATTTGCGGGGAAAAAACGACATGCCTTACGAGCGTTCTTTTTTTTTAATGCTGTGTTGCCATAATAATCTGGTAAAAAAGTCTATTATAAAATTGTTAAAGTGTTGCAATGCTAGATTTTAAAAATAACAGAGTACGTATTGTATTGCCATGACAATTCTTAATATCTTCGTTTAAAGGTTAAAGTGCCAATGACTGTGGGGATGCCAAAGTTAGTACAAGTTACCCTATTTCTTTTTTTTATACTACCTCGGATGGCAGACAAGCATAGGGCCCGTCTGATGTGAAGCGGTTACTGTAGCCATATTAACGCTCGCAACATAAAATATAGCTCCGATGCCAACGCAGCTCGTCCTTCCTTTCTAGTGACCTCACTCACTCGCAGAAACACAACAACCCTCAAGGGAATTGTTATTTGGATTCTGTATTCTCTGAGGAGGAGGTACATTCCCCAGTCGGGTAGCTTACAATTACACTCCCTACCTCTCTTTTAGCCAGAGCTTTGTTTATCATTCAGCAGGGTGCACTACGTGCATGCGATGTTGGCTTTGGTTCAAAGATGTTAATAAACTACTTACACCCCATTTCTATACAACTATAGTATATAAATATAGTGCTTGTTACCACGTCAAAAATGTTCTTACGAAGAAAGTGCTGCCCCTATAAAAAATATTATGTACTATTTCGTGTCATACTATATGAAAGGTTTCCTGCAATTACAATATTTTATTATGAGGAGCTCGATGGTGTCGTTGCCTGTTATAGGATGGGTGTATCTCAAGCTCATCCGTGTTCGGGAGGACACGTTAAGTCGTCGGTCCCGGCTGTTGTCATTAGATGACAGTTGTTAAGCCAAGTCAGTGGCATTTACAAAAAAAAATGTACCCATAGTACAAGCTTTGCGCTTAATGGCAGTGTGTAAATTGTCCAAAAATATTTATTTTATTTATTGTTAACTTAAATAAAACTAAGTATACATAAAAGATTTCTTCTCCCCCTAAAAATCGATCCATCACTGCACTTCTTTTTTATTTTAAATTGATTACTTAATGGCCCAAACGCTGCTCAACTCAATATGTATTTACACAATGGTGGAGTCTTATTATTAGCAATAAGGCTTCTTATTATTATTTTTTCTTTTTTTTTATACTACGTCGGGTGGCAGACAAGCATACGGCCCGCCTGATGTGAAGCGGTTACCGTAGCCATATTAACGCTCGCAACATAAAAATATCGCTCGCGCGCCGACACCCCCGCTGCCATCGCAGCATCTCCTTCCTTTCTGGTGACCTCACTCACTCGCAGGAACACAACAGCCCTCAACGGAACTGTTATTTGGCTGCGGTATTCTGTGAGGTGGAGGTACATTCCCCAGTCGGGTAGCTTACAATTACGCTCCCTACCTCTCTTTTCGCCAGAGCTTCGTTTGTCAGTCAGCAGGGTGCACCGCGTGCAGGTGAAGTTGGCTTTGGTTCAAAGATGTTGATGAACCACTTACACCCCAAAAAGGCTGCACATTTAATTATGTTTATCATTTTTATTAAGCTGTTAGACTCCGAAATAAAATAAAAAAAAATAATTAGCATATTCACAAAAAGCACAGTATTTATATATAAACAAAAGGTGTTTCTCTTTTAAATTGTAGGCTTTTCGTCAAAAACTGTTGAAAAGTTTCCGTGTGTTCATGTAACAAATATTCACACATCGATCCCGGAAGCCTGCACGTGTAGAATATTAGTAGAATTTTGAAGGATATTGAAAGCTCCTTTAGATGTATGATATACATCTATCAGTAGAATACTTTTGTGCATAGAGTATATTTTGTTTTCTGTTAGGCGAGTTACCTATGCATATTTCCGAGTGTTACAAAGTATACGTACCACAAATATTTCCTGAAACTCTTATGTGGGGCCACAGCATTCCGTTTCACGCAATCCATACACGGCACGTCAGCTTGTATGCCAACCGAGGAAGTTTCTGTGAATATGTGACAAAATTAGGTAAAAACAAAAATATTCTTTGGGATAATTGAAAAATAAGTGAAGATACAGAAAAAATATTCTTACTCAAATAAACTATTCCGTTCTTAACAGCGGAAGCATTACAAATTTGACCTACAGTATTTAATACAATCCATCACCATTACAACTGATTCATCATCATCACACGACAGATTTATTTTTTATGTAGATATTTTATGAACATGTAAAATACGAATTAATTTACACATAATCTCGTAAGGCTCAATTTACACACCGCCGCGCAATGGAATGGAAGCGACTTTTTGCGTAACGAAACTAAATTGTTCATAGAATAATGAACTTTATGTCAATGAGGATGTTTGATATTTTTTCTGACACCAGATGTCGCTAGGTAGGCGTCGGGTCCAGATTGTCAGTGTACTGAATTTTATGACAGTGAAACTTCAAGACGACAACACAACAACAAGACGTCAACAAGACATTACAAGACAAGATGCTATGAAATGACAGATGATTGGACCCTACAATATATATACCCTATAACATATAAACTTAAATACGAGCCAAAAAAGGTCGCGCGTCTTCCGGTTAATTCTCGCACATTCTCGAGAATTCCCCTAGCTACTGATCGTATTTAAGTTTATATGTTATACAATTGACATAAAGTTCATTATGCTATGTACAATATGGTTGCAAAAAGTCGCTTCCATTCCATTCCGCGGCGATGTAAATTGAGCCTAAAGGCAACTCTAATACTATTACCACATAAATAGAAAAGATTCAAAACAACACTAAATAAGAGGTGAATGAGACATAAATTGTCAACCTGGGAAGTAGACGAGACATGAACTACAGTGAAGGAATATAGAAAGTACAGCTAAGTGAAAATTGACACTGCAGTTCAATTTTAGCTCCTGCTCCGTGGATAGCAACTGTTATTATGCTAAAGTGTAAGTCTGATGTGATCTTGATCGTGAATGGGAAGTGATCGAGATAGGAATGTATTATATTGGAACTGAGATCCGTAAAAACTACAAAGTACGTAGATAAGATTGGAAATTGGATGGAAATGAAGTAAGAATATGATAAGATAGGAATTAAAAAAAAATTGATGACACAAAAAAGTAAACAACATAAGACATAATAGGTACTGTGATAGACAATACTTTGGAAATTGTCAAAATAAGAAAGTAATATAAACAAGAAAGTAAAATACATTAATTACTATTACTATACTAGGTATATCTACTGTTTAAAATTCTACCACCACCACAAACTTTAAAAAACAATAACACTACTACATTGGACAACACAAAATAACACACAAATTAAACAATTTACAAAATAGCAATTTTGATTACCAAATTCTGTTTGGCTAAGCGCACAGCACGTATCACAAGTCAAGCTGTTAATTTTGTCCCTCTGATTTTCACAGGCAGCTTCTAAAATACACAACTTGTTTTGCAAGCTGTTCACAGCACTTTCTAACAAGCCGTTTTTATTATTTCCATCATTGATAACTTTCTCTAATTTATTCAGATTGTCCTCGTATACTTCCAATTCATTTTTCAGTATATAAATTGTTTGTTGCGATAACCTTACATCAGATTCTAACTTTTCAGCATATATTTTCATGTTATCACATTCCTGGCATTTGTTACATTCTATACATATATTATTTTCTTCAGTTTGGCTTTCAGTACAGTTCAATTCTACATTAAATTTATCTTCCGTTTGAGTGGCAATATTACTGTATTTAATTGTTTTTTCAGTTTGACTTTCAGAACTTTTGAATTCAATTTCACGCACAATATTTGTTTGAGTGGCAAAATTAGTGTATTTTGTGTTTTCAGTCTGACTTTCACAACATTTCAATTTAATTTCAAGTACATTATTTGTTTGGGTCGTAATATTACTATATTTTGTTGTTTTTTCAGTCTGGCTCCCAACACATTTCGATTTAATTTCACGTACAATATTTACCTGAATGGAAACATTATTATTTTCAACTTCTTTTTCGTTATAGCAATCAGCATCATTCTTAAAATCTGTTTGAATGGCAACATTATTGTATTCACCTAACATTTTATGTTTGCTTTCATCGGTTTGAGTTCCAATACAAATTGCCAACAATTTCTCGTCACAGACACATTGATCCTTACTGCTATTATTATTAGAATTATTATCGACAAAACCATCATCAATCTGCGTGCTAATAGTAGGTAGTGAAACATCTAAGCTCTCTTTGCATCTATTGCAGGTGGCCATCGCGTCGTTGTGTCGCGACACATTGGCAATACTCAATCGCAATTCGTCGAAAAGCGACAGGTTTGTTATGCGTCCTTGCTCCTCTTTCAATGCGAATACAAATGATTCTTCGTCTAATATGCGATTGTCTAGAATAAATAGGTGAATGAAAATGTAAAGACGGTGTGTAAATTTGAGTCAATTCATCAGTTTTATTATTTATAGTAGTTTTAGGACTGAAAACTGCCTTCAACATAATCATTACTTTCTAATTATTATTCAAAACATTTCCATATTTGCAAAAACTCAAATCAAACATAGTCTTTACCAAAGCTGGTACTTACATAAATTAACATTGTTTGCTACAAAGCAGATAATGCTAATTTAAGTGAAATAGGACATAAATTATTCGAGCAGACAAAAAGCTTAATCACACCGTTTAGCACATTCAACACATACATAGTTACATATAATCCTAATGAAGAATCGGGATATGTGTAACTATCGATGCATCACTTTAAAGCCATGCAAGCTTTTAAGGCTCTGTAACCTGCATCATTTTAAAGCCATAGCTTTAAAAGTATAATTTCATAAAATATAAAATAATAATTTACATGGGCCCAGAATCGACATAAAAGCAATGTATATTTCGTGGTATATTTCATATGTACAAATATTGTTTGTAAGCAAACATCAGAGGGGCCATTCAAATATTACGTAAGCGATTGAGGGCGGCTTTGCTTATTTTTGATGACATGGTGGGTGGGGGGGGGGGCGCTATCGTGATTACGTCAGCAGTTATTATTTACTTTTTTACACAAATGGCAACCCACAAATTGTCTATGCTTGAAAACAAAACACACATGTCGGGGATTCCCACAAATAATGAATACGTTATAGGTACTCGCTTAGAAGCGAGTGGGGGAATTACTATTATTAATAAATAGACACACTCGAAAGTTTTTAACATTTAGCAAATTGTAATCAAATTAATTATAATGTTTATATTTTTTTATTTACATGTTACTGGAATTATATGAACGTTAATGATTGGAGATATGAAAAGAATTTAGAAATGGTAGTCAGGGGAAATAACAAACATATGAAATGCGACACCCAGAAGCGTATTGCCAAACTGAATACTAGCACAGCAACTCATAGTTTGTGCTCGACCACTTCGTGCTTATAAAAAAATCCATAATGCACTCGAGCAAATTACATACGAGTACAGAACAGTCTGAATGTTATTAAAAAAAAAAAATTGTATTACGTAATATGTTTTACGTAATACAATTTTTTTTTTAAACTACATAAAATGACCAGCGTTGTCTATTCCGTCGTGGAATGCAGTCATGATATTTTGAGGTGCCGATTGTCTTTCGGTTAGTTTAGGTGTTGTCTTGTATCACGCAAACATAAATAGGAGTCCGGTTAAGCGGAGAATATGCAGTATGCTCTTCAATTTCTTAAGTAAACAGCGACTGACCACAGAACAACCCCGTGTCTGTACACAGTTCATCAGGATACAGTTTGGCAATACGCCACCCGGAACGACAGTGCCTCGGCCTCCCATGTCAGTACGGGACTTAAGACGCTACTCAACTACTAATAATCTCTCACACATTGAGGAATTGCCCGTAATCTTGATTTGTAAGGGTAGTTTAGTTTCCTAACTCCGTTCACAAATTGTTTATTTTATGACGGCGTTAATATGGCGGCATAAACGCTCTGAAATGGGATCATTTAAAGGCATTTCTTACGTCGCCACGAGCGCCAGCATCGTGACAAGTCAGTATTAAAATCGCCAAGACAATATCGCTGTGTGCTTCCGCACTTGGTTATAGAATTGAAGCACACGACGGTTTTAATTTTTTTTTTAATACATTTAAAAATACTGTACCCAAGCCGTCAGTGGGCACTGGCTTATACATACCAACCATTTGGTCAGTCAGAGTGGTGCTTACCTTGTGAGAATCGGCTATCTGCATTCAGGCTGTCAAGAGCGGTGAGCATCTGGTCCTCGGTGTAACTTATGTCGATGGAGCGGTCCATACGGAGCTGCGTCTGATTGGACTTGTTCAGTAGGTCCTTCAGCTCCATTTCTAGAAGAACCTAGAATGGTAAGTCAATAATAATTAAATAAATAAATATATATATTTCTGGACAATTTACACAGCGTCATGTAGTCCCAAATTAAGCGCAAAGCTTGTGTTATGGGTACTAGACAACTGATAAATGTACTTAAATAATTTTTTTTTGTAAATACATACTTATAATACATAGAAAACACCCAGACCAAGACAAGCAGACATGTTTATGCACACAAATGTTTGTCATGTGCGGGAATCGAACCCGCGACCTCGGAGTCAAAGTGGCCATTGCTAACCATTCGATCACCAAGCTCGTCAATTATAATTATAATTATTATAACTATTAGAATGTTGACTCCCTAACGGAAACGCTCCGATGTACTAAATCGGAGGTTCGTGACCGCGATAGATCATGTGAAACTGTCAAACTTATTTTCATCTACTGCTACTTATTTTTATCTGATGCTGATATCATCATCAGCCTGGATATAGGCCTTCCCAAATGCTTCTTCCAATCGGCTTTTTTGAGGTCATCGGTTCATCTAGAGCGCTGTTTTTCAATCTTTTTGAATACGGGACCCCTTTTACATATAAAAAAAATCTGGCGACCCCCTCGTCTCTCCCTCCATGAACAAACTCCAACAATTCAGCTGGTTGTTTTTAAAGCTTTACAATGGTTAGTGTCATTTGCTGACGATTTGTTTGAAAATTATGGGTGGATGATAATGGTCCCAGAGGTCTCATAGCAGAGGTTGATCTGTTCGAGAGAACAGCAGAAGGTATACTACATGGAAGTTTAGGTACTTATACATACGAGGCTGCTTTATTATGACAAAGTTTAGCATGCCCAATGGGCAATAGTATTTGTTGGCGCACGCCCCATGTCTAGTTAACTTGACACGATAAACTTTGATACAACGCCCTCTATAATAACGTCTAGTTTAGTTCAACTTTAAGGTAAGCAGCTGTAAGGACGAGACGAGCCCTTTTCTATCGTGTTGCGATCGCAATAAACCAATTTACTTGACTTCCTTTTTTTCTTCCATCGCCACCAAAGCCGCGCCCCGCTTCAGTGCTATCAGTATTGTTTCAATCAAAACTCACCTTCTCCTTGATCATCTGCTGCATGAACTCCTCCTGGTCCTGGAGGCGAGCCGAAAGGTCCGCGTGCTCTGTCTTGAGCGTGTCGTTCTCCTCCAGGAGCGAAGACTGCCGGCTGGCGTACATCTCGTTGATGCGGTGGCACTCGTCTTTCGATTTGGTCAACAGCTCTTGGAGAGTTAGTTTCTGGTTAATATAAATAAACAATAATATTTAAATATCAATGGTGTGGTTTGCGGCAGACTAGAATAGAATCACTCCGTCTCTTCCCGTGGATGTCGTACAAGACGACTAAGGGAAATACATTATAAAACATCGATCAGGCCTCCCGAATCCGTCTGGCCAGCGTAGGGAGTGTAGGCCAAATCTTCCTTCTGTCTGGGATGGACGAGAGAGGGTCGTGCTCCTGTAGTGGAGACTAAAATGACCAGATGATGATGATGATTGCTCTAGTTCCGCTAGACATAGACCTGAGGCCCTAGCCAAGTGGCATACGCTCCGAATCGTATCCATATCGACGAGTGTTAATGCCGTATCGTTATCGACATTTAATTGGTAGCCAAGTGTACATAAAATTCGCAAGCGCATAGTCGATTTGAACCTTCGATAGAAACAAAAATATTGTCTATGCTTCGACTTACAAACGTCAAGTGTAAAATTACATTCGCTCGCAGTGCTGCCATCGTAAGATATTTCCTCCAAATTTAGTACATTTTTCACGTTTAGAGTATGAAATTATTTAGGACGTTTTTCAAGATATTTTTGAAGTGTAAGCGGTTCATCAACATCTTTGAACCAAAGCCAACTTCACCTGCACGTGGTGCACCCTGCTGGCTGTCAAACGAAGCTCTGGCGAAAAGAGAGTTATGGAGCGTAATTGTTAGCTACCCGAATGAGTGAGGTCACCAGAAAGGAAGGAGATGCTGCGTTGGCAGCGGAAGTGGCGGCGGCGTCTGAGTGATATTTTATGTTGCGAGCGTTTGGCTAATATGGCTACGGTAACCGCTTCACATCAGGCGGGCCGTATGCTTGTCTGCCGCCCGATCTATGTAGTATAAAAAAAAAAAGATTATTTGGTCCGTATATAGATTATCAGCTGCATTTTGAATGACTTTGACGAATTATATTATGTATTAATTTAAAAAATATCCATGCAAGATTCTGATTATCGAATGATTAATGACGTCTTCTAGTATATAGAATTGGAATTAGTAATTGAGTAATTGTCTACACTAAACAGATTTAATTTCATTTTTTGATTTGATTAATGCAGGAAAAAATCAAATTCAGAAGGTGGCAACACTATACATTGCAACTAATTAATTAATTGTTTTGTTACATAATCCGTGAAAGTTTTAATGTGTTTAGAGTTCCTGTGTAATATTTGGATTTCATTTCAAATTATTCAAATCCACTCGTTGGTTTTGTGTGTTTCTTCCAATTTCCTGGACAACCACGGTTTTCATTCCCGACATGTACCTAGATCTTATTTATCTTGTACGACCCTGGCACCTACTGGTCACGAAGATTATCGTCTGCACTCGGCTACAGTTTGGATGTTACTACCGGCTTTGGAACAATAAAATTCAATATGGATTGCTGTGTAAATTGTGGAATAGCGACAAGTCGCTGTAATACATTACGAACCTTAGTCGATGAACGATACTTCCCGTGATTCGTCAATGGCTTACACCACGGCCTGTAAGTATTCATTAATACAATCTTATCAGCAATATATTTACAGGGATAAGCGCTTCTCTGTTTTTCTTCACCATAATAGGAACTAATAAAATAAAGTATAACCAATCATGATGTGTTCATATAATGTGTTCATGGAATAATAAAAATAAATAAATATTTCTGGACAATTTACACAACGCCATCTGGTCCCAAATAGTGCGGCAATACTGCGCAAAACTTGTTTTATGGGTACTAGACAACTGATAAATGTACTTAACTACATTTTTTTTGTAAATACATACATAGAAAACACCCAGACCAAGACAAACAGACATGTTCATGCTAACAAATATTTGTCTAGTGTGGGAATCGAACCTGCGAACTCGGAGTCAAAGTGGCCATTGCTAACCATTCGCCACCGAGCTCGTCAATACTTATTTGTTTACATTTATAAGGTGACTCTCTGACTACCATAATAAATATAAATAAATATCATGGAACTAATTACACATTGTCATGTAGTCCATAACTAAGTAAAGCTTTGGGTACTGAGAAACATACTTAATAACTTTTTTTGTAAATGCATTAAAATACATACAACCACCCTATCCAAGAGGAAAATGTTTATGCACACAAATGTTGCAGAGATTGAATGTTTAACTGTCTGTACTTAATATGCAATTGTTGAACATTGGTACAACTGAACCATATAACCTGTCTTTTTTGTACACAAAAAATAAAGTTTAACTTAATACAAAAACTAACCATAACTACAATACAGTTGCTATTTTATTATCATTTGGATGTCCACCGCTGAACACAGACATCCCTAGACTTTAAGAGAGTTTGACGCAATACTATGCCAATAGCAAATTGTGATTTAAAACATTTTTCCCGTCTTTCAGATAAAAAGCTGTGACTCCGTTTGACAAGCTTGCTGGGACTTGGCTCAAAGACCGTTAAATAATGAACAAAGAACCATAGTGTTTGTCTCCGCTGTGGCCTTTCTCTTGTATCACGAGTCAGTTGTCTACTGCACACTGGGTCTCCTCATGAACTGAGAGTTTGTAATGTTGAACATGTAAGAGGAAATGATGGTTTTATAATAGAAGTGTGCAGTGAAGTCAGCGGCAGCCTACTTACAGAGGGCAAACACAGTCAAGACATACGAAGTTGCAAAATTTATTTTATTATTTATACTTTAATCTACACAGTTCACGCTATCCTTAAGGGCCCAGATTGTCTAGGCGCGACATCGGTTTCGAGCGACCGCAGCGCTACTGTTTACTGAAACAACCGACGAGGCGGGTGAATGACCCAAAGACAGCGCGATTTTCAAAATGTTTTGCGACAAACGTTCCAATTGTTATTGAAGTTGAATATTTACAGCATAACAAAAATGTTGAATTATTGGAAATAAACGACGAGTGTAAAATATTCTAAGACTAGTTTTTCGTTATAAAATGATAATAAATATTAATTACTTAATATTTATTATCATTTTAGTCTAATTAGATTAATAAGAGTAGTTGAGACACAATTTTTATGTTTTTCTATTTATATTAAACAATCAAGAGCAGGTCCGGACTGACCTTTTTGTATTCTACTTACCAAAAATTCCAACTATGTATTTATTTGTAATTTTCCTACCAAAGTTTATTCTTATTTCGTAAAATATTCATTCAACAAAATAATTGCAAATTCAGTAGGAAGTACGGTCGAAATAACATCGAGCTTTCCTCGCTAGTGTATATCTCTACGCAAGGAAATGTGCCTATTGCGTAAACTCAAATAGGGTGGTGGCACCAATTATCGGCCATGTCAACTTTTTTTTCAACTTTGTTTGCATGTAATTTTTGAGTTAATAACTTTTGCTACGCTAGTATACGAAAGTATAAAAATGATTCATATAATTAAAAGTAAGTAAACAATAACAAATATGAGTCGCCATCTAAAAAGCGTGCTAGGGTTGTACAAAAATAAATGAAACTCAAGTTTATAAATTATTAATATACTAATTAAAAGTAAGTAAACAATAACAAAATATGAGTTCAAAATTCTAATGTTTTTTCATTTTAACGATTACTGATCAAATTTTGATTTCTGCTAATTTGATGATAAAATCAATTGCTATTGCAAAACTTATCAGAATGAGTACCAGCTGCCCGATTCACGTAATAAAAACCGTAGCGTAGGGACTTAAAAATGTCACTTCGTTTTTTGCAAATTAAGCCCTTTTAACCGACTTAAAAAAAGAAGAAGATTCTCAATTCGCTGTATTTTTGAAACAATTTTGATGATTCTTTACACCAGGTAACTCTTCAAAATCGTATAGGAATTGTATAGTAATTGAGCTATTGAAAGATTTATGACAATCCAAGACTAGATAAGTAAGTGCGTTTAAAACAGAAAACCAAAAGGCGATTTCTAAGTTTCTAAGTTAAAACGACTTTTGGACTGGCGTGTTTACGTGAATCGACCGGCTGGATAGTTAAGTTACCTCAGTCTCTTTCAAAACCATTAGGCGTTCTTCTCTTTCAAAACACGTAAAGGTCTTTCTTTCCTCTCTTTCATAGCCTCTATGATACTGGGCGCGTCACGAATGGGCATGCTTCGTGACTGCCGAGGATCAACTAATTCTGGAAGTAGGCAATCGTAATAAAACCTAACTAATTTCATCTCCATTTTCTCCTTCCAAAATTTGTCGTCCTTTTCTAAAATATAAACTTTCATAGGTACAGTAGCACCAAACCAGATGCCAAGCATGCAAACGTTTCTTTTAGTAATATGTACCTGTCCCTGAATTTGGAAATACCAGTTATGATTTTTATTTATGACATAACTCTTGGAAGCCTTGCCCAAAAGGTATGTTTGGCCATTGCTTCATCAAGAGTCATGCCAGCTAAAGAATGTGGGCACTTAATTTCAATTAAACCGTTTGCATAAATGCCATCTGGTGTATTACCAAGAAATTCATATTGATCGTCGACGAACAAACCGCAACCTTGTATACTAATATTCTTTTGAATTTCTAACTGTCTAATTTCGGTTTCTTCGTTTTCGATACCGTACCGTACAGCAAGCAAACTGGAGATATTACTACCATAAACGATTTTACCAACAAAAGCAGCACAACTTGTGCTCTCTCGTTTTTTACAAACTTCCCCGAATGATGATGAGGTTAGTAATTTTCTCCTTGTACTCATCCACTCAGCACTACTTCTTTGCAAATGGGTCGACCTTTCAAGCTCCTCTCTTTCAGCACAAGACAACTTTAAATCGGCTAAAAAAGATGGCTTGGCTTTCTCATATAATTCTGGACTCAAATCAGGTTTTTCGCAGTTTGGTCCATAGTGAGCGTCTTTCGATACAGTGTTGTGGCTTTTTTTCAATCTTAATTTAGGTTTAGCAATTAAACGGTTTCTACGATTACAATTTTCCACTTTCGCGATCAAAGGAATCGGACTACATTTAAATATGACTTCATGAGTTTTACTATGAATCGATCCCGTATTAAAAGACACAACAGCAGCTGCGCATCGGCCCGCATAAGAACCACGGGAAGAATAATTTACACGCTTACCCCCAACTAATTTGGCAATTACTCCGTTAAAACTTTCAACTATATTACTTGTGCAATTATGAATTAAACTTCTAGAATGATATGACAGTCTTTTACTTAAAATTTCTACCGCGTCCATTAATCCGCATCCAACAATTGTTGGAAGTAATCCAACAGGTTCTATTCGACGAGTATCAGGTCTACAGAAATACTCCTTGCAATGTTGGTGATTACCAAATACGTGTTGTGGACCATTTAGGATATCTTCACTAAGATTTTTTATTTTTTCTTCGAGTGACTGATTTTGATCCGCCCAACGTTCTTAAACGCAAATACCTTTCTTTTAGGAATTTCCGCAATTCGCAAGGATACTTAGTGTCTTTTGACAGTTTCTCCAAGCTATTGCAGTAGTTTCATAAAAGATGATTTTTGCATTCAATTTTCTCTACTATTAAATTATCGTACGGACGCGAATCTAATATTTTTTTATAAGTACTAGAATCGCCGTCTGCTACAAATTTATTATAAATTACACCGTGATCAACAATGGAACGTTTAAACCCCTCAACTATTATGGTCGATTCCATCCCGGTAGATGATCCTGAATAATTCTTGAAACAATGGTGTTCCGGGGGCTGACTGTTGTTCTTTGCGGCTCGTGCACAGACTACGCAGTATTTATTTTTAACTCCAAAAAACAATACTTTATTAGTTTTAATGCCAATTATCGCAGCTGCGCCGGATAAGGCGGAAAAATTCTTACCATAAGATCTCTTCCTCCAACAACCGTCAACAGCAACAGATATTAATGGTGTACCATTTTTATCAACACTACCTATAGACTGCGTACTCTGCTTCTTCCTTGACAGCTTCTGCCATGGAATGTGTTGCTGTCTTTTCCCACCAATCGCAAACCGTATTATTAATTTCATTGTATAATGAAGGTGACATGATTGGTAACGGTTACTGCGGCAGTTAATGTTTTTAACTGAGAGTAGCTCCCACCAGATGATATGATACCAGATACAATTTGATGATTCACTTCCATGCGATCTTCTTTCTTTTCAACCAAACACACAGTAAACTTCATACTACACATACTACATTTCATGATGAGTTTTGAGTCAAGACCAACTTTTACTTCACCTATTATACTGAGGTAACTTAACTTACAATCCATTGGACCGTGGTCCCCTATGGCCTGAAGAGCTTTATAAAAAAAAGAAATATCTATTACTATACGCCCAACTTCCACTTCATCCACCTTTCCCTCTTGACTGTTTTCAATAACTAGTTCCTGTAAAGAAAGATAATGGCTTTATTTTTTTTTATAAAAAATAATTAAAAAAGAATGGGCCAAATTTCTTCAAACATAGCTAAGAACTCCCTTAGAATACATCTTTGAAACACATAACACTAGATCAAAATCTTGAACGTTTTATATAAATAAACGTAATAAAAACTGGTTGTTTGTAAAGTCGGTTCAGGACAATAATTTTAATAAAAAAAGCTGTTATTTCATTTTTAACCTTATTAATATTCCTGTTAACATAAAAAATAGCTAAACATGTTGTTTAGCGTTTTCATGCATTTTCCTAATGTCGGCCGGGTGGCCGATATTGGGATTTATCAATAAATAAAGATCCCTAACCTCGACCCTGCGATTATTTCATAAAAAAGACAAGTAAATGTAAAAACCTTGGTTTTTCTTCAATAAAAAACAATATAAAATACCATAGGTATGTTTAATTCCATTTAAATACTAACTAACTCAATGCGCTCGCAACCGGGATTTGACTCGCCACTGCCACACCACCGACACAAGTCGGTACCGGCGCGTGCTCTATTGCCAACTGAACGTTCAAATATTGAAGCACCCGCACCAAAATATGGATTATTCGCATATAGAGTCGCTTTTTGAATAAAAACTATTATAATTTTAGTGTTATTTTAATAGTTAGGGTAAGTGCTCCAGTGAATTAACACCCACCAGTGAATGAACAAAACACACATTTTTCAATATAATAAGAAATCTAAGCTTTTCTACTCAAGCCAGTATTTTTTTCTCAATCGAAACATTATATTACGTCAACTGAACACACAGGTATTTGCCTGTGACCTATAGTTTCAAAATCGCGACCGCCTAAAATGAAAGTATTCTGTCGTATTTTTGATTGTATGGAGCAGAATTTAGGGCATTGCTGAGACTTCGTGTTTTGATATTCACTTTGTAGACACTATAAATGTGATAGTGTTAACAAAATTTGATAGTAGGATGTAAAAAGAACTGTTTTATCTTACAAAAAGCAGATTGCATAAATTTTAATTATCATAAATAAATTATAGGGGTGTTCGATAATTGGATCACGAAATTGAAGAAAATCTAGTCAATGAACACAAAGTTTTAAGCATTTGGCATCTTAGCCTTAATGCAGTTGGCTAATTTTTTGTACACAACTTTTATAAACGGTTGTCAATTTTTTGACCAATATTCGAACGAGGTGTTCTTTTATTATTACCAGTTTATCCTCCATACCTAGCCTGATATCTTCAGTAACTTTTAGAAGTGCAGTAATAGTACTGTGCCCAGGACGAAAACCAGACGGAGTGAACTGATTAAATAAAATAAATAAAGATCTCCACATAGAAGTGCCTTTCAGCTAAAACGACCATGGAAAGACAGCAAAATGCAAGCTAAAAAGAAATTAATAAATAATGATGACATATAGAACCAATCTTCTATTATAGAAATATAATAGTTTAGAAGAGAAAGGAGAATCTAACATAGAAGTGATGAATAATAATATTAAATATTTTATAATAATAATCCAGTATTAATATTATGTTTTAAGCATTTGGCATCTTAGCCTTACGGTCTGCCCGAGGGGCTATGCGAATGGGTTGCTAGCTTCTTGTCCAGCAGAAGCATTAGAGCCGTTGTAGATGGCTGTTGCTCCGATAGCATGGACATCAATGCTGGCGTCCCGCAGGGTTCTGTATTGTCCCCGACGCTGTTTCTGCTGCATGTTAATGATATGTTGTATAATGACAGCATTCATTGTTATGCGGACGACAGCACCGGGGACACTTATTACACGGGCCGCGCAAATATCCCTCGTTCTTTGGTGGAGGAGAGCCGCGAACAACTTGTGTCGCAAATTGAGAGCACACTAAGTAGAGTGTCCGACTGGGGGCGACAGAACTTAGTGCGATTTAACCCCTCTAAGACACAAGTCTGCGCGTTCACCGCTAAGAAAACCCCATTTGCTGTGGCTCCACACTTCGAAAACACACCCCTCACCATCGCCAATAGTATTGGTATTCTAGGAGTTGACATCTCCAGCGACGTCCAGTTTCGATGTCATCTGGAGGGGAAGGTCAAGCTGGCATCGAAGAAACTAGGTGTGCTCAACAGGGCGAAACATTACTTCAACCCGCGGCAAAGACTTATACAAAGCTCAAGTTCGGCCGCATATGGAGTACTGTTGCCATCTATGGGCGGGAGCGCCTAGATACCAGCTTGCACCCTGTGACTCGATTCAAAGGCGTGCTGTGAGGATTGTTGACGATCCCAAACTGACAGACGGTTTAGAACCTTTAAGTCTGAGAAGAGATTTTGCGTCCCTTTGTGTGTTCTAACGTTTGTACAATGGGGTGTGTTCAGAGGAGTTGTTTGACATGATGCCCACGGCTTCCTTCTACAGTCGCACCGCTCGCCATCGACAGGGAATTCATCCTCACACTTTAGAACCGAAATGGTCACGTACTGTGCGGTTCCAGAGAAGTTTTCTTCCACGTACTATCAAGCTGTGGAATGAATTGCCTGTTGAGGTTTTCCCAGGAGACTACAGCATGGGGTTCTTCAAAAAGGGCTTGAAGAGGTTTTTACAGGGTCGGCAACGCGCATGTGATGCCTCCGGTGTTACAGGCGTCCATAGGCTGCGGTAACTGCTTTCCATCAGGCGGACCGTATGCTTGTTTGCCACCTTAGTGGTATAAAAAAAAAATGTTAGATAGTTCTCTTTAGGTTATAAAATATCAAGTAACACGCAATTATAATAGTAATCATATCGTCTATTTAATATAATAAAAAAATATATATATTTACAATAACAATTACCCGAAATAAATTCTTACATAATAATTTATATATAGAACTGATATATAAAAGTGGTAGTTCATTCAATGGGTTTCAAAAGGTTTATTCACTGGATTTTTTTGTTCATTCTCTGGTGATTTGTGTGTTCAATGCTGATAGTTATTGAGATAACCTGCATTTTATACAAATATACCCCATCACTACATAGTATAAAACAAAGTCGCTTTCTCTGTCCCTATGTCCCTTTGTATGCTTAAATCTTTGAAACTACGCAACGGATTATGATGCGGTTTTTTTTAATAGATAGAGTGATTCAACTGGAAAGTTTATATGTATAATATATGCATAACATAGTAGAAAAACACTGATAATTTAGAGGTTTCTAATGTGATGTCGTAAATAAACACATTTTTTTGCTCTTTCATTGCAAACGCTGGCTGAACCCAACGAGATAGATCAAAATAATGTAGTACAGTATTGTTCACCTTAAAATGGTCTACAAAAAAGTTCGCGATGGTATATGTCTATCTCTTAGTGGTAACACACAATAACCGTTATTTTATCCTTTGCTTTTTACAAGAAATAATGCCTTATTTACGAAGCGATTTTAAGCAATACAGAATTAATCCTTATCCAATTAAGTACCTTAAATACATTGCGCATTTAATATAGATCAATATGGCCCTTCACAGCATGTAATTTAAATGAATAGTTTAGAAGATATTACACATTTAAAATGCAGGGACATAACGGCTGTGGCGGTACCGGCCGCGGAGCCGGCGGCGTGTGCCTATAACTGGGGAAGGACTGGATAGGACAAAGCGCAAAGACCTTCTGTAGTACATTTAGTATCAGCATTGCACCCGTGCGAAGCCGGGGCGGGTCGCTAGTATTTGTATAAAATGCAGATTATCTCAATAACTATCAGCATTTTTGCTAAAATATGTATACTGTATCAATCATGAATAAATTGTGAACATAATAAAATAAAATATTTTTTGGTTAGGATCTCATAAGTAGCTGGCTGTAATTTTCAAAGTTTGGAATGCCCTTAAGGGTTCATTCAATGGAGCACTTACCCTATATTCCATTTTCTCGCAAAGGCCGATATTAGGAGGAGGCCGATACTAGAAGACTTCACCCTACTGAGATTTTGTCTTCGTCCATCACTAACTAGGTATTTTTTTTTTTTATACTACGTCGGGTAGCAGACAAGCATACGGCCCGCCTGATCTGAAGCGGTTACCGTAGCCATATTAACGCTCGCAACATAAAATATCGCTCGCGCGCCGCCACCCCCGCCACCCCCGCTGCCATCGCAGCATCTCCTTCCTTTCTGGTGACCTCACTCACTCGCAGGAAGACAACAGCCCTCAAGGAAACCGTTATTTGGCTGCGGTATTCTGTGAGGTGGAGGTACATTCCCCAGTCGGGTAGCTTACAATTACGCTCCCTACCTCTCTTTTCGCCAGAGCTTCGTTTGTCAGTCAGCAGGGTGTATCGTATGCAGGTGAATTTGGCTTTGGTTTAAAGATCTTGATGAACCACTTACACCCCAAGGTAGTTTGTTTATTTATGTAATAAGTCTACAAGAATTACGTATAACAACTTACGTCTATAGTGTGTAGTCTAAGCATAGCAGTGTTGCTTGGAGTCTCGGCCTGAAGGTTTTCTTTATTTTCAATACTGGAAATATTATTCATCATTATTATCCACTTTATAATTATTTTGTAATTTTTGTACAACACCAGACCCTAGGCGCGTCGCGTCTCTTTGGCGGTAAGTATGTCGACAAAGCCGCGTGCCCGTGCTATTCCTGTTATGAAACATACCTACTTCCACAATCTGATATTTAGACAATAATGATGAACATGAAAACGAATACTAGGTAGAAATTGACTTTATTACTTATAATACAAACCAATATTTACATGCTATTGTATATGTCTGAATCAAGCGATCTAAATCATATGACATAGGTATTGTATTAGCTTTGTAATGTACCCTGTTCAAATGAAAATAAATTATATTATTATTACTACTTAGACAGGATAAGCACACAAATAAAACTAGGATTTTTACATGACACTTTCACAGAAATCTCGTAATTTTTTTCTAGGTAGGTATTTAGGACAAGACGTAGTAAAGTAGGCAGATAAATAAATAAGTAGGAAGGAACTTACATTTTTTCCGAGATCTTTTGGCTTTCATATTTTTATAATGCGTACTAAACTTTCTTTTCCCTGGCAAATTCAAATTCAATCAGTCCTGCGAAAAAAACTCTCGATTACCGACTAGATACGTTTATGATATTGGCTATAGCATGTTGAAATCATGTTTCAAGCCTGAATTGATACATATTTTACAAGGTTCATAAAATAACCTACTCAACAAAGTATCTAATTCATTCTTTGTATTTTTTACGATTTATATACATTCATTATATTGGTAAATTAGTTATACTTACAGTTTTTCACAAAAAACACAAATTCACAACACGTAATTTTGCTAGAGCATCCGACGCGCGTGGTGTCACCTTGACATATAAAAACACACTGGCGATTAGCGGCGACCCAGAGTACTAATTCGTAATATCGGAATGTGCGTCATTTTTCATACATTTTTCTATGGAGAATTTACGTAAAACATATCTAGATTTTAGGGCTTTAAAAGAGGAAGTCTTTGTTTGTAAAGGTACAAAAAAAAAGTATATGTTATATTTATTGGTTTCTTCAGTGTTCAAAAAGTGTTTCTTTTTATCAATTTGTGTTGATTTATTGGGTTAAATCTGAAAAATACGAAGGCATGTTTTTGCATTTTTTCTCAATTTTGTGCGTTTGTTGACCTTTATTATAAAACAACTATTAGATTTTAAGAGTTTAATATAATCATACAATAATTTTTGGTCTTTGATTGTAATATATACAAATTATCATTGATATCAATCATATCTAAATAGGTTAAATATGAAAAATCGTAACACTCTTTTCACAGTTTTCACGATCTGGCCCCTTAAATATTATTGCACCTGCATTGTTGACAAAGAGATGGTAGACTACTGCGCCCATGTCATGTCTATATTATGGTACCTTAGTTGGGCCATGTACCAAGATAATATAGTACCCGCTGCACAGTTATTAGACTATATTTTAATCATAATTGAAGATGAATAAAAAATTGTTTAAAAAGAAGTGATTTTATTTTTTAATACCTCACCCACACCTATGACCTTTTAAATCTATGATTTGTGTATGCCTAATATTCTTTTGTTCTACAAATGTTAACTACAAATATATGTATTTACATATTTTTATACCACGTAGGGCAGACAAGCATATGGCCCGCCTGATGTGAAGCGGTTACTGTAGCCATATTAACACGCTGCCAGCGCAGCATCTACTTTCTTTCTTTCTGGTGACCTCACTCACACAACAACCCTCTAGGAATTGTTATTTGGCTGCGGTATTCTGCGATGTGGATGGAGGTACACGTTCCCGCCTTTTCATATTTTCGCCAAAGCTTTGTTTGTCAGTCAGCAGGGTGCACCGCGTGGAGGTGAAGTTGGCTTTGGTTCAAAGATCTTGATGAACCACTTACACCCCAAACTAAAAATATAACGTTCTGTTGAAAAAAAGAAATATCTCTCCAAAAACCTGTTGGTACATACAGGTTGACACATAACCTCACTTTTACTAAATCTCTAATAACTCTGCTCCCAGATTGCTAAAATTGGCAGAACTTTTACTAACGATGTGATAATATTAAGGCTATTATATAACACCACTTTCAACTTATTACACTCTGGCCTATGTACCTAGTTTGTTCTTTTCAAGTACAACGCGTACTTGAAAAGATCAATCTATCTTATAATGTCTTCCAAAGTTTATAATTTATAAACTTTGAAAGACATTTTATACAAACGACACTAGCTTCTCCAGCTGATTAAGAAAGAAATCGCCATTTTGTTTCGTATTCTACAAGGGGTTAGCGTGCGCTTCACTGTCGTACACTTTAATTGTTAACGGAACGCACTCGCATGTCAAAAGTGCCACTTGGCTATGCTTTGTATGAGATTTGTCGCACGGATATACGTTCCTTTCGAACGATTAAAAAAAGAATGCCACTTGGCTATCAATTTCTAAGTTCGTTTCGCTGAGTCACGTGGTTTTTCGTTGGAAAACGTCATTCCCATACATTTATCATTAGATTCTATTAACGTTCACGTTATTAGAAAGCCACTTGTCTAGGCCCCCTGCATGGCGGCGAATCGCGAGAACAGCGGTTACACAAGAACCGACCGAGTTGTGACCACGACCACTCTGCCAAGAGTACACGCCTAAAACCACTATTTCTGGACAAATTACACAGCCCCATCTAGAACCAAACTTAGTGAAACTTGTACTATGTGACTAAATAACTAATAAATATATAGTATATAATATAATAGTTTTCGCTACACGATTAAGAATATTCATATAGGATTTGATGCGTCATAGACGATATTTCAAAACTGCAAGCAAATGTTACGATCACCGCTTCTTCCACCCAACGTAGTACAATTATTTAATGTAAAATCGCGATTTTTCGTGCGATGTTCGCGTTTTATAGCAAAGATCAAAATTTTAATAAAAAGTACAATTTTAAAAACACTACAATGTTGACTTAATACCGCATGCGGTATCATTAACAGAGTATGTATACTACGATATTTTAGACTTACACGGTCTCAAAACCTCATAGTATAATGTTTTTTTTTTATACTACGTCGGATGGCAGACAAGCATACAACCCGCCTGATGTCAAGCAGTTACCGTAGCCATATTAACGCTCGCAACATAAAATATCACTCGCGCGCCGCCACCCCCGCTGCCATCGCAGCCTTCCTTTCTGGTGACCTCACTCACTCGCAGGAACACAACAGCCCTCAAGGGAACTGTTATTTGGCTGCGGTATTCTGTGAGGTGGAGGTACATTCCACAGTCGGGTAGCTTACAATTACGCTCCCTACCTCTCTTTTCGCCAGAGCTTCGTTTGTCAGTCAGCACCGCGTGCAGGTGAAGTTGGCTTTGGTTCAAAGATGTTGCTGAACCACTTAACACCCCTTAAGTAAGTAAAGTGTTTAAGGGCTCAAATCACTAGCAGCACCTCACTAGAACCTGGATCGATATTGGGTACTGTACCTCGGCCTCCATCTCGGCCACGTGTTCCTGCAGCAGCCTGCCTCGTTTCTTATGTCCATCGAGCTCCCGGCGCGAGTCGGTCAGCGCCTGCTCGCTGGCGACCAGGCGCTCGCATGCATCCTCGTAGTCGCGGCGCAAGTCACACAGACTAGCGTTCTCTTCTCGAAGCCTGGAACCGTACAGAGGAAACTATAGACAAGTTGATAGTTTCCATCGCACACAACACAATTACACAAGAAAAGAAAGAAATTTACACAAGAAATAGACTAACTTACGCTAACATCATGTAAGGAAATGAGATGACTGATACAGTTTTTGACGTAATAAGGTCTTATAAATCGATTAACGCCGGCTGCACGCACTATAATGCATGATTCATTGTCACGTTCCGCCTGAGCCGAGCGTGCAGAAGAGAGGCACAATGTTTTCTTGACGTCGACGTTATCACGTAAAATAATCGCCCGTAAACCGACCTTTTTTTTTCTCATGTGTGGTTGACAAATTGCTAACAATCATTTTGATATGCTCTAATTTAGTTGAATATTATATTTTTTACCGACTCCACAAAAGGAGGAGGTTCTCAATTCAGCTGTGTTTTTGTGAAAGTTATACACCTCAACTAAATTCTGTTATGTGACTCATATTATTCGTAGATCTATAATTAGCAATGAATTATTAGATTATTTCGTAAGTCTTCCTAAAAGAAATAAATAATACATTACATACATGTTAACATGGGCCAGCAAAGAGTCCCTTTCCCCGGTGAGTGAGACAAGGATCTCCTCGTGTTGCCGGTCCGTGAAGTCCAGCTGGCTGCGCAGCTGGAGCGCCAGCCGCGCTTTTTCCTTCAACTCGCATTGCAGCTCCTCCAACAACTGGAAGCCTGGTACAAAGTGCATAATTATGTTAGAAACTCATATTGAAATTTTGACGAGCTCGGTGGTCGAATGATTAGCAATGGCCACTTTGACTCCGAGGTCGCGGGTTCGATCCCCGCACAAGGCAAACATTTTGTGTGCATGAACATGTCTGTTTGTCTTGGTCTGGGCGTATCTATGTATTATAAATATGTATTTACAAAAAAAAATGTATTTAAGTACATTTATCAGTTGTCTAGTACCCATAACACAAGCTTTGCGCTTAATTTGGGACTAGATAGCGCTGTGTAAATTGTCCAGAAATATTTATTTATAAAAATTGAACTACTGACTAATGGCAGGCATTGCATCACAGGTAGGTACAAAATAAATGTGTAAGACACATTGTTGCTTGATGTTAGCATCGGGCATGCTTGACGTAAGTGCAAGACATTTATTAATAATTTTGTTATTTTACGGCACGTAAAAATTTTTCATTCCAATGTCTGGTTAAAGTGTGAAACCAGATGTTATACTAGACATTTTTAAGATCATTAAAATGTATACCATATCTTTAGCCAAATAAATATATTTGTATTACTTGCAGATAATGATTTCACAAATAAATATATCATAAAAAAAAATTAAAAATTGATCCCTTCAACAAAACTTTAAATACATTCAAACTTGAGGTTCATAAATTCCTTTTTAATACGTAGAAATGTCCGCTACTTGAGCACACCATTGTGAAATTATATTACATTTATATACTCATAATTAATGTACAAATAATTTTCTTTTTTTTTCGTTTTGTTATTTAAAGACGTCACAATAATATAACTAACTATAGGTGTTACTTCGATAGCATAAAAACTTCTCGAGATATGATGACTTTTAAGTCGCCTATACACGTTGGCCGAGCAGGCCTGTGTCACTCCGCCATTCGGCCGAGTTATTTACCTACACGCCCGACGCCCCCGAGAGCAATAATTAGTCGAGTGTCACGCGCGCTCTCTTACGCACGCGGTATGCGATGACCACCACGCCTACTAAATATATCGGTATTTATGGTCGGTTATTTTGTTTAGCGCTTAAAATACATACCTACATCTATTTTACAAATACTTTCCGTGTTAAAGATACATCCGAGTTATTATTGGGACAATGTGAATAGTAAACCTGATCTGTAAGTACGTACAGTCATGATTCCTGTTAAAACTTACTCTAAAATTATACATTTTATCAGTGTCAACATTACGTACGAGGGGAGGTCAATAAGTTCGCGGAATGAGAGAGAAGGAGGTTGAAATTAAACACCAAATTATTTTTCCTTTTCAATATATTCTCCTTTAACCCTAATACATTTTTCGGATCTCTCAAATAGCTTGTTTATACCATCGAAAAAAAATGATTTGTCTTTGGTGTCAAAATAGGCCGAAATTGCCGACTTGACTTCATCATCGTCGTCAAATTTCTTTCCACGCAGCTCTTTCTTCATTTTTGGAAATAAATAATAGTCACTGGGGGCCAAGTCTGGACTGTATGGTGGGTGGTTTAATTGTTCAAAGCCGCATCGGTGAATGGCAGCCGTCGCAACATGGCACGTGTGGACGGGTGCATTGTCGTGCAAAAGGAGCACACCTTTTGACAGTTTTCCTCTTCTTTTTTTCTTAATGGCTTCTTTCAATCTTTCCAGTAAAGAAGCGTAGTACTGTCCCGTTATAGTCGCACCACGTTCTTTATAATCGATCAGTAAAATACCTTCTGTATCCCAAAAGATAGTCGCCATGATCTTTCCGGCCGATTGTGACACTTTGAACTTCTTTGGAGGAGGTGTGCCTTTTTTATGCCACTGCATCGACTCTTGCTTCGACTCAGGTTCATAGTGGTGAACCCAGGTTTCATCTCCAGTAACAATCCGGGCCATAACTTCTTCCTTTCTCTCTCCACAGAGCTCCAGAAACTGGTGAGAGCACTCGACACGCTCGCGTTTTTGAAGTGGCGTGAGCATTCTCGGAACCCATCTTGCACTGACTTTAGTCATCCCAAGATGATGATGTAGGATATTTAAAATACTTGATTCGGATACTCCAACCATTGCTGCAAGTTGCTTCTTCTTCAGTCGGGCATCTTCCAATACAAGTTTTTCTACTTTTTCGACGATTTCCGGTGTGGTGGCCTCAATTGGCCGTCCGGAGCGGGGGTCGTCTTCAATGGACTCCCTTCCTTGTTTGAAAAGACCATGCCACTTGTAAACCATGGTTTTACCAGGGGCAGAGTCCGCGTAAACCGCTAACAGCTCTTGAAAAATCGTCTGAGCGGATTTTCCTTGCTTGGTAAGAAACTTAATAACGGCACGGTGTTCAATTTTCTCCATACTGGCTGACTTCTTCCCGATTTAGTTGTTTGCAGGTCGATAACTCAAAAGTTAATGACACGATTAGGTTCAAACTTGGTATATATACTCTTAATGAGGTGCTTAACTAGTGCCTACCTGGACGGGTAAATTTATCCCCATCAACCCCTCCATTCCGCGAACTTATTGGCCTCCCCTCGTAACATTATTGTTACTTATGTACTTAATAATCACAGAGTATGATATAGTAATATAAGTAATTACAGCAGAGTAATAAACATACACATACGTAAACCTACGACATTTTTTGGTAGTTTAAGTATATGTATTTTATTGATCATTAATAAACAAGCGTATGTATTTATACCTATCTACGCGAGCGCTTCATGTTCTACACGTGGTTCAACCCTATGAGCGATACGCAGCCCGGTTACGTCAACGGCGAGACAAACCATTTTGCAAAAGCAGCGGCGGTCGCTCGTAACGCGTTACATATAGGGGTTACTTTCGATTGCCCCTGCCGCTGAAAGACTTAGGTACGAATACAGCTGCAGAATTATTTTGGACCGTATTAGCGCGTATCGAAGGTTGATATTTTATTAATTTTTATTCCAATCGTGTCGTAAGTGGATCTTCTGTTAGAGTATATTATTCTGTGGCCGAGCTTTGCCGAGTGATGGCAAGCGCCAACATGTAGACAGCCCATTTGCTTTGCCTTGTCATCACTCGGTGTCGCTCGCCTAGTTGGTCGAGTGAAGGCAAGCACCAACGTGTGTAGACGTCATTTGGCGGCACTCGTCTTCGCTCGCCGTCACTCGTGATCGCTTGCCTCACTTCGGAGCGCTGTCGGTTTTTGTCCACAAGTCAAAGGCGCTCGCCTGCGCTCGGCGAGTGGCGTCCACACGTTTGTATACCCGCTATTACACGGTTGACATCCATAGCTGTCAAACGCGTATAATGTGATAATGTCGCTCACTAGCAACGAAAGATACTTTAAAGTTTTTGAAGTTATATCAAAATGAATCCATAATTTTATATTTTTATTATTTTCTTTTTTACCACTAGTGTGGTATACACTGAGATATATTTTTTTATACTACGTCGGGTGGGTAGCAGAGAAGCATACCTGATGTGAAGCGGTTACCGTAGTCATATTAACGCTCGCAACATGAAATATAGCTCGCGCGCCGCCACCCCCGCTGCCAACGCAGCAACTCCTTCCTTTCTGGTGACCTCACTCACTCGCAGGAACACAACAACCCTCAAGGGAATTGTTATTTGGCTGCGGTATTCTGTGAGATAGAGGTACTTCCCCAGTCGGGCAGCTCAAAAATACGCTACGCCCTACCTCTCTTTTCGCCAGAGCCTCTTCTGTCAGTCAGCAGGGTGCACCACGTGCAGATGAGGTTAACTTTGTCTCAAAGATGTTTATAAACCACTTACACCCCAAATAATAGTTATATACTACGCTCATTAAGTAAATAGCCGAAGCTGCAGTAACTTCAATGTCGACGTCCATAGTGTCTCAGTGCGCAATTAACACTGACAGTGGCCAACGTGTGGGCACCTCTACTAACACTCGTCTACATTGGCCGCTTGCATTGGCGCTCGTCGCACTTGTCCAACGTGTGGACAGTAGCACTTGCCTTGTACCCATTTGCCGACGCTCGCGCTGGCCTACACTCGGCCAACATGTATAGCGAACTTTAGATTACAATTTTGGACTATCCCGAAAACGCTCCATACAAAAGGCGACCACGTTATGACCTTGCTATTTTATCACTACATAGTATAAAACAAAGTCGCTTTCTCTGTCCCTATGTCCCTTTGTATGCTTAAATCTTTGAAACTACGCAACGGATTATGATGCGGTTTTTTTTAATAGATAGAGTGATTCAACTGGAAAGTTTATATGTATAATATATGCATGCATAACATAGTAGAAAAACACTGATAATTTAGAGGTTTCTAATGTGATGTCGTAAATAAACACATTTTTTTGCTCTTTCATTGCAAACGCTGGCTGAACCCAACGAGATAGATCAAAATAATGTAGTACAGTATTGTTCACCTTAAAATGGTCTACAAAAAAGTTCGCGATGGTATATGTCTATCTCTTAGTGGTAACACACAATAACCGTTATTTTATCCTTTGCTTTTTACAAGAAATAATGCCTTATTTACGAAGCGATTTTAAGCAATACAGAATTAATCCTTATCCAATTAAGTACCTTAAATACCTTGCGCATTTAATATAAATCAATATGGCCCTTCACAGCATGTAATTTAAATGAATAGTTTTGAAGATATTACACATTTAAAATGCAGGGACATAACGGCTGTGGCGGTACCGGCCGCGGAGCCGGCGGCGGCGTGTGCCTATAACTGGGGAAGGACTGGATAGGACAAAGCGCAAAGACCTTCTGTAGTACATTTAGTATCAGCATTGCACCCGTGCGAAGCCGGGGCGGGTCGCTAGTATGCAATAAATCAGAAACTTGTACGACAGTTATGTTAAATATTGCTATATGTTAATTATAATAAACAATTATGAATGAAGGTGGAATGTATTTCACGCGGTTTTTATTCAACAAACCTTTTTCTTAATTTGGCCAAATTAAAAAAAAAAGTTAGTTTCATACAATGCCTGTTTCTTTTTCATACAATATTCGTGATTGATCTCTTTGGTGATTGGAACTTTTACTAAAAATTTCCACATTCCTAATTTAAATCACTTTTAGTCCCTAGAGATTAAACACTACTTTAGTCCCTGTTAACATAGAACAAACTAGCTCTAGATATGGTAAAAAGATATTACGTACCATCTGTAGATATTCCTGAATCTGAATCCTGTGGTGCTTGTCCACTCTTCAAGTTAAAACTGGAAATAAAATTATTGTTGTCATGGAAAAAACATTGAGATGAGATATACATTATATATAGCATCTTATTGCTGGTTCATTCTACTGATAAGCGAAATCATGGTAGAAAAACACCAGATGTGTTCTATAACATGTTGCAGGGTTGGTGGTTGTTGAGTAAAATCACATGTATAATTCACGTGTATACAACACACAGAGAGTTCATTACAAAATTACCAACATTATATTAAGTTATTGCTATATCAACAACATTCGCCAATGTTGCAGCACGTAACGTGGGGTCACGGTAAAACTCTAAATGTGGACATTAAGCTGCATACTACAGTTCTTTACAGACAAATGTGGTCACATAATTTGAACTTGCTACGTTATCAAGTATTTTGTATGGAAAATAACAGATTTTGCTAACCAAATTTACGATGTAATCTTGGCAATATACCTATCTGGAACGAGAACATACCTTGCGTTTTGTTCCATGGGCGAAAAAAAGATTCTTGATGTTACAAGAACTACAACTACACTTAGTGTACCTAATATCTAAATTTAATTAGTTTTGTAAGTGTAAATTGCAATTGCCCCAACGGCATGGGGTTCCATGCAGTGCTATTTGTTTTGTTAAGAAAACTATTATATAACATCCTATGTACCATGGAAACAATAAATAAATTGAATTTGAATTTGAATTTTGTGTTTTGTAGTGTCATTCCAATCTCAGGATGTACACATATTTAAAGAATACTCTCAAAATTTAAATTGTCTCCTAAAAGAGGTAGAGGACCTCCTCCGTTGTTCACGAACAGTGCAGGCGCATTAACAACCATTTTTCTTGCTGTTCTAGCGAACTGGAAGGTTGACTGGAAAATATATTTTAGAGGGATGTGTGTGTTTGTCTTGGTCTAGGTGTTTTCTATGTATTATACGTATGTATTTAAAAAATATAACTATTTTTCTATCTAGTACCCAAAGTACAAGCTTTGCTTAGTGTGGGACTAGATGGCACTGTGTTGTCCTGGAATATTTAATACATATTTACAAGTCCGTCTTTGTGCAGCTTTTATTACATGAAGTTTTTATTTTATTATTGTTTTATTTAGCACAGTATTTAAAGCTATTACAAACAATAACAAAACAATACCTTTCATCAAGATCTACTTTCGCCTTCTGACTCTCACTGTATTTGTTTAAAGCTTTCGCCAACATGGCGACGCTTATCTCAGGATTGTCGTGATCGGGATCTAACAAGGATCTTAGGTAAGTATATTCTGATCTGTAAACAAGAAAAAAAAAATTTAAACCCAGAGATATACCTAATAAGCACACAGCCTGCCTATTAGCAGTGTTGCTTCACGTGTCAGTCTAATCGGAAACACAAGTTGAGCAACGTCGGCCGTGTGGGTTTATTTATCTTGAACTCTTCCATACTTCGGACGCCACGTTAAGCCGTCGGTCCCGGATGTTCATTAGATGACAGTTGTAAAGCCAAGCCAGTGGTCTTTACGGGGCTTGAGAACAATGGTCTCTGCCAATCGGCAGTTGAGCAGCAAGGTGGAGTATGCTCTAAACTCTCAGCAGTAGGAAGAATAAGAATTGATTACGACTTTTGTCAATACAATAAATTTTGTAATTTACAAATATGAATGTTTATGATTATTGTCATTGCCCATTATTTGTTCTGAAACTAGATTGTTATTTTTATTTCATACTAAAAGTATTCTAATTAGTAGGTATTATTTTAAACTATTTAGAAAAATGCGTGTTTAAAATTGTTCTTAATAACACACCAGATCGCCACTTTTCATATTGAAATGAAGACTGAATATCACCATAAAGCAAAGCCATAGCTAGAAAGATTTTATGCAAATTACCTACACAGTAGCAACTTAGTTGTTAACTTGTATTTGTCTATTAATATGAGACATATAGCACAATCTTTTACTAATAATTTGTAACACAATTTTGTATTCATAAGACAACCCATCGGTACATTGACTATTTACAAAACATACAAAGCAACATTTACAATATTCACCGACACAGTAATATGAAATGCGCCCACAACATGCACTTGTGTCACACTCGTGTCTTCCAGCAGATTGTCATTTTGAGTAACATGGTTTGAACAACCACTCATGGACTTCTTTTTTATTGCAAACAAACATACCTAGCTGCAATATTGATTATCTACTATATAAAAAAAGGAATATTGGCAGTGTGGTTTCCGGTAGACTAAAATAGAATCACTCCGTTTCTTCCCATGGATGTCATACAAGGCGACTATGGGAAATACTTTATCAAATATCGATCAGGCCTCCTCAACCCGCTTGGCCAGCATGGGGAGTGTAGGCCAAATCCTCCTTCCGTCTAGGACGGACGAGAGAGTCTGTAGTGGAGACCAAAATGGACCTGATGATGATGATGATAAAAGAAATATAATGGGATCGCAAAAACAATTATTGCAAGAAGCACAAAAAAGCTGATGTGCAAAAATAACTGCCAGGAACGGTCAGTTACAGTTAAGGCAGATACCTAGAGTGCTTAAGACCATCCACATTACATTGCATGTTTTGTGTAGCAATAATCTGTACCTGGCTTTAGATATTTCACAGACAAATGTTTAGTATTTCACAAAATATAAAATTTGTAAATTCATCAGGTCATTTTAGTCTCCACTACAGGAGCACGACCCTCTCTCGTCCGTCGCAGACAGAAGGAGGATTTGGCCTACACTCCCCACACTGGCCAGAAGGGTTGGGGAGGCCTGATCGATGTTTTATAATACAATGTATTTCCCTTAGTCGCCTTGTACGACATCCACGGGAAGAGATGGAGTGATTCTATTCTAGTCTGCCAGAAACCACACGGCCAAAAGTTTTAAGAATTGTTTTAAGAATAAAAGACAGAAATTTTTAAGTCTGAGCTGGCAATCTGCATAGAAAAAAAAAATATTAATGCATGAGGATGCAATTTCAATGTACATTTCATATTGTCCTAGATGAAGTTTCAGACCATTGATGGTATCTTTATAATATATTATCTCAGCAGTGATCCCGGCAATGGGATGAATGAAGGTTAACAATGAATACATTTTTAATGAGTATTTGAGACTTTGTACAACCAAATATTAAACAAGTTGTTATAGTTTTTAAAAGGCAAGGTTACAAAAGCTGAAAAAAGAATGTGTAATTAATATGTTTAGATTTGATTAATTTTGTACTTTATGATGTAGGAGCTGCAAGGTCAGCTAGACAGTTTATTATGAGTAAATGTTTACCTTACGACTAATGTGTGGACGGGGTAATAAAAATCTAGCTCACTGCACACAGTTAACTCACTTTTGAATAATCCTACAAAATTGAATAGAACAAAAATGATACCTAATTAGGGTTTTACGAACTTTTAAATAGTACCTGACCCATTATTACCTATCGCAAAGTAATATATATATTATGTAAAAGTATCATACTTGTTAGTTTTGACGAAGGGCGCAAATTTGTCCATCAGTGCATCAACACGTAAAGCCCCTGAACTGTCCGCTCCACAGTAGTCAAAAATCTGCAGTGCAGTCACAAAATACTCTGAAAAATAAATTATGTATTATCAGTCATACCTATATTCTATACCAATGCCCAACGCGATGTTTTGACTATTAATTTACTCATGGATTTTACTTACCATCGCTGTTAGATGCGTCCATGTCTACAGTTCTACACTCGTAACGGTTATTGGTTTCAATACAAATTCTACAATAGGTACTTATGGAAACGTACAAATTAGACCACAGTGACCACACGCGTGTAAACGGTCACACACAATTGTTTATTTTTCATTAGGCCTAAATAAATTCGTTACGCTAGTGCCGAATACAAAAATAGTCTCCAATGGGCATTGACTGACGGCAATGAGCAGAGTTGCCAGATGCTCGCAGGCAAGGCAGGCCTCGTCAGATTTGGAATGTAAAAGGCAAGGGAACGAAAAGAATCGTTCGCGAGATTGCAAGGTGCACCACATGCAGAAGATATTCGCTTCCCTATAGATATTGGTAAGCCAGTTATATCCCAAATCATGCATTTTGTTTCTCTACAGTTATCTTCGGAACTGGTAATCCTAATTATTGGAATGTTAACTGCAAGTCAAATAGTGAGAGTACTTTTATTCTCAGATATATTTAGATTTTCTGAATGAAAATAGAAATATAAAAAAATCAAAATTTCTTTATTCCTTTGACTTTATAAAGCACTTAGAAACGTCATACAAATTAAATATAAGAACATGTATAAATCATTACTACTCTAAATCCGCAGAGCTTAGACTCATTTTCATCACACTATCTTGAATGAGAAAGCGAATTTAAGTGCCAGTTCCGGCGACGGGGCTTCTTGAGAAGAAGAGAGAATAGAAGAAAATCATTATAAAAAAGAATACTAAAATCTAAAAAAAGCTACTACTTTGTCTCACATGAAAATAGAACTAAAACTCTATAAAGCATATTCTGTATTATCCAGTTATTGCCTTTCATCCGAATGCTTTCAACTGTTGACCCGTGAAAGAATGACAAAAATTTCATACAATCATCGCATGTCGCGCAACACAGTTGATGTAAATTGGTCAGTAACTTTGCAACGGATGAGTGGATAATTTTATTGATTTAAAAAGTATTTTAATGCTATCACTATTAATAAAGCATATCGTCGTCGTCAACCCTTATTCATCCCGTTGCGCTACGATACGGGTCTCCACTCAATCGAAGAGATATAGAGCTGCATACTCCACCACGCTTCTCAACTGCGGGTTGGCGGAGATAAAGCATATCGACATACGCCATACATAAATGTTATTCAGATAAACCATACTAGGGATCTCGTTCGCTTCGCAGTGTTATTCATAAAGTAAAAACATCTCCCTCATTTTAAGGGAAATAATCTAAACACGGCATCACTGGCATTATTTTACTTTGACTTTAGGTTTCATTTTTAATATTAGCTGTACGGCCCTGGATACAAGTTCTTTAGAGCCCGATTTTTGTATTCCATTCCACCACAGTATAAGCACAGAGTAATATACTCTAGTTACTAGAGTCTAGTATAAGTAATAGTACTAAGTACAGTATGGCCACTTCCTGCCGCTCTCTAGTATCGAGCTCACCTCCCTTCTGAGACAAATCTGAAACAGTTTGTATGGCACGGCACGTAGCTACATACGCCCTATACACGTGCTGCACAGACGTCACTGTTTATGTAGTAGACAAGGACGCAACATGTGTATGGAGTGGCCGGGGTGTGATTCCATTCCAATTCTCACCCACCCACAGAGATAAAAGCATGTGCACCCACCTCAGACATAATATGTCGAATAAATATCTTCGGGAAATCGTCAGTCGGTAAAAAATAATTTAGTGTAATTTCTTGATAGGCTAAGTAGTTTACATTGTTCTAAAATTATTAAAAAAATATTTATAAGCAACTATCCTAAAATATACAAAACTAGAACGATTAGCAATCTTAAAATTTTAATAACTTATGGCCGAGAAAAGGGCGGGAAACTTCGAACGCGTCGGAGGCATTTTGCACTTTAGGAAAATTGAAATTAATTTTCTCTGTAAATATAGTGATCAGTTGAGTCCATTTCTTCTAATTAGCATATTTCTTTGTATATAATTCTAGTTGTGTATATTTTTCCTGTGAGTTGGTAAGTTTTATAAATATATCTTATGGTGTAGGGTCAGAGTAACTATACCCGGGTATAGTTACTCTGATGAACGATCCCCCGGACATTTGTGAGGGGGATTTAAGCCAGGGCTTAAATCCCCCGGTCGCAAATTATGTTACGATTCCGGACGAGGAAACCTGTACAGACGGTTCCCAAACCGACAGCAGTCGGAAAAGAAAATGTTTGCATAAGGTATGCAAGCATTGTAACAAAAGAAGGAGGAGAAAACAAAAGAATTCAGATACTTTATTAAAACCTATTGATACTGAATTAGATTGCATATGTGATGTAATGAACACTTCCACAGAAGGGTCAGGGCCCCAAATAACAACTACAGAAGTACCATCGGTCCCACAGCAAACAGGACGTAGGGAATATGTTAGTACTGATGTTGCTCCATATGTCGTCCATGTACAGCGCATTCAAATGTCTCCTAATGACGGTACTGTACTGCATCCTATCAGCTTCGGAAATTTCCTAAAAAAACAAAATTTTAAAAATATTGTAACTGGTAGTGTTAAAAGAATTGGCAGGAACAGATGCACAGTTTCATTTTCTTTCTTTCAAAGTGCAAATGACTTCATAAATAACCCAAATTTAGAAAAAAACAATTTGAAAGCTTTCATTCCTTCTTTCAATGTCACTCGATTAGGTCTAATTCGTGGTGTGCCAGCAGAGTGGCTCCCGGAAGAGGTAGTCGCTAACATAACTGTACCCATTGGATGTGGAAAAATTATAAAAGTAAGACGGTTAAATTATAAAGTGAATGTCAATGGTTCACCAACATGGAAACCATCTCAATCTGTAGTATTAACATTTGATGGGCAAGTACTACCAAAAAGGATTTTCATGTGTTATAACTCTCTTTCCGTCGATCTATACACATACCCAACAATTCAATGTTTTCAATGCTGTCGCTATGGGCATACCAAGACTTTGTGTAGATCTAAACCAAGGTGTTTCAAATGTGGCCAGGAACATACTGGTGACTCTTGCGATGTAGAAGAAGATTGCGCTTCCTGCATTATGTGTTCAGGCTACCACTATGCAATTAACAAAATCTGTCCTGAATTTAATCGTCAAAAGGACATTAAATTGACTATGGCCCGCAGCAGCATATCATATGCTGAAGCTAGTAAAATGCACCCACAAATCTCTAAGTCATATGCAGATGTGGTAAATTCAAATCCACCACCACCACTTCAGCAACCTATCTCGAGACCACAATTATCAAAATCAAATACAAGTTCATATAAGAAGACGGTATTCCTGAAACCTCGTTCTCCTCCTAAACCATCCAAGGGTTATGATCGTGCAGGTCATAACGCCATTATAGCAGGCTTTCAAGCACCATTTGCTCAAGAGAATGGGTGCGCCCTCACACACGCACAGGCACAAATCTCTAAGGAAACAGATTCAGTTGCTAATGTCAATATTAATAATATCATTGTAGCCCTAATTAACTGTTTATTATCTAATAATAACACTTTGAAACCGACCCACGTCGCCGCGATCAATGATCTTATTGCCAATCTTGACAATAATAATGGGCTCGAAGGTAATTCAATGGAATTGCCGAAGCATTCTTTCTAAAAAATCTGATGTAATACATTTAATTAATAAATATAGTCCAATAATAGTTGCTCTTTCTGAAACCTGGTTAAAACCAGGATTCAATTTTAAAATTCGAGGTTATACTTGTATCAGAGATGACAGATGTGATGGCTACGGCGGTGTGGCCATATTAATTAAAAATTCTACCCCGTTTGCTCGTGTAAACTTACCTTCTCGCAATATTAATTGTAATTTAAATATTATAGGAATACGGGTAAAAAATATTACAATAGTTTCAATTTATGTACCTCGCCCTTCTCCTTCTGTTTTTAATGAAATCGACAACCTATTCAACAATTTGCCGGAGCCGTTTTTGGTGTTAGGTGATTTTAATTCTCATCATCAATCTTGGGGTAGTTCAATCTCCAATAGTGATGGCGAGAATTTATTAGAAATATTAGATTCACATAATTTATGCTTACTAAATGTTGGTGTTCCAACTCGCCGCACTAACCCAAATGAAAACAGGAGTGCGGTAGATCTTTCAATTTGTTCACCTAGATTAGCTTCGATTATGCAGTGGTCACCTCTCGAGTCAACATATGGTAGTGACCATTTTCCCATTATTATTTCTACTCCTATTACTTCTCCTCCTACTGTTAAAAAAATACCTCGACTAAAATATAACTTAATTAACGCTGATTGGCAAAAGTTTAAAAGTACAGTTGATGCCAAAATTACACATTTGCCTCAAGTTGTTCAAGGCAGTGAAAACGATTCCTCCTTGGCACTTGCTAAGCTATTGACCGAAGTTGCAGATCAATTATTTCCTGTCAAAAATTCAGTTTCTGGTAAAATTCCTTCTCCGCCTTGGTGGGATAGAGAATGCACGGAGGCAGTAAAAAAGAGAAAAGATATGGAACACAAATACAATCTAAATATGAGTACTGAGAATTTAAACACACTTAAAGATGTAATTGCATCAACGAAACGTTTACTTAAACAGAAGAAACAAGAAGGTTGGAGATCATTTTGTGCTTCTCTCTCGCCGGACACGTGTCCATCAGAAGTATGGCGGAATATCAGGCGATTTAGATCTGCCTTTAGCAACACCTCTTTCTCATCTATATCTTCCTCTTTAGTCGACGAATTTGTAGACCGTTTAGCACCTCCTACTGTACCCGAAAATCGTGTCTCCATACCGCCTACTATTAATAATGTAAACCCCATCATAAATTTTCCTTTCACTCTATCTGAACTCAGAGGTGTTTTATCCACTGTGAAGGATAGTACTCCAGGCGAGGATGGCTTGCCTTATTCTTTTTTATGTAACTTAGATGATACGGCTCTTGAATATTATTTAAAAGTTATAAATACTACTGTCCTCTCCGGGAATGTTCCATCGTCATGGAAGGCTCAAGAAGTAATACCAGTCCTTAAACCCAATAAGCCGTCATGCGATCCGTCTTCATTCAGGCCAATTGCTTTATCAACAGTACTAGCTAAAGTTGCTGAACAGTTGGTAAAAAATCGTTTAGAGTGGCACATCGAAAGTGAGCGGTTGCTATCTGAAAGCCAATATGGATTTAGGCGAGGAAAAAGCACACTGGATAGTATTGGTATATTTACTACAGACATACATTTAGCTCTTACAGATAAAAAAATAGTAATTGGAGCCTTTTTGGATATATCTGCGGCGTATGATAATGTAGTTCTAACGATTTTGCGCGAAAAACTATTGCTTCTAAAAGTTCCTGATATCTTGGTCAATTTTATAATTAACCTATTCACTGATAGACGTATTACTGTAGTTTTAGATGATGGTACTAAAGTCACACGGTCTGTTTCAAATGGTTTACCGCAGGGTTCAGTACTTAGCCCGATTTTGTACAATATTTATTCATATGACCTAGAGTCTTCACTAAAAGGAACGGTAAATGTTTTACAATATGCTGATGATTTGCTCCTGTATAAAACCGATAAAACAATAGAAAGAGCATCTGAATCAATGAACGTTGCTCTTGAATATTTGAAAATGTGGCTTGATCAGAACGGTTTAGATCTTTCCGTCCCAAAAAGCAACGTGGTAATTTTTTCAAAAATGCGCACTACTCCCAATGTTAATATTACATATAACAATAGTTCCTTGCCCATTCAAAATCAAGCTAAATTCTTAGGTGTAGTGTTAGATAGTAAACTCACAGGACTAGCCCATTGTGAACATGTTATTGCTAAATGTGAAAAGTTGTTAAATATGATGCGGTGTTTGTCAGGAGTATGGTGGGGCGCCCATCCATATTCCTTGAAGCTTCTTTACAATGCTATTATCAGAAGCGTATTGGAATATGGCTCTTTTCTGATAGTTGGAGGAAGTGTAGCTGGAAGTAAAAAACTTGATGCTATTCAATCTAAGGCACTGAGGATAATAACTGGGGCTATGCGCTCCAGCCCTATTAACGTTCTACAAATTGAATGCTGTGATCCACCGTTAGATTTAAGACGACAATATTTATCGGACAGATTTATATTCCGTAACATTCAGTTTTCTGAACACGCACTCTATGTAAAACTTAAAAGGTTGAATGAATATGTCATATCATCGCCCTTCTGGACACATAAACCATTACCGTATATCATTCAAAGTTATAGAAAACTAATTTCTATGACCACAACAATTCACAGTTCGCCCACATTACCATTATTTACAACAAATTTTGATTCATTGATTGAACATCCAGTCATACACTTTAATATTGGATTAAATAAAAATCATGTTGAGGCTAATACTATGTTCAAAAATAAAATTGCAGATAATTACCCAAGTTACCATCATATTTTTACAGATGCCTCTAAATCATCTGAGTCTGAATGTGTTGGAGTAGGAGTTTATCACTCACAATATAACGTAGTGGAAAAAATTAAAATGCCACCTGAATCGTCAGTATTCACAGGAGAATGTTATGGATTGTTTAAAGCTTTAGAGTATATTTTAATTATGAGATTACATAAAACGGTTATTTTTACTGATTCCAAAAGCGCTCTGCAAACCATGGATAAGTACCCCTTCAAAATGAAACCGTGTTATCCCGTGATTGTTGATATAAGGAACAAATTGAGGCAATGCAAATTAAAAGGTTATTCAATCATTTTTACGTGGGTACCTAGTCATAGCGGTATCAAAGGAAATGAAAGAGCTGACTTATTAGCAAAGGATGCAGTTCAGTGCGGCGACATGTTTCCTTACAAAAATTATAGCCATGATTTAGTGACTCTGCCCAGAGCCTATCTACATGACTCATGGAGTGGGCGTTGGACAGAGAGTAGTAAAACCAAAGGGAGACATTATTATAATATTCAACCGAACATTCCATCTAAACCATGGTTCTTCAAAGTTAAATGTAATAAAACAGTTACTTCTATCATATCACGTATGCGAATTGGTCATGCTTGTGTTCCTGTCCACCTTGCGAAACTACGTATCGTGGACAGCGATACCTGTGAATGTGGGACTGATGTTGGCGATTTTAATCACATTTTCTTCTCCTGTCCTTTGTTTGATCATACAACCTTATTCGATTCCCTAGTAACACACAAAGTTCCTTTACCTACCAACATTACTTACCTACTCATGTATCCTATATTGTACTATAAATTATTATCCAATTTTATTACAAGCAATGATATCAAACTTTAAATTATTTTATTCTATATTATAGTAAATAACTCTACTGATCCTTTTCCAAATTCCGTTTTCGTCCAATTTATTATATCCTTCCTTGTTTCCCAAACTTTGACACTGGCAAAAAGTAGCAACACTATTGCCATAAGAAGAAAAAAAAAAAAAAAAAAAAAAAACTTATGGCCGACTTGTTTTTGGTCGATCAAAGTGTGGCGGGAAAATCCATTTTTACCTATGCAAAAAAATATATTTGATAAAACGAAAGAAAATACTTTAACTTTTGTTACGGCACTATGTAGATGCATAAACGCAATATTTAACATACCTAGCTGTCGAACGTATTTCGACTCGTCCGTAGAACAGAGTCCGTTATGATCCTGGAACAAAATCGAGGTGAGCTAGCTAGACTCTATATTCATATTCCATATACAGTCTAGCTGCGAGACTGTAAGGAATATGAAGTCTTCAACATTCGTTTTTAAAAGTTTCTTATCTCATTTATCTGCCGATATTTAGAATCAAATAACGTTCAATCTGACATTAGCTCCCCATAAAAACGCACAAAAATGAACTTCCAACAATTCAGATAAGACTATTCAACGGATGAGTAGTTTTTTTATACCACTAAAGTGGTAAACAAGCATACGGCCCGCCTGATGGAAAGCAGTTACCGTAGCCTATGAACGCCTGTAACGCCAGGGGCATCACACGCGCGTTGCCGAATGCCGACCCTGTAAAAACCTCTTCACGCCCTTTTGAAGAACCCCATGCCGTAGTCTCCTGAGAATACCTCGACAGGCAGTTCATTCCACAGCTTGACAGTACGCCGGAGAAAACTTCTCTGGAACCGCACAGTACGCGACCACTTAGGCTCCAATGTGTTAGGATGAATTCCCTGTCGATGGCGAGCGGTGCGACTGTAGGAGGCCGTGGGCATCATGTCAAATAACTCCTCGTAACACATCCCATTGTACAATCGGTAGAACACACAAATTGAATTGAACGAAACTGCGAGTGAGTGCGGTCACCAGGTTGGAAGGCTTTGCTCTGTGGGCGGCGGGGGTGGCAGCGCGCGAGCGTTATTTCATGCTGCGAGCGTTTATATGGCTCCGGTAGCCGCTTCACATCAGGCGGGCCGTATGCGTATTTACCACTAGACGTAGTATAAAAAAATTGGCTTAGACCTACTTTATATCCAGAAGTAGGACATAGGCTACCCTATGACGAGATAATTGACATACATACGGTCGAAGGGTACCTACAGCCCGTAGAAATAGAAATGGTAGAAATTACACAAAATATCAGTACGTAGGTTGAAAGTATATATTTCTCAAAAAAATACTATGTATACATATTAAATTATCTCTCTCTTATCGTATTCAAAATTTCTACAAGGCCTTCATTAACTTTCAACATAACCAACTTAGTTTCTATCATTGTAAAGTCGCTTAGTTCCATCTGAAACAAAAACATTAAATTAATTGACAATTCCGTCTTACAGAATTAAAATTAATTATTGGGGTGTAACTGGTGTAAGTGGTAAGTGGCCGTGTTTTTTCCGGCAGACTAGAATAGAATCACTCCGTCTCTTCCCGTGGATGTCGTACAAGGCGAATATGGGATATACATTACCAAACATCGATTAGGCCTCCCCAACACGTTTGGCCAGCGTGGGGAGTGAAGGCCAAATCCTCCATCTGTCTAGGACGGACGAGAGAGGGTCGTGCTCCTGTAGTGGAGACTAAAATGAACTGATGATGATGAAGTGGCTTACCATATTTTCTCTATGCAAATTTTTCTCGAACAAGGGTGCTCAATCCTAGGCACACGGCCCACTAAGTGGCAGGCTGATGTATTCAAATATACAGCACTTGTTGACCGGCCGTCGACACGCGGTTGTTTAGATCTTGTGACAGTCACATCAGGCCCGACGGATGACAAAAAATCTAAATTATCGCCCACATCCAAAAATAATTGAGCAGCCTTGCTTTGGAACCTAATCCCATCTCGGCCACTTCTACATGGACAGCCTATCGACTAGCTATCGAGGCTCTGAATGAGAATCTGGTAGCGCATGTCAAGTCCTCCAGCTCACAGAAGACCGGATTCTATTAACAATGTTTGAGGAATGTATGCAGCAATTGTAACCAAACGTATGTAGGCTACGGTCACCGCTCTACATCACGCTGGCCGTATGCTTCTTTGACATCAAGCGTGAGCGTGGTATAAAAATACGTTAAACCTTTGGGACTTTGCATTAGGTATGTTCTTTAGCGACAAATCAGGTCAAGTTGAAGTGATTTTTACTAGCTACGTCATCATAATAATATGTATTTTGTATGGAAAATGACAGATTTTGACAACAAAATTCGTGACGCCTTGGCAACATACGGGAAGAACATACCCTGTGTCTTACTACCATGGCCGTGTCGACGAATTCCGCCGATGGCGGGCGAAGTTCTCTAGCGTTTGTAACGTGCCGCTTGTGTATTGGCAACTTTTCCATCGATTTATAATTTAAAAAGTGGTGCATAAAAATATTGTTACCCCATCGGGCGGGTCTTTATCCCGCGGCGGGAATCTCCCGTACATACGCTCGCAGATCGCGCACAAACCGCACCACGTTCTGTACTTTATAGTGTTTTCGTCTGACTGAAAAAAAATCAAACTAAATTAAATTACATAAACGCCTTTCAAACTACCGTCACGAATTTGTAAAACCTTTTACGTCCGTGTTACATACGACGTTTTTCAGTACATCTGTGAGAAAATTTCATTGGTATAAAAATTTTACGTGCATCAATTAATATGCACAAGCATTGAAAGCAAATTTTATTGCACTCAAGCGTTTTGATTAGACTTGGTCTTGGTACTTTTAAGCTAATGTATCTATTGAAAATAAAGTTGCTACATTTACGTAAGTTGAAGTAAGTAAAAGCATGTAAAAGTAAGCATTACACTACACATCAATTATTTAAAGACCTACCTCTTCCTCCTCCCCAGCTTCAGTGATTGTGGGTTTTTTATACCCAGTATCGAGCAGCGTCAGTTTGATGTCATCAGGTATGTTTTCCTCCTCTTCGTATGCATCCCAGTCCATGATTTTCCTGAACTCCTTAGCTTGCTCCGCTGTGAGGATGCCGCCCATCATTAGAATTAGACCTTCTCCGATATTCTGTTAGAAAACAAATGTTGGTTTATTTATCTTTGGTTTTTATTACAGACTAGTTGTGCTTCACGGTTTCACTCGCCGCCGCGCCGTATCGGCTCCTAATGATCGCGAGTAGTCTAAATCACTAGTCTTTCTCAAAAATTATGCTTTCAAATGCAAATACTCTGTTCGCTTTTACGTGTAATAATGTTGTGAAAGCTCACTATGCTTCAGTTGTCTCTTTGTAACTTTTTCTTATTTTCCGTCATTCTTTGGTCTTTCGCTTTATTGTACGTACGTATTATATATATATCTTACCTTTTATTTAGTTTATGTAATGTTTACAAGAGGTAGCTATAGGTATAGAGGAAATATGCTATAATTATATATTTCCTGTACCTTATGGTTCATCATCATCATCAGGTCATTTTAGTCTCCACTACAGGAGCACGACCCTCTCTTGTCCGTCCCAGACAGAAGGAGGATTTGGCCTACACTCCCCACGCTGCCCAGACGGGTTGGGGAGGTCTGATCGATGTTTTATAATGCATTTCCCTTAGTCGCCTTGTACGACATCCACGGGAAGAGACGGAGTGATTCTATTCTAGTCTGCCGGAAACCACACGGCCAACCTTATGGTTGTCTGTTAAAAATTCCTTCGACTATAGAAAACTTAATAACTAGTGAGAAAGTTAGTAACTCAGTAAGAAAGTTATTTAGTCTTCACAAATACTGGTATTGTTGGGGTCAAAAGGTAATAACATAAAATAATTAATGTAATTATTACCAACATCAACCTTACTTGGCACCAGATTATTCATAAACTAGATTCCTGCAAGAAAACCATAACCCCGAAAATAGTCAAAAATACGTTTGGCATTTAATCAGTTAGCTGAACATATATCAGTGTTTCGGTCTAAATATATAATATCTGCTTAGTGTGCGATTTAAATGTCTTTACAGAGTCAAAATATCATTTTATTGTACTGTTTTTTTACGTGACAACGTCTTATAATTCGATGGATCCGGCTGCACGCACGAAAATACATGACGTATGCGGCGTTACCTCGCTCTGAGGCGTTCCATTAAAATTTTCTTTTGAAAAATGCAAACATTCCATCAGTATTTTCTTCTGACGTTGTCACGTTCAACTATCGTCAGTAAACCGACTTTACAGACAACCGATTTTTCTTCATTAATAATAACGCACATAATGTAATTATCCGTCAAGTGACTATTTATCTTACTGCCTAGCTCACCTTTGTATATTTTTGTTGTAATTATTATTATAATAATTTGTGTGCAATAAGCTTGTTTATTCGACTTGTCACCTTTATTGGCATCCTGTAACCTCGTCTTCTGAACTTCCTCAGCACTGTGAGGTACAGCAACTGCTTCGATTTCTTCAGAGTCACGAATCGTGCTGCGTAGTTCATGGGAGTTAGTGCTAGGAAACAAAGTTAGAGTTAGAGTATTGTTCGTCAACAATTCACACCACTGGTGAGGTATATGGGACTCCCTTCAATCGATTAGACTAGGTTAGGTTAGAAATTAGGTATACTGCTGCATAGTGGAATGTGTGAAATTTGTTGGATGGTACTAATTTTTCCAGTAAAAGTGGTTGCTCTTTAAGCCAAACCCAACCTTATTATTTAATCTTAACTTATTACTTTTAACCCCAGAATTAATTATTAATTAATTTTAGGGTGTAAGTGGTTCATCAACATCTTTGAACAAAAGCCAACTTCACCTGCACGCGGTGCACCCTGCTGACTGACAAACGAAGCTCTGGCAAAAAGAGAGGTAGGGAGCGTAATTGTAACCTACCCGACTGGGGAATGTACCTCCACCGCACAGAATACCGCAGCCAAATAATAATTCCATTGAGGGTTGTTGTGTTCCTGCGAGTGAGTGAGGTCACCAGAAAGGAAGGAGATTCTGCGTTGGCAGCGGGGGTGGTGGCGCGCAAGCATTATTTTATGTTGCGAGCGTTAATATGGCTACGGTAACGGCTTCACATCAGGCGGGCCGTTAGCTTGTCTGCCACCCGACGTAGTATAGAAAAAAAATCATTAAAATGTACCCTGCACGTGCTACATCGTCGTCAACAACCCTTTCATCCCACTACTGTGATATCGGTCTCCCCTCAATTGAAGGTTTCGAGCATACACCCAGTGGAGGCCAGTGTTTTCCACTGACTTGGCTTCACGAATGTCATCTATATAATGACAACAACCGGGACCGACGACTTAACGTGCCCTCCGAAGCACGGAGGACGTGCTGCGTACACCTTGATAATTGACAAACGTGGTTCTGGCAAAAGAGAGAAGGGCACAGCAGAGCGTAATTATAAGTTTGCCGACTGAAGACCGCGTCACAACCGTAACTAAATAACAGAAGGAGTTAATGTTGTCTAGATGTCTGATACAAGGTGATAGAGGTGTAAGGGAGCCTAAGCCAACTTCTCCTGTCCTCTTCAAGTTGTGTACTCAGCCGGCTAGCTAATAGGCTTTGGTGATAGAAGTTCTTTTTACGTAGGTGACCACGTAAAAATAACGGACGCAGTACCAGCTCGACTCGAGTCAGATTATGTTAGCCTGATTATGGATGGATTAATTAGGTAATCTTGCGTTCTACAGTGCTTCGGAGGACAAGTTGATTGATCTATCAGTCGCGGATTGTTATTAGATGGATAGAGGATGGATGGATGAATGGATGAATGGATAGAGGGCTTGGCAAAAGTAGTCAAATCACCGGTCTTCGCCGACTCACAGAGCACGGGATATGCTATAAAACCCTTCAGTTGAAGGGGAAATTGTATCTAGCTACCACATCAACGGGAAGAGCATGTTTATGATAAGATAAGATAAAAAGTAATATATCTTGGTAACATGAATGTTACACTCACTTTCCAATGCATACGAGTCGATAGGCAGCGTGAATTGTGCATTCTGCCGGGAGAAAACCCTGGGTATATGAAGCCAGTCCCCTAGGCTCATGGCAGGCACCTTAAACTCTCGCAACAGCGTTTGCATCTCCGTACCAAATTGCCGTTCAGGACGAGTTCGCAACGCTTCTTCTAGGACGTACCGCCTCTGAAAAGATAATGTAGAGATTATACTTCCCAAGAGCCGTCCCTCACCAGGATGTTGACAAGAGTAGGACTATACACGTGATGTTGGCTTCCGGTAGTTTCCAATCATATTTACAAACCAATTCCTACAAATTCGTTCGCATAGTTAGTTGAAAACCATCTGCCAGATATCATGATTTCCACTTGGGATTCCACAATACGAAGGAGTTGAGCTGTTACTGTTCCCAAAAACCTTCACACTTAATGTGGGACTCCACAATACGGAGGAGTCGAGCTGTTACTGTTCCCAAAAAACACATGCTAACTCTTGCTAGAGTCGTATATTAGTAGAGTAGATCTCATTCGAAAACTCAAAGAAAAGGGTATCATTTAAGCTATCGCCAATTTAATTAGTTTTGTGTTTCTTAACTAATAGGGTTTGCCCGCAAAATAATAGATTTGTCACCAAAATGTAGTCACCAAACAATATAAAATCGACTCCACAATAAATCACCTAAAATCATGGAGATATAGGGTCTAGTACCAAATAAATGTTTTTGTGTATGTATTATATTTTCTATGTATTATAAGTATGTATTTACAAAAAAAATGTATTTAAGTACATTTATCAGTTGTCTAGTACCCATAACACAAGCTTTGTGCTTAATTTGGGACTAGATGGCGCTGTGTAAAATTGTCCAGAAATATTTATATTTATTTATATTATTTATATTGTCAATTATTAATAATTAAGCTTACTTGGCACCACATCATTCATCATCTAGGTTGACGGAGCTCCTATTTCCGATGACAGGACACAAGAAAACCCTAACCTAACCAAAAATCAACTCAAATCTAACCAAAACATGATTTATCACATTGACCAAGTATTGGTAAGACTCGTCAGTGAATATGGCCAATTAGAGTTCGCCCCTATTAGCAATTTTTTCATTGAGCTGATCTATTTATTTGGTGACAGATCTATTATTTTGATGATCAAACGAATTAAATGATACTAATAGTTTGTTAAGCTGATGATTTATATTTAGAGACAGTTTTGATTAAAATGATGAGTAATATATTTCTTGGGGATAGATATTATTATTAGGGTACTGCAGATTAGTGACACAATTTATATTTAGAGACAGTTTTGATTAAAATGATGACTAATATATTTCTTGGGGATAGATATTATTATTAGGGTACTGCAGATTAGTGACACATCTAAACTTAGGTGACAGAAAATATTGTTCCCCAAAGAAAAACAGCGTGCAATGAAGAGAATACTCTCTCCGTTAGACTCTAGAAGTATTTTAAACTTTCACGCTTGTTTACATCACTCTTGTGAATAGGGGCTTACCGCGATTGATTTTTATCCGGTGACCATGGTGTCTGCAACGTTGCTGAAACTTCGGGATAATACAAAAGTGATGTAGAAGTATACAAATAGGTTCTAGTAGTATATAGTGGTACTATCCATCCATAGTGGTACTGGATTAGAATAGCAGTCTCCATGGCTCTTAGATCAAGCCAGATCAAAGGGATAAATAAACGGGCTGTTGAGATATACAGTAGGAATGTTCTTATACTAATGGTAGAGTATATTATTCTGTGCCAATGGCCATGGACCGGATGCAGGCGGACCGACGATATGGTAAATACTGTTGGAATAGCAGAAAACTGGTTCTTGTGGATGTCTACATGAGAAAATCTATATTCAGTAGATATCTGAAATGAGTATGATTATGAAGATGGATGTTCAAAATGCAAAACACACCTTGGTATCAAATTCAGTCTCAATAGCTTCCTCATCCACTTCTCTGTGCAGGTATTTCAAGATGTCGTCATCAAGGAATGAGTCTGTCTTCCTCGCCGTGCCTCCTGTCTTGATGACTGGCAGTATAACGATCTCATCATCATCAGCCGGTGTCTGGGAACCTCGGGAACTTGGGTTTTGGGAGTCAGTTTCAATACCGGCAATCTAGAAGTAAGTTCGGCCTTATTTCTAAGATTATAAATAAAAAAAAATGGATTATAATTTAAAAACAGGACAAGTGCGAGTCGGGTTCGCCCACTGAGGGTTCCGCACGTAGGATCATTATAAATAGTTCAGGAATCTAACCCCCTATTTTTTAAGATCTAATTACAAATGTATAGTTTTGAGATTTATTCTTGTACTTGTAGTCTATAACGATGTTACTTTCCAAATTTCAAAGTTCTAGGTCAACGGGAAGTACCCTATGAGTTTTGATTTCCTTGACAATGTGTGTAAACTTAGCAGTTTGATTTTCTTACAACTTCATGAGACCTGAGTATACAATTCAAATTTCAGCTTGATACCTCCACGCATTCCCGACATAGAGGGTCTTGACAGACAGACAGACGGACAACAAAGTGATCTTATAAGGGTTCCGCTTTTTTTTTGAGATACGGAACCCTCAAAAAGGGACTTTAATCCCATTATGACGTGAATACCTCTTTAAAATTCTTCCATAAGAAGGCAATTCAAAAATACGAATGATAACAAAATGGGGGGATACAATTTGTGCTGCAGCTATAAATCTATCATCTCTATCCAAAATTCAATCACACCACTAGATAGATGATGGATCAAAGAATTTATTTCGCTGACTAAGGACTATTGAACATCGCGTACAAGGGAGGGAAGCGCTGGCATTATGAGACAATTTTATTAACTTATATTTAATATTAACTAGCTCTCCCGGCGAACTTCGTACCGCCTAACAATCAATGAATGTCGTGGTACATATTAGCTGAACTAAATTTATGATTTTATGGAATTATAACAATGAATAGTAGAAAATAATAGAGAAGCTCGATGGCGTCATTGCGCGTGTCAGTCTAATTGAACACGCAAGTTAAGCAACGTCGACCGTAGCCTGTACACGGATGGGTTTATATTACCTCGAGCTCCTCCGTGATTCGAAAGACACGTTAAGCCGTCGGTCCCGGTTGTTATCATTAGCTCATCTTGAGCTCCTCCGTGCTTCGGAAGGCACGTTAAGCCGTCGGTCCCGGTTGTTATCATTAGCTCATCTTGAGCTCCTCCGTGCTTCGGAAGGCACGTTAAGCTGTCGGTCCCGGTTGTTATCATTTAATGACAGTCGTTAAGTTAAGTCAGTGGCCTTTAGGCGGTTCGAAAACACTCGCCTCCGCCAACCCGCAGTTGAGCAGCGTGTTGGAGTACGCTCTAAACCCCTTCGGTTGAGGGAAGACCCGTATCCATAAAAACTGAAGATTTCATAAAAATAAAGAATTCTTTATTGTTAATTTTTTTTAAAAAAAACGTTTTGTTTTATTTTTTTTAGTTTTGAAATAGGTTTTATCATTTTGGTGATTTGTAATTGTCATTTCTTTTGATGTTTACTCTAATTTGATTCTTGCGCTCGAACCCCATGGGAAAAGCGTTTTCACCGCTATCGATTTGACATTTTTAAATTTTCATAACAAATCACAGACAACTTTCGCGACATAAAAGTGACACCAATCGATTTGACGTTTTGATATTTGACAACCAATAAATATCGTAATCCCTTTTTCAACTGACACTTTCATTTGTATGGGAAAATGTTTTTTCTTTTATTTTATTTTTTCGACAATTTTCCAATGTTTTTCTGTGAGAGTTATTCTGCTATTCGGGACGGAAACAAATCCAACAAATCAAAAACCATGGCAATCGGTCCAGCCGTTCTCGAGTTATAAGTGTTGTAACAAACACGACTTTCTTTTATATATATAGATAATATTAACAGACGTGCTCGGTGGCGTAGCTGTCAATGACGCCGCTTCGACACCAACGCTCGTGGGTTCGATTTCCACACAGGACAAACATTTGTGTGCATGAACATGTCTGTTTGTCTTGGTCTGGGTGTTTTCTATGTATCATAAGTATGTATTTAAAAAAAAATGTATTTACGTATGTAAATAACACAAGTTTCGCTTAATTTGGGGCTAGATGGCGCTGTGTAATTTGTCTGACAATATTTATTATTTATTATTATTAGTAATTTTAGTGCATATAACGTATTCGCCTACAACAGACGACTACACAGCTACACCCCATTTTTTAACATCTTATTGCCTTCGAATAACTGAATAAACTCCGAATTGATAACATAAGGAAAATAATAAATTATGCAACTAAAAACACTAAATGAGTGAATGGGTGGTTACGTTTTTTTTATACAAATAAGGTGACAAACATACGACCTTCCTGACGGTAAGCAGTCATCGTAGGTTAAGTTTGATATGTTTTATATCATCTTTATTAGGGAAATTATTAATAGTCATCCAGTTTTATAATTTTAGATGTTCAATTTAAACATACTACTCATAAAATAATTCATGACATGTTGAAATTTATTTCAGGGTCATCAATATATAATAATAACATATAAAGAAGTTGAACCTGAGTCTCAGGATCTTGCTGTGCCTGCGCTGCTAACCCAGCAGAGGTCATTCGATCGCTTCCTTTTGCTTGCCCTTTTCGACGTCTCTTGCCTCGTCTGCGACCTTCCCCACCTTAAGAAATGGACAAATAATCACTACATTTGTTCCCAGATATGGTAATGTATTTTTTTTGTGTAGTTTACAGTTTCAGATTAAAAAACAAAAAGAAAATACAGTCACCGTTTTTTCTTTAATTTCAAAACTTTGACTATGAAAAATAATACGACTTCGTTACTAGATATAGCTAGAGGCAAGGATAACCGTCTTATATGGGAAGCAGGTTGAAAAAGTGTCCCGTGGCGAGCAGTAAATTACAATTCAGAAACTCACCGATATAACGCTAGCGTAGCAAGTAGATCTGGTGTAAATAAAGCAGTTGTAAACGAAGTGAAGTGTGCTGAATTTAAACCATCCAACCATCTATCTCTTAAGACTCTTGGCGCTATGTTTAAAATTCATTTTAAATATAGTAGCGTCAAAGTTGCTGCTTGTGTAGCTCTTTTTATACTACAGTTAGTTCTTCTTACCTCTATCCTCCATGTTACTAGAATTTAAAAAGTGGCAGCCATTTTGAATTTTTACTTTAACTTGTCAGGCGATGGCCCCTAGATTAGAGGGTGTAAGTGTCTCACCACGAGCCTTTAGAGTCAAAACCAACCTCGCATGCACGTGGTGCACCCTGTCAACTAACAGGACGGAGCCCACTGCGCATACTGAGGCTCGACGGACGTAACCGACGACGGTCGCTACGGACGTAAGCGACGGACGCTAACCAAGCATACAGCAAGTAAGCATACTTTTTGTATAAAAAAAGGAAATATAACAAAGCGTAGCTCACCTGCGTCGTCTATATTGTTAAGAGCATTTTCACTGCCATCAAGGGATTCTTTGTCTCCTTTAGAACGCTGTGAGGCCGGCGTGTCATTTTTATTGTTATTATTATTCTTGCCTTTTGCAACTTTGCCTAAATTTAACGCCTTCAGCTGAGTCTGAAAAAACAAATTATAATTTTATAGTGTCTAAACTATCCTTAGGTTATATAACAATACTAGCAATAAGTAGCAGTAGATAGAATTATATGGTATGGCCTGAAGAGGCAGAATTGTATGACCTGTATGTCGCTCACCACGTTGAGCTAAAGCCTACCTCATCTGCACGTGGTGCACCCTGCCACTCAGTGTATGATCAGTGAGAAACATCACGGCATTGGTGCTGGCGGGCATTTAGTGAGACTATTGATGCCGAAGTTGTTTCTAATAATGGTCGGATCCCTATTCACCTTTTCGTTATTCGTCGTAGGACGGATATGAGTTATATATAATAGGATTGTCTGGCTGCATTAAATGGTCGCAACCAATATGGGGAACTAACACGATTTAAGGATACACATTGGAGAGGAGTGCGCCCTTCATTAAAAGTCACTTTTATTGCAATTCTGAGACAATACATATAATACAGAAACACTAATAGAAACTAAGGGATGAAGTAATATTTAATATCGTAATAATACATATTTTATTTAATGTTAAAGTTAAGATAGTTGGTACTTTAGTTATGACCAGTGATCGGCGTTAGTAGTACCATTTGGGGTCAATGGACTTGAATGTTGATGTTAATATGGATATGACCACAGGATTCCGGGATTACGTTTAGTCTAGTTTAGTAGTACATTATATTTTTCTAGTTGTCGCTGTATCGTTAAGTGTGTGTGTAATACGTGAAAATTCGATTATATAGAAATTAGAAAAAGGAATTCTCCAGACGAACAGTTAAGAAAATCAATAAAATAAAAGTTAAGTTAAGTTGAATAACAGCATGGTAAAACATATAAATAGGTACGTAAAATACAAATAGTACTAAAATAATTCAAAATGCATGGATTTGGGAGGCATATCCATATTAAGACAACGGTCACAAATCCCGCCTAATGGCACTACCAACGCCTATCACTGGTTATGTTACCCTTGACTGTTATTAGGTATAAAAATATTTAACCCGGAGTTTATCAGAGGACGTCTGATAGGAATGCACTTTTTGAAGTAAAACTTCTTTACACATGTTTGATTTGGGGAGGAAGCTGGTGAATGGGTGACGAGAGCGTTATGAAAAGTGTGATCGGGCGAGGTGAACGGAAGTTCAGAGTTGGAGATATAAGTTAGTGGAACTAAAGAATTTTTGCTTCAGTCGTGTCTTCAGTCGTGGTCTAAAGACACTCGTTTTTTGGCGCTCACGATATGGTACCTCAAGTTTCCGAAAAAAGCTCTCTGTGTCATGAATCAGGACAGGTTCCTTTTTAACTTTCTTATCACTCTTCGGTAAGCGAATGCTCGGTAACTTCATCCTTTTTCTCTGCCCCGTAGTCCCCCAAGCAGTCATCGAGAGGACGATGTTCGAAGCACCCCTCTTACGACTTTTCGGCGCATAGTTGATGACAATCCTCGTTAAATGCATCAATGCACAGTCACACTGTGATGACGTCAGTATCGATGGCAATCGCAAAGGTCTCCGTTTTATACGTTTCAATTTCGGAGTTACCAAATTATCGCCAGTGACGAAAAAACTTTTTTCTTTTGCCTTCTTATCCTTTGTTTTACTTTTTATTGGCAATAACTTCGTACTTTTAGATATTAAGAATGGCAACATTTTTAAAATTACTTGTGTATTTATTGGAAATAGAGGACAAGTCGCGGTGATGGTATCTACCACACTGGCTAAATGCTATCTCTATCGTTATCAGGTCTCTATATGTTGGAAAGTTATTGATTTATATTTTATCGGCTATGAACTATGCGTGTACTGTAACGCTCTAGTAATTTGTGTTGAGTAGTAGGAATATTACCATAACAACTTTGATAAAAAAGGACACACTCATAAATAATATTAACATTTTTGCATATCACGGGAGCTGTATGCTTGCATGGTATTTTTTAAAGGGACGGGGGCTCGCCACACATTCCCACCACTATGTCTCCTGATAATGATATCGCGGTGAAACCTGTAAACCCTTAGGCAAGATCTGATATGTTGTTTGTGGTGCAAAATCGACATGATTACGATAGCCCAAGTCTGACAGCCCAGTATTGACTAGTCTCTCTATGCTAGATCTTGAATTAGCATTGATTAATAAAAGAACATCGTCGGCGTAACCAGTTAACGAGCACCTTTCCGGTAAGGGTAGGCTAAAAAAAATCATCAAAACCGATATTCCAGAGATACGGTCCCAACACTGAACCCTGAGCGCAGCCCTGCGTTAGCCCCTTTGAAGCAGCATAATGGCCATTAGTTGTTATGCATGGTATATAAAAAATTAAAACATATGGAGTGTAAGTGGCCCGCCACGATCTATATAGCCAAAGCTAACCTCGACTGCACGTGGTGCACTGCCGACTAGAGAAAGAGTCTGAAAAAGAGGTAGTGTAGACAAATAACAATTCCCTTGAGGGTTTTTGTATTCCTGCGAGTAAGTGAGGTCACCAGAAAAGAAGGAGTTGTTGTGTTGGCAGCGGGGATAGCGGCGCGCGTGTAATATTTCATGTTGCAAGCATTGATATGGATAGGGTAATCACCTCACATAAGGGAGGGCTGTATGCTAGTCTGCCAACCGACGACCTTCACAAGTTTCTTGCAATGTTTGCACTTCTGAAGGTGTATTGTATACCTACGTGTCATAAAATTCTTACCTTCTTAACAGACCTGACACTAAGCGGCTCTTTAACTGGCAGTGTTCTCTTCGATAGGACGAGAGGCGATGCCAGTGGAGGCAACTGTTCGCACTGGCCTTTGATGAGCCTGTTGTGAGTACTTTCGGTAAGGTTCAGCGAAGGCAGGGTTGACCGTTCGTTGGTAGCACTAGTGGTCTGCCCCACTGTCATATCTGATGTGGTATAGCCGTGGTAATAAAGGGTTTCCTGAAAACGTAAGTAATAATATATTGAGGTACATCTCCAAAGCAATGGCGGATTTTCCTTAAGGCCAACTAGGGCCGGGCATTACTGAAAGATAATTCTTACAAATTACAGACTGCCATGGCGGTTTTACGGATGAGAATTATGTAAATAGATATAAAAGTGAAAAATAAGAACCAAGATTGTGCCAAGATACTACATAATAAGGAATAAATAGTCAGCTAAACAGAACTCGGTGGCGTAGCGGTCAATGACGCGGCTTCGACACCAACGCTCGTGGGTTCGATTCCCACATAGGACAAACATTTGTGTGCATGAACATGTCTGTTTGTCTTAGTCTGGGTGTTTTCTATGTATCATAAGTATGTATTTACAAAAAAAAAATGTATTTACGTATGTTTATCAGTTGTCTAGTACCCATAACACAAGCTTCGCTTACTTTGGGGCTAGATGGCGCTGTGTAATTTGTATGACAATATTTATTTATATTATTTATAACTAACATACGGCGTAAGGCGGCCACGATACGACCTAGAGCGGCCAAGACACGGCATAGGGCGGCCAACACTACAAAGACGAGTCTCTATGGAGGCTAGAGCTTGCATTGGCTTCGAGCGTGGACGAGAGTGATACTTTTACATATCCATTGAATACTCTAGGTACTACTTTTTGCTCCTGTTAAATGTTGGTGGTAAAATTATTAGCAATGGTTTATTTGAACTGTTAGCATGTGCTGCCCCCTTACCACCATCTCTTATTGCGAATCAATAACTGAATAGAATGCTTATTCATTGGTATGAATAAGCAATCAATAACTGAATAGAATGCTTATTCATTGGTATGAATAAGCAATCTATTCAATTATTTAATCGCAATAAGAGATGGTGCTAAGGGGGCAGGTCCCGAACTAGGATTTTTTACTTAGGATGCGATAGAAGGAACAAATTATGAACTAAAGTTTCATTGAGTGGAGCGAGCGAAACGCTTACTAATACCCCCAAAAGTCACTCTTGGAAATGATAGGCTCCAAAACTACTGAACCGATTTTGATCAACCTTGTCACAATAGGCTATTTGACTAACATTTTTTTCGGTTTGATATGTAGAGACGTCTCCTTAATATAACCATAGGTGAAAGAATTACTTCGATAGCACAAAAATCTCTCGAGATATGGTAATTTGAAAATCACAATTTTTAGACTGCCCCAAAACGCTCCATACAAAAGACTACCGAATTATGACGTCACAGGTTTGTATTTTGTATGCATCAAATCAGAAATTTGTACGACAGCTATGTTAAATATTACGTTTATGTGATTAGTATCATAATAAAAGTTATAGCATTTTTTATTGCTTCTCCAATGGAAATATTATTTTTTAATAATTTCATACTTTTAAAATGGACTTTCCCGCCAAACTTAGATTCGACGCTAAAAAAAGTCTGACTGAAGATATTAGAATGAAAGTTTGCAGATCTTTATAGTTTTGTGTATTTTACGATATTGTTTAATAATTTATACAATTTTTAAACATTGGAAAATAGCCTATTAAAGACCTCGACCTGCTTGAGGTTTGAGTCGAAAAAAATTAAAATCGATCATGTCCTTTAGGAATGATCATCAAAAACTTTTTCCATTGAAATCAATGGAAAACATACACTCAGCGAATCTATTCGCTCCACTCAACCTCGATTTCGGCCCCATGGGCTAGAATCCGGCCTAGTAAACGGCATAATAAATATTTTTTACCTGGCTGTGGCTCCTTCGCAAGTCGAGTACGATCGCAGTTCTTTGATGAGGTTGGTCAGGGGTGAGACATCTTCGGGAACCCCTGGACTTTCCGCTAGCGAGGGTCGGCGCCGGCGTGTGTGGCCGAGAGTCAGTCTCTGTGTACCTGTCAATGGGCGATTTTTGTTGCATGGATTACCTTTTTTTTATATTAGCTCAGCATATTGACTCTGCTTCGCCTGATGGTAAGCGAAAAGAGGAGCCCCAATGGCATCGGCAACGGACCTTGATGTCCTGTCAGTTGACGCTGCCATGGTGGCCTACAAAATGCTTCTTCACGCTTCGCTACCTGCTCTGAAATCGCGAATAAAAATATAGGACTGCTTAGGGTCAAGGAAACGATAGCTGAACGTATAAGTAGATATATTAATAAAACATTATACAGGGTACGAATCTAATGATATTTTATACAGACAGATGGAGCATTGTCATGATGGCATTAAAACGAAACTATGTACTAATAGGTTACATTGTTTGGGCCTCGTGTGCACTCTGGTATAAGCGAACGCCACCTACAAAAGCATACTTTGACCTGGTTTTAGACGAGCCTCCTTTAACTAAAAGATCATTGCAGATTGCAGGACTCTGGTTTATTGCGGTAGGGCATAGAAGTGTAGGTGTAGGTATTTCTCATCAAGTAAACCGAAACCTTAGAGTAGAGCGAGGAAATCACTTCATAATGATGAAGGTTAGCCAAAAAAGCAATGGGAATAAGACACAAAACACTTATTCTTCTATTACTTTATGGAATAAGGCCTAGTGTGCTAGTGGCTAGCTTGGGGGTGGCCAGGCCAATGTTGCTTGCGAGTCCGTTTTATGGCAGACTATTAAATTGTTATAATAGTTTATGTTCTATAATATGAATACCTTCTAAACATGTCTTCAGTGACAATATCATGTGGCGTTTTATTCTTGTCCGTCGCATTTTGATCTTGAAACTTTGTTAAATCTTCTTGGAAATAATGAGCTTTGCCCTCCAGAAACTGAAAATATATTCATGATGTCAAGATATATTTGTTATAATATCATCTCGGCTTTATTTATTTATTTAAAAACTTTACTGACCACAAATTATATATAAGGTATAAAAGGCGGACTTAACGCTAAAAGCATTTTCTACCAGTCAACTTTTATATAGCATTCTCAGGGTGGTCTTTTCCACTAGCAATCTGGACATGTGGTCAGAGCCCTGATGAATCCCTCTAATTCCTGACAGATCACCATCACCGATTACATATTGTAACATTTACGACTGCATTTATTCCGTAAATTAAAACAAAAAAAATCTTAGATTAAAACAAAAAGGGGTTTTTGTTTTGTGTTAAAACAAAAACCCCTTTTTGTTTTAATCTAAGATTTTTTCAGGCTTCGATGTTAGTTGTCGTATTTTTAATGCAGCTTATCTTTTGCTGGATATAGGCCCTTCCCAATGGTTTCCACCAAATGCCATTTTCCGCCTTCAGCATCCAACCACTTACAATCTCATCATCTGTCTATTATAATATCTATCGAGGTCATCTGACAATCATCTAAAACCACTAAGTACCCTTGCCCTAGTGTAGCCTATAAAAATAATGAATATTAGGTACTTTCGCCTTGCCAGCCACCAGTGAGTGACCCCGTCTGATGACCTCAAACGCTCGCAGGAAATTCGCTAGAATTATCGACTACTCTTTCCATTGCAAATCAATTTTCAATAGCTCCTAAGTATCTATCAATTTCTTCTGATTAAATTCGCTGTGAGTTCCAAGGCAGACGTAGTTTTACCGCCATGTTTTTTGTATTAGACTTTATTGTTTATTGCCTTTTCGGTGGTTGCCTCTGTTAATCCTGACTACACAGGAGACTCAATGGTAGATATGTTTACTAGATACCTTTTGGGGTGTAAGTGGTTTATCAACATCTTCGAACCAAAGCCAACTTCATCTGCTCGTGGTGCACCCTGCTGACTGACAAACGAAGCTCTGGCGAAAAGAGAGGTAGGGAGCGTAATTGTAAGCTACCCGATTGGGGAATGTACCTCCACCTCACAGAATACCGCAGCCAAATAACAATTCCTTTGAGGGTTGTTGTGCTCCTGCGAGTGAGTGAGGTCACCAGAAAAGAAGGAAATTAATAGGCTCCAAAACCACTGAACCGATTTTGATGAAATTGGTTACAATTAAAGACCTCGCCATCCTTGAGGTTTGTGTCGAAAAAAAATTGAGATCGATCATGTTCTTGAGGAATGATCAACAAATACATTTTTTTTCTATTGAAATCAATGGAATACGTACACTCAGCGAATCTATTCCCTCCACTCAACCTCGATTTTGGCCCCGTGGGCTAGAATCTGGCCTAGCAATTGTATCTCACCCAGTTATCCTTCGCCTTTTTGACGAACTCTCTGGCCTCAGTGTCAGCGGGATGGTTGCATAGCACGGAGCAGGCGTGCGAGAAAGGATTGTAGAGACCAGCATACGGCCGCAGCATGAATGGAGCTGGTGACACATCGCAACGCAACTCGACTTGATGCTAAAATTTAAACATTTGAGTTTCACATAAATAAGTCTTTTTCACATAAGTCAGTCTGAGGAGCTCGATAGCGTCGTTGCGCGTGTCAGTATAATCAAAGTCAAAGTCAAAGTCAAAATATCTTTATTCCTTGGACTTTATAAAGCACTTAGAAACGTCATACAAACTAAATATAAGAAACATGTGTAAATCATTACTACTCTAAATCCGCAGAGCTTAGATTCACTTTCATCACACTATCTTGAATGTGAAAGTGAATTTAACTCAAGGCCGATTGTGCAAGTTCAGCACCGTCGACAGTAGCCTGTCTATGGGTGGGTTTATTTATCTCGAGCTCCTCCGTGCTTCGGAGGGGGGACCATCTTTCCCGGCTGTTGTCATTAGATGATAGTCGTTAAGTCAAGTCAATGGCATTTGGGCGGCTTGAAAACACTAGCCTCCGCCAACCCGCAGTTCAGCATGGTATAGTATGCATGCTGTAAACCTTACCTTCCATCGCGGGGAGTCCCGTATCCTAGCAGTGGGATGGATATAGGTTGATGTAGATAAATACGAATGAGTCCAAAGGTCTGCCAACGTGGTAGTTGCCGCGACTTAGTAAATGTTTCCAAAATTATTGACTCTATGTGTCAGGCACCAACATTAGTTTTACCCATTTACCTGCTTCCATGGTAGCCGGTACGTGTGAATACAAACAAACTATACAATTCCATCATCATGTCAGCTCGTATTTGTCCACTGCTCAACATAGGCCTCCCCTCTAGAGAGCCACACGCTCCGATCCTGAGCGACCTGGGAAATACAATCGTAATCGGCATCGCCGAAGCTGATGCCGATTTTTATCTAACTTCATGTTTAGTGAAAATAGTATAAGTTTACTCGGTAGGGACGAAAGCGCTCTACCGATTAAACATAAGATATATAACACAAAATTAAAGAGAAGTCCGATTTTCCGGTCACAGGTCATGAGAATACAGCCTGGTGACAGACGGACGGTCCGTTTTTCCCTTTGGGTATGGAACCCTAAAAATGTTCTGTGTTGGAAAGGTGATCATGGAATCTGAAGATGAACAAAGAAAATAAATTCTATTATATACTTAAATGGAGAAGTCGAGTTCTTCGTCAATGCCTGTGCCAATTTAAAGAAGCCGGTTTCCCCTATTACTTATAAGTATTTAAATTTTTGTAGACGACATATTAAATTATTGTACCACAAGTTTCAATGTTTCTGTACCTATCGTACTGGAAGTAAACAACTAGCCAACATATGCAAACATATCGTTGATTAGAATTTAGATATGTCTCCACGAAAATCCACTTACCTTCTGTTTATCTTGAGTGTCTTTCTGAGGCACAGAGGCCAGCAGGCCAGTATTACTTGTAAGACCCATATATGTCGTTAATATTATAATATACCAATCTGGTCCGTTCTTTGATATCTGCCGAGTTAAGTTACTCTTTGGCTGTGTATCGATCAATCTATATCCTAGTTACCACGTAAAAAATAATACGCATTCGTAAAACACATTAAGTATAAAACATACTCTTAGAAAAATGGGTTGACAATAATGTCTTTGGAATATATAGAGTTCCGCGAGAATTATAGATTTGACCCTTTCCATATTATAAAGGGTAGTCTTAAATCGAACATCTAAAATTGTGAGACTGGGCGACTATTATACTGACTTGGCAACTAAAGTTGATACAAGACATTGGTACCTATCAAACCTATCCTAGTATTTCTGTGGCTCATTTTGTATTTTTTGTAGCTCATGTTATGATTTTTCTATTATAAATGTGAAAGCTTGTGGGAATGGATGCATAGATGTTCATTCGGGAACAAGGTTGAATGGATTTAGATAAAATTTGGCTTACAATAGAATGCGATCTGATATATATGAGATCTTTATATTATTTAGGTATGTATATTTATAATTTCACATACAGAACACTACTACGATTCTGTGCTACTACTGCCCACATGAATGTCGGTTATCACGGACAGGAACAAACACGCTTTCTCAATTATATAGTATTTAATAATATTAGTTTGGATTAGTATACGAAGCAAATACCCACAGATTTAACATCATCATCATCATCAGGTCAATTTAGTCTCCACTACAGGAGCTCTCGTCCGTCCCAGACAGAAGGAGGATTTGGTCTACACTCCCCACGCTGGCCAGACGGGCTGGGGAGGCCTGCCCCCTTACCACCATCTCTTATTGCGATTTACACTTTATGCGGTATGAATAAGCATTCTATCCAGTTATTGAATCGCAATAAGAGATGGTGGTAAGGGGGCTGATCTTTGATAATGTATTTCCCTTAGTCGACTTAGTTAGATTGTACGAAATCGACGGGAAGAGACGGAGTGATTCTGTTCTAGTCTGCCGGAAACCACACGGCCAACAGATTTAACAAAACTCGCTAAATCTATGCAAATAGGGGAAGGTAGTACGAGATGATCCCCTTAAGCGGGAATCGCTCTAAAATACATATTTTTCAAGGTAAACCAAAAATAAAGGCGATTACTACTAGTATATTTATCTATCCAACTTTCCTAATACTCAAAACCAGAAATTAATTGAGGTCTCATTAAAATATTTCCTTTTTTTTAAAACCTTACAAAGTAATCATCTTGTCCACCCCTGTGGGTAAGATGATCACCCAGGTAGGGGTAAGATGATCCCTATGATCATCTTACCCCCATTTCGAGTGAACAAATATTTTTATGAGGAATATGGATAAAAAATCAAAAAAAACGCAATACTTAAACATATTCTTTATTTTAAATAGTCATACATCTTACTCATATTAAGTAAGGTAATAAAATTAACAAAATCAACAGTCAGATGACTTTAATAAAATAAAAACTAAAATAAAACAGTCTTCTTAGTTAGTTATTAATTTGTACCAGTTACATTAATCATAATGAGATCAATCTTAATATTGTATTCCTTTCTGAATACCTAATTAAGCGAATAAATCGTTCAAAAGTAGCAAAAAAAAATTACGAATGAATAACGAAAATGACTTATTCTCCCTCCTTATAAATTTAAACGCCTTTTGGTAGGTGCTACGTTGCATATATCACAAATAAATTCACCAGCGTCATCGCCCTCTACCCCAGCACATGCTTCATGGCCCCATTTTCCACATGCACAACATTTTATCCATCCTTCACCCTTGGTATCGCTTGAAAACTTTTCTGTGCAGTACAGACACTCAGTATCATCTTCTTCAGACTCAGATGTGTTATATATACTTTTCTTTCTTTTATTTGACTTCCCTTTACCTACTCCTTTGCCTTTCTTTGTTTTTTTAGATGCTGTCTTATTAAGAATTTTTTTATTCTCTTTTTCTGTTTTTTTGCTATTTTCTTCCTCTAAATAATTCTTATACGGTGTGCTAGTTAAAACAGTCGTATGAGTGGTTTTCCTTTTCAACGTGTTTCTTTTGCCCACAATTTGTGGCAAAGGTTTCAATGAAGCAGGTGTAATGGCAAAATTTGCAATATTGTTATCATCAAGCGATGTCTCACTGTGGTTGACTGCACGGCTCGTAGATGGGATTGGCGACAGTGGACTGCGAATCGGCACCGATTCGTTTACTGATAAAGGAGTTTTATGCGCTCTAGGCGATTCCAAATCCAATTCAGCAACACTGGTAGCGAGCAGCCGCTGCGTATCTGGGCTAGGAGATCTCTCTAACAGAGATGGCGATGTACCATCTATAAATTCGGTGTCTGAACTAGCCCGACGCCTTGGCGGCTCCGGCAACTCCGGCTGTTCCTCGTCCAATTCATTTTCTGTGGTTGCAGCCGCAATAAAATCAACCTCAGTGAATACTTCTGGGTTTAAGGGGCATATTCCTGTTTTAGCAAATCCATTGATTGCATTTGTTGGGATTGCAGATTTTAGGTAGGCCTCTCCAAAAATTTTTGCAATTTGAAACACAGTCACTGGTCTTCCTGGGTTATTGTTCATCCATTTTTCCAGTGATTGGTTATGATAAACACTCAAGGGATACATCACACTGACATCTAGTGGTTGCATTTTGTGTGTGCAGTGTGGCGGCAAACAAACAATTGTAATGTGGTTCGCCCGTGCTTTCAAAATGACGTCTAAATTTTTCGTGTGAGACAGGTGACCGTCTAATATCAGCATTACTGGATCCTCTTCGGATGGCTTCGTGTGGCGTAGAAAATGTTCAAACCACTGGGTAAAAACTTCCAGCTTCATCCACCCTGATGCATTACAGGCCCAAGCAGACCCTGGGGGTGCCCCTTCCATGAGCTCAATCTTCATACGGATTCTTCGAAAAATAAACATAGGTGGAACGAAAGTTCCAGACGCAGACATGCAAATAACAGCCGTTGTAGTGACTCCACGTTCCGCTGATGTAACACGTGCCACTTGTTTTCGTCCAGTTTTTGCAAACACCTTAGTGTTTTTAGTTGGAACTGTACAAACACTTGTTTCATCGACGTTGTAAATTCGATGTGCCGGGATGTTCTTAGCGTCCTGAACGCTTTTTAATGTGGCATAAAACTTGTCTACTACAGGTTTGTTAAACGCGCGCGCTCGAGCAGTTGAAGTGGATTCAGGAGCACGAAGGGTGATATCTGGATGTCTTTGCCTGAATCCTTTCAGCCAGTCGTTACCTGCTTTTCCTCCTCTAAATGAATGGGGAATTTCATTGTTTTCAGCTAGTTGATATGCTAAAGATAACAGTTCCTTTTTTGTTAATCCATACATTCTTGTCTCCATGTCTTTAATATGATCCACGAGCTCATTTTCTTGTTCTTTGGTAAAAACAGTTTTTTTCCCTCCTAAATATTTTACTGGACCAACAGCTATTTTATTTTTTGCTTTGGCCCTTCGTTTCAATGACATTATAGGCACTAAATATTCTTTACTTGCTTTTTTATATGCCATGCCATTTTTCACAGCATCAAGAGCGGCTGTCATTGATTCCTGCGACCAATCCCCACGAGAAGTTTTTCTTTTATAGTTACGTGGCATCACGTTTGTCTAAAAGAAAGTAAATAAAAAGTTGTATAAAATCAGAATTATTGACATAAATAATAGACTAATAGATAGACAAACTGACAGATCGAAGCGGGTGGCCACTATTGTTTAAAATATACGATATTTTAATTTAAACAAAAATATGGTACTAGATGATCCCCAGGGATCATCTAGTACATATAGAAAGGAATCATCTTGACCCAGGTCCCACTTTTTCATTCAATGTTTGCTAACATAATCTACAAGCACGCGGCTATGGTCACGTGGCCAATATATTAAAATTAAGCATAATAGAAAGCCTCAAACACAACAGTAATTACATTTAATATTGTTTGAATAAAAGTAACATAAGCTCAAAGTCATGCCTACCTTAGATCAGCCGTACACAATTTTTATTTTTTCTCGTCAAAACCGATGTATCGTTCACGCCGCCATTACAATTTCACTGAGGCGGGGAGGAGTCCCGAGCCATGTTTTAGCAGTGAAATCAACTAGATGGCGTTAGTGGTTTCAGCACAATCGCGAAGGATCATCATACCCCAGGGGATCAACTCGTACTACTTTCCCCTACTATTCTAATACTAATTATATATATAAAAAAGTGTACCTAAGATATGTCTAAGTGCTTACAAGGACCCAACGTCAGAATAAATAATTTCATTTCAGTCCTAAAATGTATACGCCAGAGGTCTGTCAGGTAAAACGTTTGGGACCCTCAACTTTATAACTACTTAATAAAATAAATATTTCTACTTCATATAAAGACCCAGTAAAAGCATATAACATTAAAATATTCGACCTACATCTTCATAAAGTAAATTCTTGATAAAAAAATTCTAGAACGCAAAAAATGGACGGAACCTGAAATCATTCTACGATTTTCTTGTGTTCATTACTTTATGCCTCTCGTATGTGACTTTAATAAGTATTTTTACATTTACCCTTAACGTAACTTGACTGAACTGAAACTATAGAGCACCTAGGATGAAATCATAATTGTGCGATGAGAGCACTTTTTTTTTGAGAGGGGGGCAAACGAGCGTGGGGTCACCTGATGGAGAGCAAACAACACCAACTACCAAAAAAGGCAATGAACAATGAAGTCCATTGCAGTTCTGGGGGTAAGACTACTAAGTACTCCTGCTTTGGAAGGAAATTAATAGGAATAAGCTTTTGGAATTTCACTTCCTCTCTTAGCAATGCGAGTAACAGCAATATGGCAAATAAGACATTAAAAGCTTAAACAGATGGGTAGTCAAGTGAAGCTCAACTGCCATCCACCACGGATTTTAAATATCTAACACTGTTGGAGACCTAAAACATTGAGTTGTTACCTACACATCAATTCCAATAATATGAATTGCAAAATCGTCTGAACTTGGTAATTCTCCCTTGTTGTACCAAGTCATAATAGTACCTATTGTACCCCGGATGCGACATGCAAGAAATTCAACATGTGCCGCTCCTACCGCCATACATCACACTCCAAGAGAACATTTTTTAAGTCTATCAAAAGTTGTCAACTGGATGATATGTAACATGACGTGATGAATAGCGGAAACCAAAAGCCACCACGACAGTAGACAATGGCTGCGAGTAATTCTTCCACTTTACCCAGATTTGGACTTCTTACTCCTATTAATTTCTTCTGATTAAATTCGTTGTGTTCCAAGGCAGTCGTAGTCTGCTTTGGAACTCACGACGTATGTAGACGTACCCCAGGGACTGCAATGCACTTCACTGTTCATTGCCTTTTTTGTGGTCGCCGCTGTTAATTCTGGCTACACAGGAAATACCGTGGTGATATGAGTGTAGGGCCACCACCGTCCCGTTTACACAGATTTGGAATCGAAAGGAAACAAAGACATGATTTTTTTCACATATATTATTCAAAAAAATTTACACAAAAGCACTAAGACATCCATTTAACCTTATTGTCTAAATAAATGAAGTTTTAAACCAACACGCAACCTCTTAAGAATATAATTTGTCTCTAAAAATAATACTCATTTTCTCTTTTTTTAAATATCAGAAAGAAACTATGGCATTACCAATGGAACACCTACTAAGCGACTTGTCAAAGTTTAGTCTAAATCTATAGAATATCTATAAATCTTCAATTCTAACAGGTTTGTTACAAAGGGATTTTATATTACATAGTGCAATAATTACTGAATGTGTACATCGGGCGAAAATTTATTATAACCCTTACATTTACAAGACTTAAACCACACATTAATAATTATTATTGTGGCAATAACTTGATAAGTCTAAAGAGAGACTTGTCTAGTTATTCTTGCTACAACCTCAATTTATATTAACTTTCATTGATCCAAAACTCCAGTCTAACTTGGATTGTCTATGCGATATAATGCAAATATGTTTTTTTGTACATATTCCTCATTTGTTATTTCTATATCAAACAAGTTATTACAAAATATGAAATAGTTCAAGGCGGACTTATTTCACAAAGCAACCCATTCCAGCTAGTGACCGAAAGGGCTAGAGATATTTTTTTATTCTAGGCTATTTAAAAGTTTTGAAGATTGGCGTCGTAATTAAAGTTTAATGGCCCGTCACAAACTCTGCTTCACACGCTTGGTGTTTGCCGCAAGCACAGTAACGCCGCGGTTTGCCAAATACTTATATATACAAACAACAAACACTCACACGCTGGTGTTTGTTGTTTGCTGTTTGGCAAGCGTTACGATGGCCATTAGATTTGTATGTTAAATACATCATCAATAAAAAAGAAACGTTATTACTGGTCACTTTACAGATAAAAAAATATTGTAACAATGTAATAAAATACAATATTCTTTTAAATAATCATGTTAAAGTTCACATATAACACTATTGTTCAGAAGTGGCGACCTTGGTAGAATAAAAATTGCAACTAATCTACCAAATAATCTAAATTTAAGTGATTCCATATATGTAATAGAGACCCAGCCTCACATAAAAATATTTATATATCCTTCTCAGATATTTTTTAACTTGATGGTTGACTGAAAGAGTTCCCTGAAAGAGGGATAAGTCCGCTTTTGATGGTTTTATTTTATAAGATTTAGGTTCATGTATTTTTTTGTGATAGGGGTGTGATAGGGGGGTGTGATCTTCTCTACAAATTATAGTAGTCATAAAAGAAACTAATCTTCATTAGAAAAACTGAACATTTTAGGCCCCGAACTTCACAGAACAGCTTTTTAGACTTCTAGCCATCACAATTACGCGGCAAAGGACATGCTCGAGCATTTTTGATCACTATAGTGTCAGCTGTTTGTAAGTTTATAGTGTCTGTTTGCGAATAGTATATGAATAAAAACGCTTATGGCAGATTAGCACCTACATAAGTACATTAGCATGTTAAATTGTGAGTTGACCGCGTTGTAAAAACTTAGTATGGGCGAGTAAGGGCGAGTTTGGATTCAATTTGGTCGCTATTTGTTCGATAAGTTACTATGTGCTGGATAAAAAACGATCATACACTATTGTACGTGTGGATAAATAAAAACGGATAAAGGACTGAGAACAAATAACTTGTACGGAGTCAAGAATTGCCCCCGGCACGAGAGCCTCAGAGCAAAGTGACGCGCGCATCTCCCGCGATTCGGCTCATATGACCGCGAGGTCGGTGGAGCCAAGGGAGGTGGAGGGTTTGTACGTGTGGATATTTAAATCCGCCTTGATGACTTTAAAACAAACATGTGCATTTTGCACTTTTTGCTCATAAGAGTGAAGATTAAAATCTTTTTTTAACAATAATCTGAGATATTTTGTTAATTCACATTTTTGTTGTTTCTATTAAATTTATCGATTTTGCTAAGAAAGTAATTGGTTGGCAAACATATCAATAAATTATTGGCTTGCCTTTGAGCCACTGTTTTTTCATATTTACAAAATTCTGTATATCACCACTACTTGGGTATAATTTCGTTAGTATGAAATTAATGTCCTCCCTCTCCGGAAGCATTAGCCTGTAATGTAACATTACAGATTCGATTTTGAGCATTACATTATGTACTGTCTCAATGACTAACGAACATTCGCTTGTAACATTTCAGACTCCATTTGTATCCATCAATTACAAAGTGTTACAAATTGTATCAAAATAGTCTAGATTATATACAGGTTGCACTCTGTAATGCTCCATTCTCCCTCACCAATGTATTGTTCGAATCTGTAACGTTACAAAAGAATAATATTCTTTTGTAACTGTACTGTTCTTTTGTAACTTATTTTGCTGTATTCCATCAGCTGCTGCTGATGAAGCACCTTCACAGATACACTTAAAATTTAGGATGGTCGGTTTGTCGGTAAAAATTCTAGCTATGCTTTTGATGATAGGTGTCTCACGCACTAGTAATCCCAGACTACTTACTGGCCGCATTATCACGTTTGATGTTCTTTGAAACTGTTCACTCTATAGCGCACTAGGTAGCATAATCCAAGCTTATTTCTTTCTTAACTTGCGTGCAACAATAGTCTTGAGGTCTTGACCTACTAGTACGCCAGATACCTTAGGACAGGTATTTTTTTTTAAATATCACTACTTTAAGTTTCAATCCGCGCCAATAGAGAAATGAATTTGAAATCGCGGCTACAGCTCATAGTGAGGAGTAAAAAAAAGAGTTATTGAAGAATTTAGATTCATAACTTCATTGGCACGGGTGGTAATAGGTAAAATACATCCGAGCTGTGATCTAAAAACTGTATATTTGATCTGTGGTTTTAAATAGCTTTGATATATATAATTTGTCGCTTCAGTGTCAGTAAATACTTCTAAATTCGCGACGAAGGGCGACACTTATTCTGAGAACAGGTTTTTCATAGCACAGCAGAGAATATTTCTGGATGCATACATTCAAAGGTAGCTTCAAAAGGCATTAGGGTGAAGACGCACTTTTAGACCAAGACTACTCAAATTACTCATTCTACCACGTAATAGGTCGTACAAGCTTCTTTATTCGCTTGCGTCGTCTGATTTATGGATTTGAGCTTCCAGTGCGCGAGATTTCTTAGATTGGCGTTTAGTATTTAATATCGGTATAGTATTCGACTAAAAGCATTTTATTACTATAGTAGAAAATTCAAACTTTATTAAAAATTAGGGGCACAAAGCACCAATGCAGTGTAAGGAAATTTGGTATTGCACTGCCCAAATAGTGCAATTGAATTCTTAACCAACGAGCTAATTTAATTCAATGCAGAAGTGTTGCAGAGTCGTATACGTCACTAAGCAATACAATAAGATTTTTGGTGCCTTAGGGTCCGATCACACAAACCGATTCAGATAGGAGATTTTGGTTGCATTTAAAAGTGTTTTAAATCATGGGCTTTATGGTTTATTTTAAAAATTCACATCGATTCTCCAGCATTCTCATATAACAAAAAGAAGTGAAATTTAAAAATAAACCTTATTAGCCAATGATCCAAATCTGTATTTTAAACCACAATCAAAATCTCCTTTCCGAGCCGGACTATGTGAACGAACCCTTATTGTGTCAAAAATGATATATGATTTATCCAGTGGATAATTTACATCATCTAAGCAGTTCATAAATGAAATTAAAACTGACAAACATCGACCTCAATTGACATGATAAATAAATACAAGGCAATTTTCAACAACAAGATTTAGGTACAGACGCTGCAATGTGACGCGCTAAATTCTATTTTAGTCTATTACAAAAATATGGGACATATTGAAGTATGAGTTATTATTAGCAGTCATAACTATCGCAGATTGGCTGCTAAGTAATAAAGTTATTGAAATGTATACTAATATAAACACCATCTGTTCAGAAAACTCACATCACGCTTCTCCAATTAACATTACACGAATTATTGCGCATTGCCTGTACAATATTAAAAGGCAATTCATATCAGTTTTATAACACAGTTCTCATAGCGAATCACCATTGATATGTGAGCGAAAATTAGTTTTGTAAATAATCAATAGACTTGTTCCAGTGAACATACATATGCATTTACTGATTTATTATGTCTTATTATTTACTTAACGTCACAATGAGAGCTACATATACTATTTGAAATAATAAATTATGTTAAAAATTGTAAATAAATTTAGGGGAACAAATGTTCCTACAATATCCTTAGATTTACACAGAGTAAGAAAGTCACTATGGCTCAATTACATAAAAGGCAAGTTGATTAGAAAAGGCAAGTCACAGTCCCTACTCTGTCTTATATACTTTAAGATTTATTATTATATTTATAAAGTATTATGTCATGAACATAAAAAGCTATGTACTTTACAAAAAAAAGTATAACTGTATCATGTGGTTTGTTCACATGAATGCATACCAGCACCCTTAGTTTACTGAATTATTATTTACTTACATGAACAATAATTTAAACTAAACACAAGTAGGTATTCTATGCAAATGTGTGACTCTTTTCCTCGTATTCATCAAATAAAAAATTAATTATGACTAGCAGTTAAAAATAAATTTGAGCATGGACATTACGCGTACTACAGACCATGCAACTATAAAAACATTATAAAACCTAATTTAAATAACATAAATATAAATTACAAGTGTCGTTACACGTCTGGAGAACAGTTTCAACTGTTCAATAAATAGTATGTGAACACTTCGTATGTTATATTTTACACCTGCACTATAACACGCGAATAAAACCGTGTCAGAGTCACACTTAGTACACTTAACTCCACAACCATATCACTCCACTATCACGACCACGGAGTCCGAAGAGGGCCGCTAGGAGGTGGCGGGACACTACGGACGCGAGGCACGCGCCGCCTCTTCTAGCGCACGGACTTTAAGTTCGCGCTCCCGTTGCTGCCTGAGGAACTCCTCGTGGTGCGCCGGGTGAAGGAAGCCCCTCTCGCGTTCCAACAACAGTTGTCGTTGGAGTTGCTCGTGCGCAGCAGCCTGTTGCGCCAATTGCTCTGCATAGGGCCTGCCCAGGAGGTCCGGATGAGGTAATGGGCGGTACGGGCTTCCCGCGCCGAGGCCCAACCCCAACGCCTCTTGCTGCGCTTGCGCTGCTGCTTGTTGCCCGGGATGTAAGTGTAAATGCGTATGTGAATGAGCGTGGGTGTGTGCATGAGTATGCGCGTGATATTCGGGGTTGATGCCCGCCATCTGAAGTCTCACCATGGGGTCCGCAGCGAGAGCTAATCTCTCAGCAGCCTCAAGCTGGGCTGCCGCCACACCAGGGTGCGGATGGTGGGGGTGATGCTGTTGCGCGGCAGACACGGGAACACTAGGTGGTGCCCCAGATGCTGCTGCTGGTGGTATGCCCAAACGTTCGAGTCGTTCGCGCTCTAACTGTGAAAGCGCCGCTGGTCCATGCCCCGGTGGATACAATCCGAATTGAACAGGAATTGCTCCTTGTGGGGGCGGCGGCGGCATTCCATACCGTCGGTGCATTTCTAACCAATGCGGGTCAAGACCTCGAGGTCCGACATTATTTTTGAGTAGCTCTTCCTTCAATCTATCGTTGAGTTCACGTTCCCGAAGTTCGCGAATCTCTCTGTCTCGTTTTTCTCTTTCCAAATGCTCAAGCTCGAGTCGCTCCCGTGCGCCCGCGGCTCCATACATAGATGTCAGTTGGTACTGTAGCATAGGATCCATGCAGTGCCGTGGTAGGTTAGCAGGACTGAAGCCAGCGTGCGGGCGGGCGTATTCAGATAACTGTCGCAAAGCTGGTGTATCGGGGTAACCAGGTGGTCGAGGAAACCTATCATATGGTGACGTTATTGTTTCTATTGCTCCTCTAGACGGTGGTTTTGTGTCAGGTTTTTCGGGTGTTGCAATCTTTCGGTGTGCTTGTTGAGCTATCTTCTCCCTTTCCTCTCGGTCCCTTTCAGCTTGTTTTCGCAGACGCTCTTCTCGTTTACGGGCTAACTTTGATTCCGGCACTGGTTTAAAGATAAGATCTGTTCTTGTACATGAATTATAATCGCCACGATTCCAATGCCTTAAGAATATAGCAGACTGTGATCTGTGACATTCAGTATCTTCAATCTTGGGCTCTGGACTAGGGCCATGAGGTATATGCGCTGGACTTGGAATTTCTTCCTCTTCTGGTTGAGACTGTGTTTCGAGTTTAAGTTCAGGGTTTTCATCAGACATTGGTCTCTGAGGCCCTCGTAAGTGAGGATGACCATGAGGCAGCTGATGAGGCGATCCAGGGCGTGGATGCGATGCTTGTAATCCAGCAGCAGCCTGAGCATGTAATCGTAGACTCTCTATAGAACTAGGACCTGGCCCTGGCGGTAATCCTAGGCCCATTGGATGCCCCATAGATGGAGGTTGTATCATTAGATGATTAGGATTTCCTGGGAGCATCTTAGGATGATGTCTTAAAAGCATGGAATCTGCTGGTGATAATCTTTCTGGATGATGAGCAAGGTGGTGTGAATGATGATGTGTATGATTATTTGATACATTTACACTTGATGAAGAACTGGTAGTTTGTGAGACACTGGCTGATAAATGATGAGGCGAGCTGGAGTGAGCGCTGGATTTCTGCTGAGTGTTAATCTTATGTTGTATTGATTGTGAAGAACTGCTGGAGGTGGAATGAGATATTGACAGAGTATGATTTGTACCACCTCCAGCATGACTTGGTTGCTTCTCTGTACTTGTGTGAACAGCACTATGGTGACTCGTAGAATGGTGATGGGTCATTGTAGTTTCATGAAGCTGATGTCTTTCTGTTGTAGAATTTGGATTTCTGGGATCCTCAGTGCTTTCAGATATTTCTCGGAGAGATCTTGTTGTGACCGAGGAACTGGTACTGTGATGAGAACTGAGCATAGTTGTGGACTCAATTGTGGATGGCTTTACCGGGTCGTGTCTTCCAGGTGTACTTGTCGCAGGATGCATTGGAGGGATAGGATGAGGTTGTGGTAATGGACCATATGGATATGGATAAGGCATTGAGTAGCCAGGATGTGGGTGTGGATAGTAAGGGTGCATGGCATGTGCTGCAGCTGCTGCAGAAAGCTGAAAGATTGAGGGATGTAACAAGGGATGATGTGGATGATGAAGGGGCGACGCGAAAGGATGTGGGTGTGGTGGGCCAGGTTGTTGTCCAGCATGTAGCATTGGACCAGACATCGTGGCTGGTATTGTAAGGGGTGTTGGATTCATAAGATTTAGAGCAGAGTGCGAAACAGGAGTATTTGGCTGAACAGGCGAAGCTGATATTTGTCTCGGTTGTGATGGACTTGCCAAATGTCTTGAGAAAGGCGAGGTTGTAGCTGAAGGATGTGAGCCATGTCCTGGTGTTCCATTGTGACTTGGATGGCCTTTTATCGGCGTTGGTGTGTGTGGACTCTTTACTGGTTGTAAAGTGCTTGTAGAGTCTGATCCACTACCTTGACTTGCTGTTGCCGGAGTTATATGAGGTTGATGTATAAAATCAGGTTCTTTCTTTATACTTTCTATTCGGGGTCCAAGGAATGCACTAGGTATATTGGTATTTTCATTTGTAGGTTGACTTGGTGGTCTACTACTATTTTCAACACTCGAGATTGATTCTCTATCTCTTTCAGTAGTCAAATGCTGTGCTATAGCACTGCCAATAGGATAACCTGGTACTTTAACTTCTTTTAATGACTGCAGAGGATCTGAAACACTTTGAGTGGACAAATTAGCAGGCATATTATCTGGCACTTCTTGTTTTATTTTCAAATCCTGGGGCATTGATGGATCACTCTGATTTGGTGGAGTTTGCATTATACTGCTTCCTTGTAGGTTATGAGATGGAGGGACTTGCTGTATTAATGGGGGTATTGCTCCTGGTTTATCCATGCCTGGGTGACTTGGATGTCCATATAATGAAGTAGGCATGAATCCATATGGTCCAACATTTGAACCATTTCCTACAGATATTAAAGGTCCCGGAGGAAGCAATCCAGCCATTGACGGCTGACTAAGTGACGGAGGTGGCATGCTCTGTCCTGATACTGGGATGCTAGAAGGTTCTGTTGACCTAACTCCTAGATTCTCAGGGCGTACAGGGGGTTGGAAAATTGGTTGCCTCAAGCTACTGTTCTGTGCATCAAGTTTAGGCACAGGTTGGGTCTTCAAATCAGTTGGCTGTTTATCATCAACATCAGATTCTTTATTTTCTTGAGAATTTGCAGGTGATATCGGCTCAGTATTCGTAGTTGTAGGATGTTCCATTGGAGGTGGTGATGAACCACGGGTATTTGTAGGTGATGGACTAATTCTTTGTAAAGCATCCAGTCTAGGAGCATTAGGAGAGTCCACTTTACTTGCTGTAGTAATTGTTGCTGTAAATATTTCAGGTGTATTTTGGTTCTTCATCTCGCTAGTTTCATCCCTTGGCTCCAATTTTATCACAGTCTTTAGTGGATTTAAATGAGGTCCATGTTTACTGGGATCATTTGTGAAATTAATATTTGCAGGGTATGAGAATGGTGGCATACCTGCTGAATAATCTTTAGCATTTCTTATAATAGAGTTATCTTTTGATATATTCACAGGATTAAATATATTGTTTGGCATACCACTCTCAATTTTTATACTGTGATTAAGTTTAGGATTGTATATATGGCTTTCCTTTACAAAGAAATTTGTATTTTCTAAATTAAGAGGTTTGTTTGGTAAATGACCAGGGTAACTATGTGAAAGAGGATCTTTCGGAAAATCATCTTTTTGTAAATTAAGTGAATGTTCATCTGTATCAACTTCTTCCTTAATTTTAATTTTGTCCATAGAGTCAGTGACCATTGGTGTAACTTTAGGTATAATAAGTTCAGTTTTCGGAAATATTGCATTCGGAATTGTGAGTGATCGAGGATCAGAATTGTCCATGTTTTTCATAGGGTTTGCATCAGTCTTCAAGTCTAAAACACTTCTGTCATCTTTCTCTGATGAAACCTTAAACATTGGTGGCAAACTTTCCTTCTCCGTCTTAACTACAGGTTCAGAGCTTGTTTCAACTTTAATTTGTATTTCAGATGGTTTAGAAATAGGTCTCTCTGTTTCAGATTCCTTATTTTGATCTGTATTCTCTTTATCAGTCTTATTAAAACTAAAGTCACAAACTTCTGGTTCTGGCTCTGCTGTTTCAGCCTCGTCTATTGCTGGAAAACTGTCATTAGTAAGGCTTCCAGAGGGACTGTCAGGTGGCTCATCAGCCTTTTTCTTTTTTATTTGTACATCACCATCCATAATACCTTCGAGTTTAATGTCATCTGGAAGACGTTTCTTAACTTTTGAAACATCGACTTTACCGTTTGCAACTTTCTTTTTAGCATCTTTACCGTTTGGTGATGATACCACTTTTTCAACAATGTTATTATTTGTACTTTGGGTATTTGGCTTATTAGATTTTGTTTTTGATTTCGAGTCATTATCACTCTCATCTTGACCTTTTTTGCCATTGGGAGTAGTTTGTTCTTTCGATTTATTTCTTGTTCTCATTCTACTAGGTGAATCCTCAGGATTGTCACTTCTACCAGTATCAGCTTTAGCTAAATCGCCAGCCTCTCTAGAGTCACTATCTTCTTCAGAATTCTCATCTTCTGTAACTGAACTCATTTCTCCAGCTTCTTTAGGATTAGGCGATGGCCTAGAGCCGTTTGTATCTGGTACCGTAGGTGCAATTTCAGGTGTCTGCTCCTTAGGTGTACCTGCACGAGAGTTTCTAGTATTACGTACACGTCTCAAAGATGCCGGTCTCCTTCTTCTATGAGGCCTATTACTACTAGCACCAGGCGTCTTTTTCCAGAGATAATAAAATTCTACTAACTCAGAAGTATCTTTATGAGGCAAAAGATCCTTTCTGATCTTAAAAAAATTCTTACCAAATTGACGAATGCCTTTAACAAATCGTTTTGTTTCCTCTTCACTCCATTTTTTCTCTATGCCTTTGGGAACAGGACATTTGACGAGAGCTTGTAACGCTCGTCCCGGATCATAACCGGAGTCATGTAAAACATCAAGTGCATTTATAGTAGTGTCATCTCGGCTGGCCGCTACGCAGCCGTCATCTGGAGATCCTCCATCGCACATGCCAGCAAACGCTGCCATAGAGCGAGCAGCTCGCAAGTACATCACCAGATCCCGATCAGTCGCCTGGGCTGGCAACCACCGCAATTCCTCTCCTCCAGGGCACGGCTCGTCTGGCCCGAGCGGTCCGTTCATCCGAATATCAGGCAGACATGCATAGATATCCTTATCTTTCACGGGCTGGTTCGGTGTTCCCACTTGAACCTCCCCTTGATTCTGGGCCATGTTTCGTGGATAATGAACTATTTACACTGGGCACTTTACATTAATTCACATTTCACTGAGTATCGTCCATTGACACATACTTCCGTAATAACTTTGAGTAAAATCATTTAAATGTTAGTTTTAAACATTATTTTGATGGTTCGTGGAACAGTAAGTGTGCCAATACACATAATTATTACTTATAATGGCCTCCATTACACTGTACATTGTGCTCCATAATTTGAAGCTGTATGTTACACACGTATCGTAATTTATGAGCTCACTTAAATGTTTACTAAATACAAGTAATTGTAGTCAATAATTACGCATATTTTACTAATAAATTAGTAAATGCTATCTACATGCTAGCCTTTTGTTTAGCTTCGCCTTTCTTTGACCACACCATAGACAAAATTATTTCTATAAAATGGCTGCCACGATAGGACATTTTCTTTCTACATTCCATTACACGCAAACTTTTTATGAAACTTCAATTTTACCCTTTGAAATACAGTTACGTACTAACAAATCATTCCATTATTTTTATAGAAGAAGAAAGTTATAATAGAAAACTTGTGATTATAGTAATTCAAAGTTTGTTTCACTATAAGGCATGCAACTACGCTATTCATACAAAAACGAAATGAAACGCAAAAAATAAAGCCCGTTTTCCATTTAATTACTTGTCGATGGGTTCACCGAAAGTTCTAAAGTACGCCACTGACGATTCATCCGAATGTCTTTATATGATGATCGAATGAATATAATATATTTTTTATAATTAAATAAATACAATATAATTAGAGAAAACTTAATTAAGTTACAAAACTAAAATTTGTTATAAATATCTTAAAATTAATTTTATAATAAAATTAATACAACTACATTAAAAATTAACTAATATAATATAATAATGACAGATCTAAGATTAGATAAGCTAAGATAAGATAAGATAAGATAAGATGAAAAATCCTAGATATGTAATAACAATAGTCAAAAATAAGGTTTCCGAAAATGATAATAAAACGATTTTGCCAAACGATTGGAATCGATGACTCTAAAATCGATCCAGGAAAAAATATCGAAGACATAAAGTCGATAATTCGAAAATCGATTTGTTCTATTATGAGTGGTTGTCAATGGAGAATGTTAACTAATTTTGATTATTAGCACTCCATATTCTCTGTCAAAAATAAAAAATACTAGTGAAAGAATTACTTCGATATGTCAATTAGTTTCCGATTTAGAAGTAAAACAAGTTGTAACCGTACGACGCGGGCTGTGTGACGTCATCGTACAACACGCTTAGTCTGGCTCACTCAGTCCGTTCGCGGTCGCGCGCCCGTGCCGGTGAAATTATACCTAAATACTATAATTATAATTAAATAATTAATTAAATACTATAATAATAATAATTAATTAAATTTTATTATAAATTTATTTTAAATTTTAATTACTATAATAATTAATTAAATACTATAATTAGAATGTCACATCCCTAATACTAAACGAGCCGATGCCGTGGCCCGTGCGATGCGTTGTGAAATGACTTCACAAAACTGTTAGCGGGACTCGATATTTTTCGAAACTTTGAATGCCTATAAAATCAAAACTATTAGGTATTTTTGACTACAACAAAAACTAGTGTGTTTGTATACATACCGGCTTCACTGAGACAACATTTCAAGCGATTTGGCATACCTAGTAACATTCTTCATTATTAAACTAAACATAAACCTTGTCAAATACAAATATTCACATAGAAATCTACAATGTTTATTATTAAAAATAAAGTTTAGTGACTTAAGATTACTAGGTATGTACTCTTATCTCACAATCTCTCTCCAATCCGCAGACATTCAATGAAGAATGTTCACTAATTTTGTTTTTAGCACTCCGTAAACTCGGTTGAAAATAAAAAATATGAGTGAAAAAATTATTACGATACGTCGTGTAGTTTCCGAGATATTTAATTTCAAAATAAGTGCGCGATTCGAGATTCCACCAGGCCGGCGCGAGCCGCGATGACGTCACAGTACAGCGCAATACTCGCTCCGTCCACTCGCGCACTCCGGTAACGCCGCGTCGCATATAGTAGTAAAGTATAAAAATGTTCATACCATAATCATAGATCCATCTATTTTAGGTAGATTATCCGATTGCCCTTTTTCTAATCCGTCATACATTGTACTATACATAAATCTATACTCTAATATTATAAAGCTGAAGAGTTTGTTAGTTTGGTTGAACACACTAATCTCAGGAACTACTCATACGAATTGAAAAAATATTTTAGTGTTAGATAGCCTATTTTTCGAGGAAAACTATAGGCTATATTAAATCACGCAACCGGCAATACGAGCGGAGCACCAATTAAAAATTTTGCAAAAATGGTAAAAAAACATTACTTTGGAGGACTTCGTTGCCTGCGTAAACGGTTCAAGTTACGCTATCTGAGCTATTGGGCTATTTGACCTGACTGCTTTTTTTTTTGTTTTATATGTAAGGATGTCACAATAATAAAACCACACATGAAAGAATTACTTTGATAGTACAAAAATCTCTCGAGATATGTTATTTTGAAAATTACAATTTTGGACTTTCCCGAAAAAGCTCCATTGGATACAAAAGGCTACTAGGTTATGACGTCACACGTTTGTATTATGCATGGATTAAATCAGAACTTTGTACGACAGATATGTTAAATATTACGTTTATGTAATTAGTATTATAATAAAAGTTATAGTATTGTTTATTGCTTCTCTATTTTACGAAATTGTTAAATAATTTATAGATGTTTTTAAATTTGTCAAATAGCCTATTATATACGACGGAATTACATATTCATCTCAATAAGTTCTAAAGAAAAGTCCGTGACAGCATGTGTCTATCTTTTAAAGATTGGCTCACTATAACCTTTTAAATGGTAACCTTAACGCTTCACTCTCAACGATCTGCCACACGCAGACGACGTTGCGCGAATCAACTAGTTACAATACATACAGTAATATTACACTACTAATATACACTAATTAAACGTAGTATTACTTAATGTACGGAGAGTACGGAAGAAACAATATAAAACACTGCAATAATAGCGCAAGCAAGATAGCAAGTAAGTAACTCGGGGTGCCAGCGCGTGAGCTACGCGTAATGTCGTGACGTCACACTCTCCTCGCGCGCTTAATAGGGGCCGCGAAATATGAGAATTTGAAATGCCTGTAAATTTATTAATACTTGGTCTTTTTCAATAAAACAAAAACTAGTGTATTTGTATAGATACAAGCTCTACTGGGAATAAAGTTTTAAGCTATTTTGTTTACCTATTAACATTCTTCATTGTGCTCCAACCACAGAAAACTTATCAACAACCAAAGAAAACCTTAAGCACACAGACACAGACAGAAAATATTTGTTTATGCTCTTTTTGAGTAGAGAAATGAATCAAAGTGTATTGTATTGTAGGTACAGATAGCCGACAATGGAGATGTTTTTTTTAATAATCATGAAAAGTATATAAGTAAGAATTTATAGGCCAACTTTTTCATCACAAAAAATTTTTGTTATGAAAAGGCCTATAGGATAGCATCAGCCATCTTTTTCGTACTATTTTTTGTAAACAACCATACTAACGTGCCCGCTACCCGTATCAAAAATTTTAATATTAATTAAAGCCGATTTATTTTTTTAAAAAAGGAAAAAAAAAAGGAAGTAGATAGTAAGTCAAAATTACCGGATTTTTTTTATAATCCATTATAAATATATTGTCTGTACGAAAAGGAGCAACAAAACGTTGTTGTTAAGGAGTATGTAAAAGTGATACACGGTACAAATCATGCAAAACAAATACATAATATTTTATAAATTTTCCAAAGCCTGGAAAATCGAAAAAAAATTATCAAATCATCAAGCAAATTTCAAAAATATTAAAGCATTTGCAAAATGTGCGAAATATGAATTATGGGTGAAAAAATGTGGGAGAATATTACTCAAAATATATTTTCAATTCTTACAAATAAATTAACATTAATAAGAATGCCTGTCCGCGTCCAGAATCAGCAGTCTGATCCTATTCAACTGCAGCGGGGGTTACGTCAAGGGGATGTCATCTCACCGAAACTATTTACCACTGCACTAGAAGTTGTAGGTATTTAAGACGCTGTATTGGAAGACGCGGGGTATCAATGTGAACGACAAGCACATCTCACACTTGTAATTTGCCGATGACGGATCTCAATCTCAAGCCGTGGGGTTGGGGATGAACTTTGATAAAACGAAAGTTATAACCTAACTCGGTTATCGTAGAGAATGCAGTTATTGAAGTGGTTAAAGACTACATCTACCTCGGACAGGCCATACAGCTGAGCCGGGGTAATTTCAACAAACAGATCGATAGACGCATTCGACTGGGCTGGGTAGCTTTTGGGAAGCCTCGGCACATCCTCACCGCAGATATACCCCAATGCTTGAAGACCAAAATGTTCAATAAGTGCGTCCTCCCCGCTATGACCTACGGTGCAGAGACTTGGACGCTGGCCGTGGGGCTGGTTCACAGACTAAAAGTCGCACAGCCAGCGAGGGATCGAATCCGGAAAGAAATTCGACAGAGAACCAAAATGGTCGACATAGCTCCCAGAGTCAGCGAGATGAAGTGGCAGTGAGCTGGCCACATCTGCCGAGTCAGCGATGGCAGATGGAGGAGGGAAGTCCTAGAGTGGAGGCCACGTGTGGAGCGATGAAGCGTAGCGCCCCCTCTCTAGATGGATCGACGATCTCAAAAAGGTGGTCGGTAGCGGTTAGATACGGAAAGCGGAGGATCGCATATGGTGGAAAGCATTGGGATAGGCCTATATCCATCCAGCAGTGGGTAGATACAGGCTGATGATGATGATGATGAATACACTTCTAATATAGTTTTCTTTCATGTTTAGGGTCCTGTACCCAAAGGGTATTACAAACGGACCCTATTATTGAGACCAGAGAGAAAAAAAAAATTGGGTGCTGTTAGCCGCTATAATGTCGTTGGAGTAATTTTTAAGCTTCCGTACCCAAAGGGTAAAAAGGAACCCTATTACTAAGGCTCCGCTGTCCGTCCGTCCGTCCGTCCGTCCGTCCGTCTGTCACCATGCTGTATCTCATGAACCGTGATAGTTAGACAGTTGAAATTTTCACAGATGATATATTTCTCTTGCCGTTATAACAACAAATACTAAAAAACAGAATAAAATAAATATTTAAGAGGGTTCCCATACAACAATACACACATATACATACAATATAATTATGTGTTATACATACATACACTGGAATTATTTATTAATTTATTGTTACATACATATACTATTGAGCCTTACAGAAAAATCCAATGTTTAAGCCCAAAATTTTTTATCATTATATCGTGTCCCGTTTTCGGCAGTCGGATAAAAAAATATCAAGTTCTTACCGACATGCGTGACACCATCAGTTGGTCAATCTCTAGCAAAACGAAGACATTTTATTTTGTTAGATGTCTTTGAACTGACCCGGGAAATATTACCACAAGCCTATGAAAATCAATGTGTTGCTATAAAAATAATAATTTTAAACTGTTAATATTTCAAAACATATAACAAATTCGTATTTACCTGCGAAATTCTCTGGATTATGCTGTGTATACGGCAACGCGCTACACGATACCATAATTTTACGACACACAATTTTCTCTTTTTATTTGTTTCATTAAATATTCTATATATAGGTAATAAAATATCTGCACCAAATGAACTTCCCATAGCAGTATTTCCAAATAAATACGACATGAGGGCCTTCACAAACTGCTGGCAAAGGATCGGTTGCTGATTTCTATGGGCGGCGGCGATTAATTGCCATCAGGTGACCCACATGCTCGCTTGCCCCACTCTCATATTAAACAAAAACTTGAAAACAATGCAGGCTGATAATGGCGTACACACATATACTCAAAAATTTCATACCGGACCCATATATTATTGTATATCACTTTCTTGCTCAGGCAGTATGCATAAGTAATGTCTCTTGCGGCTTGATTTGTCTATAAGCCGAAAAATCCTACATCGGTGATCATCGATCCAAAAATTGAAGATTGGTTCAAAAAGAATGATCGTCATTAAATCGAATTAAGATCGGAATCCTTACTCAACAACAAAATTCCAGTCACTCAACGATACTTGGTCCTAGCTAGAGTTGGAAAAAACGGCTTAAAATTAATAAACGTTTAAACGTTGTACTTTTTATCAAAAGCGCGCTTATTAAGCGCGCTTTTTACTTAAACGCTTTTTTTGTCGTTGATGCTACTTGAGGCGTCTACGCTTATGGAAAACGTTTAAACATTTAGTCGCAGCTTTAAGACAATGCAATGGTTAACGATCACAGACAGTATCTATTTGCATCCGATTTCTTTTCTATAAGTATTTACAATTATTTAAAGTTTCGTATACGCATGAACATACTTAACACAGCAAACCAAAAAAAAATTGCATTAATCGACCGACGACAACAGCAAAAGCGTTGGCGCAAACATTCACACGCGCACTTACCAGTTGACAACAAAAAGCGTACTGCTTAAAAAAGCGTAAGCGTTGCTTATTTAAACGAAAATCATTTTTGAAACTAAAGTGATAGAAAATTAAACAAAATTAATCCTAAGGCACCTGCGAATAAGGTTCAATATTGAATGAGGATTACTGACGCTTTTTTCAACGAAACGCATTTGTTTAAACGAAAATGAAACGAACATTAATCAATAGTAAATCTAAACTTGTTGATGGTAAGGTTTATTATTGCATATATGGCTAGCTAATACAGCACGACGCGACGTGGCAGTAATTATGTGTATCAATTATAGATGGCGCTATATCAATTTTGTCAAATTATCAGATAACATTGTAAAAATTTTAAACGAAAAAGGCTTATTTTTATAAGCGTGCTTATCTGCTTACGCTGATAAGCAGACTTTTTTAAGCGCTTTTCGTTTAAGCGCTCAACTCTAGTCCTAGCATTCAACACACTGATTTCATTCTCAGTCAGTTCAGTCAGTCGTAATGTCAGTACTTGTGTTGACATTTGTTTACATAATCATATTTTTTATAAATTACCTAATTAAGTAATTATTGTTTATTGATAAAGTAGTTTAGTAGTGTTTCTGGCGGTGTTGTATTCCTGGCACCGAATTATATATATTTGCTGTAAAAATTTATTAACCATTTGCAATGTCTTCGGACGATTCGGAGGATGAGCCACTGTCGATTTTAGCATCGGCTAAAAAGACAGAGCCTGAAAAATTCGTTGAGCAGATTGGTTCAGTTGAGGAAGACTATGAGCCAAAGAAAAAGAAGAAAAAGAAAAAACATTCTTCTATACAGAAACTGCCTGTGAATATAAAAATGGTTTCAAGAGGAAAAAGAGTAATGGTACCAAAGGTTATTGAGAGGCCTACTGATGTTTGGCTTTACATGAAAGATTTGAATCCTGCTGGACCATATAGCTGCTTGCTGTGCTCTGAATGGTTCATAAATCGCCCAAAGATGATTGTACACTATGTATTGAATCACAAAAAAGATTTTTGTGGTATATGTCGGTAAGGGTTTTAATTTGTAAAGTTAATTTCATTTTTAGCACATTGTATTTATTTATGTTATAACCGAAGAAATTACTACTACTAGCGTACTAAAAGGTTTGGCAACTCCTATCTATGTCGCACCATTAAAAAGTGGAATGCTTTGCAGGCATATGTATTTCCTCATTCATATAATATGGGATTCTTTAAGTGAAGCGTGAAGAAGCATCTTGTAGGCCAGCATGGCAGTGTCAACTGACAAGACATCAAGGTCTCTTGTCCCTTGCCGATGTGATTGGGGCTCCTCTTTTCGCTTACCATCAGGCGAGGCGTGCCAATATGCTGAGCTAATATAAAAAAAAATGTCATGGGCTATACACCATTTATTTATAAGTTTATAGTTATAGCTGGATACATCTGATTAAGAGGTATATGTTGTAATGGTGCCCATGTAAACCATCAAGACATAAACTCTAAGTTCCAAAAATGTTGCATATATACATGTAATCTATATATATAAAACAAAGTCAGGTTTGTTCGAACACTTATAACTCGAGAACCGCAGGATCGATTTTCATGGTTTTTGATTTGTTGGATTTCTCTCTGTCCCGAATAGCAGAATAACTATAAAAAACATTGGGAAATTGACAAAAGAATAAAATAAAAGGAAAAACATTTTTCCATACAAATGAAAGTGTCAATTGAAAAAGGATTGCAATATTTATTGGTTGTCAAATGTCAAATCGATTGGTGTCACTTTTATGTCGCGAAAGTTGTCTGTGATTTGTTATGAAAATTGAAAAATGTCAAATCGATTGGGGTGAAAACGCCCCATGGAGTCGGAGCGCAAGAATCAAATCAGAGTAAATATAAAAAAATGATAATTACAAATCACTAAAACTTTTTAAGAAATTTTCAGTTTTTATGGATACGGGTCTTCCCTCAACCGAAGGGGTTTAGAGCATACTCCAACACGCTGCTCAACTGCGGGTTGGCGGAGGCCAGTGTTTTCGAGCCGCTTATAGGCCAATAACTGGGCTTAACGGCTGTCATCTAATGATAACAACTGGGACCGACGGCTTAACATGGCTTCCGAAGCACGGAGGAGCTCAAAATTATCTGATGATAACAACCGGTACTGACGGCTTAACGTGTCTTTCGAAGCACGGAGGAGCTCAAGATAATCTAATGATAACATTACCGGGGCTTAACGTGTCTTTCGCAGCACGGAGGAGCTCGAGGTAATATAAACCCATCCGTGTACAGGCTACGGTCGACGTTGCTTAACTTGCGTGTTCAATTAGACTGACACGCGCAATGACGCCTTAACGTGTCTTTCGAAGCACGGAGGAGCTCAAGATAATCTAATGATAACATTACCGGGGCTTAACGTGTCCTTCGCAGCACGGAGGAGCTCGAGGTAATATAAACCCATCCGTGTACAGGCTACGGTCGACGTTGCTTAACTTGCGTGTTCAATTAGACTGACACGCGCAATGACGCCATCGAGCTTCTCTATTATTTCCTATTATTCATTGTGTTAATTCCATAAATTCATAAATTTAGTTCAGCTATACCACGACATTCATTGACTGTTAGGCGGTACGAAGTTCGCCGGGACACCTAGTTGTATATAACTTAAACAAAGTGCTTAAATTATTATTATTATTATATATTCATTAATTCACTTTTTCTTACATTTTTAAATATTTTTGAATTAAATTTATAAAATACATTTAGAAATATAAAAAACGGGATTCCTGTCAGTAGCAGAGCGAAGACCCAAGCTATTATTATTATACTATTAGACGTAGCAGGGCTAATGTACATTTCATATTTAAATGTTAATGTCATAATCTAATTTTGAAATGCTATAGGGGCTATCGATTTAAGCATAACTAGTGCCACTTCAGTGCTTTTTAACATTAATTAGGGGCCATCCATAAATTACGTCACACGTTAAGGGGGAGGGAGGGGGTCGACGAAGTGTGACATTGTGTGACAAAGGGGTGGGAGGGGTCCTAAATTTTGTGACGTAACATTTAAAAATCTATTATAATCTAAGTGTTAAAACACGATTTTTGAACTATTAACGAAAAACTCAACATTTGCAATTCTAGATTTAAAATTTCAAAATATGTGACGTCACACTAGGGAGGGGGGGAGTCTCACAACTGTGACCAGCTGTGACAAGGACGGAAGCAGGGGTAAAAAAATCGTGAAATTCGTGTGACGTAATTTATGGGTAACCTACTTACCTTAATAATTTAAAGAGTAAGGTCTTTTCTGCATTACTGACTAATTAGTGTAGAGCTGAAACTACTGAAGCATAGCATAGCATTCCTTTTATCTAAACCAGGGCTGTCCAAAGCACGGTCCGCGGGCCGAATGCGGCCCTCAGCTTATATTTGTGATGTGTTTTTCATTTACACAACAAATCTGACTGAAAATTATATATTTTTAGAAAAGTTAAAGTTTTATAACCAACTAGAGCTAAGCTTAAACTTTTAAAATAGGTAGTAAAAATGTCAAGTAGGTATTTGTTTCTGGGACTTGCTAATCTATTTAGTACTTTGGGCCCGGTATTGTATATGGTCTGGACAGTAGGGCATGAATCTCGGAATCTCGGAATATCGTAATATCGGAATCTCGGAACCGATTTCCGATATTATAAATTCCGATACTGAGTGACCCAATATCGTAATATCGAAGTCAGACAAATTTAGTTTTTTTTTTGTTTTTAAATAAAGTTAATAAGAGCGCCACAAATGAGCCAATATGTGACGTTGTTGTAAACATGTTGAAACGCCTTAAATATAAAGAAAATCCAACTAGTACCATCGCCGACACAGAAACAGAGACGGAATCAACGACAACTGCTTTATGATCTTCCGATGAAGATGATAAACCCTTAGCTCGTCACGCTACAACGAATAAGTTAACCCTCCAACAGGAACTGGAACCGGTTATTTTTGTAATAAAATACGAAGTTCACCGACAAAATGCTTGAAGCTTTGTCGTTTTGAGAATGTATTGCAAAGAAAAACGTTCCTTTAAAAAATAAGCCTAGTCTTCATTTCTAATAATTAATAGTCATTCCCAATAATTGTTGATTTCGCTGTTATTCCCTCTTCTTCTTCGTTACGCTTTTGACAGAGCGTTCGAGCGGTCGTGGTCGTCATAAGGGAGGATTCGGGGTTGTAGTTGCTCGCTTCACAATATCCCGCCATCTCGTCCGATTTGAGGCACTTTTAGTGCACTCATGCACTGGGCCGCCCACGGCAGACTTTATCTGGTCGGTCCACCGCATGGGAGATTTGCCGCGGGGTCTTGTACCCTCGACTCTATCCTGAACCACAAGGCGTTCGATGGAGTCATCTTCGCGTCTTGAGGCGTGCCCGAAGAATTTTAGTATACGCGATTGTACTAGAACAGATAATCACTGCTTGATGCTGAGAGAATCCACGATACTCCGAGCATTCGTCTCCAGCACCACATCTCTAAAGCGTTGATCTTTTTCTTTTCCACTTCGCGTAAAATCCACGTCTCTGCATCGTATAAAAATATGGGGAAGACTAAAGTTATTACGAGGCGGGTCTTAGTGGCTTTAGTTAAGTTCCTGTTCTTCCATATTTCTTTCAGCTTACCCATTGCGTTTCTTGCTATAGCCATGCGTCTCTTTACTTCATCCACGCAGCCACCGCTGTTCATTACAAGAGAGCCAAGGTATATATAGAACTGGACCACTTCACAGTTTGCAATCTGTGTTACTTCTGGCATATTACTGTTGGCGAGATCCACGATCATTATTTTGGTCTTAGTACGATTGATCTTTAGTCCGAACTCTAGGTTTACGCGTTCCATTCTGAGAAGTAGTTCTTCCATATGACATTTATTAGTTGCAAACAAGGTGCTGTCGTATCGCATACCGCAGGCAGGTTTGCAATCCTGTATCCACCAACTGCTACACCGTATGTCGAATCCTTCAAAGTGATTTTCATTATAAGTTCTGTGTATACTTATATTAAACAAGAGCGGTGATATTATGCATTCTTGGCGGACACCGGCACTGAGGTGGAAGTTAATTGACAAAATGTCATCTGTCCGTACCGAGGCTGTTCCTTCTTCATACAAACGTCTAATAAGGCGAACTAGATGTTTTGGTGTCCCCATTGCTAACAGCGTATTCCAGAGCTTTGGCCATTTCACCGAATCAAACGCTTTGGAGAAGTCAACAAAGCAGATATACTCGTAGTTGGCTTGTTGAATTCTCGAGCCTAACAATGAGTATTTGCTCTCGAGTGCCCTTCCCCCTTACAAAACTAGTCTGTTCCGGAGCAATCTCCTTAGACAGATAAGCTTTGCCTTTCATTTTGAATATGTAACAAGATCTTGCTAGAATGTGATATAAGTGCAATAAGGCGGTAGTTGTTACATTTCTTAGTTGACCCCTCTTTGTGTAACGGGGTGAAGACTGTATGAGTCCATTCACCAGGCCATATTCCGGTTTTCCATATCTTATTACAGATGGTGTATATAATTTGTGAGCCGTGCTCCTGGGAGAGCACGGCTCTCCCAGGAGCACGGCTCACAAATGTTTTCGATTGGGATCGCTTCTCTGCCCGTCGCTTTTCCGTTTTTGAGGTGGTTTATAGCGGCTTCAACCTCTCGTATAAGTATGGAGGGCTCCAGTTCCTCCACAGTAATTTTGTAATGATGCGAAGTTTATGGTACAAATGTTATTCCTAAATGTTGATTTTGCTTCGATATTTTCATTTGATATGTTATTGATGTTGATTATGAGTCCGTTTAATTAGTAATGTACTTATGATAATATCGAGAAATCTGTGATTTAATAAAAAAACTAAAAAAATCCACAAAGTTTTGTACTAAATTAAAGAATTTGATCTAAAATATTATGTTTACTGTATCAAACCCAACTTTATGAGGATGTATAACGCATTTGTGAAATTCCGATATTAATATCGGAATTCCGATATTGAGATCTAATATCGGAAATCAGTATCGGAATTGAAAACTTTCCGATATTACATGCCCTACTGGACAGCCCTGAGCTAAAGCAAGCAATGAGAAAGAATTTGGGATTTTTTTTACTTAGACTCTTTAAGTCACTTATTGCTGAAACTTATCATTTATGCAATGTTAAATTTTTTTTTACACATTTCTCTAAGTACGTGTAACACAGTTTGCTTTTGTTTAATCATTGTTTATGATTACACTAAAATAAATAAAAATTGCTGGACAAATTACACGGTGCCATCTAGTTTCTAACTAAGCAAAGCTTTTACTATGGGTATTAGATCACTGATATTATACAAATACATTTTTTTTGTAAATGCATGCATATAATACATAGAAAACACCCAGGCCAAGACAAACGGACATGTTCATGCACACAAATATTTGTCTTGCATGGGAATTGAACCTGCGACTCCGGAGTTAAAGTGGACATTGCTAGCCATTCAACCTCCGGGCTCGTGGCAAGTGCTTCAAACACTTGATCTGTGGCACAAAGATCTGAGATTTTTGCTCACGCGCCGCCACCTCTCCTGCCAACGCAGCACCTGTTTTCTTTCTCGTGACCTTACTCACTCGCAAGAATACAAAAGCCCACAAGGGAATTGTTATTTAGCTGTGGTATTCTGTGAGGAGGAGGTACTTCCCCAGTCGGGCCGCTTACAAATATACTGTACCTTACCTCTCTTTTGCCAGATCCTTTATCGCTAGTCTCAATATGCCGACTAACGAAAGATGGTCAAGCAGGTGAAGTCTCTAAAGATTGTAGTAAACCACTTAGACCTCAACTTGGTCAATGGCGAAACATTAAAAGGAGATGGAGAAGTTAGTAGAATGTAACAAAAAGTGGAGAAATATATAAGCATAAACCATATAATTTGTACAAAATGTTTGTGTCAAAGTTGTAAGGTTGATTGGTAGTTATAACAATGTTGTTGCTCATCTATACCAATAATGGAAACCTATTATTGTATGTATTAAAATTAACTACAGTGACATCACTACAAGATATTAACAAATTGTTATTATAGTTAATTATTTCTCTTTTTCAGATATTTTGTGCCTGATCGAGAGGCATGGATTGAACATATGAATTTCCACACTCCCTGGCCATGTTCACAATGTGTTGAGAATTTTCCAACAGAAGTGGACTTACGACAGCATCTTAGCCAAATTCACCAGCTGGTTCACTGCCGTCTGTGTCACTTCAGGGTTCCTGATGATGATCATTACAATACCCATTTATTCCAAAAACACAATGTTACGAATGTCTCTTGCAAAGATGAAGATACTCCATGGGAACTTGAATATGAAGGCGCCACTAAGTTTCTATGCCTCCTATGCTCAAAATCAAACATTTTAGTATCAACTTTCTTCAATCATTACATGGGTTACCATCACTTTACTTTAAAATGTTTTACTAATTTTATTTCTGGCAGAGATCCGCCATTTGCTATATTTGGCGTTTCAGTCAGTTCTCAGTTTATTGATGGCCAATTGAAAACTCAAGAAAGATTTGGTTATGTGGACTTAGAAAAGCCACCAGATCAGGAAGTTGACAATGCTGAATCTCATCCTTTGCTGAATGTCCTTATACCAGAGTTGAAAACTGAAGTTGTCAGTGACAATGAAGACAGTAAACCTCTGGATGCTATCACTGAAGATTCTGCGAATGATAAAACAAATGAGAAGGAAAATGAAATTATAAAAACCTATGAAGGAGATGAAGACTTTGATGTAACTCTCATGGAGTTAATAGTTTTGCAAAAAAGCTGTTTTGATTATGTCAAACGAACATTAGTTGACATAAATTCCAATATTGTACCTGAGATTTCTGATATAGATTATGAGTCTCCAAAGGATGAATTTGTTAGTGAAGTTACCTGTGGACTGTGCAATACAAAACATCATACAGCTTATCATTTCATAAATCACATGGGAAAAATGCACTCTGTTAAATCAGTTCCTATATACTCTTGCAGAGTATGTGCTGCGAATTTCGACAGTCAACCAGAATTAGAAGCTCATATTGCTGAAGAATTGGCGGATTTTGATGACTTGTGGCTCTGTCAATTTTGTGATAAGGAATTCGATAATCGAGAAGCAACTAGAAGACATTTGACAAATCACGTTGAGGTTATGGAGTTTGATAACTGCTTTAGTCCGCATCTCGGCTTCAAGTGTAAGTATTGCCCGATGCTGTTTTGGAATGAAACGGATAGAGAGACTCATCAAGTGGGCATGCATATGGAGAAACATAAAGAAAAGTATTACAAATGTGAACCATGTTCTGAAACATTTAGTGACAAGGTGAGGATAATTTATAATTCAATGCACTTTACTAAAGACTATTTATATTTAACTAATTTTCGCGCTTGGGATTGTTTGGGATTGCTGCTTGGCATTTTAGAAAGCAACTTGGTTTATTGGACAACAACCCTATGCCTGCAGCTAATGCTCCACTGTGCACCGACCTTATGATTATACCACAGGATGGCGAGTTTCTTCCAGTAAACGAACCAGGCAGAAGGACCTATATCCGCCCCGCTATCCCGCCCAGTAATCCAACCAGGCACTCAAGTGGATTGGTGGCAGGCTCCTCTTTCGCCTGCAAACAGACTACTTGGGTACTCTTAAGTCGAGTAGCTTGTCGCGACCGACGCTTGGTTTCCCACCACGCTCCAATCTCCATGATAGGTATCCGAGCTGTAAGGCGCGCTCCACTAAAGAGAGTAGCTCGCTCACTTCACGACGTACTCTGTCTTTGTAGTTGTACCCACACTTAAGCGCCAGATGGCTACATGATGTCAGTTTACGGACAGGGTTTGTTTGTAAAATCTTTATTGCATTAAATATTACATAATACAGATTGTAGTGATAAGACATAGTGTACAAGGGCGGTCTTATCCCTACAAGGGATCTCTTCCAGTCAACCTTTGAGTCCCTGAATTGAATATTTTCTTTCCAGTGATTATTTTCTTGTTTATAAGCTCGAATATCTAGCCTTAAGTTAAAATCTGATTTCGCCATCATGAAGTATTCTGCCATTGGCCCTTTGTGGTCAAGTCACTTGTCTCACATCTATTTAAAAAATGTTATTCTTTTTCTTTTTTAATGGTGGATTCACACATGCCGCCGAGTTTCCCGCCGGTATTGCCGCCGGCTTACAGACTGCATTGGCGCTAGCTTACCGCGCGAGCCGCGAGTGCCGGCGGCCCTGCCGCCGGTTTGGTCTCGGTCCTGCCGACGGGTATGTGTGGGTACACCATTACCTACGAGCATTTCGGATTATATGTTAACATTATGATAATTATGTTGAGTAAATTATTATGTTAAGTAATAAAAATCTTCAGCCACGTCTCAAGACGCGAAGGTGACTCCATCGAACGCCTGGTGGTTCAGGGTGGAAACGAGGGTACAAGGTACACCGCAGATCTCCCATGCGGTGGACCGACCAGATAAAGTCTGCCGTGGGCGGTCCACTCCATGAGTGCACCAGAAGTGCCTCAAATCGGACGAAATGGCGGGATATTGTAAGGCGAGCAACTACAACTCCGAATCCTTCCTCATGACGACCACGACCGCTCTGTCAAGAGCGTAACAAAGAAGAAGAAGAAATTATTTATTTAAGAAATTAATTTCAGGTCTGGTTTATTCACCATTACATAGAAAAGCACCAAGCATCGGATTCTCTTGCACCAACATATCTTTTGAAATGCTGCATCTGCTGTCACGTCATGCCAACTGTGACTGAGATGAGGTCCCATTTTGACAAGGAGCACCCTGAAGCCAGGAAGGTCTTCTGTTCCTTAGACAATTGCCTCTATAAGCCACTTAGTCAAAGGAAATCTTTTAAGATACATTTAAAAGTGAGTATGTGTTTGGATTTTTTTTTGGGGTGTAAGTAGTTCATCAACATTTTGAATCAAAGCCAACCTCACCTGCACGCGGTGCACCCTGCTGACCGACCGAATAGCATATTTTTGAGCTGGCCGACTGGGGAAGTACCTTCACCTCACAGAATACCGCAGCGAAATAACAATTACCTTGAGGGTTGTTGTGTTCCAGCGAGTGAGTGAGGTCACCAGAAAGGAAGGAGATGCTGCATTGGCAGCGGTGGTGGCGGCGCGCGATCGATATTTTATGTTGCGAGCGTTAATTGGCTACGGTAACCGCTTCACATAAGGCGGTATGCTTCTTTGCCACCCAACGTAGCATTAAAATTAAGCTTTTGGTTGGCCTTGGGGGCCGTCCATTAATCACGTGAGGCTCGAAAGGGGGGGGGGGGGGGGGGGTACGGTAAAAATCACGAAATATCACAAGGGGGGTGGGGGGGTGTAGTAAGATATCACGTGTATTTATTTTAAACCGAAAAGCGGCGTGTTGAAGACCTTGACTCGCCAACGAACGAAGTTGAAGACGACGACGGCCCTGCGCATACAGTATAATAATGGTTATTGATGGGGCTGCCACGATTCTGTAGCGCGTCTGGCTTCAGGCTTGCACGAACAGATAACTTTTATGCCACGATAAGGAAAAGGCAGCATCCTTTTCTTCATGACAGCATGCTTTTAAAGGCTTCTGCTTTACAAAGGTCAAATGCGGCCGCATATGGAGTACTGCTGTCATCTGTGGGAGCATCTAAATACCAGCTAGCACCTTGTGATGCGATTCCCAGGCGCGCTGTGAGTGCGATTGTTGACGAACGGATGGTTTAGAACCTTTGAGTCTGAGAAGAGATTTTCCGTCCCTTTGTGTGTACTACCGATTGTATAATGGGGTGTGTTCTACCGATTGTACAATAGGGTGTGTTCAGAGGAGTTATTTGACATAATGCCCACGGCCTACTCCTACTGTCGCACCGCTCGCCATTAATATTCTAAAAACTTTAAGATTCTTTGTAGCTAATAACAAAAAATACACGTGATTTGAGGGGGGGGGGGGGGTTAGACTTACACCTCACCAAGTATCACCAAGAGGGGGGGGGGGGTTAAAATGCAAAAAAAAAAAAAAAAAAAAAAAACCTCACGTGATTTATGGATGGCCCCTTGTTGCGTTGGTCAATTTGAACATGCAAGTTAAATAAGGAGTACATAGCCTCTCTAGAAGAACCGACGACATTAAAAAAAGAGGCTGGTAACGGTTGGATGTGGAAAGCGGAGGATCGCATATGGTGGAAAGCATTGGGAACGGCCTATATCCAGTAGTGGGTAGATACTGGCTGATCATGATGTATGTAGCCTGTCTGAAGATGGGTTTTGTTTATTACAAGCTTTTCAATGTTTCTGAGTGCGATTGAAGAAGAGCTGGATGGAGATAAATTGTGATTTCGTAAGTGGAGTACAGCGAGTTATGAAACACGACCTGCTTAGTGAAAATTCACTCTAAATTGTTTTCGGATGTAATAATTAGATGACATGCCTTTGAGGAGCTTGAAAACACTGGCCTCGGACCAATCTGCAATACCTGAGTGAGTGAGGTCACCAGAAAGGAAGCAGATGCTGCGTTGGCAGCGGGGGCGGCGGCGCGCAAACGATATTTTATGTTGCGAGCGTTAATATGGTTGCGGTAACCGCTTTACATCAGGCGGGCCGTATGCTTTTCTATAACCCGACGTAGTATAAAAAAAAAAGAAAACCTACACTCTAAAGCCCATCGATGGATGATCCATATCCCAACAGTGGAATGAATTATGTCTTTATAAAAGTTTGTTTGCGACCACCATTGTAGAATTTGTCAGAAACATTCGTTTTCTTCCCAGGCAGTTCACGTCCCCGGTAACCGCGTGGAGCGCGCGGTGAACTGCGCGATGTGCGGGCGCGAGTTTCCTAGCTCGCGCGCGTGCAGCACGCACATGGCGCAGGTGCACGGCCCCGGCAAGTTCAAGTGTAAGCTGTGTCGGGAAGTGATGCACACCATGGACGAGAGGTGAGAATCATGGAACAGTTAAACGGAGCAGAGTGGCAGAGAGAGCGGAGAGTGGTGGCAGAGTAGCTGGTATGACATGACGATTGCATTATACTTTGTGTAATTCAATCGTCATGACATGACGATTGCATTACACTTTGTGTAATTCCAGGAAGCTGCATTACCTGATCCGCCACCCCGGCCGGCATCCGTTCGAGTGCGGCGAATGCGGCAAGTCGTTCCAGTACAAGTCCTCGCTGTACATGCACAAACAGGAACACGCGCCCAACCAACAGAACTACACGTGCACCTACTGTGGGAAGATATTTAAGGTAAGCTATATATGGTTCATCATAATTTTCATTTGAGAGGTAGGGCATAGCATATTTTTTTTAGCTGCCCGACTGGGGAAGTACCTTACAGAATACCGCAGCCAAGTAACAATTCCTTTGAGTGTTGTTGTGTTCCTGCGAGTGAGTGATGTCAGGAAGAAAGAAAGGAAGGAGTATAGGCTGGCAACGAATCGGGAACCCCTTAGTGTTACTGATCTCCATGGGCGGTGGTGATTGCTACCTATCAGGTGACCCACGTCTTCGTTTGCCCCCTCTTATATATAAAAAAAATCAACATCTTTGAACCAAAGCCAACTTCACCTACACGTGGTGTACTCTGCCGACTGACAAATGAGGCTCTGGCCAAAAGAGAGCTACGGCATAGCGTAGTTTGTAAGTCGGCTGATTGGACAAATACCTCCACCTCACAGAATACCGCAGATTTTTGTAAATATTTACTATGACGAATCGGAAAATAGTCTAGAAATAAAATATCATAGCGTTAATTGATAACAAAAAACCTAAAGTAAAAAGAAAAAATAGCATAAAAACCAAAAACAACACTTGTTTAAAACAATTTGAACTGTTCTAATAAAATAAAAAAAATAAAACTTTATCCAACCCCTATCACATGAAAAAGCTTGATGAGCGAATTACGTATTTTTTTTAGATTTTAGTTTTGTATATCGTGAAGTGCATTTTTGTCACAGAAGCGTGACTCGTTCCGCGAGCACCTGCAGATCCACGAGGGTCCTCGCCACGCGTGCTCGTACTGCCCGATGCGGTTCGTGCAGCGCTCGAACATGCTGCGGCACGAGCGCAGGCACACCGGCGAACGACCCTACGCCTGCCCGCACTGTCCGCGAACGTTCGCCGACAAGGGCGCGTGTACGTCGCACACGAGGTCAGTGTACCGAGAGGTCAAGTTACGCGTCTGTAACTAGGGCTGCCAACTTATAAGTTGATATTTTGATAGCCATAGAGATTTTGATATTTATTTTAAAAATGGAAAAAATCACGTCCCCTCGCCTAGGTGGGATTGTCTGTAACTAGGGCTCCCAACTTATAATGCTGTGAGATTTTGATATTTATTTTTAAAATGGAAAAATTCACCTCCCCTCGCCATGGTGGGATTTGCGCCACCTACCCCACCCACAACCATTCGATGGCGCCACAAACAATGAAAATTTGCTCCAAATCGATTTGTTTGCAAGTTGTTCTTTGGCTTCATTAAGCCCTCTCTGATGGGGTCGCAAACAAACATGTACATACATTGGTTTATTTCAACCAATGTTTGTATCGGCAACTGAACTTGGCAGTCCCTGTAGCCTGCAGTTTGGAAATATTTTTGCTATAAGTTATGTTACTGATGGATGGTTGTAACGTTGTTTTATTAGTACGACTACTATATGTAATATGAATATCAAACTAAAACTAAAGGTCTGTTATTTATTTATTATCCATGTATGTAATAATATGATCAATAAGATTGTTTGTTTCTAAATAAAATTAAAAACAAATAAATAAAATTAAAAAGTCAACAATACAGAACGGACTTTTTATTCTACGGATGAATCGAAATAGAGTTAGAATTGTCCTACACCGGCCTAATTCTTATATTTTCTTATTGCAGAACTCACTCAAAGGAGTCTTCATACGCTTGTCTGTACTGCGGTCAGACTTTTGTACAGAAGTCGAAACTCACTTATCACATAAGAAAACATACAGGGGAAAGTAAGTAGATAGTTATATAAGTGATACAAGGGTCATAAAGAGTTTTGTTCACACGAGCGACGTTTGTAAGCTCGAGCCTGAGGCTTAGAGATTATCATCGTCACAAGTGTGGAAAACCTTTACGACAGTGTAGCATATGACATTTTACAATACATTTAGAAAAAAAAAACTGTAAACTAAAGAACTAGTGCAGTAATGCATGTTGACTGGTCTTAACTAAGTTCTGGTTTTAAGCAATGTGTTGCTTAACAACCTTAACTAATGAACTGACTTACAAACGAAGCTCTGGCGAAAAGAGAGGTAGGGAGCGTAAATGTACCTCCACCTCACAGAATACCGCAGCCAAATAACAATTCCCTTGAGGGTTGTTGTGTTCCTGCGAGTGAGTGAGGTCATCTGAAAGGAAGGAGATGCTGCATTGGCAGCGGTGGTAGCGGCGCGCGAGCGATATTTTATGTTGCGAGCGTTAATATGGCTACGGTAACCGCTTCACATCAGGCGGGCCGTATGCTTGTCTATCACCCGACGTAGTATAAAAAAATAAAATGGAGGGAATGAATAATAGCAGGTAGGTAGGTAATGATCATAGATTAACAATTGGTCGCCGCTCCGCTTCGACTAGATGCCGCACTATCTAAAAACAACAGCTCCGTGAAAGCGGCAACTCAATATTGTAGTGTGCGTAAAACAACGTGCAGAGATGCTAGTGTGCGTGAAGAATTGTATTGCAATAGGCTCGGGTACGCCGAGTTCGGCGTAGTATTTGTTGCCGCATTTTACAAGTGCGCCGCGGCATCTAGTCGAAGCGGAGCGGAGACCAATTGATAATCTAAGGTAATAATGTATTTTTTTTTTTGCAGATCTGGAGACTTGCTCCATTTGTTCGAAACTCTTCACAAGCGCGTGCGCACTGCGGGAGCATATGAAGATACATGAAACAAAGAAAGGGATTACTAAGTGTCCACTTTGTGGTGAGAAGCTATTATTTAGTACTAACATGAGCAAGCTTCCTACTAATTTCTTCTGATTAAATTTGTTGTGAGTTCCAAGGCAGTCATTTCAGATATAAGTAAATCATTATTGGAATCGATGTTTTAGGTAACAACTCAAAGTTAGGTCCCTAATAGTGTTAGATACTTAATAAAAATCCGTGGTGCACGGCAGTTGAGCTTCACTTCACTAGCCATCTAAGGCGAAACCGGTCGGTAATATTAAATATAATAACGTGGAACAGTACAAGTGCTTTATTATAGAATTATGTCATTTTAGTCTCCACTACAGAAGCACGCCCTCTCTCGTCCGTCTCAGACAGAAGGAGGATTTAACCTACACTCCCCACGCTGGCCAGACGGATTGGGGTGGCTTGATCAAAGTCAAAGTCAAAAGTCAAAATATCTTTATTCCTTGGACTTTATAAAGCACTTAGAAACGTCATACAAATTAAATATAAGACATGTATCTAAATCATTACTATCTACTTAAATCCGCAGAGCTTAGATGCACTTTCATCACACTATCTGTGAAAGTGAATTTAAGTGCCAGTTCCGGCGACGGGGCTTCTTGAGAAGAACTGGCAAGAAACTCAAGGCCGACTCTTTTAATTGCCAATATCGTTACATTAAACACAAATACAATCATTAACATAACAAGAGCAATTCATTTCCAAATACTTTTATCATTTATGTAATCTGAGATACAATAGTAAGCCTTTTGACATAGTCTAGTTTTGATAAATCTTTTAAATTTACCCATGGATAATTTAAACGCGTCATTTGGAAGTTTATTGTAGAAGCGTATACATTGACCTGGGAACGAGTTAGAGATTTTATGGAGCCTAGTAATATGCACAGCGAGTTTGTTTTTATTTCTTAAATTTAATTGATGGAGATCACTGTTTTTCCTAAATTTAGTTTGATTTTTATGAACGTAAATAAGATTTTCATAAATATATTGAGAATGTAATGTCATAATATTTATCTCTTTAAATTTATTTCTCAGTGTCTCCCTGGGACTCATCATATAAATAGCACGGATAGCTCGCTTCTGGAGCACAAAAATTGAGTCTCCATCCGCAGCACTACCCCAAAGCAATAAACCATATGACATAATGCTGTGAAAATAGTTAAAATAAACTAAACGCGCAGTGTCAACATCAGTCAGTTGACGTATTTTCCTTACGGCGTACGCTGCTGAGCTGAGTCTACCTGATAACGTTTCTATATATGGGCCCCATTGTAATTTAGAGTCTAATGTTATCCCAAGGAAGACAACCTTATTGACCAATTCCAATCTCTCATTGTCCATCACCACACTGGTTTTTACTTGTTTCACATTTTTTGTAAAAAATCTAACATATTTCGTTTTACTACCATTTAAAAGTAGGTTATTAGCACTAAACCAGTTTACTATTTTTGAAAGAGCATTATTTACATCGTCAATTTCTGATTGTTGTCTATTTACCTTAAAAATTAAAGAAGTGTCATCTGCAAACAATACTATTTCGTGATTATTCTTTACAAGATGAGGTAGATCATTAATGTACACGAGAAACAGGAAAGGGCCCAAAATAGAGCCTTGTGGCACCCCCATCGCTACAGTTGATCCATGTGATCGCTTTCCATTAACATCTACTTTCTGAACCCTATCACTCAGATAAGAAGTAAGAAGATCAAGAGCGATGCCTCTTATACCATAGTGGTGTAGTTTTCTGACTAGAGTTTCATGCTGCACACAATCAAAAGCCTTAGATAAGTCACAAAACACCCCATAGGCGTCCCGTGACTCCTCCCAAGCCTCATATATACATTCTAGTAATTTTACCCCAGCATCACATGTTGACCGTCCATGAGTGAAACCGAATTGTTTAGTGTAAATAAGTGTAGTAAAATAAGTGTAGATCGATGTTTTATAATGTATTTCCCTTAGTCGCCTTGTACGATATCCACGGGAAGAGACGGAGTGATTCTATTCTAGTCTACCGGAAACCCACTATTTAATATTTACTATTTATAAAACTTGCAGATAAAAGCTACCAAGACGAGCGGTACATGCTGCGCCACCTGCGCACGACTCACTCCCGCACCAACCACAACTGCCCGCTCTGCCCCAAGGTGGTCACCACGCCCGGCAGCCTGCGCTATCACGTCTTGACACACAGCAAAGTCAACACTTACCGGGTAATTACCAATTCTTGATTACCTATCTCTGCAAATATTGTATTTTTGTAACGCGCGTGTGATGCCCCTGGTGTTACTAACTGCTTTCAATCAGGCGGGCCATACGGCCCGCCTGATTGAAAGCAGCTTGTATTCTACTTTAGTGGTATAAAACATTTTTTTTGACGTCAAACGTCTTTAAAATCACTCTAATACATACGGGTACCTGTTCCGAAAACTGAACTGTAACGAATTGGTCTATATCATCATCGTTAGGTAATTTTAGTCTCCACTACAGGAGCACGTCCCTCTCTCGTCCGTCCCTGACAGAAGGAGGATTTGGCCTACAATCCCCATGCTGGCCAAACGGGTTGGGGAGGCCTGATCGATGTTTGATAATGTTTTTTGTCCCTTTGTCGCCTTGTACGACATCCACGGGAAGAGACGGAGTGATTCTATTCTCTATCGTCTTACCTTAATAATTACAAAACTATAAGTCATAGAAACATGAATTGCATGTCATTATTTAGCGTATATAATCAGCTCGCTGCTAAGACCTTAAGTTTGCATCGGGATCGGGCGGGGCGGCGGGGGAGGAGCATTGCGTAGAATAATGGAAACAACACTAAAAGGGACTCGCTGATATAGACGTTTCATGTTAACCAACGGCCGTGTGCACGACACAACCTTAACTACCCTACTAAGTTGGGTGGTAGCAAGCATACAGCCCACCTTATGTGAAGTGATTACCGTAGCTATATTAATGCTCGCAACAAGCAAGCGGGCATGGTGGTGCGCGAGCGATATTACATAATATCGCTTGCTCACCGCCATGCCATCTTCTACAGTGGCAACTCCTACCTTTGTGGTGACCTCACTTACTCGCAGGAACACAACAACTCACAAGGAAATTGTTATTTGGCCACGGTATTCTGTGAGGTGGAGGTACTTCCCTAGTCGGGCAGCTTGAACAATATGCTATGGCTTACCTCTCTTAATAATCCAAGATCCCTAAACTGCCAGACGTCACTTATTTTCTGATGAACCTAAGGGGCACGATTGAGTAGTGTTAGTGTGTACTATGATCTTATGACTACCTGCTACCTTGGCCAGATGGCCATTCTCCAGGTATCAGGTAATCAAGGTACGTAAAAACACTATTTACCTCATCTAAATTATGATAGCTTATTTTTTACATATATGTTACACAATATCGTTAAAAATCAGTAATCAATACTCCCAGACACTTCCGGTCAGTAGTAATACCTTACAGGCGCTTTTAAAGGTTTCAAATTTTTTTATAAATCTCACTTATATTCGCTTGCAGCGACCTGTCAATTTTGTACCAAGCGCCGTACCAACGCTGTACCCACCATGGGAGCGCGGCACGCTAAACGTTAAAGCGTCTTTGGGGATCGAACACGCGACCTCGGAGTCAAAGTAGCCATTGCTAGCTATTCGACCAGCGGGCTCGTCAACATGTATGTCGTCAATATGTATGTCGTCAATATGTATGTCGTCAATATGTATGTCGTCAATATGTATGTCGTCAATATGTATGTCGTCAATATGTATGTCGTCAATATGTATGTCGTCAATATGTATGTCGTCAATATGTAATATCGTCAATATGTATGTCGTCAATATGTATAGATAATAAATACTCATTTCTTGTTACAGTGTAAAATGTGTACAAAAACGTTTGAATTCAAAAAGACAGTCATAAAACATCTCCGCAAACGACACAGCATCAAAGAAGGGGATATTACCATAAAGGACCTCTATGAAAGACTGGACCCAAGGGAATGCAAGCTAGGACTTGACGAAGACGTAATGACCAGCATATACGGACCCCCGAGAACAACTGATGACGTTTTAATTGGAGACTACGTAACATTAGCCAAAAACCTCGATGTACAGAATAAACCTGATGATGATGATGCATCGGATTCGAATGATGATCAGTCTGATGATGGAAATAAAATTAATGAGGATGATGATGTTGGGATGAAAATTAAAGAAGAACCGAGTGATAGTGATGAGTTGGAACCGACTGATTTTGTTAGTGTTAAGATTGAACCGGTAGATGATGCCCAAGATGAAGGTGTAGACAGTTAGTGGGTCTTAGCGTAGTTTAAAGGTGGGTATAGACTAGAGCACTAGCGCTCCCTGGTCACTATCCATATGTCGCGTTCGGTGACTACTAGAGAATGCCCAAAAAGTACTTATAAATTTCCTATTTATGCCCAAAACTAGGCATTTATTGGGCATTTACATATACTTACTGTGCACTTATTGTAAATGCCTGGCATTTTGCCAATCTCTAGTGACTAGTATGTAAACAATGACGTCTGTACAGAGATTGACTGAGCGTGTGTGTGCATGCTTGTAACAGAACAATGAGCGGCTCTATGTTTTGTTTATGGAGGGTAGAGGTAAGGAGAACTAACTGTAGCATAAAAAAGTGACCGCTGACAAGCAGCAAATTGGTTGCGCCACGGGAAACAAGAAGATAATTTTAAACATAGCGCCAAAGTCTTAAGGGTAAGATGGTTGGATGGTTTAAATTCACCACACTTCACTTGGTGTACAACTGCTATATTCAGATCACATGTTGTTTCTACGCTAGCGCTATATTGGTGAGTGTCTGAATTGTAACTTGCTACTCACCACGAGACGCTTTTTCTACCTACATTATATGGAAATGTTCGAGGAAATGCTCTAGTGTATACTCACCTTAATCTCCTTATGTCTATTTTTTGAGAATCTGCCTTTGATGATATGTGTTCTTGATAATCTGTCCTTAGGCGAATGGGTTTTTGTTTAACTCGATCTATAAATCGCTTGGCTAGTTTACTATCTTCTATCTAGTAGCCCTACTAGTGTGAATGAACACCATATACTATAAATTTACTAACACTCTACCAATTTCAAGTTCGCCGGCCTGATCGCGCCGTTATGTGCTTTCAGTTAACCCATTCATTGTCGACTAAAGAACTTTACCAACATCCCGCCATACATACTATTTAGTCTAAACATTAAATAAAACCTAGACGCCGATAGGCTGCATTGGCATGTGAATAATTATTTTTGGGACGCCGATGGGCGGCCTCGGCACTGTATGGGTTAACGTTATTTACATGTGTGCATTTCTTAACACTATGCAGCAGTTAGTGAAGACTTTTCAATACGCTGATGTACCATTTTAAATTCCTATTCGCATTTCTCTGTAGGTACTTCAAGGTTGACATTTTGATGTTTGATTTTAAGTGCGAACGTCGCGTCCTCCGGCGTCACGGATGTAAGTCCTCATTTACGGAGACGCGGCGCGTCGCGCGTCGTGTGCGGCATGGAGTATTGCGGCGCGTGGGATGTTTTATTGCGTTCATAGACAGGCGGTGTGTGCAGCGGCTAGCGTCATCGCACCAGGCCTGTGTCACTCAGCCATTCGGCCGACTTATTCACCTACACGCCGGACCCTCCCGGGAGCACAATTTAGTCGAGTGCCACGCGCGCTCTCTTACGCAGGCGGTACGCTACGCGGCAATTTTTTTCACGTTTTGTTCTTTTTATAGTAGGCTATTTGACAAAGTTAAAAAATTGTATAAATTATTTAATAATATCGTAAAATAAATAAAACTATAAAGATCTGCAAATTTTTATTCTAGTATCTTCAGTCCGACTTATTTTCCATTGCAGATGCAATAAAAAATACTATAACTTTTATTACGATACTAATTGCATAAACGTAATATTGAACATAGCTGTCGTACAAATTTCTGATTTGATGCATACAAAATACAAACGTGTGACGTCTAAACGATAACTCACGCGGCGGGCATCACTGCATCGCACCAGGGGCAACATTCGACGTCCGACCAGTTTCTTATATTAAATAATTCAATTTTTAACATAGAAATTTCTACTAAAATGGCGATCAAATCGTACTCTATTGCGACGGTGACTACGTCTGCATTGTGCGATTACCAAATTAAGACTGGCAAAAGGTTCCCGCCGCGGACACCGCTGCGCCGCGCCGCAGCGACAAACGGCGCATGCGACGCGTCGTTGCCATCCGCGGGCTCCGCCACAAAACACGCTCCATTTCAAGCAAACGCGTGAAAAATTGCTTCTCCGTAAACGCCCTTATACAACGCCATATATTTGAATTAAGTGCGGGCCGCGGGACGCTTAACGCCCCGCGTCTCCGTAAATGAGGCCTAAGAGAACGCGACGGAACAGAAAGTAAAATCAAACTGCAGTATCGTGTGAGGTGCTCTTATCTGTAGAACGATATCAATTTATTTTTAATATTTAAAATTATTATTGATGTAACTCTGCCAAACTCTGGCACTCTTCTAGTTTGTAATGTTATTGAAGTAAAACTTCTTTACTTTTTTTTGCGGCGAAACGGCGAACGGAAGTTGAGAGGGAGATAAGTTAGTAGAGTTAAAGAAGTTTTGCTTCAGTCGTGGGGTCTAAAGCTCACTCGTTTTTTTTTATCTTTTTGTTCATCTTTTAACATTATATCTTTAAAGTGATGTGTTAATACCTAATGAACCGATCTCTTTTCATTTTTATACACAATGATGGAGACTTGTAATTAGTTTAGTTTAATTTTTAGTTACAGTATTTCAGCAAGCAATAAATAAAATTAATTTTGAAATAATTGTGGTTCACCACAAGCCAAAGCCAACCTGCCATACCTCTGTGGTGTACACCACGTGTACAGCTTATTTATAAGCAGCCTGACTGCGTAAGCACCTCCTCCTCACAGAATACCGCAACCCAATAACAATTCTTTAAGGGTTGTATATAGATAAATTATATATGTATAGGGTCACGTACGGTGCGGCTCTAGAGAAGTTTTCTCCCACGTACTATCACGCTGTAGAATGAACTGCCTGTTAAGTTTTTCCCAGGAAACTACAGCATGGGATCTTCAAAAAAGACGAAGAGGTTTTTACAGGGTCGGCAACGCACATGTGATGCGTTTGGTGCTACAGGCGTCCATAGGCTACGTAACTGTTTCCCATCAGGCGGGCCGTATGCTTTTTTTGCCACCATAGTGAGGTTAAATAAAATCTATTATTATATCTATTCGTTCATTTTATATTTGTTTTATTTATTGGCACTTATCCACGGTTAATTGCACCTATGCTTAGTATAAGAATAAGATTTAATAAAAAATATATTTGAATAAACTAATTTTTTTCCTGAAAATGCTTATCATTTTTACAACTAATCATACATTAATCCTTGTACACCAAAATTATTCTGTGAACTTGTAAAAAGTACCAAATCATAAGAAGAAGAAGAAACATTGGGGCATTTTTGACCTGCCCCATTTACCATTATGCTTTTCCATTTATGACTTCCTACAAAATATATTAAAACGACATATTATTTAATATAGAGAATAACTGACCCAGCAAACGTTGTTTTGCTATAATAGAGAACCTATTCTTAGACCTACTGAATATGTATATAAAATTTCATAAAAATCGGTCATGCCGTTTTGGAGGAGTATGGTAACTAACATCGTGACACGAGACTTTAATATATTATATTAGATAATACTGCGAGGTCTATGTTGTATTTATGCATGACAACAAACGTGGAATTTGAGTTCTATTTCCTCTTAGGTACGTTTCTATTACGGACGTGTTTACAGAAGCTCTGTGGACCCAATACAAGTCGCGCCGCGAGTGCTAGCGCGACCTACTCTGGGAAAGCCACAGGACGAAGCCTGCTTTAAAGTCATAATGTGTGGAGCTCTTTCGCCACATCCTAGATCTGTGGTGTGGATACTGGAGAGAATTCAGAAGAAACGGGAAACGATTTGCTGACTTACTTATAATCTTTTACACTACGAGGCATTAGGACATTCTATATAAATCAAAGTCAATAAAGATTTGATTTTGATTTATATAGATTTAAATTTAATTTCCGTGGTGGTGTCATTCATAACTCTAATTTCCAGGCAATATGGAATGCATTTTCAAGAATAAACACGTCTTGAACGTTCCCGAAATGAAATCAGCTGGTATTGACAACGTCACAGTGACAGGTGCTGATATTGCTGATATCTGTCCAAAGTCTACATATACATATTTGTTGGTAGACTTTGGACTTGCAGATTATTATCAATTTATTGCCTTTAAAAGCACATTTAGTTAGCAACATGTACGAAAACGTGTGATACATGAATTTCCTGTAAAAGTAAAGAATAATATATGTAAATAAGATGATTTATAACCCAGCGGCGACGGTCCGAAGAATCGATGTTTTGATTCGTATTTTGGGTGGTCGTAAGAGCATTTTAGCTGCAAATAATGTGAGGGCATACTCTAGTGATGAGAAAGTGACTATAGGAGATGTGACGAAAGAGATTAAGGCTCCGGAAAAGGTGGAATATGTCCCCAGAAAATACAGTAAGTAATGCTTACAACTTCACTTTTATAACCTAAAATCACGTCGTAATTATTAAAAATATTCATTTTTTATTTATCATATGAATGAAAATTTACTTTTTATTACCCCAAAATCATTATTTTATTTATTATTTCTATACCTTATAAATATATCATATTATCTCTGTTAGTTTAGTATTCACAAGTCTGATTTAGGTCTCTGCCATAATGATAGCTAATTTTCAAGCACGCATTCCCATAAGTACTTCACATGTTACTTGTCACACACATCACATGATTCAGACGTGATGGAAGCAACCCAAATATGACGAGGTGGTGGGGGGGATCATTTCAAATATTTTTTTATCTATAAATATTGTGTTTCAATGACAATGACGTTTCAAAGAAAACGGTTCCCGTCACCAGACACGCAAAATCGATGACTATCGCTATCCTTATCATCTCTGTGCTTTAATATATTTGCTGTCTCTTTCTCTCAATGAATATGTAATCTACACAATGCCGCCTTTTTGCAAAAATTAGAAATTAACCTAAATAAAATATGTGATGCCTTGGGCTTTATTTACTTTATCAACACAAATTGTGCATTTTCATAATACAGAGACGACATTTTATTGATTAATTGTCACAAACATAATTTTCGTCGGATTGCTTGTGGGAATTAGTTGCAAGGTAAACAAATTACCTCCATTTTTAGGTGTATGTATTCGATGTTTGTGGCATATCTATAGTATTTATAACATCATGGTTAAAATTTTTTTTTTTTACAAATAAATATTCATTTTAAGGTATGAAACAACTTTTATTTCCAGTGACAATTGAGGATTCCCAATTAAAGTATTTATCCCAGAGTACTCTCAGGAATTTAAGATGGATGATGCAGAAAGACTTGCTTGGTCAAGACATGTTCTTGCTGGGTAGACCTGGTCCAGGGAGGTCTGTTATTTTAATGTTATTATCCTCCGACCCAGAAACATAGTTCTTATTTGACGAGCCCGGTGGTCGAATGGTTAGCAATGGCCACTTTGACTCCGAGGTTGCGGGTTCGATTCCCGCACAAGACAAACATTTGTGTGCATGAACATGTCTGTTTGTCTTGGTCTGGGTGTTTTCTATGTCTTATAAGTATGTATTTACAAAAAAATATATATTTAAGTTGTCTAGTACCCATAACACAAGCTTTACGCTTAATTTGGGACTAGATGGCGCTGTGTAAATTGTCCAGAAATATTTATTTATATTTATTTATTAGTTTGACATGTGTGATACACATTTTTGTGTCTGTCTGTAGTTCCTAAATGAATGCTGATGGAATCGAGATGGTTCTTAGCTATGATCCAAGAAAATCTGGCCATTGAAGATCGTCAGTTCTTTTCTTTTCTATTTTATGAGTGACTGACAAATGATGCTCTGGCATACTGGATACAGTATATTTATAAGCTGCTCGGCTACTAAAGCTCCTCTTCCTCATAGAATATCTCAGCAAAATAACAATTACCTTGAGCATTGTTGTGATTGTATGAGTGACGTTATCAGGAAGGTAGGAGATGCTGTGTTGGCAGCGGGGTGGCTGCGCGTGAGCGATATTTCGTGTTGCGAGCGTTTCTATGGCTACTGTAACTTTCACGAGATGCAGGCATATACTTGTCTGTCGCCTGACTTAGTATAGAATCAAGAAATGTTTACAAAACAAAAAATCAAGAAATCCAATAATTTTGTTTTGTTATTATCCTTTAATTCAGTGTTCCGCAAACCTCAAACCTTTTGTGTCTTCGTACAACTAAGAAAATAAAAATTTTTGGAAGTACACCATAATATTAAATGAGTTTTTATTTGTGTAAGTATTTTTCTTCTATCCGTCTATGTAGCTTTAAGAGATAACCTTATGTTTCTGAGGCACACCAACTAATGACCACGGTACACCTGTGTGCCGCGGCACACAATTTGCGGAACACTGCTCAAATTTTTTTATCGATATATTATATATTAATAATATGCCCTATGTCCCTCTCACAGCTGAAATGAATCAATTGACACTTCAGTATGTTAAAATCCATCAAGCGATTCAGGCTGTAGCTCTACAGCCTGAATCGCTTGATGCACTAAAGAAATCCATATACATTCGAAAAATATAACCCTCTCTTTGTCAGTCGGGTAAAAAAAATATCTAGTACCCATAATGCAGGCTTTGTACAGTAGGGTATGTGCTTAACTTAGAGAATTTTAATTGAAATATACATTTTTTTTTTAAGGAGAAAAGTAGCTCTACAATATTTGGAACTCACGCAGAGAGAGTTAGAGTATGTGGCTCTCTCGAGAGACACCACAGAGGCCGATTTGAAACAGAGAAGAGAAATACAGAGCTCGACAGCAAAATATTTTGATCAGGTATCTACATTGTATTTTAAGTAGAATTAAGTCAAGTCCCAGTTAAACTTAAAAAGGACAACCTCGCAAATCGCTATGCTATCGCATATCGCTATACCAAAGAATTAGTAATACAGCACTTTGCAAGTAACTCTGCTAGTAAAAAGTAACTTTGTGCGTCGTTGGGTAGACCCTAAATAAAAGCATGTAAAAATAACTTTTCACGCAAAAATACACTATTTTAGCATACCCTGTTTCTTATTAGGGTAATATAAAGGTGATAAACGATAATAAATTTATTGACAGAGTGCTGTACGCGCTGCCATCAAGGGTCGAGTTCTAGTCATTGAGGGTATAGAGAAGGCGGAGCGAAATGTATTGCCAGTGCTGAACAATCTGCTCGAAAACAGGGAGATGCATTTGGAAGATGGACGGTTTCTGGTGCCTGCTAATAGATATGACAAGCTTTTGGAGGTAAATACACATATAAATAAAATTAGCTTCTGCCCGCGGTTTCTTAAGTAATAATTAAATCATTTTATTAATCTCGCTCACAGACAAAGTAAGAAATATCCAATAGGTACACTTGTGATTTATAGACTGGAGTGTGTGAGAGACTAGTGCCTGAGCAAGGTATAACCCTGCGTTACATCATTATTTATTTATATTCATAACATCACTAATCTCAATTTTGTTTACGCGCAAGCGCATACATTAGGTATGTGTATCTATAAAAGGCAACAGTCACTGATTGATCTTGATAGATCAATGAGTGAAGGTTGCATTATAAATATACAAACGATCTGTACAGGAACATGGGCCAGAAGAAGTGTCAAAATGGCGCTTGGTGCGCGTGGACGAGAACTTCCGAGTGATAGCGTTAGGCTTGCCAGTGCCGAGATATAGCGGACAGCCGCTGGACCCGCCGCTGCGGTCGAGGTTCCAGGCAAGAGACGTCGCTACCATCGGATTTGGGGTGAGTTCAAGGCATAGATTATCGATTTTCAGCATTAAAAGTAGCTTAATATGGATTTATCAAAATCATTCAATATTTTTTGCTTGGAAAAAAATATATAAATTAATACTATTGAGAATAGTCAAAACTGCAACAACTGCTTATCATCAGACACATTGTTTTATAGGTGACAATTTTTTCTCAAAATCTGTTAATACTTTAAAAATCTCTAGTGGTTGGTTCTGGGCTAGATACTTAAGGATAACTAACAATTTAATAACAATACAGACTACATTAAAATAGTTAAAGTAACTTTATTCTCATACAACAATATTTGCGTAGTTTGCACCAAAATTATCAGTAATCAATGCAAATATAAATTTTATGTCGAAGCCGCAGCCCGCGTGCACGCTTTCACTACAACTCAGCTGAATGTAATCCCAAGAATACGAATCACTATGGAACAAAGAAATTCGAAATACATAGATATGCCATTTTATATACATATTTTACTAAGACTTTTGCGATATCAAGCTCGACTTTTGTGATAACAAGCTCTCTGTTCTACTCGTACCGTTTGAGTTAATTTTCTTCTGCATCTCAGGAATAAAGATGTGCACTTGTCGCTTAGTATTCACATCTGGTATTATTTTTTTGCTAACTAAATCCGCGTACTGTTTTTCAACTGCGTTGCGTTCGAAGACCATCTTTTGCCGCGTCTCCATTACGCTGCTTTTTAGCTCCTTGGCCTTTGGTTTGTTGGTATTATCTTTTATTTTAGCGATGTTCTCGTTCCGTAGCGTGCTCTTCACGTTCCGTGACTGTCGAGCGTAGGTCTCGATCGTGTTGGCGGACGTCGGCACATAAAATTCGTGACGATCGATACTACCACTTTGTTGACGTTTTTCAGTGTCCGCGGATTGGATTTTGCCAACATCCTTAGCTCGAACGTCGATAGCTGTTTTTGATTTAGTTAATTGATTCCTCCTTTGAATCTCCGGCCAACTGTGCCGCGGTTGCGACATTCGCTCTGTATTGTCAGGTGCGAGCAAATCAATTTTGCCCGCTAAATCTAACCACTGGAACACTCTATCAGACAATTCATTATTTTCCTTACCTTCTGCTCTAGCTGTCCTGTTCACTTTTGAATTCTTCATGTTTGAATTGATGGTGTTGTTGGTCCTGCTGCTATCAAACTCGTTCAAAGGCAGCGGTGAAGCTTTAACTAATAACTCGTCTTCCGATTCAGGTTCAACATCAGTTAAATGCAGTTTTTCTATGTCGAACTCATCAGATTTTTTCCTCTTCGAGCGCACTGTGATTTTGTCGCTTGTGATGACAAAGTTTAATTTACGCAGGCAGTCTTCTAAATTCTCGTCGTGGCTGCTGAGTCGCGAACTTCTTATGGTCGTTAATTTCGCTGTCGTGCTGGCGGAGGAATGCGGGCGGCGCTTTTTTGCGTTCAGTTTTATTAGATACGGGTCGTCATGAGAGAGGATCGCGTGGCGGAATCCGTCGACCCAGACCGTCCTCACGTACATAGGCCGCTGGGAGGACTGCCAGAGTGCTGGCATATTATCAGCCACTCGAGTTAAATGCAAACGCATGTCACGCGATGGCTCCCGATGCGTGCGGGAACTTCCTTTGTCTTCATAATTGATTCATGCGCTCGCCTGCGGTCTCTGCAACATGATAACATTTATTTGGACAAGAATCAAGATATATTTCCGTTATAAATGGGTTCCGTGTAACCTCGTTTTCGATGCCATAGTTTTACATGTTTATGTGTAAAGGTATTTGCTAGCTTTGTGTCGTTGGTTTTTATTAAATCTGCGCATACTGGCAGGATATAATACTGTTACTATTAACGTATCGGAATGGATGAACAGAGTTGAATTATTTGTAGCTAGCTTGTATACTGCAGTGGCTTTATTAAAGACTGCCTGTTGCTTGCAAATTATACCACTTTCATCAAAGTCAAGGCTATGATAAAAAAAATGATCAAATAATCACAAAACCGACGAGCCGTTTCAGATTGCTCCTCTCTTGTCTCGTCTTGTCGGTTTTGTGTTTTTTTTTATGTATATTTGATTCTTGATATTTATGAATACTATACGTCGGGTGGCAGACAAGCATACGGCCCGCCTGATGTGAAGCTGTTACCATAGCCATAGTAACGCTCGCAACAAAAAATATCGCTCGCGCGCTGCCACCTCCGCTGCCAACGCAGTAACTCCGTTCTTTCTTAATAAGAGAATAGAATAATAAGAGAATAGTAGTGGTAAAGTAGGTATATTTCATGCCGCTAGGTGATTAGGGTAACCCTAACCAGAAATTGACTAGAAATAATTTATATTCAATAGAAATATGTACTAAAATAAGGAATTTATAAAAATGCCATCTGACCGTTGTTCTGCCGGATCAAATAGCATTTTTATAAATTCCATATTTTTCATTTCTGTATTTTAATGAATTTAATTTTTTCATATATATGTGATCATACTAATAATAATTTCGATGAAATTAGATATTTCTAGCTCTCAGCTTCTAATTTTTATTGTTCGCCCTAGCGAAATGCGGGCATAAACTACTATTTCATAAAATACTGTATTATATGTTTTGTTTTCATCATTTCACCCGAAGAACGTCCATTGTTGAATTTAGGACTCCTAATTACTTCCGCAATAGCGTTTTGATGCCTTTTGCCCATCTTTCAAGATCGGCAGTTCGGACCGTTTCTGTCTGGTCACGTTCAACGGCAGTCAGTACGTTCAGCTCATTTTCACATTAGCTAGCTGATCCTTGTCTATGACCGTGTAAATCTAGTTAATCTTGAGAGGGTTTTTTTTTGCTTAGGGGTGTAAGTGGTTTATCAACATCTTTGAACCAAAGCCAACTTCACCTGCACGTGGTACACCCTGCTGACTGACAATAACAATTCCCTTGAGGGTTGTTGTGTTCCTTCGAGTGAGTGAGGTCACCAGAAAAGAAGAAGATGCTGCGTTGGCAGCGGGGGTGGCGGCGCGCAAGTGATATATCGACGGCGAAGTGCCAATATCTTCTAACTAACACAGACAAAATTTCACAGAAAGTAAAATAAAACGTTTAGTTTCCTGAAAACTTTAAAAATAATAAATTAATTTGTATGGTGAATATACAAATATGGAAAGCTAAAGTCAATGAAATATAAATATATTTGAAATATAGAACAGAAATTGATTTTAAAGTGAATGGCATAAAGAAAGTCAATTTCTCGAAAAATGTTAGATAGGAGGTATTGGCACTTCGCCGTCGATATTATGTTGCGAGCGTTAATACGGTTACGGTAACCGCTTCACATCAGGAGGGCCGTATGCTTGTCTGCCACCCGACGTAGTATAAAAAGAAAAAAGAAAAAAAAAGGGGTACCTCTCAAGATTAACTAGATTTACACGTTATACTTTTCTACTAATTAGCAATCAGGTGTAGGTTCACCCTTTGAGCGATACCCCACATAATGCTATGTTTTAACGTGATTACTTTTTTTTATTCTACGTCGGGTGGCAGACAACCATACGGTCCGCCTGATGTGAAGCGGTTACCGTAGCCAAAAATACGTCGTTAAATTTGCTACCACACGGGGGCAATCCAAAAAATCTAATGATAACTAAATCGGGATATACAGTTTGGCGTTGTACTTTCGAATCTATGCTATACATCCAAAATTCAATAGGCTATTTGACTAACATTTTTTTCGGTTTGATACGTAGGGACGTCTCCATAATATAACCATAGGTGAAAGAATTACTTCGATAGCACAAAAATCTCTCGAGATATGTTAATTTGAAAATCACAATTTTTAGACTGCCCCAAAACGCTCCATACAAAAGACTACCGAATTATGACGTCACAGGTTTGTATTTTGTATGCATCAAATCAGAAATTTGTACGACAGCTATGTTAAATATTACGTTTATGTGATTAGTATCATAATAAAAGTTATAGCATTTTTTATTGCTTCTCCAATGGAAATATTATTTTTTAATAATTTCATACTTTTAAAATGGACTTTCCCGCCAAAGTTTGATCGACGCTAAAAAAAGTCTGACTGAAGATATTTGAATGAAAGTTTGCATATCTCTATAGTTTTGTGTATTTTACGATATTGTTAAATAATTTATACAATTTTTAAACATTGGAAAATAGCCTATTACACCACTGGATAGATGAGGGATCAAAGCATTTATTTCGCTAAGTAAGGACTATTGAATATCGCGTGCGGGGGAGGGGCAAGCGCTGCCATTTTGAGATAATTTTAGTGCATATAACGCATTCGCGTACAACACATGGCTGTATCCATGACACAGCCAAACCCCATTTTTTTTTTCTTCATATGAGAGGGGGCAAGCGAGCATGTGTGTCACCTGACCGAAAGTAATTACCACCGTCACACCACCATCACCGCCTATAGAAATCAGTGTACTAATAAAATCACCTTTAGATGTAGAAGGGGGGCACGTCTTGTCGCGTCATCGTACTCGTATGCCGCATTCAGTATGAGAGCGTGCCGAGCGTATATAACGCTCAACAGCACACTACACACGGCTCTTCGCTTCATCGTCGCGGCATGGAATGACGAGCCGTGTGGGGACTTGTTGAGAGGTTGTATGCGCTCGGCACGCTCTCATACTGCAGCATACGAGGAACGTACGATACGATTACCCGGCCACAGGGGCAATTTTCTCGTAATTGAAATATAGACAAAATTCAGTTCCGATCCAGTCTCGACCTCGCAAATGTCAAATTTGGTATTCTCGTTTAATTTAAGTCGGATTATATCGAAATATGACATAAAATTAAAGAAATTAAGAATGCTATATTACCAGCAATAAGAATTGATAATTATTAGTATAATCACAATAATAGTGTATAAAGTTTTAGTCAATTCAGAATTCAATTTCGATTCCATCAATTTTCGTTCTGCGATCGTAGAAAAAAAAATTGGTTGCCTGTAAAGTCGGTATACGGGCGAAAGTTTTACGTGACAACGACCACATGAGTAAAGAAACGAACAGAGATAAAGCTTCATTCAACCGCGGTGTTTAGGTACACTACTACAAGCATGCGTGGCCTTGTGTGCGTGTCCACTGGCCGCTCGTCGCGTACACGCCGCGGTTAGAAAAATCCGGTTCAAACTGACTCCGCCAGTGGACAAGCTCAGGGCCTGCGCGTTGCACGTATAGGTGTTTGTGTGCGCTCCACGTTGTTTACGAATAAAAGTTAAAAATAAAAAACCTGTGACAAAATGGCTATTTACTGTACTGTGTGTATGAACAATAATAGAAAAAGTAAAAATATTTCGTATTTTAACTATCCCAAGGATTCAACTAGGTAGTAGATATTTGATTAATTTATTTATTACAATTTGCACACGATTTATATTTATCGGCCTGTTATTGTATCAAGTATTTAATAAGCTGTAATTCAATATAATCTAATTCTTCACATTAAATTAATTGCAATTCCAATGTAGTGAATATTAATTTTATCGATATTATACACTTTTGGTTTCTAGTAAAGAGTACCTAAGTAAGTGATCTGGTACTCTGTGATGTAAGAGTAAGAAGTCACGATAGCCTAGGAGTGGAATGGAACATATTATATCGACCCAGTAGGGGAGAGAGGGAAGTAATTTTTTTTAAATCAATTTACTATCATTATATTATTGATATTTAAAAACATTTTTGAATGTTCGTGCATAAGTTTTTTATTATTAATATTACACAACCTGAAGTCAAAGAACTGTCGTTGACATACCAGTAAAGGATTTTTATGCTACGTCGGATGGAAAATAAACACATGACGCGCCTGATGTGAAGCGGTTACCATACCCTATTATACGCTTGCAACCAGTGGCGGCTGGTGGGTTATCGGACTGGTGGTACACTTTACTTGCTCACTAATAAGTATTAAGATTAAAAATTGTAACAAAACAACAATTTACATAAAACATGTTATTTTTTTTATTAGTTTTTATACATGAAATCTATTCGACGCCATTTTGTTTTCACACATTTTGATGTCACCTTTTCATTAAAATTAAAAAAATATACAAGCAATACCCGATGGTATTGTTTGTATATTTTTATTTTTTCAATATTGAGCATAGAAAGTGCAATTTAGCGATCCCTAGACATGGCCGCCCGCGAATTTCGTCAAACATCGTCGGCTGCTCTCGGTAACCTTCGGCATAGTAAAATGTCTTCGGTTCGCCCGTGCGGCGCGCGGCGCACAAAAACAGATTAACATACCCAATACTCGGTACATTTCTATGAACTATCTTTTGTTTCACGCGTCAGGCATAATTAGCTCGTCGCCCATACAAGTTACATTAGCAGTTCTCGTGCGCTTTGGCGAGCGGCGATTTTTGTTTATAGGGAAAATAACTCTTAATACTTTAGCAAAGAATTTAAATTGTTTCGTCATTATGAAATATTTTATTTGTTATATGTTTTTGTATGTTTAAAAAATAAATAGGTATTTAGAGACGAACTTCTTAGCTTCCATGGATTCACCGTGCGGGTGCCGGGTCCATCGTGTGGCAGAGAGAGAAACACAAGCAGATCCCGAGACTTGTGACACGGGTGTAGGTTTAAGGGGCCCCTTTCCGACGTACATCAACACTCACCTTCACTACTTGTGTTTCTCTCCCTGCCCTGCCAAATCTGGTATGAACCTGCTAATGCAGCTTTAGATACTCGTTCTAGTATAGAACTTACTGCACTTCTGGACAAGCCAAGGTCTTTCAGCAGGTTATAGAGAGATTTTGCTGGTATACCTCTCGCTCCTACTTCTACAGCGTATAGATTAACTACATAGCCGCTTTTTGTTAATTCGTTTAGGAGGTCATAATATTTGTTTTGTTTTATCGCGTGGTCTTTGGGTATGTTAGTTTCCCACGGTACGGTAAGCTCTACAAGTACTATACGTTTTGTAGCTCTGGAGAAAAGGAAAATGTCCGGTCTGGATGTCGAAACAACCACATCTTCTGGGATTTTATAGTGCTTTTCATACGTGTCCATTAAAATAGTCCAGTCAGGTGCTGCACTGAGGATTGAGTAAGGCATAATTTAAAAGTAAAGATGAAATAATATTATGTAATTTTTAAACTTTTGAATTGGTGGTTCAGCGCACGAGCGCACTTAAGGTACAGCCGCCACTGCTTGCAACACAGTAAATGCCACTCGCGCGTTGCCACCCCGGCTGCTATTGCTGCTAATCCTTCCTAAGGATTTGATGACTTGACTCAAGAACACAATAACACTCCAGAGAGATGTTATTTGACTGCGGTCTTTTGTGAGGTGTGGTACTTCCCAGTCGGGCTATTGATGTGCCCTACCTGTCTTTCGCCAGAACTTATTGGCAGGGAGGTTGCCACGTGCAGGTGAGGTGGCCTTGGCTCATAAGGTGATTCTGAGCCACTTATACCCCACCAATATCGATAACACTCTTAGGTTTTGTCAAGGAAATATCGAATGCATTACACTGAATGATGTTTAGTACGAGCAAAAGGTGTCAACCCTATGAGAATAGGCACAAATTTTGCAGATCTTAGACAGCTTTCTCTCTGTTCCGTTTCTTTACTCATGTGCAACGACTTTGAGTGGTAAAATGTTTTCGAGTGGAAGGGACGCATGCCTTTCACTTTTTATGTCTGTCTCTCTCGCTCTTAGAAGGGACGCGTGCCTCTCACTCGCTCTCATTGTGAGCGCATAACGTGAGCGCGTTTCTTGAAGTGTCACCCGGCTAACCAATTTATAAGACGTTGTCACGTCAAAAATACGAGAATTAGCCTTCTGAACACCAAGTCTCGTAATTATTTGACATCGCAGAATGGATGTTGAACGAATTGAGATCGAATTATGAATTGACTGAAAATTTTGAACTCGAATTCGTTAATTAACGTCAATTCTTATTGCGAGCCGAATTCTATACTTAATTACTGAACACTCTCGGTCGTATTTCGATATAATACACATTTCAGTTAAATTTTAAAGTTCCATGCGTTTTATTAGAATACCAAATATGACAATTGTGATATCGAGACTAGATCGAAACTGATTTTGAGTACGTTTTAATTACGACAATTACTCTTCAGGCCATGTGAGCAAGCGATAGTACGATATGGCCACACCTTGCCGCTTTCACTAGGCGACCTCACTTCCCCTCCGAATCGAATGGCGTTGAAACTGATCGCAAGGGTTGCCACGCGGCGCCGCGTATTACGAAAGTTCTTTCGTGGTATTTGCGTATAACCTATACGCAATGTTTTTTTAATATGATAAAATGTTTTATTTCTTATTGTATAATCATTACTATTGTACTATTTGTTTTTTTTTTATATTAGAAAAACTTTTTTTTAACAAAGAATTGTTAAAAAAAAGTTTTTCTAATAATAATATTGTATCGTTTAAATTGTTATTCGAAAGTTTTACGTTTTTGGAGTTTTGACATTTATTCCCCATTTTCAATTGACGGTCACTACATTAGATTGTATAATTACCAATTGCAACACGCGTGACGTACTGATTTAATCCAGTCTCATAATCACAATCATTAAAAATAAACGTTTAAAATTGTTTATTATTACAATATTACCTACAATAGGTAGGTATAGAGGTAGGGAGCGTAATTGTAAGCTACCCGACTGGGGAATGTACCTCCACCTCACAGAATACGTTACGTTAAGAAGTTGTTGTGTTCCTGCGAGTGAGTGAGGTCACCAGAAAGAAAGGAAGGAGATGCTGCGTTGGCAGCGGGGGTGGCGGCGCGCGAGCAATATTTTATTTTGCAGGCGTTAATATGGCTACGGTAACCGCTTCACATCAGGCGGGCCGTATGCTTGTCAGCCACCCGACGTAGTATATAAAAAAAAAATACAATACTTAAAGTATAACTTAAGTCTTAGCGCGAGGTACCTACTTTGTTACGCAGTCAATCCTAAGGCATCTACACACACATTTGCACGTATACAGATATGGACTATTTATGTAGTAGTTTTTTGTATGGAGTAGCCAGGGTGTATTCATACGAATGGATAGACAGAACGAATAGATAGACATGCTAAAGCGTAATGCTTCCTTGTTTACTACGAACCCCCAAAAAAATGTATACCGTTTCCTCCAATTTCCCTACACAGTAAAACTGATTACTTCATTAATTTATGCTTCGTGTACAGCCTGTTGCTTTCAAATAGTTCCGGCTCAACGCCCGCCATGAGTAATTGAAATTTAAATGGGCGGCGGTGGCGACGCGACGTAACGAGGCTGTACTTTGCTTTGTTATGGTCCTAGGGGGAAATATATAGGGGGGTGAAGCAGGACATTTAGTAATAGAAATGATTCAGTCGATGAAATTTGGTGGAAAAATTAACGGTTTTCAGTGGGAGGGACAGTGAAATAAAATGTATTTATTTTATGAATCATAGTTAAATTAAAAGTTAAATTGTGTTATACTGATTTTTTTAATCTTGCCTAAAGAATACACTTTCCGAGTAGGTGCTCAACTTTTATTTTACATGTAAATGGAATTTATAGATTTTTATATGGGGGTTTCTCAGGAATATTTATTGTTAATTTTACATTGATTACCTTTACATTTTTTTGTAGCTATAATTGATTATGTAATAATATTAATATTTTAATATTTTAAAATAAAATATTAATTTGTGGTTATGCTAGCAATGATGTAATGACAAATTGTCTTAAGTAACCAATATATTATAATTTATTAGTCACACATGTGATGCTTAACTTTTCTATTTGGATCTAATAATTATTAACGGGAATATATATACATTAATTAATAATATATTATTTATCAATTAGATAGTGTCTTTGAATAATCATAACTATAACAAATACTATTTTAAACATAAAATGTAACTATAGTTCTCAACTGAAGTGCAGTTTTCCCAGTGTGTGAATTGTATTGTGTTGGTCAATAGTTGTGAAAAAATTTAGGACATTTTTTGCTATTGGTAGTTTAATAGGATAAGTGTGATGTGAAATTAATTTCTACACAGCAAATAACAAATAGGTAAGTAAACTATAAAGTATCATTTCAACTATCGCTTATCTATAACTGAGACTATAAAAAGTTGATGTAAATTAAAAAAAAAATTTATGATTTTACCAGTATTACCACTATTATTTTTATCATTGATAAAATGAAGAATAAACAATCTTTAATTTTATTATGTGTAACACTTTTATGTATACATTTGTATCTTGGTAAACAGATTATATGTCGTATTTTCATCATATATTAACAATTTATGTTCAAATTAATAAATAAGAACGTTTTTGAACATAAAATACATTTAGTAATACAATTTACTTACCTTACGTTTACAGTTTAAATTCCAATAGGACTATTTTTCTAGGTCATAGCGCTTTCGTAGACATGTCTACGAATTGCGTAGCTGTCTACGAATACTCGTAGCTTAACTTTCAATACACTTTGTTTATACCGATTTAAATACGTGAATGTATTATTTACGATGTTATTGTATTGTATGTAACAATCAAGGACGATGTACCGTGACGGGTGTCGCCGTGTTACTGGTTGGAAGGCCTTTACCACAGTCGGTTTTGTCGTCAAATCAAGACCGGTTTACACGCGATTTCGACGTAAGATTGTATGCATGTATATCTGCAAATGTGTTTTCTGTTTGAAGTTTAAAGTTTACTGCTTAGGGTAGAAAGTAGATTAGGTATAATTTCCTAGTAAACTATTGCACTATTGTTGTTTAAGAAGTGCACAAAACATGGAGTAGCCAGTGTAATTAATGTAGAACAAAGTAATTTTTCGGCATGATATCCTTAGTTTAGAGCTTATTGAAAATCTTATGTATGTTATGCAATAATTTTATACTGGGATATGGATAAATACATAATTGCAGGCTGTTCAGAATATGTAAAGGTATACAGCTCTACGGGTTTTTTTATTATTATTAAAAATTACAATCTACAGACCCCGAGCACAAAATAAGATATAGTACTAACCGGGGTCCGTACCTTTTGTTTATTTATTTTTGCTCATATTTTTTTAATTGGACGTCGTGTTAATGGTAATTAGGTATTATCTAATGCTACATGATTTAAATGAGGGGTGTGTGTGGCTCACCACGATCTTTAGAGCTTTAGCCAACCTCACCTGCACATGGTGCACCTTGGCGACTAGGGAAAGAGGCTCTGGCGAAAGAAAGGTAGGGGGTAGGTAAATAAGTACGGCGGATATACCTCAACCTTATAGAATACCAAATCCACATACCAATTCCCTTGAGCGTTTTGTGTTCATGCGAGTGAGTGAGGTCACCAGAAAGGAAGGAGTTGCTGCGTTGGCAGCGGAGATGAAGGCGCGCGAGCGATATCTCATGTTGTGTGCGTTAAAATGGCTACGGTAACTGCTTCACATCAGGCGGGCCGTATGCTTGTATGCCACCCAACATAGTATAAAAAATCTGCCCTCTGTTATCTACTTTGCAACTTTATATATTTAACTTTTCGTAACTTTATACATAGCCCCGACATGGGACTGCCATTTAACCACAGAACTAATAATAAATTATTAGTTAATATGGTTAAATGCACAGAACTAATAATAAATTATTAGTTAAATGCACAGAACTAATAATAAATTATTAGTTCTGTGCATTTAACCATATTATTGGAAACTAGTTGCCGTGTCGTCTGCGTGGACTTTAGAAAAATAAACAATCATTGTTAATAACTCCTTTTGCTCTTCTATTCGGCGTATTAAGATGAAACAAACAACCCCTTCTTCCACTTAGGTAACTAAACGTTCGTAACCAGTTACAAGAGAAGAATTTTTTTTCGCTGTTTGGTAACTAGTTGTGAGAGAAGAATTATTTTTTCCTCTTTGGTAACTTTTGATAGTTACGAACGTAAACTAGTCGCATTTCGTGAATCAGTCACATTTTTTTTATTCCACGTCGGGTGGCAAACAAGCATACGGTCTACTTGATGTGTGTATAAACGCGCGCAACAAATGTTACTTGTGTGTTACCACCCCGGTTGCTGGCGCTCCTCAGGAGCATCCTGGTAGCCTCACTCACTCGCAGAAAACTACCATTCTACAGGGATTTGTTATTTGGCTGCTGTAGAGGTACTTTTCCAGACTGGCTATCGTCATGGCCTACTTCTCATTAACCTTGCCTCCTTGTTATTTAGTAGGCTGTACCACTTTTTTTTTCTATACCACTAAGGTGACAAACAAGCATACGGTCCGCCTGATGGAAAGCAGTTACCGTAGCGGACGCCTGTAACACCAGAGGAATCACATGCGCGTTGCCGACCCTGTAAAACCCTCATACGCTCTTTTTGAAGAACCCAATGTTGTAGTCTCCTACCTCCTCCTACTAGATATTGAGCCCTCTACACCACAAAATAAAAATACCACAGAATAACTAATAGTATTTACATACGAAATAGGCACTCTCCGCAACTAAAAGGAGTTTCCTCTCCCGTTCCCCCGTTTAAACCCGCGGGCGCAAAATAGTTTCAACTCGCTTAACGCTATAGAACGCCTCGGGTCGCTATGCATTTGTTTTCTCACCTCCAGCTCAAGTGGCCAGATTGTGATAGTGATATACATTACAATCACATAGGGTAGGGACTTAAAACCTTTTTGTTTGTACAGTGTTAGTACAGTACTATACTCTACGTTTGAAGATACAACGCATCTTTTTGAAACACGCGAGTGACTGCTTAATCTAAGTTATGTTTGTTAATAAATTTTATCATATAAAAGTGTTTTCAATTGTACACACAGCCATTTTTATACTTAACACATCCCAAAAACCATCCTTAACACATCCCAAAACAATCCTTATCATATCCCAAAACCATCCTTAACACATCCCAAAACCATCCTTAACACATCCCAAAACAATCCTTAACACATCCCAAAACCATCCTTAACACGTCCCAAAACTATCCTTAACACATCCCAAAACAATCCTTAACACATCCCAAAACCATCCTTAACACATCCCAAAACCATCCCTAATACATCCCAAAACAAACCTTAACACATCCCAAAACAATCCTTATCATATCCCAAAGCCACCCTTAATACATCCCAAAACCATTCTTAACACATCCCAAAACAATCCTTATCACATCCCAAAACCATCCTTAACACATCCCAAAACCATCCTTAACACATCTCAAAACAATCCTTAACACATCCCAAAACCATCCTTAACACATCCCAAAACCATCCTTAACACATCCCAAAACAATCCTTAACACATCCCAAAACCATCCTTAACACATCCCAAAACCATCCCTAATACATCCCAAAACAAACCTTAACACATCCCAAAACAATCCTTATCATATCCCAAAGCCACCCTTAATACATCCCAAAACCATTCTTAACACATCCCAAAACAATCCTTATCATATGCCAAAACCATCCTTAACACATCCCAGAACCATCCTTAACATACATATAAACTAATAATATCTCTGGTTACAAATATGGAACTGATTTGATCTACGAAAGTGGAAAAATAATTCTTCTCTGACAACTAGTTATCAAACAGCGAAAAATAATTCTTCTCTTGTAACTGGTTATGAAAGTTTAGTTACCTATGTGGACGAAGGGAAACAAACAACATTTCAAAGTTTAGGTAGTATTACAACTGTTAAAACCAAATTCAATTTCGTGCAGTAACGTACAATCACTGCAGAACACAGGCCTCCTCATCATCATCCATCGGCTCCCTACGAATTGGGCGATCCTCATATACTGCGTTTACTAGTTCGTGGTCGCCATTTCAGAACCTTTCTGCTCCATAGACCATCTCTTTAGTCTTTTAATGCCTTATTTGCCATATCTCTCACGTTGCTTAGAGGGGAAGTCACATTCACACTCCTAGTAATTTCTTCTGATTAAATTCGTTGTGAGTTCCGAGGCGTTCTATACAAATTATATCACGGGGAGTGCTCGAATGTGCTGTTTGATTTGATACCTGCCGCCGAGTTCCACTATCGTACAACTGACCATAAATTAAAATTCCATCCATATCATCTTGATAATAGGCGATCTACTACAAAGATCAAGTACAAATCAACTTCCCTCAGCGGTATTTCCATACCAAGCGCTGTATAGTTTGTCATCTTCTCTTAAAACCCAATATGAGTTTAATATTTTTTCTTCTCGTTTGGAACTGGATTTGAAAACTGCTAGCTGGGCAAATAAAGCATTTTTCAGTACATACAACTTAACTTTATGCGAAGGAACCTCAAATTTATTGGGAAGGAATAATTATGGCAAACATTGTAAATTGAAGCTTTGCATAATTTGACCCGAAACTGTTAGTTCGCACGAACGTTACCGTATATTAAGTTTTATGTTCGAAAATAAGTAGTTTCGTCCGAAGCCAACTTTGGTTGATAGAGTTCGAACTGATATAATCTTTGTTAGTTCACGTTGGCATAGTTGAGCGTGTATTTTAGCTGTATGGTGAGAATATGTAGGTCAAAGATTGGAGTATAAATTAAAGAACGTTCTGTCTATAAACGCTTTCCCGTGACTTTGTCCTCACTCGTGAACACCACAGTAGAAGTGTGCTATATGTTGATCTAGGTAGACTAGAGATGTGGCAAGCGAGCATGTGGGTTACCTGATGGAAAGCAATCACCACCGCCCATAGAAATCAGCAACACAAAGCGATCGCTGATCCGTTGCCAGCCTTTTGGGGAAATATTGACTCTGTTCTTGAAGGCCCCCATGTCGTATTTATTTGGGAATACCGCTGAGGGAAGTTGATTCCACAACTTCACAGTCGTGGTAGAAAATATCTTAAAAAGCGTACTGTAGTAGATCGCCAAATATCAAGATGATGTGGATGGAATTTTAATTTAGTGCGAGTTGTACGAATTGGCCTTGCGTATAAATTTTCTATTATACGAGTATATGTGTATATATATAAACCTCGTGTCACGGTGTTTGTGGGCGCACTTCTCCGAAATGGCTCGACCGATTTTTATGATTTTTTTTATTTATGTTTGGTAGGTATGAGAATAGGTATGTCGTAAGGTCGTAAAGTGTATTTCATTGCGCTAAAATAATAATGGTTCTCGGGTCGCCTCCACCCCCGTTGCTAACGCAGCAACTGCTTCCTTTCTGGTGACCTCACTCACTCGCAGGAACATAACAACCTTCAAGGGAATTTTTATTTGGCTGCGGTATTCAGTCGGTCAGCTTAAAAATATGCTGTAACCTACTTTTCTTTTGCCAGAGCCTCTCTCACTGTTATCAACGTGCACCACGTGCAGGCGAGGTTAGCTTTGGCTCTAAAGGTCATGGTGAACCACTTATAACCCGGCGGTTGGTGAAGGCTAGTGTTATCAAGCCGCTAGAAGGCCATGGTCTTGGCTTAACGACTGTCATGTAATGACAATAGCCGGCACGGAGGAATTAGATAAATAAATAAATATTCCAGGATAAATTACACACTGCCATCTAGTCCCAAACTAAGCAAAGCTTGTACTATGGGTACTAGATAATTGGTATAATACTTAAATAGAGACGAACTTCTTAGCTTCCATGGATTCACCGTGCGGGTGCCGGGTCCATCGTGTGGCAGAGAGAGAAACCCAAGCAGATCCCGAGACTTGTGACACGGGTGTAGGTTTAAGGGGCCCCTTTCCGACGTACATCAACACTCACCTTCACTACTTGTGTTTCTCTCCCTGCCCTGCCAAATCTGGTATGAACCTGCTAATGCAGCTTTAGATACTCGTTCTAGTATAGAACTTACTGCACTTCTGGACAAGCCAAGGTCTTTCAGCAGGTTATAGAGAGATTTTGCTGGTATACCTCTCGCTCCTACTTCTACAGCGTATAGATTAACTACATAGCCGCTTTTTGTTAATTCGTTTAGGAGGTCATAATATTTGTTTTGTTTTATTGCGTGGTCTTTGGGTATGTTAGTATCCCACGGTACAGTAAGCTCTACAAGTACTACGTTAGTACTATTACTTATACTGTGCAAGTACTATACGTTTTGTAGCTCTGGAGAAAAGGAAAATGTCCGGTCTGGATGTCGAAACACACACATCTTCTGGGATTTTATAGTGCTTTTCATACGTGTCCATTAAAATAGTCCAGTCAGGTGCTGCACTGAGGATTGAGTAAGGCTTGTTCTTGGAGTTTGAAGTTGAGCCTCCTTTTATAAAGTTAATTTGTCTTTTGTTTGTCGTCAATCCTTTTTGGGCTCTAGCTATTGAAAGGCTTATGGCTTCACGTATCATTTGAAGTACTCTGTCATGGCGATGTGAGTAATGACCCCTATCAAGGAGCACCTTGCAACCCACCAATAGGTGCCTTGCTGTACATATCGCCTCTCCACAAGTATAGCAACATTTTTCAGAGGCTTTTCCCCACCTAACTAAGTTACTCTGGTCAGGGAGGGTCATTTGAAAGGCAAAAAGGGTTTTTTTTTTTTGTAAATACATTCGTATAACATATATAGAAAATACCCAGACCAAGACAAACAGACATGTTCATGCACACAAATATTTGTCTTGTGCGGGGATCGAACCCGCGACTTCGGAGTCAAAGTAGCTAACCATAATTGCTAACCATTCGACCACCGCGCTCGTCTGCCATAAATCCATCCAAATAAACCCATCCATAGGCAGGCTACGGTCGACGACGCATAACCTACGTGTTCGATTAGAGTGACGCGACGCCATCGAGCTTCTCACCCTTATCAACATGTAAATAGGTTAGATTATGGTGTATTCAAATGAGGTACAGATATATCAACGCTTTTACGAGTCGAGTGGTGACGGTTACGAGGGAATGTGGTGGTCGATCGTCTCAGTTTGTATGTATGTATAGATTTATTTAGTTAATTCAGGGGTTTCCAAAGTGTGCGCCGTAAGTAAAGAGGGGCGCCGTGAGCCGATCCTCAATTATTATCCGAAACCACAAATATTCGTGTTCCCATTCAATTCTTTTATAATAAAAAAAAAACTCAATTTCATATGATAGATGTTTTAATTTTGTTCCTCTCTACCCAACCTAACTGCCATTATTTGAGCTACCTATTTCTTTCGACTGTATCTTTTTCAAATAGCTAGCGGGCCCTACCCGCTAGCTATTTGAAAAAGATACAGCCGTGACAAAATTTAAAATTTGTAACTGCGCCGCAGGCTGAAAATGTTTGGGAACCCTTAAGTTAATTGATTCATGTGTTATTTTGCAAAAGTTAAATTTACAGGCAATTTGATCTACACTACTTTGCCTGCTTCCGCCACCAATTAGTTCGTGCAAACTACTGCCGGCCGTAGAATACGGCCTACGGCCCACCTGATGGAAAACAGTTACCGTAGCCTATGAACGCCTGTAACACCAGGGGACACACGCGTTGCCGACCATGTAAAAACCTCTTCACGCCCTTTTTGAAAATCTCATGCATATAGATACAATAAAATTTGGATTGAATTTCAGAGAGCCAGTGAGCCTACGTTTTTAAAATAAAAGAGAGTAGTTACGTTGGCTACAGGGATGGCGGCGCGAGAATATTATTTTATGTTGTAAGCATCTATACTATAGGTTACCCACCGCTTCACATCTGGCAGGGCGTATTTTTGTTAGCCACGCAACGATGTATAAAAAAAAGTCGCCAGACAATTTTCGTGAATCCTGTCTCGCATGTCTCTAAATTAGTTTGTTTCGCAATTTGTTAAAACTTTGTAACTTCCTACAACTTTACAACTTTTACCTAAATATCCTCCAGTATATTGCATTTTTATTGTGTTTAAAATTACAAATATTTTTTATGGCCCTTTCTTTACGTTCATCTAATTAAATCCACTAATGATAATTCAATTTCTTCCTATTCGTAAAACTCTTCCTGTTTTAAAAATTATTAATGGATCTTTAATTGATCTTTCTTCCCCCTCAAATATTTCAACTTTATGAAATTTTGGATCTTTGTTAGATCTTTGTCTTATTGTTCAAGTACTCCACTGACGGTGCGTCCGACCGTCCAAACGGCGTCACATCCCGGCCACTCCATACAAATGTCGCATCGTCCACTATTACATAGACAATGACGTCTGTACAGAGCGAGAATGAGCGTATGTAGATACTTGCGGCGTCATACAAACTGTTTCAGATTCGTCTCAGTGGGGTTGTGAGGTCGACACGAAAGAGCGGCAGGGGTTGGCCATACTGTTCGTAATACTATTTATTATTTATACCGTGACAGCGTGGCAGCCTTCCAAAAACTACCCGTGATTGTCGAAAATTCAGTGTTCCCAACAACTATCCAAAAAGTGTTTTTTTTTTTTTGTATACTACGTCGGGTGGCAGACAAGCATACGGCCCGCCTGATGTGAAGCGGTTACCGCAACCATATTAACGCTCTCAACATTAAAAATATCACTCGCGCGCCGTCACCTCCACTGCCAATGCAGCATCTCCATCCTTTCTGGTGACCTCACTCACTCGCAGGAACACAACAATCCTCAAGAGAATTGTTATTTGGCTGCGGTATTCTGTGAGGTGGAGGTACATTCCCTAGTCGGGTAGCTTACAATTACGCTCCCTACCTCTCTTTTCGTTTGTCAGTCAGCAGGGTGCACCGCGTGCAGGTGAAGTTGGCTTTGTTGGTTCACAGATGTTGATGAACCACTTACACCCTAATTTATCAGAGGCATTAAGTTATCAGAGGTAATTTGCTAGACTATTTTTGTTTAAAAAAATCACTAACTGAATTATTGAAAATGTTTTAGTCAAGGCACTAAAATTGAACGCCGATAATTCAAGAAATGCACTAGATCTGGGGCCGTACCACCTAAGCTTAAACCAATTCAATCAATTACCATCAAATATTCTGCTTTCCAAAAATAGGTATTAGATTTAAGTTATTGACAAACATTTTTAGCTTTGTTGGTAAAGCTTCAGAGTTTCTATCACCTTAATTAAACACAATGGCCACTAATATACACTGAAGTATGATTTTCGCAATAAAAAAATCCGATGGATGGGAATCGGTTTCAATTTATGAGGCCATTGGGCCCCTAGGCAAATGCACTAAGACAAAACTGACCGCGCTGCAGACTTTGATTTCATCGTGATGGTTTTTTTTATACCACGTCGGTAGCCAACTTGCTTCCTGGTGACCTCACTCACTTGCAGGAACATGACAACCCTCAAGGGGATTGTTATTTAGGTATTCTGTGAGGTGCAGGTACTTCCACAGTCCTGCTGCTTACAAATACGCTGTACCCTACCTCTCTTTTGCCAGAGCCTCTTTTGCTATTTGACAGGGTTCACCACGTGCATGTGAGGTTGGCTTCGGATTTAAAAATCGTGGTGAGCCACTTACACCCCAAAATGTATGTTAATGAGTTGTCGGAATTAATTGCCTGGGAATTGTTTCTCCGTCGGCAGTGCTAATGGTCTTGTGGCACGAAGGGTATAAGTTTGATAATTAGTTTCAGTCGCGGTTTACTAAGGAGATAGGATTGATTTGTTAGCTCATAGTGTAGGTCGTACTTTTTATAACATGTTATGGGAAACAAGTACGCGTCCCTCATTTTCATTATACCACTTAGGCACATAATAAATATAATATAGGAACAGAAAACTTTCTACACAATTGGAATAAAATATCAACCTTCGATACGCGCCAATACGGTCCAAAATAATTCTGCAGCTGTACTCGTACCTCTTTCAGCGGCAAGGACACTCGACTAAATTGTTCTCCCGGGAGTAGATTCTTTTATAGGTGAATAGGTCGGCCGAATGGCTGAGTGACACAGGCCTGACTTAGGTGGCAAACTACGGTTCGCCTGAGTTTTACAGAGTTTCTTGGGTTTCCTCTCCGACCGACGAAGAGAAGCTGGAGACGAAGGCCCTGATCGACTCCCTGGAGATTCGGTACCCGTGTTGTCGTTACTCACCACAGCTCGCCACAAGCTGCCCTGCTAATAATTATTATTATGAATACTAATCTGAATAATTAATTATTCCTGGACAAATTATACATTGCAAACTAGTTCCAAACTAAACAAAGCTTGTACTATGGGTACTAGATAACTGATATTATATATACATAAAAAATATTTTTTTTGTGTAAATACATACATATAATTTATTAGATACATAGAAAACACCTAAACCAAACAGCAATGTTCGTGCACAGTAATGTTTGTCTTGTGCAAGAATTAAACCCACGATCCCGGAGTTTAAGTGGCTATTGCTAGCCATTGGACAGTCTCGTCAAAATATCATCATTATCATCTCGAGCGTTACAAAAAGATTTTTTTTATATGAGATGTGGGCAAACGAGCATGTATGTCACCTGATGGAAAGCAATCACTACCGTCCAAGGAGATCAGCACCATCAAGGTGTCGCCGATCCGTTGCCAGCCTATACTCCTTCCTTTCTTTCTGGTGACCTCACTCACTCGCAGGAACAACAACCTTTAAGGGACAATTCCTTTGAGGGTTGTATTTGGCTGCGGTATTCTATAAAGATGTTGATGAACTACTTATACCCCAAACTAAAAAAGGATGACTTTACATTGCTAATTAGAATAAACAAAACCCCTTTCAAATTTCAAATGTCTTAATATACGTTATATTGAACATAACTGTCGTGCTTAAAATACGGTTTCGTAAAGTTTGTTCAGAATATCTTTTACGGCACTTTTTCATAGCGTCGCGTGTTCAGCGAACAGACGGCAAGACGTAAATCTAGATACTTCGCCGTTTGTGAGACATTTTTGTTTGTTTTTACGCTGAAAGCGTATTTCAGCGGGTCGGTACACTGTTATTGGACAGCTAGTTTTCGAGGGGGACTGAAATTTTACACACTGGCACTGCCTATAAATATTTTTTTGTAGAGCCGTGTTTAGTATCTTGAAAACGGCTCTTATGATTTAGATGAAATTTTGTATTTGATTAATAAAAATAAAACGTGTTTGTCAAGTTTATTGATGCATCCTTCCGACTAATAAGATTTAAGTCAAAGAGAGGGAGGGCATGTCGCACCCTAATAAGCAAGTTCTTCTTTTTTTTAATATTGTCAGACAAATTACACAGCGCCATCTAGCCCCAAAGTAAGCGAAGCTTGTGTTATGAGTACTAGACAACTGATAAACATACGTAAATACATTTTTTTTTGTAAATATATACTTATGATACATAGAAAACACCCAGACTAAGCCAAACAGACATGTTCATGCACACAAATGTTTGTCCTATGTTGGAATCGAACCCACGAGCGTTGGTGTCGAAGCCGCGTCATTGACCGCTACGCCACCGAGCTCGTCAAATTCCACCTTATAGCAGACGGCATACGAATACCTTAGAGAATTGTTGTGTACTTGCGAGTGAGCGAGGTCACCAGACGTGAGTAAATGCTGCATCATGCAAGCGCGCGAGCAATAGTTCTTGTATTGCAAGGGTCTATAAGGCTACCGTAACTGCTTTCATCAGGCGAGCCGAATAAATAATGTTTTAGTTTTTAATTACTTTCACTTGTTTTATGTTCTAAACGTTTAAAGACCACGTCTATTTAACTTTTCTACAATTGGGTTTTATTGGTTTATGGAGGTCTTATCTAAAATCAAGCTACCTCGTCGCAATATTCAAGCTTAGTATGAAGTATGGACAATTATCTTTCTCGCGTGCCATTTCACATTCTATCCACTATAGTCTTTCTAGTTGTGAAATTAATTCACCACGATAAATACCGCTATGACAGACTGTGACCAAAGATTCTCAAACTATGTTTACTTAGAAATTATTATAATGTTTGTTTGCTATAACTTAACTTGTACATCAAAATTAAAATAACAAATGAAATGCAAAACAAAGCAGTACAAAGGCGGACTTATCCCTTGGAGGGATCTCTTACAATCAAACTTAGAGTATCAAAAGGATTAAAATTAAAGGCGTGTAATAGCAAAGTACAGTAATCGCTGTGATGATAATAGAAAGGACAACAATTATAGTTTAAATACAAATTCCTCGTAGCGCACATTTATATTACGATATGTGTATAATAATATATTTCAGAAATAAACAATAAATTTGTAATCAACATTATTATTACCTAATTTATTTATATATGAAATTATTATATCAAATTAAATGCTCTAATATCACACTAATACTTCAAGTATGTTTTCATGCATCAGCATTTCAATGCTGGTAATGCTGGTATACGGGTCTTTCCTCAAACGAAGGGTTTTTTTTTATCGCAATATGCGCACACTCAGCGGTGTAAAGTGCCGCTGAGTGTGCGCAGACGCTTACGTTGTAAATGGTCGCGCACCTCTGTCGTGGACAAGGCTCTTGTACATCCAATTTTTTTTTAACTTATATTTTTAATATTATATTTTTTTACAACTTATATAAAATAAAATAAATTAAAAAAAAAGGCAAATACAATTTTAAACTAAATATAAAATTGCAGTAGCATAATAAATAAATAATAATAAATAAATAAATATTGTCAGACAAATTACACAGCGCCATCTAGCCCCAAAGTAAGCGAAGCTTGTGTTATGGGTACTAGACAACTGATAAACATACGTAAATAACTTTTTTTTTGTAAATACATGCTTATGATATGATACATAGAAAACACCCAGACCAAGACAAACAGACATGTTCATGCACACAAATGTTTGTCCTGTGTGGGAATCGAACCCACGAGCGTTCGTGTCGAAGCCGCGTCATTGACCGCTACGCCACCGAGCTCGTCGATAATAATAATACAAATTAAATTAACTAGCAATAGAAGCAGTTATGACAGGCATCCGCCCCTCTTCTGTAATAGCCCGGTATTTAGTTGACCCAGATCTCATCTCCATAGCCCATTTAGTTTCCATCACACTTTGAAATAATCTCAACGCCTGCCGAGACCTGCTCATGTGTATATCGTTCCAATGATATATCCTGGAGCTGGTCACGGCGGGCGTACAACATTACATCAAACTTCTCAAAGGGGCCTCTGCGCGTTCGATTCATATCCCCACGCAGGCCTATCAAATGATCGGGTTTAAGCCAGTGAGTTCAAGATAGATACAAATTAATAATCACAATATAACTTGCAGGCTAAAAGGGTACAAAAGCATAAAAAATATCCATTTTTACAGGTGATAGGTACCTATTACTTTAAATCGTTATTCAGAAATTATTATTATTTGAATAGTTGTTTCGGCCAACTTGCCAGAATATTACAAATATGTTTAAAAATGGAAAATTTCACCTCCCTCGCCTAGGTGTGATTTGACCTCTCGATTTTCAAAAGTTCTCAATCGATTCGTTTGCCTTTGAGTAACATTGGAAGTACAAAATTACACCCGGCAATTGTTTGTAAATGGTTTACTGACACGGGGGTTGCCGAGTCAAAATTAATTTACCCAAGGTCGTCGGGGGTTACATGCAAATTGCGGCATTTAAAGGTTCCGTTGATTTTGTCTATGGAAATTTTGCGAAATTAACCCTGATTAATTCCACTTTATTACTGTCGTGCGATTGTCCTTACATTTTCGTAATTGCGCGGAACTGCGGTTGTGCCTGTTATTTATTATGAGTATGAGAAAGTTTTGCGGTAATTTTTCGGTTTATGAGTTCATTTCGTGTAATCTTTGTATCGATTTTGTTTTGCATCAAAAAATCTTGTACTCTATACAGGCTGACCCGGCGACCTTCGTACCGCCTAACAGTCTTGAACTTTATGGTATGGTATTAAAGTTCAAATTGACTTTTAAGTATTATTAGGAATCGTTTGTATAGGAGTATAGAAAAGTGCTGTTTTAAGACCTTTTCAGGTATTTTTTTTTAATTTTTTCTCTGCGTAAGAACTATCCTCGTACTTCAAGGAATATTCTAAAAAAAGATTTAGCGAAATCGGTTCAGCTGTTCTCGAGAATTGGGCTTAGCAACACATTTAGCGATTCATTTTTATATTATATCCTATGAAGTTCTTTCAACTCATATTATTCCAACTGCTGGATTTTTGAAGTAAACGCTTGACTTGAGGAGTAAGCTGCTGAATGCGTGACGAGCGTTACGGAAACGGCGAACGGAAGTTGAGAGGGAGATGTAAGTTAGTAGAGCTAAAGAAGTTTTACACTGTTCACTCGCGTGCACACTCGTTTTTTTTACACTCCGTCGGGTGGCAGATAAGCATACGACCCGCCTGATGTGAAGCGGGTACCGTAGCCATATTAACGCTCGAAACATGAAATACAGCTCGCAAATTGGAATAGGGATGTTCTCTCAATCTATGGGGTTTAGAGCGTACTTCACTACGATGCTCAAATGCGGCTTGGCGAAGGTGATTGGGCGGTGGTGATTGCTTTCCACCAAGTGACCCATTTGCTCATTTGCCCCCCTCTCACATAAAAAGAAATAACCAGCAATGGGAGGAATAAGGCTTGATGACGAACCGCCAATCCTTATTCATCCCACTGCTGGAACATGGGTCTCCCCTCAATTGAAGGGGTTTAGAGCATACTCCACCACGCTGCTCAACTGCAGGTTGGCGGAAGCCAGTATTTTCAAGCCGCCCAAAGGCCACTGAGTTGGTTTAATGACAAAAGCCGAGACTGACTGCTTAACGTGCGTGCTTAATTAGCCATCCGTAGTGGCTAACTATAATGGTCGATGTTGATTTGATGAAATTATATATAAGAGTCTTAATACATTTGCGCGCAAACATTGTAGATTCGGCTTCTGCTTCTTCTTATTGCGTACACATATTAGTGAATGCATAATAGACGCCATCTTTGTGTGCGGTCGGTATATCATCGAAGAAAATCTTAGGTAAGTAGTAGTACTATTTACTCATACTGTATTTTAAGGCAAGCAAAAGTCACGTTTTGAGGAGATCGATGGCGTCGTTGCGCGTATCAGTCTCATCGAACACGCAAGTTAAGTAACGTTGACCGCAGCCTCTCCATAGATGGGTTTATTTTGCTCTAGCTCTTCTGTGCTTCGGAGGGCACGTTAAGCTGTTGGTACCGGCTGTTGTCATTAGATGACAGTCGTTAAGTCAAGTAGCCTTTAGGCGGCTTAAAAACACTGGCTTCCGCCAACCCGCAGTTGAGCAGCGTGGTGGAGTATGCTCTAAACCCCTTCAATTGAGGGGAGACCCATGTTCCAGCAGTGGGATGAATAAGGATTGGCGGTTTCGTCATCAAGCCTTATTCCTCCCATTGCTGGTTATTTTTTTTTATGTGAGAGGGGGGCAAATGAGCATATGGGTCACCTGGTGGAAAGTAATCACCACCGCCCATGGAGACCAGCGATACCAAGGGGTCGCCGATCCGTTGCCAGCCTTTTAAGGAAAATGAAAACTCTGTTCTTGAAGGCAGTCGTAGTAGGATACATCACCTACACCGTTATTTTATTTTAATATTTTTTTTCAAAGGAACACTTAAACCTGCTGAAAGAAGAAGCCCCCCAAGCGGACACGTCGAGGTTGGAGCAGCTGCTGTCAGCAGCGTACGCCCTGATCAGTCCCGAGCTGCAGATGGTCAGCCTCCCGGATTTCCCTGTCGACAGTCTGCAAGCTGCTGCTCTGATACTGGTATACTTGTTTCAATTATTGCAATTTATATAACTTTCCATAGATAAATAATAAATATTCCTAGACAAATTACACACTGCTGTCTAGTCCCAAACTAAGCAAAGCTTGTACTATGGATACTAGATAACTGATATTATACTTGAATACATTTTTTTTTGTAAATACATACCTACATATAATACATAGAAAACACCCAGACAAAGACAAACACTCATGTTCATGCACACAAATATTTATCTTGTGCGGGGATCGAACCCGCGACCCCAGAGTCCAAGTGGCCATTTCTAGCCATTCGACCACCGGGCTCGTAAATAATAGATAGTTACCATCGAATTCACATTAGAAAAACAGTAACTTACGCCACCATCATGTAACGAAATGTCACAGATTGACACGATATTTTGTTTCGCTTCAAGTGTTGATGATGTTTATGGAAAGCTAAATAATTTGCTCGATCCCCGCACAAGACAGACATGTTCCTGCAGACAAAAATATTTGTGTGCACGAACATGCATGTTTGTCAAAAGTTTATTTAATATTTTTTTATTTATTCTTGTTAATTTGTCAATAGTGAATTTCCGCATTAAATTAGCTATAATTATGCACAGCGCAGACCTACTAATAAATCTATACAACTATCATATATAGAATAGGAAGTTATTAAAACAAGGGTTTTGAAACGCGACTTGCCGAAGTTGGAAATAGACAGCATTGGTGTTTCAATACCTTTTAATACTGTCTATGTGCAGTGCATGGAAGATATAGTTAAATACATGGCCACTGCACTACGCAGGGTAGAGGTAAGAAGAACTAACTGTAATATAAAAAAGTGTCTGCTGACAAGCAGCAAATTGGTGGCGCCACGGGAAACAAGAAGATGAATTTTAAATATAGCGCCAAAAGTCATATAGTAAGATGGTTTCAGCACACTTCCCTTTATTTTTTCACAACTGCTATATTCAGATCACATCTACTTGCTACGCTAGCGTTATATCGGTGTATTTCTGAATTGTAATTTGCTGCTCACCACGGGACACTTTTTCAACCTGCTTACCAGATAAGACGGTTTCTCCTTAGCTCTACCCTCCGTAGTGATGTGGCCATGTGTTTATCTTTATCGTAAAGTGTCAAGACGTCGCGTGCCTCATATGGCCTTGAAACAAGTATGAAGATGGCGACAAACTCACGCAACGCAGTCATCAGGGAACTTTTTCAGTGCCAAGGCTCGTTTTGTACCGAACGACAATACGCTAGATCGGCTAAATAATACCTGAACTGAAAGTAGATCAAAGTCATTATGTATGTCGGATATTTAATATGGCTCGAAGTTATCCAATCAAATAGAATGCGTGGATGGTGTGGGGAGCGACCCGTTTGTTGTGATTGGCTATTATAGGGCTTAAAAAGCCGGACCCAGCCTTCGAGTCAGGGGGAGGTGGGTCATACCAAAGACATACCACTTGCTCGTTAAGCTCACTCGGTCAAGTGAAGCTTAACGGCCGTGCACCACGGATTTTAAGTATCTAACACTATTGCGAACCTAAAATATTGAGTTGTTACCTTCATTCACATCGATTCCAATAATGTGAATTGCAAAGTCGTCTGAACGCTAGGTAATAGATATGGTCTATATAAAGATGAAATCTATGTATATTGTATATTTTTCTCTGCCTATGTCTATAAGCATCTATGTTTTTCTTTACAGGAGCGCAATCCTAGCATTCCCACCCACAAATTACTATACTTACTTTACCCATACAATACATTTTTAAGTAAAGAGCATATAAAGAACGTGCAAACAGTATTACATAACCTTAAAATTGACACGGAGACCAGCTGTAAAATGTCGTTGCAAAATGTAGAGTCCAAAGGAAACCAGACTGTAGTAACTATGGAAATAAATGGCGTTAAAAGTCACTTTGGCGTGGCTTGTGGTGGAAGACGCAAGAGGAGTTTGGAAGAAACGGCAGTGGTCAAAACTCATTACCAGAACGAGCTGTTGAGTGAATTGATGCTCAGTCATAGTGTTGGAGATTTTTGTATTGTGGGTTAGTATGACCTTAGTTTAAGCACAGTATAACGACGGCGAAGTGCCAATATCTTCTAACTAACACAGACAAAATTTCACAGAAAGTAAAAAAAAACGTTTAGTTTCCTGAAAACTTTAAAAATAATGAATTCATTTGCATGGTGAATATACAAATATGGAAAGCTAGTTTCAATGAAATATAAATATATTTGAAATATAAAATAGAAATTTGATTTTAAAATGAATGGCATAAAGAAAGTCAATTTCTCGAAAAATGTTAGATAGGAGGTATTGGCACTTCGCCGTCGATAAGTATTTGTACCACGTACAGGATGGCCACTCCCTGCTGTTCTCTCATATCAACCTCTCATCTATACCGATATGCTAGTAGATAAAAAAAATATAAAAATAACAATATTATTTATGAAAAGTGTAAGACGTGTCTAAGTGCCCACAAGGGCTCAGTGGCTGAATAAATAATTTCATTTCATTTCACCTCACCTCATCTCATCACATCTACTCATCTCATATCACCTCACCTCATCTCATCTCTACTCCTCTCCTTTCATCTCATGTGTCATAAAAACACAAAGCAGATGAAAGCATAAAATATACCACGATTTGGATATTTATATCGAAAAGCTTTCTTTTTATATTTGTATGTAGGATGGTCGGACATAATGAAAAGGAATAACAATATTTTAGACGTAGATTTAATTACTTAGTAATTAATTACGACTAATTAATTATTCCTTAATTCATTAGGCAATACTCCGGCACAATAATTAGCAGCTGCAAAGCGCTATGACGACATGTGCATCGGGCCAAAGCCGAGGAGAGAATGCCCCGTTTGCTTTGTGCGCTACGTCTTTTATACCGAACTGGAGGGACTCTCGTGCGTCTTCGTTCGGCTTTGGTGGACGTGTTGTTTACAATGTCCCGCCCAGTCATCGCTGCACGTGTTGTTTACGATGTACCGCCGAGTCATCGCTCGGCCCGCTGCAAGTGATGTTTACGATATTGCGCCGTCATGTATGAAGGAAACTTCGATTTTCATTTCTTTATTCTCCCTCTCTCTTGCACCGTACATCCTAACATCATTCCATCTCTGTCAATCACAATTTGGCGTCATTTTCATTTCCACTCTCTCACGTATACGAATTTCCAATCATTCTGCCTTTCTTTCACATAATTACGCTTATATAATGCACTCAAGTAACAAACAAACATTCACCCCGCCTAATTCAAAGTGGTTATTATAAGTATCATTAGCACCTTGAAAAAAAACGAAGCTTTTTTCAGGTCCTAAGGGGTGCGGCAAAAGCCTCATAGTCAAGCAATTATCGTCACTATTAGGCTACACAATAGAGCCTATCGTTCTGTATCAAGATATGACTGCTAGAGACTTGGTACAGCAGAGAACAACTCTTGATAATGGAGATACGGTGTGGAGGAATTCCGCTTTAGTCGAGGCAGCTTTGAAAGGGCATATGGCTGTGTTGGATGGATTGCATAGGATACATGCCAGTACACTGGCCGTTTTGCACAGGTAAATGGTTTTGATTACATTTTTACAAGCTTTTATTTAGTTATAAATATTTTCAACGAAATTCACTGAGCTTATGAAGTCGTCCGGTTGTTCTGTCTGTCCGTTGCCATGAAACTCAAAATTTAGAAATTCTGACTTCGAATTCGTGTAGAGCATCAAAAAGTAGTAATGTAAAGAGACCTTGGTTTTCCGATATCAATTCGGCATTTCCAAAAAAAAAAAAAAAAATTCGCTATGATGGCGCATGCTGCGCGTCCGTTGTTTTAAAATGGAAAATTTCACCTCCCCACCTAGGTGGGATTTGAACCCACGACCTCTCGATTACCGGACGAGTGGTCTTCCAACTGAGCTACCAGGAACGTTTAGATTTTTGCATTTTATATTTTACTGCTGTGATGTCGCAGTTTTATTTAGTTTTTTTATTTTTTTATATGAGAAGGGGCAAACGAACATGTGGGTCACCTGACGGAAAGCAATCACCGCCGCCCATGGAGATCAGCAACACCAAGGAGTCGCTGATCCTTTTCCCGAAGGAGTTTCACCGCGGTTTCTGTAATCAAATCTTGAATGTGAAATTTGCTTCGTGTTTAAGTGACCGATTGCGTTGAATTTTTTATACTACATCGGGTGGTAGACAAGCATACAGCCCGCTTAATGTGAAGCGGTTATCGTATCCATATTAGCGCTCGCAACATGAAATATCGATCGTGCGCTGACACCCCCACTGCCAGCGCAGCAACTCCTTTCTTTCTGGTGACCTCACTTACCTGCAGGGACACAACAACCTTCAAAGGAATTATTTGGTTGCGGTATTCAGTGAGGTGGAGGTACTTCGCCAGTCGGGCAGCTTAGAATACGCTATGCCCTACCTCTCTTTTCGTCGGAGCCTCTTTTGCCAGTCAGCAGGGTGCACCACGTGCAGGTTGGCTTTGGTTCAAAAATGTTGATGAACCACTTACACCCCTAAGTGAAATTAATAGTAAAATTTTACATGTCTCCGTCAGATAAATAGGTAGATCTATATATCGTACATTTTACACCGTGATTAAACTCCTTTGCAGATTAGTCCACGACCGCGAGTTACAACTACACGACGGGACCCGCCTGCTGCGACACGACAGATACGACGAATTGATCGCGTCAGGGTTGACACAACACCAGTTGGAGGAGAGCGGAGTTAAAAGAATACACCCCGCATTTAGGTTAGTCATGAAGATTGTTGTTAAATAATAATAACCGATTCTTTCAGGTAATTTTTAAGTTTCAAACCAATATTAAATTTATAATTTAAAAACCCACCTATTAAAAACAGTATACCAATAGGCTTGGGAACCATTTTTTTTTTCGATTTATTATTTAAAGACGTCACAATAATATAGCTATAGGTGAAAGAATTACTTCTAAAGCATAAAAACTTCTCGAGATATGATGAATTGAAGATCACAGTTTTGGACTATCCCGAAAACGCTCCATACAAAAGGCTGCAGTATTAAGACGTCACGATACGATATTTTATATGCATTAAATTAGAAATTTGTACGACAGCTATGTTAAATAATCCGTTTAATGTAGCTAGTGCCGTAACAAAAGTTATAGTGTTTTTTATTGTTTCTACAATGGTAATGTTTATTTTTTATAAATTCATACTTTTAAAATGCACTTTCTCACCAATCTTTGATCGACCGACCATAAAACACGTCGGACATAAGTTATTAAAATTTTGAGATCGCAGATCGTTCTAGTTTTATGTATTTTACGTTACTGATAGAGTTTTTATAATTTTAGAACTTTGTTCACATGCCTATTACAAATGAACATCCCTACCTCCTTACTTTAATATTATAATGTGAATGTGAGTTTGTTTGTTAGCTTTCCGTAATGCTGAATCAATTAACTATAAAAACTTTATATTTCAGAATAGTCGCACTCGCTGAGCCACCGACGCTTGACCGCGGACAGCAATGGTTGTCGCCTGAGATACTCAGTCTGTTCATATTCCACGAGATGAGGAATCTGAGCAAAGAGGAGGAAATGGCCCTCATCAGCACCTTGGTGAGATATTAACTGATACAATCGAAGCACAGAATTAGATACTAAAAACCAGTCAAAGAAGTTAGTGCATTACACAAACCTGCTTCTAAGTCTGGTGGCGACTCCACTACAAACGCGGCATTTTTTTATACAACTTTTTTTTTTTTCTATTTGTACAATCTGTTCCATGCGAACATTCAGCATAGGTTAAGGACTTGTCAGTTATCTTGGAAAGCTGTCAGTCCAGTGACATGCGCCCTTTATTCATATATACCCTATAAATGTCAACGGGACTTTCTTTTTAGCCTTTTAAATCTAGAATCACTTTTCATTAGAGACGCAGCCAATATGTTGGGATGATTGTCCATTCTCAACTTCTCATTATACAACTAAGGTGACATACGAGCGTACGGCCCGCCTGATGGAAAGCAGTTACCGCAGCCTATGGACGTGTGCAACACCAGGGGCATTACTCGCTCATTGCCGACCCTGTAAGAATCTCTTCCATCCATTCCATTTTCGTAGAACCCCTGCTGTAGTCTTTGGGGAAAACCTCGACAGGGAACTCTTTCCACAACTTGATAGTCCGTGGGTGAAATCGTCTCTGGACCGGGCAGTACGCGACCATTTCGGTTCTAAAGTGTGAGGATGCACTCACTGACGATGGCGAGATGGCCAATTCCTTTGAACACACATTGTACAATCGGTTGAAATCTTCTTAGACTTGAGCGTTCAATGTCGTCTGTAATCTTCAGATCAACGATAATTCTCACAACTCGTCTCTGAATCGAGTCACAAGGTGCTAGCTGGTATCCAGGAGCTCTCGCCCTAAGATGGCAACAGTACTCCATATGAGGCCGAACCTTGTGCTTTGTAGCCTTATCTGCGAGCTGAAGTACTATTTCGCTCTATTGAGCACACCGAGAATCTTTGACGCCTGTTTAACCTTCTCTAGGTGATTTCGAAACTGGACGTCACTGGAGATTTTCTCACATCTACTGAGTTGTTCCCTCCCAGGAACACGACAGACAGACACGACAGACAGTTCTCCAGGATATTGCTATCTGCGATTTTTGGGAGGTGGAGGTATTTCATCGGGATTGTAATTTTTTTTATATGTGAGGGGTTTAAACGAGCATGTGGCACACCTGATGGAAAGCACTCACAACCGCTCATGGAGATCAGCAACACTGAGGCTTCGCCGATTCGTTACCAGCCTATACTCCTTCCTTCCTTTCTTTTTTCTGGTGACCTCACTCACTCAAAGAAACCAAAGAACCCTCACGGGAATTGTTATTTGGCTGCGGTATTCTGCGAGGTAGATTTACTTCCCCAGTCGGGCAGCTTAAAAAATACGCTGTGCCCTACCTCACTTTTCGCCAGAGCCTCGTTTGTCAGTCAGCAGGGTGCACCACGTGCAGGTGAGGTTGGCTTTGGTTCATAGATGTTGATTAACCACTTACACTCCAAAATTTTTATGCTCTACATCCTATGACACATGCACATGACACCTTTAATTAATGTTTCAAGTATCTATTGGCTAAACAAGCCACAGTAATTGATATATTTTTTTTCAGTATGGTGATATATCAGATCCCCTTCACTCAATAATAAACCTAGCGGACGAACTTCGTAAATCTGAAGACAGCACGCTGAAAAACCTCTCGTCTTCTCTGTCAACACGGCAATTACTCAGAATCTCCGCTCGAATGGCCAAATACCCCACAGACTCTGCCTACGAAACCGTCCAAAGAACTTTCTTAGCAAAATTCCTGCCCAACTTAGCAAGAAGAGCACTAGATGGCGCTAGTCAAAAACTAGGAATCGAACCACCATCTCGTTACGGTATTTTCGCAAAGAACGCTAACGAGAAAAAAGTCGGCTGTTCAGTTCAAAATGGCGTATTAAAAATCGGTGATACAAGTACAGGGATATTCAAAACCGACGCGTTAACTAAAGTACCTGATATTTTGTTTTACGATGTTCCACAACACATTAGATTACTAGAGTGGTTACTACAAGACTTTCTGTTAGGAAACCATTTATTGCTAGTAGGGAATCAAGGAGTTGGCAAGAATAAAATAGCTGATAGGCTGTTGCAGTTAATGAATAGACCTAGAGAGTATATACAGTTGCATAGGGACACAACTGTCCAATCGTTGACCGTTCAACCGACAGTCAAAGATGGCGTTGTTGTCTATGAAGATTCACCTTTAGTAAAGGCGGTAAAACATGGCCATGTTTTAGTTGTTGATGAGGCAGATAAAGCCCCCACACACGTTACGTGTATCTTAAAGACTTTAGTAGAAAATGGGGAGATGATTTTGAGTGATGGGAGAAGAATTGTGCCGAAAGAAATGTTGGAAAGTTCTGGAGGCGACGTGGAGAGTTTCATTCCGGTGCATGATAACTTCAGGATGATTGTGCTGGCTAATAGGCCTGGGTTCCCGTTCTTGGGGAATGATTTCTTCGCTGCTTTAGGTATGTTATTTTGACCTAATCTTACTAATACGTGTACAGTACAAAATAGATAAGCAATGAAGTTACTTTGACTAGAATTCCGAAACAATTAGTGGCGTAGGTGGCTTTCTATCATATCTAAGTCAACCTCACCTGCACGTGGTGCATTCTGCTGATTGACTAACGACGTTCTGGCGAAAGAGTGGTAATTTTAAGCTGCGTAACTGGGGAATCCACCTCATAGAATACCGCAGCCAAATAACAATTTCCTTGAGGTTCGTTATGTTCCTGCGAGCGAGTGAGGTCACCTGGATGGAATGAGTTGCTGCATTGGGTATTATGTTGTGAGCATTTATATGCTTACGGTAACCGCTGCTTCACATCAGGCCCTATGCTTGTTTACCAACCGATGTAGTATAAAAATATGTTTTTTTCAAACATGCTTGGAAATTTGAGCATTATTTTGACAACCTTCTTCGAGATAAATCGAAATCGCTGTACTGACCAAATACATGCGAGCAGCGGCCTGCAAAAAATGTAAGAAAATCCATATCTGTCGTGTTTTAGCGGCCAAATTAATATACATGTATAATCACATCTATCGTGTATTTTAAAAATGGAACGATTTCTTGCTTGCAAAAAGAAACCTGTTTGATAAAAAAAAAAAAAAAACAAAAAAACAAATGAACCCTTTGGCGCGTGAAAAATGTTTTTCGTTGCTCGTCATTGATTTTGAAAAGTAATTGTATTTGGCTTATTTCGGCTAAATTTCGGCCTCGTTAGAATTATCCCAAATCCCCAGAAAGTCCACTTTACATTTCAATAATTGTACATTCAATAACTGTATTTTCAAATAAAAAGTTCTACTTAGTACTACATTATTTGAGAGAAGTACTATACAAGCATTGGCCACAATTAGGCATTGATGGACTTACGTAATATGTGTGCTTCGGCTTCGCCTCGGCCCACATTTACACGTTCGTCCATCAATGCCTCTTTTGCTGGCCGCTAAAGTATTGTACTATAGACTGCTGGTCTCTTGATTAAGTAAACCAACATCCTGTTTGAGCGACATATCGCGGACTCTACGCCAATCGAGATGGGGATTGCGCGTGCAACGTTTATAGTCCACATTAGGAAAGTTGGCGCCCAAGTTGATAGGGCCCATAAAACCAATATGTATGTATTACTGTTGTAGTGCAATAAAGATTTTACAAACAAACAAACCAGACGAGAGTGTTGTCCGAGTCGAGTGGGTCAAGCTGGCGGCTAAATAATTCGGTTGGATGGGCACTATCATCATTACTCTACTGGGTCAAATTACTTTACGTATTAGAACAATGATAAGCGAGCCACACCTTAATAACTGTACACAGCGTACAATATTGGCTTACCATATGTTGAAATGGGTCCAATGCTGCAGCGCCGTGGCTGTCGACCCTCTTAGATCTTTTGTGCACTCCCCATTCTTTAGTAACTCTCCCCTGACTGTCTGGAGACATGTTCCATGTACTTCAGTACGGCTTTAATTTGGAACAGCCTGTAGTCCTCCGGGTTAGGTAGCCTCCAGTACGCCTTTCGTAGGATTACTATTCGTTTGCCAGCTAGGGCATCACTTTGAGCTACTGACTTAATGTGAACCATGCTTTAATGTCACTAAATGACCATAATATATCGAATAGTAATTCGCAGCGTGTAACTTCCAATTGCTGAAAGTTTAGTTTGATGTGTTGACGTATTTTTCAGGCGATCTCTTCTCCTGCCACGCTGTAGACAACCCTTCCATCGACTCTGAGATGGAGTTACTTCGGTCCTACGGTCCAGACGTGCCTCAGGATGTCATGAAGAAGCTAGTGCAAGCCTTCGCCGTGCTTCGAGACAAGGCAGACCAAGGGCAACTCACTTATCCGTACTCTACGAGAGAACTTGTCAATATTATTAAACATTTGCAGGTGAAATACTCTGTGAATAATATATGTATATAAAAATAGAAAATAGAAAAAAGTCTAATACCTTTTATCTAATATTGAGCGACCGATATGAGTAGAAATTAATTGAATTGGAAATAAATTTTCCACGTCTGGCAACACTTGAGTACCGCCAAAATTTGCAAACATTGTTGTTTGAGATTATTTGCTCAGTTTTCTATTTTAATTCTTGGTTTGTGAATTATAATTTGTAAATTACCTACTTTGTCTATAACAACTACGACGATTCGTAGTAGTTCCAGTGTGAAGTTTGAAGTGTTTAGTTGATGTTCATAGCAGTAAATTTTCATCGGATTTAGATACCATTTACAAAATAACAGCGGCTTTGACTGGTATGTTCACACGTGATTTTTAATAAACACATTATAAAATTTACAGAGATATCCGCACGAAGACCTCGCTACTGCGATCGGCAACGTGTTCGACTTCGATCGATACAGTAAAGACATGGCGGATACGTTGTTGGAAGTGTTGCATACTAGCGGTCTGCCGACAGAGGGCGTTTTAGAAGGCAGGTCTAAGGAAGCTTTGAAGAAGATACAGATGACTATTGACCGAACGAGCGGGTACGTATTCTTATAAACGTTGTTACAATACTTCAGAATACATAATAAGCACAAACTGTCAGCAATACTTATATTGTAAATTACGATTGATAAAAGTAATTAGTTTATAAAAATATTCGAATTTTCAACTCAACTTATGGTAATGCAGCTAAGCAAGTAGAAAATTTCATTAAATCGTATATACAACGTGTAACGTGTTCAGGATCATGAGTAGAATCAATTCCATAATTTGAAAAATAATAATAATTATTTTTAATTGCCGTGTCTAGTATTACGTTTGTTTACCTACTTGACATTTTCTCGCTCGACAATCAAGCGAGAAAATGTGAAGTAGGTAAACAAACGTAATACCGCCGTCTCTGCACGGCGCTTAATAAGTCTTAAGCGCCGTGCAGAGAGCGGCGCGTCTTTTTGATAAGAACGCGCAAGAGACGCGATGCTCGCTCTTTAATATTAATATTTGCCTATCCGCTCTTTTGCCCCCCAAAGTGAGCCCCCCTCGCCCCCCCCCCCCCCCCCGCGCAAAAACGCGGCGGAACGATGCCCATTTGTTTTTTGTTCCTACCTGCCCGGCGCCGCGGGTGGTCGGGGCCCCATAAAAACGGTCATTGAGACGCAACTTTGTTATTTAGTGCCTACAAGTGGTGTTTTTTACGTTTACTAAGAACAGCACTATACAATGCCGTCTTTTGTTGTTCAACACTCGATTGTAGAATTACGATGGTCTAAACATTCTCAAGTGGTGTTTCATAGCCCTACTTGTATTCAAAAAAATACCTTATGAACTAAGGCGATAACGTATAGTTTTTTATTTAAAAATACGCTAGGGAGATAAAACCCGATGTTAATAAACAAAAACCTACATTTACCTAAATAAAATAAGTTTTTATAGCACTTGACACCGGCCCGAACATCTGGCGCCGTTAAGGCGAGTCTCTTAAACCCCTTTTTTATTTTTTTTACCATTGAGTTTATGATTCTTTGGCCTTAATCCGATAGCTAATATGGCGGAGAAACGAAAAAAACATAAACAAATGGGCCTGAATGTATGACAGATGAGTATTGTTCAATCTGCCCAAAACTGAACGCCAAACTGCAAATGTCGACCGTAGGTCGACACGGGCATTTCAAGCGTTTCAAGGTCGTGACGTCACATGTCGACCGTAGGTCGACACGGGCAATTCAGCGGCTATCGTAGCCATTGGCGCGTCTTTTTGATAAGAAGGCGCCACAGAGCTCAGAAACTATTAGAATTATTAGGAAAACAAAGAGTGTTCATATCTCCGATAATTTTTTTTTTCGAAATTATTATTAAATTATATATACGAGGGGAGGTCAATAAGTTCGCGGAATGAGAGAGAAGGAGGTTGAAATTAAACACCAAATTATTTTTCCTTTTCAATATATTCTCCTTTAACCCTAATACATTTTTCGGATCTCTCAAATAGCTTGTTTATACCATCGAAAAAAAATGATTTGTCTTTGGTGTCAAAATAGGCCGAAATTGCCGACTTGACTTCATCATCGTCGTCAAATTTCTTTCCACGCAGCTCTTTCTTCATTTTTGGAAATAAATAATAGTCACTGGGGGCCAAGTCTGGACTGTATGGTGGGTGGTTTAATTGTTCAAAGCCGCATCGGTGAATGGCAGCCGTCGCAACATGGCACGTGTGGACGGGTGCATTGTCGTGCAAAAGGAGCACACCTTTTGACAGTTTTCCTCTTCTTTTTTTCTTAATGGCTTCTTTCAATCTTTCCAGTAAAGAAGCGTAGTACTGTCCCGTTATAGTCGCACCACGTTCTTTATAATCGATCAGTAAAATACCTTCTGTATCCCAAAAGATAGTCGCCATGATCTTTCCGGCCGATTGTGACACTTTGAACTTCTTTGGAGGAGGTGTGCCTTTTTTATGCCACTGCATCGACTCTTGCTTCGACTCAGGTTCATAGTGGTGAACCCAGGTTTCATCTCCAGTAACAATCCGGGCCATAACTTCTTCCTTTCTCTCTCCACAGAGCTCCAGAAACTGGTGAGAGCACTCGACACGCTCGCGTTTTTGAAGTGGCGTGAGCATTCTCGGAACCCATCTTGCACTGACTTTAGTCATCCCAAGATGATGATGTAGGATATTTAAAATACTTGATTCGGATACTCCAACCATTGCTGCAAGTTGCTTCTTCTTCAGTCGGGCATCTTCCAATATAAGTTTTTCTACTTTTTCGACGATTTCCGGTGTGGTGGCCTCAATTGGCCGTCCGGAGCGGGGGTCGTCTTCAATGGACTCCCTTCCTTGTTTGAAAAGACCATGCCACTTGTAAACCATGGTTTTACCAGGGGCAGAGTCCGCGTAAACCGCTAACAGCTCTTGAAAAATCGTCTGAGCGGATTTTCCTTGCTTGGTAAGAAACTTAATAACGGCACGGTGTTCAATTTTCTCCATACTGGCTGACTTCTTCCCGATTTAGTTGTTTGCAGGTCGATAACTCAAAAGTTAATGACACGATTAGGTTCAAACTTGGTATATATACTCTTAATGAGGTGCTTAACTAGTGCCTACCTGGACGGGTAAATTTATCCCCATCAACCCCTCCATTCCGCGAACTTATTGGCCTCCCCTCGTATGTATATACAAATACATATACATATATAATAACTTTTATTAATGTTGACAGATTGCAACACAAGTCAAATATGCTTGAAACGTGTCCGATACGATTTTATATTTTTTTATGCTAAAGAACTGAAAATTCCCACAAGGGCCAAATGTCCTCGTGTTTGATTCACTGGGCTTCATTAATGTATCAATCACAATGAAACGTGAAACAACCCTATGACGCTTGACTGTCGGTAGTTTGGCATGCTATAGGAAAGAATGAATGAATTAATGAACGAACGAACTAACAAACGATCGAATGAATGAATTAATTAATTCTAAATTCTCTAAGTGTGTGTATGTTTGGTTTTAGCACTAAAAAGATGGCGAGTAACATTTGAAATCATTCCACGCACTTTCAGAAAAGACGTGTCGTCTCCGAAACACGGTAAAGAAGATCCTGATAACGAGCCTCATGTCGGAGGCAACACGTGGGCGGGGGGCACCGGGGGGCGAGACACTGCCGGCCTTGGGGGCAAGGGTGGGCCATATCGACTCGACAAAGGGCACGATGTGCACCAGGTACGTAATTCTTTCGTTTTGGTTTTCGGTTTTCATGCGCGAACTCTGAGGTTATGGAATGTATTACCTGCTAAGGTTTTCCCAATAAATTACAGCATGTGGTTGAAAGGATTTTTACAGAGTCAGCAACGTGGGGGTGATACTTCTGGTGTGTCGAGCGTCCATAGATTGCGATGACTTATCATCCAGCAGGTCGTATGCTTGTTTGTTACCTTAGTTAGAGGCAATTAAAAAAAAACGAATGATAACAAAACGGATCCCCCGTTTTGTTATCAATCGTTTTTTTTTGTACAGTTTGGTATTGCAGCTACAAATCTGTCATCTCTATACAAAATTCAACAATTTTTACTACGCTAAGTAAGGACTATGGAACATCGCGTGTGGGGAAGGGGGAAGCGCTGCCATTTTGAGATAATTTTAGTGCATATAACGTATTTACGTACAACACACGGCCGTGTCCCATGACACAGCCACATCCCATTTTTTTAATCAATTGTAGTCTCCTAAAACAGTGTATCATCATTAGGTGATTTTAGTCTCCACTACAGGAGCAGGACCCTCTCTCTTCCGTCTCAGACAGACGGAGAATTTGGCCTACACTCCCCACGCTGGCCAGACGGGTTGGGGAGGTCTGATCAATGTTTTACTAACAAAAAAAAAACTAACAATTATGTTATTTTACAGCTGTCACAAGCGGAAAAGGACGACGTTCCTGAACACGTGAAGAAGGCAGCTCGGGAGATGAACAGGAAAGCGTTTGAAGAGCGACTGAGGGAGATCAAGATGAGTGAATACGACGCGAAGTTATATGAACAGTTTTTGAGGGCTGTACAACCTCAGGTGAGGATTTATATAACTTTACTAGTTGACCCGGCAAACGTTGTTTTGCCATATAAATTTTGGGGTTTATGTATTTTTTAATGCCACATTATAAAAAAAGTAAAAGATAAAATTTAGGCCAAAATTTAAAAAAAAATGTTAGGGGTCGACAACACTTATCACTTCTATAAAATATATAGTAGGGTATGTAAAATAGATAGTAGCCGATTCTCAGACCTACTGAATATATATATAAAATTTCATAAAAATCAGTCAAGCCGTTTCGGAGGAGTATGGTAACTAACATTGTGACACGAGAATTGTATATATATTATTATTAGATTAGATGAACAGAATTCTTTGTATAACTCGTTGGTTGTTAAGCACACAGCGCGTAAAGGATTTTTTTATGTGAGAGAGGGCAAATGAGCATGTCGGTCACCTCATGGAAAGCAATCACCACTGCCCATGGAGATCAGCAACACCAAGGGGTTGCCGATCCGTTGCCTGGCTTATACTCCTTCCTTTCTTCCCTTTTCTTTTGTTCTGGTGACCTCACTCATTCGCAGGAACACAACAACCCTCAAAGAAATTGTTATTGGTACTTACTTAGTCGGACAGTCCGGGTCAGCCAGCAGTGTGCACCACGTGCAGTTGAGGTTGACTTTGGTTCAAAATGTTGATGCATCACTTACACCCCAAAGAACCATGTTGCATATGGATTTAATAATTTTTGGAACGCAAATAAAGTTGGTATTTTTTCCGTTTCTATTGGGAATAGAGAAAAAAGTATACATAAATTGTAAAAGCGGGACTAGGGTTCAGAATTGGCAAATTAAAAACAAGTCGTCGCTAGTCCCTTTCTTACAATAGTGAATAATTTATCGCAAATAATAACATGAGCCACTAAAAATGACTTTTTTATGTTTATTATCATCTTTAGTCGCTAAGTTAGTACAATCATCATCATCAGATCCATTTTAGTCTCCACTACAGGAGCACGACCCTCTCTCGTCCGTCCTAGACGGAAGGAGGATTTGGCCTACACTCCCCACGCTGGCCAAACGGGTTGGGGAGGCCTGATCGATATTTAATAATGTATTTCCCTTAGTCGCCTTGTACGACATCCACGGGAAGAAACGGAGTGATTCTATTCTAGTCTGCCGGAAACCACACGGCCATGTTAGTACAATAGTCGACCAGTTTTGTAACTTTATATGCTCGTTTTATTACTACCTATAATTTATTTCAGATTGGTGCTCTCCGAGGAGTTTTGGCTGAACTTCAAGCTAAGAAGAAGGAGAGGCAGTGGAGTCGTCACCAGACCAGTGGGGAGTTAGACGATGGCAAAATTATTGAAGGTAGGTTTTTTCATATTATGGCAAGCCTCTGTATAGACATTACAACATAAATGTGGACACGTGTGCCTACCAAGCCTCACGTGCGGGCTACACGGGTATCCCATTATTTTTTGCGGCAAAATCCCGAACCAAAGTAAGTAAGTACATAATGAAATATTCAACGATATTGATATATTTTCCACACGCATTGGTGCGTACAAGAAATTAGTCCTTGATAAGATGCAACACGTTTATAAGTAATAGTGCTGTTATGGTCATTTGTGACTGCTGATCGCTAAGTCTTAATTTGTTTTCTACAATTTATATATATTTTTTTACATTTTTTTTTATCAATCATAGCTGTTTTTGTGATGTGGCTTAAGTTTCTTAACGTATTGTAAACTATGGTTAACGGTGTTGGTTTTTCATTTACCGTAATTTTAAGTGCAACTGTGTTTCGAGTAATAAAGAGTTTGTTAGACCCATATAAATGAAAAAAAAAAGTCAATTCCAAGATTGAAGAATCCTTCCGAATTGTATTAGTGGTTCTGGAATAGGGTCTTTAATTTGATCTCCGGTCTCTCGGTATTTTTGTTTCGTCAGGCTTGCGACATCCAAATATGTACATTCGTAATGCTTGGGCCGCACTCATCGCGATAACATTCGGACGATAAACTTCGTATTCTATCGGATCTACGGCGAATCTTCGCGGCCACATAATGCGCGTTGTAAAGTTTATCGCGATGTACGAACGCAAAAAACAACATGGACGCCGCGGTTACTCTGTACCTATTTTATGGCAGCAAATATTTTTTTTTACATTTATGTCATCCCGATAACCCGAATATTCGCGTTATCGCGATGAGTGCGGCCTAAGCATAAGAAATACAACATCAGGCTTCTGTATTTTAAACTTAGAATAACAGAAGTTATAGACTGCGTCTAATCGAGTATGAACGGTAGCACGGGTATGAACAATGCGTTACGGCGTTTTATTAATATTCTTTTAAATAACTACTATTTTCATTACACTATTAACAATTGTTATTATCACTTAGACATATTTTGGCAAAAATGCTTATCGTACAAAATAACTGCATTGTTTGAAATAATTTAAAAATATTTTTGACGGCGTTGAGCTTTAGCTATTAGGGGTCCGTTCGCACAGACCGGCTCGGAGAGTAGAGCAGATTTTGGTGACCTTTAAAACAGAGTTTTAGATCATTGGCATAAGGTTTATTTTTTAAATTCACTTCTTTTGTTATATGAGAATGGTCGAGAGCCGATGTGGATATTTAAAGCAAACCTTATGCCAATGACACAAAACTCTATTTTAAACGCATCCAAAATCTGCTCTCCTCTCCGAGCCGGTTTGTTTGAACGGACCCTAGAATGTAAGCTGTAGCTGTGTGGAAAACTCTATATATTAAATAGTACTTTGCACACAATTTTTTTCAACCTCTTTTCTTGTTACTATTTACTTAACATTAATTAAAGTCTCCGCTCGTTTATTTGGGTTAAACCTAGGAACTTTTTTTTTTTTTTTTTTTTTTTTTTTTTTTTTTTTTTTTTTTTACTTCATTTCATGCCAGTTCACAGAGTACTACTGACTCCAACACACTGGCAAGTCATACAAAATTACAATTTATAATTAAAATTGTCACATGTTAAAATATACCTACAGATTTTAGAAATATTAACATTATCAGTCAATATGTCACTATGAAGTAATACAAAAATATTTAAGCAATTATAAATTCAAAATTGTCAAAAAATTCAAATTGTCAAAAATGTCAAAATCAATAAAAATAATAATATTACGATGTCAAAATCACTAAAAATAAATTAATAATATTACAAAGTCATAATCAATAAGAATAAAATAACAATATTACAATGTCAAAATCTCTAAAATAAAATAATAATATTACAATGTCGAAATTTTAAATAAATAGAATTAAATAATATCACAAACTAATATGATTCCTACTGAGGAATTCAACTGCTCCGCTGAAAAGTTTCTCGATACTATCGGCAAATAGATCTAATTCATCGTACTGAGTGAGCATGTCTCCAATCAGTCGTAGAGCACGTACCGTTGGTGCTTGGTCTGCGTATACCGTGCGTGTGAGGGGCCTGTGAAGAAGCCGCGGCCGGCGGCGCGGTGCCACGGTTCCTAAAGCATCTCGTGAGATACGTGAAGGTATAATTAGGCCGACTTTTTCGATTATGGAAGGACTATCGATTCTATGATGCAGTACAGAGATGTAATGTTTTATTAGAAGTAACTTCCTTCTAAATGTAAGAGTTTCAAGTTCCACCATACCAGTGACAAATAGGGACGGATATAGGTAAGGGTAGTAACCGTAAGTTCTTTTGTACAGCCAACGAGCAAACTTACGCTGTACTTTCTCCACTAAGAGGCTATATTTAAGTTCATGAGGATCCCAAATGTTTGCGCCATATTCTAATTTGCTACGGACGTAGGCGTTATATAGCACTTTCGCAACTGTCATACTAGTAAATTGTGAACACGTTCTAATAATGAATCCTAAAGTTTTATTGACTATTTTACAGATTTCTGTTAAGTGTTTATGGAAGTCTAATTTACTGTCGATTAATAGTCCAAGGTCACGGATGTCAGTTACTCTATCCAGTGGAACGTCACATAAAGTATAAGATGTCTTCAATGGACAACGTTTGCGCGAGAAAGTAATACACTTGGACTTGGATGTATTAAATGGAAGATGATTGATATGACTCCAATTAGCTACTGCATCAATATCCGATTGCAAATTTCGCACGTCAGTCTCATTACTTATTCCAAGATATAATTTCAGATCGTCCGCAAAAAGGAGGCACTCAGCAGTGCGAACTGTGTCGGGTAGGTCATTTATCATGATCAGAAAAAGTGTAGGCCCTAAAGTACTCCCCTGACTCACACCTGATCTAGTGTAATAGTCATGTGATACAAACCCATCAATTTTCACATACTGGCGCCGATTGAGAAGATAATTTGCAAAAAACTCTAGCAAGTCACGTGTAAAACCCACTATGGCCAGTTTCCTTAGCAGAACATCATTGTCGACAAGATCAAATGCCTTTCTGAAGTCAAAATACATAGCATCGACTTGACGTCCGGCATCCATTTCAGCCAACACATAATCCGCAAGCGTTATTAAGTTAGTAGTAGTTGAACGAGCTTTACGGAAACCGTGTTGGCTATTATGGAGCGAATTACCGATTTGCCTACAAAGGTGTTGGTTAATAATGGCTTCAAAGATCTTCGCAAATACCGAGAGCACAGCAATAGGTCTGTATGATGACACATCTTCATTGGAGTCACCTTTTGGGACTGGTACTACCTTAGAAACTTTCCAACGGTCTGGATACCTTGATTGAGCCAAGCAGAGATTGAAAATATATAATAAAGGCGTGGTGAAAATTGACAAGCAATCCTTCACTAAAAAGACTGGGATGCCATCAGGCCCAACTGATGACTGCGATTTTAGGCGTCTCACGGCTGTTCTAAGATCACATTCATTCACTACCTTGAGAGAGATAGAAGCGGTACTTATGTGAGTATTAGTAGAGCGCTCAGCCTCCTCTGAGTCCAGGTACGGCTCTTTATCCCGGAATACAGATGCAAAGTACTGGGCAAAAGCTTCAGCAGCGGTTTGACCTGAAACTTCTTCATTTTCGTATTTATATATGTCTGTTCGTTGTCTACTGCTCTTCTTACTTTTAACATATTCCCAAAACTTAGCCGGTTCGTCAATAATACTAGCTTGAATTTTCCTTATGTGCTGCCTATGTGCGTTGTCAATTAATTTTTTAGCCCGCCACCGATAAAATTTGTACAGTTCTTTGTTAAATTCTTTGCCCTCAGCTTTATACTTTCTTAAATGGAAATGTTTACATTTTAAATTATAAATTATCTCACCGGTATACCATTTTGGATAAACATATTTTGTACCACACTGAGACTGGTTTTTGGGTGGTACAAATTCATTAATGACTGTATACAATTTGGAATAAAATATATCAACAGCTGAATCTACGTTAACTGTTGTGACCAGCTCTGACCAATCTATTTTAGCTAAGGCAGCATAAAGCCCTATAAAGTTCGCCTTACGCCAGTTCCACTCCAAACAAACACTGGATTCAAGAACATAAGGATGCGAGAGATACTGCTTGGTGTCTCGCGGAAGTTTTATAGTTAACTCAAGTGGAGGGTGATATTCATCAGTAGGAACCAAGGCCTCACCGATAGAAACCGTAATCTGTCCAGAGCCAAGATCACTCAGTACTAGATCTAATAAGCCACCATGGCTATTTAGTATATTATTATATTGATTCAAGTTACAGAATTCCTCAAAGCAACTAAAATGTGTTTTTACATTAGTACTACAGGAGTTTAAATTGAAGTCACCCAAAATTAGTACATTTAAATCAGGATATGCACATATTGCATTCTCTATACATGTCAAAACATTTAAATATTGTTCATCTTTATAGTTCGGCGGTAAATACGCGACACAGCACAAGAACTTAATATTACTTCTTTTTAAAATTGCAAATATCAGTTCCATGTCAGAAGTAAGACCGTCGACATCTCTTATCACATGCACAGAATAACAATTACGTACCGCTAGCAGGACTCCTCCCCAGCCAGCATCACCTGAACGGTCTTTACGGACCACTGTATACTGCGCAGGGAACAGCTCACCATCAGAAACGGAACTTGTCAGGAAAGTCTCAGTCAAAGCTACAATATCATAAGCGCATTGTGTTATATTATTATTAAATTCTGCAGTTTTAGACCGTAAACCTCGAACATTTTGGTAAAAACACTGAAGTTTCTCGTGTCGACATCGATTATTGACATGATATTTTTGTATAAAGCAAAAAAAAGGAAGGATTTTCTAGGACAACGTACCCTATACCTAACAGCTATTGCGCCCCGTGTGCCAACCTTCCGGTTATATCACGGGGATGCGAGTCTCCCGTCCAGTAAACCAACCAGACGAGAGGATCTTTACCTGCTCCGCTCTTGCGCTCGGTAAACCAACCGAACACGCAAGCGGGACAGTAGCAGGTCTTACTCCGCTTTCACCTGCATGCAGGCTACTTGCGTACTCTTAAGTCCAGTAGCTCGTGGCGAACCGATGCTCGGCGAACCAAGCATCGGGGCTATCGGGGATTTTCTAGGACAGTTATTTAATCATATGGTAACTGACTGATAGTCTGATCGATAAATACTAAATAGTAGACGGCTATGGCTAAAGTTTAGTATATAGCTATTTTTATTTAATGAGAGGGAAGCAAACGATCATGTGGGCCACCTGATGGGAAGCAATCACCACCGCCCATGGAGACACAGAAAGGTAACACCAAGGGATCGCCGATCCGTTGCCAGCCTATACTCCTTCCTTCCTTTCTGGTGACCTCACCCACTCGCAGGAACACAACAAACCTCAAAGGGAATTGCTATTGGCTGCGGTATTCTGTGAGGTAGATGTACTTCCCCAGTCGGGAAATTATAACGTAGGCATTTGTTAAAAAAGGATTTAAAAAAATGTTCATTGGTTATCGGGGTATGGTCGTACGAAGTTCCATGTGAATCCTAGTTTATGTAGGAGACAAGTGAGTTATTTGTTCCCCAGGGCTGGCGGGCGAGCGGTCGATCTACCGGCGCCGCGCGGAGCTGGAGCCCCCGCCGGGCGCGCCGCCCGACCAGCCCAAGAGGCTGCGGCTCGTGCTCGACGTCTCCGGCAGCATGTACAGGTCAGTGCGTATTCAAATATAAATTTGCAAGGAGAAAAATAGATAGATAGATAGAATATGCTTTATTTGCTCTATAGAAACAATTTAGCATACAGAAAATAGAAGATTTCCAGATGGTTCGAATTCCACTTTATTAGTTAGTAATTATAATTTTTAGTACCTATAATACATTTACTTCAGAATAAATAACAAGCACCGGCTTATTTCTGAACATGACCAAATTTATTATAATACTAGCTTTGTCAGCGGCTTCGCCCGGATCAATGAAAGATAGCATATATATAAAATATAAAAGTTATTAAGGTATGGTCATGCCAAATTTAATTTAAATCGGTTCAGCCGTTTAGTGGTTAATAAAAAGACATACAGACAGATACGCTTTCACATTATTTTATTATATTAGTATAAACATGCAATGAATAGATTGGATCTTGCGATACCTTTGCAATAGGATTTTATTCATCTCTATCTGAATCCACAACTCTATAGCTCGCGTTCTATCTGCGTTCTACCTCTGTCGTCACTTAATCATTTGCTGTGTAGCTCGCACTACTTGCAATTGATTGCTGTTGTTAAAAATTTGCTTCTAAAGCTTAAGTTTCTAGTTTTTAGGCTCTAATTACTTTTGTCAATCGTTTCTGTAATTTATTGTGTCTATTTGACCGGAATGAGTCCGGTGGTCGAATGGCTAGCAATGGCTTTGACTCCGAAGTCGCAGAATCGATCCCCGCCCAAGACAAACATTTATGTGCATGAACATTTTTGTTTGACTTGATCTGCGTGTTTTCTATGTATTATAAGTATGTATTTATAAAAAAAAGTATTTAAGTATATGTATAAGTTGTCTAGTATCCATAGTACAAGCTTTGCGCATAATTTGGTACTAGATGGCGCTGTGTAAATTGTCCAGAAATATTTATTATTCATTCTAAAGCACTGTACTAATTCTTTATATCTTCAGATTCAACTCATACGACGGTCGTCTAGAGCGTTCGATGGAGGCTGTGGTCCTAATAACTGAAGCTCTGAAGGGATACGAAGCTCGGATCCGTTACGATATGTACGCGCATTCGGGAGAAGACCACGCGTTGGAGCTCGTCAGGGTGGACCGGCCGCCGGAGAACGAGAAACAACGGCTGCAAGTGAGTTGAACCCACGGATAAATTCCAAAATTCTTTGTGTATGTAGCAAACATGGGGTATACCTAAAGAGACTTCACGTGCTGGATATAGTCTGACATATTTTCTATCTCGTATATTTCTACGAGCCTGGCGGTCGAATCGCGGGTTCGATTCCCACACAAGACAAACATTTGTGTGCATGAACATGTTTGTTAGTCTTGATCTGGGTGTTCTTTATGTATTATATGTATTAAAAAAAATGTATTTAACTACATTTATCAGTTGTTTAGTACCCATAGTAAAAGCTTGGCGCTTAATTTGGGACTAGATGGCGTTGTGTAAATTGACCAAAAATCTTATTTTTTTTTTATAAAAAAATGAATGTTTGTCTGTATGTCCTTTATGCATTCGTTTACGTCTCATCCGATTGCAATGAAACTTTGGTGGGATATTCTGCGTATAGTGGGTAAGGTTTAGACAGTACAACGTCTGTCAGGTCAGCTAGTATTTTTTTTTTCATTTTCTTCAGAAAACAAACAGCATTTTATAACAAACAAAAATAACAATATTCAATAAAACAGGCCATTATATGTTTATAGAATGTAGTGTATCATACGTCTATGCATGTTACAGATTATCCGGACGATGCACGCTCACTCTCAGTTCTGCTGGTCGGGCGACAACACGCTGCCCGCGGCCAAGCACGCCATCTCTACGCTGGCTAAGGAAGACGCTGACGAAGCCATCGTACTCATCCTATCTGATGCTAATCTTCGACGGTAAGGACACGAGTATAGTGTAGTATAGTGTAGAGTACACAAATATAGTCATTTGAGATTAAATTCAATATTAATATTGTTGTTTGTCATGCACTGTCCTACTCCTACTTCGAAATTAAAATATGAAGTTTTGTTTGAAGGTTCGGATTTTTCCTAATACCTTCGGCATCAACCCATTCATTCCACTGTTGGGACGTGGGTCTCTCCTCAATTGAAGGGGTTCAGAGCATACTCCACCACGCTGCTCAACTGCGAATTAGCGGAGGCCAGTGTTTTCAAGCCGCCCAAAAGCAGTCTAATCGAACACGCAAGTTAAGCAACCGTCGACCGTAGCCTGTCCATGTTTATCTATCTCGAGCTCCTACGTGCTTCGGAGGGCATGTTAAGCCGTCCATCGCGGCTGTTGTCATTAGATGACAGTCGTTGAGCCAAGCCAATGTCCTTTAGGCGGCTTGAAAACACTGGCCTCCGTTAACCGCAGTTGAGCAGCGTGGTGGAGTATGCTCTAAACCCCTTCGATTGAGGGGAGGCCCGTTTCCCAGCAGAGGGAATAATAAGAGTTGACGACGATAAATTCTCATCGCATGTAGGGATATTGTTGTCAATAGCATGACTAATTACAAAAATATTGTAGCATATTCCTGTTTTATTATAAATATATTTAAAATAGTAAAATTCACCTCCCCCGCCAAGGTGGGATTCGAACACACGTTGTTTAGTAGTGTATTACTTAATAGGTAGATGGCGCCACACTGCGAATTCACAGCAGTAAATATAAAATGCAAAAATTCGCCACCATCACAAACCTTACTGTTAGCTCAGTTGGAAAGAGCATTCGACCGATAATCGAGAGGTCGTGCGTTCAAGGTGAAATTTTCAATTTTAAAAATATAATATTCTGGCAAGTTGGCTGGTTTAAATAATAATTCTTTCTTGTTTTAGTTACGGCATCCGGCCCGAAGAACTGGGAACGATATTGACGTCAGACCCGAGCGTGCAGGCGCACGTTATATTCATTGGTAGTCTAGGGGACGAGGCTGCTATGTAAGTATCAGTAAATGAGTACAGTTGACCACAGATCAGGCATTACATGTTGGTCCTTAGTACGCCGTTTATGTCGTTGTAACAGTAGTTTGTGAATGCAACTGTTAAGCGGGTCGCAGACCAACAGCTAAGCTATGCCAAAGGTATGAAACTGCATATAACTTAGGTATTAAAACACTCGAGTCAACCTATTATCGCATTCGGCTTCGCCTCATGCGATAAACAGGCTCTCGTGTTTTAATACCCCTTCTTATATGACAGTTGCATAAACTACTATTTCGATACAGTTATCGTAGGGACAACTGTATCGAAAAATAACTTTTTTTCCATTACGATACTGCTTCAGCCCTGGATACAGGTATTTTAAACAGGTTGCAATGCAAATACGTTGCAACTTTGCAAAATTTTTCTACATAATCGTGAACGCGGCGCCGCGCGACGCGTCGCGCATGCGCACTACGCATGCTCGATCTGCAAATGGATTTATAAGTAAGAAATAAAGCTGTTAAATAAACTTCATGGTTGTATTTAAAATATTATTATCACATATTTCATGAGATTAGACAAAGTAGTGTATGAAACTGCACATAATTAGGTCTTAAAATACTCGTGTGGTCTATTATAAAATTTCTTCTTCGGCTCATGTTTTAAACTCACACTCGTATTTTAAGAACCCTTATTATGCAACAGTTTCATAAACTACTATTTCATCGCTGCGGATAGGAGATAGTCGCTTCCTATTCCTATTCTTTTTTAAAGTCAAAGCTCTTTATTGCATAACTAAGTGTAGTACATAGGATCTTAGACTTGTGTACATAGGATTCCTATCCCCTACTATTATTTACGTGTGCGAACATGTGTTATCTGTTGTCCAGGCTGCTCCGCCACCTGCCAGCTGGCCACGCGCACGTGTGCATGGAGGTCGCCAACCTGCCGCATATAATGCAGCAGATCTTTGCCTCGTCACTTCTACAAGGCTCGTGATGAACTTTTTTTCTAGCTAATTTTGTTATCAATAAGTTTTTACTAGTATACATTTTATTTTATTTATAAAAAAAAATGTCAACCCGTTTACTTTTGACGTAAATATGTCTTTAAAATTGCTTCCATAGGGAGACAAAAAAAGGAATGATAACAAATTCAAGGTATACAGTATGGTATTGCAGCCATCTCCATCCATTCGTCTATCCAGTGGTGTGATTGAGCTTTGGACGGAGATGATAGATTATGAATAGTTGGAGATGATGATCCTTCATCTATCCAGTGGTGTGATTGAATTTTGGATGGAGATGATAGATTTGTAGCTGCAATACCTAACTGTATCTCCCGATTTGGTTATCATTCGTTTTTTTATTTGCTTCCCTATGGATGCAACTTTAACGACGTATTCATGCCCTCAATGGTTATGAAGTAAGGAGACGTTGTCAACGGGTGTTTCGTGGAGATCGATCAGAGAGTCATGGACGTAACATGATATTTTGTCTTGTGTCGTTATTATTTATTTTTGATGAGTAAATGAAATAACGTGAAATGAAAACTTGAAAAATAAATAATTGTGACTCGAGACCATCGACCATATTTTTTTACTGTTTGTTGTATGACAGAAATCGAATAGGAATTAGGGTCGAAAAAAATATAGTTCAGTTATTAAATAATTATAAAAAGTATTATATAATAAAGTTGATACTGTTGATTGTTGGCACTTGGTGGAACATTATTATCATAATGTTATAATAAAGCACTTGTACTATTCCACGTTATTATATTTAATATTACCGACCGGTTTCGCCGCTAAGGCATTATCAAGGTAAACAGATGGTGTTTGTGTTTCTACAAAAACAAACACCATCTGTTTACCTTGATAATGCCTTAGCGGCGAAACCGGTCGGTAATATTAAATATAATAACGTGGAATAGTACAAGTGCTTTATTATAACATTATATTATATAATAATATATATTAATAAAACTTTGAGACGTAGATTTTAACACAAAGATAATGAACATTTTTTACTGAAATTATTATTCAAAACGTTTTCTTTTAAAGTACCAGAAAGAAACGGCCCTTTTTTTATTTACCAACCGATGTGATCTGGCAAAGTTGCATAAAATATATTGTAATTGCTATAAATTGGATGTTTGACAAGGTTACTGCGTAGGCGGATAAAAGCGAACTCGAATGCGAAGAGATTCCGATGCGGTGACATGCCACTTAAAGGCAAAGCGGTGTGATGCGACGGCTAACTACATACGCGCGAATATTCTCGCGTCGCTGTGTCAAAAAAAAAAAAAAACAGTGGCACTCCGGGGCTGCCGACAGAAGTGAAAACTTGAACAATTACGTGTGTATTTTTTTGAATCATTAGGAAATATTTTGTACTACTGAAAGCATTCCATTTTTCTAATTCTAACCGAACTAATAGCCCCCCGCCATTCCTCATACCGCACTAAATAGACCGGTGTCGGTTATGGTAACAGTGTCGCGAGTTCAATGGTTTTTCCCAACTCAAAAAATGCCCCACGCGCCTAAAGAAGTTTTCACTTGAAAATAAAAATTATGTAAAAAAACTTTTAATTTGAAAATAGTGTACTAAAAGCTAAAAAATAATTCGGTAGGTCGGAGGTTTCAATCGTTGGGCCCGTGTTTCCATCCAGTCAACTCAGTTTACGCTACGCCCAACGATTTTATTATTTTGTCTGATCATTGCCTTAGACTGATGAGGGAGAGGGGTGTGATGACTGAAACCTCCGACCTACCGAATTATTTTTTAGCTTTTAGTACACTATTTTCAATAAAACCGTTTAAATTAAAAGTTTTTTTACATAATTTTTATTTTCAAGTTTTTAGTTTCTAATTTCATTACATAGTACCTTTCGTTCTATTAAGTTTAGATTTGACTTTTGTCATTATTTTTTTTACTTTTAAATTTGTCTTGTATTCAAATGATTACCCATATTGAAAAAATGGGTATCAAATGATACCCATATTGAAAATTGAGAAGATATGTAACCGCGCCAACCGGCCATTTTGTTGACGGCCATCTTGGATTTTATAATATTCATCGTGAACTGTGTTCTACTAGTTAAGCCCTTTCATTTGATACCCATATTGAGGCAGTCGTGACAAAATTTGTAAACCGCCATTTTGTAGAGGCAGCCATCTTGGATTTAAATTTTTTTTCATGTGAACTGTATTCTTCTAGTCAAGCCTTTTCATTTGATACCCATATTGAGGTAGTCGTGACAAAATTTGTATACCGCCATTTTGTAGCGGCGGCCATCTTGGATTTTCATTTTTTTTTCACGTGAACTGTGTTCTACTAGTCAAGCCCTTTCATTTGATACCCATATTGAGGTAGTCGTGACAAAATTTGTAAACCGCCATTTTGTAGCGGCGGCCATCTTGGATTTACAATGAAACAGAATTTATTTAATTGTATTGTCACCAGAACTAAAGGTGTGTACCAAATTTCAGATCAATCTGTCAACAGGAAGGGGGTCAAATTTCAATTACTAAATTTGACCCAAGAATAAATAATAAAACAAACGGGGTGAGCTAAATAAAACCGTTTAATAAAACTGTTTAATAAAACTGTTTAATAAAACTGTTTAATAAAACTGTTTAAATAAAACTGTTTAAAAAACTGTTTAATTAAAAAGAACGCCGCATTGCAACTAATTGGCGCGAAAAGTAACAACAAACTGATCGCATTCACTGCGCGAAACGGCGCGTGCATCTTGCGTCTCGCCCGCGTGCGAATGGTCAAGTAGGATTAGGACAGTTCAATAGGCGTAGACTGTCTGTTGTCTTCGCGCCGCGCTGCTTCGCGTTCGCATCGTGGTCACCTACACAAGACACCGTGTAATTTCTACTTTGTTTATGAACTATATTTTTTTCTCTGGAACCGCCTGTAGGAAAACGTCTCCAACATTTTATTAGAATTAATCATTTAGCATTCCCATATAATAATAAATTTCAATATTTTATGTATAATAGGTACAGTTATTTTATATTGAGAACTACCTCATCGTCATTAATGTTATGCGAATTTAACGTTTATGTACATATGTATAGATTATTTATATATTTAAATGAAAGTGTTAAGTGTTAAATATTTTTGATATGAATAAATATTTTGTTATTATCAATTGTCTTTTTATTAGCCAACTTCCAATATAATGCGGCCTGTGTGGAAGTATTTCAGTTTTTCTACCTGAATTATGCACATATGGCGAATATAATCAGGCCGCCGTCACTAAGTCGAGTCACTAATCTCTTAACGAGATAAGCTCGTCCCTTGTACACCTTGTTTACAATGATTTTTTATATAAGTTATATTTCTTTTTATATATGGGTTGTAAGTGGTTTTTGGGGTCATCATCATCATCATCATCTCAGCCATTGGAAGTCCACTGCTGGACATAGGCCTCCCCTCTAGATCTCCAATAAGACCGGTTGGAAGCGGCTTGCATCCAGCGCGATCCTACGGTCTTAATGAGGTCGTCTGTCCACCTTGTGGGTGGACGTCCTACGCTGCGCTTGCCGGTACGTGGTCTCCACTCGAGAACCTTTCGACCCCATCGGTCATCCGTCCTCCGTGCTATGTGCCCTGCCCACTGCCACTTCAACTTGCTAATCCGCTGGGCTATGTCGGTAACCTTGGTTCTTCTACGGATCTCCTCATTTCTGATTCGATCTCGCAGAGAGACTCCGAGCATAGCCCTCTCCATAGCTCGTTGGGCTACTTTGAGCTTGTTTATAAGGCCCATAGTGAGGGACCACGTTTCAGTGCCGTAAGTCATCACTGGTAACACACACTGGTCGAAGACTTTCGACTTGAGGCACTGCGGTATGTCGGACGAGAAGACATCACGCAATTTTCCGAACGCTGCCCAGCCGAGTTGGATTCGGCGACTGACCTCTTTCTTGAAGTTGGACCTACCTAACTGGACTACTTGTCCTATGTAGACGTACGAGTCAACAACTTCAAGAGCCGAGCTCTCAACAGATATTGGAGTGGGTACAACATGGGCATTACACATTTATTTTGGGGTGTAAGTGGTTTATCAACATCTTTGAACCAAAGGCAACTTTACCTGCACGTGGTGCACCCTGCTGACTGTCAAACGAAGCTCTGGCGAAAAGAGAGGTAGGGAGCGTATTTCCACATCACAGAATATACAACCTCACAAAATACCGCAGCCAAATAACAATTCCCTTGAGGGTTGTTGTGTTCCTGCGAGTGAGTGAGGTCACCAGAAAAGAAGATGCTGCGTTGGCAGCGGGGGTGGCGGCGCGCTAGTGATATATTATGTTGCGAGTGTTAATACGGTTACGGTAACCGCTTCACATCAGCCGGGCCGTATGCGTGTCTGCCACCAGACGTAGAAAAAAAAAATAAAAAAAAATATAATAGTAAAAAAAAATATAACCATGTTTTAATGCAATAAATAATATATAATAAGTTGATGGCAGCACATAGAGGTGTGGAAAATGTATATATCTAATCTCATACTGAAATGTACACATTAAAAAACTAAACACAGTATCATAATGACAGTCTTTACGCACAAGCTATCAAAATAAATTTAAAAAGTTATTTTTCGATACAGCTCTTCTATGGACAACTGTATCGTAAAATAACTTTTTTACCATTTCGATACAGCTTCAGCCCTGGATACAGGTATTTTAAACAGGTTGCAATGCAAATACATTGCAACTTTGCAAAATTTTTCTACATAATCTGTGAACGCGGCGCCGCGCGGCGCGTCGCGCATGCGCACTACGCATGCTCGATCTGCAAATGGATTTCTAAGTAAGAATTATAGCTGTTAAATTAACTTCATGGTTGTATTTAAAATATTATTATCTATATTTCATGAGATTAGATAAAGTAGTGTATGAAACTGCACATAATTAGGTATTAAAATATTCGTGTGGTCTATTATAACATTCGCCTTCGGCTCATGTTATAAACTCACACTCGTATTTTAATAACCCTTATTATGCAACAGTTTCATAGACTACTATTATCTACTCTCATACTAAAATTTAGAGATTAAAAAACTAAACACAGAATCTTAATGTCAGTCTTTTACGCACAAGTCATCAAAATAAATTTAAAAAGTTACATTTCGATACAGCTCTTTATACAGGACAACTGTATCGAAAATGGATTTATCTATATATATAAAAGAAAGTCGTGTTTGTTACAACACTTATAACTCGAGAACGGCTGGACCGATTGCCATGGTTTTTGATTTGTTGGATTTTTTTCCGTCCCGAATAGCAGAATAACTCTTAAAAACATTGGAAAATTCTCGAAAAAATAAAATAAAAGAAAAAACATTTTCCCATACAAATGAAAGTGTCAGTTGAAAAAGGGATTACGATATTTATTGGTTATCAAATATCAAAACGTCAAATCGATTGGTGTCACTTTTATGTCGCGAAAGTTGTCTGTGATTTGTTATGAAAATTTAAAAATGTCAAATCGATAGGGGTGAAAACGCTTTTCCCATGGGGTTCGAGCGCAAGAATCAAATCAGAGTAAACATCAAAAGAAATGACAATTACAAATCACCAAAATGATAAAACCTATTTCAAAACTAAAAATAATAAAACAAAACGTTTTTTTTTTTTTAAATTAACAATAAGGAAATCTTTATTTTTATAAAATCTTCAGTTTTTATGGATACGGGTCTTCTCTCAACCGAAGGGGTTTAGAGCGTACTCCAACACGCTGCTCAACTGCGGGTTGGCGGAGGCCAGTGTTTTCGAACCGCCTAAAGGCCACTGACTTAACTTAACGACTGTCATTAAATGATAACAACCGGGACCGACAGCTTAACGTGCCTTCCGAAGCACGGAGGAGCTCAAGATGAGCTAATGATAACAACCGGGACCGACGGCTTAACGTGCCTTCCGAAGCACGGAGGAGCTTAAGATGAGCTAATGATAACAACCGGGACCGACGGCTTAACGTGCCTTCCGAAGCACGGAGGAGCTCAAGATGAGCTAATGATAACAACCGGGACCGACGGCTTAACGTGCCTTCCGAAGCACGGAGGAGCTCAAGATGAGCTAATGATAACAACCGGGACCGATGGCTTAACGTGCCTTCCGAAGCACGGAGGAGCTCAAGATGAGCTAATGATAACAACCGGGACCGACGGCTTAACGTGTCTTTCGAATCACGGAGGAGCTCGAGGTAATATAAATCCATCCGTGTACAGGCTACGGTCGACGTTGCTTAACTTGCGTGTTCAATTAGACTGACACGCGCAATGACGCCATCGAGCTTCTCTATTATTTTCTACTATTCATTGTTTTAATTCCATAAAATCATAAATTTAGTTCAGCTAATATGTACCACGACATTCATTGATTGTTAGGCGGTACGAAGTTCGCCGGGACAGCTAGTAAGTAATAAATGAAGCTGTTAAATTAACTTCAAGGTTTTATTTAAAATATTATTATCATCTATTTCATGAGATTAGATAAAGTAGTGTATGAAACTGCACATAATTAGGTCTTAAAATACTCGTGTGACGCTATTATCAAATTCGCCTCATTTGATAAAGTCACATATTATTAAAGTACTTTTTATGCCCAAAGATTGAGCATTTATCGTAAGTGCTCGACATTTTGCTCATCTCTAGCAGTACATTCATTTTATATGAGAGGGGAGCAAACGAGCATGTCGGTCACCTGATGGCAAGCAATTACCCATGGAGATCAGCGACACCAAGGGGTCGCCGACCCGTTGCCAGCCTATAATCCTTCCTTTCTTTCTGGTAACCTCGCTCACTCGATGGAACACAACAACCATCAAGAAGGGAATTGTTATTTGGCTGCGGCATACTGTGTGTGTGCGACGCTGGATACACTCCACTCATTTAGCTAGACCGTGCCACAGTGTAAGTAATAGTACTACGTACAGTACGGCTACTCGCTTCCGCTCTCTCGTGTCGATCTCCCCTCCCCTCTGAGATAAAACTGGAACAGTTTGTATGAGGTTGCACGCACACACGCTCATTCACGCTCTGCACAAACGTCGTTGTTTATGTAATAGTAAATGACGCGACATTTGTATGGAGTTATCGGGGTGTGGTAAGGTTTATGCACGGACTTACCGACTAGCGACTTAGTCGGTAAGTATCGCGTAGAGATTTAAGAACAAACAGAAGTGTCTTCTTATGTTTTGTATACCACGGCCCGTCCCGGCTTCGCACGGGTGGACAAAATATTGCAATTTTCTTACGGATCCCTAATTTTTTCGAAATTAAAATATAGCCTATATTACTCCCTGATGTAAATGTAGCTTTCTATTGGTGAAAGAATTTTTTAAATCGGTCCAGTAGTTTCGGAGCCGATTCGTTACAAACAAACAAATCTTACCTCTTTATAATATTAGTTTAGATAAAAGAAAGCGGTACTAATAATTTGGCTGCGAAATTAACTAGAAAGAAACAATATAAGTGGCACTAGCTATCCTCGTCGAGTTATTCATTTTTACACAAAAATAGGAGATTTACCCCGACGCTATCCTACTCGATACAAAGACAAATTAATACCAACAACTTCGAAACTCAAACTAGTCTGTTCAGGTCCACTGTCTATGTCTATAAAAATTTATAATGCGTTGCCGGACGAGTTCAAAACAGAAGACAACCAGAAGCAATTCATAAATAAACTGAAATAGTTTTTAACACAGAAAAGCTATTATTCCTTAGACGAATTTCTAAACGATAAAGACAAAAAGTTATGTAAATAAATAAACATTAGTACTACTATTAAACATGACCAAATAATTTTGTTTGACATACGAATATTTAAATATAATTTTATATACTAATGAAATATTATTATTATTGACATTTCATTGAAATTAAATTAACATACTTTATGACTAAAATAATATGATTATTATAAATTATAGACATTCATATAATACCCACATAAATAGACAAAATATTGATATTAACAATGAATAGACAATGATTGACATCAAAACTTATTTTAATTTTGTTCTAAATGTATTTTTTTAACAAACACATTTTTTACATATATATAAGATTAATTGTCATATTTTATTTTATTTTATTTTAATAAAAATTAATAATCAGAGAAACGCCTAAATCCATCTGCCGTACCTCAAAAACCGCTAACCATCTTTGCAATGCCCAACAGGGTTCATATGTATGTAATAATCTGTATACTGTATAAACATCCTTATAACTATGTACTACATATGAAATGCAATAAAGATATTGAGTATTGAGTATTGAGTTACATAGAGCGCCTGATTACCTGGTTACAGGCAGCCGGTACGTGCAAATTCAAAGGAAACTGTACTTTATTCCATATACTTATTTTGACATATGGACAGCAGGTACGAAGGTAGTCTTTAGAGTTTGCAAGCTGAAGTAGCAATGGGCCGGCCACATCTGCCTAGTCAGTGATGGTAGTTGGGGGAGGAAGGTATTAAAATAACTCAGCTACGAAATAATATATGAAGCTGCGCGTGGGACGACGAAGCCTTGGACGCTCTCCTTCTAGATGGCTAGATAGATAGATAGATAGATGACGTCAAGAAAGCGACTGGATGCGAAAGGCAGAGAACCATATTTGGTGGAAAGCATTGGAGAATCTAGCAGTGGGTACATGCAGGCTGATGATGATGAGGTAAGTATTCTCTTTTTATATATTAATCTATGAATTTAGTACAAAACATCGGAAGCGCAACATGCGCCACCATAACGAAATTTAACGCGGCATTTTCATTTTCGGAGGCCATTTTAGTACATTTCGCGTAGAAGTATCAAAAAACCATTTTGGCCACTTTCCCGAATTGATATCGGAAAACCAAGGTCACTTTAAATTACTACTTTTTGATGCTCTACACGAATCCGAAGTCAGAATTTCGACATTTTGAGTTTCAACGGACGGACAGACAGAACGACCGGACGATTTTATAAGCTTAATAAATTTCGCTGAATATCATTGATGTTAATACATACATAGACTGCTACATAGCATTAGTATAACAACTTGGTTACAAAACACTGATTAATAGTACATATGGTAAGCATATACCTACATCATTCTTGAAAAAGAATGATATAGGATTCTTTTTCAAAATTGATATACTTAAATTAACAGTGTTTCATGAAACGTGAAATTGTTCTGCGGAAGTTTCGGGATTCCATCCTCCTCGATTCCTACAGTAGATAAAACGCAATCAGTTCCGGCGGGAAGTACGCATAAACAAACAAATATTATTAATGAGATCTCAGATTGTTATGCGGGGAAAATTTATAATCAGTTTGTAAAGTATTTTAATATCTTCGTGGTGAAAACTAGGAATTGTCCAATTGTCTTTCCAGTTGTCACCCGGGCAACAATTTTTCCAAACAAACTTACTTTCACCCATTGATGAACATCTTTAAATCAAAGCCAACTTCACCTGCACACGGTACACCCTGCTGACTGACAAACGAAGCTCTGGCGAAAACAGAGGTAGGGGGCGTAATTGTAAGCTACCTGACTGGGGAATGTACCTCCACCTCACAGAATACCGCAACCAAATAACAATTCCCTTGAGGGTTGTTGTGTTCCTGCGAGTGAGTTAGGTCACCAGAAAAGAAGATGCTGCGTTGGCAGCGGGGGTGGCGCGCGAGCGATATTTTATGTTGCGAGCGTTAATATGGCTACTGTAACTGCTTCACATCAGGCGGGCCTTATGCTTGTCTACCATCCGACGTAGTATTAAAAAAAATCGGTTGTCTGTAAAGTCTGTTTACTGACGATAGTTGAACGTGACAACGTCTTAAGAAAATACTGATGGAATGTTTGCATTTTTCAAAAGAAAATTTTAATGGAACGCCTCAGAGCGAGGTAACGCCGCATACGTCATGTTTTTTCGTGCGTGCAGCCGGCTCCATCGAATTATAAGACGTTGTCACGTCAAAAAGTATTGATAGAAATTGTTTCTGCTTTATAAAATGCTGAAGTTTGCAACTCGAGAAGTACCTATCAGGGGAGATCAAAGCTATGATTTGGCCAAAGATCACTTATTTAACTTGACGAGTGTTTAACTTGCGCTTCAAATCGCAACTTAACTTAATTTAAATACAATAAGTACCAAACACCTATTCATTTGTGATTTAAATTCCAGTTCAATTTATTCAAAGGTCAATTTGAAATTTGAAAATGTACTCAAGTGCCATTTTACCTTCACCTCAGTACCTATAAGTAATAGTACTACGTACAGTATGGCCGCTCATATCGACTTTACCTCTCATCTGAGACGAATCTGGAACAGTTTATATGGCGCCGCTCGCACACACGCTCATTCTTGTTCTGTACAGACGTCATTGTTTATGAAATAGTGAACGACGGGGCATTTGTATGGAGTGGCCGGAGTACGCCTTTACTACAAATACCACAGACAGAATATAGGATTGTTTCACTACGTTAATAAATACTAATTATGTAGTAGGTACCCTTGATAATTCGACTTTTGCATTGTTCCTATGCCGTACGTAATAAGAGTTAAAATCGCATTATGACTGGAGCATGCCCTGCTCTTAGCTGTGCGTTCAAATCGCGGGGATCTCGGGGATTAGACTATTTACTTAGCTACTCATTTTGTGCGTGGGTGCTTTGGGGAAGGATTAATGAAGCCTAAAGCCATGATAATGGGTCGATGCCTTGTCGACGACACAATCCTATTTCACTTAAGCCTTGTCACACGTCAAATATTATATTCATCTATGTATATTATTACTGGCCGTGTGGTTTCCGGCAGTCTAGGGAAATACATTATCAAATATCGATCAGGCCTCCCCAATCCGTTTGGCCAGGGTGGGGAGTGTATGTAGGCCAAATCCTCCTTCCGTCTAGGACGGACTAGAGAGGGTCGTGCTCCTGTAGTGGAGACTAAAATGGACCTGATGATGATGATGATGATGTACATTATCTGAAACAAGAACAAACAAAAAATATGTTTGACGTGATAACGTTTTATAAATCAATGAACGTTTTGGGGTGTAAGTGGTTCATCAACATCTTTGAACCAAAGCCAACTTCACCTGCACGCGGTGCACCCTGCTAGCTGACAAACGAAGCTCTGGCGAAAAGAGAGGTAGGGAGCGTAATTATAAGCTACCCGACTGGGGAATGTACCTCCACCTCACAGAATACCGCAGCCAAATAACAATTCCCTTGAGGGTTGTTGTATTCCTGCGAGTGAGTGAGGTCATTAGGAGGGAAGGAGATGCTGCGTTGGCAGCGGGGGTGGCGAGCGATATTTTATGTTGCGAGCGTTAATATGGCTACGGTAACTGCTTCACATCAGGCGGGCCGTATGCTTGTCTGCCACCCGACGTAGTATAAAAAAAAAAAACGTTGGCTACGCACACGAAAAAGCATGACTCATTGTTATGTGCAAGCGAAAGTGCGGAACAAGCGATAGAGAGGCACGATACTTTACTACGTCGGGTGGCCGATGGAGTGGAAGAGAGGTAGATGCGTCACAAGCCGAACGTTGGGGTGTAAGTGGTTCATCAACATCTTTGAACCAAAGCCAACTTCACCTGCACGCGGTGCACCCTGCTGACTGACAAACGAAGCTCTGTCGAAAAGAGAGGTAGGGAGCGTAATTGTAAGCTACCCGACTGGGGAATGTACCTCCACCTCACAGAATACCGCAGCCAAATAACGGTTCCCTTGAGGGCTGTTGTGTTCCTGCGAGTGAGTGAGGTCACCAGAAAGGAAGGAGATGCTGCGATGGCAGCGGGGGTGGCGGCGCGCGAGCGATATTTTATGTTGCGAGCGTTAATATGGCTACGGTAACCGCTTCACATCAGGCGGGCCGTATGCTTGTCTGCCACCCAACGTAGTTAAAAAAAAAAAAACCGAAATTTAGGACCCACTTGTCACACAATATCACACTTCGTCGACGTCGAATAATTATCAATTAAATTATGTCCATCGTTTAATACTTACGCAATTAAGACATTGCGGCGATGGCGTGATGGATTAGGTAGCTCCTGTGTCGGAAACTTGAACTTAATTAACGAAGTTGTGGTACACAGGGGAAGTTGTCACAAGAACTTGTTTCATTAACAAACGACCAAGACGACGTGTATAAAAAGTCATTATAATATTTGCATAGATTATTTTTGACGAGATTGTACTTTCCAACTTTTAAGGTCTATTATTTTATCTAGTACCACAGAATAATATGCTAGTACTTCGATTCTAGATTAGACATTCAAATTCTTATAGGTTTAATGTCTTAAATTATATTTGACACAATCGTAAGAACGAGATGAACCAAAAGCCATTTTTAGGATGGTTTTGTAGGCTGTTGTTCTAACCATCAACATATACTGAACGCCTCATGATGCCTCGCGTAGAGGCGAAACACGTGTCGCAGAGACGACCACGGTAATCGGGGCGGCGGCAGTTGCACGTTTCTTCTATTTCAGATGTTGGACAGTCGCAGAGACACTCGGAACTCGGTCAAATTTAACTTGTAAGAATAGATTACAGACTCCGACGTGAGACTAAATAAAAAATTTAAACAATATTTCCTGAGGCATTATGATTTATAGATGTGTGTGATATTGATATGTATTGCCTATATTTCACAAGAACGATACAAATATTAAAGTATCTATTATTATTTTATTTGATATTACTTTAGTAGCAATGATCTCACCGATTTCGCAACGCCGAGATACATTTTTACCCAAAGGTCCTCATCGAATATTTGTTGAACTATATTTTCCAATATTCAGTATACGTCTAAGAAGCGGAATTTTTATCGGTTCAAATAACTACGTGACCGGTTATCGGATCCCGATCAGGTAGGCTGTGCGTCAACATCTCGGTTGCGTAAGCGATATCGACATAATGCTGGCGGCACTTAATCTTAGGGCGATGATAAGGGTAGTTGGAAGTTGTACACTGGTAAGAAATAATTAGAGCCGGAGTTCACAAGCATTACTACATGATACAATAGCAGCATTGCCAGATTTATTATAGATCAAAGTGAGATTCTAAACTTTTGAAAGTAAAAGCGGGTCCCGTTTGAAAAAAATCGGGTCTGTAAGAAAAATACGTAATCATTATATAGTTTTTAACGCCAGCAAATCATTATTACTCTACAGCTTTACAAGGCAATAATCCCAATTTGATAAGTAAGCGCCCCACTGCTTACAAATTACGATACTATTACCGATCAATCAACATCTTTAGAAGGGTAGAGTATTATAAACCCTGAAACTTTAGTATGTTATCCTCTGAATTATTGATGATCATGAAACAGTTTTTTGGGGTTTGTGAAAACATAATGGATAGTTTATTGCTGAAGCAACTAAATTGGTAGTAAGTATGTGAATATGTAGGTTATAACTTATGATGAACTTACGATGAACGCCGGCTGCATGCATGAAAAAGCATGACTCATTGTCACGTACCGTCTAAGCCGAGCGTGCAAGCGAGAGCGCGGAACAAGCGATAGAGAGGCACGATCGGCCTCACAAGGTAGATGCGTCACAAGCGTTCGGCTTGTGAAGCATCTATCGCTCTTCCACTCCATCGGCCGATGTTTTCTTATGACGTTATCACGTCAATTTATCGTCCGTAAACCGACTTTACAGCCAATTTTTTTCCTTTCATACCAATTTTTTGTTAGAGAAATACAGTGTTGTGTTTCGCATTTGTGTAGGTTCGGTTCCATTGCCTTGTTGGTTTTGTTTCAAAATCTTTACAGTATTACTTACAATTAAAAAAAAAGTGCAGTTCTTTTTGAGGAATATCTACTTAGTATCTATCTGCTTTCTCTCTGGGATCAATTACATATTTTCATTTGTGTTTAGTAAAATTATTTATTAAAAAGTATTTTTACTAAATAATTTTATTTGTATGTAGTAAAAAGTAGCGAACTGAAATGTAAATGCACATAATTTACCTTCACTGTAAAAAAATTAAATGAAACGTTAAAACACTGCAATAAAAGTTCGCCGGGCTATCAAACGAGCCTCTAACGGTGTTCACAGCTAAGTGCCCAGGAAGCCGTGCCGCTGGTGTTAACTTTTTAAGAGCTATAAAAAGCTATAAAAGCAGTCGGTTGGTTCGCCAAATTGCGGATTTATTGCTCGCCGCCGCACGTGTCTACCGTAAATTGTTCAGTTAAACATGACAGAGTGCATTGGTTCTCAAACTCGTATGACTTATTGGAAAAATCGGTAAATAATAGGACATCGATGAGATCGTGAATTGGTGATATAAATTTATAAATTTGCATGCCGTAAGGTAGAATATGGTAGCACTAATTTGTTGTACTCCATATGTATTGTAACATTACCCATGTTCGCAAATAAAATATGTGAAATGTACTGAAATGAAAACATGTTATTTTAAAATCAGTAACTTTAAAAGGCACGGTTGCCTTTTAAAAATACTGACTGATCTATTAACGCATAGCTCAACCACGGACGTACGGATCGGGTTGAAATTTGGCTTTCAAGTAGCTATTATGATGAAGTCTTTTCTTCTTAGTCGTGCACTCTTGACAGAGTGGTCGTGGTCACGACTCGGTCGACACATGAAGTAACCGCTATTCTTGAGATTCTCCGCCATGCAGTTCTATGTTTAGCGGAACTAGAGCAATCGTTGATAGTGGACTGCGTCAGTGATTTAATCAGATCGGTCCATCGTGTTGGAGAACGCCCTCCACTTTCCCCTGCACCACCAATCGTTCCATTGAGTCCTCGTTGCGGGTTATGTGTCCAAAGAACTTGAGGATTCGTAATTGCACAGTCGACGATAATCTCTTTTTGATGTTGAGTTCTTTCAGGATGGAAACGTTGGTTCGGTGCGCGGTCCATGGGATTCTGATTCATGCGTCTCCAACACCACATTTCCAGTGCGTCAATCTTACGACGGTCCTGCATCCTCAGCGTCCACATGATGAAGACATTTACTAAGAAAAATTTTTTGGAAAATTCACAGGGGATACCGCAATACGCGCATGCGAAGTCGCGGACGCGAGCTTGTCATTAATATAGAACCAGAGGTCGCTTGCAAAAAAAGGTAACAAAGATATTTTAACAATCGTTTCATCATCATTTCAGTTTCAGTCAAAGGGCGTACACTGCTGAACATAAGTCCCATAAACTTCCACAGCGATAGGATTTGTGCCGCTTTCATCCTGCAGCTCCCTGCGACCTTTATTAGATCGGTTGTCCATTTAGTGAAAGGCCGTCTTCGCCATTCCAGAACTTCCCTGCCTCACCAGTCTTCAACTCGGTGTGCTATGTGGGCTGTTATCTGCCACTTCAGCCTGCTGATTCTTAGAGGTATATATATCGGTCCTAATACGCATATACTAATTCCTCAGTTTATCATGTAGAGATATTTCTAGCATGGTTCTCTCCATCGCACGCTGCGGCAATCTGAAGCTATATTTGATGTATCGTTTGCCATTTTAAAATTAATTATATTTAAAATTAATTATATTTATTTTCTCTCTAAAACAATGGAATGTTTTGTCAAGTTCATACGATGATCGATATGTCATACATATTTTTGACTCCTAGATGATGATAGTGTGATCATAGTTACATGTTAGTTTAATTGTAGCCTCAGACAATAGTGCGACCACTGATAATAAATTAAAGCATAATAGCGACCTGCAATTAATAAATTGTGAGAAAATTGTTACATAAAAACAAAAGATGCAAATAAATGCTACGGACTCAAGGTCTGTAAATTTTAATCATTACCAATATTTTTTTAAATTAATAAACATAACTTTCAACTTGATAAATATATATGATAAATAATAAGATAATAATATTTGATACCGGTATTAGAACATATCGCCCAGTTTAGGAACCGCAGGTTCTAAAGGGTCTTATTTGAGATAGGGTATGATGTAGAAAATAATGGTTTTATGTCGTATCAAACGAAATAAAATACCGTTTTAACAAATCTTCCAGTATTTATTTTGACCGTTATATAGTTTAGTGTCATTGTAGACAGAGAAAACATCCTTAAAACTCAAGAGATTTGGAGTGTAAGTGGTTCATCATAATCTTTAAACCAAAGCCAATCTCACTTGCACGTGGTGCACCCTGCTGACTGACAAACAAGGCTTTGGCGAGAAGAGAGGTTTGGCATAGCGTTTTTGTTAAGCTGTCCGACTGGAAAAGTATCTCCACCTCACAGAATACCGCAGCCAAATAACAATTCCCTTGAGGGTTGTTGTGTTCCTGAGAGTGAGTGAGTCACCTGAAAGAAAGATAGGAAGGAGTATATGCTGGTACTGGCGACCCCTTGGTGTTGCTTATCTCCAAGGGCGGTGGTGACTGCTATCTATCAGGTGACCCACATATTCGTTGTCCCACCCTCATATAAAAAAAATCCTATTACAATTATTACGAGCTCTTTTATAGCGGTTTCGATACCTATTGCGATCGTTTTTATACTTAGGTTTAATTTTGTTTTTTATTTATAGCAAGCAGCCTTGAATTCCTCAGTAAGCCAAGGAGCTGTAAGATGTTAACCTCTAATCATACTAGCGGCTTGCAGCGTCTTCAAAGCGGAAAGGGCGCACAGCGAATGCGTTACGGAAGTGCCGCAGCTGCACAACGAGGACGTCGCGGACGCGTGGCGCATACGCAATGTTTTCGTCGCGTGTTTGCAGCGGGTTTACGACGTACAATACACTCAGTAACAAAATGGATTCCGGCAAAGAAACACTCAAATAAAAATCAACAGCAGTGTTTCCTCGTCGGAATCCATTATATCGTAAATTCGATGCAAACACGCGACGAAAACGTTGCGTATCCGTCAAGCGTTCGCGACGTCCTTGCTATTCAGCCGCGGCGCGTCCGTAACGCATTCGCTGCGCGCCCGCTCCACTTGGCAAGCGCTTGCATGCCGCTAGTATGTATAGTATGATAAGGCCCTAACGGGACAAATCGATACATGTCATAAAGATCGGTTATTGTAGAATTAAAATGGGTAATTTGATCGTCCACTAACGCAGCGTCAACAACAATTGATCAATCACAGCCTTCCGCATCCTCACGCAGTTTGTCAATATTAAGGGCACCAAAATTGCGTATTCCCGAGCTTTCCCTGGAGACTGATTGGTTCTTCAAGGAAGCCCTGGATCAAGTGGATAATACGATGTAGATATTTTTGTATTATGATAATCATTGCACTTGATTTACTTCTTTGAAATCAACACCATAATCACAGCTACATATCACATTCTTCAACCATTTTATCAAGAATATAAATATTCCTGGAACTTACACACTGCCATCTAATGCTAAACTACGCAAAGCTTGTACTATGCCTACTAGGTAACTGATAGACTTACATATATTTTTTGTAGATACATACTTATAATAAATAGAAAACACATAGACGAACAGGCATGTTCATGCACACAAATATTTTTAATAATCGGGAATCTAACCTGCGACTTCGGAGTCAAAGTGGCCATTACTAATCATTCGACCAGCGAGCGACTCAAGCTTTTTAGCGACACTCGTAATTGTTAAAATGATCAAACGAGTAATATTTCCAGGGAAAGGCTTTTTGTTTTAATTAAGTTTTTTAGTCAAATGCCAACCCAATTAAAATAACGAAACAAGTTTTGAGTTTCATAGACGACTTTTGGATTAGTATCTTTATTTTTTTTTATAATTACTTTACCTCGCTGTCCAAAAGTTTTCCAAACCTGTAAATATTATGTATTAGGCTATTAGGTATTTGGTTGCCATAATAAATACCAAATAAATCATACCAAATAAATTTATTTGCCATGTACATAAATTACATTTAGCTCGTCATTTTTATATATTTGGTATTGGTTGGTTAAAATGAGGTTAATTTAAATATTGATGTATATATATGACAGTAAATATCCTGCTGATGAATGCTGTGTTCTTGCTACTGTGCACTTTTAATACCAAACAGAATACTTGAAGGTTTAGCTATTTTCGACATATAATCGTTCACACTGTACAACGGGTTTACTTCAAGAAACTTTTTCATTTCGTGTTTAAAATTGGTAGCTGGTAATTCAGTAATATACAGAGATAGTAGATTATTGGGTCATAAAAGAGATTCGTTCTCTAAATATGGCTTGCAATTGAAAATTCATCATCAGGTCATTTAGTCTCCACTACAGGAGCACGACCCTCTCTCGTCCGTCACAGACAGGAGGATTTGGCCTACACTCCACACGCTGGCCAGACGGGTTGGGGAGGCCTGATCGATGTTTTATAATGTATTACCCTTAATCGCCTTGTACGACATCCACGGGAAGAGACGGAGTGATTCTATTCTAGTCTGCTGGAAATCACATGGCGAATTGAAAATTGGAGAATGAAAATCGATTAACCGAATCCATGCCTCCCAATAATTCATATCTTCGACACTTTACGTCCCCCTCATTTACGCTTATACATTTAAAATTTAGTAAGCATATTAAGTTTACAAACTTAAAACAATTTTACAAATAAAATTATATTTAAATTCTCTGAACATCAACGATAAGAACTCTAAGAACGACACGTTCGTCGCATATTTTGTTGGCATTATTAACATTATCTCCCAGATAGCTCGCTTATTTTGCAGAAATGCGTACCTTGTAATGTAGAAATTTGGAATTACAGATTAAGACCGATTCAAGTAAATTAAAGTATTATTTTAAAATAAACAAGTTCGGTGAAATTATAAATGTTTATATTAGTTAAGTTAACCCCATTGGCTGTTACCAATTAATTTCGAAACCATAGTATTATCGCAGTATAAGTAATACTTAGTGCTACGTATAGTACGGCCACTCCCTTCCGCTCTCTCACGTCAATCTCACCTCTCCGCTGAGACAAATCTGGAACAGTTCAGAACATTGTGCTCTGCACAGACGTTGTTTATGTAGTAGTAAACGATGCGACATTCGTATCGAGTGGCCGGGGTGTGTTATTATACTCCTCACTCACCTAAAGAGTGCTTCAGTTAACTACGAAACACAAACGTGCGAAGAATTGTAATTCGAAAACTCGTGATTACGAGAAACTGTTACGTACTGTGTAGGTACGAGAAACGAGCTACAATATCTGTACCAGATTTGTCTCAGAGGGGAGGTGAGGTCGACATTTGAGTCTTTTGTATGAATATGTCGACCAACAGTTTGAACTAATTACGATATTTCGAACAACAATCCTTCGCACATTTATATTTCGCAGTTCAGCCCCCTTACCACCATCTCTTATTGCGATTCAATAACTGAATAGAATGCTTATTCATACCAATGAATAAGCGACTCTATTCAATTTGAAATAGAGTCTTATTGCGATTCAATAACTGAATAGAATGCTTATTCATACCAATGAATAAGTGAATCTATTCGATTTGAAATAGAGTCGCTTGTTCATTGGTATGAATAAGCATTCTATTAAGTTATTGAATCGCAATAAGAGGTGGTGGTAAGGGGGCAGTTATGCACTCGAAGAAAAAAAGGAGTGATAAATTGAAAAATAATTTCAATACCACTATTATAACATACGTTAAAAGTAACCGATTTCAGACAGTCAAGAAATAATACGTGAAGCAAAACCTTTGAACACTTTTTTATGAAAAATGCGCGGGCGAAGAAGTATGAAATTTCGCACACTTATAGTTTGTATAGAGAAGGAGTGCTGAATGCTAATATATGCATAAAAATACATTAAATCAATAAAAAATAAAAATTACACACACTACCATGTATTGACACACACACATATACATATATACTCTTTTGTTTATTGTTATTTACTTTCTGTTAGGGACAGTCGCGTTTTTTATTTTTTAATTAATTCTTGTTATATTTTGTTAGAATAAAACAACAGCAGGCCAGAGCACTCAAATCTGTTTGTAACTGTCTCGTCTAATTGTGACAAAGCGACCGAGTGAGTTTTATGTTTCGTTCGGGACCTTGAAGTTAATTTCATCCCACTTTCATCTCCCATTTATTTAGTTTTTATGCTAGTCCGAAATTTATTTCATTCTCAGATTTAAAGGTGAATAGATATCGCTTCGCACGAATAGTATTAACACCGTAGAAAAAAACTACAGACCTAAGATTTTTCGCTATCCTTAGATGTAGTATAAAAAAAGTATATATAGTGAATTTAAAAGGAAAACTATCACAGCTAATACAATTTAACGAGCTTTACAATTTAACGAGTAATAGTCGACCAATTTAAAATATATATGTATGTACATACGAAGAGAAAATTTAGCACAAATTCCATTTAAAATGACTTATGTTATTAGTTGTGCAAAACAGGTATTAAACATAAGTTTATGAACTATGTAAAATTAGGGAAAAATAAAATCCAAATAAAAATATAAATCCAAAAAGTTATGACAATTTAAGAGGCAGTGCAAACAAGACGCTCGTTTATTTTTATTTTACTTTGATCACATTACGTTCCGTTGTTGACTCTATAAGAATCTCGTTACGTCCGTTTTGAAGAATCCTAGGCTGTCTTTGACAGCACGCTTGAAAAATCCTTTCGGGAACCGGACAGTTCGCAACCTTTTCGGTTTTGAATACTAAGGATAATTTATAAATACTATTTTATTATATAGTCGTTGTATTATATTTTGCTTGTTTGTATGTTTGCGAACCTTATTGTACTAAAACATACATGTAGATGATACAAAAGAAATGTCATATTCAATATTTTATTACTTAGATCTGCTTTTGTTTAATTTCTTCAGAACCACATTCGTGATTTTCTGCTTGTCCCCAAGGTTGACTGGTAGAGAATGATTTAGCAATAAGTTCGCCTTTTGTGCCCTTATATAATTGGTGGTCAATAAATTTTTCAAATAAATAAAATAAAATAGTAATATTTACCTAACTGTTAGCGACGAAGAGTGGACAATTTAAATGCACAATAAATGGAAAAATACTATAATAAATTAATATGCTGGTTTTTACAATGTTTCATGTAGTGGGCTTACGTGACAACTAAAAATTTAAAAACATACGTCAAATCAAAAAGAAATATAGAAAAATAAATATGTACAAAAAGTTTGCGCACAACCAGCCAGTCGCCAACATCCCGGGCCCCGGTGCAGAGCACACCTACTGAGTGGCGACTGCCTGGTCGGCGGCGACTAGAGGAACCAACTTCCTACTCGGCCTCTTGAGAATGCCACCCCTGGTATCCACGTCGGCGACTCTGACTACGCGATCTGGACCTGGGTAGGTTTTAGTGATGCGGCCTAGAGGCCAGACTCCCCTCGGTAGAGCCGGATCTGCTACCACGACGACGTCGCCCTCGTGTAGACCAGGTGTGGTTGCGGTGCAAGACGGTCTCTTAATAAGCGTCGGCAGGTACTCTCTTAGCCATCTTTCCCAAAAATGGTCAGCCATCCTTAATACTTGCTTCCAATGTTTGGATAAGACGCCATTGCTTAATTCTCCCGCCAACCATTGTGCATTAGACGATGAACCGATAAGGAAGTGGAAAGGCGTAATAGCTTGCGGGGCGTCGTCACTGGAGACTACGTAGGTTAGAGGCCTGGAGTTACAAATTGCCTCAGCTTCCAGAAGAAATGTATGGAGAATTTCGTCTTTGGGCGCGCGCTGGTGGAGTGTGGCTTTCAAGGCAGATTTTACAGAGCGTACCATTCTTTCTGTGGCTCCGGCCATAAACGGAGATGCTGGTGGTAGAAAGGTCCATTCGATTTTGTTGTTGGCGGCATAATCTTCGACGCGCTTATCATATAAGGCTTTAAGCTCGCGGGATGCCCCAACAAATGATGTCCCATTATCTGAAATAATTTTAAGAGGGCATCCGCGTCTGGCTATAAAACGCCTGAGGCACATAATGGCAGAGTCGGACGATAGGCTACAAACTACCTCCAAATGCAACGCTCTGGTAACGAGGCATGAATAAAGCGCCACCCATCGTTTTTCATGATGACGGCCTACAGTAACTTCCACCGGCCCGAAGTAGTCCAAACCCACGTTGGAGAATGCCCTGACGTGATGTTGCAGTCTTTCTGTTGGCATATCCCCGAAAGGCAACTGCGGAGGAAGCTTTTTGCGACGCTTACAAGAGAGGCACTCTGCTGCGACATCCTTAATCGCGCGCCTGCCACGTAGAATCCAAAATCGTTGTCGGAGTTCGTTAAAAATCACTTCATTGAATCCATGTCCGAACTTTATGTGGTGGTGAAAAATCAGAAGGCGGGTAATTCGATGGCGGTCGTCGAGAATAATTCGCGTTGTGACAGTTTCTTCGCTTCCGGGTAGAGTCTTGATACGTGAGTCCAATAATAAGAGACCGTCCTCCAACCTCGTACAAAATGACGAAAGGCGGCTCGATCTAGGAAGCTGTCTTGACTCCCGCAGTGCGGTAATTTCTTCACCGAAACTGTCAAATTGAGATTTTTTGATTAATATTTTTTCCGCTAAATCGATATCACTAGCTACAACATTACATAATTTGGAATTTTGATGAAAACGCGAATCGAGAAATGACCGAAACTTTCTTAGAGCTAATATTACAGTAGCGGTGGTTCTAACGAGGCGCAACCAGCTACTAAAACGAGCCGGGTCTGGTATCGCAGGGGCCAAACTAGACTCTTCGGTGATAGCCACTATTTCCTTCATTTCAGGAAGAGGCGTCTCGGCAATATTTGTCGGTTCACAGGGCCAGTCAACCAACGGTGATTTGAGAAACGAAGGGCCCTCAAACCACCTTGATTGTAATTTATTCAATCTTGTGGCATCATCGGCTACGTTATCGGCACTAGGGACCCAGCGCCACTCTGTCCTATGTGTTAATTCTAATATTTCGCCGACTCTATGTGCCACAAATGGTTTATAGCGTCGAGCATCACCACGTAACCATTTGAGAACGGTGGAGGAGTCGGACCAATAAACTATAGAAGACGGCTTTATCCTGTGGCTATCTTTAATTGTAGACGCAAATCGCGCAGCTATTAACGCAGCTTGTAATTCTAATCGTGGTATGCTACATGGCTTTAATGGTGTAACTCGCGCTTTCCCCCCTACCAGTGAAAGACATACATTACCGTTGCCGAAATCGAAACGCCAATATACAACGCATGAATACGCTAGCTCACTCGCATCAGCGAATACATGTAGTTGTATATCTTTTGGAAGTGAGTCGTTTAAAATATATCTACGCGGTAATTGAAAATCGGTAAGGGAAGATATCTCTTGCGACCACTCTTGCCATGCTGTAACATAACGAGGCGGTAAGTCGTCATCCCAATCTAAACCTTCGCGCCACAAATTTTGAATCAGTATACGCCCTTTAATTACAACTGGGGTTAACAAACCAAGTGGGTCGTAAACTTTCATAATTCGAGACAAAATAATACGCTTAGTAAGCTTGTCAGTAGAGTTATTCCCTCCTAAATCACCTATGCGAAAACCTAACGTATCTTGAGCGGGATTCCATCTTATGCCTAGAGTAGACACGTCAGTAGGTAAAACTGCCTCGGAACCCGGAACAGCCCATAGGTTTTTAGGAATTAAATTAAGGGCTCGCAAGTCGTTTGACAACCAAGACCTCATTTCAAAACAGCACGCCGCATGGATAGTAGAAACTTCGGAGGCTACCTTAGCAGCCTGTTCGACGCTGTCATAACTAGCAATATAGTCGTCCATGTAATGATTGTACACAATGTCATACACTGCTTCCGGATATAAAGACTGATGTTCATGAGCGTTTTTGTTTTTGAGATATAATGCCATGAACGGACTTGACACGGCACCAAAAATCATTGAACTCATTCTGTACTCTTTTATAATTTCATTAGTAGAGTCACGCCATAAAAATCGTTGCGCGTCCCTATCACTTTCTTTTATCTTAATTTGGGGAAACATTTCGCGTATGTCTCCAATAATCGCTACCTTGCCTTCCCTAAAGCGGAATAGTATACCGAGAAGTGGTTGAAGTAAGTCAGGGCCCGTTAAAAGTAAACTATTTAAACAAACGCCTTTAGTTTCGGCCGCCGCATCATGTACCGCACGGAGCTTTTTCTTTTGCGGATGAAATACGCCAAAATGCGGGAGGTACCAACGCACTTTATTTGTGGGAGCGTTTGTAATGTGGAGTAGTACGAGTCCGATGGGCATTCTTCCGCGTATTCTTTTGTCAAAATTCCATTGATAAAATCTCTGTACGCGGTGGCGAAATCTTTGTCTTTAGACATCTGTTTCTCTAAGGATTTAAAGCGAGCTAATGCCTGAGGATAACTGGAAGGAATATTGTTTAGATTATTGAGTCGCCAGGGAAGACCAACTTCAAAACGACCGGTTGGGAGGCGACGTACAGAGGACTTAATGTTAGCGACGAAGAGTGGACAATTTAAATGCACAATAAATGGAAAAATACTATAATAAATTAATATGCTGGTTTTTACAATGTTTCATGTAGTGGGCTTACGTGACAACTAAAAATTTAAAAACATACGTCAAATCAAAAAGAAATATAGAAAAATAAATATGTACAAAAAGTTTGCGCACAACCAGCCAGTCGCCAACACTAACTATCCCAGTTTAAATCTATGACAGTATCTACTAAGGTAACGAAGTAATTCGCTCAAAAGACCTTAATTTCCTAGATGGAATAAATTTCATTATTTATAAAAGCTAAGTTTACAGCCTTTTTTAAATTAATGTACTATAGGTTTGTTAATTCCTCTTAAAGGGCAGGCCATTACAACGTAGAAAATTATGAGTGTAGCTTCCTCTCCTTCACCTCCTTCGTCATCTTCCGGGCCATAGGCAACTCAGCTGAATGCATTGTGATAGTTATAGTTATGTATTCCTGCGAGTGAGTGTGGTGGTGAGGTAGGCAGAGGGGGTGGCTGCGCGCGAGCGATATTTCATATTGCGAGCGTTAACATTGCTACGGTAACTGCTTCACATCAGGCCGTATGCTTGTTTGTCACCAAAAAGAAACTAGCGCCACCCCTGAATGAAAAATGGTTTGCAAACGATTATAAACTACCACGTGCTACCACACCTACAAAGACAATGAAGTATTTTTACAATACTTATCCAACATTTAAAATATAGCACAGATAAAGATTTAGGAAAAAAAAATATAATGGCCGTTTATCTCAATGATGCGTAAAAGTTTCCCCGCATTCTATTTTTAATGTTCGTTGAGGGATGTACAAATTTTTCATTGGTTTTGTGAGAATAATACTGTTCTATATTTTCGTTCATATAATCATCTGCAAATTATAATATTTCATTAATTAGCATATCGTCATTATATTATTTTATAATTTAAATTCCGGCAAGTTGATCGAAATCAACTATTAAATATATAATAACTAACTAACTAACTCTACTCTTGGGGTGTAAGTGACAAACGAAGCTCTGGCGAAAAGAGAGGTAGGGAGCGTAATTGTAAGCTACCCGACTGGGGAATGTACCTCCACCTCACAGAATACCGTAGCCAAATAACAATTCCCTTGACGGTTGAGTGTTCCTGCGAGTGAGTGAGGTCACCAGAAAGGAAGGAGATGCTGCGATGGCAGCGGGGGTGGCGGCGCACGACCGATATTGTATAAGCGTTAATATGACTACGGTAACCGCTTCCCATAAGGCGGCCTGTATGTTTGTGTGCCACCTGACGTAGAATATTAAAAAAACTGGCTGACCCGTGCATCTTCGTCTGCGTGCGGTGAGTGATTGGACGAGCTGTTTGATTTGATACCTGCCGCTGAGTTTCACTTTTTATGCCACCAACGGTGAAATTGTGCAATCAACTTTCCTCAGCGGTATTTCCGAACAATTACGACATGGGGCCCTCAAGAACAGAGTCTATATTTCCCTTATAAGGCTGACAACGGATCGGCGACCCCTTGGTGTTGCTACATGGGCGGTAGCGATTGAATTTTTTTTTTACCATCATTCAAAAATAAATTTTAATATGTAGTTTAGTTCATTTCACATTTTAGCAAGGATAATTGGCGCCATTTTGCGCTCGGCGAGGAAAAGAGATAGCATGTATATTAAATCGCTGATGTGATAAGAATGGCGATTGTCTATTTCCCAACCTAGGTGACTAATTATATCTAGCTATCCATGCAACAGCAGGAACCGTTTTCTGACGCAATTTAGTATAGGGTAGGTATGCCATCTATAGAAATGTAACATCATTGTCCAACACTAAAATATTTTTTTTAATTCCACCAGTAGTTCCAGATATTAACAAGACAACCAAACAAACATACGAACTCTTCAGCTTTATAGTATCAGTATAGATTAGATGTATAAAATGTCATATTTTACCTACATTTCCAATTGGGTAAATACCCAGAAATCAAACTAATAAGTACAACATCATATACAAATAAATTGTATATGATGTCTATAGTAAATATGAAATATCTAAGCACAATCAAGATATTACAAAGAAACAATTCTTATAATGAATTTTATAATATATACAGAGCATAAAACAAAACCTTTAAAATACTAAAACCTCAGTGCAAAGTAATCCCACAACAATGTTTCTATAGTAAGGAAGGTCGTCGCTATTATTGTGATTTCGCCATAGTACTGCCCTCTGTCTTATCCATACAACACATATGAACGGGTTCGTGACGACATAAGTGAATTAAAACTCGGTCGCGGCGCTCTGTCTCTTGAATACAGATGCCTGTGTTATTTTCTTAACCTTGACTTGACCTCGAGTGGGAGAAATGTCGGGTCGAGTTTCCGGCTGTTGTCCCCTATAGTAGAGGTAGATATTATAATATTTAGCTACGTAGTAGATACTTATAGTCAACAAAGTATATACATAGTTTTACAGCGCAATGTTTTATTAAGATTAATATAGGCTTTTGGCAAATCTTTGCCATAGCGGGTTTTAGGGCACTTGCTCAGATCCGTCCAACAACAGGCCCATTGCGATCATTTCCATATTTTCCAAAATCATGGAAACTATCATTAATCAAAAGCTGGTAGCCTACTTGGAAGATCACCAGCTGATAAATGATCGCCAATATGGCTTCCGTCGTGGTCGCTCAGCTGGTGATCTTCTGGTATATTTGACTCACCGTTGGGCGGAGTCAGTGGAAAGTAAGGGCGAGGCTCTGGCTGTTAGTCTGAAAATAGCAAAACCTTTTGATCGGGTGTGGCATAAAGCATTACTTTCCAAGCTCCCTTCTTTTGGACTACCTGATAAACTTTTTATATGGATTCCCAGTTTTCTCACTGAGCAAAGCATCAATGTTGTAAATTGATGGAGCGCGCTCGGATCCTTCCTCCCGGCTCCCTTGAATGCTGGCGTACCACAAGGGTGTGTATTGACCCCCACATTGTTTTTTCTGCATTCAATGTTTAATATAGTATATGTAAAACTTGTATATTTTTATTTATTTATTATTGTTTTTAATAATAATGATGTAAATTATATCATCGTGTTGAGATTTAGACTTTAGTCAGTAAATGACATTTCGGTTTCATATAAATGTATTTAATATGCGATATTCCAGTCAATGTTGCGTTTGATTTGATTACTCAATGGTTTTATTTACTTACAAAGAAATCGCGTTGTTTGAAACTGGACTTTTTATATATCTCAATATATAAAAAGTCCAACAGAGATATAATAATATCTCTGTTTACCAATGATGTTATAAATACTATAGATATGGCATACCTATTCTAAATTGCGTCAGAAAACGGTTCCCGTCGTCTGGGAGATCAATGACAATCGCTGTCCTTATCATCTCGGCGCTTTAATATATTTGCTATCTCTTTCCCTCGCTGAGTATGTAATCGGCGCAAAGATGTCTTTATTTCTTGCAAAAATATGAAATTAACTTACTTACATACGCGTTAACACCAATTATTAATGTATAGGTACTTTAGTGTGATATATGATCCCTTGAGCTGCATCTATTTTATCAACATAAATTGTGAATTTTTGTAATACAAGAGCCGGCAATTTTACCTATTTCAATCAATTGTCACAAACGTCAGTTTCGTCGGCTTGCTTGTGCGAACTAACTGAGACGTAAGACAGTTGGCTCGCTTTTCGGGTGTACATTCTTGACGCTTGCGGCATATCTATAGCTTGTGGTGTATTTATAACATCATTTTGCTGTTTATTACGATCATCTCATCAATATAAATTACATAATAATAATCCGCGGCAAAGACTTATGCTTTACAAAGCTCAAGTACGGCCGCATATGGAGTACTGTTACCATCTATGGGCGGGAGCGCCTATATACCAGCTTGCACCTTGTGACTCGATTCAAAGGCGCTTTCATCCTCACACATTGAAGCCTAAGTGGTCACGTACTGTGCGGTTCCAGAGAAGTTTTCTCCCGCGTACTGTCAAGCTGTGGAATGAACTGCCTGTCGAGGCTTTCTCAGAGGACTACAGCATGGGGTTCTTCAAAAAGGGCGTGAAGAGGTTTTTACAGGGTCGGAAACGCGCGTTTCCGACCCTGTAAAAACCATAGCCTCTGGTGTTACAGGCGTTCATATGCTACGGTAACTGCTTTCCATCAGGCGGGCCGTATGCTTGTTTGCCACACACTGGTGGTATATTAAAAAAAAAAACATACGCTTTCATTGTACGTACACATCAGATACGCGATATATAAGCACAAACATATATAAGCAACTCGCATCTTTCACACATATCTTTAAATATCTTCCCACTTTCATTATCTTCTACTCACCTCTTTTACTACTACTACTCTACACTTTGGGGTGTAAGTGGTCCATCAACATCTTTCAACCAAAGCCAACCTCACCTGCATGTGGTGCACCCTGTTGTCTGACAAACGAGGCTCTTGTTAAAAGAGATACCTTTTTTTTATTTTTGGGCATATCGTATTTTAAGCTGCCCGACTGGGGAAGTACCCCTACCTCACAGAATACCGCAGTCAAATAACAATTCCCTTGAGGGTTGTTGTGTCCCTGCGAGTGAGTGAGGTCACCAGAAAGAAGGAAAGGAAGGAGTATTTCCATCCGGTGACCCACATGCTCGTTAGACACCCTCTCATATAATAATAACAAAAAAACCTCGCAGAAGACGCACACACATCTCCGTAATCCTTAAAAGAAATAACATATACACATTCTCATACCTCATCATAGCACATTACAATATATAATGGCAGTATATTCATATAGTACATTATTAAGTCGTGTTTGTTTGTATCCTAATAACTTTTGCCTGATTCTCTGTTAGTATGAAACTACTCATTGTGGAAGAGCGGGTCTGCCTGGCACAAGCATATACGAGTTTTTTTTTATTTATTTTTTTTATTTTTTTATACTACGTCGGGTGGCAGACAAGCATACGGCCCGCCTGATGTGAAGCGGTTACCGTAGCCATATTAACGCTCGCAACATAACATATCGCTCACGCACCGCCACCCTCGCTGCCAACGCAGCATCTCCTTCATTTCTGGTGACCTCACTCACTCGCAGGAACACAACAACCCTCAAGGGAATTGTTATTTGGCTGCGGTATTCTGTGAGGTGGAGGTACATTCCCCAGTCGGGTAGCTTACAATTACGCTCCCTACCTCTCTTTTCGCCAGAGCTTCATTTGTCAGTCAGCAGGGTGCACCGCGTGCAGGTGAAGTTGGCTTTGGTTCATAGATGTTGAGGAACCACTTACACCCCAAGAGTATTTTTGCTTACAAGATGGACCCAGCCCCAAACTAAATTATGTAAAACTTTTTCATCATCATCATCAGGTCATTTTAGTCTCCACTACAGGAGCACGACCCTCTCTCTTCCGTCCCAGACAGAAAGACAGAAGGAGGATTTGGCCTACACTCCCCACGCTGGCCATACGGGTTGGGGAGGCCAAAACTAAAATAAAAAAGTAAAACTTTTTGCATTGTATTGTATTATCTCATAAAATGTAAGTCAAATAAAATATGTGAATAAGAGCATTACTTCGAAATATAATACGTTGAATGATTTATGAAGTGCGAGTGATTCGGCGTATTGTAATACAGCCAAATGAAAATTTATGCCCCCAATATGCCACCCTTTGTTCCGACCCTGTATTGGGGGTGTATAAATTGAAAATGTACTGCCACGGATGTATATGTCGGGCAATTTTCCTGTGTATCATCACAACTGTTTGTGTTGTTTATTTCTCGAATTTTCTTTTTAAGAAATTGAGTTGATGTTGGATAGTAAGTATTTTCAGAGATGATACAAAAACATAAGGTATTTTCTTCAGTGACAAACGGATTATGTTATGCAGAACAGATCCAACCGACATTTTGTTACTTTAAAGTTAAAACTATTTAAAGTTCAATAGCAATAAACATATCACGTGGTAGAAGTATTGGGAAACATATATCATCAAACTACTAGAACATGTTGCGAATATATAAAACTCGATTTGAAGTATCTCGCTGTGTATATCCCTCAATTTGGCATAGTTTGTCGGTTGGATCTATTCTGCATAACGGGGTTCAAATGTGGTCACGTGATTCGAACTTGCCTACGTCATCAGTTGTATTTTGTATGGAAATGACAGATATTGATAACCATACTCTTCTTTCTTTTCGTCTTGGCAATAAACGTGACGGACATAGATATCTGTTGGTCCTTCTAACATTTTTGCCTACTTAAAGATATAATATAGTTAGGTTGTCATATTAGCTTATAGAAGCACACAAATGCTTGCAGTCTTTAAATAGGCTTTGCGCAAAGTCGGATGATGCAAGGACGACCTATGCAAGTGGGGCTACATTGGCGACAACATATGTGATTGCATATGATATCACATATATTGACAGAAGTGTATTAATAGAGATACCTCTGAGGACTGTCATCGTTGGAAAGGCCACGTTTTAATTAAAACGTAGTTAATAAATTAAATGGCTGACACGCCCATAGCTAGGTTGTCATTGTGACTCAGCGTTCATACAGGCTGCTCTCAAAAGTTTACATTAAATAAAATTCGATCAAGTATGTTTTCCAGAGTTTCCTGTCCATATATGTATGTATACAGGGCGTCTCACAGCCATGCCACATGGAGGGAAAGTATATTAAATATTGAAGATAGAATATTTTAGTGAAAGAAGACATCATTTTATTTTTAATAATAAGTAGTACTGATTATTAAAAATAAAATGATGTCATGTTTCATGATCTTCCATTCATTTCAGATGCTATGTTATTTAGGAAAAAACAATCCTTATGATTAACCCTTTCGAAGGTTATAATAAAATACATGTGGTTATTTTTTTCACATTTCACGAGTTCGATTCCCGGTTGAGGCAGGCGATTTTCAAAAAATCTGTGAATGCAGTTCTACTTATTATTAAAAATAAAATGATGTCTTCTTTCAGTAAAATATTCTATCTTCAATATTTAATATATTTTCCCTCCATGTGGCATGGCCGTGGGACGCACTGTATATAATAATAGCAGAATATGTTTAAATATTTTTTTAAAATGTTATAAACGTGTTTTATATTATTGACACTTTTTATTGCCAATATACAATAAATATTTATATGGAAGTTCGATAACTTATAAAATTTTGCTTTTAGTTTAAGTATAAATTTAAGATGATTCTGCTTTAATCACTGATACTAGAACTAGATGCACAATCAAATCCCAAAAGAACATCCTCACCGAAACTGCGCCTAAATGACGATCTGGGAGCTCTTTCACCTATTGACATTATTTTCAAATGAAAGATTGTCTTTGTATTAACCTTGTTTTAATATAAATGACATAAGAACTTGTCTGAATTGTAAATCTTAAAACGAAAGCTTAAGGGCGAATTTACAATGTATATATTATGAAGTTCTAATTTCTTTTAATATTCGTCATAAATAAGTAAGATGTATGTTATATTCTGCCTACTGCGGACATTATTTTAATTGGTTTTTCCACGTCACTGTGCATCTAGTTCTAGTGGTTCTAGTATTAAATGATCGAATTGATTCTGTATAAATTTAAAATTACTCTCATCATTGAAGTAATCATAAAACCATTGACTTTAATTAGATTGCAAATATAAAACCGTGTAATAAATGAGTCAAGAGGATTTCCAATCAATCGAAATGGAATTTATTATAAGACGTAAGAATAGCGTGAGCTTTAACTTAGATTAAATTTGCTTGGTGCTTGATCCTAGGGGTGAAAGTGGATTTAATTTCGGGATTTCTTAATTGTTATTCAAGGAGGTTTAGAATAAGTTATAGTACAAATTGTCAAATTCCAAAAGCTTACTACTGTTACTAATTTCTCCTGATTAAATTCGTTGTGAGAGATAAAAGATAATCAGGCGAAAGATACGCTCTACAGCAACCTTCTTAATTTAAACCTTCTAAATATAAAAACAACATATTGGTTTGTACATTTGAAATTAAGAAAGTCTTTTTTACACATTTAACAATATTACGTGTGACTGCCGCCGCCCTGACTGCTGTGGACGTCTCTGCGACACGTGTTTGGCCTCTTCGCGAGGCGTCATCAGGCGATTTGTAGATGTTGATGGATTGATTAAGGATAGGAGAATTATTAACGTCAAGTTGTTCATTAAGTATAATTAATGGAATTTTTGTGTTTTATCATTTCCAATTGTTCCCTAATGTTAAGTTTTAGTCCTTTATATATATCTCTATGTCTCTTGGTCACGGCATATCGCTATATCTTATTATGTTGTATTTGTTATTGTCAGGAGACGGTTCTTATGAAAGAAGAAAGTTGCGCAGAAAATTAGGAAATTTAAGAAAACTGAACGACCATATTAACTTTACTAATGTAACTTTATGTCGTTAGACAGAACTATCAGTCATTTGACAGATTGCGCGAAACCAATTCGAATTAAGAAGACAGGACAAAATTTGGCGGGTCAGCTAGTTTTAATATAATATCATTGTCTATTAACGTATCTGCTTATTACTTTTGATCATCCTGTACGTTTCTGCGCGTAAGTATCGGGCCCTTGAATATTATTGCGTTTTAATGTGCGAGCCATCCATTATGCGGACTTTTCAAGGTCCTCGTTTAAATTGTTAAACATATTAATTCATTTATGAAGCCCCTGGACTTGATGGCTTTTATGATGTCAAGGAAATACAACGATATTATGATGGTAGCGTTGTTTTACATTTCTAAGCTTGTTGCTTGTGACTTTATTGTCGTCTACTAAAGGATTCAAAGGCCAAGGTTTTTCTTGGGGGACAATGAAGAGCGTGATTGACTGGGTTCGTGCCGTATACAATTTTAAAATAAAAATTAAAACAAAAGTAAAGCTATCTATGTATGTAAATATCTTTAAAAATATTTAATTTCATTAATTAGATATCTTTATAAGTAATCGTAGCTGGCCGCGTGGTTTCCGGCAGACTATAATAGAATCACTCCGTCTCTTCCCGTGGATGTCGTACAAGGCGACTAAGGGAAATACATTATGAAACATCGATCAGGCCTCCCCAACCAGTTTGGCCAGCGTGGGGAGTGTAGGCCAAATCCTCCTTCTGTCTGGGACGGGCGAGAGAGGGACATGCTCCTGTAGTGGAGACTAAAATGAACCTGATGATTATAAGTAATCGTATACTTATTTGCCATCTTAGTAGCATAAAAAAGCAATTACCAAGTATTTTATTTTATTTAAACTTTATTGGCCATAGAATAAGGGTACAAATAAAATTAAGAGTATTTATTCTCAACCAATCAACCTTTGGAAACAGCAGTTCAACTCGAATGTGTTTCACAAAATAACAGTAAAGTTGAGTTGTAATAATAGTTGAGTAAATATTGTGCTTGCCGAATTTTTGTCATATTTTGGGACATAGATAACCCTCGTACACGACGTTTCTGCAAAAATACTAATTCTACATAAGAACTTTCTGCCCAAACCTTCGTTTGTACTAAAAAAGATACTCCTATATAATCAGGGATTAAAGAGGATCAAGAGTCAACGCGAACGAGCTCTAAAAATATAACAGAATAAAAAGACGCCTACGTACCGACATTTCCAGAGCTGCGTCCATCCAGGCCCTTCTCAGGACATATGCCAACGAAATTGGTACGTCTTGAAGGGTGACCCATATCGATGTACGTACGACTAGTGAATATTAATGAAACGTTTCTTGTACCTGCATGTTTTTCAACAGGGAAATAAATTGCTTCTGTTTTAATAGTATGGAGGAAACGATAAATAAAGCTCTTCGTACTATTTACGATTTAAGGAAGGAGATGCTGCGCTGGCAGCGAGGGTGGCAGCGCGCGAGCGATGTTTTATGTTGCGAGCGTTAATATGGCTACGGTAACCGCTTCACATCAGGCGGGCCGTTGGTATACTTGTCTGCCACCCGACGTAGAATAAAAAATATATTAGAAAAATGAAATATGTGCAACTACAGCTGAGGAAATGAACAATATAAAGTAACAATTCCCTTAAGGATTGTTGTGTTTTAGCGAGTGAGTAAACCAAAAAGGAATGAGTTGCTGTGTGAATGAATGAATGAACGAACGAACGAATGGATTTATTTGCATTGAATGAGGCAGAGGTGAGCAGCGAGGGTGGTGGCGCGCGAGCGATATTTCATGTTGCTAGCATTAGTATGTCTACGGTCGTCGTCAACCTTTATTCACCCCATCACTGGGATATGACTCTCTCCTCAATTGAAGGGAATTAGAGCATACTCCACCACGCTGCTCAATTACGGGTTGGCGGAACCAGTGTTTTCAAGTCGCCTAAAGACCACTGACTTGGCTAAACGACTGTCATGTATAATGACAGCAGCCGAGACCGACTGCTTAATGTGCCCTTCGAAGCACGGAGGAGCGCGAGATAAATAAATCCATCCACGGACAGACCACTGTCGACATTGCTTAACTTGCGTGGTCGATTAGACTACGGTAACACCTTCAAATTATACTCGACGTAGTATAAGAAAATAGGATGAAACTGCGAGGCACAGTTAGTACGAGTAGTTATAACTTGAAATAGTAATTAATCAACTGAAGGTAACTCCAGATCCCAGAGAAGTTCCAATTGTTCTCAGTATTTGTCTTAGAGCTATTTTAATTGTACAATACGACGGTATTGAAACACTAAAACTACTTGTAATGGATATAGTGTAACATATTATATTACTGTATACATTATATTTATTAAAATAACAACGGCAATTAACGCGATCATGCATTAGGGTATTTACATACTTTTATATCATTTGACTTTCTATTATATCATGACGCACCGGGCTCGTCATGATGTAAAAGAAAGTCAGATGTCGAATGGCTAGCAATTGCCACTTTGACTCCGAAGTCGCAGGTTCGATTCCTGTACATGACAAACATTTGTGTGCATGAACATGTTAGTTTGTCTTGGCCTGGGTGTTTTCTACATATTTTTGAGGTGTAAGTAGTTTATCAACATCTTTAAACTAAAGCCAACGTCACCTGCACGCGGTGCACCCTGCTAACTGACAAACGAAGCTCTAGCGAAAAGAGAGGTAGGGAGCGTAATTGTAAGCTACCAGACTGGGGAATGTCCCTCCACCTCACAGAATACCGTAGCCAAATAACAATTTCCTTGAGGGTTGTTGTGTTCCTGCGAGTGAGTGAGGTCACCAGAAAGAAAGGAGATGCTGCATTGGTAGCGGGGGTGGCGGCGCGCGAGCGATATTTTATGTTGCAAGCAATATGGCTACAGTAACCGCTTCACATCAGGCGGGCCGTAAGCTTGTCTGCCACCCGTCGTAGTATAAAAAAAAATAATCATCAGCACGAAAAATTTGTCATCACTAAATTTATATATACAAGGTGCCTTTTTGTATAACTTGTATATACTGTCGCTGAGTTATTTGGAATATTTAATGAAGGCCTGAATAGTTATTCCAAGAAAAATACCTAAGTAATAACATATATTTGATAAATTAGTTTCTCTTACATTTCACGTCTCAATGGGCTCGTTAATAGGCTGAATCGGAAAAACCCTCTCTGAAAGCTGCGTTAACAATTTTGTTTCGTAAATGAAAACAATAATTATGATTTGTATCGGGTAATCCTGATGGTAAGTTATTACCCTAGTGGTCATGGACGTATAAGTATGTAAGTTAGGGTCCTTTTTATTATTTTTTTATTTATTTAAATAAGATTTTCATAAATATATTGAGAATGTAATGTCATAATATTTATCTCTTTAAATTTATTTCTCAGTGTCTCCCTGGGACTCATCATATAAATAGCACGGATAGCTCGCTTCTAGAGCACAAAATTGAGTCTACATTGCAGCACTACCCCAAAGCAATAAACCATATGACATAATGCTGTGAAAATAGCTAAAATAAACTAAACGCGCAGTGTCAACATCAGTCAGTTGACGTATTTTCCTTACGGCGTAAGCTGCTGAGCTGAGTTTACCTGATAACGTTTCTATATGTGGGCTCCATTGTAATTTAGAGTCTAGAGAGTTCGTCTGACCGTCTGTCACCAGGCTGTATCTCATGAACCGTGATAGTTATACAGTTGAAATTTTCACAGATCATGTATTTTTGTTGCAACTATAACAACAAATAAGTACTAAAAACAGAATAAAATAAATATTTAAGGGGGCTCCCATACAACAAACGTGATTTCTTTTTTGCTCATTTTTACTCAATATTGGTAACGGCAACAAGTAAACGCTTGAAATAATCGCAGAATATTTAGTTATTTCTATATATATTCACTTTAAAAATAAATAATTAAATTAAAATAGAACAAATATTTAAGGAGGGTTCCCATACAACAGACATGATTTTTTTTTGCTGCTTATATAGATAATGGTACCCTTAGTGCGCGAGTCCGACTCGCACTTGTTCGTTTTTTTTTATTTTATAAATAATAATAAATAAATATTGTCACACAAATTACACAGCGCCATCTAGCCCCAAAGTAAGCGAAGCTTGTGTTATGGGTACTACACAACTGATAAACATACGTAAATACACTTTTTTTTGTTGTAAATACATACTTATTATACATAGAAAACACCCAGACCAAGACAAACAGACATGTTCATGCACACAACTGTTTGTCCCGTGTGGGAATCGAACCCACGAGCGTTGGTGTCGAAGCCGCGTCATTGACAGCTACGCCACCGAGCTCGTCAGCAATAACATATACAATAACATAAAAAGATATAGCATGATGATGCCGTGACGAAGGGAAATAAATAAACCCATTCATGGACAGGCTACGGTCGACGTTGCTTTACTTGCGTATTCGATTAGACTGGCGCGCCCAACGATGCCATAGAGCTCCTCACACCATAATATAGTAAATATACCTAGTATTTTTCGACTTTAAGTCTGGCGTGCAAGCGTAGAGTAAAATCGGCCGATAAGGAGTACATTGCGGAGCTACCAGTACGCTAAAAATTGTAACAATTAAGTCAGTAGTCGATGTAACGCTGCTCTATCGATTTTACCCTACGCGTGTCCTAGAGGCTTTAGCTCGTGTATTTGAGGCGTACCATAACGTTGGTACATTAACATACAAATCGCATACGTAATAGAGGAAATGTTTGCGAGTGTAACAAATTTCTGTACTCGTTTACGGCATGTTCATGTAGATTTCACCTTTGGATTAACTTTTTGTAGCTAATTACTGTGAGTAGGTAATGTACTTGAGTGTTTAGTATTCATTGCAGTTTCATTATAGAACTGTAGGTCTACTATAAAAATATTGGCTAGTACCAAACCCCAGCCACTCCATACAAAAATGGCGCTTTTGCATGTAGTAACCAAATGACGTCTGTACACGTGCCTATGTTTGAGAGACGTTCTCTAGGGCTGACATTATTCAATTATTAGTCGGATATGTAAGGGGGTGTAAGTGGTTCATCAACATCTTTGAACCAAAGTCAATCTCACCTGCACGGGGTACACCCTGCTGACTGACAGACGAGGCTCTGACGAAAATAGAGGTAGGACATAGCGTATTTTTTAAGCAGCCCGACTGACGAACAATGACAAATAACAATTTCCTTGAGGGTTGTTGTGTTCCTGCGAGTGAGTGAGGTCACCAGAGAGGATGGAGTTGCTGCGTTGGCAGCGGGGAGAGCGCGAGCGATATTTAATGTTGCGAGCGTTAATATGGTTACGGTAACCGCTTCACATCAGGTGGGCGTAGTGAAGAAAAAAAAACGTGTGGCACTCGGGGACTGCCGCGGTGAAGCTATTGCATAGCATTTTTTATCAACTAATGCTCGTTTGCTTGTTCATCCATCCACCCATCCACCCATCCACCCACCCATCCATCCATCCATCCATCCATCCATCCATCCATCCATCCAGCCAGCCAACCTGCCAGCCATTCATCCATCCATCCATCAAAAAAAAATTATGTGTGTACAAAAAAACATTTTTTTTTTTACTTTTCATGTATTGAGACATCCATTCACTGCACAAGTACCAACTCTCATCTTTTACATACTCCCATATTTTAAACTGAATGGAGAATAAAATACAAGCGACGTCAATTCGCACGTTGTGGCATTCCTTGCAAACGGTTCCAAATCGGTCTCATAGGGGAGGTGAGGTCGACTAGTGAGAGCGGCAGAGAGTGTTCATACTGTACGTTAGTACTATTACTTATACTGTGCTAGTACTACTCTCGACGAGCTCGGTGGCGGTCAATGACACGGCTTCGACTCCAACGCTCGTGGGTTCGATTCCCACATAGGACAAACATTTGTGTGCATGAACATGTCTGTTTGTCTTAGTCTGGGTGTTTTTTATGTATCATAAGTATGTATTAACTTCGCCATTGCCGGTCCCAAGCCCGGATGAGAAAGAAGGAGGGTTGGAAGGGAGAACACTAGCCTGACCGTAAAACAGTGAACGCCGAGTATCGGGCGGCGGTTAATTAACCCGATCACCTCCACACAGAGTTGGAGTGGCATACAGTGGCCCGGAGGAATTAAATCGCCTCCTAAAGACTGCCGTGGAAGGACGTGGGTACCCACCACGAGTATATTCTCCCAAGAAAACCTCATGAACTCAAAGTTACCGACAGATAATGGCTCGTTGGACGATCCGACTAACACTCGGCGCCATCCAGTTACCGGGCTGGTTGGTGTGAAATTGGCGACCGAAGCTTCCAACAAGGTGTTGCGTCAGGCCTTGGGAGGAAGTCCTGTTACTGACGTAACGAAAAATTATAAACTACCTATTGGCACTGAGCATAGAATTGGAACTTGGAACGTCCGTGGTCTATTACAGGCGGGCAAACTAACCATAGTGGACAACGAAGCAAAGGCTCATCATATCACCATACTCGGTATTAGCGAGACTCATATACGGGGACAGGGACATTTCAAGACAACATCAGGAAGCACTTTTTACTTTTCAGGTAGTGAGGACTGTAGCAGGAACGGCGTTGCTTTACTGCTTCCGGCAGGCATGACCAAATATGTCCTGGGGTACAATCCTGTCTCAGACAGAATCATTACTATGAAACTCAACACCAAACCCACCACATTGAACATAGTACAAGTGTATGCTCTGACAGAAAAGGCCCCACCCGAAGACATTGATGCCTTCTATGAGTCACTTGAGTCCACATTAAACTCGATACCCGGCCGCGACACTATCATAATTCTTGGCGACTGGAATGCTAAAGTGGGAACCATTGTCAACGATGACCACATTCGTTCCACCGTTGGTAAATACGGTCTTGGGACTAGGAGCGAATGCGGTGAAAGGCTCATAGAGTTTTGCATTGAGAGAAAGCTAAGCATAATGAACACATACTTCCAACATCATCCGAGACGCCTTTACACCTGGAGATGGCGATCGATATAGAAATCAAATCGATTATATCTTAATAAACACGCGCTGGAGATCTTCCGTGAAAAATGTGAAGACCTTCCCTGGAACTGAACGTGGATCGGATCACAATTTACTGGTCACAAATTTCTCACTTCGCTTAAAAGCACCTCGGAAAAATCCACCTCCTAAGCCCAGATATCTACAATCAGCAGAGCGGTCATTTTTTCAGTCTGAGCTGGAATCCAAATTACGGGAGTACTCGGCGCCGGAAGACACAGCCAACTCGCAATGGGAACACCTCAGATCTGTCATATGGGACACTCTGGATAAGGTCACAAAGGAGAGAACTACCACCTGTGAGAAGAAGTCCAAAGTTTGGATTACTGACCGTACATGGGAGCTTATCCGCCAGAGAAAGGACTTGAAGATAAGGGGTCTACAAGACCAGGTAATTCGCGCAGAATACACAAGCATGTGCGCTACTATAAAGAAAAGATGCCGCCAAGACAAAAACAAATTCTTAGCGAATATTTGCAGCGAAATAGAGAATGATTCGCTCAAACTACAAACCGCAGATCTCTTCAAGAAAGTCCGACAACTCTCCAATCAATTCAAACCTAAAACATGGGTCATTGAAGACGCAAACGGTAATCCCATACATGAACTCGAAGACATTGCCGAAAGATGGCGTTGTTACTGCGAAGATCTCTACAAAGATCCGCGTGGCGCTGGTGTTGTCCAGTTTGACTGGAAGGAGATAGCCCGGGAACCATCCATACTGCGCTCAGAAGTAACAGCTGCAATCAACAAGCTTAAGGATAAGAAAGCGCCGAGGCCGGACCAGATTTCGTCTGAAATACTCAAGGCCTTAGGCGATACGGGCATTGATACGCTGCACAACATATGCAATCACATTTGTCATCACGGCGAGTGGCCAGGTGACTGGGCTGAGTCAATAATTCTGCCTCTTCATAAGAAAGGTTCGACCAGGAAATGTGACAATTACCGTACCCTTGCTCTAATTTCACATGGCAGCAAAATTCTGCTTCACATCATCAACAGTCGGATCAGACACTTCCTGGACTGGCAAATCCCGCAGGAGCAGGCGGGCTTTGTGAAGGGCAGGGGCACGCGCGAGCAAATACTCAACGTCCGGCAGCTCATAGAAAAAACCTATGAAGTTAACACACCTGTCGTAATGTGCTTCATAGACTACAGTAAGGCTTTCGATTGCGTCAACTGGGACTGCTTATGGAGGGTTCTAATAGAGTTGGGCGTGCCGAGTCACCTCACGGCCCTTCTACAAACCCTCTATTACAACAAGTAGTACAACAAGACAGAACAACATCTAAACCTTTTCACTTCGAGAAAGGCGTCAGGCAGGGCTGCATACTGTCCCCCATCCTGTTTAACATCTACGGCGAATACATAATAAGACGTACTTGTGACAACTGGGAGGGAGGTGTAGCCATTGGTGGAGTAAAATTAACCAATCTGCGCTATGCCGATGACACAACCCTCTTTGCCGCTAACGAAACCGAGATGGTGGAACTACTGGACAAGATGGAGCGGATCAGCGAGGAGCTTGGCCTTTCCATGAATAGAGCCAAAACCAAAGTAATGGTGGTGGATCGCTCGCAAAAGTTAGAGCTCACTGGCGCACTGAATCTTGAGATTGTTGATAACTTTACATACCTGGACTCTAACATTTCCAACAACGGCTCATGCGAGAGTGACATACGGAGGCGCATTGGACTGGCAAAGGGTGCTATGTCTCAGCTGCATAGAATATGGGCCGATAGAAACATTACCCTCAAAACCAAGACCAAGCTGGTAACCACTCTTGTGTTTTCCATCTTCTTGTATGGTGCCGAAACTTGGACATTAAAGAAAGCGGATCGTTCACGTATAGATGCCTTTGAGATGTGGTGCTGGAGGAAAATGCTGCGCATATCTTGGACGGCTCATCGGACCAACGTATCAATTCTTAAACAACTAAAAATAAAAATGAGACTCTCCACCATCTGTCTCCGAAGGACCCAGGAGTTCTTTGGCCACATTGCCCGGAAACGTGGTGACAACCTGGAGAGGCTTCTTGTCACCGGTAAGGTAGACGGCAAAAGACCACGGGGCCGAAGTCCGATACGTTGGTCCGACCAAATCCGCACTGCTCTCGACACCAGCTTACATGATGCAGTTCACGCCGCAGAAGACAGGAACAAGTGGCGGAGCATCATCCGTGCAAAAGTGAGCCCATGGGGTCACGACCCTCAGCAATGAGGAAAACGACGCAAGGAGGAGTATGTATTTACAAAAAAGAAAAAAAATCTATTTGCGTATGTTTATCAGTTGTCTAGTACCCATAACACAAGCTTCGCTTACTTTGGCGCAAGATGGCGCTGTGTAATTTGTCTTACAATATTTATGACAATTACATACATATTTTGGGTGTAAGGGCCTCAACATGGTCTTTAGAGTCAAATTGCCCGTAGTGCACCCTGACGACAAGCGAAATAGGCTTTGGCAAAAAGAAGTAGAGTACAGCGTATTTGTAAGCTGCCCGACTGAGGAAGTACCTCCACGTCACAGAATACCGCGTCCGAATAACAATTCCCTTGTGGGTTGTTCTGTTTCTGCGGGTTATTGGCTCATCGCACGAAATGTGCGAATCGACTATTAAAATTTTTTTTTCGTTGGAATTTGCACGAACGATATTTACTTGTGCGCGAATCGCCAACTGAAGAAATGTGTGGTGCCATATTGTGTCTCGACACCGTTTGTTGTACTGATTTCGAATTTGGTGATGTCGGGTTTGGATGTGGTCGTTACATAACGACCAAGAATTGATTGTGTGAGAAATTCTACAAACGCTAGACTTCCACAAAAAAAAAAAAAAATTGTTAGAATTATGTTTTTTTTTAGTCAAATAGTAGTCTGCAATCTTGTTCTTGTGGAATCTATCTCGCATATCACAAGATCTATCTCACATAAAAATGGAACATCATTTGATTTTGATTGGTACATTTTCACGTAACAAACACTATTATACTATTCTGACTAAAGGTTTATAATTTTCAGTAATTAGATTTAACAAATAGAATAAATAAATTGGCCGTGTGGTTTCCGGCAGACTAGAATAGAATCACTCCGTCTCTTCCCATGGATGTCGTACAAAGCGACTAAGGGAAATACATTATCAAACATCGATCAGCCCCCTTACCACCATCTCTTATTGCGATTCAATAATTGAGTAGATTGCTTATTCATACCAATGAATAAGCGACTATTACATTTGAAATAGAGTCGCTTATTCATTGGTATGAATAAGCAATCTATTCAGTTATTGAGTCGCAATATGAGATGGTGGTAAGGGGGCAGGCCTTCCCAACCCGTTTGGCCAGCGTGGGGAATGTAGGCCAAATCCTCCTTCTGTCTGGGACGGATGAGAGAGGGTCGTGCTCCTGTAGTGGAGACTAAAATGACCTGATGATGATGATGAATAAATAAATAAATATTTTTACACACTGCCATCTAGTCCCAATTTCCAAACTAAGCAAAGTTTGTAACATGGGTAGTAGATATAATACATAAATACATTTTTTTTGGTGGCAGACAAGCATGCGGCCCGCTTGATGTGAAGCGGTTACCATAGCCATATTAATGCTCGCAACATAAAATATCGCTCACGCGCCGCAACCCCCGCTGCCAACGCAGCATCTCCTTCCTTTATGGTGACCTCACTCACTCGCAGGAACACAACAACCCTCAAGGGAATTAATATTTGGCTGCGGTATTCTATGAGGTGGAGGTACATTCCCCAGTCAGGTAGCTTACAATTACGCTCCCTACTTCTCTTCTCGCCAGAGCTTCGTTTGTCAGTCAGCAGGGTGCACCGCGTGCAGGTGAAGTTGGCTTTGGTTCAAAGATGTTGATAAACTACTTACACCTCAAAAATATATAGAAAACACCCAGGCCAAGACAAACTAACATGTTCATGCTCACAAGTATTTGTGTTTTCCTTGTGCTGGGATCAAACCCGCGACCTCGGAGTCAAAGTGGCCATTGCTAACCATTCGACCACCGAGCTTGTCATTTGGAATATAATCATATATATATATATATAGAATGTACGGCAGTACACAGTGGTTATAAAAATGGGTAGTTCTTTCCTAGTATAAGATTTACCAACTGCTGTTTTATCGACGAGCTTTTCACTGAGAAAGCTTTTCAAGTCGTTGTAAATTTAATTTCAGTGCAATTTTCCATTACCGTAGAAAATTCTAGTTAGTTGGTAGCTAAAGTGGAATGAATGCTATTTAGGCTAACATATTAACGAATACGTGGTTCATGGGCTCTTTATTTGGTTCGAAAAGTATATAATTCCAATAATGTTTCTAGTTCACAGCAGAAATATATTCTTAGAATATATTTCTGCTATGAACTAGAAACATTATCGTAAATCTTATATTAGGAAAGAACAACGAATTTTTATAACCTCAGTGTACTGGCGTCCATGCTATACATGTAATTAACTAGTAACTTTTAAAATGTTTGTACGGATAACACACCAATATTCCAAATGACAAGCACGGTGGTCGAATGGTTAGCAATGCCCACTTTGACTCCGAGGTCGCGGGTTCGATCCCCGAGCCTTCTGCCAAAATTGTGACAAGTTTCATCAAAATCAGTGCAGTGCAAAGAAATTAAAATAATTTATTGCAGACCAACATGTTTATTATTAATAATAAACATAAGTCCATATATGTAAATACCTTAAAACTAACATACATTATAAAATAATATACCAAAGTAATTAACCCCACAAATTTTAAGACCTATCCAACGATATCCCATATTATGCTTTGATTTCTTTTATGCATATCTTTGAGCTAAATTATTACCAGACAGACGGACGAACCAAAAAGAACCCTAGAAATGTATGTCCAGGCAATATCTCTTGTAAAACCCGCCACATAGTGTCACAAATGGCTTTACAAATTGATAACATTGTTATAAAATGGGAAGAGCAAACAAAAATATTTTTCCGAGCGAGTGGGTCGGGCAGAGTGAAACTTTCGTACACATTGAACTCTCCCATTGCCAACTCCCAATTGGAATTCGCCGAAAAAAGTTCAACAGTAGTCAGACTGACTGGCGTGTAATATTTTTAAACATTGGAAAGTCTGTCTGTTCGATGCATTATATTAACTTAATGGTTATATGGAGCTCAAGTGGCAGTGGGCCGGACATATAGCCAGAAAATCGAACTCGTGGTGTAAAACTCTGCTGGAATGGACGCCATGGAAATATAAATGACCTGTCGGGAGGCCACAGACGCGGTTGAAGGACGACTTCGTAAAGCTTTTTTTTTTTTTTTATACCACCAGTGTGAGCAGTTACCGTAGCCTATGAACGCCTGTAACACCAGAGGCATCACACGCGCGTTGCCGACCCTGTAAAAACCTCTTCACGCCCGTTTTGAAGAACCCCATGCTGTAGTCCCCTGAGAAAACCTCGACAGGCAGTTCATTCCACAGCTTGACAGTACGCGGGAGAAAACTTCTCTGGAACCGCACAGTACGTGACCACTTAGGCTCCAATGTGTGAGGATGAATTCCCTGTCGATGGCGAGCGGTGCGACTGTAGAAGGAGGCCGTTGGCATCATATCAAACAACTCCTCTGAACACACCCCATTGTACAGACGGTAGAACACACAAAGGGACGCAAAATCTCTTCTCAGACTTAACGGTTCTAAACCGTCTGTTAGTTTGGGATCATCGACAATCCTCACAGCGCGCCTTTGAATCGAGTCACAAGGTGCAAGCTGGTATCTAGGCGCTCCCGCCCATAGATGGCAACAGTACTCCATATGCGGCCGTACTTGAGCTTTGTAAAGCATAAGTCTCTGCCGCGGATTGAAGTACTGCTTCGCCCTGTTGAGCACACCTAGTTTCTTCAACGCCAGCTTGACCTTCCCCTCCAGGTGACAACGAAACTGGACATCGCTGGAGATTTCAACTCCAAGAATCCCAATGTTTTTAGCTGTTTTCCAGTTGATGCCCACCAGCTTTTAGTTAAAAGCTGGTGGGCATCAACTGGAGGAGGCACTTGAAGGAGGCCAATATGGTAAAGAGAGGTCTAAGATGATGATGATGATGGTTATATGTGGGCTGAGTTGAAGAACTAATTTTTTACACTAAATGCTGAGAGTTCTGAAATAAAAGGTACATAGAAAACGCTCTCCAACAACGCACACATAAACAACGTTCACGGACACGAAATACCGGACTATGTCGGACCAGTATGCGCGCGAGTGTCGCCTTACTTAAAAGCACGTCAAAAACTACGTAATGACTATTGATAAAAACAAAATAAAAAAATTTGAAAAAACCCACGACGGTTAAAACGTAGTTGAAAAAGGATAAAATAATTTCGAAACCCCCGACTTAAAGAATTTATGCTATGAACTTAATAAAAAAACCCCAAGAAAATCCGTTGGGGCTGCCAATAAATAACTAGTTTGGCAGTTTTATAGTAACTTGTAAACTTATTTATATTTATGTTGAAAGCAGCCCCCGATGGATTTTCTTGGGTCTTTTTATTAAGTTCATAGCATAACTTTTTTAAGTCGGGGTTTCAAAATTATTTTATCCTTTTTCAACTACGTTTTAACCGTCGTGGGTTAATTCAAAATTTTAAATTTTGTTTCATTTCAAACTTTTTAGAGAGCAAGCATAGATATTACAATTGAAAACCGCATCAGAATCAGACTAGTAGTTTTGGTTTTACACAAACAAATGTTTACTGCAGCGCCCTCTGGTGAGTTGTCACCGTAAAACTTAACTAAGAACATGCACCAATCAAATCAAAACCCATCACTGAAAACCGCATTTAAAGCGGACTTGTACTTTTGGAGATAAATGGCAACATTGGTTTCACAAACAAATATTTACTGCAGCGCCCCCTGGTGAGTTGTCACCGTAACACCTATCCAAGAACATGCACCAATCAAACCCGAACCTATCACTGAAAACCGCATCAAAATCGGACTCGTAGTTTTGGAGATAATTGGCAACATTGATTTGCACAAACGCGTTCGAATTCGGCTACCGCTGTCACGAGTGCAACACGCGTGTGCTACTAACCGGAATCAATTTGATAATTAAAAAAAAAAATGGAAACCAAATGTAATGGTTGTGATACAGTAATATTCGATATTTCGTACATGGAGTGCTGTAAAGAAAAATGCATGAAGCTATACCACCTCAAGTGCTTGGGAATAACTTTGGAGGCGTTTGAGAAACTTACCCAGGAATACAAGACTAATTGGATTTGTCCTGAGTGTGCCTGCAACAACCCGAAACGTGATAACTCGGATACTCCCGTTAGAGGCAATGTGAGTATGATGAACAAAACTTTTACACCGAATTATGTAAACACCGAACGCGGGGCTCGTTTCAATCCAGCCGACATGTCGATAACATACAATGACACGAAGTTACTGGACGAATTGCGGGAACTAAGAACGGAGATGAACTCTCGATTTGATGTTCAGATGAATGCTTATGTTCAGCTTCAAGATCGGTTTACTAAGTCCGAGATCGAATTACAAGAACTACGTAAGAATATGACGGTAGGCCAAGAAAAAAGTAATAGGGTTGAATTACTTGAAAATATGGTAAAATCTTTACAAGACAGAAATAAATACCTTGAGGACTGCTTAGCTGATAAGAAGAGAGAAGATGAAAGATGTTTGAGTGAGAAAAAACAATCGACATCAGTTGCTAAACTTTTATCACAAAGCAGTGTGAGGGTAGTTGAATCTGCTAAAAGTACGGGTGGGGCCACTAAACCGGCGAATACAACACAAACAAAATTAGCACCTGTGGTCAGCTCGGAGATGAGCCACAAGGAACCCGAAAAAAAAGTAGATGAGAGCATAGCATTACAAAAAAAGGGTGACTGGATACAAGTGACAAAAAGAAAGAGCAGATATTCTAATGCTGAAGTTCGAAAAGGAGGAAGTTCGAAGGTAGTAGAAATTCAGGGAACAGAAAAGAAAAAATATTTGCACGTATGGCGGTTGAAAAAGGACACCATGTAACGTAGTACACGGTACTAGATAATATAAAATTATCACAATGTCTATTATTTAAAAATGTAAACAAATTTACTTAAAACTAAACTAAAACTAAAATTAAATAAAAGAAAATATATAATACCTTAACTTATTTACAATTAAAATAATAATAAACATATATTCACATAAAAACAAACTAACTTATCAACACTACTTACGATAGAAATTGGTCAACTCAAGAACGGCTGATTCTGCATTAGTGTCTGCAACATGCCGCGTTTTTTTTATGTAGGTAGTTTATTTCTTATATCTCGATGCACCGTTAACCGGTCATCATTGGCATCATTTCCTTGCTACGAGACACACGATATACGTTCTCATCCCAGAACGTCCTTGCGTCGTGATTTGAATTGTGGAAGAAGTGAAAGTTTTATACTAAACTTATGTGAAAGTTTTATACTACGTATACGAGTACCTAACAACTAACCAAAGTGTTAAGACCTAAGTGCTATCCAAACCCGAAATTCGGTAAGTGGCGAACTAATATTTCATTTTAGCATCCCTTAGTTAATCTTACTAAATTTGTGAATTTAGATAGTGTTTCTGGTAATATCTAAATAAAAGTAACATTACGTCGAGTGTAGAAACTCATAGATTTTTCGCACGGGCGTGGATATCTTCTGCTACCGCCCGGTATAAAAATAAATTAAATCTAGAACATTTTTTTATTGAATTGTTATCTTTGAGAACAAGTAGTTAGTTTTCTATTGTAAACTCTGTTCTTGTCAGTGCATCAGCCACAGTCATTGCACTAAACGTAGGTACCTAGGTCCATCACCATCACCTCATATCATCATCATCACTTCTCGTGGCAAAATGGCTGGCCGTCATTATATATTTATAGCATTTCACTGACACTGGCCATCACTTCCAGGGTTCCAGTTACGGACTACAAAATAAGAGATACCCGTACGGGCACATACTACCTTGGCACATAAGTACCTGCCTACTTGAGTCCTGGACAGCCGCAAGATCAAGCCACCGGCAACTCCACTCCCCAGCACTGGACCCCAGGACAGTACCTCTTGACTAGGAAACCAGAACTACCGGCATAGTAGGGCCTCTAAACTCACCCCTGAACAATTATTTCTTTTTTTTTTAAATAAATTATATTTTGTTAATTGAGTTTTGTGTTGCTCATTTATAGCACTTCACGCGAAACGCTTCACTGGCGCCCAAGTGTTTTTTTTCTAAATTTTCTCATGCTTTTCTATGCCCGGAGTTCTGCTTTCTTAGAGTAGTTGCATGTCTGTGTGCTTCTTTTATTTTTTGGTTTTGTGAAACGTTTTTTTTTATTATTTTTGGTTACAACTAAGGTGTAACATTTTTATTCATTTCTATTGTTAAATGGTAATTTGTGTATTTGACTTAAATTGTGTTCTTTGACCGCAACTATAGAAATCATCCTACCTTCAAAGTAAAATATTATCAATCTTATGTTGCAGTAAGTAATTCGGACTTTTTTCAAAGTGTCCAGTTCTTTTTTTTCTCTTTAGACTTATTGTTAAGTTACACATTAGTTGCATTTTTTTAGTGTTTTATATTTTTGTTCTTTTTAGTTCTGTGCCTGTGATTTTTTTTATTTTTTTGTTTTCTCAAAATTCATCCTCATTTTCATTCATTTCAACCAAAACGTTAATCAATTTCATTCATTTATTTTGTAAAGAACAGAGTATTTTTTTATTAATTCTATAAAACCAGTCCATTTTTTTTTTTAGTTCACTATTTGCAAAATTTCGGTTTTGATATTATGGCTTATCCAATTAAGTTTTTATCGTTGCAAAAATCAGAGCTTGAATACGAGGTAGATATTAGAGGTACGACTCCCGGAGCCACCGTACAAGAACTTCGCAAGCAAATTGTTAAACTAATTCCACTTTTTCCTTCTGAGGATATTTTAGATTCATCTTTAAATATAGAGGATGATCTTAAAGGTGTCTCAAATGTTTTAACTAAAATTAAAGCAAGTTTTGATACTGATGTTGACCGCACCAGTCTTTTGCGAATACAAAACTTGATTCATCATTTATACCATCGTCTTAATAGAATGACACGTAGCGAAGATGTTGCACTCGCTTATGATTCTTGCGTTGACCACTTTAAAAAATATTTTAATAAATTTAACTCTTTAAAAGATAAGTATTTAGCCGACCCGTTAGCCTCCTCTGCTAGCGTTAGTGAAATTTCACCTTCTTTAAACCCCATAAATGTCTCGGTCGCTTGCGATCGTACCTCGCAAGACATCAGCAAACTAAAATATGATGGCAATAGTTGCGTCCGTTCCTTCATCCAAAGGGCAAATGAATTTAAAGAGGCTAGGAATATGTCAGATGAAAAATTACTTTCACATGCGACTGAGATATTTTCTGGTAATGCACTTCATTGGTTCCGAAGTAACAAAGATCTTATTTCTGATTGGAACTGCCTCTTGAATAGACTCAAAGAAGATTTCGATAAGTCTGATTATGATTATAGACTTTTATCTGAAATCCGTTCTAGAACACAGGGTGAGACCGAAAACATAACTATATATTTGTCTATTATGTCTGGGTTGTTTTCACGTTTGTCGAAAACTCCTTCAGAAGAAAGCAAATTGGAGATAATTTGACATAATATCCGTCCCTGTTATTCCAATATATTAGCTTCGGTTCCCGAAATTAAATCCATTGAAGAGCTGAGATCTTTGTGTACTAACTTTGAGAAGGTTCAAGCGCGTCTTTCACATTTTCGTGAACCACCAGGTCCTTCATCGGATACATTAGCGCCTGAGTTTGCATACTCTAAACCGAAACCTTATAATAAATATGACAATTTTAATAGAAACAATAATGCACAGGGTTACAGCAAACAAAATGAAAATAAAAATGGTTATGCTAATTTTAACCAAAAATATTTAGCTGCTATTGATACACCAAAGCGTCGTTATTGCCCGAGATGCCGTACGGATACTCATGGCCTACGCCAATGTACAGCAGACAAATCCAATATTCTTTGTTTTGTTTGTGGTAAGAAAGACGTTAAGACACCAGAGTGTCCCGACTGTAACCAGAAGAAAACTAATTTAAAACCAATTCCAAAAAACTAGTTGGTCAGAACTGTGACAATAGCAATTTTGATAAAGAAGATTGGAAAAACTGGTTACAAACGATCTCTAATTTTTTCAAAATTTATAAAGTTGTTTCAGTTCTTTCTTGTAAACCAAATAACGATTTGAGACCTTATGTTTCTGTTAAAATAAACGACCTTGTTATAGCAGGATTGCTAGACTCATGTTCTGCGGTTACTATAGTGGGCAATAATGCACAAAGAGCACTTCTCAATCAGGGTCTTCAACTTGAAAGCAGCACTTTGAATCCTACTTTTCTTGTAGCTGCTGGAGGCCAGAAATTAAATAGCATTGGTTCTATGAATCTTCCCATTCACTTTGAAAACCAATTTCACATCATTAAGGCATTAGTAGTCCCTGAAATTGAAAATAATCTTATTCTAGGAATTGACTTTTGGCGCAAATTTCAAATCTGTCCAAAACATTTGCACTCAATTACTATTGGTCCTACTAGTAACAACATTGCCTCTGTTAATAAAGATACCTTTTTGCAAAATTATGATACCCTTAGCAACACTGAAAAGGTCATGGCAGATAACGTCATGCGTCAGTTTGAAGAAATTTCTTCAAAAGTCAAAGGTCTTGGCAATACCAGTTTGATCACTCATCGTATTGATACTGGAGATACTCAACCGATCCGTCAGCGCTATTACCGCATGTCGCCTGAGAAACAACGTATTCTTGTGGAACAGGTAGACGAAATGTTGGCTCTCGACGTTATCGAACCCTGTGAAAGCGCATGGTCTTCCCTAGTGTTAATTGTGACCAAAAAGAATGGCGAGCCTCGATTTTGCTTGGACAGCCGAAAGTTAAATTCAGTGACGAAGAAGGACGCATATAATTTGCCCTACGTCTCTGAGATCTTAGATAATCTTCGCGATGCGAAATATTTGTCAAGCATCGATCTATCTAAAGCATTTTGGCAAATCAACATTCATCCTGACGATCGAGACAAGACAGCTTTTTACGTCCCTGGCAGAGGCACATTCAGATTTAAACGTACTGCCTTTGGCTTAACTAACGCTCCGGCCACTCAACAGCGTCTATTTGACTTACTTTTCAGTGAATTCGACCAAAAAGTTTTTGCATATTTGGATGACGTCATTATTGTAAGTAACGACTTTAACAGTCACGTTTCTCTGCTTCTTTGCGTATTAGACAAATTAAAACATGCTAATCTAACAATTAACCAGGATAAATGCTGTTTCTTCCGTGATAAACTCAAATATCTTGGTTATGTCGTGGATAGTGGTGGTCTCAGAACTGATCCTGAAAAGGTGCAGGCCATACTTCAACGGTTTTTAGGCACTGCCACTTGGTATCGTAGGTTTGTACCAAATTTTAGCACCATAGCAGCTCCGTTGAACAAATTAACGTCTAATAAGAAGAATTCCCCTCCTTTTGAGTGGACTAAAGAAGCAGAAGCTGCATTTTTAAAATTAAAGGAATGCCTAGTATCAGCACCAGTCTTATCTTGTCCCAATTACAACCTCCCGTTTGAGGTACATACGGATGCCAGCAACTATGGTATCGGTGCTATGCTTACCCAAACCATAAACTCCAAAGAACACCCCATTGCTTACATGAGTAGATCACTCTCCGCACCTGAACGAAATTACAGCATCACTGAGCGCGAGACTTTGGCTGTGATTTCTGCTCTGGAGCATTGGAGGTGCTATTTGGAGAACGGTAAACAGTTCACGGTATACACCGACCACAGTGCGCTTAAATGGTTTCTGTCCTTGAACAATCCTACGGGAAGACTGGCTCGCTGGGGCGTGCGTTTGTCATCCTTCGATTTCGAAATCAAGCACCGTCGTGGCTCGGATAATGTCATTCCAGATGCGCTCTCTAGAGCCATCCCTGTAAGTGCCATCAGCACATCGAACGTTTTTGGTACCACATCCGATTCTTGGTACAAAAACACCTACAACGGTTGCCTTAATAATCAACAAAATTTTCCAAATTTTATTATAAAAAATAATAGTTTATTTCGGCTTAGCAAGGACAAGTGTGAACTAAAGTCTGAATTTTCTTGGAAGGAGGTTATACCAAGCGAGTTGCGTAAGCAAATCATTTACGAAAATCACTCCGAGCCTACAGCCGGACATCTTGGTATCTTTAAAACCTACAAACGGATTGCTTTACGTTACTATTGGCCCGGCATGTACAAAGATGTAGTCAAATTTGTAACATCGTGTGATAAGTGCTTGTCTATTATCTTATATATATAATCATATGTTATATTAAAATCCAAAATCACACTACTTTAGGAGAAATGGGACGTCCAAAGCAATGTTCACGTCCATTTCAGGCCATTTCAATAGATTTAATGGGTCCTTTGCCTGTTAGTCGTAAGCAGAATTCATATATTTTCGTAGTTACATGTTGTTTTTCAAAATTCTGTTTAATCTTTCCAATCAGAAGTGCTACTTCGCAGATAATTACCAAAATTTTACAAGATTCTGTTTTTCTTGTTCACGGCGTTCCCCAAACTATATTTCTCGACAATGGCAGCCAATTCACTAGCACTCATACAGAAACTTTTTTCAAAAAGTATAATGTGCCAAATATATTCTTTTCCCCTAAGTACACGCCACAAATTAATACGGTCGAGCGTTATAATAGGACAATCATAACATGCCTATCCACATTCGTCGATGAAGATCATAGGTCTTGGGACACTCAAATCCCTTCAGTTCAGTTCGCTATAAATAACTCGGTGAACGAAGCTACTGGATATACCCCTTCGTTCCTAGTTTTCGGTAGGGAATTGGTAACTTGCGGCACTCATTACGTGGATAACGACCTCGGTGATGAAGTAGTTTTTCTACCACGTGATGTTTACGCCGAAAATCTGGGTTGCTTATCAAAAATATTTGACAAAGTACAATTCAAGCTTTGGCAAGCCCACGTTAAAAATACTAGTCACTATAACCTCAGGCGCAAACCTGCTGAATTTAACGTAGGTGATATAGTGATGAAAAGAACCTATGTACTAAGCGACAAACATAAGTACTTTAGTAAAAAACTGGCACCAAAGTACTTCAAATGTCGCGTAATAGCCAAAAAGTCTCCATTAGTAAATAATTTGGCTGACATGTCAGGCAAAGATTTGGGTACTTGGCATATAAAAGATATTAAATTAGCCAATACCTCATAATATAAGTTTTTTTATTTCTTGTGTACAATTTTATACCCACCAATTATACCTATATAAAAGCATTGCATATATCGCTAGTTTTTTTAAGTTAGACAGAGTATAAAATCTGCTTAACTTATATCATATTTATATGAGTGCCATGGTAAATTTTTGTATAATATTTGCCACGGTTGTTTGAATGTAGATAATATGACTGAAGAGGTATAAAAGATGATGTATGAATAGAAAAACAAACTTATTTACTAAGAAGATGCGGATTTTATTAAAAAGGGAATAAAATCCTTGGGTACGAGAGGGGGTAGTGTAACGTAGTACACGGTACTAGATAATATAAAATTATCACAATGTCTATTATTTAAAAATGTAAACAAATTTACTTAAAACTAAACTAAAACTAAAATTAAATAAAAGAAAATATATAATACCTTAACTTATTTACAATTAAAATAATAATAAACATATATTCACATAAAAACAAACTAACTTATCAACACTACTTACGATAGAAATTGGTCAACTCAAGAACGGCTGATTCTGCATTAGTGTCTGCAACATGCCGCGTTTTTTTTATGTAGGTAGTTTATTTCTTATATCTCGATGCACCGTTAACCGGTCATCATTGGCATCATTTCCTTGCTACGAGACACACGATATACGTTCTCATCCCAGAACGTCCTTGCGTCGTGATTTGAATTGTGGAAGAAGTGAAAGTTTTATACTAAACTTATGTGAAAGTTTTATACTACGTATACGAGTACCTAACAACTAACCAAAGTGTTAAGACCTAAGTGCTATCCAAACCCGAAATTCGGTAAGTGGCGAACTAATATTTCATTTTAGCATCCCTTAGTTAATCTTACTAAATTTGTGAATTTAGATAGTGTTTCTGGTAATATCTAAATAAAAGTAACATTACGTCGAGTGTAGAAACTCATAGATTTTTCGCACGGGCGTGGATATCTTCTGCTACCGCCCGGTATAAAAATAAATTAAATCTAGAACATTTTTTTATTGAATTGTTATCTTTGAGAACAAGTAGTTAGTTTTCTATTGTAAACTCTGTTCTTGTCAGTCCATCAGCCACAGTCATTGCACTAAACGTAGGTACCTAGGTCCATCACCATCACCTCATATCATCATCATCACTTCTCGTGGCAAAATGGCTGGCCGTCATTATATATTTATAGCATTTCACTGACACTGGCCATCACTTCCAGGGTTCCAGTTACGGACTACAAAATAAGAGATACCCGTACGGGCACATACTACCTTGGCACATAAGTACCTGCCTACTTGAGTCCTGGACAGCCGCAAGATCAAGCCACCGGCAACTCCACTCCCCAGCACTGGACCCCAGGACAGTACCTCTTGACTGGGAAACCAGAACTACCGGCATAGTAGGGCCTCTAAACTCACCCCTGAACAATTATTTCTTTTTTTTTAAAATAAATTATATTTTGTTAATTGAGTTTTGTGTTGCTCATTTATAGCACTTCACGCGAAACGCTTCAACCACAAAAGAAAGTATGGAGATATATGTGAAGAAGATCTGTGGTCAAGAGGTATCTGTTCATATAGAGAAAATTACGCCTAAAACGGAGAGAGACTACGCTTCATTCAAGATTGGAGTCCCAGAACAATTTTATGAACAATTATGTCATCCAGACGTCTGGCCAATTAATGTCGAATATAGCGAGTGGATATTTTTTCGTAGGCCACACAATAACTCGCGAACATCCTCGTAAGATCATCGACATTTACTACCAGAATGTGAGGGGTCTTCGAACTAAACTAGATAAGTTCTGTGCAGGTATAGCTTCTTCAACTGCTGACATTTTTGCAATAACCGAGACTGGGTGTAATGATTCAGTATATGATGCGGAACTGATTCCTCCAGGATATAAAATATTACGTTGTGATAGAACAGACGGCCGAAAGCAGGGCGGCGCGCTTCTCGTGGCCACACCGCGTCATGAGCTACGGAGCGTTCCAATACCGGACAACGTAAACATTGATAAGCAATCGTTCGAGATCGTTTGTGCTCAGGTGTTACGGTATCGTCCTACATGAAGACCGCCGACGCAGCATAACATTGCACACGGCACCGATGCATGAATATTTCGCAAGTGCGGTAAACCGCTGATGCAGCAGCACGTGTTCGCATCGGTGCCTGGCCTCGCCGCCGCGTGGACTCGTTCACTTGGGCTTCACACTTCGACCCATTAGCATTAATATTAGTTGTAATTAATTTTGTATAATTATATTCTTTTCTTTAATAAAATAGTGATAAAATTTTGGTTTTTTTTGAGACCTCCGGCTGGCAAATCCATATTTGGCGCAGTCTTTTCGGTAGGGGGCTCGAGCTAGGCGCGCACGCGATCAAGATATCCGCTGGAATTTCAGCTTCGGGTCCCGCGTGACTAGCTGGTTCCTAAACCTTCGTCGAGCCGACCTTCTCCATATCTACGGGTCCAGCCGAGCCGCGAGGAGATCTCCAGACATCGATATCGTTCAAAAGGAACCAGGTATCGAGATCATGATACTGTAAGTACATTACTATTTATTTGTGGTGTTGCTTTCCTTTAGTCCTTAATATAATTCCTATTATAAAATTCTTCCAAGATTTTTCATCCCCGTAAATCAGCTCGTAGCTCTGCATCCAAGCAGGCTAGGGACATTTTAGTTGATAGTAATAGAGAGTTAGAATTAGACGATAGTTTTATAGAGATGTCTCAACCAGCAGCATCACCCGGTCAACAACCCGGCCAACCCGCCTTAGTTGACCCGGACATCATTCTAAAGGCCCTTCGATTGGCGCCGGATTTTGATGGCAACCCTCATACATTACCGAGGTTCATCCAATTATGTGACCAGATTGTAGGAGCCTATGGCACGGAAAATAACCATCTGACTAACTTATACTTAATTAATGGCATATTAAATAAAATTACTGGACCCGCTGCTATGACCATAAACTCCAATGGTATTCCATCTGATTGGATAGGTATTAGAAATGCACTTATTAATAATTTTAGCGACCAAAGGGATGAAACCACCCTGTATAACGATTTAGCGATGCAGATTCAAGGCAATAGCTCTCCACAAGAGTTCTACGATCGGTGTCAGACCTTATTTAGTACTATTATGACGTATGTCACCTTACACGAGACCGTACCTACTACAGTAACTGCCAAGAGAGATTTATATAAAAAACTTACTATGCAGGCTTTTGTGCGCGGTCTTAAAGAACCCCTAGGGTCTCGTATAAGGTGCATGAGGCCAGAGAGCATGGAAAAAGCATTGGAATTTGTCCAGGAGGAGCTGAATACTATATACTTACAGCAACGTAATGACGGTCTTCCTAAAAATGCACATGGAGCATCAGCCCCTAAACCTGTACAGATGCCAATACCGACGCCACAGCCTCAGATGCCTAAAGCATTTACTTTCAGTCCTATGATGCAAGTCCCACCTCGCCATAGCTTCAATTTCCAGCAACCTAAACCTCATCCACAATTTCACCCAAGTCAACCCCGCATGCCTTCACGCACGCAACAAATGTTCGCAGCACCACCGCGAAATTATAATGCTAATAGTAATACATTTAGATTGCCATCCCGAAATTTTAATAATAACACGGGTCCCCGCCCCATGAGCGGAGTTAATCACTACATCCCGAAAGCGCTGCCACCTAGTGGTCATGATTGGACCAAGCACGGGAATCCACCACCCAATAACTATTTCAAATCTCGGGATGTAAACCTAAACGAGTGCTATAATTATGAACCTGACTATACGTACTACCCCATGCACTACGAACCCGATTATTTACCAAATGATTATAATACCTATACTAACTACCCCGAACAAACTGACTATGACAGAACCAGTTATATGTACGAAGAAATACCCTGTGTCGAACAACCCCCCGAGTTTACCTATAACGAACAGACAGACAACGTACCCCAACCTTCGTCTAGCCAGGACGAGGATTTTCAAGTAAAGGGCCGTATAAAAAAATTAAGATAGAAGTTAATCTGCAAACACAACGGCAACTACCCTATGTGCAGATATGCCAACCCCCTCTTAAACTTCTTTTAGATACTGGCGCAAATCAGTCTTTTCTTTCTCCCGACGCCGTGCAAAGGTACTACCCTCATATTCCCTTAAATTATGACCCCTTTGTAATTACTAATATACATGGTACTTCTAAGAACAACTACTCTGTGACTATACCGTGTTTCCAGGAATTCCATTGCAATAATAACATCAAAATGTTCGTTTATAAATTTCATGATTATTTCGATGGGTTGATCGGATTAGACCTGCTTACACAATGGGAAGCCAAATTAGACCTCAAAGATCTGAATTTAGTAACTAAGAGCGCAACTAACCCCATACGTATGTTTAACTCTAGGAATGTCAATCTTTACGAAGACATCATACCCGCTAGATCCTCTAAATTAATTAGAATTCCCATTAACGCGCGTGATGGTGACGCATATATACCAGAACAGGTATTATGTAATTGCCTAATTCACGAATGTATAACATCTGTCAAACGTAACCGTGGCATAATTGAGATAGAAAATCCATCTGATCATGACGTAATATTATCCTTAGATCGACCTGCAGAAGCAGAAATGTTTAACGCTGAATGCATCAGCACAGAACAGCCTCCGCTATCCGCGCGAACACAAGAGGTTTTATCTCGATTACGCACTGATCACCTGAACCCCGAAGAGAAAGCTAACTTGATCCGTCTGTGCTCCCAATACTCTGATATTTTCTACCTAGATAATGAACCTTTGACCTTTACCAATAAAGTCAAGCATTGCATTAAAACCACAGACGAAGTTCCCATATATACTAAAAGCTATAGATATCCCTTTATACATAGACAAGAGGTTCAAGAACAGATTCAAAAAATGCTAGATCAAGGTATAATACGACCTTCCGAATCCGCGTGGAGCTCCCCTATCTGGGTAGTCCCGAAAAAGACAGATGCATCCGGTAAGAAAAAATGGAGGATAGTTGTTGACTTTCGAAAACTCAACGAAAAAACGATTGACGACAAGTATCCTATCCCCAATATCAATGATGTGCTAGACAAGCTAGGAAAATGTCAATATTTTACAACCCTCGACTTAGCATCCGGTTTTCATCAATGTGAAATGAACCCTCAGGATATACCTAAAACAGCATTTAGTGTAGAGCACGGGCATTTTGAGTTCTTGAGGATGCCCATGGGTCTTAAAAATGCACCGTCAACCTTTCAAAGGGTGATGGATAACGTGCTGAGAGGGCTCCAAAACGAAATATGTCTCGTTTATCTCGATGACATAATCGTTTTCAGTACATCCTTACAAGAACACATCCTCAACCTCGAAAGAGTCTTCCAGAGACTGCGAGAATCTAACTTCAAGATTCAGATGAATAAATCCGAATTCTTGAAGCTCGAAACCGCTTACCTAGGACACGTGATAACCCGTGAAGGTATAAAGCCTAACCCAGATAAAATCTCAGCTATAGTTAATTATCCCATTCCAAAAACTACCAAAGAGATTAAACAGTTTCTAGGACTTCTCGGATATTACCGAAAATTCATACCCGATTTCGCCCGAATCACTAAACCAATGACCCAATGTCTAAAGAAGGGTAACAAAATCTCGATAGATAACCCCACCTACGTTAACTGCTTTGAGACATGCAAAAGTTTGCTAACTAATGACCCTATCCTCAGTTATCCCGACTTCAAAAGGGACTTCATATTGACTACAGATGCAAGTAACTTCGCGATTGGCGCTATATTATCCCAGGGGCCTATAGGCTCCGACAAGCCTATATCGTATGCATCCCGCACCCTCAATACTAGTGAAACCAACTATAGCACTATAGAAAAGGAGCTACTAGCTATAGTATGGGCCACTAAGTATTTCAGGCCGTATTTATTTGGCAGGAAGTTCAAGGTAATAACAGACCATAAACCACTTCAATGGTTAATGAGTCTGCGTGAACCCAACTCACGTCTTACGAGATGGAGGCTAAAACTTAGTGAATACGACTTCTCAGTTGTATACAAGAAGGGTAAAAATAACACCAATGCAGATGCCCTATCCCGAGTCGAAATTCACAACGAAGAGTTAGAGTCTCTACTTGAAGAACTAGAATCCTTAATTGCGAACCCGTCAGAGAAACCACAAACTTTACATGGTTCCTCCACTGCTACAGTTCACACTAGTGAAGAAAATCCCATATTAGAGGTCCCCATTACTGATGACCCTCTTAACAAATTTCACAGGCAATTGGTATTGACTATTGTGGGTGACGTAAAGAAGCGACCGGCCGTTTCAAAGCCATTCGATACGCACACCCGGGTCTCAGTCCAACTTTCTGAATCCAACCTGGAACAGGAAGTTATCAATTCTATCAAAGAATATGTTAACCCTAAGGTAAAAACAGCTATCTTAATAAATCCCCCACTTGCAATGTACTCAATCATACCTATAATACAGAAGAGTTTCAAAAACTCATCTATGAATCTCGTACTGTCCAAAAAGGAAATAGAGAATGTAAAAGAGTACCTTAGACAACAGGAGTTAATCAGTAGTTACCACAATGGTAAAACAAATCACCGTGGTGTCACTGAGTGTTACCTGTCTCTCTCTCAACGGTATTACTGGCCCAAAATGAAAGACCACATAGCCAAATTTATTAGTGAGTGTACTATATGCGGCCAAGCTAAATACGACAGGAACCCCATCAGGCCACAGTTCAATCTTGTTCCACCGGTATCAAAGCCCTTTGAAGTAATTCACATGGATTTATTTACAGCTCAAAACGAAAAATATTTGACTATCATAGATGTTTTCTCTAAATATGCGCAAGCATATCTCCTTAGGGACGGTACAGCTCTTAGCATCTTACAGGGCCTCTTAACATATTGTACCCATCATGGGCTCCCTCTAACAATTGTCACTGACCAGGGTCCCGAATTCAGTAATCAGCTGTTTTCAGAATTCGTCAGATTACATAAAATAACGCATCATAAAACGCTAGCTCATACACCTAGCGATAACGACAATATAGAGCGTTTTCATTCCACCCTTCTCGAGCACTTACGAATCCTTAGCCTAGAACGTAAAGCGGAACCCGTTGTTAACCTAATGCCATATGCCCTAATAGCATACAACAGTTCTATACATAGCCTCACCAAATGCCGACCTTATGACTTAATAAATGGACATTTCAACCCCCGAGACCCCATAGACATGGACATTACTGGGCACTTAATGCAACAATACCTACAGACACACAAAGACCGAATGAAAACAGTATACGACATAATACATGAGTCCACTTCTATTGAACGGGCAGCTATTATAGAGAACCGCAATAAAAACCGCGAGCCAGAAATGCAATATCAACCCCAACAACAAGTCTTTATAACTAACCCCGCGGCCAGTAGACAAAAAATAGCTCCACGTTACACACAAGACACTGTATTAGCAGACCTACCGATACATATCTATACCACTAAGAAACGCGGTCCTATTGCAAAGGCTAGACTAAAAAGAATACCCAAACCAGCAAAATTGTTACAGGTTCCTCCTAATGTTGACCCTGACCAGAGCACACGAGATACAAGTTGACAGCCTAGAAGACGGACCAGGACTTTTACCCTTTAAACTGGGACCGACTAGACTAGTGACACATTACCATTCCTTCCTCCAATACGTCGAACTTAAAGATATAGAAGATCATATAAACTTAGTTAGACACCAGATCATAGAGCTGCAGAATAGATTACCAAACGATACCTACATATTATTTGAAAACCAGATAAACTATTTAAGCAGCAAATTAAATAAAACAAGCTTTGAATTAAATAGTTTGGAACCCCACCGTTCACGGAGAGGTCTCATTAATGGTCTAGGTTCGATAATAAAGAGTCTGACCGGTAATTTAGACTATGCAGATGCTATTAATTATAATAGGGCTATCGAAACTCTTAAGTCTAATCAGGACAAAATAATTAAAAATTATAACGCACACATTACTCTAAGTAGAGATTGGATGGAACACCATGCGAGTGTGCTAGTTAGTCTAGTAGAAAATCAAAGGAATATTAACAACACATTGAACATGCTCCTGAACGACGAAATATATAGGGATAGTAGTCTTATCAAGTACGCTAAGTTAGCTCAATCCCTATTCATTATCACTAATAACGTAGAGGAATTGTCAAACGAATTGCGTAGAATAGAGGACATATTAGCATTCACTCGTTCATCAAGCATTCATCATTCAATGTTAAGGGTAGATATATTAGGTAAGACTATTAGAAATCTTAAGGAACTATATGACAGCGATCAGCTGTTAGACATAGATTTAAGGGACTATTATAATGTTATACAAGCAGGTTCGTACTTTATGAACAAGCAGATAGTGATAGTTTTTAAGTTTCCGATCCTCTCCGCAGAGATATACGAGCTCTATAAATTACCTATAGCACCCAACCAACATAACCAAATTCTAGTTCCACCCTATCCCTTAATAGCAACTAACAATAAAAGGTATTTGTACATAGAGGCTGAATGCCCGAAGATAAGATCTCGGTATCTATGTCAAGAAAAATCTTATCAGCAAACAAGATCAGACTCCGACTGTATCCAGACTCTCATCTCCAAACAAACTCTTAGTCACTCCTGCCAGCAGACAACTATAACGCTTACAAGAGAAACCTTGGAGAAGCTAGATGACAGGCATTATATTATCACCCTACCTCAACCTACCAAAGTAAGGCTCACATGCGAGCGAGACGAATACCGGATCCTGCACCGCAGCCATCTTGTTACTATACCATCTCAGTGTTCAATACAAACAGACGAGTTCACGATCTACAACATGCAGGATCGAATTGAAGGACAACCCGTTAAGATACTCAACCTTCCAGCGCAGCCAGAACGACACACTCCATCTCAACCAACCATAACGCTCAACTCTATAAGTTTGAAAAGTCTTCGAGAGATACAAGACAGAATCCTGTCACAAAAAATTATGAAGCCAGATGATGTCGTCACAGCATCCTTGTACCACACCACGCTACCACTATACACTATCCTGAGCATCATCATCAGCATTGCTGTCGCAGTCCCGATATATAAGAAACTCATGAAACGGAACCAGAATCCTGAACCTTCCAAGGACAATCCAAAAATTGAAGAAAATCCATAAGTTTCACCGGTATACAGCATCCCGAATCCTGCAAGCAGACACAACGCAACATTTTTGCTAAACACCTTAAAATAGTTGCGTCTCTAAGGGTGGAGGTGTTACGGTATCGTCCTACATGAAGACCGCCGACGCAGCATAACATTGCACACGGCACCGATGCATGAATATTTCGCAAGTGCGGTAAACCGCTGATGCAGCAGCACGTGATCGCATCGGTGCCTGGCCTCGCCGCCGCGTGGACTCGTTCACTTGGGCTTCACACTTCGACCCATTAGCATTAATATTAGTTGTAATTAATTTTGTATAATTATATTCTTTTCTTTAATAAAATAGTGATAAAATTTTGGTTTTTTTTGAGACCTCCGGCTGGCAAATCCATATTTCAGGTATACCAACGCGGTAGATATTTGTGTCTATGTTGTGTTGTTTACATTCCGCCGCACGGTAATGAGAATGAATACATGTTATTATTTAAAATAATAGAACAATATTGTGATAAATTTAATGAAGTAATTGTAATTGGAGATTTTAATCTATATTCATGTTGTGTTAATATTCTCAATTATTATGAGTATTTTAAAACATATTGTGGGTTCGTTCAAAGAAATAAGATACCTAACTGCAATGGTCGTCAACTTGATTTGGTGTTAACGTCGTTGGAGGGTGTTGGCGTGTGCGTCGCGAGTGAGCCATTGGTACCGATAGACGCGCAACATCCCCCTCTGGATATATCCGTGACGGTGACGGGGCGGGCCGTGGCGAAGGCGTCCTTACCACACCAGGTTAGTAATAATTCAATACGCCAGTGGAACTTCACTAAGGCTAATTTTCCATTATTGTATTCACGAATAGCTGCTATTGACTGGGGTCCGATTTATGAGTTAAATGATATTGCGTCTATTTTTAATTTATTTTATGATAATTTGAATAATATTTTTAATGACTGTGTTCCGATTAAAAGAGGAAAGCGTGTAAACTTGAGGTACCATTACCCTGAGTGGTACACGCCGGAATTAATTCGCGACATTAAACGTAAGGCCTCACTTCATAAGCGATATAAACAAAGTAAGTCGCAAATAGATTATGATGAATTTGCACGGTGTAGGTCTACTGTAAAGCGTATGATTACAATAGCGGAGGTGCAATACCGGGATCGGGTTCAAAACCATTTATTAGATGATCCGAGATCTTTTTGGAAATACGTAAATTCTAAGAAGGGTAAATCGTCATCCCAAAAAATTTTTAAGAATGGTTTAGAATTGACAGACGAGCAATGTTGTACGGAACTTGCAAGCTACTTTCATTCAGTGTATAGCACAGTCCAACCAGAGTTAAATGTTAACACCGCTGTGTTGGAGGCGGCGGGAAAAAATGAATCGGCGCGAATACATCTAGGTGAACTACATATGGCCGATGTTTCCCAGGCGTTGGTTAGACTTAAACCGAAGCGTTCCGCCGGACCAGATGGAATCCCGGCCTTCTTGTTTAAGGACTGTCGGTCTGTACTCGCGGAACCGTTGTTACACATGTATAACAGCTGTTTAAAAATGGAAACGTCTCCGGAGGCGTGGCAACTGACTCGTGTGGTTCCAGTCCCAAAAGCAGGTTCTTGTCACAATATAGATCAGTTTAGGCCAGTGGCAGTGTTATCTACTCCGGCCAAAGTATTTGACTCGGCTATACAAAAGAGTATTTTAGAGCAAGTAAGACCTCAACTTTGTGACGAACAGCATGGATTCAGGCCGGGGCGTAGTACGACAAGCAACTTACTGATTCATATGGCTCGAATCGTACCAATTGTAGACGAGGGGGGGCAGGTAGACGTCGCGTATTTTGACTTCCGCAAAGCCTTCGATGTTGTGGACAACGATGTGCTTTTAAGGAAGTTGGCTGGTGTTGGATGTACTCCCCAACTGTTAAAATTCTTAGCCAGTTACATGCGGGATAGACAGTAGTATGTAGACTATGCTGGACATCGGTCTTTGCCATATTTTGTTAGATCAGGTGTGAGTCAGGGTAGTAACGTAGGGCCACTCGAATTTCTCATAGTAATTAACGATTTACCTAAAGTCATCCAGTACTCCGACTGTCTGTTGTTTGCGGACGATCTAAAGTTATCCCTCAGTATCAATACTGCGGCGGATTGTGAGCGTTTGCAAGGGGATATTAACCGAGTGGTTTTGTGGGCTCACGGGAATGGACTCCAAATGTGTCACGTTTAACGCATCCAAATGTGTCACGATCACTTTCACAAAAAAACATAGACCGTTGATATTTGATTATAACATAGGAGAAGTTACCATGAAACGAGTGACGGAGGTGAAAGACTTAGGGGTTAACTTTACAACCGATCTGTCATTTAAGAAACACATTAATTGCATCGCTAAAAAGGCTTTTAGAAACTTAGGGTTCATTCTCCGTAGAGTGCATGGCTTCACAAATATCAAAGCGATTGTATCCTTATATAATGCTTTAGTTCGAAGTCACCTAGAATGTAATGCAGTCATTTGGGCTCCGCATGAAACTAAATATAGTGTCATGCTGGAGCGTATCCAGAACAAATTTACAAGATATTTATATATGAGGCTCTATGGTGTCTATCCGTATTATCCTTTAATGTATCCCACCCTATTTGTTCTGGGTATGGTGGGATATACTGAGTTGCGGGTGCGACGAGACTTAGCTCTAGCTGTGTACATTTTTGGGTTAATTCGTGGAAAAAATGACAACCCAGAATTGCTTAGTTTGGTGAGGGTATGTGTTCCCGATGGATACGTAGGGCGCCGCCGCCGGCCACCGTTACTGTATGTGCCCAGAGCTCGAACTGAGCTACAGCGCAATGCTCCGCTGACGCGCACACTACGCACCCTCAACCAAATGGCCGAGAGAACAGACCTTTTTTCTTGTTCTTTGAACGAATTCACAAAGATTGCATTATGTATTTTATGTTGTAATTTATAATATTGTATAATGAGTGCTTTTCTATCGTATTGGTGTGATGCTGTAATGGTAGACTTAAGCTAAGATAAATAAATAAATAAATAAAAATAAACATTCGGAGACGGTTAGTCACCGTTCCGTCGCGGGTAAAAATGCAAAGTAAGAGAAGTTATTATAACCGCTCAGTCTGTGGGTGCCTATACTCGAGGATAAATAGTGAATAACCTTTTTTAAGGTACCAGTTGTCATATAAAGGCGAGCATAAAATATTAATCTGTATGCAGTAGTGTCTGTATCTCGTCTTATTTGCATAGTGTCGTAATAAGTTAGAAAGAGAGAGAGTGCAATATGCTACTAAATACTAATAGTAACCTAATTCATTGTTTACGTCTCAAACTTGCCTAGGTACTTACTAAACGTCATTTTTAGGGTTCCGAACCTCAAAAGGAAAAACGGAACCCTTATAAGATCACTTTGTTGTCCGTCTGTCTGTCTGTCTGTCTGTCTGTCTGTCTGTCTGTCTGTCTGTCTGTCTGTCTGTCTGTCTGTCTGTCTGTCTGTCTGTCTGTCTGTCTGTCTGTCTGTCAAGAATTTCTATGTCGAGAATGCGTGGAGGTATCAAGCTGAAATTTGAACTGTATACTCAGGTCTACGGTCCCATGAAGTAAAAAAAAAATCAAACTGCTAAGTTTACGTAGAAAAAAGTTACGGCCGTTTATTCAGCAAAAAACGCATATTTCGACACACTCAAGGGAATCAAAACCTATAGGGTACTTCCCGTTGACCTAGAACTATGAAATTTGGCAAGTAACATCGTTATAGACTACAAGTACAGGAATAAATCTCAAAACTATACATTTGTAAATAGATGTTAAAAAATAGGGAGTCTATATTTTTATAGGGTGTCGAAATTTCAAATTGAAACTACTAGTTCAAATGGGGTATCATATGAAAGGGCTTGATGTACACATTGCAAAATATATTTTATTAATTTTTTTCGATGCTTTATTTCTTATTTATAATGCAAAATATCAAATTTAATAATGATACTACGTACCTACGGAACCCTCGGTGGGCGAGTCCGACTCGCACTTGTCCGGTTTTATAATACGATGTTACTCACTTGCCTTTGTTTTCTGGCATACTCGTATCCATCTTCACAAATTTTTGGTAGGATAGATCAAACGAGATTTGATGTAATAATATTATTATTATATAGTTTTTTGTATCACAGATCAAGCCTGGTCATATGATTGGAGTGCGCGGGGATATGGAATCAATTGTAGAGGCCCCATTGATAAAGATAATGTACTAATGTACTCCCGCCGTAACGCGCTCTAGAATACATCAATGGAACAATATAGCCATGAGCAGGCAGGCATTGCAGTCTTGGAAATTAAATGGCCTATGTAGATGAGTTCTGGGTAGATTATGTAATTGCTATTACAGAAGAGGAATAGACGCCTGCCATACCGTACCTGTTACTGATCAGTATTTGCGGCAGGCGGTAGCAGCGCACAAGATAGGCCCCCGAAATGCCGGGAAATCAGCCGTGAGCTACTCAAAGATGTTGAGATGTGTGCTGCGCTCTCTCCGAAGTTACTCGCGCCGTTATGCTTATAGCTCGAACAACTCCTCTCTGGACGTCCAATGAAGTTCCTGGGTTTTTACTCTGACCGACGAAGACACGCCAGAGGCGAAGGCCCAGATCAACTCTCTGGAGATTTGGTACCCGTGGTGTCGTTACCACAGCTCACCACAAGTGTACTACAATACTGTCTACATAAATCTAAATGCACGATGAATTGTAATAAAAATTTGTGCATAGAGCTTTTGAAATAAATATCGTTGTAAAAGTCTTGAATAATTTAAAGAAGAAGTTAGCCTGCAAGTTTCACAATTGTGCATTGTGATGCATAGCTGAGGTGTCGAGGGAAATCTAGATTCAACGTGAATCAATCGCTAAGTGCAAACAAAGGTATTTGTTATGTACAGTGTTAAAGTTTTCCAGATCTTCAACGCCGGATAATATTTTTAAGATGTTTTTGTGTATAATATAATAAATAGTTTTTCAATCTTTCCAGTGTCCTGGGACATTAAAAAGCCATTAAAGTAATAATAAATGTATATTGCGACCGAGGGGGTCGCATATAGACTATAATAAAAGTAATGATTACTTTATTAATTATTAAAAAAAGGATGTAGGTATTAACATAATGTTTTAAGAACTTTTTATTTTTAAGTTTTTATAGTAATGTATATTTTTGTATGAGGGACAACAGGCATGTGGGTCACTTGATAGAAGTATATCACCACCGTCCATTGAAATTATCAACACATAAATAGGAGTCGCCGACCAGCCATCTCCCATGTCGTATATGTTTGGAAATACGAACGGTTCGTGGTTTAAAATGACTTTAAGGACGTGCTATGGTAGACAGCAAAATTATCAAGATGACCATCTACAGTCAGAGTTACTAATGATTATATATATAATGATATAGAGATAAATTGGTACAGTCAACTACGCGTCGAGCTCAACTTTTCCAGTATAAGATAGCCAGACGCTACGAGACTTACTAGTATTTGTAGCACTACATGGAATCCTCTTACAATGGAGAGGAACACACTACGGGCGGTTGACCGTACATGAAAAAATAGAATTATTTTCCAAGCATCTACAGGTTGTATCAAAAAGAGTATGGTAAGCCGAAATGAATATCATGACCATTTTGCAATTTCGATTTTTACCAAGGTTATCGTCGATCTCCTCCAAATTTGTGACGACAAAAAAAGAATAGAATATTTTGAATCCAAAAATGGTAGAGCAGCACCAATAACAAGCATTGGTCTGTCCGGTCGTCTAGTCATTTATTTAATTATTTAATAATTACATTACATGTGTTACTGAACTACATATTACACAGCATTTACATACACAGTCATGTATGTACCTTTTCAGGGATAGCAATATAGATAAGAGGGACGCAGACATCTATAGCGTTTTATCTTTGAGGTATTCCTTGATAGTTTAATAAGTTTTCTCAAGAAGTAGCTCTTTTATTAATTTCACGTATTATTAAACACAGTTTCATTTTTTTATATCTGAAGGTGATTACAGTAAGTAAGCTACTATCAGGCGGGATTAAATTTTGTTTACCAACCGAGATATCTATAAAACATAGCTGTTCTACATTCGATTACGTGCCATGCACTTTTATTTTGCATTGTTTAACATCAATATTATTCTACATTTACGTCCAATACATATTTCTGACCAAAACAGTGAACATAATTCATAAGAATGAACGTAATGTATGCTATTTGTTAAAAGTATCGCAAAACCATCGAAGATAAAGGCCACGTTGGTGAACGTTGGTAGAGGCATAAATTCAATTCATCCTGTATCTCTGTTCTGTCCAACCAGACGAATGCGAGAGCAAGACAGTACTACGTATCCTTCAAAAGTCCAAATTAAAATGTGTAGGAATATGAGTCTAAAAACCGAAAGCATTAGAGATTGTGTTTGAGTGACGTTTTTCGCGCATACGCCCTTCAGATTTCAGAGGGTTGTGTGTCCTTTTCACGCTATTTCCTGCGAGGGTAAGTAATCAGTCGCGTATATGCCGTCCCGAGGGTAGCCCGCTTCAAACCGACATACCAACTAAATTTACATACAAAAATACCTAGAAACACTCCACATATATATTTTATACACCATATTTTAAACCGTGCAGTATATATTTTGAATATTTGACTGAAATAAACTACACGATAATTCCCTTACGCGAGTGAAAATTCCTATTAAGTGTAGTAATAAAATTATACATAAAAAAACACTATATATATTTTTTGGGTGTTAAGTTAGTAAGAAAAATAAACATGAAGACATCATCGTTTTCTATTCGGGTGATGCGAAGGGTGAGTTTTTTTTAAATAATATAAACATTGTTATTTATTAAATATAATTATTATTATTAAACTGTAGAAATAGTAGATTACTGAATGAAGTAATGAATGATCTGTCATAACGTTTGGACGTGAAATCTGGCGTGAGTGGAGTAACAGGTGCCATGCAGGTGGCGAAGTACTGATAGACTCCACAGGTTGGGCGGGCGGCTACTGCGGCTAGCTATACGTATTGATGATATTTCCCGGCCACACCCTGTCTTATTTTTATTTTCTACAAACATTTCAACGTAAAAATGCTATATTTTTATATGATTAACAGAAGGCCTCTCTACGTCACTTGTTGCGTTGTTATTTCGATTTTGTATAGGCAAGATTCTTGGAAATTTGATGCTCGGTTTCCATACTTAATTATTTCGCACAATTGAGAATGATCGAAGCAGTTGAGTTTATTTAATAACTTGTTTATGAAATATTTACGTTTATTTAGTTGACTGGTTAATTAGAGGTTCGTTGTATGTAATTTTTGGTTGTAGGCCGACGAAATATCAGATTGCTGTCTAGTTATTAGATATTTTAGGCACGTTTCGGAACAGGGTTGCCAAATGCCTTATTACCCTATTTTCAGGCTATGACAAAAACCCGGTCAAAACATTTTTTTTTTTACTGTACTATATACTATACTACGTAGGGTGGTAAACAAGCATACGGACCATCTGATGTGAAGCGTTTACCGTAGTCATACTCGTATTAACGCTTGCAACATGAAATACAGTACAGGCCGATCTCGCTCCTGACTCACGTGTATTCACAAATGACACATGTGTGCTGTTTTCAAGTGTTATCACGAGTCGTCTCGCTCGTAACCTTGACGACTACCAGCCACAGGAACAGGCTGGGTTTCGTAAAAGCTACAGTACTGTGGACCACATTCTATGTGGCTTTTGTGGATTTCCCTCTCTGGATGGACCGACGAATTCAAGAAAGCGGCTGGAAGAGGCTCGATACGGAAAGCGGAGGATCGCAAATGGTGGAAAGTTTTCCTACCTACCTAGTGTTTTGATGATTATGTGAGGTGGAGGTACTTCCCTAATCTAATATGCTGTTCGTTTTTGCCAGAGCCTCTATTGCTAGTCGGTGCACAAAATTCTAAAGGTCGGTCGTGGTGAGGCACTACACCCCAAAATGAAAATTTCTAATTGTTTATAATTTTCACTTTATTATGCTTCAACTTACAAAATGCAGCGATATTTACAGTGTTATTTGAAAAGTCAGATATTATTTATTAGGACTTTAAGTGTGCCAGCAATGTGTACGATATGCAATATCCGCAGGTATGCTGCGTCGGGCATGTTTTCAGAAACGTGGCTTCTCGATTTCTATGCAATCATACGGTCAAATGGTCGCTTCATTTTGGACTCGCTTTCCCCTCCAATGAGATTTTGAAGGCTGTTTGTTTGTAACACTTTAGTTACAACTTATGACACATAGTGTCTAAACACACTATGCCGAAAATACGCGACCGAAGTTCGGCGTGACTACGCCTGCAATGTATTTTAAATGGCTGACGACACACCATGCCGAAATTACGTCGCGTTTTCTACATACGAATCTTAAATACACCGAACTTCGGTCGCGTATCTTCGGTCTAGTGTGTTTAGACACTTAGTGTATTTTTTTTATTTTTAACCGACTCCAAAAATGGAGGAGGTTCTCAATTCGGCTGTACTTTTTTTTATGTTTGTTACTTAATTACTCCGTCATTTATAAACCGATTTGAAAAATACTTTTTTATTTGAAAGAGTATACTTCCAAATTAGTCCCATATTTTTTTCATCATCATCATCGCCTGTATCTACATACATAAATGTAGAGTAATGTTTGGAGTCGGTTTTTTTTTTATGAAAATTATGTGCATTACTGTCTTTTGATTGCAAATGTAATTTTAAAAGTATGGGTTATTAAATGCCAGCAGTAAATACACTTTGTTTTTTATTTATATTATTATAGTCGATCCACGGGTAGCAGCCCTATTTCGGAAGTTTCATTCATTAGTACAGTTAAGCCATATTGTATACTTAAAATAATAAATAAATTTGGGATGTAAAAGGTTCATCAACATCTTGGAACCAAAGCCAATCTCACCTACACGTAGTGCACCCTGCTGACTGACAAATGAGGCGAAAGGAGAGGTAGGGCATAGCATATTTTTTTAGGGTTTCTCTACTGGTGTACCTCAACTTCTCAGAATAATGCAACCAAATAACAATTCTCTTGAGGGTTGTTGTGTTCCTGCGAGTGAGTGAGGTCACGAGAAAGAAAGAAAGGAGGGAGTATAGCTGACAACGGATCGGCAACCCCTTGGTGTTGCTGATCTTCATGTGCGGCGGTGATTGCTTTCCATCCAGTGATATCCTCGTTGTCCCCCTCATATAAAAATAAATCCAGTAAAATAAGCGTATTAAATACATGTATACAAGTCACAACACAAATTGGTAAATTCGTAAACAACTCGCATTGTTCAGACTGGTGCCACGTCAACTCGCGTCTAGCTCCCGACCCCTAGATTTATAGACGTCTTGGAAAATTCGTTTCTAACGTCGGAATTTTAGGGTAATTTTTCAACGTCCCATACTGGATGATTATATTATGATAATTTTATTTTAACCCAAAATCGATAGTTAATTTAATCTATCAACTAGCTGCCCTGGCCAACTTCGTACCGCTTAACAATCAATGAATGTCGTGGTACATATGCTGAACTAAATTTATGATTTTATGGGATTAATACAATTAATAATAGAAATGAATAGAGAAGCTCGATGACGTCATTGCGCATGTCAGTCTAATTGAACACGCAAGTTAAGCAACGTCGACAGTAGCCTGTCCACGGATGGTTTTATATTACGGAGAGCTCCTCCATGCTTCGAAAGACATGTTAAGCCGTTGGTCCCGGTTGTTATCATTAGCTGACAGTCGTTAAGCCAAGTTAGTGGCCTTTAGGCGGCTTGTGGTGCTCTACACCCCTTCGGATGAGGCCAAACCCGTATCCATAAAAACTGAAGATTTCATAAAAATAAAGATTTCCTTATTGTTTAATTTAAAAAAAAAACACCTTTAATTTTTTAGTTTTGAAATCGGTTTTATCGTTTTGATGATTTGTAATCATTTCTTTTGATGTTTACTCCCCAATAGATTTGTCATTTTTCCATTTTCAAAACAAATCACAGACAACTTTCGCGACATAAAAGTGACACCAAACGATTTGACATTTTGATATTTGACAACCAATAAATATCGCAATCCTTTTTCAACTGACACTTTCATTTGTATGGGAAAATGTTTTTTCTTTTATTTTATTTTTTCGCCAATTTTACGATGTTTTTAATAGTTATTCTGCTATTCGGGACGGAGACAAATCCAACAAATCAAAAACCATGAAAATCGGTCCAGCGGTTCTTCAGTTATAAATGTTCAAACAAACCCGACTTTGTTTTATATATATAGATACGTGAAGCAAAACCCTGATTATATATATATAGATACGTGAAGCAAAACCCTGATTATATATATAGATACGTGAAGAAAATTGCGCTGAAGGAAGAGTATGAAATGCCGCACATTTACATTTTATATAGAGAAGGAGTGCAGAATGCTAATATTTTTTTAGTTATGCATAAAAATTAATTAAATCAATAAAAAAAAAACATTACATACACTTACCATGTATTGACACACATAAGCATATATACTTTTTTTCTATTGTTAAAGTCTTAATATGATTATAGTCGAATTTAGACCACTGGGCGACCACTAGTTTATAAACATAAATATTTTTTAAATAAATAAATATTTCTTGACAATTTTACACAGCGCCATCTAGTCCCAAATTAAGCACAAAGCTTGTGTTATGGGTACTAGACAACTGATAAATGTACTTAATAATTTTTTTGTAAATGCATACTTATTCTAAGTAAATGCATACTTATTGTAAGCATAAAAGAATAAGTATATAGTAACATAGAAAACACCCAGACCGAGACAAACAGACATGTTCATGCACACAAATGTTTGTCTTGTGCGGGAATCGAACCCGCGACCTCGGAGCCAAACTGACCATGAGCTACCATTCAACCGACCGTTACCGAACTCGTCAAAATTCTAATAGTACATCTTGATCATATCTCATAACATTTTAAATGTAAAATATATATCTGTATTCAGAGAGATAAGCAAACACAAAAATGGTATTGAATTTTTGTTATCTGAATAGTGAATAAAGTATGCTCTATATCCCGGTGTATAATTTTATTTATTGGTATGGTTTGAACAGCTTCATGCTATGGCTTTAACGTCATGGATTCGTTGTACACGCTCAGTTGCACCACAGTATAAGTAATGGTACTTAGTTGCACGTAGAAAAAGTGTCACCTAGCACGTCGCTACGAGATAGGGTTACGCGGGATCAACTTATACTGGAAATGTATGTTCGGTTCACTGTATTTTTTTTAAATTATGTATTTATTTATCAACCTAGTCTTTAATCAAAGTACGAAAAGCGACCGCTCGAGTATATATAAATACTTTGCTTTAGTGTATAATATTTTATTAAATAATTAGATTGATACATAAAATAAGTGATGTTTATTAAAGTAGTTGAATCGAATTATCTACCTTTCATTCGATTCAATAATGATATACAGGGTGCAAAATAATAGTAAATTTAAGTTTTCAATTTAACATTTAAGAATTTATTTTTTATAAATGAAAATACTATTAACATTTGACGAGCTCGGTGGTCGATTGGTGCACAAGACTAATATTTGTGTGTTAACATATCTGTTTGTCTTGGTTTGGGTGTTTTCTATTTATTATATGTATGTATTTACAAAAAATAATAATTAAATATTATATCAGTTTTTTAGTTCCCATAGTGCAAGCTTTGCTTAGTTTGGGACTAGATGGGCGTGGGTAATTTGTGCACGAATATTTATTTATTTACATATTGAAATTATTACGTTCTTACAGTAAATGGTGACTTCAGTACTAACAACCCTTCATTTAATTTCAATGTGTATTATTCTACGTAGCGAGAATTACGCGATTTCTACGTATATTCTGCTCGATTCGTGGAAGTCGAGATTTATAGGGTATCTCACAGTGGTAAATTCCGCGTGAGCTCTCAAATAACCTGTAATTTTCCAGTGCTGGCTCGTGCTCGCCACCGATTGCCTGTAAACGGGGATTCAATGTCAATGCAACTGAAATGTGCTACGTTTTTATTAAGTTGGTATATTGCGAATTCGATTCTCTTTTTTAATACAAGGATGTGTTACGTTGTGACTTTTATGCGTTGATTATTAAATCTGTATAAGTACTTCGTCTATATCTCTTCGTCTATTTTTTCTTCCATTGTATAGTAAACAGTTCTATAAAGAAAAAAAAGTATTGTACTGATTTTATAGTAGTTGGTAACCATAAACGAATTTCAGTTCCAACTATAACTGATAAATGAAAATGATTGTAAACCAGAATGCAACGGTAGAGCCGTCTAAAAAAGCGCTAACACCCGCAGGCGCCGCGGCGGTGCTTGGTGGCTTGGTTTTTTTTTATATGGTTGGCTTCTAGATTCCGTGGTGTCGTAATTTTGTGGAAAAATATTCGAGAACTCTGGGGCAGTAAAATGTAGTTCCGGGACACTGGACAGGATACAAAATTTCGGGACAATCCCGGAAATCCCAACCATCTGGCCACCCTAAATATAATCCGATCCCGCGATCTCTTTCGAGTTTCGCAATACAATTTCATGTACAAACATCTCTACCCTAGTATATACATATTGAAACGGAGAGCTAGTGGAGATGTTACCTATGTAATGAAAAGAACCAGATGGTGAACAGAATATGTATTTCGGTAGAAAAATATTAAACAAGATATACGCACAAAGATTTTGAGACTAAACAATTTTGGTTCCTATGGATAATAAAAAAAATACATCTAAATTCAAAATATATTAAAAAAATCATAATAACATATATATGTTTTATTTCATTAATATAGATGTTATTTAATTAATATAGACATAATCCCCCGGGCTTTTGCCACCGCTAACTGTGCGGCCATATTCGAACCAAATGATCTTGTACAGGATGATGGTAAAAGACCAGACGGTATGATTTTGGTACCTTGGAAGATGGGACGGCCGTTGGTTTGGGACGCCACTTGTGCTGACACTCTTGCACCGTCTCATCTTCCCAGGACACAAAATAGGGCTGGCGCGGCGGCTGAATCTGCCGAATGACTCAAAAGGCGCAAATATAGTAATCTCGATAGCGGGTATATATTTGAGCCTTTTGGGGTAATAATGTTGGGGCCATGGGGGCCGAGTGCCAAAAAATTTTTCAAAGATCTTTCGTCGCGTCTAGTCGAACCATCTCGTGACCAAAATGCTGGCCTCTACCTATGCACAAAGAATTAGTGTTGCGATCCAACGAGGCAACGGGGCCAGCATATTGGGAACTTGCCTACTGGCAGCGGTTTATTAGATTAGTTTAACATTTAGTGTTTATTTATGATATATAATAAGTTTTAATTAAGATGTATTTTTTTCATAAACCATGCAATACAATTGTTAATTTTTTTTTTTTTTTTTTTTTTTTTTTTTTTTTAATATTTGATATTTTTAATAATATACAAATAACTTATAAATAAAATACCTACTTTAATATAACTTAGAAATAAATAACTATAAATAATGAAGCCCCGCCAAATCGTTACCCACTTGAAAAGTGCCCAAAAGGCTGGCAGCATTGCCACGTTGAATGGCAATGTTAATCCTCTGGCCGAGATATTGGCCAGCCCTTTGGTCATGTGATACTTCGATCAATCTTTTTGACAACTGTTGAAACAGTTTATGTGCTGATGGTCCCCACGGACCTAGCGTCTCTACCCCAAACGGCTCAAATATGTAGCTCTGATCCAAGCAACTATATTTTCGCCGTTTGAGGTTTTCAGCAAAAGCTGCAGCCGCACCAGCCCTAACTTCAGTGACCCGAAGATGAGACGGCGCATATATATATAAAATTGTTAATTAAATAAAACATATATATATATGTTATTAAAAAAATATAAAATATAAAAGAGTTCGCAACACATATAATTAGGTCGTCCAGGACCGCCTGCGCAGCGCTAATCGTAGTGATAGCGGTCCCCACATTTGGTCTTCATCTGCGCTTTCCATCAGGCGAACTGAAGATATTTTGGCCGACCACGTTAAAAAAGTCGTTCTCGTCAACCCTTATGCATACCACTGCTGGCATGTGGGTCTCCCCTCTGTCGAAGAGGTTTAGAGCATACTCCACCGTGCTCAACTGCGGGTTGGCGGAGGCGAATGTTTTCAAGCCGCCTAAAAGCCACTGACTTACGAGTATGAGGAGCTCTAGATAAATAAATCCATCCATGGACATCCTACGGTCGATGTTACTTAACTTGCGTGTTCGATTGACACGCGCAACGATGCTATCGAGCTGCTCAAAAAAAGATATTAACTACAGCATGGGGTCCTTTAAGAAAGGCGCGAATAGGTTTTTTTACAAGGTTGGCAACGCGTGTTCGATGCCTCTGGTATTTTGAGCGTCCATAGGCTGCGATGACGGCTTACCATCAGGCAGGTCGTATGCCTGTTTTTCTCCCTTGGTTGTATATCTATACATATAAAATAGTAAAAATATTGAGTCTGTACATTGAATATATTTACAAAAAAACAATTGGAGGCGATGGAGATATAGTAATAGAGTAAGAATTTAAAAAAAAATGTCTGTCTGTTTGTCTGTTTGTCTGTTTGTCTGTTTGTACACGCTAATCTCTGGAAGTACTGGACGGATTCGAATGAAACTTTTTTTGTTATATAGCTGTTAAGCCTGGGCAACATATAGGGTATAATTGATTTTGGAAAGTGGAACACCTGATGCAGAACCATAATGGTTCAGGTAAACTATAAGAAATATAAAAATGACGCCTTAGCAAAAGTTATTCAATCTGATGAGCATTTTCTGTTGAGGTATAAAAATCTAAGATTTGGAACACCTGATGCAGAACCATAATGGTTCAGGTAAACTATAAGAAATATAAAAATGACGCCTTAGCAAAAGTTATTCAACCTGATGAGCATTTTCTATTGAGGTATAAAAATCCAAGATTTGGAATACCTGATGCAGAACCATAATGGTTCAGGTAAACTATAAGAAATATAAAAATGACGCCTTAGCAAAAGTTGTTCAATCGGATAAGCATTTTTTGTTGACGTATAAAAATCCAAGATTTGGAACACCTGATGCAGAACCATAATGGTTCAGGTAAATTATAAGAAATATAAAAATGACGCCTTAGCAAAAGTTATTGAACCTGATGAGCATTTTCTGTTGAGGTATAAAAATCCAAGATTTGGAACACCTGATGCAAAACCATAATGTTTCAGGTAAACTATAAGAAAAATAAAAATGACGCCTTAGCAAAAGTTGTTCAGCCGGATGAGCATTTTTTGTTGAGGTATAAAAATCCAAGATTTGGAACACCTGGTGCAGAACAAAGTTAAATTTATTTGCATAAACAACATGTGTTTACAATAAACAATGCAACACAATGTTCAATATCCTACTCGATTTAAACAGAACTGAAACACGGACATGCTCTGTGACACGAAACTGTGACAAAGCGAAGGTGTTTCAGGACAGCTGTCTAATCGTTTGAGATGAATGCGAAATGGCCAACAGTAAGGCACTAGAAGCTGTATATAGAACTTTACGTGCCCAACAGTTTTCAAGAATATTATTAAAATTTGGGGAAGATCTCCTTCCTGAAGTAAAGTCAATGTCTGGCAGCGAAATAAAATTGAAGCTGAGATTCTCACTGGGAGTGGTGCCGGTGTATTTATTCCGCGTTTACTATTCTTCTCCAAAAAAATACATTTTAATTTTAAACGTACACAGTTCTCTGTGACCAGTGGCTTGGCTATGATAATAAAGAAATCCCTAAAATTCGCTGGTCTAGCTTAGGACTGGTTGTTTTTCGCAAGGCGAACTTTACGTGGCTTTCTCGAGAGTTAGTAATGCTTCAGGTCATTCATATTAGCTCCCGAAGGAAAGACTTCCTGAAAGAAAGGAAAGACAAGACTTAAGGTTGATTGGAAGAGATCCCCGTGTGGGATAAGCCCGCCTTTGTATCCCTTTATTTTACATGTACTCATTCGTTGTAATCTGAACAATAAAGATAATACAAGCAAACAAAGACTCCCTTAATTTATTTTATATTTTTTTTAAAACTATGGTTACAATGTTAAATAAAAAAATAATATAATAATAATAACTTATTGACTTTTAACGTATAATAAGTATTTTCTTATATATCTACATTAGTTCGTATTTGTAGGAATCATAAAGTCCACGCGAACGAAGTCGCGGGCATCAGCTAGTCATAATAATAAATGTCAAAGTTTCATTGTTTCTATTATTTCTTATTCTGTGATATGAGTATACTAGAAAAACTTCAAACGAGAAAAATTTCAACTCAATTACAATTGCCTAACTAGTGAGGCACCTCCACCTCATAGAAGACCACAATCAAATAATAATTCGTAGAGGCCTAGAGGACTGTAGTGTTTCTGCGAGTGAATTAGGTTAGATTTATTTTAGGCTTTGTGATCCATACTCTGTTTGTATCAAAAACATAATTTGTTAGTTTTGTGATTTTAAGGTTTCTTTTTATTTTAAAGCACAGTGCCCTAAAAAGTTATCATACTAGTTATTAGTAAGAAATAATAGTCTAGATAGAATCTAATATTTTTAGAGGCACGTCCAATATGGCACGGAACAAAGGCGGCATTAATCCAATTACCGTGAAAGGTGTTAACGCTAAAAGTGCTAAATAATGGCACACCGTTTTCATTTAGTAAAATTGTGGCAAAATTGGACTCTAGTGACACTGAAGGAATATTAATAGAAAATAAACTTATTTCGATTCTATTTATTTATGTACGAGTTTTAGCGAGACTAACAAAAAGCAATTCATTTTTATATATAAGATAACACAACTGAATATAGTAATCCCTAACGAAGCTCTAGCGAAAAAAAAAGGTAGGGCATAGCGTATTTTAAGCTGTCCGACTGGGGATGTACTTCCACCTCACAGAATATCGCAGCCAAATAACAATTCCCTTGAGAGTCGTTGTGTTCCTGCCAGTGAGTGAGGTCACCAGAAATACACAAAGGATCGAGTATAGGCTGGCAAGGGATCGGCGACGCCTTGTTCTTGCTGATCTCCTTATGGGCCGTGGTGATTGCCTTCCATCACGTGACCCACATGCTGGTTTTCCCCCACTCATGTTAAAAAAAGACACTATACTTTAGGGTGTAATTAGCTCACTACCATCTTCAGAGTAAAGCCAACCTGCACGTGGTGTCATCTGGCGACTATTAAGGCTCTGGCGAAAGAGAAGTAGTGAATGTCGAGCTTGACTGGGGAAGTACTTCCACATTACCCCAGCCAAAGCCATTATTGTGGTTCGCCGAATGAGTTACCAGACGCAAGGAGATGCTAAGTTAACGGCGGGGGTACCAATGCTCCTCCTATGCAAACGTCTGAAAACGTATTTGCCCAAATACTAATTGTCCAAAAAATTAAAGTTCTTCTTGATCAGCAGTGTTGTTAGGGGATAAAGGTTGCTTGAAGATGTGCTTAATCTAAGAAAATGACAGCAACAGTTGAGTTACTTATTCGCTTACTTACTCCTTTGGACAGCGATCCAAAGTGAGTCTTGGCCTTCCACTTAGAACCCTCCACTTATCCCTGACTTGTGCAAGCTCTTGCCCGTTATTGATATGAAGTTCACACAGATCAGCCTCCACTCTGTCGCTCCAGCGATAGTTTGGTCGACCGATAGGACGCCACCCTACAGGTCGACCTATATGCTCTCCTGACACTCCGATCACTTCCCATCCGCTCGACATGGCCTAGCCATCAGATATGTTGGACTTTAACTTCCCCTATAATATTGGGCTCGGCCACTAGGTATTCTATTTCGACGTTCTTTCTGATCCTCCAGCTCATGTCGTCTGTTTTCACAACCGAACATTAAAATGGGTCTTATTACGTTTTTGTTTATTTTTTTAATTTTTACGTTTATTGTTTTTCTACTGAGAAGCCTGGACACCAACAGTGTTTCACTGCATCTCAAAGCATTCTGGATGCGGATGTCTATTTCTTCCTTTTGAGTATTCGTATGGTTGGTAGTGCAGCCTAGATATTTAAAATTGTTAATTAGATACAAGAAAATAAGGATAATAATAACAAGATACAAGAAAATAAGGATGATAATAAGGACCATCCCGTACAATCCTTCATTGGACGCTGAAAGTACTAACAATAATTGGCATTCAATATTTGGATATTTGGATATCACATGTCTAATATTTTGAATAGAATAATAATACCGAATGGTTTCGAAAGTTGATAGTAGCCGTAAATATTAGTGTTTCACATATTTTTGACTAACAAATAATATACCTAATCCTTACTGTTTATCCACTGTGCCTAAACAGCCAAAAGTAATTGGATAGACATTATTTGAGTCCCACATGATTCGGAGTTATCTCAAACTGAGCAACCCGTTCGTGGCATTTAGCGAGGAGAGGTGTGACCTTTCACACAATCATTGGGAAGGTTTTTAACGTTATTTCGCATTTTATTTACGGCTTTGCTGGGATGAAGGCTCTTTACAAAAGATTTACCTCGTCATTTTTGGTTATGATTTACTTTATGTTAAAAGCAGTTAAATTATAAAGAGAGTGCTTTTTTATATCTATGTGGTGGCTATTCTTCGAAACCACATAACTACTTGATAATATATTTTTCATCCGCCCATCTCGGAAATAGTATTTTTGCTCTTCGATATCTTTTTATTTTCACGTTTTATTGTTAAAACCTAAGGTTAAAAATAAGAAAATTTAAAACAAGTGAAAAATTTAAAATGAGTGATTTCATAATGATTTCTTAATTTTATTTCAGTTAATACTTAAACTAAAATAAAAGTATCTTGTGATTGTAAATGTTTTTTTGCATTTAGTCATTTCCTCGCTAAGGTGGGATGAAAAGTTACGTGTTGCACTCGAGTGCAAAGATTTTTCACCTCGTGCTCTTTTGATTCCCTCGCTAACGCTCAGGATTCTAATTTTTTAATCACTAGCTCCACTCGTGATTCAATTTTAGAATCCTTCGCTTGGTTGGCTCGGTCATCAAAATTGAGCACGCGGTTAAAAATCAACTTTTCACTTTTGTACAACAAATAACTATTATTAACTGGATAATATTTCCTACTACTTAATACTTAATAACAATGAGCACTTATAGCCTTAAGTAATTACATGTGTCACATTGTGATAGAGTTCCTTCTTTTTACTTTATTCATAGCCAAAAGCCAGCCAAAAATACAAAATAATTGTGTGTAAAAAAAAGTGCCATGGCATGGACAATAATTCTTCTTGTATGTTCTTGTAAGTGTTCTAGGTGCGGTCGAACCTCATCTTGGTGGGAAAGGTGAATATATATTTTTTTATATTAATAGCATTGGACTTAAAATACAGTTGATATTAAAAATTTATTATTTTGTGTTGTTCAGAGGAAAATTGTTTGGGGACACCATTTGCCTCTGAAATACTCACAATAATTTCGTAAAGGAATCAACAGTACCAATACTATTTTTTATTCCGTGTCAACAGTACCTAGTACATCTTTTTATCCAAAGCAAGATAATATTTTTATATTTTAACAATTTTATTACTCTAGACTAGAACGTTTTATTTGCTATATGTTGGTAAAATGGCTTTGTAAAAGAGTCTAATTTTACTGTCGTTTACTACCTGAGTATCTTTTAGAATAAATTGTTTAAGCGATAAGATCGATTTTTGATAACTTCATTTAATATAACAATGCAACTAAGAAACTATTTTATTTCTGGATTATTGTGCAAGTGAGTAAAGGCAAGAAAATAAATTACTATCTAGCCAGAAATTATTCGTATAAAAATGTTATATAAATTTAATAACATTTATACTTTCGCGTTGCATGATTTATGAACAATGACATCGGGAATTAAAAAGTATGAGTAAGGAATAAATCGTATAATATTTTGTATTTGTACACTGCAAAATATATATGTATACATCCATAATAAAGGAGTTCATAGTAGGTATATGTGTTCTTTTACGTGAGAGAAATAATATAATTTTATAGGTCACGCAGCACACGAGAACTGCACATGTGTATTTTGCCTAGGAAACCATAGCAGCCGTATTGAATAATTATAAAATCTACATAAATCAATCGATATGGGTAAACTAGATTTTATAAAAATATAATAGAAAAATAAAGCATTCATGGAATAATATATTTTGGAAAGAACTCATTTGACTAAAAATACCACTCTATGCGTCATAGAGTTGAACCAAGTTTCGATAAAATTTGGAAACATTGTAGTCACTCACTCGCAGGAACACAGCAACCCTCAAGGGAATTGTTATTTGGCTGCGGTATTCTGTGAGATAAAGGTACATTCTCCAGTTGGGTAGCTTACAATTACGCTCCCTACCTCTCTTTTCCCCAGAGCTTCTTTTGTCAGTCAGCAACATTATGTCATATGGTTTATTGCTTTGGGGTAGTGCTGCGGATGTAGACTCAATTTTTGTGCTCCAGAAGCGAGCTATCCGTGCTATTTATATGATGAGTCCCAGGGAGACACTGAGAAATAAATTTAAAGACATAAATATTATGACATTACATTTTCAATATATTTATGAAAATCTTATTTACGTTCATAAAAATCAAACTAAATTTAGGAAAAACAGTGATCTCCATCAATTAAATTTAAGAAATAAAAATAAACTCGCTATGCATATTACTAGGCTCCATAAAATCTCTAACTCGTTCCCAGGTCAATGTATACGCTTCTACAATAAACTTCCAAATGACGCGTTTAAATTATCCATGGGTAAATTTAAAAGATTTATCAAAACTAGACTATGTCAAAAGGCTTACTATTGTATCTCAGATTACATAAATGATAAAAGTATTTGGAAATGAATTGCTCTTGTTATGTTATATTAATGATTGTATTTGTATTTAATGTAACGATATTGGCAATTAAAAGAGTCGGCCTTGAGTTTCTTGCCAGTTCTTCTCAAGAAGCCCCGTCGCCGGAACTGGCACTTAAATTCACTTTCACATTCAAGATAGTGTGATGAAAGTGAATCTAAGCTCTGCGGATTTAGAGTAGTAATGATTTACACATGTTTCTTATATTTAGTTTGTATGACGTTTCTAAGTGCTTTATAAAGTCCAAGGAATAAAGATATTTTGACTTTGACTTTGACTTTGCAAGGTACACCACGTGCAGGTGAAGTTGGCTTTGGTTCAAAGATCTTGACGAAACCACTTACACCCTAGCGCTAAAAGCTAGTTTTTAACCAATTTTATACTGCGCCACTGTCCATACTTTCTCTCAAAGGTTGTTTGTCGTCATTGTACTCTTTCATTATGTTTTTAACGAATATGAATGTATCTTTTTTATGTTCAATAAATTGTATTTTATTGTAGCTTTGCCAGAAGAATGCAAAGAATAAAAAATGTTTTTTTCAAATTGTCTTTAATGTTTTAAAATTAGGTCTCCAATTATAGATACATAAAAAAGAATGATTATATGTATGTTTGTCACCTCTTTGCTTTTGTCTACCGTGTGAGGTGAACGTTACATTGTTTTAAGATGGGCCATAGAATTTTCTACAAATCATGGTATAAAAATCATATTTTATTCAACACGTCGCATCAAATAAACAAACAATATATTTGTTTGAGAAGAATACAATTCATCATTATTATTACCCGACTACGGTGAAGCAAAAAGGAGGGTTATGATTTTGACATGTATGTATGTATGTATGTATGTATGTATGTGGCTATGGATGTTCATCTGTTCCCTCATAACTTCTAAAATAGTTATCATAATTAGACAAATGAGGTGTCGTTGGAAGCCTCTTGATGGTCCGCTGGTTATAGGCTACATGACGTTACGTTAAAATTGCTACAGCGCCCTCTAGGGGACATAAAATAAAGAAGTAAAAAAAAATTTTTTCTTGACGGTGTCGTGTGGGGTATCAAATGAAAGAGCTTTGTTAGCACATTTCAAATATATAAATATTATTAGCTGTTGCTCACAGGTTTGCTTGCAATCACCTGATAATTGCAAGAATTTATAAATCCAGGCATCAAATGTAATAAAAACCAAACATGTGTAACAACAACAACATAGGCTGGGAGTACGAGTACCTCCACGTTACAAGTTACACACGAATTCACATAACTCCAAAATAAGTTAAATAAAAATAAAGTTTAAAAAACTAAAACCCGACTACTAAAAACAGGCTCTAAAAAGTACGAAACAAGAAAATAGTCTCCGCTGAAATTATTATGTACATACTATAAAAGAATTACCGACTTTTAAATAAACAACTTACTTACACGTAGTATATTTTAACGTAGTTTTTAGGGTTCCGAACCTCAAAAGGAAAAACGGAACCCTTATAAGATCACTTTGTTGTCTGTCTGTCTGTCTGTCTGTCTGTCTGTCTGTCTGTCTGTCTGTCAAGAATTTCTATTTCGAGAATGCGTGGAGGTATCAAGCTGAAATTTGAACTGTATACACAGGTCTACGGTCCCATGAAGTTAAAAAAAAATCAAACTGCTAAGTTTACATAGAAAAAAGTTACGGCCGTTTATTCAGCAAAAAACGCATATCGTCAAAGGAAATATGAATTAACGTAAGGGACAATTTGACGATTTTAACTTTTCTATACAGTTCGATTGTAAATTTTCCGCTCTATCTAGCTGCATACTTAGAATTTCGATATCTTCGATAATGATGTCCTTTACAGCAACTGATTTAGTATAAAAATATTTTGAAAAGTAATGCAAAGTACGTATGAGATCGGTACGATATTTATGATTTAATGTAATGCAGCGTCATTATTATAAAAAATACTGTAAAGGAAACTTACATTGAAAAGGTCTTCTTACGATAACCAAGTTTATGAAATTGTACAAAATTGTCCCTTACACTAATAGAATTAAATACATTTGAATAGTTTTTAAAAAAAATAATAATGTAAAGGAATCTAAAATTACTAAGCATACGTTACATTAAATAGATTGCTAAATTCCTGAAAGTCGTGTCCATTACATCTACTTACTTAAATATTTTTTTTAATATGTCCTAAGTCAAAAAATCAGTTACGTCAAAGAACTATTAATATTGATCAAATTTTACTGTAACTTTAGAGGTTTCAACTATTTTAATCGAAAAGTATCTTCAAAATTTACTAAATCTTGTATTGATTTTATGTCGCAAGAAGATGTTGAGGATTTTTCTGATGGAAGTTCCGATCTCTGGTTTCCAAAGGATTCTGATAGCGATGTATTAACTGATGAAGAAAAGAAGAAAAACAAGAAAAAGTTGAAGAAACTACGACAAAAAGAAAAAAAGGATCAGATAAAAGAAAAAGCACCACCATCTATCAAGAAACTAAAGCGCGAAAATCAAGTAAAGAAAAGAAAAAATTAAAGGAAAAAGGTTTGACTTACGAAACATCATCGGAGAAAATTAAAGAATCAAGAAGATAGAAAGAAAATCCTTGCAAAGAAGGCAAATGTACAAAAAAATGTTTTGAAATCCCGGAATAAAGGAGACAATCTTTGTTTAATTTCTTTTGGAATTTGGACGATAGACAAAAAAATAATTTATTGTTCAATGTACTACATGTTTGTCGATAAAAAGAAAAAAGACTGATTCTGTAATAAGTAGGCGCAGCAAATCTTATGAATACTTTATAAATTAAGGAGAAGAAGGCAAGTCTGCCAACAATTTTTACTAAACAGTAGATATTTCACATACATTTTTTGTTATATAACGTTGCTAACATTGAAGAAGGAATTTCACAAAGCTATCGGCAATAAAAAGGTTATGCAGTTAATAAATACGATGAGACTACAAAAAAGGACGCAAAAGACTATATCGAAAGTTTGCCCGTTTTACCATCACACTATACTCGAAAAATTTCAAACAGATTGTATTTACCTCAGGAATTTAAAAACTTATCAAATTTGTATAGACTGTACCGAAAATACTGAGAAAATAAGAAAATAACTTTCTTAAGTGAGTATTAACAAACTTATTTCGGACATAATATAATATTGCCTTCCACATCCCTAAAAAGGATTAATGTAAATTTTGTACAAAGTTCGAGAATACAAAACAGAAGACATTAAAAGATTTAGAAGAGTACAAAGTTCATAAGGAAGAAAAAGAAGCTACTTATAAAAGATGTGAAATACATAGACACCTGGTTAATAAATCTATTTTAACAGCTAGTTTCGATCTGCAAAAGGTTCTAAATACACCGATTGGTGAAAGTATGATATTAGGAAATATAGTGTATTCAACTTTACAGTATTTGAATCGGGACCTCAAAATGGTTTCTGTTATACATGGGGGGAAGCAGACGTTAAGCGTGGCAGTGCCGAAATAGGTACTTGTTTGCATAAATATTTGAAAACAGTTAAAAGCAGAGGGATTAAATATTTAATGTTGTACTGCGATTCGTGCAGTGGACAAAGCAAGAATCTTAATCTTATCTGTTTTAAGAAACTTCTTAGAAACTTCGATTAATTTGGAAGTAATACAAATTAATTACCTGTTGCTAGGCCACACTTACATGCCGGTGGATAGCATGCACAGTGTTATCGAACGTGAAGTGCGAAAACTTATTATTTGGAGTGCTACATAATGGCCTACATTTATGCTAACTGCTAGAAAAACACCTCATCCATATGAAGTGACAGTGTTAGATCATACTGATTTTATAGATTGGCAGATCAAAGCCAACCGAATTTTCACTGCCATTATAGTATCAAACAAAGATTTAAAAATTAAGAATCTCAGAGTTGCTATATTCAAAAAACATAACTTACGTATAATGGAAGCAAAATATACGATGAAGGAAGATGGAGAAACGCAAGTTATTCCTTTGACACTTACAGAGAGTAAAAATCCAAACACTACTAAAGGAAAAGTAGTAGGAAAAGGTATGTCCAATCGAAACGAAAACGGATCTTTTGACGAAATTTTGCCGATGAAAGTCGAGAAGCATCACTACCGCAGAAACGAATAAAATTACACCAAATAAATTTAAAGATAGTGATAAAGATGAGAAAAAAAGGAAACAATACAGATACGAAAAAATATTGTACCAAAGATAATAGACAAAGATGAACAAAAGAAGAAAAACGTAGGTAGAGGATAATGGCGACAGGGAAGAGGAAGAGGCAAAGCAAAATAAAAGAAAAGTTTTTGCTTAATTATTGAAATGGTGCTGTGGCACTTTATGGTTAGTTAGATGACATGTTTTAGTTGATTTTTTAGAAACAAGTTACTTTAAAAGGTTAAATTTTTGTACTATTTTAAATGTAAAGCAAATATTCCTAGTAACTTCACAAAAAATATTTTAGGAAATAACAATTAGCTTGTATATACCCGATAACAACTTGATAGCATGACCAGCTGAAATGTATGTATGCGAGGTTGGAAGATCTTTTTTTCAGATTTAGAGAAAACAATACTAAGAAAATCTGTGCTTTAAAATTAGTTAGCATGACTGTGTTTTTATTCAGTAATAGCTATTTTTTGATAAACCAAAGTTAGTTTTATTAATGTTTTTCTTTCCTCTATGAACAATTAAAATGATTATCACTTAAAATGCTGTATGGTTATTAAGAAGAGGTCTAAATAAAAATTTGCTCAAGAGATAATGTGCAAGAAAATTTTAGTAAAAATATGATTATTTACACAAATATTTTTATTTCATTTCCTTAATAGTAGTTTATACAGAAAAAATATATACCCTGTTCCAAAATAAGGTTTTTTCAAAAACTATAAATTCAACTTTAACACATTTGCAATAAGTGTCATTTTACAATAAACTCAATAAATAGCGTAACTGCATTCTCAATTAAATACTGTTATTTACATTAATACAAATACTTTTTTTATGCTTTACATTATTTTGAATTTACTTCATTTAATTTTTTTCAATAAAAAAGTAATGTAAGGGACTTTTTTTTCAAAAAAAATAACGTAAGGGATGGTCTATCTTTGAATCTAAACGACTTACCTAAATTTCAGAAACTTAATGTTATAGAGCTTCAAATTTAAAGAAACTTTGCTATAGATGTCATTTCAATAGCATAACAAACATAAAAAATATAGTAATAATAATAATAAAAAAACAGTTTTTTGGCTCTATTGTAAAATTTGGTTTTGTCCCTTACGTTAATTCATATTTCCTATGACGATATTTCGACACACTCAAGGGAATCAAAACCTATAGGGTACTTCCCGTTGACCTAGAACTATGAAATTTGGCAAGTAACATCGTTATAGACTACAAGTACAGGAATAAATCTCAAAACTATACATTTGTAAATAGATCTTAAAAAATAGGGGGTCTATATTTTTTATAGGGTGTCGAAATTTCAAATTGAAACTACTAGTTCAAATGGGGTATCATATGAAAGGGCTTGATGTACACATTGCAAAATATATTTTATTTATTTTTTCGACGCATTATTTCTTATTTATAATGAAAAATATCAAATTTAATAATGATACTACGTACCTACGGAACCCTCGGTGGGCGAGTCCGACTCGCACTTGACCGGTTTTTTTATACTTCATACTGATAGAGATATGTTTAAAGGATAGCCGTGGTCGTATCTTCTAAGTAGTTTCCATCGACCAATTGCAGTATTGTCTCCCGACTCCTAACAGTTAAGGAGTTCTATAGCTTCATCATCAGCACAAGAGCATCAGATGTTGTTTCAAGCATACCTCACAAGCATCACGTTAGCTCTACATACTACTAAGTACTTTCCATCGACCAATTGCAGTACTGTCTCCCAACTCCTAACAGTTAAGGAGTTCTCCAGCTTCATCATCGGCACAGTAGCATCAGATGTTGACACCCTGAGGTCAATACCTGAGTAAGACATGATTCCCTAACAAAAGCACCTTGAGCATACATACAAGTTTCGGTGGTTGCCCTCGATTTCTCCTGGATCCCATTATCAGATCCTGACCTGGTGAAAATGGGACCACCTCAGAAGTGAACTCTATCCAACAAAAAAAAAATCAAATCCTTCTATAATTGACGGAAATATCGGTGAACATACATAAAAAACACTCCTCCTTTTCTTAAAGTCGGTTAATAAATAGCAGGAGTAGGCATACATTTTCATCGCGTGGTAGAATGAGAGGGGGATATTACTTCCTCTCCTACGCCGCGCCTGTTCGCGCCGCTCCGTCTTTCGAGTTTTCGCTCAGGCCACGTGTCCTGACGCGAGTTCAACATTTTTTACCCCTCCCAAAAAGTGCACAACGCCGCTAAAGAAGTTTTCATTTTAATAAATAAATAAGCAGGGCATGTGAGTGAGCATTATAATTTATATTACTTTCACTGTCAGAGAGAGTGTTTCTAGCTGGCAGCCGGCCAAATGGCGGGCTTCGACTAACGAGCGACCTAACCTCTGTTATATTGAATTTGCACATACCGCAGCAAGAATAAGTTTCAAAGGACTTGTGTAAATGTCATTTCGGTTCAACGTATGATTATGTCTTTTTTACTGATTCAGCAAAGAAGATATTTTTGGTGGATATTTTTTGCTGGTCGAGTGTATGAATGAAACATTTATTTCAGTTGTCGTTGTCATTGGGAAGATAGCATTAGTTTCTTATTTTAGGAGGTCAGGATCTAAAGCATCCTACTCTTATTATTAAGACTAGGTACTTAGTAGGATCTTCTGATAAAATTTTGAATTGTGAGTTCCAAGGCAGCCGTTTTACCCACGGGACTGCAATGAACTTCATTTTTGGTCAATTTGGTCGCAGCTGTTAATCCTGGTTTCACAGGGATTTAAAGGAGACACAGTGGTGGGAATGTGTGGTGGGCCCTAGTCCCGTTTAGGTCTTATTCTAATTTGTTGGCGCAGCAGCATTGCGACATCTGACACTACACTAGACACTGTGTATGCTTAGTATACACAGTACCGAAAGTTTATTGAGCGTATTGCGTTCCTGGGGTAGGTCCCCAAATCAAATCAAATAAAATCAAATCAAAATATCTTTATTCCTTAGACTTTATAAAGCACTTAGAAACGTCATACAAATTAAATATAAGAACATGTATCTAAATAATTACTACTCTAAATCCGCAGAGCTTAGATTCACTTTCATTAGTGTGGTCATTAGACTCTTGGATGTGAAAGCGAATTTAAGTGCCAGTTCCGGCGACGGGGCTTCTTGAGAAGAACTGGAAAGAAACTCAAGGCCGACTCTTTTAATTGCCAATATCGTTACATTAAATACAAATACAATCATTAACATAACATAAGAAGAGCAATTCATTTCCAAATACTTTTATCATTTATGTAATCTGAGATACAATAGTAAGCCTTTTGACATAGTCAGTTTTGATATATTTCTTAAATTTACCCATGGATAATTTTAACGCGTCGTTTGGAAGTTTATTGTAGAAGCGTATACATTGACCTGGGAACGAGTTAGAGATTTTATGGAGCCTAGTAATATGCACAGCGAGTTTGTTTTTATTTCTTAAATTTAATTGATGGAGATCACTGTTTTTCCTAAATTTAGTTTGATTATTATGAACTAAAATATGAATAAAGAAGATTTTCATAAATATATTGAGAATGTAATGTCATAATATTTATCTCTTCAAATTTATTTCTCAGTGTCTCCCTGGGACTCATCATATAAATAGCACGGATAGCTCGCTCAAAGAAGTTAAATTCAAAGTTCGCATTTTTTTACATAACAATTTTCTTCGATTTCACATTTCCTTTTCAACCACGTTGGTTTTTCAACCAGTAAGGCCTAATTTACATCGCATGCTCGTTTGTCCCCATGTTCTATAAAATAAAATCTAGTTTACTACTACTACTACATCACATTTTCAGCTGTTTATCAGCGAACTAAATATTAATTATCCTGATTAATAAATCATCTATTTTATATTCAGAACCGCATATCTACATAGGTATATTTATTTACAATATTCACTCAAAACGCCAATCACCTCTGAGGTAGTCAAAGTACTTATTTATTAATTCCAACAATAACATTGAGAAACTAGAAGTGAGTTTTAATTAAAGAAAAAAAAAATAATTTGGACAATAAATTGGCAGGGAAAAAATTTGCAGTGTGATATTTTAATAATTATTTTCAGCGAAATTTATTGAGCTTATAAATTCGTCCGGTCGTTCTGTCTGTCCGTCCGTTGCCATGAAACTCAAAATTTCGAAATTTTGACTTCGGATTCGTGTAGAGCATCAAAAAGTAGTAATGTAAAGTGACCTTGGTTTTCCGATATCAATTCGGGAAAGTGGCCAAAATAAATAAATAAATAAAATAAATAAATTTCGCTATGGTTTAGTTAGAGTATATTATTCTGTGCTATGGTGGCGCAATCTGCGCCACAGCTGCGCGTCCGATTTTTTAAATATGAATAATGTTAGAATTACTTAAGAGGAGCTCGATGGCGTCTTTGCGCGTGTGATTCTAATCGATCACGCAAGTTAAGGAACGTCCAACGGTGCCGGATGGATTTATTTATCTCGAGTTCTTCCATACTTTGGAGGGCATGTAAAGCCGTCGATCCCGGCTGTTATTTTTAGATGACAGTCGTTAAGGCAAGTAGTAGGGCCCCTGATCGAAACGTCAGGCATAATAAGTCAGGTATGTAAAAATGCCTTACCTGCATGATCGCGTTAATTAGCGTGGTATTATAATGCAAAATATCCAGTCAAAAGACAATTCACTCTGTACAAACTTTCAACATTATACACAAGTTCGTGCGCCACCTAGCGGCAACTCAGTGAGTTACATTATGTACCTAACTCATACATTCGATGACGAAACGGTGAAAAAATATATTTTTTATTCGATCACTGACTCGGGCTTCCAAAATTATACTTGTTTTCTCTGTAGACGAAATATAGCATTTTTACGAGATGGGGGCGCACCACAAATTCGCACCTCGTGTGTAGCCAGTTCGCCGCTGTTAATCAGCGGCGAACACCAAAAAAGGCAATGAACAGTGAAGTCCATTGCAGTCCCGGGGATAAGACTACTTTATTCAGACGAAATTTGTAGGAGTTAGAATTTTTTTGGAATTTGACTGCACCTCTTAGCAATGTGTCTCTTAGAAATATATCATTATAGACAAAAAAAAAATAAGCGAAATAAGCGATGAATGAAGAATTCAAGGCGTATTTATTCGAGTGGGCACGAAACAACACCCTTAGGGTGGAATTTTCCAAATCCTTTCTTATTGCTTACCTAGACAATAAAGGGAATCTATCAAATTTCGTAATTCTAGCTTCGTACTTTCAGCTCTGTGTTTATGAGTTAGCTGTGCGAAAAAGACATACTTTTTTTAGAGTTCCGTACCCAAAGGGTAAAAAGGAACCCTATTACTAAGGCTCCGCTGAAGAACAACCTTGGTGTTGCTGGAGATCAGCAACACCAAGGTTGTTCCTTCCTTTCTTTCTTTCTGGTGACCTCACTCACTCGCAGGAACACAACAACCCTCAAGGGAATTGTTATTTGGATGCGGTATTCTGTGAGATGGACGTACATTGTACTTCCCCACATCGTGTACTTCCCCAGCCGAGCAGCTCAAAAAATACGCTATGGCGTACCTCTCTTTTCACCGGAGCCTTGTTTGTCAGTCAGCAGGGTGCACCACGTGCAGGTTAGATCGATCTTTAGAGCCAAAATCAACATCGCTGCATGTGGTGCACCCTGCCGTCTAGCGAAAGATGCTCTGGCAAGAGAAAGATAGGGGTAGTAAAGATAGGGGGATTTGGGGTGTAAGTGGTTCATCAACATCTTTGAACCAAAGCCAACTTCACCTGCACGCGGTGCACCCTGCTGACTGACAAACGAAGCTCTGGCGAAAAGAGAGGTAGGGAGCGTAATTGTAAGCTACCCGACTGGGGAATGTACCTCCACCTCACAGAATACCGCAGCCAAATAACGGTTCCCTTGAGGGCTGTTGTGTTCCTGCGAGTGAGTGAGGTCACCAGAAAGGAAGGAGATGCTGCGATGGCAGCGGGGGTGGCGGCGCGCGAGCGATATTTTATGTTGCGAGCGTTAATATGGCTACGGTAACCGCTTCACATCAGGCGACCCATGTGCTTGTCTGCCACCCGACGTAGTATAAAAAAATAAATAAAAAGTATCCTATTATTTATTCTGAACTAATATGATGTACGCAAAATTTTATGTCCATTGGTTTCAAAGCAGAAAGTTTAGTTAAGATGTGAAAGCAGAACAAACAAACCAACTCGCTTTCGCATTGGTATACTCTATTACTCAAAAATGCCCTGGAAATAAGTTTACCAAAAAAAACCGACTCCAAACATTACTCTACATTTATGTAGATACAGGCTGATGATGATGAAAAAAATATGGGACTAATCTGGAAATATACTCTTTCAAATAAAAATTTTTTTTTTTCAAATCGGCTTAAAAATGACGGAGTAATGAAATATCAAACCTAACAGTGGGTAGATACAGGCTGATGATGATGATGATGAAAAAAAATTTTAGACAAATCTGGAAGTATTCTTTATACTCTTTTTATATTATACACTTCTGGACACATCTATTGGCCCACCTTGCATTTTCAGTTTCGTTTGGTCCTAGCTAAAATTTTATATTAGGTCGAGCAAAAAGTTTTTATGCAGTTTTGAACCTGGCACATTCATAATTTCATTCAATAGTCTTTTTTTTAATTTCGAACACAGAATTTAAAGAAAAAAAAGACAATTTGGAGCCTGTTCGTTGATATCCAACAATCGAATACTAAGAAAACTTGATTTTATTCTTGATTTAATTCTTGAAAGTGTGATTTTTCTCTTTGGTTTTGCAACAAACATTACTTATTCTTAACATTAAAGTACTTCGCCTGAAGTCGCGGCCCAAGCTGTGGCACTTATCCAGGCCGGACACAGCCAAAGAAATGTGAGTGCTCAACTTAATTTAAGTCGATCTGCGGTCCGAAATGTTTATCGGAGGTACCTAGAGACTGGCGGCTTTGTTCGTCGCCAAGGAAGGCCACGATTTCGGGTCACAACTGAAAGGCAGGATCGATTCATCGTGACGACCAGCTTGAGAAATCGTCACCTTCCCTCCATTGAGATACAAAACCAACTTCGTGACTTCCACGGAATATCTGTGAGCGCTCGAACTGTTCGGAGAAGGTTAAAAGAACGCGATATGGTACCACACAAGCCAGCTAATGGCCCCAAACTAACGCGAGCCCACCGAACAGCGCGCCTTCATTTCGCGCGCACTCATTTAAATTGGACTCAGCAGCATTGGAGCCGTGTACTCTTTTCTGATGAGTCTAAAATTGTGTTACATGGCAATGATGGAAGGAAGAAGGTCTACCGACGTAAGGGAGAGCGTTTCGCACAATGCTGCTTTGAAGAGAGGGTTGCTTATGGCGGTGGCTCATGGACTGTCTGGGGCGGTATATCCGCGAGCGGCAAAACTCAACTTGAGGTTGTTACGGGACCACGGCTGCCAACATTAAATGCTGAAAGGTACATTCGTGAGTGCTTAGAACCTCACGTGATGCCATACGCGGACTATGTGGGCCCAAATTTCCTTTTTATGCATGATAATGCAAGAGCCCATACGGCCGACATCGTCAGGGAATATCTTCGGGATGTGAACATCACAGTTATGAACTGGCCAGCAAGAAGCCCAGACATGAACCCCATTGAGCACATGTGGGACGAGCTAAAAAGACGTGTTAGGGCTCGTCAGCCAGTTGCCCAGACGATGCAGGAGTTGAAAACTGCCATAGAAGAGGAATGGGGGAGGATCCCTCAAAATTTCATAGAGCGGTTGATAAACTCTATGCCTAATCGTATGAGAGCTGTGGTAGATGCCCATGGAGGCAACACGCGTTATTAAATTAAACTTTTAATTGATAAAAAATGTTTTTTATTCAAAAATCAACTGCCTTAATCAAGGCGCATACCCGACTTGTTAGGCGTAGCTCCATGTCGTGTGGTATTCTAAATTCAAATTTAAAACAATATGATCGAAAAAGATGGTAAAATGTATCAGGTTTAAAACTGCATCAATAGTTTTTGTTCAATCTAGCAATCATATTTCGGTAGGGGCCATCGAAACCTAAACTCTAAGGTGGGCCAATAGATGTGTCCAGAAGTGTATATACTCTTTCAAATTATTTTTTTTCAAATCTGTTTTATAAATCACGGAGTAATTAAGTAAAAAACATTAAAAAAAATACAGCCGAATTGAGAATTTCCTCCTTTTTTGGAGTCAGTTAAAAATTGACATACATGCGATGTATAACCTATATGAAAGCATATGCTATTTTTTTTTCGTTAATGTTTTTCACGCATGGAAAACCCGATGGCAGAAGTTTAGTAGATCCATAAAAAGTCGTATGTGATTTTACCTGGCCACTCAGAATATACTGTACATAAAATATTTACTCCTATTGTACATACATTTAACATGAAGGCAAAACACACTCTACTCCATTTTATGGGCCATCTTGGAGACCCGGCTCGGTACCACATCCAGTATCAATGTTTCAGTGATCCTTCATGCATATTAAACGGATCTCGGCTGAAATACTCCGCCGCAGGTGATGTTTTAACGAAACAATATTTAAATTTTTACCTCCCTACATAATATTTAGAGTGATTAGACTACTGATCTTTACTGTAATCATATAATTTTTAAGACAACGTACCCTTACAGCTAATGCGCACCTGTGAACCAACCTTCCGGTTATATCACAGGATTGAGAATCTCTCGCCCAGTAACGCAGCCAGGCAAGAGGACCTTTACCCGCCTCGCATACGAATCTGGAACAACGGACTCTATGCCTACAGCTAATGCGCTCCTGAGTACCAACCTTCCGGTTATACCACAGGATTGAGAGTCTCTCGCCTAGTAACGCAGTCAGGCAAGAGGACCTTTACCCGCCCTGCCATACGAATCTGGAACAACGGACTCTACGTCTACAGCTAATGCGCTCCTGAGCACTAACCTTCCGGTTATATCACAGGATTGAGAGTCCCTCGCCCAGCAACGCAGCTAGGCAAGAGGACCTTTACCCGCCCCGCCATACGAATCTGGAACAACGGACTCTACGTCTACAGCTAATGCGCTCCTGAGTACCAACCTTCCGGTTATACCACAGGATTGAGAGTCTCTCGCCCAGCAACGCAGCCAGGCAAGAGGACCTTTACCCGCCCCGCCATACGAATCTGTAACAACCGACTCTATGCCTACAGTCTAGTCTAGTCTAGTAACCTAACGTCTAGTAAACCAACCAGACGAGAAGACCTTTACCCACACCGCTCTTGTTCTCGGTAAACCAACCGAGCACGCAAGCAGATTGGTAGCTAGTCTTTCTCCCCTTTCACCTGCAAGCAGGCTACTTAGGTACTCTTAAGTTGAAATAAATAATCTTTAGGATAGTAGAAAAGAACAGTAGAAAAAAAGAAACTAGAAAAGAATTTCTACATTTTTCTTTCTATTGTGAGTTTGCCCCTAATAATTCTATGATATAACGGCGTCAATATAATTCTTGGATTTGGAAGGTTTGAACAATTTCGGTGCTAATTACGTAATGTCCCTTAAGTAAGAACTGAATGAATTAACCGACTTGGTGTTACATGGATCTCACAACTTTTTACGGTAGAAGAATTGAGTTGCGAGACTTGGTTTTTTTACAAGTTATGTTTTTGATGGCATATATCTTGTCGGAAAGCATAAGTAAGGCAGTGCTGTAATAATTTCCTTTTATATGTGGTTACAGTACAGCAGTCTTCTATTTGCATTTTTTTTTTGACAAATTACACAGCGCCATCTAGCCCCAAAGTAAGCGAAGCTTGTGTTATGGGTACTAGACAACTAATAAACATACGTAAATATATATATATATATATATATATATATATATATATATATAATACTAAATTAGTGATTTGGGCGACGGAGTCAAACACAACTGAGTTTCTCTGTAATAAAAAGATTTATTTTGTTAATCTAAGTGTAACATACACTCATTTGCTTATTTTAGACTACAAAATAAACAGTACGGAAAACAAACCCTACCTGTAATAAAAAGAAACGACATTTAATGTTTTTAATCCCAATGTCGATCCGAATCACAATTTTCTTAATATATTCTCAACTTCTAAATAACTAACAACAAAGACTATTTTATTTGAAAAATTGCTTTCTCATGACGTATCCACAGATTATCAAGGTTAAAGGTCGCCACTTGTATGACACGTAACAATGACATTGTTGATGCGATCAATTATTTAAAAAAAGAAGAAGAAAGAAATTATATTTTTCTTTACATCTCCCCCTCCCACAGAAGATATAATAGTCTGACAACTTACTCATCCTTTTCATGATCACCAAGCGCAGGGGCTGGAGTTAGCTTCGAAATGTGGAAAAAATTTGACTCTGATTTCCTATGGTCAGTGTTTATCTTGTAAATTGAGTTTGATATTTTTTCTATGATCTTATAAGGTCCGATTCTCAATTCATCCAGCTTTTTCCTATTCAGCTTGTTTCCGTTTTCTATAAAAACAGTATCACCAACTTTGAAGTCTATATGTCTTCGATTTTTATCATAAATTGTCTTGTTGTAATTATGTGATCTTAATGTATTCTCCAAAGCCTTTTCCCTGTCTCGGATCAATTCATTCTTTGTCTTTTTAAGTTTCAGCTCATTTGGCAAAATTGTAACATCAGTGCCGTTTAGGAGATATTTTGGAGCATATCCAGTAACAGTGTGCTCAGTTTCATTATAGCTTTTTACACAATTTTGTGCTAAGGTTGTCCATGCTATTTTAGCATTATTCGTGTTTATTCCGCATCTGATTTTATTAACTAGCGTTTGGTTTAGTCTCTCGTTGAGTCCATTTGAGAAAGGCGGACTCGCCTTTCTCAAATGGACACAGCTGTAAAAATTATTGGGATATTCTTTTCATCCAAAAAATTTTTGAATTCCTTTGAATTGATACCCGGGTATTGGTCCGAGAGAATCATGCCAATATTGTTAGTTTCCGCACAGATTTTGACAAGTTTAATGAAATCGTTTGCATTTTGTGTACTTGAGGTCAAAATGTATGCATACCTTGTGAAATGATCTGATAGCAGGTGCAAGTACCTCTTTGTTGACCTTGAACCACCAAATCCTCCAATTGTATCAATGGAACATATCTCAAAAGGTTCTGTGGCGGGACCCAAGTGGGACATCAATCCATATTTGTTTTTTCCCCTTGATTTGTTTTTTATACACACTATACAACTTTCACAGATTCTTTTTATATTTTTTTATCATGTTTTCTGCTGTATACCATGGGCTGATCATTCTTTGCATTTGCTTAATTCCTATGTGACCCAGGTCGGCATGTACATTTTTCATGAATAGTATACTGAATTGCTCTGAAAGGATTATTTTTTCTTTTTCCTTAACTTTCTTGTAATAAACATTGTTTTTTGTTATTAACTTGGCTTTTATATTCTGAATCTTTTCATTATTGACTTGGTCTTTTAAGATATCTTCTAATGTTATTATGTTGACTATTTTTAATTGTTCATCCAGGTTTTCATTCGCTTCTATAACTGGGTTTCTACTTAGGCAATCAGCTTCAATGTTGTATTTTCCTGGAGAATATTTAATTTGGAAATCATATTGTAATAGGTAGTATGTTAGGTCTCCTAATTCTTCGTCCGTTCTTGACTTTATATTCATGTTCTCCAGGGGCTTGTGATCTGAAAAGACAATAAATTTCCTACCTATCAACAGATGTTGCCAATACTTCACACATTCTTTAATTGCTAAGCATTCAAGATATACAGCTTTCTTTCGTTTTTGAACTTCATTTATTTTTTTTGAGAAGTATGCAACTGGTTTCTCTTCATTGTTTTCTTGTGGCTGTTTTAGGACTGCTCCTATTCCCAGAATACTGGCATCTGTATATATGTGGATAGGTAATTTTGGATCAAAAATTGTCAATATTGGATGAGAACATAATATTTGCTTCATTTCATCAAATGACTCTTGGCATGTCTTGGTCCAGTTAAAAGTTTGTCCTTTCCTTAAAAGGTTGTGTAATGGTTCCAATTTTATTGCTATTTGTGGCACATACTTATGATAAAAGTTTATTTTCCCCAAAAATTGTCTCACATTTTTCCTCGTTTTTGGAGTAGGGAAGTTTTTGATCGATATTAAGTTATCTTTCAGTGGCCTAACTGAGTTATTCTGTATTATGTGACCTAAGTACTTAACTGAGTCAGCTGCAAACATACATTTAGAAAATTTAAGTCTTAAGCCTTCACTTTTAATTGCTTGAAATAGCTGTTCCAGGTGTCTGACATGGTCTGAGAATGATTTTGAGAATAATAAAATGTCATCAATGTAACATACCGTGAAGTCTCCAAGCTTGTGTTTCCGTATTATATTACACATTATTCTCTGGAAAATAGCCGGCGAGGTCTTCAGACCAAACGGTAAACAAGTGCATTGATAATGGCCCTCTTGGGTGACAAATGCAGTTTTTTGTCTGTCTGTAATACGCAGAGGTATTGACCAAAAAGCTGAATTTAGGTCCAGGGTAGAGAAAAACTTGCAATCTCTGGTCTTTACTATTAGGTCCTCAATAAGTGGGAATGGTTGGGATTGGGGTACAACAATCTTATTTAGCTCTCGAAAATCTATGCACAATCTTGACTTTTTATTTTCATCTCTTTTATAAGCTAATGTAACTGGGGCTGCGAAAGGACTATATGATTCTTCTATTATATTTTTCTCCAGCAATTTTGCAATTTGATTCTCAATTTCCTTCTTGTCTTCAATTGTACAACGATATGGCCTTTTACTGCAATATTTTTCTACTGACAGATCGATCTGTGCTTCATAATCCGTTACCATTCCGATGTCATATTTGTCCTTTGCAAATGCAGATTTATTATTCAATATCAAGTCATCAATAACTGTTTGTTTTTGATAGTCTAGATGATTTATCCAAATTTCGAAGTTTTCCTCACTAAAGTTCTCATTGAAGTTTATTAAATTATTAGATTGTATTTCCTTAGAAATAGCAACATCTGACTTATTTATTTCCTTAGAAACTTCTTCACTTCTTTGTGTAGGAACTTTCTGAATGATTTCTAAGTTTTCATTTTGAATTGAGAAAAACTCTTTGATGCAATCTAATCCGATTAAAAAATCATAATCAAAGTTTTCCTTATCAATGACAAAAATATTCATTTTCTTTTTCACATTAAAAATGGTTATATCGAGTGTTATTATGCCATTTGCCTTTTTGACGCCATTAATTGTCTTTAAATTAGTATTGTTAGAATAACTCGATTGGTTTTTGTTTATCTTCAATAATTTTGAATTTATCAATGACACGTTAGAGCCAGAGTCATAAATTCCAAACACTTCAATATTTTTGTTCAATACTAATTTTACCTTGATTAATGGCGGCACTATTAGTTTTTTGGCTCTTCACACTGCAGTTCACATTCTAATTCCGAATTGTTAATGTGTTTGATTTGTTTATTATTTCTTTCTCTTGCGCTATTTGTTTTTGTTTTGAACCAACAAGAATCTTCTGAATGATAGCGCACACCTTTTTGTAAACTTTCACAAATACTACACTTTTCTTTCATTGGATTTATATCTTCTCTTTTTTTTTTTATAAATTTCTTCCTTGCAACCAAATGTTCTAGCTTGCCGAGTTCACTAAATAAATCTTTTGTTTCTACAATTTCCTCTTTGATAATTCTATCCGTTATAAAATCTGGTAAGCCGGCAGCAATTATATCAATTAGGGTTCCTTGGTCTATTGTTTTTCTGACTTCCAGTAGCAGTTTTTCTTTTTTAATAGCATATTCTAATAAAGATCCTGATTGATACTTGAAAAATAAAGCATACTTGCTTGTAGTCCAACCTTTATTAGCGTAGGTTTGCAAAAAGTTTGATTTCCACTCGGACCACTCCGATTGTAAACTATGCTTGATCATCATTGAAGAGTACCAATCAGCGCAGGACTTTTCCAGAAATAGTCTCATAATTTCAATTTTTTCTTCCTCTTTTCCTATTTCAAATATATCACACTCCTTTTCAAACATTTCCATCCAGTTACATGCACTTATACCTTTTCCATCAAATTTTTCAATCACAAATCTATCGGCTAACCTCTTTAAACTTTGTTTTTCTTTGTTTTGTTGACTTTCAATTAACTTTTCCAAAATTTTCACCAAAGGTTCTTCCAAATTTTTTTTGTTGACAATAGCTGCCTGTTCTTGGGTAATTTCCTCAAGAAATTGGTCTTGGAAAATCATGTTTTCATCCTCATCACAATATGTTTGTAATAGATCTTTTGTCACTTTAATCCACACGCCTCTACTTTGATGTCTTTTCTTCAATGTATTTCTCACTGTAGCGAAAGCTTTTGAGGTCTGGACATGTTTGTGGTATTGTGATACTGCTTGATATTCCTCAGGAATCAGGTAAATTTTGTCATCTTGTGTGGTGATAGAGGTTATGGCAATGTAATTAGACTTTCCGTCTATTGTTGATTTGACTTGAAACGTAAATTTTAACTTTTCCATTTTCTGACAAAAAATGTCGTTTTATAATACTAAATTAGTGATTTGGGCGACGGAGTCAAACACAACTGAGTTTCTCTGTAATAAAAAGATTTATTTTGTTAATCTAAGTGTAACATACACTCATTTGCTTATTTTAGACTACAAAATAAACAGTACGGAAAACAAACCCTACCTGTAATAAAAAGAAACGACATTTAATGTTTTTAATCCCAATGTCGATCCGAATCACAATTTTCTTAATATATTCTCAACTTCTAAATAACTAACAACAAAGACTATTTTATTTGAAAAATTGCTTTCTCATGACGTATCCACAGATTATCAAGGTTAAAGGTCGCCACTTGTATGACACGTAACAATGACATTGTTGATGCGATCAATTATTTAAAAAAAGAAGAAGAAAGAAATTATATTTTTCTTTACATCTCCCCCTCCCACAGAAGATATAATAGTCTGACAACTTACTCATCCTTTTCATGATCACCAAGCGTAACATATATATATATATATATATATATATTTTGTAAATACATACATATGATACATAGAAAACGCCCAGACTAAGACAAACAGACATGTTCATGCACACAATTGTTTGTCCTATGTGGGAATCGAACCCACGAGCGTTGGTGTCGAAGCCGCGTCATTGACCGCTACGCCACCGAGCATTGGTATTGTTATTCCATTTAGTTTTTTTATTACTCTTTATTGCCATAACATAAACAATTACATGACATAGTAATATTGGACGTACCCAAAGGTGAGCTTATCTCTACAAGAGATCTCATCCAGCTAACCTCGAGATACTAACAGAAAAAGTTATTGGGCGGAAGACTGAATGAACTAGAGCAACGAATATTAAATGGTTACTTAAAACAAAACAGCAGTTAGACATAAAAAAAAATATTACCTCGTGATATCTATTATATATACGGGTATATTCTTATACTTACATAAACAAAATTAAAAGAAATATATTATATATATATATACTTATAATATATTTCTTTTTATTTTGTTATACATAACATGCATGCATATAAATCAGATAAATATACATAATAATATTAAAATGTCAGCGTTGAATAGGTCCTCTTTTAGTCTCTTTTTAAAGAATGTGATGGACAGGTTATCTCTGTTTATTTTTGGGGTTTATATTATGTTATTATCCTTTATTTTAAGTTAGCGTGTAAATTACATAACTTATTAAGATATCATATATTAGTTTTGATATATGCACTATTTATGTCTGTGCTTAAGTATTTCCAGACATCATCGTCTCGACGACCCTCGAGACAGACGACCTCGTCGTCATCGACTATAGATCCTACTTTTTTATTCTCCCAGATAATCCTTTCTACTTTTTTATTCCTCCTACAATACACATATCGTGTAAACAAAGCTATGGAAACGTAGTTCACTCTATATTTATTATGATATGCTATAAAAATAAACATAGAATTTCCGACAAAGCCGTCGTAAAATTAACCTCCATTTTACACGTAAAAAGGGCCGTAAACCAAGAATATTCCAAGAAAAATCCTCTATAACCGACTTTATCACAACAACATCCCAATATTTATGCAATAAATGACCCGGCAACCTCTATCTACCTGTTTAATGTCTAGGCGCTCCCATGTCTCTTTAGATACCATGTTATTGTGTTAAGGACTGCTTAAACTAGCGCAAGCTCGAAGAAACCCCTACGGTGCGTTGCGGGAGAAGGCGAATATTAGCTCTCACTGAGTTTCGCTCGTGGCATCCTCATTAATGTTATAAAAGTGAAATAGGATAGATAATATGGATGTTTGAAAGTATGTGTGGATGATTGTTACTCACACGTAAACGGCTGAATTGATTTCGATGTTTAGTCATACCAAATACGATTTAAATTGCCCCATTGTATACTTTTATCTCGACGAATGCTATTATGTATGATAAAAACATATGCGATTTATTCGTTTATTAACTTTATATAAGAACATTTAATGTATTCATCGAATGAATGTCAAGAATATTTAAGTACGCGTACGATTTCTTACATAATTTTTACCAATGTTCCATAAATAATATTTGAAAAGAATGCTCGATATCAAAGATAGATAGATTACTGAATGCAAGTATATAACGTGTCATAATTACTAGTAGAATATTTGTTTATACCACATTATGAAGCGGTTACGCTTGAAATAAGCCAAATAACCCGTTATATTATTTCGTATCATATACGAGACAAAGCGGATTACACATCGTACTTGGATTCAGTTTGATCATACCTTTACAAGAGCATAAAATATCGAAAATCGCTTGTGCCTTCCATAAAACGTGTTATGTACTGGAGCAAGCGCCGTAGCGTGCTACCTGTCGCGCATAATTTGAACAGTTTAGGAAAGGACAAGTTAGTGATGAGAGAATATAATGTTTGATACAATTGCCGCTACAAGATGGTTTTATTGGATGCCTAAATTCAATAGTTCAGTTGAGGCAGTCGAAGAGCGCGATGGTGTCATTACGCGTATCAGTCTAAACGAACACGGAGGTTAAGCAACATCGACCGTAGCCTTTCCGTGGATGGTTTATTTAACTCGAGCTCCTCCGTGCTTCGGAGGGCAAGTTAAGCCGTCGGTCTCGGCTGCTGTCGTTAGATGACAGTCATTAAGCCCAGTCAATGATCTTTAGGTGGCTTGCAAGCATTGCCCTCCGCTAGCCCGCAGTTTAGCAGCGTGATGGAGTATACTCTAAACCTCTTTAATTGAGAGGAGACCCGTATCCCAGCAGTGGGATGAGACGAAAATTCAATATAATAGTTACTAGATTCTGCCCGTGGCTTCGCCCGCATAAATGGCGGTTATTGCGCTCATTAGTAGCCTATGTCCTCGATATATAATCTATTTCCATGTCAAATTTCATTCAAATCGATTTAGTCGTTTAGTCTTGAAAAACTAGATATTCTTGCTGTCGGCTCTTTAAAGTCCTCCTAAAATCAGTAACCAGTATACATATACTTTTATAATTGTACATGTTCGTGCAATTTGACGCAAAGATGTACCAACAGCATGTGCAAATCAGGTTTAATATTTACATGCTTGAATGCATAGTCGGCGGATATCCGCTTTACGGATACTTGGGCGGGCGGAGGCGCTGAGGCGGGCGGTGCGGTGCGTTAAAATACGGGCGGATGCGAAGTACAACAGTTCTAAGGCACTTACTGTGCCATTATTACGTACTATATTTGCATATTAGATCTATGTTTCTATAAAAGTTGATAGATAAATTGACTAAGGTGTCATCTAGTCATAGATGTGATAAGTAGTAAGGATTGGCAATCTACAGAACAAAATGAGACCAAAAATGAGCGTGTGTATACTTGGGCACAAATATTTACTTTTAGAGTTTATACAGAAGTTCACCTATTTATTATTATTGAATTGTGGCTTTTGGGCAGAAACTTTTCGCATCTATTTATGTATAAAACTTTTATGAAATTTGTCATCTAAACATGTGCAATACATTACTTACGTAGCAAAATTTTCTTAATTTTTTGTATTAAAATAAATAAATAAATAAATAAATAAATCTTTATTGAAAAAACATAAGTAACAAAAACTTAAGTCTAAATTAACATAATGGAGTAATTTGCCATGTGCCTGAACTAGGAATATTCCTGTGTTTCAGGCGTAATAGTTCTTAAATAATTTACCTTAAATAATCACATTACTATTCTAAACTAAGTACAGATTGTATAAAATATTGTTAAAGGCATCAGTACTCTGATGAACTTAAATCTATTAGGTACGCTAGTCTATTATATATAATACCTACAACGATGTTTACTGACTTCCAATATCCATGTTAAACCAATGCTCTTAATAATTCCTCCGTATCTTCATAAGACATGCTTTGTAGGGCCTGCTGGAGATTCTTTTTACAATTTCTGTAGGTCAGAGGATATATATAACACTTTGCATTTATTCTATTATAAAGTAGTGGTCCAAGAAACAAAAAGAACCTGGATGAGAAGGCCCGATACGTAGCAGTATGTTGAGTGCAAACAATGTCTTTACGTCGTTTGTTAGTGATTTCAGTGCGGTATGGTAGTGCAGTGTGTTGTTTCAGTACTATGTTTAATATGAATAATTGACGAACTGTTAATACGTTGCAGGATTGATATAAGAGGTCTGTAGGATAGAGAAATGAGCGGAAGGTTGACACTTTTAATATTGCTCTCTGGGCTCGCTCGATTTTTAGCATAGCCGTTTTAGCTGCTCCGCCCCATGACGTGATACAATATGTTACTATTGACTGGCATAGGGCAAAGTAAACTTGTTTGATTAATTTATAATCTGCAATGGAACGGAGTTTTTTGAAAATAAATATCAACTTGCGCATTCTACTATATAGAGCCTCGATATGATGTCTGAAAGTAAAAGTTTCCTTATGAAGTATTAAATGACATATAACTAGACCGATATCTATATATATAAAATTCAAAGTCCTGACTGACTGACTGATATATCAACGCACAACTCAAACTGCTGGGTCTGGAGATTCCAAATTTGGCACGTAGGTTCCTTATGACGTCTAGGGTTATACTAAAAAAGGGGTGAAACGGGGGTCCTAAGTTTGTATGGGGAAACAAGATTAGTTAGACTATTTTATCCGAAACTTTACATGATTACTTCTATAGATAAATAAGTAAACATGTATTTCAGGATTTTTCAATATTCAACCTCTAAAGGTGTAAAATGTGGTAAAAAAGTCTGAAAATCATTATGGGTAATGTTTTTAAAGTTTATCGGGTCGCTGATTACAAAAAAAAAATAGAAATTAAATTCAACGTGGCTAACGTGACCATCATCCCCTATTGGGGTGCGATGGGGTTGTAATGTCTAAAATGGGGTGAAATAGTCTGAAAATCGTCAGGGTATTGTGTTTATAGTTTACCGCGTCGCTGATTACGAAAAAAAAAACAACTATTTTATAATCCAACATAGCCGACGTGACATATAATCACCACTGTGGGGGTGCGATGGGGTTGAAATTTCATAATATCAATAATATGGGTATTGATTCTATGGTTTTCTGGGACGTCAATTACGAAAATGGCATCGATTTGAAAATATAACATAGTGGACACGAAATTACGTAAAAGGATTTTTCAAATTTTACCTCTAAAAAGGTGAAACTGAGGTCCAAAGTTTATATGGGGAAACGAGATTATTTGGTCTATTTTGTACTAAACTTTACACGAGTACTTCTATAGATAAATGAGTAAACACGTGTTTGTCTCGAAATTCACGCGAGTGAAGCCGCAGGCGAAAGCTAGTAACACATATATCTATAATAAGTTACTTTTGTTTACAAAAGCAATAACATTCCATTTTAAAAGGTACAAATTAATTAAAAATAAGCAGGGCCTTACACAGGAGGACTAAGAGATTACATTTGGGACTAGATGTGTAATTTGTCAAGTAATATTTATTATTTATTTATTTATAAAAATAGTTTCATTCTCTATCTTGCTCTAACGTACGCGTATACTCTTTCTTTCTCTTTTAAATAGCCAGTATTCTGTAGAGCGTAGCGGAGAATCCTGTCTGAGTCGGAGCTTAGCGGAGATCTACCCGTGTCATTAATCTATGTCCATCAGATTGAACACATGTTCACTCCTATGTAACATAGATTAGTTATACTGGTAGATCTCCGCTAGGCTCCGAGCGGATGTTCGGTCGATTATATTTTCATAGTCGTGACTCGAAAAGTTGCACAACATTCACTGCACGTTGTTTGTGCATCGACACGTACCACTGACTCGATTCTCCTTGTTTGTGAAAACCACTATTTTATAAGTCGGTCGTGTGATAAATATGTTTTCGCATTTTTCGATAGAGATAGAGAGGAGATCGAGTGCGTCGATGCGCGTGTCAGTTTAATCGAACACGCAAGTTAAGTAACGTCGATCGTAGCCGGTCCATGGATGGGTGTTTATATTATCTAGAGCTTTGTGCTTCTGGGGACACGTGAAGCTGTGTCCCGGCTGTTGTCATTAGATGACAGTCGTTAAGCCAAGAAAATGGCCTTTAGGCGGTTTGAAAACACTGGACTCAGCCAACCCGCAGCTCTGAACCCTTTCAATTGAGGAGAGACCCGTATCCCAGTAGTGGGATGAGTAAGGGTTGACGACGAGACTAGTATTTTTCGATAGAAAATGTAACGAAGAAGACTTTTGTATTAAAAAAATAAAATAAAAATAAAAAATAAAATATATTTATTTCAGGTGATGACAACCCATATTGACAGTTTAATGTTTATGACTATATAATATTAAATTTCATTTCATTTCAATTACATTTGAATATTTAAATACAATAAGAATTAATACCTACATTATAATAGTCTCTCCATCCGGCATTGCGGGAAGTGTCTTTCACAGCAATGCCGAATGTAGGGACAGTCAAACCTACTAGCTATCATTGCTAGGACGGCATTGGAGCTGGCTTGAACCCTGCGTACCATCGAAGCGCCTCTTTTGCGCATAGTTGCGTGAAAGCAATCGGTGTTCGCCGCAGCAAACATGCCCGATGCGCTACAGAGCCGAGACAGCCCCATTACCGCCCTAAACGCGTTATTAAATTGGACACGGAGGGAACTGTAGACCTTTTGCGAGTATTTAGCCCATAGGCTGCACGTATATAAAGACGTGCAGTATGCACGGAAAAGAGTAATCTTTACATCCGTGGAACATCGCGCGAACCTGCGGGCCAACATGTTTGCTCTCCTAGACAGAGCCCTCCGTTCCCGCTCGATATCACCATGATCTTTGAGGTCCTCGGTAACTATATGCCCCAGATATGTGAACTGATTTACTCTCTCTAGAGGAATGCCATTGAGTCGAACAGGTGGTATTTTCTGTGGACATTTAGCACCGGTGGCCTCAAATACCATGTATTGACTTTTGGTGACGTTGTATTTTAGCCCATGGACACCAGCATATTCCTCACAGGTCCGCATCAGTTTTCTCAAGCCGCAGATCGACGCGCTCAGCAGCACCATATCATCGGCGTAACTCAAATTGTTGACGCATACGCCATCAATATGACAACCTATATGTTGACTGCTGAGCGCGACGATCAGTGCGTCCATGTATATATTAAACAGTGAGGGCGAAGTCAGTCCACCCTGCCTAACTCCGCATTCGAGCTTGTAGGGCTCCGACACTGTCCCCGCCCATCTAACATTGTTGATCTGATGCGTATACCAGTACTTAAAAATAGACACTAGTTCTTGCGGTAAGTTAATGTCCTCAAGCTTTTTCCACAAGATGTCATACGACACCAGATCGAAAGCTCTTGATAAGTCGAGGAAGCACGCATAAACGGGCGTTTTTCTTTTCGTATAGTATCTAATGGTGTGCTTCAGACATAATATTGCATTTTCAGTTGATAATTTCGGTCTAAATCCAAACTGGTTGTCATGTAAGTTCATGTGTTTATCTAACTGTATGTTGAGCAAACCATCAAACACTTTGGCTATGACCGTGGCTAGTGAGATAGGCCTATAGTTACTTTTATCAGCAAGGTCTCCGGTTTTGTTTTTCACTATAGGCACTACAACAGTTTTCATAAGGTCTAATGGCAGGTAGGAGTGGCTCACGCAAAGTGAATACAGCATCGACAGTACTCTGGGTGCATGCGGTCCCGCGTGCTGGAGGTGCTCAATGCTTAGTCCGTCGCAGCCTGGTGACTTACCCCTCGTCATCCCTTTAATGATATTAGCCACATCTTTGGCAAAGAATTGTACACCTACTTTCCCATTTCGCGTCCCGGCATTAAGCTCCTCCCCCGGCAGTCCCAAAGACGATTTTACAGAAAAATGACACCTAAAGGCATCAGCAATACCTTTAGGGTCACTCACGCCATCGACGCTCATAGGGAGACCAGACTTTGCATTCATTTTATTTGTACTTTTCCAGAACTCGCGAAAATTGCCCTTGGAATGTTTCTCAGCCAAAGCATCCATCTTAATTTGGTCCTGATGATCCTGACACCATTTAAGCCGCGCTTTGAATATCCTTCTGCATTTACACATTTCATCATACATAATCCCGGTTTTAGGCCTACCACTTGCAACCCATTCACCAAAGGACCTTCTAGCGTCCCTATGAGCCTCGCTAACATGCTTGTTCCACCCCACGATACGCGGTCCACGCCCACCAGCCTTTGTGCCTCCTCGACTCACCAGAGATGCATTGCCAAGAGCAGCCACAATGTCGGAGTACAGCCTATCAAGAACATTCCGGTGGTTGGGATCGTCACAATAATAATCAGCACATTTTAAGCATTCGGAAGGAAAATCAATACATTTAAGCCGTTTATGACACTCTACGGTAAATTTTGCAATTTGTTCATCATTACGAGTTCCCCATATAACGGTTGATGTGTTGTTATGGTTGACAGTGTGTTGGTAAAACAGCTTTGGGATTATAAGATTTAAATTACATTCCACTATGAGTGGGAAATGGTCAGACCATAGAGTGTCATACTTAACATAAACATTTACAACGGCTCGTTTTGCTGATTGGGTAACCACACAGTGGTCTAACCAGCTACATGTCCCGGTTATGTCACTAACAAAGGTAAATGTATTCGAATCAGCGCCCAATAAATCCACATCGATACAAGTCCAATACTGCTCGTTACAGTACTTTAACAGTTCACAATAAAATAACCCCGATAAGTCTGCATTAAAGTCACCCAACATAAAAACTGATTCAATGCCATATTCTTCAATAATAGCACTTACCGAACTTAGGCAGTCAATAAAATCCGGCAGGTTGTCACTAGAATTTGTGGGCATATAAACACTCACCACAATCACAGGTCTATCGTTTGTCGTTATCTTAATTGCACATACACGAGTATTGTTACACTGCAACACTGACACTTGCTGTAAAACACTGCTTCTCCACAACAAAGCAACACCTCCATAAGGTCGACCTATGAGCATACCGGCGGACGTGTCGACCGCCGATGTGCCCACATATCCGAACCCGCTGTCGATCGTGCCCAGGTATGGTATATCCTCCGGCAGTAACCACGTTTCTTGCAGAGCAATCAGGTCACAGGTTCGACATAAGTCTCTAACACTGTCAACACAACGTTTGATGCCTTTGCAATTAAAACTTGCAAACCGATATTTATCCATTAACTTCTTGTGTCTGGCCGTCAACAGATAAAACTCCGTTCGCTCTTCTGTATTTAAAACTATTGAAACGCCTAAAGACAATGCCCTGAGGCCACAGGTCTTCATCCAAATAAACAGATAACTTCGATTCTGATACGAAGAATTTATAGGCCTTGTGATTTCTTTCTATCTTCATGTTAATTCTTTCTAATAATACCAATTCATTTGTCTTATTTTGTATGTACCGAATTATGTCATCTTCCTTCGTGTCTCTGTGTATATTTGTGATAAATATCGGAACTTTTCTATCTGCCGCTTTGAAATTAAATTCAGAATCTCTCGACTTGCCCGATTTTCCCATGTAACGATAATTATTTGACTGTTTTTTACGATACGAAACTTTTTGCCATCCTTCGTCTTGTTTGTTTACATTTAACTCCAGTCGCCGGTCATCACTCGTGACAGCTGACAGTTGCGCCGACGCCACCGCCGCCGTACTCGGCTCCGAGCTCGGGCGTGACGGCGATATGGCTGCACTCTTCACTCCTACATGATCGTGTTCGCTCGGTTGTTGACTCGGGGCGGCAACGACTTGTGACACGTTATCGTTATCAGCTGACCGTTGCTGTGCGTTTGAAACTTTTTTCTGCTGTACCTGCATAATTTCTCTATATTCAGGTACTTTACTATCAGCGTTACAATTATGCTGGTTATTTGACTCATCTAAAGATGAGTTTTGTAGATGTGAGAGACCTATCGGGCCACTATCCAATAACCAGGCACCTCTTTTTGTGTTTACTTTAAACGCAGATGTAGGCGGCAGCGAATCATTTCTCATTTGCATGAGTTCGGCTTTTAATTCTTGTACATAATCTACCGTAGCATATGACGACTTGATCTCTTCAATTGTAGCTTTCATTCTTGAGAGATCCTTCATAAGCTTGGAACAGTCCAAGTGTTCAAAATCAAGAGGTGGTAGCCTATCAAGTTGTCTAGCTACAAACACAGGTATTTCGTCCGGTTCCGCACTTTTGAATAGATGTATGATATCTGCCAGGTCCCGCTCTTCTTTGCCTTTGTTTTTTCTTGTTATTTTTCGGAAGTCCGTTGATAAAGAATCAAATAACAAACATTTCGAGGTTTTTATTTCTTCACTGGTATATGACGCAGTACAAACTCGCACCAACGTCATTTCGTCAATAACCGACACTTTATTTTGCACATAAGATAGCATTTCGTCGATCACAATATTACAATTACTACACTTAATTGTATTCGTCATTTTTATTCGCTAATAATTCAGCGCTGTCAACAACACGCGGCACCTCGGCTGCAGCGCTCGCGCGACTGACTTAAATTAAGGTAGTTACGATAAATTTTAAAATATGTAACAAATCTGACTTCAAAGAACTGAAGGGAATCTTATAAATTATAATATTAACAAAAAAAAAAACACCGACTCCTAACATTACTCTACATTTATGTATGTAGATGCAGGCGGATGATGATGATGAAAAAAATATGGGACCAATCTGGAAGTATACTCTTTCAAATAAAAAAACTTCAAATCGGTTTATAAATGTGGGAGCAATGAAATAACAAACCTAACAGTGTAGATACAGGCTGCTGATGATGATGATGACGATGAAAAAAATATGGGATAAATCTGGAAGTATTCTCTTTAAAATAAAAAAGTTTTTTTCAAATCGGTTTATAAATCACGGAGTAATTAAGTAACAAACTCCTTCTTCTCTACTACTCCTTTTTGGAGTCGGTTAAAAAGAGAAACGGAGTACATTGAACTCGCCTCAAATTAAGCAATAGGCTATTTGAACAACATTTTTTTCGGTTTGATATGTAGGGACGTCTCAATAATATAACCTTAGGTGAAAGAATTACTTCGATAGCATTAAAATCTCTCGAGATATGTTAATTTGAAAATAACAATTTTGTACTTTCTCGAAAAACGCTCCATACAAATGGCTACTGAGTTATGACGTCACTGGTTTGTATTTTGTATGCATCAAATCAGAAATTTGTACGACAGCTATGTTAAAAATTACGTTTATGTAATTAGTATCATAATAAAAGTTATAGTATTTTTTATTATTTCTCCAATGGAAATATTATTTTTTAATAATTTCATACTTTTAAAATGGACTTTCCCGCCAAACTTTGCGCGACCCTAAAATAAGTTGGACGGAAGTAATTAGAATGAAAGTTTGCAGATCTTTATAGCTTTGTGTATTTTACGATATCATTAAATAATTGATTAAATTTTTGAACATTGTCAAATAGCCTATTGTATACGTCGGCTTATGTTCTTTAGTTAAAAGAATTCACATTAATGCTATTATTGAGAAGCGGAGACCGCAGCCTATAGACGCTTGCATGAAGTATCATTCGTTAGCCTCAACCTCCGTTGCCAATCCCAGGAACTGCTTTCTGGTAACTTCACTCACTCGCATGAACACAACAACCCTATACAATTTTAGGAAACGTTATATGACTTCTTTGATTTGACTTTGGACACGTGATGCGTAATGAGAAATACAGAGTTCTTCAGCTCATTATGCAGGGAAAGACTGCAGGCAAACGCAGTGTGGGAAGAAGTCGACACTCGTGACTTAAAAACTTACGGGACTGGTTCGGCTGCAGTACCACCTCCTTATTCAGAACAGCGGCATCAAAAGTCAGAATTGCTGTGATGTTGTCCAACCTCCGATAGGAGAGGAACCGGAAGAAGAAGAAGATATGCCTTCAGTGAGGTGGAGGTAGTTCTGCAGTTGAGCAGCTTAACATTTTGCTGTGTGCCCTACCTGTATTTTGGCAGAGCCATTAGCATGGTCCATCATGTGCCGATGCTTTAGCTCTTATTATTATAATCTTTATTGCATAATTAATACAAACCAGTTTAATGTTACATATATGAATTTAAATGTGAACTTATCTCTACGAGAGATCTCTTCCAGCCAATCTGAATGGTTGTTCTCGAAACAATGCATTATTGGAAGGCTAGACAACGTAAAAATGCAAAATTTAAATATAATAAAAATAATGACGAGTTTTGTGGTCGAATGGTTAGCGATGGCCACTTTGACACTTTGGTCACGGGTTCGATTCCCACACAAGACAAACATTTGTGTGCATGAACATGTCTGTTTGTCATGGTCTGGGTGTTTTATATGTATTATAAGTATGTATTTACAAAAAAAAATGTATTTATGTACATTTATCAGTTGTCTAGTACCCATAACACAAGCTACTAGATGGCGCTGCGTATATTGTCCGGTAAAAATAGTAAATAAAACTGAATACATGACAAAATAGATCCACTTCTAGGTACTACATTGATAAATAAATACTTAGACGTACATATCTTAACATAACTACATCGATAAATTCTTATATACCTATATAAACTTGCATAAAATTATTATATTACTACTTATTAGATGAAGGTAAGTTACTTACACCGCAATGCTTTATATATAGTCGAATATCTCCGAATGCTACGATCAGATCCCAATAAAATTTATATTTGAATACTGCAGTGCCCTTCCGAACGTAAAAAGCATCATCAAATTCAGATCACTCTGTAAAAAGTTATGCATGCTCATATAAAACATACTCTATGGATAGAACCTTTCCGTTTTCTTTCATTGGAAAATATTGGGATGTAAGTGGTTACCACGATCATTGGAGCCAAAGCCAACCTGACCTGCACGTGGTACACCACACCCTGCCGTCTAGCGAAAGAGGATATGGCGAAAGCGAGGTAGGAAACAGCGTATTTGTAACCTGCCTGACTGGGGAAGTCAGGCAGCTTACAAATCCTCTACCGCACAGACTACTGCAGCCAAAAAACAACTCCTTGATCGTTGTTGTGTTCCTGTGAGTGAGTGAGATCACAAAAAAGGCGCTTGCAGCGGGGGTGGTAGCGCGCGAGCTCTATTTTATGTTGCAAGCGTTTACACGGCTGCAGTAACTGCTTCACATCAGGCCGGCCGTATGCTTGTCTGTCACCCGTCGTAATAATAATAGTATAAAAAAGTATAAAAAAATTATAGGCAAAATTAAACCAGTCGATGTTTTCAAATACCGTTTCTAAATTAATAAATAATCACCACAACAGGTAAGTCGCACATAGCCAAAACTTATTTTCAGATCTCATTATTTTTTATTAAGTTATAATTAAAAAATATAGTATTTAATTTATTTATTTTTCAGTATTCTTACCTGCCACATCAGTATTCTTTTTGGCAGTCAGGTAAAAAGAGAAATATAAAAAAGAAATAGTTTTTTATCTTCTTTACTAAAAAAGGAATATTTTATCTTAGGGCCACATCAGAAGCTACGCAGATTAGCTACATTAGTAGTATTAGTATTGATCCTTAGTTATATTTTATTAGCGTGATCAATCGTTATAAATTCACTATTTAATCGCCAAAGTGATACTCATCGTGTCCAGTAATCGTTCTAGAATAATTTATCAAGCATACTTTCCTTTAAAAGAAGTGCCTTCAACGACTGACTGTGATAAATTATATTCCTCTAAAACATATACATACAAAAGGGGCCAAGTGCTAGTAACTATCACCACCGCCCATGGAGATCAGCAACACCAAGGGGTCGCCGATTTATAGTCTTTCCTTTCTTTCTTTCTGGTGACCTCACTCACTCGCAGGAACACAACAACTCTCAAAGGAATTGTTATTTGGCTGCGATATTCTGTGAGGTAGAGATACAGTTAGGCAGCTTAAATAATATAACAATAGGTAGAAACTAAATAACATAATTACACACAAATAACAATAGCACAGTTAATAGTCGGGTAAATAAATGGCTGGAAGAATTCAAAATTACAGAGCTAGATAATCTGCAATAATAAGACGTGAGGAGATGCTGCATTAGCAGCGGGGGTGACAGCACGCGCGCAATACTAGTTTATTGCTGGCATCTATAGGCTACAGTAAAAGCTTCACTTCAGGTAGGCACTATCTGCATATGGGCACCATAGATTATATAAAAGCTATAAAAAAAAGTAAATTGCCGGGTTTTACTCAAATACAGCCGTGGGTATCTACAAAATGTATTCCAGTGTTCTACTCACGTTTATATTATATATATATATATATCCACAAATCCATATAGTTCTACTCATAAACGTTTGCACTTATATTATTAGTACTTTTAAATATCACTTGGCCTATACACTGCAGTGCGCTTCGATAGTCTCGCGTTCGACGGAAGTGTACTATAATTAAATGCCAGATTATTATCATTTAAAAGTCGTTTTCATAAAGTTTCCCCACACCTGACATTCGGAGTTAATGGTTCTAGTTTCTGAATGATACGGTTTCATAATCTTGATGGATATTTTGATTTACTAACTTTTTAAGTCACTACAGATCATCGTCAATTTTTGGAGCAAGAGTTATGTAAATGTTGGGGCGTTTATAGTTGAACTATATGTTTTCCTGGTCTGAATTGATTCTTTTTAGGGTTCCGTACCTCAAAAGGAAAAACGGAACCCTTATAAGATCACTTTGTTGTCCGTCTGTCTGTCTGTCTGTCTGTCAAGAGTTTCTATGTCGAGAATGCGTGGAGGTATCAAGCGGAAATTTGAACTGTATACTCAGGTCTACGGTCCCATGAAGTTGTAAAAAAATCAAGTTCTTCAGTGCACTCACCATGGTATAGATTTCAGATAATTAGAATCCATACATAACGATATCATATTTACATATTTTTTAAATATTAGTATGAATTAAATTTATTACAAATCTCGGTACTATTTTAATCTATAATTTAATAATCGAATTGAATGTAAAGTTAATTTATGCGATGTCATGTGTAACTATTTAATTCATGTCAAATACAATTTAAAATGTTTAATTACTCTCATAACTAAACGTTTCCATAGTGGGGTCCATTTCCACTCTTTACATCCTAAACCGTATAAGGGTTCCATTCGTTTTTAATGCGGGCGTTTGAAACCCAAAAAAAGGACAACAGTAAATTAGGTAGACCAGTTTCGCCCGCAGCCTCACTTGAGCGCGGTCAGAATTTTTCTTGCCGAGTTAATTGGGCATAATTGGGCACGTAACAACGCTACCCTTTAGAGAAAGTTAGTTTGATCGTGAGCACTCGTAACCGACCTGGAGAATAACCCAATTAGATTCTTTTCCTGAAGCGTTTTTCAGTCCGTGTCCAAGCATTGGACGAAAAAGTCGATAGAAATTATTTCAGTCATACACATAATTTTCCTTCCGGTTTATAAGGCTAAAGTAATTTTTACTCCGGAGGGGTTTAGAGTATACTCCACCGCGCTGCTCCACTGCGGGTTGGCGGAGGACAGCCTTTTTAAGCCGCCTAAAGGCCACTGACTTGGTTTAACGACTGTCATCTATTGACAACAGCTTGAACCAGCGGCTTAATGTGCTCTCCGAAGTATGGAGACGGTCGAGATAAATAAACTCATCCTTGGACAGGCTACGGTCGATGTTGCTTAACTTGCGTGTTCGATTAGACTGACATGCGCAGCGGCGTCATCGAACTCCTTAACTGTTTAATACAGATTTACAATGTAATAGTTTTTACATTAAAATGCTTATCCTAAGAATAAAGATCAGCTTGATTTTCTTACTAATTTGTCGTAGTACTTCGTATCTTGTAAAAAAATCAGAGTACTTAGTGCGAAATTGAATATTTCCATTTTTCAAAAAATATTTATCTGGCAAGTTGGCTAAGATAACTACTTAAATAATAATAAATTAATTAGTTTGGTGTTATCAAAAAATTGCTGAATTTCATCTGCACCGATGGACTGCTATGCCTTGTTTAGTAGTGTAATTACTTAATAGGTTGATGACGCCACACTGTGACTCACGCAGTACAATATAAGATGCAAAAATTCGTCAGCAACACAAACCTTCCTGGTAGCTCAGTTGGAAGAGCACTCGACCGGTCATCGAGAGGTCGTGGGTTCGAATCCCACCTAGGGAAGGCAGGTGAATTTTTCCATTTTTCAAAAAATACTTATTGCTAGTTTTTTGGTCACATTCGAAAGTGAATTACGTTTACAAGCCGACCAAATTGAGAAAAAGTTTCATATTGTGAATTTACCTGACGTGCTCACTTCAAAATGTGAGCAAGTAAGCCACTTAATTTTGATATGTAACACGCGTTTTATAAATTTACAACATGAGAGTTCATCTCTATTTGGTCGGCTTATTTACGTTAATATGATCGAACGCGAACAAAAAACTCGCACTTAGTGCTCTGGTTACTTTCGTGCGAATTCTTGCACGTGTCGAGATAATATGCATGCCATGCTAATATTTTAACGCACAGACGTTTCCTTCCTTTTTCCTTTTCCGTGGGAATCTGACGCAAGGTATTAATCTTGCTGACTCGTAAAAAGTTTGACACAAACCCATTGAATTATTTGCATTACACATCAAAAAGCTTCCTCTCACGGCCTCTACAAAAGAATTAGGTGAATGGAATTAGTGAGGTATGAAAATGATAAATGCTTTGCTGTCGACACACCTAAATATAGAAAGGCACTTATCTGCGACCGATCGCGGCTATGGTAGCGGCCGCGAAGGCTGCCCATGTTAGAAGTGGTTGGGCTATGAATGTGTGGCATACAATTCATATTGTTAGAAACATTTATCATCACCGCACCGAGGAAAGAATTAAGGGTTGTGTTATTCCTTACAAAATATTTCTGAAACTCTTTTGAAGCATGAAATGATTTGCAGTTTTTTTACATTAATAAGGTGACAAACAATCATATAATACATTTAAGAGAAGAGCATATTTTTTACGCTGCCCGACTGGGGAAGTACGTCCACGTTACAGAACAATTCCCTTGAGGGTTGGTGTGTTCCTGCGAGTGAGTGAGGTCGCCAGAAAAAAGAAAGGAAGGAAGGAGTATAGGCTGGCAACGGATCGGCGACCCCTTGTGCATGCTGATCTCCATGGACTGTGGTGATTGCTTTTTGCGATGTGATTGCTTTTTGTTGAACGAGCACGTCACCTGATGGGTGACACACGTGCTCGTTTGCACCATTCTCATTTAAAAAAAAATCCTGCCGCTTGATGGCAAGCAGTTACCAAGGGCAAAACATGCGCGTTGCCGACCTTTTAAAAACCCTTTAAAAAGTTATTTCGAAATGAGCATCGCCATTATCTTCTTCTTCTTAAGGTGCCATCTCCTATCAATTGCTGCGATATACTGGACGCCCATACTTATATATTTACTTATGTACACCTTCTATCTTTATATATATATATATATATGAGGCAGAGATCAGCAGCACCAAGGGGTCGCCGATCCGTTGCCAGTCTATACTCCTTCCTTTCTTTCTTTTCAGTGACCTCACTCACAGAAACCCTCAACGGAATTGTTATTTGGCTGCGGTATTCTATGAGGTGGAGGACTACCCCAGTCGGGCAGCTTAAAAATTAAAATACATACATACAGGTCAAACACATAACCCTCCCTTCGGCTTCGCAGTTGGGTAATAAGTCAATCTAATAAATATTGCATAGAGACGTTATCTGCACTGGTACGGAACACGGGCATTTCAACAGCCATTTAAGTTAAATGTACCGACTCCGGACGACTTCAGCGCTGTTAGCTAAATGAAGGTTATATCGCTTGGGAAATTGATTTGCATTTTGCAGCATATTTATTCGAGTTTCGTGTAAATTTAGTTTTTATTTTTGTTCATTTATTTAAAACCAAATTATATATTTAATAATGAAAGCTGCCTTACTGCTACAAATAAAACAAATAATTACAAATTAATGTACCTCCATAAAAAAATCTAAGAATAATTATAATAGAATACATGTATTTCCCCCAAATAGTCATCGATAGCATACCAACAATGCGGACAGTATTGGTAATAACCACCCTGAATAGAATTGGTAATAATCCTCTGAATAAGGCAGTGGTCAGCCTTCTAGGCGCACGATGCTTCAACCAATCTCCTACATGTCTCTTTACAAAGATTCCGGACTAATGGAGCCTAAGTCTACAAGGTCTCTACCCCAAACGGCTCGAATTCCGGCAAGTCAGTGAGGTCACCAGGAAGTAAGGAGATGGTGCTTTGGCAGCGGAAGTGGCGGTGCGCGAGCGATATTTCATGTTGCGAGCATTTATATGGCTACGGAAATCGCTTCACATCAGGCGAGCCGTATGCTTGTTTTTTTATATAAGAGGGGGCAAACGAGCATGTGGATCACCTGATGGAAAGCAATCACCACCGCCATGTTCACAGTTCATGACATAAAATGTGTTGGGAAACGTACTGTGGTAGTTTGCCAATTATCAAGATGATATGGATGGAATTATAATTTATGGCGAGTTGTACAACAGTGAACCTCAGCGGCAGGTATCAAAACATAACACGGGGAGTGCTCGGATGAGCCTAGCACTCCCCGTGATATAATTCGTATAGAACGCAAAGAGACGCTTCATCTCTACGTATATATAGAGAGATAGTCTAGTCAATCCGAGATGAACTGTTCATCGACGTATATAAATATATATATAGAGAGAGAGTCCAGTCGATCCGAGATCAACGGTTCTGAACTGCTCTTCGTTGTATTCGGCCAAAAGGAGCAAGCAAGTACTTTGGCGCACCGGACCAGAGATGCGAACAGTAAGGTTGAACCTGGGCCTTATATAGCTAAAGGTGATGTCGGGGTGTAAAATATCGCCTAGCCTTATTGATAACATCTTCCTTGAAGCCAGTTTGGCCTTGCATTGCAAATGGCCGCGAAACTCGATATGCCGACACCCAAGATGCCAATTCTAGGACTACCACTAAGGGGCGCACGCATCGTGGGAAACATTAGCTTGGCCAGTGTATCTTACATCCACTGCACTGTCATCCGTATAGCAAAGAACGTTGCGTATGCAGCAAGTCATTGAAATGCAGAAGAAATAATGTGGGGGACAATATACAGCCTTGTGGTACGCCAGCATTCAAGGGTAGTGGATCGGAATGTGCTCCATCGACTACAACTTTGCTGCTTCGCTCAGTCAGAAAACTGGCAATCCGTATACAGAGTTTCTCAGGTGGCCCAAAAGAAGGAAGGTTGAAAAGTAATATTATGAGAGGTAAGGAGCGTAATTGTAAGCTACCCGACTGGGGAATGTACCTCCACCTCACAGAATACCGCAGCCAAATAACAATTCCCTTGAGGGTTGTTGTGTTCCTGCGAGTGAGCGAGGTCACCAGAAAAGAAGGAGATGCTGCGTTGGCAGCGGGGATGGCGGCGCGTGAGCGATATTTTATGTTCCGAGCGGTAATATGGCTACGGTAACCACTTCATATCAGGCGGGCCGTATGCATGTCTGCCACTAGACGTAGTATAAAAATATAATAATTGAGCATCAAAACAACCCTCTAGGCTTCAAGGAATTAGATATTCGGCTGTGAAGTGGAGGTACTTCCCCAGTGGGGCAGGTTATAATTACGCTGTGTTCTACCTTTATTTTGCTAGAGCTTCGTTGGTTAATGAGCAGAGAGCATTACGTATTTTAGGTAGCCAAAAATAACTTTATGTTAATTATCATTCATTTCTAAGAGATGATTAAAATAAAAGGCAGCCTTGAAAGGTCAAGCGTGCGATTACTTTGTTATGTTTTGACTTAAGAATGACATTGGATGCCAGATGTCACTGCGTATATTCTTAGATTACTTGCTTATTCAATAATAATAAAATAGTAAAATTGCATTAAGTTACGTTTATTGAAATCAAGATTACGTATAGTGATTATAATTTTATTCAACGATATTATTAACATTTAGACTTGAATTGAAATTTTGTTATAATTCAAAGGTTTAAGAAAAGTAGTAACTACTTAAACTTGCAAGATAATTTAATTAAATATAATCAGAACGTCTGTCTTTATTATAGGGATTGTTTCTACCAAGCTCATAATATATTTATATTACGTTATTATTGCATGTAATAATAAGCATTTTCATAAATTCTGTCCGTGTCTCACTGTTAATTCTTTAAATCTCTGATACATGCGAATTAAATTTAATGAGATTTCACTTGGAGATAGTATGAACTCTAGAAAAAGACTCTTACTTTTTCGAATATTACCATGGGGGAAAGGGAGGGCTAGGTTATCAATGCTACGATATAAGCTACGCCGTAACGCTTCACTACGGCTACGAGAAATGCTACAATGCACGAGGACTACGGCGTAGCTTATTTTTAACGTCTAGACATAAATAAACAAAAGAAGCTTTTTTAAATATTTTAAACATTCGAATCTAATAGTCGTCGTGGTAATGCATAACAGTCTCTACAATAACCTAGCGGTTGAACGTTACGGTATCGGATTCGAAGATTTTTTAATAGATTCTTCGTTGATTGATAGTTTATAATTCTTCATGTTAGGATTTTGAGCGATAGCTTTTAAGATATACAATACTTTTTAAAATATTTATAATATTTCGGCAATTATTTAAATAATAATAATAATTAAATAAATATTCCTGGACAAATAACACACAACCATCTAGTCCCAAACAAAGCAAAGCTTGTACTATGAGTACTAGATAACTGATATAATACTTAAATACATTTCTTTTGTAAATACATACATATACTACATAGAAAACACCCATAACAAGACAAGCAGACATGTGCATGAAGCACATAAATATTTGTCTTGTACGGAGACCGAACCCGCGACCTCGGAGTCAAAGTGGCCATTGCTAACCATTTGAGCACCGTGCTGCGCCCTTACCACCATCTCTTATTGCGATTCAATAGTTGAATAGATTGCTAATTCATACCAATGGATAAGCGACTCTATACCATTTGAAATAGAGTCGCTTATTCATTGGTATGAATAAGAATTCTATTCAGTTATTGAATCGCAATAAGAAATGGTGGTAAGGGGGCTGGTCTAATATTATAATTGTTTTATACATTAAAGATTATACAACACGTACCTAAGCGTATATTCTGCCGTTTTTACAAATATTTGCGAAAAGAGAGAATTTACGCTATACTCAGGTGATACACGGTACGTATTCCACGGTATCCGAGTACTTCGAAACATTGCTCACGTCTTCTACTGAGCAGGGAGAGTAATGGCTGCCCGCCAGAGACGTGCTTCTGTCCGATAAATAATTGCACTGACCTCGACCTGCTCCACACGAGTGCTATTGTAGATCTGTATATGCGAATGTGTACGTTCATACGTCATTCCATCATATCATAGATTCAATATCAATATTGATACATAAAATTTAATGTCTGATCTCATATAGATATATGAGATCAGACAAGACAATGGATTGTTCAAAGTCTAAGTAACTATATATAGCTCCTTAGTTAACTTTGAATTGGTGGTGATTTAGATCAGATTGATTTTGAAATCAAAAAATTGCATCCTTAAGCGACTTTCGACGAGCTCGGTGGCGTAGTGGTCAATGACGCGGCTTCGACACCAACGCTCGTGGGTTCGATTCCCACATAGGACAAACATTTGTGTGCATGAACATGTCTGTTTGTCTTAGTCAGGGTGTTTTCTATGTATCATAAGTATGTATTTACAAAAAAAAAAAATGTATTTACGTATGTTTATCAGTTGTCTAGTACCCATAACACAAGCTTCGCTTACTTTGGGGCTAGATGGCGCTTGCAAGTTTAAGTAGTTTGTCTGACAATATTTATTTATTTATTTCCTTTTTGATGAGCCTTTATTTTTGACGAGCTCGGTGGTCGAATGGTTAGCAATTAGCACTTTGTCAAAGTGGCCATTGCTAACCATTCGAATTCGATTTTCGCATAATTTGTGTGCATGAACATGTCTGTTTGTCTTTTGAATTTACAAAAAATATATATATTAAGTACAATATCAGCTAGTAATATCGCCCACAGTACAAGCTTTGCTTAGTATGGGACTAGACGGCAGTGTTTAATTTGTCCAGAAAAGAAAAGACTTGCTTTTTTATATTCTAGATGTATATTATACAGAGTCGGCAATGCGTTTGTTATGCTACTAGTGTCACAAGTATTGGCTTTAATGACTGGCAGGTCATACGCTTGTTTGTCACCCTAGTCACATATAAAAAATACAGTTTTTTCCGATGTACATAAAGCTTAATTAGGTTATATCAGGGTTTTCAAATTGTGCACTGCGGCCGGAAAAAGCAAAGAGTGACATCATGGGGCACTGCTTCGGAAACTAAGTTTTTTCGACTAGCGATCTATAGGGTGCCGAGACAAGATACTAAACCTGTAAGTGCGGGCTGGAAAGGTTTGGCAACCTCTGGGCTACATTTAGGGTTCCCAACCCTCCCGGATTACCCGGTAGACTCCGGTAATAATGGTTTATCTCCCGACCTCCCGGGGAACAGTAATTTCTCCGGTTTTTCTAAAAAAGTGGTATAACTTTGAAGATCCGGAATACCAAGCAATGAAAATTTTATTTCTAAAAAAACCAATAACATGAAAAGGAAATACGGTAATACTAGACTCCAGGGATGAACAATCCCTGGAGTCTAGTTAGTAATATTGACTTAGATAGTGACAATCTTTACGACTTACGAGGTTGGACTTTTGCGGGTTGTTTCTTTACTAAATCGAAAAAAAAGACCCCCCGCCCCTCCCCAATTAAAAGCCCCATAAAAGTCTCCTGGGTTGGTCCTTTCAAGAGTTGGCAACCCTAGCTACATTGTATAAATCTACAAATAAAAATGTCTAGCTAATAGTGGAAATCGCATCCAAGTCCGTCGCGTGGTTTAGGAAGAGTTATTGGATGAACAGGGCGATTCGAAAAACGACTTTGTTTTGTACTATAGAGATGTACATGTGAATTTGGAACATCAGACTTGCTAGAGTACAGTGCCGGATTTACACGTTAGGAAACCCTGGGGCAATTCACGAGTGGAGTCTCCTTATAACTTCTTAAACTATGTACCTTACCTTACCTTAGGTAGGTTAAATAATGTTTTTCAATCAATCATTTAATATGACTCAAATCTATTTTTTTCTGTTTTATTATCTGTACTTTCATTAAAATTCGCAGTCTTTTTAAATATTCAAAGCTTGACTGGAAGAGATCCCGAAAAGGAGTAAATCCGCCCTTATGCTATTTAATGCCTCTGTATTCAATATCTATTGCTTTTTTTTTATACTACGACGGGTAGCAGACAAGCATACGGTCCGCCTGATGTGAAGCAGTTAACAGTAAGTTAAGTGCCTACAGAGCCATTTTAACGCTCGCAACATAAAATATCGCTCGCTCGCTGCCACCCCCGCTGCCAACGCAGCATCTCCTTCCTTACTGGTGACCTCACTCACTCGCAGAAACACAACAACCCCGAAGGGAATTGTTATTTGGCTGCGGTATTCTGTGAGGTGGAGGTACATTCCCCAGTCAGGTAGCTTACAATTACGCTCCATACCTCTCTTTTCGCCAGAGATTCGTTTGTCAGTCAGCAGGGTGCATCGCGTGCAGGTGAAGTTGGCTTTGGTTCAAAGATGTTGATGAACCACCAAAATTTTTAAAATTGTAATATGTGCAATCAATAATAACAAACAAACAAATCAAACCTTTTCAGCAAACATATTATTAGCTGACTAATAAACTTGAAATAATTATTATCATACGAATGATACATGCGAAGAATTTTATATAACTTTAAATAACAATTTATTATAAAATGAGTGCTTAAGGCATGCATTATGTTTATGAAACTTTTTTTAATAGTTAATTGATTCAGGTGTTATCTTCCGGAAGTCAAATTTACATGCAATTTGATCTCCACTACTTTGCGTGCTTCCGCCACCAATTAGTTCATGTAAACTACTACCGGCCGGCACCCACCCACTACCGTTATTAATTGCATGCGACTGCCGTGGCTGCTTTCGTCGTTTCTGCTCCAGCTTCTGTGATCGTCTCAACTAATCTGCAACATCTGAAACAGGAGAAACATGCGACTGCAGCCGCCTCGACTGCCGTGGTCGTCTCTGCGACACGTGTTTCGCCTGTGCGCGAGGAATCCTCAGGCGATCTGTAGATGTTGATCGTTAGAACAACAACCTACAAATGTTTTTTTTTAATACGTATAATTTATGTTGGGGCCTTCTCTCTTGTGGAGGCCCTAGGCAACCGCCCCAGTTGCCCTCACTTATATCCAGCAACGGTGAACGGTGTAGTAGTTTATCTCAACCTAATGGTTTTATTTCTACATTAATTTCAACATTGAGGAGGTCGGTGTCGTTGTCTAACACGTACGTTAAGCAACATTGATCATTGTCTGTTTATTAATTAGGCGGTTTAAAAGCACTGGCCGCCGCCTGTTCGCTTTAGGATGTTCCAGACGTATAAACTCGGAATGAATGGAAACAGTGAGTAGATATAAATCTGTTAAGGGCTCAGAAAGAGGGTAGACAGATATAGTAATATCTGTCTACCCTCTTTCTGAGTCATTCATTGTTTAGCAGCTTACATAATAATGTGTTTACATTTCCGAAAAAGTTTAAAATTTTACCGAAAGTACGCACATATAATTTATGTATATATTATACATATAGGTACATTATAATTTTTGTGCACATAGAAAGTTACAAAAATACACATACAATTTTAAACTTTCAAGGTTGTTTACAAAACTATTGTAAATATTGGACTTATCGCGATCGATTTTTTATTTTTCCGATATTTCGGCGATGTTGCAGATGTCTTGAGTCACGGGGCGACTAAAGAACAGATTACTCATTGAAGTCATTACATTATCAAAATAAATAATAGAAACAAAATGAAAGCTAGCGATGTAATTGATATATACCCCAGTGCTTGAAGACTAAAGTCTTCAACCAGTGCGTTCTCCCTGTGATGACTTATGGTGCAGAGACTTGGACACTGACCATCGGACTGGCCCACAGGCTAAAGGTCGCGCAGCGAGCGATGGAGAGGGCTATGCTCGGGGTTTCTCTGCGGGATCGAATCCGGAACGAAGAAATTCGACGGAGAACCAAAGTTGTCGACATAGCCTTCAGAGTTTGTAAGCTGAAGTGGCAATGGGCCGGTCACATCTGCCGAGTAAGTGATGGCAGATGGGGGAGGAAGGTATTAGAGTGGAGGCCGCGCATAGGACGACGAAGTGTTGGGCGCCCTCCTTCTAGATGGTCCGACGACCTTAAGAAAGCGGCTGGGAGCGGCTGGATGCGGAAGGCGGAGGATCGTATCTGGTGGAAGGCATTGGGGAAGGCTTATATCCAGCAGTGGGTAGATACAGGCTGATGATGATGATGATGATGTAATTGAGCATTATCGAATGCGGACTTATTCAAGTTTAAAAAATAATAATAACCAAATCTAGTTAATTTATAATCGTCATGGAAACAGTAATCTACCTCCGTACTGATCGCGCGAAATAAATTTACTTAGAAGTACATCGCTAGCTTTCTCTTCAATTTTTGACTTCAATGAGTAAAAAATAAATATCTAATTAGAGTTAACATAGAACTAACCGCCTAGGTAGATTTTATTTCCCTAAAGAGTATAATTTTAAAGTCTATCACATAACCATTATATTTGAAGCAAATTTATATAAATACTAAAACGGAACAAATTACGTCTTATATGTATGTATGTCGATAGAACAAATATAGAACTATTTTTTTAGTGCATTCCTTAAAGCGCAGGGTATGGTCAATCGCCAGGTACAGAGAGATCGAGTAGAGTATGCAACATCGACGAAATATCGGAAAACTAGAAAAATCGATCGCCTTATGTCCCTTATTTATATTTGTCACCTAAATACACATTCTTTGCGTAAATTAAGGACCTTGCTTGAAAATTTTGTACTGCAATTCAAGTGGTATTATAATGTTATCATAAGTATGAAATTCGACTATCGAAAACCATTAACACACCTTTGCAAATGAGTACGATGCCTCAGAACGCGAGAAATATTGGGTTATATGACGCACAATGACATAACATTTGGAATATTCGGGTACAGTAAAGGTGGTATCAAGATACTGTTACAAAATATCATGAGATGTGTGTAATATTAGTATTTTATAGAACACCTACACGTTTTCACGGTAAGGATAAATAACTCTGTAAATATTTTTGGGTGCGCTTGTGACGTGATTTCTGAAAATAACGGTATTTCTTGAACATGTATCTTTATTTTTGTGGTAACCTTATCAGTCCCTGATTTAAATAGCGTCGACATTACTTCCACTCTTTTACTGAAGTTACGTGACATGACGTGGTATAGGTACTTATTAAGTAAAATGTGAATTTAACATAATATCATATTAACATTATTGGAAACGTGAAAGTTTTCCTAATAGCATTGGGTCTCCAGTCTCTATTCAGAATACCTAATATTTTATATTCAGAGCACTATTTTAACGAAGGTGCCCTAGGAGAATATCAAACAGATAATTTATTATTTGCTGTAAGAATATGTAACAAGCAAGAACGTTAAATTAATAAAAATCATAAGAGAATTTGACGAGCTCGGTGATCGAATGCAATGGCACTTTGACTCCGAGGTCGCGGGTTCAATCCCCGCACAAAACAAATTATTTGTGTGCATGAACATGTCTGTTTGTCTTGGTCTAGGTGTTTACTATGTATAAATCATGTGTATGTATTTACATTAAAAAAAATGTAATTAAGTTTAATATCAGTCTGTTATCTATAGACCACAAAATACAATTTACCTAGTACAATCAAGAACTTAATTTAATGCCGAACTCTTTGGCATAAATTATTGTCATAATTTGTATGTAAGAAATAAAAACATATGTTAAAATAAATACAAAAAAGTGTAAAATAAATACAACCTATAAAAGGACTTTAGAAGAAATGTAGAGATAGATTGAATTCGTTCTTTTGTAATTTCAGCCAAACACTATTCAGAAGATCAACAGATATTGAATACAAAGTGAGCTCGTATGAAACGAAATGCGAAACGTTTCAATTCAATCAAATAGCAGAATAGATTGTTTGTACAACAAAACGTTCCGATTTTGCCCTTGTTTAAAGGGCTCTATAAAATTGCCCAATTGAGCAATTTACTTTAAAAGCCCGATTGTTTTAAACACACAAAAACGATTTAGAATTTTACTACGGGTACATAAAGTAGATTGTCGTGTAACACCATTACTTCAGTAATTACGAATACTATGGTTTCAAGAATCGTAGAATCCCGACAGACGTAAAATGTCTTTTATAGGTAAGGAAATGGAAATTTCATTTTATATATTGAGACATTATACTCGATATCAAGGAATTAAAAATATAAATGGGTATAAATTGAGTAGATGGCTAAATGTCCTCTGCAGTACACTTTTCTAAAGACTCTGGGTAGCATAGAAACTGGAACGGATTTTTCTGTATTAAATTAGCGTTTAATATTCAACTTTATTAGGTAATAACTTTTATCTAATCTCATACTGAAATTAACACATTAAAAAACTAAACACAGTATCTTAATGACAGTCTTTACGCACAAGCTATCAAAATAAATTAAAAAAGTTATTTTTCGATACAGCTCTTCTAAGGACAACTGTATCGTAAAATAACTTTTTTACCATTTCGATACAGCTTCAGCCCTGGATACAGGTATTTTAAACAGGTTGCAATGCAAATACATTGCAACTATGCAAAATTTTTCTACATAATCTGTGAACGCGGCGCCGCGCGGCGCGTCGCGCATGCGCACTATGCATGCTCGATCTGCAAATGGATTTATATGTAAGAATTATAGCTGTTAAATTAACTTCATGGTTGTATTTAAAATATTATTATCATATATTTCATGAGATTAGATAAAGTAGTGTATGAAACTGCACATAATTAGGTATTAAAATACTCGTGTGGTATATTAAAACATTCGCCTTCAGCTCATGTTTTAAACTCACACTCGTATTTTAATAACCCTTATTATGCAACAGTTTCATAAACTACTATAAGAGTACTGAAGTAATTTAAAATAGACGAGAAATAAGACAATATACATAATGACTTAAGATACAGAGACTTGGACCACTGACCATCGGACTGGACTACAGGTTAAAGGTCGCGCAGCGAGCGTTGTGGAGGGCATAACTCTCGAGGTTTCTTTGAGGGATCGAATCCGAAACGAAGAAATTTGACGGGGAACCAAAACTGTCGTCATAGCCTTTAGAGTTTGCAAGTTGAAGTGGCAATGGGTCGGTCATATCTGCCGAATAAATGATGGATGCAGGAGAATGGTATTAGAGTGGCGGCCGCGTGTAGGACGACGAAGCGTTGGACGCCCTCCTTCTAGATGGTCCGATGAGCTTTAAAAAGCTGCTGGATACGAAAGGCGGAGGATCGAATATGGTGGAAAGGATTGGGGAAGGCTTATATCCATCATTGGCTGATGATGATGATACATCGACAGATACATCATCAATACAAATTATGAAAATGCATCTATATAAATAAATATGCACTACATATGAAATACAATGAAGATATTAACAATTGATCAAACAATATATTTCGATCATGTCACTGGGCATAATTTTTTTTGTTTTATATGATAGGGGGTAAACGAGCATGTAGGACACCTGGTGGAAAGCAATAACCACCGTTCATTGAAGAACAACAAAATGGGATTGCTGATCCGTTGCCAGCCTTATAAGGGAAATAAAGAGTTTGCTCGGAAATACCGCTGAGGGAAGTTGGTTCCACAGTTTCATCGTTCGTGGTATAATATATTATTATTTATTATTATTTATATTTATTATTTATAATATGTCTTAAATTAATTAATTACCTAATTGTTTATTAGCAAAAACCTCTATGTAATTAGAGACCACTAATTGTCTATCATGACTTGGATTAATTATACCACCACCCTATTATGTATGGCGTAAACACAGCATAAAGCGATAACAATAATTAAAATAATAATTGTTCCTTATACATATCTATTTCATTATCTATGTTATAATGTATTTTCCCCTCCGGATCAGTAGTACCATTGAATAGTACCATTGATGGTACAAGTGACACAACTTTGTATCTCTAGTACCATCAATGGTACAGTGACACTAATTTGCGATCAGTTGTACCATCATAAATAATGGTTGTATCACTAGGACCATTCATGATATTTAAAAAAAATATCATGAAAAAACATTATAAGTAAGATGAATGATCAATCAAATCGGTGAATGGATCCTCCTATTTACAGAATATCGCAGCCAAATAACAATTCACTTGAGGATTGTTGTATTCTTGCGAGTGAGTGAGGTCACGAAAAATGAAGGGGTTTGCTGAGTTGTCAACGGGGGTAACGGCGCGCGAGCGATATTTTATGTTGCGACCGTTAATGTGGCTACGGTAATTGCTTCAGGTCAGGCGGGCCGTATGCTTGTCTGCCACCCGACGTATTATAAAAACTATGTGGCTGTGTCATGAACACGGCCGTGTGTTTTACGTAAATACGTTATATGCACTAAAATTATCTGAAAATGAGATCGCACGATGTTCCATAGTCCTTACCTATAGCGTAATTCTGTGATCCTTCATCTATCCAGTGGTGTAATTGAATTTTGGATGGAAATGATAGGTTTGTAGCTGCAATACCAAACAGTATCCGGGAGATTTTGTTATCTTTTTTTTTTATACTACGTCGGGTGGCAGACAAGTATACGGCCCGCCTGATTTGAAGCGGTTACCCTAGCCATATTAACGCTCGCAACATAAAATATTGCTCGCGCGCCGCCACCCCCGCAGCATCTCCTTCCTTTCTGGTGACCTAACTCACTCGCTGGAACACAACAACCCTCAAGGTAATTATTATTTGGCTGCGGTATTCTGTGAGGTGGAGGTACATTCCGCAGTCGGGTAGCTTACAACTACGCTCCCTACCTCTCTTTTCGCCAGAGCTTCGTTTGTCAGTCGGCAGGGTGCACCACGTTCAGGTGAAGTTGGCTTTGGTTCAAAGATGTTGGTGATCCACTTATACCCCAAAAGTATGGATTATTTTAATGATTACTATGTCACTTATAATTTAGACCATACGAAACTGTGATACTGGGAGCGGACCTTAAATTCATTAATGGCCACCTCAATCACTCAGCCTCGTGGAAAATCTGGTATTAGTAGCCTACTAACGTTCTTCATGGGTCAATGAAATTAGTTTTTAAATAAATAAATCACTATCAAATGACACAAAATCGATCATTGTTGATTGTTTGTTACGTACAAACAAACAAATAATCAATCAAACAAAACTTTATTGTATAATAGCACAAATAGAAATAGAATAGGAATTTGTCTGTCGGCAGGGTGCACCACGTGCAGGTGAAGTTGGCTTTGGTTCAAAGATGTTGGTGATCCACTTACACCCCAAAAGTATGGATAAATAATTTGATAAATAGTTTGGAACTTTAATAATAAAAATAAGATATGATTTTTAAGAAAAAATAAAAACCGACTTCAGCTGGCAACAGGGCAAATTTAAGGCAAATTTAATCCATCGATTTCGCTGGGATCCCCTCATCAGACCCTGACTTGGTGAATATGGGACCACATCGCAATCTTACCCTTTCAAATAAAAAAAAAGAATTTGACCATACGTGCTTATAAAATTTTTGTGTTTCCCTTCATTTCCCTGGGATCCCCTCATCAGACCCTGACTTGGTGAATATGGGACCACCTCGCAATCCCCTTACGCAATACCCTTTCAAATAAAAAAAAAGAATTATGAAAATCGGTTCACAATTTTCGAAGATATTAAATAACATACGTACAAAAAAAAAATCTGTCGAATTGAGATCCTCCTCCTTTTTTGAAGTCGGTTAAAAAAAAGGCAACTTAAATTTAATTATACAATGGCGTTACTTATGCCATAATAATATCAATCAATTGTTCCCAACATTATATGAAACTCGGAAAAGGGCCTCTATGCGTTATAGTTTCCATTGAATTTACACTTTTTTATACCCTTAGAGTGGCAAATAAGCATACGGCCCGCCTCAAGGAAGCAGTTACAGTAGCTTATGAACGCGCGAAAAGAGGTCAGTGGTTTAATTTACTGCGGTTATTTGAATTTTCGCAAATAAATCTAGGCAGGAGGTACAAGAATAACAAAAAATCGTCAGCCCATAATAATCCTAGCTGGGAATGGGCTTATCCCTTCATTCAAAGGGATTTTAAAGCATAATGCGCCACGCTGTCATCTAAAGGATAGTGGACATAGTAATGGCAGATTCAAAATTTTTACAGAATGAATATCTTTAACAGATGGATTGAGAGATATAACCGTACAAGAAGAGGTATTAGGCTCTTCTTGTACGGTTATATCTCTCAATCCATCTATAGATAAACTACTGTCGAGGTTGCTTTCTTCATAGTGATACTAGGGTGTCAAATAAGCGGATGCCGTGCCAGATGGTAAACAGATACAGCGGCCTATGAACCCCTTGTGACATCAGATATATCAGAGTTGCGTTTGATTACCCCATTGGCTCCCAAAGTGGTCTTGACTCACGAGTGTACTGCGATATAAAAGGGGTTTATAAAATTAATATCTAATAGTAGGGCAAGTGTCAAGGGAAATTAGCAATCAAATGGTATTCCAGAAAAAAAAGTTTGATGATATCTGGATTAGCCAACACGATTGACGACGCTATCGAATGCCACACGACGCTATCACCATAGTATTTATATTATGCTATCACTCTTCAATAGTCTAACTAGTGTGGATGATATAAATCTAACACGTAAGTCAAGCACCGTTAACCAGGTAGCACATTGTAATTGGATTCAGAGACGAGAAAGAAAGAAGAAAGAACGAAAAACATTCAAGTATTTTCACATTACACAGGACTGTTTGCATAAACAAGTCAAACAAACATAAATAAAATATAAGAAAAATTTTTAAGTATTGTGCAATGTCGCAAAATGATCCCAACTCAGCTCTGAGGATAGTGGATGATCCAAGCTCTCATACGGTATTGAGACTTTAAGTATAAAGAGGCACTTTGCCTTTCTTTGCGTATTCTACCGATTATACAACGGGGTGTGTTCGGAAGGTTTGGAGGAATTGTTTGATATGATATCCATAGCCTCTTTCCATAGTCGCACAGTTCACTTTGGACAGGGATTCTTCCTTACACATCGGAACCAAAACAGTCGCGTACTGAGCGGTTGAAGAGGAATTTTCAAACTTCAGCTCTCAGATTCTCAGCAAAATGAATTCCTTGCAAAGGATTTCCAGGAGATTATAATACAGGGTTCTTCAAGGGGGATTTTATGGGGCCAGCAACGCGTGAGTGATCTCTCCGGTGTCGCAAGCGCCCATAGCACAGTATAAGTAATAGTACTACGTACAGTAAGGCCACTCCCTGTCGCTCTCTCGTATCGACCTCACCTCCCCTCTGAGACAAATTTAGAACAGTTTGTATGGCGCCGCACGCTCATTCACGCTCTGCACTAACGTCCTTGTTTATGTAGTAGTAAATGACACGACATTTGTACGGAGTGGCCGGGGTGTGCCCATAGGCTGTGATGACTGCTTATCGTCAGACACGTACGCTTATTTCCCACCTTAGTGGTATAATCTTTATCTTTATTGAAATAACAATCTTTACTCAAATAAATTTAGGCTATAAACAACAACATAGGTAAAAAAATATATATTTGCTAAGATAACTGTCGACCATGTATTGTTTATAAATAGGTTTGTAGTGATAAAGGTGATCCCTCTGTAACAATGTCAGTCCGATCGCTTTCAAATTAAATGTTGCCTCTACGCCCGGTTTATATTTACATATCTTTTATCCGGTTCCCCATTGTTAAGGGAAATAGAGTCTATTTTGTTATACATTTTGTAGCTTTATTTATTTCAGTGTGAAATGAAATAACAATAAAATTTAATACGAATAAAATTTTGGCCTTTATACCCCATATGTAGAGGCAACATTTAATTTGAAAGCGATCGGACTTCTATTTACCTTCACATGAACCGCTGATGCGGTGCATCTACTTCTTTGAACCTAACCTGCATGTGGTGCACCCTGCTAACTGACAAACGGAGCTCTGGCGATAAGAGAGGTAGGGCATAGCGTATTTTTTATGTTGCCCGACTGGGGAAGTACCTCACAGAATACCGCAGCCAAATAATAATCCCCTTGAGCGTTATTGTGGTACTGCGAGTGAGTGGGGTCACCCGAAATAATGAAAGGAAGGAGTATAGGCTGTCAACGGATCTGCGACCCCTAGGTGTTGCTGATCTCCATGGGCGGTGGTGATTGCTTTCCATCAGGTAACCGACATGCTCGTTTGCTCCCGTTTCATATAAAAAAAGTAGTTTACTAAATTATACTATTCGTAGCAATTCTTACTACTTGTATGCATTAATAAAATGCAGTGTCTGGCAGCCAAGATTAGCTTTCAGTCTGCACGGCCTGCATACTTAGAGATTACAGCCAGCGCAAGTTTTTTCATTACATACAAGTAGAATTCGAAATCACAATTTGAAATTCAGTTTGGACTGGCTAACGATATTTTCATACATAGTAGATGGAAATAGAATTAGATTTTGCATTTATTAACCTAAATAATTGGCCGTGTGGTTTCCGGCAGACTAGAAAAGAATCACTCCGTCTCTTCCCGAGGATGTCGTACAAAGCGATTAAGGGAAATACATTATAAAACAGCGATCAGGCCTCCCAAACCCGTCTGGCCAGCGTGAGGAGTGTAGACCAAATCCTCCTTCTGTCTGCGACGGACGAGAGAGGGTCGTGCTCCTGTAGTGGAGACTAAAATGACCTAATGATGATGATGATCAACCTAAATTGTTAATCTACTTTACATTTCTAGCAGTATATGAATCAGTATATTTAATTTATTTGCTTACAGGCACAAAAAAGACAGTACATATATTCGTATGTATTTACGAATGCTCGTGGAATGACATAGGAATTATTAATTTGGTTTGTTGTCCATATTCTACCAGATACGGAACGGGGACCCACCACACATTCCCACCACTGTGTCTCCTGTGTAGCCAGGATTAACAGCGGCGACTACCAAAAAAGGCAATGAACAATAAGGTCCATTGCATTTCCGAGGGTAAAACTACGACTGCCTTGGAACTCACAACGAATTTAATTAGGAGAAATTTGTAGGAGTAAGAAAAGCTTTTGGAATTTGACTCTACCCGATAATGGAAGAGCTCTATTGCATTGCACGCATCAGCCCAACACGTATTCGGACTCGGAAATTCAGCAACGTTGACTGTAGCCAACTCGATCTTCGACTATGCATCACGGTACTTCAGGTATTAGCTTCCAATTGTGAACATTAGATGATAGTCGTTTATTTATATATAGCAGTCTTGAACACTCGTAATTGAGCACGGCGGAGTCTAAAAATTTTTACTCGTTAGAAAATGCCTGACTTTTCAGCAAATTCTTGTCTTTTTTATCAATGTTGTATATATGTAGAGACAGTAAAATCTCAATAAATCATGCCACTAAGTTTCTACTACAATTCACATAGTACAATTTTAGTTCTCCAATGTCAACAATTCGCGATTTCAAGTTTTTCCTTGTTTTCCTAATGTAGAACCGAAGTTGCATGTCAGGAAATGTATTCATCAACCGTAAAATCATCAGAAGCATGCCACTACTACTACTACTACAAATAACAAAGTAGAATTTTGATATTTCCATGTCAGAAATTCCTGGCAGTTTAAATATTTTCATTTTTCCATAACATAGGGCCAGAGTTGCGGACAAGTCAAGAAAAATCCTGTCCTCTGGTAACCCTAGAGGGGGTGGATCGAGTATCGGTTGTTGACCGACGAGATTATCTTGGGGAAAGCAGATATTTTCAGTCTTATGTGATATATTATTTTCATTTTTACTAATACAGTTGCCAGTTGGCAATTCCATTTGGAAGTCAGAATATATGTTTAGTTTCTTCAAATGCTTTTATGGTGATTTGCTGAAGTGCAAACACATGTACGTAAGTAACTATGTTTATTTATATTTGTAAGTTCATGGAATCCATTTCATATGAGACGAGCTCGGTGGCGTAGCGGTCAATGACGCGGCTTCGACACTAACGCTCGTGGGTTCGATTCCCACACAGGACAAACATTTGTGTGCATGAACATGTCTGTTTGTCTTGGTCTGGGTATTTTCTACGTATCATAATATTTCATACGTATGTTTATCAGTTGTCTAGTACCCATAGTACAAGCTTTGCGCTTAGTTTGGGACTAGATGGCGCTGTGTAACTTGTCTGACAATATTTATTATTTATTTATTTATATGTACTGCAATAAACATTTCGCTGTCTTCGGAGAACAAAATGGCAATCGCTATTGTCTTGGTTTTTATGTTATTTAAGTTACAAGACTTCTTATATTATATCGGCCATTCTCAGATTGGCTTGTGTTTACGTATCCGGGCTTGTTTAATAGTCATCGTCAACCATTATTCATCCTACTGCTGGTTTTTTTTATACTACGTCGGGTGGCAGACAAGCATACGGCCCGCCTGATGTGAAGCGGTTTCTGTAACCGTATTAACGTTCGAAACACAATATATCACTTGCGTGCCGCCACGCCCGCTGCCAACGCACCATCTCCTTCTTTTCTGGTGACCTCACTCACTCGCAGGAACACAACAACCCTCAAGGGAATTGTTATTTGGCTGCGGTATTCTGTGAGGTGGAGGTACATTCCCCAGTCTGGAAGCTTACAATTACGCTCCCTACCTCTCTTTTCGCCAGAGCTTCGTTTGTCACTCAGCAGGGTGCACCACGTGCAAGTGACATTGGCTTTGGTTCAAAGATGTTGATAAACCACTTACACTCCAAAATATGGGGTATGGATCTTCCCGCAATTGAAGAGGTTTAGAGCATTCCCAGTGTTTTCAAGTAAACAACTAAACGTTGCTTATCTTGCGTGATCGATAAGATTGATACACGTAACAGTGTCAAGCTTTTCAAACAGCTTGTTTAACAGTAATATTGTCAAAACTCAAGTTGAATATTTTTATATGTTAGTTGGTTCTATACCTATCTAGTAGTAAATAAAAACATAGGCCGCAGTTATGTAGTTACTTTAAAATATTATAAAATATGGTTGCCTGGAAGAAAACGCATCGTGATAAGGCCGCCCTTTGTAGTCTAATTCTGTACAGTGTATTTTTTATTGATGCAATAAAGTGTATTTGTATTGTAGTTATCTGGTTAAATGAAATTCACAAACGTCGGTTCTTAAAGTACCGCGACCTGATGTGAAGCGATTACCATAGCCATATAAACGCTCGCAACTTGAAATATCGCTCGCACGCCGCCACCCCTGTTGCCAATGCAGCACACCGCAGGATTGAAGGGAGACACGTATGCCACCAGTAGGAGAATAAAGGTTCAGATCGATGACCATTGTTGCTTGAATCACTTGATCAACTAAAAGTCAATCAGCTTCAGAAGTTTTTATTGTCCATTGTCATTTTATTCTCGGTTCGTTTAAGCGAGAATAAATATTGCAACAACATTGTAAATTCTATTCTATGGTTATTTTCAACTCAATCATCAAAATTTACTGTAACTTGCCATTTTATTACCCTGTAAAATGGATACTTTGTAACACAAAAAAATCTATAAAAGGCAACTGTTACTTTTTTATATGCGGGGGAGGGGGGGATGGGAGGGTGGGCTGTCAACCGGTACTACGTCCTTTCATTCTGGAGACCTCACTCTCTCGCAGAAACACTACCTTCAAGGGAATTGTTATTTGGCTGCGGTATTCTCTATATATTATAATGTCTCTATAACCTCGTTTGTCAGTTAGCAGGGTGAACAGACGAGGCTCTGACGAAAAGAGAGGTAGGATATTTTATAGTGTATTTTATAAGCTGCCCGACTGGGGAAGTACCTCCACCTCACAGAATACCTCAGCCAAATAACAATTCCCTTGGGTTGTTGTGTTCCTGCGAGTGAGTGAGGTCATCAGAAAGGAAGGAGTTGCTGCGTCGGCAGCGGGGGTGGCGGCGCGAGAGCGATATTTCATGTTGCGAGCGTTTATATGGCTACGGTAACCGCTTCACATCAGGTCGCGGTACTTTGAGAACCGACATTTTTGAATTTCATTTAACCAGATAACTACAATACAATACAATACACTTTTTTGCACCAATAAGAAACACAAAAAATATACAATGTACAGAATTAGACTACAAAGGGCGGCCTTATCGCGATGCGATTTCTTCCAGGCAACCATATTTTATAATATTTTAAAGTAACTACATATTTCACGTTGCGAGCGTTGATATGGCTACGGTAACCGCATCACAACAGGTGGGCCGTATGCTTGTCTGACCCGACGTAGTATAATATAAAAAACTTGTATAAAGGTAGCTTGTAAAAGAGCACACTAACTAAATAAGGAGAAAGAGGCACTTAGCACTCGTAAAACCAAATTGAGATGTCGCGACAGCATTACCCAAGTAACGATGCAAATTTAGAGACAAATGGTTTAAACTTACTCGTTTTTTAGAGTTATTTTTTATGAGACACCGCTGTTTGTATATCACAGGGTTCTATTTCCTGAACCTTAATAGCTAGATACTTAAAATTTTCACAGATTATGTATTCCTGTGGCTGCTATAACATCAAATAGTAAAAGTAAGATAAAGTTAAAAATTAAAGGGGCCCCAAACGATAAAGTGTTTTTCAGCTTTTTTTTATTTGCTGGGTTTTAGGTCCCCAATAGTGTTAGATACGTATAATTCGTGGTGCACGGTAGTAGAGCTTCACTTGAATAGCCACCTCTTTAGGCTTTTAATGTCTTATTTTTCATATTGCTGTCTCTCACATTGCTAAGAGGGGGTATCAAATTCCAAAAGCTTGTTACTCCTACTAATTTCTTATTATTGCTCTAATCCCCTTCAGTTGAAGGGAGTCCCGTATCCAAGCAGTAGGATGAGTAGGGCCTGGTGACGAAATTCGTTGTGATTTCCAAGGCAGCCGTAGTTTTACCACCGGGACTGCAATGGGCTTCAATATTCATTGCCTTTTTTGGCGGTCGCCGCTGTTAATCCTATCTACTCAAGGAGACTAAGACTGTTTGATTTGATACCTGCCGCTGAATTCCACTATCGTACAACTCGCCATAAATTAAAATTCCATCCATATCATCTTGATAATTGGCGATCTACTACAGTACGTTTCCTAAGACATTTTAGAACAGTGAAACTGTGGAATCAACTTCCCTCAGCGGTATTTCCGAACAACTACGACATGGGTGCCTTCAAGAACAGAGTTTTCATTTTCCTTAAAAGGCTGGCAACGGATCGGTGACCCCTTGGTGTCGCTGGTCTCCATGGACGGTGGTGATTGCTTGCCACCAGGTGACCCACATGCTCGTTTGCCCCCTCTCACATAAAAAAAAGACACAGTGGTGGGAATGTGTGGTGGGCCCCCGTACCGTTGCAGAGCTCTATCTCTTGAATCGCAATAGCTAGACGCTTGAATTTTACACCGATTATGACCGCTATAACTACAAATATTAAAAATAAAATAAGGTTAAAAATTAAAGGGGGTCGTCGTACAAGGACCGTGTTTTTATACGGAGAACATTGTTCGCAGGTACGGAAGCCTTCATGTAAAAGTCTCACTTGTACTTGACAGGTTTATTTCTTACTATCTGAGTGATAATAAAACTACGTGGAAAATCTAAGGCATGTATAATGAGAATTTAAGGGTTCGTAAAGGTAAAGTTTTCGGGCGATTCGGTCCAATTTAACCTACGTCGGTATGGAGGTAACACTGGACGAACGCAATCTACGTGGGCGACGAATAAATATTGTAGGGAAAACCGTATTTTCGGAACAATATTTAATTTTAGGAGGGTCTCCTGCAAATATGTTTTCGAAACATCCTGAAAAAACATCAAGATTAAGAGGCGTGTCACCGTAAGGTATCGCACCTTATAAGGTATAGCCACGCTTCTTTTTTTCGATGTTATATAAGTATATAATATATACTTATATAACATCGAAATATATTATATATATCTCATATATATACACATATATATATATATATATATATATCATATAAAAATAAAGTAATATTTATAATAAGAATATTTACAAATAAAATATTTACAAAGAGGTAGAATGATAATAATGATAATAATAATAATAATAATATAATGCTAATTGATGCTACCCTGGTAGATGTACCATCAAATTATATATTTAACAAGAAAAACAGGTATGCTCCTGACAATAACAAATACAACGTAACGTGTTCCATACGTTCACGCGTGAAGTGTTTTTTTTTTGTATGCCCAATGTCGGGTGGCAGACAAGCATACGGTCCGCCTGATGTGAAGCGGTTACCGTAGCCATATTAACGCTCGCAACATTAAAAATTTAGCTCGCGCGCCGCCACCCCCGCTGCCGACGCAGCATCTCCCTCCTTTCTGGTGACCTCACTCACTCGCAGGAACACAACAACCCTCAAGGGAATTGTTATTTGGCTGCGGTATTCTGTGAGGTGGAGGTACATTCCCCAATCGGGTAGCTTACAATAACGCTCCCTACCTCTCTTTTAGTGATCCCCATGTGGGTTAAGTTCGCCTTTCTACCGCTTTATTTTTCATGTACTTATTCATTATGGATGTATGTATGTATGTATGTATGTAATCTCTTTATTATACCACAAAACGATACAAAACAATACAAATAAATGTAGACAAATAAATTATACAGTATAAAGGCGGGCTTATCTCTGTAAGAGATCTCTTCCAGCCAACCGTAGAGTGCTTGAAAGGATTCATCATAGGCGTGGTTAAAACAAGATTAATAATGTTAAGTAGAAATATATATTTATGATATGATTATATTAAATAAATACCCAGTGAACAGGAGAGAAAAATAATAATAATAATAATTAAATAATAGCAATATCAGTAGTAATAATAAATTAAAGAAGAATAAATTTATAAATAATAAAATGAATAACAGAAGGATGAATACTAATCAATTAAATATAATATATTAATATTTTTAGCTCTCAAGCAGTTTCGTAAGCCGATGCTTAAATGAGTCTACGGAGGGGGCCCCTCTCACATCCAAAGGTAGTGTGTTCCAAAGTTTAGCTGCCATCACCGTGAATGATCCCGCATACACTGCAGAGCTGTGCGGTGGTATGTTGAGTGTAGGATTACCATAGGAGCGCAAACGACTATCAAAATCCCGAAATTTTACTCTATCTCTAAGGTATTTAGGAGCCGTTGGATTACAGAGTACTTTATACAGCAGAGATAGGATATGCACATTTCTGCGATCTCTAATTGGGAGCCACTTGAGTCGCTGGCGAAATTCAGAAACGTGATCAAATTTACGTAACCCAAAAATGAATCGAATACAAAGATTTTGCAGACGTTCCAGTTTATCAAGTAGCTCCTCTGTGAGATCCAAATATGCGACATCTCCATAGTCAAGCAGCGGCAGCAGGAGAGTACGAGCCAGCATAGTCTTGGTCGCTAGTGGAAGAAAATATTGTAAACGTTTTAATGAATGGAGCGAAACAAAAATTTTGCGACTAACTTCATTAACTTGCGGAGCCCACGAAAGTGTCTGATCCATGGTTATTCCCAAATTAGTGACAGTAGAGGAAAACGGGATGATGTTGCCATCAAATACAATATTGGGATGATTTAAACCTTGAAGTTTGGAAATGAAGTGTGGGCTACCCACAATAATTGCTTGGGATTTCGTTGCATTAATTTGAAGCCCGAAGTTATGCGACCATTCTGCAATGGCAGCAAGATCGTTATTAAGAATGGTTATTGCATCTGAAAAGCTGTGAAGTGAGGCGGCAGCATAGATTTGCAAATCGTCAGCATAGAGGTGATAAGAAGCACGAAGAGAAGACACAACGGTGTTTATAAAGATGGAAAAAAGAATGGGTGATAACACCCCGCCCTGAGGCACACCCGCATACAAATCACACCATTCTGAACGACAGTCATCAATTTTTACCAACTGACGGCGCCCCGTAAGGTAAGATTGGAACCAAGAGATCGCAGAGGATGTGAGATGAAGAGATTTGAGAACACCCAGCAAAACATCGAAGTCTACAGAGTTGAATGCACTGGTGAAGTCAAGGAGTACTAGGACCGTCAGAAGTTTGCGTTCTATATTCAGACGGATGTCGTCAGTTATCTTGACCAGGGCTGTGACAGTGCTATGCCCCTTACGAAATCCGGACTGATGCTGGCTCATGAGGCTATGTTCACATAGAAAGGAAGACAGACGTTGATGTACAAAATGTTCCAAGACTTTAGAAAGGACAGGGAGTATCGAAATAGGACGATAGTGGGAAAAGGAGGATGGGTTAGCTTTTTTCGAATGAGGAATAACGTGCCCATGTTTCCATATGTTAGGAAACACCGAAGATAATAACGAACAATTCAGTATATGAACAATTATTGGCGTAATTATTTCTAATATTGGAGTAATCATGCAGAGGCTTATGTTATCCTCACCAACAGCTTTCGACTTCAGTGTGCCTATGATTTTAATGACATCAGCTTCGGTGATCACTCCCAAATCAAACGGAGGGTGACTAGGTGTAGCCATATCAGAGAGGTGTGAAAGAGTAGCCTGTTTGATCTGGGTGCTCATAGTTTGTGGTGGAGAGCTGAAGTGTCTATTCAACGCATTTATGTCGAGAGAGAGAGAGAGATGGAATTAGAACAATAAAGATAATACAAATAAACTAACAAACTTTATTACATAGCTTAGTGTATCTATGCGAAACTGGGAAAGGTTGTTAGTCTATGATAAATGAAATTCGGCCCCGATGTATTTAAACCTAATAATAATAATCGGCCCCGATGTAATATGATAATACAATAGGGTTAGGATCAAAGGGGTTTTGTATAATTAATGAGAGGCTGTCACATGGAGGTTACGTTAACCTGCATTTACGTCGCATTGTTTGTTTTTATTATAAAACCATAGTGTTTTGGGTACAAATTCTAGCGTTACACAAAACATAGTACATAATACATGTACACTACACACTGGATATTATCGTTTAGTGAATACAATAATCACTTGGCTTAATGAATAAAGGATCAAGTAATTCTTGTGGTTTTTTATAAATTCGGCGAAACGCGGTCGGTCGATTGCTTTGAGATATGTGCTAGCATGCTTTTTTTATACTACGACGGGTGGCAGACAAGCTTATGGCCCGCCTGATGTGAAGCGGTTGCTGTAGCTATATTAACGCTCGCAACATAAAATATTGCTCGCGCTCCGCCACCCCGGCTGCTAACGCAGCATCTCCTTCTTTTCTGGTGACCTCACTCACTCGCAGGAACACAACAACCCTCAAGGGAATTGTTATTTGGTTGCGGTATTCTGTGAGGTGGAGGTACAACCCCAGTCGGACAGCTATAATTACGCTCCCTACCTCTATTTTCGCCAGAGCTTCGTTCGTGAGTCAGCAGGGTGCACCGCGTGCAGGTGAAGTTGGCTTTGGTTTAAAGATGTTGGTGAACCACTTAAACCCCACTCTCGTTTGCTGTCAAGTATGCTCGTACGGCCCATATGTTCTGTGTATCCTTCAATGTCTATTCCGCATTCTCTTGCTAGGTACCAACACAATGTGAAATCTGATAGGTACTATAAAATAGTTTTTTTTTTATTTCTAGTGGGTTAAGAAACCTTTTAAGGAAAAAAATTTTGAATAATTTTTAAGGAAAAATAGATAAAATTTTTCGTCATTTCTGACGTTTTCGTCATTTTAATTGATTACAAGTAACGGGAACGGATCATGTATTTTTTTATGGGAATAATTGCATTTTTCTTTCTGATTACATTTTTACAAAATCCATAAATGCCACTTGAAATATTAAAAAAAAAACCGGACAAGTGCGCATCGGACTCGCCCACCGAGGGTTCCGTACGTAGGATCATTATAAATTTGATATTTTTCATTATAAATAAGAAATAATGTGTCGGAAAAAATAAATAAAATATATTTTGAAATGTGCACATCAAGCCCTTTCATATCATACCCCATTTGAACTAGTAGCTTCAATTTGAAATTTCGGCACTCTAAAAAAAAATATAGACACCTTATTTTTTAAGATTTAATTACAAATGTATAGTTTTGAGATTTATTCTTGTACTTGTAGTCTATAACGATGTTACTTGCCAAATTTCATAGTTCTAGGTCAACGGGAAGTACCCTATGAAATTTGATTCCCTTGAAAATATGTCGAAATATGCGTTTTTTGCTGAATAAACGGCGGTATCTTTTTTTACGTAAACTTAGCAGTTTGATTTTTTTACAACTTCATGGGACCGTAGACCTGAGTATACAGTTCAAATTTCAGCTTGATACCTCCACGCATTCTCGACATAGAGGGTCTTGACAGACAGACAGACAGACAACAAAGTGATCTTATAAGGGTTCCGTTTTTCCTTTTGAGGTACGAAACCTTAAAAAAATGTGGTTTTATAAAATATTTTTTTTGTTAATACAATGGTTAAGCTCTTTGCTGCTCCGTTTTAATTTGCTACCATGTATGTAACAAGAAATATAATGTGAAGACGTTAATTAAATTTATAATTTAACTTAAGCGTCTACTAAGTTGCCATTGTATTGTGTGAGCTTAACAAATGTGTACAGTACATGGCAAATTATCATGAACAATATGTAAAAATCAGGGACGATAGATAACTTTATCATCATCAATTGTAACTATGGGTATTTTCACTTTTCGTCATCATCGAACTGTGACAAGCAAGCCTATGGCACGCTTGATGTGACGCGCTTATGGTAGCCCATTGATGCAACATAATTAGTTCGCTAGTACGTTGCCTTTGTTAAGGCCGATGCAGTTAAATATTTGAAAGTCAGCGAAAATTTGCTAATCTAATACATATAAATATTTCTGGATAAATTACGTAGCGCCCTCTAGTCCCAAACTAAGCAAAGCTTGTACTATGGGTAGTAGATGACTGACATACATAATTACTTTTTTTATAAACACATACGTTTATTACATAGAGAACACCAAGACCAAAACAAACATATACAAGCACACCAATATACCGATACCGCTATGTCATACCCGGAAATCGAATACGTGTGTCTCGGAGTGAAATAGCCATTGCTATCGATACGACGATCGAGCTCGCCAAAATGTCGCAAAAAAGCTGTACGGTATATTCTTGCATCATTTGTGAATTAATTTAAGTGTGTAAATTGCAATATATAATGGCGTAGCGTAGCAGGAGATATTGACATATATCGCTTTCATTGCTGGTTGCCATGTTCTCCTGTTTTAACGTCGACGCTAGAGGAGACGACATGTACGGATCCATCAAGGAGAGGACGAGTTTCCGATGTATCAACCATATCAATTTCGCTGTCGTACTAATTTCGTATGTGGTTCGTTTTCAAGTGAAATTTGAAGACATATTTCTGAGCCCGGAATTTTGGCACCAAGGATTTGTATTCTGATAGTACAATTAGCTGAAATTGATGAATATTCCCTGAATCTATACAATTTATATACCTACCGCGTGTATGTAAATTAATGTACGTATTAATACCAGCGGTGTCCCCTTATCCCGTAAAACTTTTATCAACTTTTCATTTGCCACCAGCAATTATTAATTATTATGTTAAAAATTATATATTACTTATATATTAAAAATTATGGAGTTTCATACAAGCTGTCATTCCTTATTTAATCTCCTTTAAGAATGATATTTTATAAAAAAAAAATGATTCAGTTACCATAATAAGCGCTAAATAGAAATGTAAAAAAATATATAATTTTTACATTTCTAACTTCAAAAATGACAAAGTTTCATACAAACTTTTACTTCCTCGTTTACCCCGTCGAAGAATGTATTTTATGAACATAGTCATACAGATTTTTTTTATATAATCTTTAAACTTTCATTTTCTGGTTCACTACTTATCCGTATCTTTCAAGTTTGTCGTTTGCGCTAATTTATTTGACTCGTCCTGTACCTATAGAATGTACTCACATTAGCTTTGAAATTTCGTCTAATAAAGTGCTTAAGATGATAATTTATAATGAGCTCTCGGTTTTACATGTATAGTACGCCTTAATGGGTTTGATTGCCGCTTATTTAATAACAACTGATATAATACCCAGTTTGGACGCTAATACCTACGGTAGGAACTATTGTCATTTAAAGTGCTTAAAAAGTCACGGACATTCAATATGAATGTCTGTGTCTTTATTAATCAATTTAAATGCCTTTTATAAAATTAAATGTTGCCAACAAAAAGCCACACACAAAAGCGGTGTCAACTACTTAACACAATTTGTAGCAAAAATATGGATAATAAGTTCAAAATAAGGCTAATAATAATATAAAAAACGAGAAATCCCAACGAAAGCAAATATGAAAAATAATTGGGTTGGCCTTTTGTTTCCTGTGCCAATAGACGGATAATGAAACAGTCATTAAGCATATTGAAGTTTTGTCTGCATAAAGAGACATTCACATTGATCATTCACGTCATAATCAAGTTTTTTTTGGGTGTATGTGGTTCATCAACATCTTTGAACCAAAGCCATCTTCACCTGCACGCGGTGCACCCTGCTGACTGACAAACGAAGCTCTGGCGAAAAGAGAGGTAGGGAGCGTAATTGTAAGCTACCCGACTGGGGAATGTACCTCCACCTCACTGAATACCGCAGCCAAATAATAATTCCCTTGAGGGTTGTTGTGTTCCTGCGAGTGAGTGAGGTCACCAGAAAGGCAGGAGATGCTGCGTTGGCAGAGGGGGTGGCGGCGCGCGAGCGATATTTTATGATGCTAGCGTTAATATGGCTACGGAAACCGCTTCACATCAGGCGGGCCGTATGCTTGTCTGCCACCCGACGTAGTATAAAATAATAATAATAATAATAAGTTCAGCTGTTGATCTTCCGAATAAAATAAAACGAAAGATGAAAGTTGGGGGATACAGTTTGGTGTTGCAGCTACAAATCTATGATCTCCGTCCAAAAATCACACCACTGAATAGATGAAAGATCAAAGTATTTATTACGCACAGTAAGGACTATGGCACATCGCGTGCGAGGGCGGGAGAAGCGCAGCCATTTTGAGATAATTTTAGTGCATATGACGTATTCACGTGCAACACACGGCCGTGTTCACGACACAGTCGTACCCCATTTTTAGGTCCTGGTTGTCATTTGCGACGTTTATGTGTAAACTGATAAAATAGACTAAACTGTATAAAATAAACTGTAAACTGATAAGCAAAGCTTGTACAATGATACTAGATTTTTTTTATACCACTAGAGAGGCAAACAAGCTTACGGCCCGCCTGATGGAAAGCAGCTACCGCAGCCTATGAACGCCTGTAACACCAGGGGCATAACACGCGCGTTGCCGACCCTGTAACCCCGCCGCCACACTATGCTCCTCGCGGCGCTCATCGCCTTGCTCGTCGCGCTGCCGCGATGTTTCCCTCTCTGCCCACACACTGCTCTACTCGCGCAATTATTCGCGACGCTCCGCACTTGGACATTTGCCTTAGCTATACAATGGACGTTGAAGCTGTGGCAGCGTGCGCGATATGCATTTTTATTATAGCGAAACGAAGCTTTTTTTATGGACTAACGGTCTAAAAGATGCCATCAACCATTTCTTTTTTGCTACCAGCTCTTATAGGGAAATGTTCATGACAGACATGATTTTAAAAAAAATATTTAAAAAAATTGACGCGTGTTACGCGCCCGAGCGCTCGATGCGGAATGCGTCCGAGGCGATTGTGTGGCCGGCCACTCGCGCTCACGTTGCCGGTCCTTTGACTCGCGCCCAAAAAACCGACAAAACAGGGAATGATGGGCAAGACGAGCGGCATGACAAGTAACGTGGCCACACTACGTTCCTGCCTACTTCCCTCGCCACTCGACGAGTGTATGGCAGGGCTATAAAAACCTCTTCACGCCCTTTTTGAAGAACCCCATGCTGTAGTCTAATGGGACAACCTCGACAGGCAGTTCATTCCACAGCTTGACAGTACGCGGGAGAAAACTTCTCTGGAAATAAATAATATGAATACTTGAATGAATACTTTATTTTTGTAAATAAATACATATAATACATAGAAAACACCCAAATCATGACAAACAGACATCTTCATGCACACAAATATTTGTCATGTGCGGGGATCGAACCCGCGACCTCGGAGTCAAAGTGGCCATTGCAAGCCGTTCGACCACCGGGTTCGTCACTTTGTATGTATATGATAGAAGTTGGAACAAATCCAAACTTTCGGCTGAAAATTCGTACCTATTTTAATTTAAGGGGAGGGCAATAAAATTAACAACTGAAGAAAGTGTTTTTATTATGTATCCATTAGTAAAATATTTACTAATTTCAGCATGGGCCGGAAGTACCCTATGATGTGTGCTCGTTTGTGTTATTTGAATCGGAAAATTGGTTCCCTTTACAAGTTTTTACAGATGAATGCTTTTTTCTAGGTTCTTCCGGCTTTGTGATAAAAAGACCAATAACTACCCACAAAGCTTTATCGTCTATCTCTTTATACTTAATCCCTTTTGATCGAGTTGCCTTAAATGCGAAATGTCAAGTTCTATCCCATCTACTTACACCATGTTACGATGTGTTTGGTAACAACTTTTTTTTATACTATGTCGGGTGGCAGACAAGAATACGGCTCGCCTGATGCGAAGTTTACTGTAGATAGACGCTTTGCAACATAATAGTGTCGCTCACGCGCCGCCATCTCTTATTATATGTATGTATTTATAAAAAATATATATACCTATTTATTATATAGTCCGTGTTGATTCCGGCAGACTAGAATAGAATCACTCCGTCTCTTCCCGTGGATGTCGTACAAGGCGACTAAGGGAAATACATTATAAAACATCGATCAGGCCTCCCCAACCCGTCTGGCCAGCGTGGGGAGTGTAGGCCAAATCCTCCTTCTGTCTGGGGCGGACGAGAGAGGGTCGTGCTCCTGTAGTGGAGACTAAAATGATCTGATGATGATGATGATGATACCTATTTAAGTATAAGTTATCTAATAACATAGTACAAGTTATGCTTAGTTTGGGCCGTGTGTAATTTGTCCAGGAATATTTATTTATTATTGAACTGTAAAACTGTTCGCCGTGTGGTTTCCGGCAGACTAGAATAGAATCACTCCGTTTCTTCTCGTGGATGTCGTACAAGGCGTCTAAGGGAAATACATTATCAAATATCAATCAAGCCTCCTCAACCTGTTTGCCCAGCGTGGGGAGTGTAGGCCAAATCCTCCTTCCGTCTAGGACGGACGACAGAGGGTCGTGCTCCTGTAGTGGCGACTAAAATGGACCTGATGGTGATGATGAAATGTAAAACAACTAGCTTCGCCTGCGTCTTCGCCTGCGTCTTCGCCTATGTGAATGTCGTTTACAGTACCAAACTTTTGGTCAACCCACCGGAACGCCTATTTCGGGATAAAATGTATCCTGTTATTTATTTTTGACTTTTATATGATGTATGCAAAATTTCATTGATATATATATATATATATAACACGCAAAGATGTCGCCTCACTTTACAAATTATACCACGGGGAGTGCTCGAATGAGCTATTCAATTTAATTCTAGCCGCTAAGTTCCACTATCGTACCACTCGCAAAAAAAAAATCACCTATGTCACCCTGATAATTGGCCTTTGGTCTTTAGTCTTTAAACAGTACGGTTTTTCAAAACATTTTCTACCACGGACGGTGAAATTGTGGAATCAACTTCTCTCAACGGTGTTACCGAACAAATACGACTTGAGAGTCTTCAAGAAAAGAGATTATATTTACCTAAAAATGTTGACAACAGATAAGTGACCTTTTGGTGATATCCATGCTTACCATCAGGTGATTCGCATGTTCGTTTGCTCCCCTATTCTATAAAAAATGCATAAACCTTATAAATATATCTATACTAATATTATAAAGCTGAAGAGTTTGTTTGTTTGTTTGTTTGAACGCGCTAATCTCAGGAACTACTAGTTCGAATTGAAAAATTCTTTTAGTGTTATATAGCCTATATTTCAAGGAAGGCTATAGGATAGGCTGTATAACATCACGCTACCACCAATAGGAGCGGAGCACCAATGAAAAATAGGAAATATTTCTTTTGAGGGCTTACGTTGCGTGCGCTGCGTAAACCGTTGAAGTTACGCATAAATCATGTATGATGGAACTATTCCTCTTTAAAAGATTGACTCACTATAACCTTTTTTTATGGTAAGGTATAAAATCAGTAGTTACCTACATAAATTATTCACAATAAGTTTTATTTTTTAATTATACGGTTTTTCTTAAGTACTTGATTTCCTCCCGGTCTTACAATGATAACTGATATTCACGCGGACGAAGTCGCGGGCAACAGCTAGTATTATGATAAATTTCAAATCCAAGATGGCCGCCACCACAAAATGGCGAATTAAATATATTTTTTTCACAACTGCCTCAATTTGGGTATCTGCCTCTTTTATATATATTGGGTAATATATATGAGCTTGACAAGACTACATATGGTCGGGGTTTTTTTAAATTTTAAATTTAATTGTCTTGTATACTAACTAAATATGGATTACCAAGTCTGCAATAAAGTATTTTTTTTTTACTTATTTATTAATTATTAGATTATTACATATTCACCTCTATTTTCTCGTTGTATGTCTTAATAGACTTATTTCCTGGTATGATCACGTTGATTACGAACCCTCCCCTGGAGAGATATTGCGTATTGGCAAATGTCTTTGGATTGTCTTTGGTTTCGTTTATCTATAATACCTATCTCGTATATGTATATCATGTTATATAACTTTATTAATAATTTCCGATACTTCTAACCGTTACCACAGTATAAGTAATAGTACTACGTACCGTTACTTAACATACTGTCCCACTGCTGAAGGTAGGCTGGAAGAGATCTCTATTAGAGATGATAAGCTCGCCTTTGCATATCACTTATGTCGTCTCGTCGACAACCCTTATTCATCACACTGCTGTGGTACGGGTCTCCCCTCAATCGAAAGGGTTTAGAGCATACTCCACCACGCTGCTCAATTGTGGGTTGGCGGAGGCCAGTGTTTTCATGCCGCCTTCGCTTGACGACTGTCATCTACTGACAACAGCCGGGACTGACGACTTAACGTGCTTTCTGAAGCCGGAGGAGCTTGCGATAAATAAATCCATCTATGGACAGGCTGCGGTTGACGTTGCTTAACTTGCGTGTTCGATTAGACTGACACGCGCAACGACGTCATCGAGCTCCTCACCTACCACTTAGGTATGTAAACTCTTGTAACCTTTATTTAATGTGCAATAGCTACAATACATTTTCCGTTAGATTTTTAGTAATAAATAATAATAATTAATAGACCATAACGAATTATACACGGCTATCTAGAACCAAACTATGCTAAACTTGTAGTATGGGTACTAGTTATCTGATAAATAGACTTAAAATATGTATTTTTTGACAATACATACTCGTACACATAGGACACATCACCAACAAGACAGTCGTGTCCGTCGATGCACATTATGTGGTGGTGATGCACAGTATATGGTTTAGAAAGGAATTGATTTATTTACTCGTATCTCGAATACAAATGGCATTATGAATACTTTTGACAAAAATATATATATTTAATAATTCTGGTTTTATTTACCAATTTGTTATCTGAAATATATATAAATCAAAGTTATATATATTAGCTTATATATATATTTGCAAGAGTTTCTTAAATCCGTTGGTGAAGCTAGTTCTGCGCACTAATCGCCTTAAGGTCAATCAAAGATATATCGAGTTATGTAAAGAGGTCTGCAAACTTAGCAAACTTGATCTGCAATTCCATTACTAAGTTTAATAATCCTCTGTGTAACTATAAGCCATTCTTATACATAGCTACTTCAGCGTGAATTTCGACTTAGAGTACGAAAACTAATGCCAAGGCCTTAGCGGTATACTTTCATAAAAAGGAAATCTGGGATAAAAAACAACGAGCTGCATTTCGGGAGTGCTGGTAGAAGTGAAAACACTTTGTGTCTTACTGAAACGACATAATAATTATAATAGAATGATTATACGTAGTGCCACCTGATAGGGAATAGTAAAACCACGCAAAACTTTGTAGCACCTAGACATCTAGCGTTGAATGGCGGAATTATTTCAATTAATTAAAATATTCAAAGCAATCTCAATCGTAGCGTCTTTGCGTAAAGTTGAATTTTGTAGTCTCGCAGCTTTGTCATACGAATTTTCGATCAGGCCACGTGTCCTGACGTGAGTTTAACATTTTTTACCCATCCCAAAAAATGCACAACGCTACTAAAGAAGATTTGTCTTCAAAATGTAAGATATATGTTGAGTTAAAACTTAACTTAGTTTGAACTCAATATATATCTTACAACTCATCCGTAGAATAAAGGATACGATCTGTATTGCTGATAATTAACTTCGTGGGGTTTTAAAAAGAGGCTACTGTTAGATTGAACGTTATTCGAATCTAAATATCAGAAAATAAATATGATTAGATTTTTTTTCTGTGGATAGTGGAATATAAGTCTAAGTTCACCTCATAATAATATGATGAAATCTATCAAATGTTTTATGTTGTAGAGCTTGCCAAAGAAATATATATGTTACAGGCATTGTAATAAATTGGTCATTATTTATAATGGCTGGTCAATTACTTATTAATTAGGCTTACTGGCACCACATCATTCATCATCTAGGATTTCCGATGACAGGACACAAGAAAACCCTAACCTAACCAAAAATCAGTTCAAATCTAAACAAAACATGATTTATCACATTGACTAAGTATTAGTCAGTATGAATAATAACTAACTTATTACATTGATCAAAACATATATACATCTACTCGAAAAACAGTACCCTCCCGTCATCGTCAGTCGGGTAAAAAGGTAAACATTAACCTTAATATAAAACAATTAAACACCTAATTATTCGTTCCCAAACAAATGAATGGTCTCCTTATTAAATTCCCCATTTAATTTCAACGATTTCCCCCGCTTGTTAACTAATTATGCCGGCGTATTGTCGTGTTTAACGAAGTTTGTGTGTTTGTTTGTTGTTCATAACAGCACGAGCTAATTTATCCGCCGCCCCTGCGGCAGGCTGTGGTCGCTTGTCTTAAGGAGTAATCTACTAATTCTCAAGTCATCTGAGAAATTGTGTTATGTACATAATCAGTTTTGATTTTGATTAATTAATATAATTGAACAATATGGATGATGTGAGAAACCTTTAAGTCCTGTGTTGTATGTACTGGGGCCCTACCGCTGAAACTGAAGCCGATTACCATCCGACTTTTTGATCGCGAAAATATATCTTAGAGTTAAGTTACTGAAACGTCTTCAACTTAGGCGGTACGGCTCTGTGGTTTCTACCAGCTAAGTTAAACACAATTACCGCCCATCTAAGTTAAACTTTCATTTTCGCAATCAAAAATTCCGATGGTAATCGGCTTCAGCTTCGGCGGTAGGGCCCCTGTACACGGAGTTAGTACAGCCCGCTGTTAAAGGACGATTAGATCCTTTTTTTTAACACGTAAGTGAACCTAAGATACAAAACTATTAATAATAATAATAAATATTGTCAGACAAATTACACAGCGCCATCTAGCCCCAAAGTAAGCGAAGCTTGTGTTATGGGTACTAGACAACTGATAAACATACGTAAATACATTTTTTTTTGTAAATACATACTTATGATACATAGAAAACACCCAGACTAAGACAAACAGACATGTTCATGCACACAAATGTTTGTCCTATGTGGGAATCGAACCCACGAGCGTTGGTGTCGAAGCCGCGTCATTGACCGCTACGCCACCGAGCTCGTCGTAATATATAGCCGTATTATATCTTAAGTGTGTATAATTATATTTAATTATTAATAATAACCGGTAAAAGTGAATAATTCATTACTTTTGCCTTCAATTTTGGTAATTATTAATAATTTTCAATTAATCACACATAACGTGACATAGACATAGCAATTCGCGAAACCGTTGGTATTCTTTCACTGCTACATTGTATCTTCTATATATATAAAAGAAAGTCGTGTTTGTTACAACACTTATAACTCGAGAACGGCTGGACCGATTGCCATGGTTTTTGATTTGTTGGATTTGTTGCAGTCCCGAATAGCAGAATAACTCTTAAAAACATTGGAAAATTCTCGAAAAAATAAAATAAAAGAAAAAACATTTTCCCATACAAAATGTTCGTGGTTGTCGTAGCTGTCAAATGTGACGTTGTCGTACGTGCGTACGCCAAATGTATGCGTGCGTTCAGAAATGTATATTAAGCTCATTATAGAACAAATGTCATAGATTAAAAACAAATGTTAACTCTATTGGTCTCATTTTTACGTCTTGAAAGTTGGCTGTGATTTGTTTTGAAAACAGTTTTGTGGATTTAAATATTTATTGCAAAGAGAATGTAACCACTACGTTTTAAGAGACGGATGTGCCATACAAATAGCGTAATTCTAATATGTATGAAATGGAAGCGAAAACAATCAGAATTTGTACCAAATTCGCTTCCGATTCATAGAGTCGTTTTTTTACTTTGAGTTGCGCCAGGCTGATTTATTGGTTCTAAAATATTTATGCGTGCGTTCAGAAATTTAAATCAAGCTCCATAAATCTATATAATATATAAAATAATGTCGTGTCTTGGTCGGGAAAGTATTAAAAACATTGAAAAAATGACGAAAGAATTAAATAAAAGAAAAAACGTTTTCCCATACAAATAGTGCCAGTTAAAAAGGATTGGAATATTTATTGATTGTTATGTAAATGTCAAATCGATTGGTCTCACTTTTACGTCGCGAATGTTGTCTGTGATTTGTTTTGTGGATTGAAATATTTATTGTTGTCAATTGGTACTTTTTTTGTGACTTTGTAAAGTACTGAACTTATTATTTACCCACTGCTGGGATACGGGTCTTCCCTCAACCGAAGATGTTTAGAGCATACTCCAACACGCTGCTCAACTACGGGTTGGGCCACTAACTTGGCTTAAGGACTGCCATCTAATGATAAACACCAGGACCGACGACTTAACGTGCCTTCCGAAGCACGGACGAGCTCGAGATAACATAAACTCATCCATGAACAGGCTACGGTTGACGTTGCTTAACTTGCGTGTACAATTAGACTGTCACGTGCCTCACGCCATCGTGCTTCTCTATTATTTTCTATAATTCATTGTATTAATTTCAAGAAATCATAAATTTTGTTCATATATATATGTACATCACGACATTCATTGACTGTTAGGCGGTACGAAGTTCGCCGGGACAGCTAGTGATAATATATATTTCACATTGAGGCTGTCTAATACTCTACTACTAAACTCATAAACTATATTTAAACAAAAACGGTTCAAATAGTTCATTCATCATTTAATCTAATATACGTGTACGATATAATATTGTTCGATGTAATATTTTTATCTTTCCTTAAACAAATTTATTCTCGTGTATTTTATGTCTCTGTTATTAGATACTCGTAAATTCAAGGATATGTCCTTTTTCTGGAAGGTCGAATATAATGTTCACATCCATCAATAACTTACGTAACTACTTTTATATGAAACATTACGAACTTTTACAGCATCCAGCATACACGGCGATCTTCGAGGCAATCATAATAATCTAGTAATAAAACAATAACTTCGAAAATTACCTTCGACGACTACCAAGTTTTGATTAACTCTTCTCCCTTTCTACTACGACGTAGTCTTTTATGATCATTTTTATTATACAACAAATAGAATGCTGCTTTTGTATTAGTCAGTAAAGTTATGATTCGAATTAGACTAGCAATGTAAACTGTAGCAATCAGTATTAATGTAATTTTCCTGGGTGGAAATTTCTCGGCGTGATAATAAAGTGAATTAATCTCACGGAAGGAATTCGATTATGCTAGAATTTTAATGAAAATGCCTTATATTAAGTAACCAGGTGTCAATGTAAATCTTCTCTTCAGCCCTGACCTTGGAGGTATTGTATTATCTTAATTATTCTTGGGGTTTCTGTTTATTTTATTCATAATTTGGAAGATATTGTTTTTATATTTCATTTATAATACGACTAAAGACAAACATAAATGTTAGATAAGACAAACAGATGTTCATGCAGCCATCTCCGCTGCCAACGCAGAAACTCCTTCCTTCCTGGTGATCTCACCTAATTGCAGCAACACAACAACACTCAACGGAAAATTGTTATTTGGATGAGGTCTCCTGTGACTCCCTACCTCTCTTTCGCAATAGCCTCATTAATCAGTCAGCATTGTGCACCACACGAAGGTAAGCCACTTTCATACACCCCATATATCATTAAAAAAAATGTGACGTTCCTCATTCTTTTCCTCTGTACTTCAAATGTGGCGACCGCCGCCATCACTGCAATTTGCACTCCACTGGAGGTCCTCACTTAACTGTCTTGGCCTTTTCGTTTTTTTCTGACAAATAACACACTGCCATCTAGTCCCAAACTAAAGAAAGATTGCACTATGGGTAGGTACTAGATAACTGGTATGATAATTAAATTCATGTCTTTTTTGTAAATACATACATAATAATACACAGAAAATACCTAGAGCAAGACAAACAGACATGTTGACATGACATGACAGAAATATTTGTCTTGTGCTTGGATCCGAACCCGTAATCTCGGAGTCAAAGTGGCCATTGTTAACCATTCGACTAGCGAACTCGTCAGTTTTTGTCTTTTGACTCTTCTCGTAACACTTTTCCGCGCCTATTCTTTATATGCATACTGTGTTTTTTTACAATACATTCAACTTTTTTGTTACACCTAACCCAATATACAAGTCTCGACCTGAGACGCATAAGGGCCTATGTCTACATGAGACCAAAATCACTTCTTTAGCCACAAAAACTAAGCTCTTTGAGCTCTTTCTAACCAACTGACAATCATATTTCTATCTCTTTTCTTTGTATCAGTTTTTGACCTGCATAAGGTCTTATGTCGCGAAGTTATTCAATTATATCGAGGAATAAAGTTTCATAACATCATACGATTTTATGTTCATAGGTTTATTATCATTGCAACGGCGGATATTAATAAGAGTTTATTTGCTTCTAAATATTTTGTTTTAAACTTAGGGATTTTCTTGACATGCTACTTACTGCTTCTAACAGTATTGTATACAATAATAAATATATGATCACAAAGAACTTTAGGCCCCTCGGAATAAAGTAAGCATTGGTTTTAAGATGACATATAACTATTTGCTTCGCAGATTTTATAACAATTAGTAGGTATCATGTTAACATGAGGTGTTATGCCTATACAACGTGTTGTTTCTCCGCTCCTTTAATCGAAGTAAGTGAAAAAGCAACGTTATGCTTGCAATTTTAAGGTTGTCTAAGCTCGCGAATTGAACGACATCGGACATTGGGTTGTCAGGTGTCGCGCTATGCCGCGGATCAATCAGCGTTCGCTAATCGCTCCTCCTCTCCAAATTTTCAAAAGTTTTTGGAAAACATTCGTTAGTTGGGATCAACGTCGTCAATTTATAGTCAGTAATGACACAAAAGAACAAAAACGTATGATGAAAACCTGTGGAAATTTAGATACTGACAAAAGAAATTTTACTTTTAAATAAAAATGTCATCTTCAATTCAAAAAGCCAAAAAGTGTGCAAGGTGATGTTTCTTAACACACTTTGTATAGGAGAGAAATTCCTAAAAATAAGTTTAGAAAAACAGCTTGACGGAGGGTTAGTCACCCCTGACCAAAGAGGAAAGCATACTCCTGCTAATAAATCACCTCCAGTAGTAATTCAATCGGTAATTGACCACATTAACATGTATCCCAGTTACGTAAGATAAGAAGGTAAGAAGTTCCAAAGATGAAGAAACAACAAAAATTATAGAAAAAGATAAGGACGTTCATGACATTGCTGCTGAAAAGATATATAAATTGAAGAAGAAAGACAAAAATGAAGCAGATGCAATTTCAGGTGAAAAAAAAGTAATAATGTTTGACAACCAAAAGTGTATGGCAACACCATAAAGGCAAATATTAAGAGAGGTAGGGAGCGTAATTGTAAGCTACCCGACTGGGGAATGTACCTCCACCTCACAGAATACCGCAGCCAAATAACGGTTCCCTTGAGGGCTGTTGTGTTACTGCGAGTGAGTGAGGTCACCAGAAAGGAAGGAGATGCTGCGATGGCAGCGGGGGTGGCGGCGCGCGAGCGATATTTTATGTTGCGAAAAATTTGCTAACGTGAGAGAGCTGACTTTCTGGTATGACAACTGCGCGGGTCAAAACCGTAACTTAATGCTGGTTGTAGCCTACATGTGGTTGCTGCATAAGTTTCCCCAACTATGTAAGAATAATCAACCACAAATTCATGCTCAAGGGTCATACTCATATGGAGGTTGACCAAATACACTCCCAAATAGAGCAAAAGAAAAAGCGATTGAAAACAATGCAAATTGCTGTACCGAGAGACTGGTCACAATTCATTCGAACTTGTGGAGGTAAAAGAAAATTAGATGTTTTCGATATGCAATCGCACCACTTTAAAGATTTTACTGTACTGTACAAGATAAATGGACCTTTTGTTGCAAGAAAAAAAACAGCGAAGGACAAGATTTTAAAATATCAGAGTCTGTTTGACTGCAAGTTAGACAAGAGAAGCCCAGAATCTTGTATTGCAAAAATAATTTCACAGATAATTTTTTTCAAATATCTCTAATTCAAAACGCAGCCAACCCTACTCGGCTCCCAGAAGATTTACCAAGATTGAGACCTAATGAAAAACCTATATCGACAGCAAAATATAGTGATTTGATGAAGTTGTTGCAATGGATACCAGAGGAATTGCACGCATACTATAAAAATTTTACTCATTCAAATGATGAATCCGATTTTCCAGAAACAAATTAGATTTTTTTTATATTACCTACCCCAAATACGTAGGTCACACTAAAGGATTTGCGTAACCTAAAAAAACAACATGTTATAACCAAAATATTTGTTTATTGCTTTTCAAAATACTCTCCTTTACATTTTAAACATTTTTTCATGTGATCGAACCATTTTTTAAAACAGGAGGACCACAGATCTGAAGGCATGTTCTCTACGTGCTGATTGAACGCTATCACTGCCTCTTCGGAGTTGGTAAAAGTGAAACCTCTCATCAAATCTTTAATTTTGGGGAAAATACAGAAATCACAGGGTGCTTGGTCGGGGCTATGTGCAGGATGGGTGACGAGTTGTACTTTTTCGGAAGCTAAAAATGACTTTGTTTTATTGGCCGTGTGTGAAGAATCGTTGTCATGATGTAGGAGAATGCGGCTTTTTGGTCGTCTTTCGCGAACTTTTTCTAACATCCTGGGTAAACAAATGGTAGAATACCACGCGGCATTAACACTCTTTTGATCTTCAAGTGGAATTGTGCAGATGGGACCCGTAGCTGAGAAAAAAAACGCGATCATTTTTTTACCAACGTTTCTCGCCTGCCTCACTTTTGTTGGCCTGTTCTCATTTTCAAACACCCATTCACAAGATTGCTGTTTTTTTTCGGGTTCAAAACAATAAATCCACGTTTCGTCTCCTGTGACAATGTCATAAACAGCATTAGAAAACCCGTGGTTGTACTTCAGTAGCATCTGTGAGCACCATTCCACGCGAGCCCGCTTGCTTCTTCATGTAAAATTTTCTGAATTTGGCTCATACCAATCCCCAATAGTCCTCAAATTGTCACATAGGTAATCCGCGGGTATTTCTTCAATTAGCAGCTTTACAGTAGCCACATTATTTTCGTTGACGGTAGTTGAAGGCCGCCCTTCAGGAAATTCGTCATGTAAAGAAACCCGACCTCTCTCAAATTCTGCAAACCATCGCCTCACGGTGCTTAAACAAGGTGCTTCTCTCCCAAAAGCATTTTGAAGACGAGCGGCACGGTCTTGCGGAGAGAGAGAACTTTGAAAATCATAAAAAATCATCGCTCTAAAATTTTTTCGACTTAATTCCATTTTCGTTGCGTAACTAGAACTTTGATGTGTGATAAAAAACAATTGACAAATGATTTCCCGCCAATTTTTTTTTTACTACTATGAAGGTTGCAAGTTGTTTCAAAAAATATAACATTCGGAATTAAAATAGTTCCGATTAGCTAGAAGTGAAAAACTTTTAGTGTGCCCCATGTATTATCAAGACTGATTGACTAATATTTCTTTTTTTAATTGTTAAGACATTTAGACGAGATTTTATTTAATTTTACCCCGACATTATGTGTGCCAATTAGGTACTAACTTTAAGTGAGCCTGTATCAAGTTTCCTCTTTGCATCAACCATAACGCCATATGTTATTATAGAACCTAACAATCTCGTAGTAAATTTCAAAAAATTCAAGCACATAGTAATATCTTATTTTAAAAATAAAAATTTTAGACTACACATAAAATTATACAAGCATAAGGTCGGTTATCATGTTTTTTTTTAAATGTATGATTATAATAATAATAATGTAAGTTTTAAACTAAAAAAATTAAAGGCACAAAGGTTTACTGTACGATGAATATTGATTAGTATTGTTAAAAAACAATAAATGAGACTTTTTTTTAAATTTGTTACCCGATTTTTCATTTCGCTCTCCTGAAAAGTTGATAAATCATACATAGGCCCTTATGCGTCTCAGGTCGAGAAGTTAGCAAGCATTCTACAACAGTGTCTCGTAAACTTTCCTTGTAACAGAATACTATATCAGTCGGAATGGTCAAAGTTGCTGAAACGTTACCTGTGCGACCTAAAAGTTGCGCTGTAGATAATAATCTGAGGTGAAATTGGTGCGTGTGCAGAGTTCGGGGAAAGTCGTTAAACAAGAGATAGATACATTTACACAAGAATTTGTATGTGGAAAATTTGATATTACAGATCAAATTAACACGCGCGTGAAAGTGAATGCATTTATAGTAGTAGTTTTTGAACATATTTATCTCAGTATACTTAAAACAAGTAAAAATTTACTTTGTGTTTTCATGAAATATATAATATTAAGTAGAGTTAAAGTGGAAATTATAAATCACAATTATTTTGTGACGGTCGTCTTATTTTGGGTTACCTAAATGTTGCAATTATACATTGCAACATTTAGGTAACCCAAAATGCAAGCAATAATGACCCGTATGTCTACTGCATAAGGTTCATAACACTATGGCATGAAAATATTCCAGACACATTACGATGTCTTACCGAAGGGAAGTACATACATGTACATACGAGAACATTCGGGAACCCTTGCCGGCGGATATAAATAGCGACCGCCGCGGCGCATAGTTCAATTTGGACTTCGGAAGAGTAAACTTCGAGCGAATCTACCTGCGAGACAAGTGATAACCTACGACCTCAGCGATACTATTGGACTTCGATTTGACCTGCGATTTTGAATCTTCGTGTGGACTTCGTGTTGAGAAGACCTGCAGACCAGACCCTGCGTGAATAAATCCTTGGAAGTTGTCATTGGCGTTTTACATCCAAATCTAGAACCCTAGCTCGTAACACTATTTATCTTATCTATATATTTATATATATTATCGGAGTTATGTTTAAAAAATGTTTAACTAAGTCTAAAAAATATTATAAGGACCATGATAATAGCTACAAACTGGAAAAGTGTGAGTTGTACTCGTATGGACAGGGTTTGTATAACGAATATATAGGAGTAAGAGCTGCATGACCTAGTCAAATCAAACGAGATTTTTTTTTACGTGAATAGGTTTAAATTTGTAAATCAATGCAATGCAATCTAAAAAATCTAATGATAACAAAATTGGGGGAAACTGTTTGGAGTTGTAGGTTCGAATCTATGCTCCTCGTCCAAATTCAATCACACCACTGGATAGATGAATGATCAAATAATTTATTACGCTAAGTAAGGACTATTGAAAATCGGGTGCGGGGGAGGGGGAAGCGCTGGCATTTTAATATAATTTTAGTGCATATAACGTATTCACGTACAACACACGGCACAATTATACCCCATTTTTATACTTAACTATTCTCGAAGTATACAAATTTGCACGCCATCAAAGTATTGCAAAATATGAAAACTGTAATTAACAAGTAAGATCTGTATAACCATATTTTATGCAAATAAATTATCTTTATCTTTACGTCAGTTGCGGATGTGAAGTAGTTACCATAGCCATATAAACTCTCCAACATGAAATATTGCGCGTGCGCCGCCATCCCCGCTGCCCACGCAGCAACTTCTTCCTTCCTGGTGACATCGCTCACTCGCAGGCACACAACAACCCCCAACGGAATTGTTATTTGGCTGCGGTATTCTGCGAGGTGGACGCACTTCCCCGCTGGGGCAGCAGCTTATGTTGATGGACCATGTACACCCCTGATGTCTCTACATCAAATAAAAGTTTAATAATTCATTGTTTGTTATTTGGCAAAAATATTTACCTTAAATCTGAAGTAAAACGAAAAGATTTTTCATAAGACGCCATATGTGAATTCCAATATTAGACGAGGCGATCCCTCGCAAAATCCTGGTAATATACCTTGACCGTCGGACGGTAATATGCATTAGCGAGCAATTCTCATATTTGAAGTAAAACCTTCATAAAATTTTACAGGCTTTTTCAACCTCACCAGAGGTCTAATATTAAAAACGATCCTTGTAAATGTCCTCATATAATAAACTAGTGTCTGCTCGCGGCTTCGCCCGCATGAATAGATGCTTTAAGGTTGCCTTGAAAAGATTGCTTCTAGCAATGCGGCCGCCATGTTGAGCTAATAAAATTAATATTTTCTGTGTACTCTTGTCTCTGTAGTTTCTATAGTATCAGTAAAGCATATTCATTATATCTTTATTCTATTTATCTTTTGTTTGTTTGGTTGAACGCACTATTCTCATGAACTACCGGTTCGAATTGAAAAATTCTTTTGGTGTTGGATAGACCGTTTATCGAAAAAGACTATAGGTTATAATATAACCTATAGCCATGTCATATTATGACATCATGCTACAATCAATAGGAGCGGAGCACCAATGAAAAATGTTGCAAAAAAAGTTATTCTTTTTGAGAGCTTCCATTGTGAACGCTGCGTAAACGGTTAAAGTTACGCAACAATCATGTATGACGAAATTGTTTAACTATGTGTATTATACTTAAGATCTTTTACGAAATTTGAAAAATCAAACAGGAAATTTAAAGCTGTAGAAACGTTAGAGCCAGGGTGTGGGCGAGTGGCAAATTTTTTTTTAAAGAACTTTCGTCGCGTCTTGTCGAAGCGTCTTGTGTCCAAAATGCTGGCCTGGCCGACATATTGGGAAGTTTGCCTACAGGCAGCTATTTATTAGATTTAATTTAGATGTATTTATCTAATTTTAATTTTTTTATGTAAGTTGTATTTACTGTATTGTATTTTATTAACTATTTACCTTAAATAAATATAGCCATTTTATTTGATTGCGATTGATACCAACGGAAATTTAATTACTGACAATACAAATATTACTTATGTGTACGCCAGACATCACTTATTTTCTGATGAACAAATGTGCATGATTGAATAGTTTTAGGGTGTTCTATGATCATATGACTACCTGCCACCATGCCCAGACGGCCATTTTCAAGGTACATACATCCTAAAACTACTCAATCTTGCACATTTTGTTCATCAGAAAATAAGTGACGTCTGGCAGCCCTGGGATCTTCCTCTATTACTAGATTAACTTGTCGGAAGCAATCCCAATATTAAAAGGAACGAATCCTTACATACCCTGAGCTATATTCACCTTGACCGAAGTCGGCAATATGCACTTTTGTGGGCGCAGATTACCGAGCGGGCTTAAGTCTGAGCGTTGGATATCGTAGATCATAAAAATATATTGCTCATTCAAACTAAGCTTAGGTGGGTCGCACTTTGGATGCGGTTTCGTACGAATTTGATTCTTATGAACACGAATACGCATGACATGATTTATGTTGATTCTCCGAGTAGGTAATGTGGTTTCCTGTGGGTTCCTCGCACACTGCATGCAAACTAAGTACGTGACTTTAATTAAGACGTATCTTAATTAAACTTTAATTAACTCGCGTCTTCCCGTCTTCCATGTACGTCGGATTTTGCGAGGGCTGCTGCTGCATCAGCGGAGACCCACAAACGGCGCAAATATTCAAACCTTATTGGTAGCTATGTTTTTGAGCCGTTTGAGGAGGAAACGCTTGGCCCTTGGGATCGGAGTGCAAGAATTTTATTTAGAGACATATCCAAACGTTTGATCGACTCTTGTCACGACCAGAGGGCTGGCCTATAACTCGCTCAGCGATAAGCATTGCCAACCAGCCCACTTACCACCAACTCTTATTGCGATTCAATAACTGAATAGATTGCTTATTCATACCAATGAATAAGCGACTCTATTTAAAATTAAATAGAGTCGCTTATTCATTGGTATTGAAACGCAATAAGAGTTGGTGGTAAGGGGGCAGCGTGGCAATGCTGCTAGCCTTCTGGCCACGGCTTTTGACGGCGCCGCGGATTTTTTTTTTAAGCTATTTAGATTATTATATTTTATTACTTTTAATTAGTTTATGTTATTTCCCTTATCTTTGTATATATATAGATAGTCATATTTAGTCTTTGTTTTAATTGTATATGTATAATTTATTAGTAAGTAGTTATAACCATAAATATATTTCTTATTTGTTTTTTATAAAAAATGACGTATCCGATCACCATAAATCAATTTCAACGTGCTTGGTTTTTACCCTCAATTAACTTTTAACACAGTCATCACTCAAAAAATGTCCTCACCGAAACAGAAATTCGTTAGATGACAGTCGTTAATAATAATAATAATAATTAAAAAAAAAAAAAAAAAAAAAACCTGTCACGTCAAGTTCTGATTTAGTAAATATTTTTATTTATTTAATATTATAAACGTTATACCAAATTATTTTGATGGAAATATTAGAAAATATACACAGAGAACTCAGTGAAATAATAGAATCAAACATATCAGTTAAATAAAATCGGAAATACCTCAGCAATAAATTATGAATATATGTGATTATGACAGAAGGAAATTGACAGCTCAAATTATCCCCATAGATACCAATTACAGATATGGCATGTATATATGAATAATGAAAATGTTTACAAGATCGCAACAACGAAAGGAGAGTGAGACTAGGAACGCACGCCCACCACCAACGCCCGCCTCGTCTAGCTCCGCGTCATCGCAGGAGGAATATGCTACTCCTCCGACTAGTAACGTGTCGAGCGACGAGGTCGAGCCCCCGTCGCCCCCGCCGCCGTCGAGACCTGTGCGACGTAGAGGGCGACCCCCACTGCCGGCCGGCTTGGGGTCTGCGAGGCACCCAGCCCCGCAACCGACTCCCGCTACCGGTGGAATTGTGCGTCGCATGCGCTGGACAGAAGAGTTAAATATAAGCGTCATGCGCGCATATTATAGGGCTACAGAGGGAGGAACACAGTGTACTGCATATCGAACACGAATGCTTTCTGAATTCCAAGCTCTTGAACCAGGTATCACCGTGACGGCTCAACGCCTTTCGGATCAGGTACGGGTTATTCAAAATCGTGAATTTATTGAAAAACCTGTACTTGAGCGACTGCGCCTAGAAGCACTTCCTTCCACTATCACTAGTTCCGCATTATCAGTAACATATTCGGTAAATAATAATAATACATCTGAGTTACCAACTGATATGGAACCAGCTGATACTGTGGACGAAAGTGTTGAACCCCACGTAGTAGAGTCACTGAGGAGAAATATGAACGGGTCGCTTCAGGAGTTTCGTACCCTAGCTATTCATTTGCGCCCTCGGCTGCCTCGTTTGCCCATGAACCGCCGTAACCTTGCCTTAATGGGAGCCATGGATCTTATTCTACCAGAATATTTGTCATCAAGTTCAAATCTCGCCGATACGCACACAATACTTTTTAGCGCTGCTGTGACGATTTGTCGCGAGGCTGGTGTCAAGTTTCCGACAGATGTACCGACCGAGCGACGAAGTCATACACCGCATAAACCAAAGTGGCAACAACGCATTGAGAGGCGTATCGACGAGGCCAGGGCTCTCATTGGGCGGTTGATTTGCTTCAAAAATGGCAACAGAAGACCGCGTATTATACGTTACGTCACATCTGCCTTAATAGGCACTGATTTGAATATTTTAAGAGTAGATATGTCACAATTAGACGAAAAAATTGACATTTTGAAGCAAAAGGTAGGTGTGTGGGCTAACCGTATCCGACGGTACAAAGAACGCGTCGATAGAAACTACCTGAATCGACTCTTTCAATCTGACCAAAAACGGGTCTATAGAAAATGGGAGGACACACAACATGTACCGACTGTCACTGACTTACCGACACCAAATGAAATGATAAATTTCTGGAGGGGTATCTGGTCAGTACCCGTCGAACATAATGAGGGTGACTGGATTGATACTGTCACACAGGCGTATAACTTTCTGCCAACAATGGGAGAAATAACTATTAATGCTTTGGACATAAGTTGTGCAATTCGTAGAACATTGAATTGGAAATCTCCAGGTCCTGACGGATTGCACAATTTCTGGCTCAAGTGGTTCACTAAATGTCACGCCTGTCTTGCGGATCAATTCCAGGACGCTCTCGAGCAGTGTGCCCTCCCGGACTTTATGACAACTGGGATGACCCATTTAATTTATAAGTCAGGTAGTACCACGGAACCCAGAAATTATAGACCGATAACTTGTCTACCAACTATGTACAAGTTACTGACATCGGTTCTGAGAAACAAAATCTCAGATTTTATTTACTCAAATAAAATAATATCTGCGACTCAGAACGGATGTCGACCTGGGTCCCGGGGTACTAAGGAACTCCTCCTAGTTGACATGGCTGTTTGCCAACAGGTACGCCGTAGCAGAAAGAACCTCGCAGTGGCATGGATTGACTATAAAAAGGCGTACGACTCTGTGCCCCATGCATGGCTCAGGCGAGTTTTACAGTTGCATAAAATTAATGCAACTTTATGCAACTTTCTGAGCATGTGCATGGGTCGCTGGGCCACACGTCTTTGTCATCCATGTGGCGGGTCTTCTGCTACTGGCGATCTTGTAAAAATAGAGAGAGGTATTTTCCAGGGCGATAGTCTCAGTCCTCTATGGTTTTGCTTGGCACTAAACCCCCTCAGTACATTACTGAGCGAGTTAGGTCTAGGCTATCAGCTTCGGAGAGGTGGTTCACGGATCACTGATCTTCTCTACATGGATGATCTAAAACTCTTTGCTCGCACTGAAGCTCATCTGAGATCACTACTGGATATTACACAGAAGTTTAGTAATGACATCAGAATGGACTTTGGTGTGGAAAAATGTGCAATCATACGTGTAGAGAAGGGAACGGTGATAACATCAGATAATTTAAATTTGTCTGATGGGACAACCCTGCGCTCCCTCTCCGAAGGTGAAACATACAAATACTTGGGTATGTCAGAGTGTCTAGGAATTAATGATAGGGACATAAAACACACAATTACTCAGCGATTTTTTGCGCGCCTGAGGAAAGTACTTAACAGTCTTTTATCAGGCGCGAATAAGATTCGTGCGTATAATGGGTGGGTTATACCCCTATTAACCTACACTTTTGGGATACTCAAGTGGACACAGACTGAGCTAGACGCCCTGGATCGAAAGGTCCGGACGCTGATGACAGCGCATCGAATGCATCATCCTCGTTCATCTGTAATGAGATTATATATCCCGCGAAAGTTTGGCGGCCGTGGCATGTTAAATGCTAAGGACCTACACAATCGCGAGATATGTAATCTAAGGGATTATTTCATGCAGGTGGATGGGGAGATGCATCGAGAAGTTGTTATGAGTGATAAAGCCCTAACCCCTCTCTCCATGGCAACCAAGAATTGGCGAAAACCTGTAGTTATGAGCATTCAGGATCGCATTACGATATGGAAGGGCAAGGAATTGCATGGTCGATTCTACCGGGCTCTCACTGACCCGGATGTTGACCATGCAGCTTCTGTACACTGGTTACGCTTCGGGGACCTCTTTGGGGAAACCGAAGGTTTTGTCTGTGCAATACAAGACGAGGTTATTAAGACGAACAACTATAGGAAATACATTCTGAAGGACGGTACGGTCGACATATGTCGGGCATGCCACCGTCCCGGAGAGTCACTCAGACATGTTATCTCCGGTTGTTCTATGCTTGCTAACTCCGAGTACTTGCACAGGCACAACCAAGTAGCCAAGATAGTACACCAACAGCTTGCCCTGAAATATGGTCTTGTCGAATCTGAGGTGCCATACTACAGGTACAATCCACTGCCAGTTCTTGAGAACAGCCGTGCCAGACTCTACTGGGACCGATCTATTATTACAGACAGGACTATTCTGGCGAATAAACCTGATATTGTAATAGTAGATTGGTCGGCGCGACGTGCAATAATTGTTGACATCACCGTTCCACATGACGGTAATCTTGTTAAGGCCGAAAATGAAAAGCTGATGAAATATCGCGATTTGGCCTTCGAGATTGCTGACGTGTGGCATGTGGATTCAGCGATTATTGTTCCGGTGGTGATCTCCGTTCACGGCTTAATAACGAAGAGCTTCGATCGTCACCTTAAGAAGCTCTCGCTTGGCACCTGGATCAAGAGTAAAATCCAGAAGGCCGTCGTACTCGATACAGCTCGTATTGTACGCCGGTTCCTTACTCTGGAGTCCTAGCCGATGCAGGAATAGGTTTAGACCTTTCCTGCCTCGGTTTTGTATGCCTTTTTTATATTGTTATTTTTAACATTGTTTTTTTTTTATATATGTAATTTTAATAATAACAATATAGAAAAAGATGTATTAAATTGAATAAAGAGAATAATAATAATAATTTATTTGCACAAAACACGGTGTAAAAGTTGACAAATAATTAGTAGAGCATACATGTTTTGCCAAGTCAGTGGCATGCAAATACATTGTTTGTGATTTTAAATTAGAGGCAAAATATAGTGTACTAAATTATTAAAATAATTATCCATTAGGTCTATTCGATAGAAATACAATGTCAATATTAATATTAGAATAATAGGTTGTAATGTCAAGTAAATAGTATTCATTAACAGCAAATGTCCAATAGCTACAAATAATCATTTCATGTCAAAAAGTCTTGTATAGTGTAATACTCTTTATCTAACAACCATTTATATAATTTTTTTTTGAATACATTATTATTACTACATTTTATGTCATCCGGAATTTTATTATAGATTTTAATAGACATACCTAAACAGCTTTTGGTATATTGACTCATAGTTGGAGTTATGTCAAATACTAGTCTGTTAGGGTTTCTATGGTTTGTAGCATATAAAGCTTTCTTAAAAAGTTTGCTATTTTCTTTTATAAATACGCCCATTAAGTCAAGGCAGTTGCCTTTAGGCGGCTTGAAAACCCTGGCCTCCACCAAACCGCAGTTGAGTAGCGTTGTGGAGTATGCTCTAAACCCGTTCAATTGAAGGAAGACCCATAACCCAGCAGTGGGATGAATAAGGGTTGACGACGTAGTATGTTGTATTAGTTCTAAGTGTCAAACCACACTGAGATGAAATTCCGCAGCCGAAATTCCCCAGCCGTAATTCCGCGTTATTAAGATTCGTACGTAGAAAACGCAACGTAATTTTGGTTAAATGTGTCGATAGTCATTGAAAAAGTATTACAGGCGTAATGACGCCGAACTTCGGTCGCGTATCTTCGGTATGGTGTGTTTAGACACTAAGACGGCTACTACGACGTCGCCACAGTCTTTGAATCAGAGGAAAATTATGACGTTTTTCATAAGGGGCGTGAAAAGGTTTTTATACGGTCGGCAACGTGCGTGTTATGCCACTGGTGTTCAGGCATCCATAGGCTAAGGAAACTATTTGCCAACAGGCGGGCCGCATTCCGTCTTAGTGATAATAAATAAAATATCTCCGTTGTTGTTAACCCTTATTTATCCCACTGCTGGGATACGGGTATCCCCTCAATCAAAGGGGTTTAGAGTATACTCCACTACGCCGCTCAATTGCGGGCTGGCAGAGGTCAGTGTTTTCAAGCGGTCTAAAGGCCACTAACTTGGCTTAAAGACTGTTATATAACGACAACAACCGGGACCGACGGCTTAACGTGCACTTCGAAACACGGAGGAGCTCGAGATAAGTATACCCATCCATGATTGGCTATGGTCGACGTTGCTTGACTTGCGTGATCGATTAGACTACCACGCGCAACGACGCCATCGAGCTCCTCCTTAAAATATCTAACAAATATAAACAACTAGCAGCCGCCCGCGACTTCGTGCGCGTGGAGTTAGTTATTTGCACATAATTTTTAATTATTTCGAAACAGCTAAATACCTAATGAAAGGAAAAAATAAAAGAAAGATAAAAACAATTAATATCTAGACGAATTTTTAGAATCAATGAAGTCGACGGATATTATTTCTTTAAAACCTCTTTGTAAAACCTAAAATACTTTTTATGGTTATAATAATACATCCCTCCTTATAATAATCTATATATATAAAAGAAAGTCGTGTTTGTTACAACACTTATAACTCGAGAACGGCTGGACCGATCGCCATGGTTTTTGATTTGTTGGATTTGTTTCCGTCCCGAATAGCAGAATAACTCTTAAAAACATTGGAAAATATCGAAAAAATAAAATAAAAGAAAAAAACATTTTCCCATACAAATGAAAGTGTCAGTTGAAAAAGGGATTACGATATTTATTGGTTGCCAAATATCAAAACGTCAAATCGATTGGTGTCACTTTTATGTCGCGAAAGTTGTCTGTGATTTGTTATGAAAATTTTAAAATGTCAAATCGATAGGGGTGAAAACGCTTTTCCCATGGGGTTCGAGCGCAAGAATCAAATCAGAGTAAACATCAAAAGAAATGACAATTACAAATCACCAAAATGAGAAAACCTATTTCAAAACTAAAAAAAATAAAACAAAACGTTTTTTTTTAAAAAATTTGTACAATAAGGAAATCTTTATTTTTATGAAATCTTCAGTTTTTATGGATACGCTGCTCAACTGCGGGTTGGCGGAGGCCAGTGTTTTCGAACCGCCTAAAGGCCACTGACTTAACTTAACGACTGTCATTAAATGATAACAACCGGGACCGACAGCTTAACGTGCCTTCCGAAGCACGGAGGAGCTCAAGATGAGCTAATGATAACAACCGGGACCGACGGCTTAACGTGCCTTCCGAAGCACGGAGGAGCTCAAGATGAGCTAATGATAACAACCGGGACCGACGGCTTAACGTGCCTTCCGAAGCACGGAGGAGCTCAAGATGAGCTAATGATAACAACCGGGACCGACGGCTTAACGTGCCTTCCGAAGCACGGAGGAGCTCAAGATGAGCTAATGATAACAACCGGGACCGACGGCTTAACGTGCCTTCCGAAGCACGGAGGAGCTCAAGATGAGCTAATGATAACAACCGGGACCGACGGCTTAACGTGTCTTTCGAATCACGGAGGAGCTCGAGGTAATATAAACCCATCCGTGTACAGGCTACGGTCGACGTTGCTTAACTTGCGTGTTCAATTAGACTGACCGCAATGACGCCATCGAGCTTCTCTATTATTTTCTACTATTCATTGTTTTAATTCAAAGCCGGGAAAGCTAGTAGAAAGTATGTAGTTGTGTTCAATAATTCTTATACTTAAATACCATTTAAAATCCTTCTGCCATAATTACTTTAATAACATTGGAGTTTCATACAAACTTCCAACCGCCGTTTTAACCCCAAAAACCGATTGATTTTTAAAGATTTTAAAAGATACATTTTAATTATCAAGTCTCTTACTTCAAAAACATAGGACTTTCATACAAATTTCCAACCGACGTTTTAACCCCAAGAGGGGTTGATTTTTGAAGAAACATTATTAGTACACGTCCGCAACATCTATAGAGCATACATTTTAAATTTCAAGTCTCTTACTTCAAAAACATCAAATTTCCAACCCCCGTTTTAACCCCAAAAAGAGGTTGTTTTGTAAAGATACATTATTAGTACACCTCCACACCATCTATAGAGCATACATTTAAAATTTCAAGTCTCTTACTTCAAAAACAAAGGACTTTCATACAAACTTCCAACCCCCGTTTTACCCCTTTAGGGGCGGAGTTTCATAAAATCCGGATATCTACACCTTTTATGGAACCTATCTGCCAAATTTCAAGTTTGTAAGTGTTATAGTTTCTGAGAATTCGTGATTAATCAGTGAGTGGTATTTCGCTTATATATATTAGGTCACAGTCACTATTGACAGTTCAACGGAGAAAAACTTAGGTAGTAAACGCGTTTCATGTATCGTATTTCATGTTTCTTCCTTGTGTTTTCATTTCTATATGGTGTTTTCAAACGCTTCGGTGGTAAGTCTTGCCGGTGAAAACTTGACTGACGCGTTGATGTGTTGAGAAAAAAGTAACATTAAATATTTTTTTTTTTTTTTTTTTTTATACTACGACGGGTGGCAGACAAGCATACGGCCCGCCTGATGTGAAGCGGTTACCGTAGCCATATTAACGCTCGCGACATAATATATCGCTCGCGCGCCGCCACCCCCGCTGCCATCGCAGCATCTCCTTCCTTTCTGGTGACCTCACTCACTCGCAGGAACACAACAGCCCTCAAGGGAACCGTTATTTGGCTGCGGTATTCTGTGAGGTGGAGGCACATTCCCCAGTCGGGTAGCTTACAATTACGCTCCCTACCTCTCTTTTCGCCAGAGCTTCGTTTGTCAGTCAGCAGGGTGCACCGCGTGCAGGTGAAGTTGGCTTTGGTTCAAAGATGTTGATGAACCACTTACACCCCAATAACACCTAAATATGTTGTGAAAACATCAGAGCACTCAGAGATTTTGCTTGACTTTATTATAATCAGGGAAAAAGTGGGAGATGTGAGATGAGCTCATATATAAGTGCCATTCAATGCCAATATAATTAAAAAGTTATTTAAGTTTTTTTAAATAGGGAAATATGTACAAGTCAAAAGACACGGTTATTGTAAAGTTTTGAGAGAAATCTCTGAGGTAGAATTAAGTTTTAATGCCACATACTTATAAAACACTACTACCATGTATATTTACAAAACTAGTTTTTTTATACTATTAAGGTGACAAAAAAAAGCTTACGATCCGCCTGATGGATATAAGCCTTCCCCAGTGCTTTCCACCAGATACGATCCTCCGCCTTCCGCATCCAGCCGCTCCCAGCCGCTTTCTTAAGGTCATCGGACCATCTAGTAGGAGGGCGCCCAACACTTCGTCGTCCTACGCGCGGCCTCCACTCTTAAACCTTCCTCCCCCATCTGCCATCACTTACTCGGCAGATGTGATCGGCCCATTGCCACTTCAGCTTGCAAGCTCTGAAGGCTATGTCGACAACTTTAGTTCTCCGTCGAATTTCTTCATTCGTATAGTAGTAGAATGTAGAATACAAATAATAGTAAAATGATCCCATACTGTAGAATCCTGGAATAACCTTGGCCGGAAGTACATTTCACAACTTGAGAGAATGCGGAAGAAAACTCTTCTGCAACCGCACTGTATGCGACCATTTTGGCTCCAATGTATGAGTGCACACTCATATACATTGGAGCCAAAATGGTCGCATACAGTGCGACAGTGCTTATAAAAGGAAGCTATAGTAGTTTTCGTTTGCTTCTTCCTTGCACGCACGTATTTCAGTATCTCATCAGATTTTTGAAAATCTTTTTACCGGATGACTACGTCATAATAACGACCTGGAGCTCTACCAAGTAAGCCAAAGCCGATTCCCATCGGATTTATTGATTGCGAAAATCAAACTTAAACTTAGATTTATGGTACTTGTGTTTAACTTAGCAGGCAGTAACCTTCGAGCCGACTAAGAAAATTTTTGTGAATAACTTAAAATGAAGACTTATTTTTTCAATATTCGAAGGCACTCTTCAGCATTGGCGGTAGGGCCCATGTTTGCTAAATTTCATAATTATTCATTTTGAGCATTATAATAGATGATTTAATCAACCAACTTTTTCTTTTTACATTAAATATAAAATATATGACATTTTCAGAAAGATAAGGTAGCCAAGATAAACATTTTCGAATAGTTGGAAACTCAGTGCAATTCCATTGAAGTTATTCAACGTTCCCGCGGCGCAAAGCCGGCAAACTCACAAAGTAAGTATTGCATTCAGAGAGTTTGCCGGTTTTGCATCGTACTTGCTTGGTGAGGTGAGAATTGATAATGGCATACTAACGATACTCTAGTCTGGATTATGGGTTAAGAGCTCGCAGCAAAATTTTGACCTAGTCATTTATCGGGCTGCATGGCTCAATATTTGCGCCACTCGAGTTAAAAAAAAATACTTTTTTTTTATCAAAAAAGTGTTATACGATAGTTTTTTTTTATAAATTTCAAAATTGTTGAGACAACGTGTCATGTAGTTGTTGCAACGAATTTTGAGGGCACATTATACTTCAACGACTAAACAGTATAATATTTACGGCCCGCCTGATGTGAAGCTGTTACCGTACGCTTGCAACATGAAATATCGCTCGCGCACTGCCGCCCCCGTTGCAAGCGCAGCAACTCCTTCCTGTCTTGTGACCTCACTCATTCACAGGAATACAACAACCTTCAAGGTAATTGTTATGTGGCTGTTCTGTGAGGTGGAGGCACTACCCCAATCGGACAGAACAAAATAAAAGTCAATGGAATGATCTTAGACTATAATATTATATTTCATGTTAAACTTATTGCTTATTAACCCTTGCAAAGCCTTTGTGAGCATGCACCTTGGACTAAGCCACCGTGTCATCGACAGAACAGGAGTCAGTGCTACAAGAAACACTTTTTGTATGTTTCGCGATTGCATCGGTTTATAAAGGTAGATCAATGTTATTGTGGAATACGTTTGCGTAAAGACAAAGTTCATCCTTAGGGTTGAGCGGTTGGAACCTTATCATACGGTGAATTTACTTTATTTAAGATTGCCCTACCACTTGTCAAGATTTTTAAAGGAGGAATTTTGGCCGAGGGGCGTCGTATTTCGGAGGTTCCCAGGTCGGTTGCTGAAAAGCGATACATGTTGCAGTCTTTACGTGTAACTTTGTTTTAGTTTATTTTTATCTATGGACTTATACTTCTAAATATTGGTAAACATGTTTCCATACAAATTCACAAGACAAGGAATTCGATTCCACGTCAAAACACCAAGCGAATACGTTATTTCTTATTCATATTCAGAAAATTGCGAATAAGGGCTCAAAACAGAAAATGGAAGCATATTTCGGTTTGTTGGCGGAACATATTATCATAATTTGCCAGTCGTTGAATAATCCCAAGGCATCGGATTATGTATTTTGGTACATATTTTCATAGACATACATACATAAAAAAAAGTGACGACTTTTTTATACGTTGTCTCTGACTGTAAAACTGACTGGTCCACTGACCTTAAGAAAGCTGCTGGAAGCGGTTGGATTCGGAAAGCGGAGGATCGCATGTGTTGGAAAGCATTGGGAAATGCCTATATCCAACAGTGGGTAGATACAGGCTGATAATGATGATGATGATGATCTCTCATGGCGGACAAGGCATTCTATCCCTTGCTCATATTTTTTTCATCATCATCAGCCTGTATCTATCTACTGCTGGATATAGGCCTTCCCCAATGCTTTTCATTGCATGCGATGCTTTCCGCATCTGACTCGGCAGATGTGGTCGGCCCACTACTGCCACTTTAGCTTGCTGATCTTGAGAGCTGTCATTTTCATACTCTCCTATTCTACCTGTCTCTGATGGTATAAAAAAATACAAAAGTAATCATCATCAGGTGATATTAGTCTCTACTACAGGAGCACGACCCTCTCTCTTCCGTCACAGACAGAAGGAGGATTTGGCCTACAATCCCCACGCTGGCCAGACGGGTTGGGGAGGCCTGATCGATGTTTTACAATGTATTTCCATTAGTCGCCTAGTACGACATCCACTGGAAGAGACGGAGTGATTCTATTCTAGTTTACAATACAAAATAAATCACATTTATAAACTTACTAATAACAACGATAATTCAGGTTTTTAACTTTGCAATGTCTCTCTAAAGTTTTAACCCCATCGCCTCGCCCTAAAAGTTTATATATAAAAGTTGATAAAAAAATCTCAATGTGAAACTTCTCCATAATGAGTTTTAGACACTTTTGGAAAAACTCCGTTAGTTAATCCTACTGATAGGAAAAGTAGATTTCGAAGTACTGAATAAAATATCAAACGTTTTTATTATTAATACAGACGGAAAGGTCTAAAAATCAACGTTTCTATAAGAATGTATAATAGTTCGCGCTTTGTAAGTCGGTTCAGAGACGCGCTGTGAGTATTATCGACGATTCCAAGCTCACAGACAGTATTGAGCCCTTAAGTCTGAAGATTTTGCTTTCCTTTGTATGTTCTACTGATTGTATAATGAGTAGAGTTCAGAGGAATTATTTCATAAAATACCAACGGCCTTCTTTCGGAACGGCTCGCCATCGGCATTCGTCCTCACACTCTGGAACTATTCTGGTTCAAGAACATTGCGATCCCAGAAGGAATTTCCGCTCACTATTTATTTGTGCAAAGAACTCCCAGTCGAGATTTTCCGGAGCGACTGCAATGGAATCTTCAGAAAGGATATGAAAAGGTCTATAGGGTCGGCAACGCGAGAACGATCTTCCTGCTGTTGCATGTGACCGTAGTCTGCGGATGCTTTCCATCAAGTGGACCGTATGTTTGTTTCCCACTTTAATGGTACAGAAAAGGTAACCTGAGAATATGTGAATTGAATGGGCACGAAGTACATAATTATGTTGGAATTATTTTACGACTACATGACCTACATTGTTTTATCAATTTAATAAACTTATTATTAAAAAAAAATATGGGCTTTGCAAACAATCGTGTAACATAGTTTTTGGATTGGATAAATATAAAAATAAAATTAAAATTAAAATAAAATTAAAATTATTTAATTCAGACAAAGTCCATATCATATTAGTATCAAACTATTAAATTATTAATTACATTACAAATTAAGTGTTAATAAAACTTATTACAAATTACAAATTCTTATGAAATTAATAATATTTATACAATGCACATTATTCTTTTATACTCGTATGTTGTATTAGCGTTATTATATTTTCTTGTGACGTGATAACGTCTTATAAATCGATGAATGCCCATGAAGAAGTAAGACTTATTGTCACGTTCCGCCTGCGCCGAGCGTGCAAGCGAAAGCGTGGAACAAGCGATTGAGAGACACGGTCCTATGTTTCTTATGACGTTATCACGTAAAATTATCGCCCGTTAATCGACTTTACCTACAACCAATTTTTTATGTACAATAAAGATATTACAGTTTGCTTGTAATATCTTTAACTTTAAAACTATTTTTTTTTTATCGACTGGCACCGATTTGAAGCATAGAGTCCATAGAGTTAATAAAGGAAACTAATGCTCGTTTGTCACTCGAGTAGTACCTATTAAAACAGTTAGATGATAAACTAAGTTATCTGCTACAAAGTAAAGTTTAAAACCAATTTTGTATCAGAATACATATCGAAATGGAACGAGTTTATGATTTCAGTTCAGGCGAGCTGGACATTAGCATGCATTACCGCGCGGGATCAAAGCTGACACAGAATCGATCTCAAATTGCAAAGTTGCACATCACAACAAAATATGTCATAATCGGCCGCGTTTTTATTGACAGCGTTTCGTCCGCTAGCGAGCAGAACTACCAAGATCAGTAAACAGCTAAAAACTTGTAGTTTTCTATAAATCTTGGAATGGTAGAATAATATATTATTGACGAAACCAGAAGTCAAACAGCTAGCAATATTTTGATTCGCGTATTCGATCCCGGCACAAGATAAATATTTGTGCACATAAAGATATCCATTTTTTTTGATCTGGATGTTTTATCATTTCATTATTTCATTTATGTATTTGAGAATGCATTTCGAATTTAAAATTTATCGTGGCTAACGTGGTTAGCGTGATGATCATCCTCCATAGAGGTTCGATGAGGTTGAAATGTCTATATATCAATATATTGTCAGTTAAATGCGACAGAATGTCTGTTACCTCTTCACGCTTAAATCACTAGACACATTTAGATGAAATTTGGTTGAGAGATACCTTGAGTCCTGGGAAAGGACATACCTAAGATAGTTTTTATCCCAGAAATTACCTATTATCGTTATTTATTGTACCCGTAGGGCGGTAACGTGACCATCATCTCCTATTGGGGTGCGAAGGCGTTGAAATGTCTAAAATGTGGTGAAAAAGTCTGAAAATCGTCATAGGTATTGTTTTTATGGTATATCGGGTCGCTGATTACGAAAAAAACAACTATTTAATAATCAAACATAGCCGACGTGACAACTCTGCAGGGCTGCAATGGGGTTGAAATGTCATAATATCAATATGGGTGTTGATTCTATGGTTTTCTGGGACGTTAATTTCGACAATGACATCGATTTGAAAATACGTAGTGGACACGAATTACATAAAAAGATTTTTCAAATTATACCTCTAAGAAGGTGAAACGGAGGTCCAAAGTTTGTATGGGAAAACGAGATTAGTTGGACTATTTTATCCAAAATTTTACACGAATACTTCTATTGATTAATGAGTAAACACGTGTTTGCCCCGAATGTCACGCGAGCGAAGCCGCGGGCGAAAGCTAGTTTAAGATATTTAATAAATTTTTATTTTCCACCTTCTAAAATAGTGCCTTAGAACATTTGGTACGATGACTGCCTTCCAATTTACCCCGTAGCTGCATAGTATATAAAACATATACATTTATATGAAGTCTCCGCTCCGCTATTGCTTCCGCTCCGCACTGTGGTCAAGAACGTGGCCCATATGGAGTCCGATTTTATTACCATATTTGATGGAAGTGGACGCATGATAATAACATTATTTACGTTGCAGTCAAAATGTATAACCCATTAAAACTGTTTGTAACTACAAAAAACAAGTATTACTTATCGAATTTTGGCTAACGAAACCAAACTTACTTGCACGTAGTGTGCCCTGCTAACTAACACATGAGTTTCTGGCAAAAAAGAGGTAGGTCGATAATATTCCCAATATGAAATCCGGGTGGCAGACAGAATACGGCCCGCCTGATATGAACCAGTTACTATAGCCATATTAACGTTCGCAAAATGAATTATTGCTCGCGCACCGCGCCCGCTGGCAATGCAGCAACCATTTCCTTTTTGTTGACCTCACTCTCTTGCAGAAACGCAACAACCCTCAAGGGAATTGTTATTTGGCTGCGGTATTCTGTGAGATGGAGGTACTTTCCTAGTCGGGTACAATACGCTGTACCTTACATCTCTTTCATTGGAACTGTTACAATCTACAATTGGTTGACTGTACTAATATTTGTTCTACGTCTACGCTGATCGTAGAAGAGCTACGATCATGTAAATATGTTTATTTATGATATATAATAATTATATATATTATACATAATATATATAATATTAATAATACATAATCCTGGACAAATTATACAGTACCATTTAAGCTCTTCTAGATACATACATATATATACACAGTTTCAAAAGAAAATACTCAGATGCCTATCGCCAAAGCTGAAGTCAATTCCGATCGATTTTTTTATTTGTAAAATGAAATGTCTAGCTTAGCTGGTAGGAAAAATTTAGCTCTACTGGCTAAGATTTAAGAAGTTTAGCTTAAACGTAAGACCTATTTTTGGAAACAAAATATTCGATCGAAATCGGCTTTAGCTTAGGTAGAGCGGCAAATGTAGTGGATTTGCGTAGCAACCATGTAAATGATATGCTACGAACATCTACGTAGCTGGGCATGTTACAAGCTACGAACATCTAGCGTTTAATATATGCTACGATCAACCAATGTCTACGTAATCATGCTACGAACTACGACCAAGTAGTGACTAAGTTACGGGCATGTAGTGGATATGCTACGCGACGTAGCTAACTTCCGTAGTCACGAGAACGCTGTTTAACAGTTTTATTTGACTGAGTTTGTAAATTTTCAATTTGATATGTAATAAAATGTATGTATTATTATAAAATTTTATAATTAATTGACAATCTGAATTATGAAAATTATAACTAATGTACATGTTATAATTCATTAATAAATATATTAGTAATAAGTTTATACATATTTGTACGACTACGGGAAAAACTATTATATATTTAACAGCGTGTAACATGTGATTCACAAAATAAATAATTTGAATTTGAATTCAGTTTATGCGGATTTGTTTTCAATCGGTAATTATTAACCTCAGAGCATCTATTATGTAGTTCTTACTTAAGATCACTATCATGAGACTTGTTTTAAAGTCTTGGGGAGTAAGTGGTGAACCACTCAACATCTTTAACCAAAGCCAACTTCACCTGCACACTGCTGACTGACAAACGAAGCTCTGCTCTGGCGAAAAGAGAGGTCGGGAACGTAATTGTAAGCTACCCGACTGGGAGATGTACCTCCACCTCACAGAATATCTCAGCCAAATAACAATTCCCTTGAGGGTTGTTGTAATCCTGCGAGTGAGTGAGGTCACCAGAAAGGAAGGAGATGCTGCGTTGGCAGCGGGGGTGGCGGCGCGCGAGCGATATTTTATGTTGTGAGCGTTAATATGGCTACGGTAACCGCTTCACATCAGGCGCGCCGTATGCTTGTCTGCCACCCGACGTAGTATAAAAAAAAAGTCAGGCGCAAGGGTCTTGAGAATGACTTGTACTAAAACAAAGTCAACATGTCCAACTATTTTCTTCGTCGGTAGCGTGATATTGCGTATTTTGTTTACCCGCAAAGTTTCCGAAATTGTCTGATATTATCTATAGATCACCACAATCAAGATTGGCCGTGTTGTTTCCGGCAGACTAGAATAGAATCACCCCGTCTCTTCCCGTGGATGTCGTACAGGACTAAGGGAAATACATTATAAAACATCAATCCCCCAACCCGTCTGGCCAGCGTGGGGAGTGTAGGCCAAATCCTCCTTCTGTCTGGGACGGACGAGAGAGGGTCGTGCTCCTGTAGTGGAGACTAAAATGACCTGATGATGATGATGATCTAGAGTCAACTTATTTATACACTTCGGCATCAACCCATAATCATCGTGTTGGAGTACGGGCCTCCCCTCAATTGAAGGGGTTTACAGCATACTTCACCACGCTGCTCAACTGCGGGTTGGCGGAGGCCAGTGTTTTCAAGCCGCCCAACATGCTCCTCAAAGCACGGAGCAGTTCGAGATAAATAAACCAATCTATAGACAGGCTACAGTCGACGTTGCTTAACTTGCGAGATCGATTAGACTGAGACGCGCAACGACGCCATCGAGCTCGTCAATCAGTTTATACATTAAACTAAAGTAAATTGATGAGGAGTTTCAGGCAACTTCGTATTTAAATAGATATATTTAAATACGAAGTTGCATGAAATGAGCCTGCAATTGGTACATTAATTTATTTGTACTATTGAACACGATCTTTTTTGTATCGAAACTTTTTTAAGAACTATGCAACTCAACCAATAAAATAAAAAAATAAACTTTATAACTCACTTGTGAATAATAGCAATGAAAAAGTCACAGTTTGATTATAGGTGTCATTGCGGTGAAATTAGAGCCACGTTATGAGCAAGTGCGTTGAAAAATAAATAAAGTAATTATGACACTTGAAACTGCCGCTGCCTTGTGTCGTCTGCATCACGTGTTCCTCATTTGTTTGCGAGGCATCATGTGGTCTTTAAATGTTGATCGTTAGAACAATCTACATTATGACACATCCATCGCTTTACCACTTTGATGATTAATATAAAAAATAATATAATATTAGCCAACCTCACCTGCACGTGGTGCATCCTGCGGAGTGACAAATGAGGCTCTGGCGATAAGAGGTAGGGCATAGCGTATTTTTAAGCTGCCCGTCTCGGGAAGTACTTTCACCAAACAGAAAACCCCAGCTAAATAATTCCTTTGAGGGTTTTTGTGTTCCTGCGAGTGAGTGAGGTCACTAGAAAGAAAGGAAGGCAGAAGTATAGGCTTGCAACGGATCGGCGACCCCGTGTTCGACTGATCTCTATGGGCGGTGGTGATTGCTTTCCATCAGGTGAGCCACATGCTCGTTTGCTCCCCTCTCATAAAAAAAAGATTAATGATCGAAGCTTTGCCATAATTAATTTACTATACATAGTACATTGGCCATGTGGTCTCCGGCAGACTAGAATAGTATCACTCCGTCTCTTCCCGTGGATGTCGTACAAGGCGACTAAGGGAAATACATTATCAAACATCGATCAGGCCTCCCCAACCCGTTTGGCCAGCGTGGGGAGTGTAGGCCAAAACCTCCTTCTGTCTTTTGGACGGACGAGAGAGGGTCGTGCTCCTGTAGTGGAGACTAAAATGACCTGATGATGATGATGATGATATAGTACATAATCAACAATAAGATAGATTTGATAGATCAACCTCTAAATCCCAATCTTTCACTGTGCAAATTAAATGTTTCAAACTGAAAACCTTCCAACAAATTAGATTTATCCATCCCGAGTGGGTGATTCTACACGTCGCATTACCTTTGCGTAGATGTGCTTTCGCTTACAAATGGATAGTAAATTCAAATTGTTTTGAAATAGGTGAGCTATTTGTAAGATTGCATGCCATGACATTTTATACATAGACGGGTCATAGGCGAGCATCACTACATTAAACAATGGCTACAAAATTGTTATTCCATTATGAAAATATTATCTATAACTGCTATTACTGTTTTATATTATTATTATAAATTACAAAATACTTTTTATGTATAATAATATATATAATAAACTAAAACTAATCTAAAAGCCTATCTAATTTAACTATAAAACAAAGAAAAAGTTATGGAATAAAAAAAATATATAAATAAATACAAATTTACTTACAAATAAAAAATATTCCCAAGATCGTTGTCTTTCGGCAGTGTCCTCAGTACACTGGCAGCATTACCTCGCTAGATAGCTATACTTATTCTTTGAGCAAGGCTATTACTTATTATTCATTCTTTATTGCACATACAAGTTTACAACATAGTGAAATAGGACATATACAAAGGTGAGCTTATCTCTACAGGAGATCTCTTCCAGCTAACCTAGAGATAGTAACAATAGTAAGTTATTGGACGGGAGACTAAACAAACTAGTGCAACGAATATAAAATGGTTACTTAAAACAAAACATAGTACTTTGATAATTATAAAAGATACTCTCTACTAAACCTAATATATACATATATATATATATATATATATATATATATATATATATATACATATACACATACATACATACACATATACACAATGAGTACATATATATTCATAAACTTACATAAACTTATAAATACACAATATGCATACATAAATAAACCAGATAAATATACATAATATTATTCCAGAGTCTGAGTTAAATAGTACTCTTTTAATCTATTTTTAAAGGATGTGACGGACAGGCTATCTCTAATCTCCGGTGGCAGTTTATTCCACATTTGCGCTGCACGAACAGTGAAAGAGTTAAAGAAGAATTTAGTGTTAGAAGACGGAAAATCCAATGTTTTTATATGACAGGGTCGTTGTGATCGGGTTGGCGGTGGTAATAATGGGAAACGGGACAGGAGGTACTGTGGAGAGTTAGGGTTTTTAAATAATTTGTATAAAAACGATAGCAAGTGCACATTTCTGCGAAATCGAATAGGGAGCCACTTCAGTTGAGTTCGAAATTCAGACACGTGGTCAAATTTTCTGAGACCAAAAACAAATCGGATAGCAAGGTTTTGCAGGCGCTCCAACTTATTCAAAAGCTCCTCTGTCGCATCCAAATAGCAGATGTCGGCGTAATCGAGAATCGGAAGTAAAAGAGTCTGAGCAAGCGTAACTTTAGTTTTAAATGGCAAAAAGTTTTGGAGTCGCTTGAGTGAATGAAACGCGTAATGCATGCGCTTACTAACCTCGTTAATATGAGAAGACCATGACAGTGTTTCATCAATGATGAGACCTAGATTTTTGTTTTATTTGTAAAAGCAATTTTGATACCATTGTATGAAATATCCGGTAAATCGTAAAACCTAAACCTATTTTTCATCTGGGCGCTGCCAACCACTATAGCCTGGGATTTGGTTGGATTTACTAATAACCCGTGTCTATCGGCCCACATCTTGATGGCAGCCATATCCCGATTTATGGCGCAGAAAACTTCAGATGCCTCAGAGCAGGTGAAATGGCTATAAATTTGCAGGTCGTCAGCGTATAGGTGGTACGAAGAAGTAAGAATTTTGGACAGCTCGTTAATAAAGATCGAAAAAAGTAGTGGAGATAAGACACCACCCTGAGGCACGCCAGCTACTAAATCAGTCCAATCTGAAGATAACGAGTCGGTTTTGATACATTGTCGGCGGCCACGAAGATACGAGTCGAACCATGCAATTACAGGTGGAGAAAAGTTAATTGTACGAAGGATTCCTAGGAGTATGTCAAAATCGATAGAGTTAAATGCATTACTGAAATCTAATAAGACCATCAAAGTGAGTTTTTTGTTGTCCATAGCATTACGTATGTCATCAGTGACATTCAGCAATGCGCTCACTGTACTGTGGTTGGGACGAAAGCCAGACTGAAAAGGGCAGAGAAGATTATTTCTAGATAAATACTCAAGAAGCTGATTATATACCAGACTTTCCAATACTTTAGAAAGTACAGGAAGAATAGAAATTGGGCGATACTGGGAAAAAGATACCGGATTCGAAATTTTAGGAAAGGGGATGACGTGAGCCAACTTCCATGCTGATGGAAACACGTTAGTCATGAGTGAGATGTTTAGCATATGAGTAATCACTGAAATGACACAGTCAAGTATTGGGAGCAACATGTCACGACTCACCTCATCACTACCAACAGCATTTGTAGAAATAGATAATATGATCTTTTTCACTTCCTCCTCTGTGACATTGCGGAAAGAAAAAGAATCACATCTGGGAGCAGCCTGTTGGGAAAGAGACGACAGGGTAGAATTTTTAGTAGGAAGGTCCAAAGAAATTGGGGGCGTGCAAAAAAATTTGTTAAGAGAATCAAGATCAAGAGATTCGTTGGTAGAATCAGGTTGTTTACCCACACCCAGTGTTCGCAGAAATTTCCATATACGAGAGGGAGGTAAGCTCTCAATCGACGTGTGGATGTAGTGACGCTTCGCATCCCTACATAACCTATTACAGAAGTTACGTAATTTTTTATAAGCAACAAGATTCTCTTCAGAAGGGGTTTGTTTAAATTTACACTTGGCCTTATCCCGCTTACGCATAATCTGTTTAATTTTACACGTCAGCCAGGGAGCAGGTACATGCTTCACTCTAACCGGTCTAATGGGAGCATGTTTGTCAAATAACGATCTTAAGCAACAGTTAAAAATATCCACTTTCTTATCAATTGACGTTGCAGAAATAAGTCTGTCCCAGTCAATAGTACGCGCATCATCCCTCAAACGACTCACATCGAGGTTTCTCAAGTTACGCTGAAAAATAGTCTTGCTTTTGCGCTTGGGAGGACGCACCTTGTAAGAAAGAAAAATTAGATCATGATGAGAAAAAGGCGCAGAAAGTTGTCCGTGCGAAATAACAGAGTCAACATTGGAGACAAGCATCAAGTCTAAGAGTGACGGTCTGCAGTTAGGCAAATGATGTGTTGCAGTTAAAGGAAGAAATTTTAAGTCCATTGCAGAAACCAAATTGTTTAGCTTATCAGCTCGGGTATCATTTTTAAGTAAGCAGGTGTTGAAGTCACCCATAATTATAATATGACTGTATGACGGACGCAGACTTTCCAATGTTGACTCCAAAGACTGGAAATAGTCGATTTTATCATTAGGGCTATAGACAACACCCAAGAGAACTTTAGTGTGGTGGAGGGTAATTTCTAAAAACAAATGTTCAATAGAAGATGAATATTCACCAGGCGAGAGAGAAATTACAGTACAAGGAATATTTGCACGAAGATAAACACACACTCCACCAGCTCCAGCGCCAGTTCTATCATTACGATAAAGCCGGAAGCCAGGAAGAGAACAAAGTGTAGAGGGAAGTGAAGGCTTTAGCCAAGATTCAGAAACTAAAATACCATCGACTACGCCGCTGCTAAAGGATGCGAGAAAGTCAGGATAATGAGCAATTATGCTCTGAGCATTAATGTGCACAAGATTAAGGTACTGAGAATTACTGCCGAATGCAGTTAGCAAATTGGATTCAAGACTTGTGGAGTCTGATGTCGTTGAGATATCACTAAGAGCACTATCATACTCATCTGAAGAGCACGACTGGAAAATGTCATCATTTAAGTTAAAATCAAATGACATTTACGGAATAAAATATTATATAATAATAAAATAAATAATATTAAAATATACTCTAAAATTATATTATAAAATACGTATTAAAAAATAAATTAAATAAGATAAATACATACACTACGAATAAAAGTATAATTACAATTTACCAATTTAAATTCAAAAACAATACACGCATTACTGACATGAAATGAGAGTTAAAAGAAAAAAAAACAAATATGCAAGAGTATATCACACTGACTGACACATTAAAAGTATTGCCACACATTGCAAGTACACAAGTTAAAAAAAAATTCAAGATTTAACACAAAAGAAAACTTCACAATCAGTCACACCTGTCTATACGCCAACATTTTAATCAACCTCACGTGAGGACTGATTGCCAACAACACGGTAAGTGAAGAAGAAGATTTCTTTTTTTGTCAGCTGTCAATCTGTCAAGTGAGTCGAATGAATGAGTTGAATCAATTCAACAATAAATGCAAACAAGTGGGGTAATTGTGTTACAAGTAATTGTTTGATTAAATATGAACTACCTGGAAACTCATTTTACGAAAATAAAAAATTATATATGTGTGGTAACTGGACAACGTACAAATAACAACTTACAACACAATATGGGCTTGTCGTCGAGTTATTACTTCGTGCCCGATGTTTACGGCTTGTTGCTCGTAGCAGCACGACGAGGCTTCTCCGTAGATTGCGAAACATTACTGGGGTGCATGGATTGCAGCTGACGAAGCTCAGCCATAGAGGCAATTTTTTGGCGTACTTTATCTGGCAATAATACGATTATGTTCCCATCGGTCGTCCAACAGTTTTTCATGCTGAAATGCTTTCTGGCTGCAATGAATATTTCTTGACGCGCCTTCGTAAGAAATTCGCAAACAGAAATTTTTGTACCCTTCAGCAATTTCTTCGCACTCCAAATTGCAGAACGCAGAGCAAGAGTGGTAAATCGTACTAAAACGGGACGTGGAGTGTCCTTCTCAATACCCAAACGATGACACGCCTCTATGGAGGAGGAAGTAACCGCCGATGTCATATTCAAATGCTCAGTAAAAATTTTGTGGAGCCTGTCTGACAGTATCTCATCCTGTTCCTCGGGTATTCCATGAAAGAGGAGAACCTTCCTTCGAGAGTGACTCTCAAGACGATCCAGAGCCGTAGTAACAAGCTCCAATTGGGTCTTCATCATCGAAACAGCCTTCCAGATGAATGTCTTGAATTGTGTGTAGTCTGCGGAGAGAGCTTTGATAGTGGGCTGGGAAGAATTGGAAGATGCCGACTGCTGTTGGAGGCCCCTCTCAAAATCATCCATCCGTGTTGTGAACAGAGTTGTTAAATCTTCAATGTTCTTGTGCAACTGTGATGCCGAATCCATAGTGATGGTGGTGTTGAAAATTAATATGTCAATAGATGCGAGTAGTGATATTAACACATTTAATGCAGTGATTAATGCAGTAAGTTAAATAATATTATTTTTACAAATAAAATATAATAGACTGAGCAATAATTGTATGTTACTTATTCTATGGCTACCCGCCAAAAAAAAAAAAAAAAAAAAAAAAAAAAAAAAAAAAAAAAAAAAACTTATTATTTGTATCTCTTTTTAATCACGGGTCAAGCCCGGTCATTTGATAAGCGTGCGCGGGGACATGGATCCAACGCGTAGAGGCCCCTTTGAGAAGTTTGATGTAATGTTGTACGCCCGCCGTGACCCGCTCCAGGATATGTCAATGGAACGACATACCCATGAGCAGGTCTCGGCAGGCGTTGAGACTGTTGCGAAGTGTGATGGAAAACAAACGGGGCTATGGAGATGAGATCTGGGTGAACTTAATACCGGGCTATTACAGAAGAGGGACGGACACCTGCCATAACTGCTTTTATTGCTAGTTATTTGCGGCAGGCTTACTTATTATTATTACTATTACTTATACTGTACTATAACTTCAAATTGAAAGAGAGGTAGGGCGTAGCGTATTATTTAAGCAGCTCGATTGCGGAAGTACCTCCACCTATACCGCAGCCAAATAATAATTCCCTTGAGGGTTGTTATGTTCCTTCGAGTGAGTGAGGTCACCAGAAAGAAAGGAAGGAGTATAGGTTGGCAACGGATCGGCGATTTGTAGGTTGTTGCTGATCTCCATGGGCGGTGGTGATTGCTAGCCATTAAGTGAACCACATGCTCGTTTGCCTCTCCTTATAGAGATTATATATATATATATATATATATATATATATATATATATATATAAAACTTTTCAATAATTGTTTACAATTTAGCTCTATCGCGACGGCAAGTAGCGAGGGACTGAGTGAATTACCTTGCAATCATCTTGCCGTAATGGCGGCCGGTTAAACGCATTTATAGGTAAAAGCATCTTAGATTGCATGTACCATTTCAGTGAATCGTACTCAAATGTATTTCCTCAGTGAGGCTGCGCGGCTGGTTTCATTTCCTTAATGTAATGTGCTATCTTTGTTTAGATAGTGCCTCATTTACTAATCGGCGGGATGTACCACGTATATATGAGGTTGGTTTTAGATCTAAAGATAATAATGACTTAATCCTTTTGTTTCTTTTATTCGGAGCGAAGATTCTCATTTCAGATCCTATTACGCAGAGACATCCCGAGCTCTATAGCTCGCTGATTGGGCTTCCCCTTATGGTCCGGAGGGCTGGCCACATTGCTCGTAGAACCAAAGTCAAAGTCAAAGTCAAAGTCAAAATTCTTTATTCTGTGGGCCCTCGCGGGCACTTAGACACGTCTTTTACAATTAGGTATATTTTTTATCTACCAGCATTTCGGAATGACCATTGACGAGAAGAAATGCCGAAAGAAACTCTGTCAATATAGGTCTTTTTTTTTAAATAGCCATACAATATTATCATAATACAATAAAAATAATGTCAATGTACAATAAAAAAAATGGTATGTCAACCAAAATAAGAGAGATAATAAAAAATAAAAAAACAAGTAAAATAAAATAGTAAAAAAAAATAAAAATATAAAAAATCATAGTATAGAGTGTATATACATATTGTATAAAGTCTAAATATGTATATCCACAATACTACTTGTAAAGACCGACAACCGATCTATCGAAAAGGTTCTCTAGTGACGGCCCCATACTGGCGGATGCAGTATGGAATGATCCCTCCAATTGAGCAATGACCTCAAGGAAGTTGTAAAGAGTTGTATGGATGCAGGTCCCTCGGGATCGGGGATTGTTGCTCACTAGGAGGCTATGTTCAGCAGTGAACTAATAAGCTGATTTTCAATACAATATATTATCACTATTGCATGTGCGGGACTTATCGTGATCGACTTTTATATTTTCCGATATTTCGGCGACGTTGCAGACGCTACTTCTTCCGAAACAATATAATAATATTGTTTTCGAAGAAGGTTGTGACATGCACTGCTTGAAAGTCTATATAAATTTGTAGTAAACGGCAATGGACTTAATATATAGGTTGATTAATTTTCACCCCACTGTTGAAATACGGGTCTTCCCTTAATTAAAGAGGTTTTTTTTTTTTTTTTTTTATACTACGTCGGGTGGCAGATAAGCATACGGCCCGCCTGATGTGAAGCTGTTGCCGTAGCCATATTAACGCTCGCAACATAAAATATCGCTCGCGCGCCGCCACCCCCGCTGCCAACGCAGCATCTCCTTCCTTTCTGGTGACCTCACTCACTCGCAGGAACACAACAACCCTCAAGGGAGTCGTTATTTGGCTGTGGTATTCTGTGAGGTGGAGGTACATTCCCCAGTCGAGTAGCTTACAATTACGCTTCCTACCTCTCTTTTCGCCAGAGCTTCGTTTGTCAGTCAGCAGGGTGCACCGCGTGCAGGTGAAGTTGGCTTTGGTTCAAAGGTGTTGATGAACCACTTACACCCCAAAGGTTTAAAGCATACTCCGCCTCGCTGCTCAACTGTGGGTTGGCAGAGACCAGTGTTTTCAAGCCGCCCAAAGGCCACTGACTTAACGACTGTTATCTATTGACAACAACCGGGGTGGCCTTGCTTAACGTGCACTCCAAAGCACGGAGGAGCTCGAGATAAATAAACCCATCCATAGACAGGCTACGGTTGACGTTTCTTAACTTCGATCGATTACATTGATACGTGCATCGATGCCATCGAACTCCTACTTAACAATATTAATTTGCCTACTGAGAATAAAGGATAAATACCTACTGCTTCAATTATATTTATCCACGATACGTGCTATAAAAGTAATATAAAAACAACAGACGTACAGATTGGAAATCTTTACGTAACCGAATCCTCTCATAGTGATTCTGTAAAACAAGATAGGTTGCATATCCCCAAGGTTCAAACAGCTCAGAGATGGAGGCGTGGGACGGAGAATGTGATCCGTGCTCTATCTAATAAATGGATGGGAATTTATCTTTCGTCAAAGAGATTTGTATAAGTATTATTTATTATAATGTAAAAGAGTAAGATAACTGGCTGATAGATTTATATAAATATTTTTAAACGGAAAAATTCGTGTTCTTCCGCTTAGCTGAGACCTTTCGATAAGGTCGAGTGTTCTTTCCAACTGAGCTACCAGGAAGGTTTATAATGGTTATGAATTTTCCCATTTTTATTTACTGCTGTAAAGTTGCACTGTGACGCCATCTACCTATTAAATATTACACTAATAAACAAGGCATATTAGTCGATAGTTACAGATAAAATTCGGTTTATTATTGATAACACCAAACTTATTAATATTTTAATATTTAATTATTATTTTAATAGTTGATTTCAGCCTTCAACTTGCAAGAATTTATATACCAAAATATTTTTGAATTGAAAAATTCATCCCATTTAAAAATATTTATATACGAGTAAATCTAGGCAAGATGTCCGAATTCAACAATATACCTACCTAGATTTAAAGCTTCGCAGTTAAAGAGACTCTATGTCTAATAGGCTTGTATTCCATTTTTTTGTTCGATTTGTTATTTAAAGACGTCACAATAATATAAATATAGGTGAAATAATTACTTCGATTGCATAAAAACTTCTCGAGATACTTGAAGATCACAATTTTGGACTATCCCGAAAACGCTCCATACAAAATAGCACGGTGTGACGTCATAGCGTGGTGGCCACGTTATGACGTCACACCGTGCTATTTTATATGCATAAAATCAGAAATTTGTACGACAGCTATGTTTAAATATTGCGTTTACGTAGCCAGTGCCGTAACAAAAGTTATAGTATTTTTTATTGTTTCTACTATGTTCATTTTTTAAAATTTCATACCTTAAAATGGACTTTCCCACCAAACTTTGACTGCACATAAAACACGTCGGACATAAGTTATTAAAATTTTAAGATCGCAGATCGTTCTAGTTTTATGTATTTTACGTTACTGATAGAGAGTTTTTATAATTTTGTAACATGGGCAACAAGCCTATTGTAGGTATTTATCAAATCGAACTCAACTTATAAAAGAAGAGCATACATAAAGACATATTTCACGGTCCTTTAGTAACAGCTCAGAGATCGGAAGCTAAGGACAGGAAACAACCCTATTCCACTTGATAAACGACAGGGAATTTGTCTTATTTTTCAAAGAGATATTCTATTTGAATATTACTATGGAACGAACGGACGGATATTTCATTCAGAAGGTTCTTATGATTTATTGACTGTAAGATAAAACGCAGACAAGAGTTCAACTTAATACACAGTTTTATCTAATAACTTTAAGAAAACTTGTAATAATATGTAAACTGTTTTTGTAAATGGTCCAACGTTTTGCATGAAATCCTTCATTCAGTCACAGATTTAGACAACTTTGTTTCACAAAGTGTTCTCCAAGAGAATTTCATTTCAGTATTAGAATATGTCTATTATTATTATTATTATTTTTTTATACCACCAGTGTGGCAAACAAGCATACGGCCCGCCTGATGGAAAGCAGTTACCGTAGCCTATGAACGCCTGTAACACCAGAGGCATCACACGCGCGTTGCCGACCCTGTAAAAACCTCTTCACGCCCTTTTTGAAGAACCCCATGCTGTAGTCCCCTGAGAAAACCTCGACAGGCAGTTCTATTTACTAACATACATATTTACTAACATTAAATAAATAATAAATAAATATTCTTTGAATTACACACTGCCATCTAGCCCCAAATTAAGCAAAGCTTGTACTATGGGTACGAGATGACTGATATTATACATAAATACATCTAACAAATAACAATTCCTTTGAGAGTTGTTGTGTTCCTGCGAGTGAGTGAAGTCATCAGAAGGAAAGTAAGGAGTATAGGCTGACAACAGATCGGCTACCCCTTGGTGTTGCCGATTTTCATGGGCGGTGGTGATTGCTCTCCATTAGGTCATAAAACATAATGCACATAAATATTTGTCTTATGCTGAGATCGAATACGCGACCTCGGAGTCAAAGTGAAATAAACTTCTTTATGCATCTTTTTCTTTATTTAAGTGCCTTTGTGAGCACTGCCTGTGTGAGATATTTAATTATTTATTTATCAACATACATACATCTGTCATTATAGGCATCTAGTACTCAATGTGACAGTGGAGCAAATATACAAATTAATAATAATTAAAATTCAATACAAGAAATACAAAATACAATCTAATCCATTATTAGTTTATTTGTAGTCATTATAATGATTAGAAATCAATATAAAACGTCTTGATAATAAAATTTAATGTCAAGCGTAAAATAAAATATACGTGCGATTGATATACGTTATTTTGTAACACAATGTTCACAATGCTATCTTTGTGAATTCATTCGGAGTACAAGCATAAATCAATTTCCAAATTTATCGTGTTAAGTGTGCGGAGTGGTCAATGGCGCCTTTTTCAGGAGAGTCCTAGAATGCGGCTCCATCAAGATATTAAGGTCGACGACGGCGCGTCACGTACTACAGGAATATAATAAATTTTGTTAACTTAATGTATGTAACGTTCTAAGATGGACCGACAACCATAAAAAAGTGGATGGTAGTAATTGGATGCGGAGAGTGGAGGATCGCATATGATGGAAAGCATTGAGAAAGGCCTATATCCAGAAGTGGGTTGATGCAGGTTGATAGTGATGAATACAAAAATGTATTATTAATAAATTGGATTCTGATCATTCTGGGCAAATGATAAGTATTCAAATAAATAATAAAAATGTAGTCAAGACAAAAAATACTTTTGTGCCAGTAACAATTAGTCGCTTAGAACGAATGAGAGTAAACCTAACTAGTAACTTACCTTTTTTAGATAATGACTTGGAACCTAACTTGTTGTATAATTCATTTTTTAATGCGAAATGCATTCACGAATTTAATTCAATATTTACTTCCAAGGAAATTACTTTTACTAATAGCCTCGTCTTTGGTGACTGGGCAACCGTAGGTATTTATAAGAGTAGGCAAACTTTGTACATGTTATACTATGAAAGACAATTCAATAATAGTGAGAAATTTAAAGAACATGTAAAATCATACTCAAAAATTTTTAAACGCGTTTGTCAAGTAGCAAAATCTATGTTTATTAAATCAAAAATTAGAAATAGTAGTAATAAAATTAAAGCCACTTGGACGGTTATCAATGAAGAGACTGGGAAGGGCAGGACAAAGGATTCAGAGTTTAAATTAAGTATCAATGGTCATGTTACCAAGTCAGATTTAGAAGTTGCCAATGCTTTTGAAAGATTTTTTTCTGCTTTCCCTGTTACTTTAACTAGTGCTTTGGGCTCTTCCACCTCCGTTGCAGAGTCATTAATTAAAGATAATGTGCCTGAATTTTATAACGATTTTCATTTCCGTCATGTTAATGGATCTGATCTTAAAGTCGCATTTAAATCACTTAATATTAAGAAAACGGCTGATCTATGGGGCATTTCTGTACATATTATAAAATCTTTATTTGACATTTTTGCTCCCGCTTTAATTGTGATATTTAATAGATGTATTGATTGTGGTGTGTTTCCTGACTTGATGAAATTGAGCAAAATTATTCCTTTGTTTAAATCAGGTAGTACATTAGACCCCACAAACTTCAGACCAATATCAATACTACCTACATTTAGTAAAATTTTTGAAAAACTAATTCTCGCACAGTTACTTAAATACTTTAACGAAAATAATCTGCTGCACACTAAACAATTCGGTTTCACTCGTGGACGGTCAACATGTGATGCTGGGGTAAAACTACTAGAATGTATATATGAGGCTTGGGAGGAGTCACGGGACGCCTATGGGGTGTTTTGTGACTTATCTAAGGCTTTTGATTGTGTGCAGCATGAAACTCTAGTCAGAAAATTACACCACTATGGTATAAGAGGCATCGCTCTTGATCTTCTTACTTCTTATCTGGGTGATAGGGTTCAGAAAGTAGATGTTAATGGAAAACGATCACATGGATCAGCTGTAGCGATGGGGGTGCCACAAGGCTCTATTTTGGGCCCTTTCCTGTTTCTCGTGTATATTAATGATCTACCTTATCTTGTAAAGAATAATCATGAAATAGTATTGTTTGCAGATGACACTTCTTTAGTTTTTAAGGTAAATAGACAACAATCAGAAATTGACGATGTAAACAATGCTCTTTCAAAAATAGTAAACTGGTTTAGTGCTAATAACCTACTTTTAAATGGTAATAAAACCAAATATGTTAGATTTTTTACAAAAAATGTTAAACAAGTGAAAACCAGTGTGGTGATGGACAATGAGAGATTGGAATTGGTCAATAAGGTTGTTTTCCTTGGTATAACATTAGACTCTAAATTACAATGGGGCCCACATATAGAAACGTTATCAGCTAGACTCAGCTCAGCAGCTTACGCCGTAAGGAAAATACGTCAACTAACTGATGTTGACACTGCGCGTTTAGTTTATTTTAGCTATTTTCACAGCATTATGTCATATGGTTTATTGCTTTGGGGTAGTGCCGCGGATGTAGACTCAATTTTTGTGCTCCAGAAGCGAGCTATCCGTGCTATTTATATGATGAGTCCCAGGGAGACACTGAGAAATAAATTTAAAGAGATAAATATTATGACATTACATTCTCAATATATTTATGAAAATCTTATTTACGTTCATAAAAATCAAACCAAATTTAGGAAAAACAGTGATCTCCATCAATTAAATTTAAGAAATAAAAACAAACTCGCTATGCATATTACTAGGCTCCATAAAATCTCTAACTCGTTCCCAGGTCAATGTATACGCTTCTACAATAAACTTCCAAACGACGCGTTTAAATTATCCATGGATAAATTTAAGAAATATATCAAAGCTAGACTATGTCAAAAGGCTTACTATTGTATCTCGGATTACATAAATGATAAAAGTATTTGGAAATGAATTGCTCTTGTTATGTTATGTTAATGATTGTATTTGTATTTAATGTAACGATATTGGCAATTAAAAGAGTCGGCCTTGAGTTTCTTGCCAGTTCTTCTCAAGAAGCCCCGTCGCCGGAACTGGCACTTAAATTCACTTTCACATTCAAGATAGTGTGATGAAAGTGAATCTAAGCTCTGCGGATTTAGAGTAGTGATGATTTATACATATTCTTATATTTAATTTGTATGACGTTTCTAAGTGCTTTATAAAGTCCAAGGAATAAAGATATTTTGAATTTGAATTTGAATTTATATCAGTAGTATGTACTTTCCTCTAATTATTTTAAATACAATGCCAGTGAATTTTCTCTTTCAATCCTGAGCTGATTATATCCCACCATGCCCGATGTAAATAACGTAGGATACAGTAATAGGCATAAGGGATATACAGCATACTACTTTAAATTTAGATATCTAAGAAGGTTGTCCTGTACCCGTTCTTTTATATATTTATATGGGTGTATTTAGCTTCGTTAAGGTGCCTATACGACTGAGTTGTATTCTATCTGGCTTCTGACCACGGCGTTTTATAAAGTTAACAGATTTGATGCTCCTGAAATCTTGAGCACGAAACCTAAATTTCTTATAGCTTTTACAGCATTTGGTGATGTAATTCCGAATCGTTAGATAAGTATTAAATTGGATCCCTAGATCTCTAACTTCCATAACTCTAGGCATGGCTGTTCCGTCGATTTCGTAGCAGTGTTGCACCGGTGTAGGGGCTCGAGTAAAGTTATTGTGGCAAACTTAGAGGTGTTAAACTCTAGGAGATTGTCTTGGCTCTAAGCAACTACTCTGTTTACATCCGCTTGGAGCCCTACATAGTCCTTCCTTTACAGCGAGATACAGCTTGAGGTCGTCGGCAATCAGCAAGTATGTTGTGATCTTAAGAACATGGTTATGAAACTTGTTTATCATTATAATAAACTTAAGGGACCCGAAGTTACTTCCTTGACTTATTTATACCTGACCTAGTGTAGTAAGCTGCCGACATATAACCATGGTACTCCACATATTGCTGCCTATCTATGTTTTTATTCATTTTATTTTATTTTTATATAATAGATATTTACTAATTGTGTTCAGTATACTCGTACAAATGTACGCCATGGACGAAAGCTAAGAGTCGTTATACTTCTTTATCAGCTATCAGCATTTATAACTCTATTTTTTATTAACTAAACGCAATATAATTTGAGAAGATAGATTGAAATTATGTCGAGCTAAGTAAGTTAGCTATAAGGGTGTTCCTCGCCCTGGCCCATAAAACTGGGAGCCGCACATTCCAGCGCCGAACTGTCGCAAGGGAGGCCTTACAATATGTCTCTTTAATGTGCACCCAGCTTTATCCCCGCTTTTATTATCATCCGCGCTAATACAAATAAAAATAAAACTGTGTCTATTATGTTCAAATTTGAAAATAGGGTTGCTATTGTGATTGCCGTTTCCGTCATTATTGCCCGAGGCTAGAGTTTTGTTCGGGGAATTTTCCTGGCAATTTTTGCAATATTGTCTGTTACATCTATCGTTACAACGAAACAATTTCATTTTATTCAGCAGCTTCTTAGCAATGTGAGCTTTCATTGCTAATAGGTTAAGTCAAACTCCAAAAAGTTTCTTACTACTATTATACGGTAAACGGGACGGGCAGTATATAATAAACAGTAAACAGCTGCACGCTTTCATATATATGTTACAGGCAATGTAATAAATTGGTTATTATTTATAATGGCTGGCCAATGTCATAAATTGTCAATTATTATAACTAAGCTTACTTAGCACTACATCATTCATCATCTAGGTTGACGGAGCTCCGCGAAGCGAGCTCCTATTTCCGATGACAGTTAAAGTTGTACTGAAAGTCTGAAAATCCACTAGCTTAAATTTCTATGTCTCCTTTCCTTATGACTTATTGACGAGCTCGGTGGCCGAATTTTTTTTTTTTTTTTTTTTATACTACGTCGGGTGAAATACAAGCATACGGTCCGCCTGATGTGAAGCAGTTACCGTAGCCATATTAACGCTCGCAACAGAAAATATCGCTCGCGCGCCGCCACCCCCGCTGCCAACGCAGCATCTCCTTTCTGGTGACCTCACTCACTCGCAGGAACACAACAACCCTCAAGGAAATTGTTATTTGGCTGCGGTATTCTGTGAGGTGGAGGTACATTCCCCAGTCGGGTAGCTTACGATTATGCTCCCTACCTCTCTTTTCGCCAGAGCTTCGTTTGTCAATTAGATGGGTGCAACGCGAGCAGGTGAAGTTGGCTTTGGTTCAAAGATGTTGATGAACCACTTACACCCATTGATATATATATAGCAAACCTCATTACCGCGCGTCCTAAAAAATGAAACCACTAATTAACCGCGACGACGTAGCTTTGTAACCAATAAACATTCTAATGTAAACATATATCTGTCTCATCTACACAAGTCGCCAGAACCAAGCTGTCACTAAAATTAGACAAAGACAGATACATTGTCTTGCGCTGGCGGGCTAATGTTGCCTGCCATATGAATTTTACCCCAAAACAAGAAATAAAAAGAATATTTTTGTAAGCTATTGTTTTTTTTAATAAAAATAATACATGAATTTAAATTATACTATAATTATAAAGAGTAAAACTTTGTTTGTGGTTAATATAAGGGTTCCACTCCAATGGTAGGCATGTTGATGCCAAATTAGATTAAATCGAGGCTTAAAGTCTCAAACAGTAATCAAACTCCGCTATGTAGCATCAGTTTATTGAACAGTTGCCTTTTAGTCTCTTTTTTGTATGTTTGAGTAAATAATTTGCTTTCATGGTATAATCTTATTTTTAAATATTTATAAATAATAGCATTGATCAATAAAAGAGAATGATCCACTTGTGTCGATGACAAATGATCCCCCGGGTGTATAGGGTGTATAGCAAACTCTTTGAATAGCTTGTTTCCTTCAAGTTTTTTTAAAGTCTTTGTAGCTAATATCATGAGACCAAATTTAGGAGACAAAGACTTCGTGTCGGAAAGTGTTATGGCATGTCTTATAATGCTTTCACAACTCAAACATATTTCATATACATTTTTCGATGGGTAACATAATCCTCCTTTATCTTTTATATTAATCAGCTTGTGAAACCACTCCAGTTCTGTAGCTAGTAAAGCTTTGATTCATATTTCACATTTAACTTCTTGACCAACTTTGTTAACTACATAGCCGGAAACATAGCCAACAACTTGTTTTGTTACATTCGTAAAAAGGTTATTATTAGTTTGTTGCGCGACCCATTCTTTATCTAAATCTGTTTCATTTTGATTGTTCTGTATAGTTTCTGATTCAATGTCATCGTGACGATCAAAGGAAGACTTGTTGATTTCATCAACATGTTTCTTATCACTTGTAGAAGTTGTAGAGCACAAGACATTAATTTTTTCGAGGGGCACACAGTTCCCTCTAAAACTGCTTTTTAATTCAAGGTGATTTAATAATTTTTTGTAAGCAGATTTGAACTGCACAACATTAGGATTGTTATTGTAGCCACCTTTTTGTCGGATACAACCAAAAAATAATTCTAAATGATCTTGTGAAAGTCTATATGTTGCGATGTATTTCATTACGCTAGTCTCAATCAATCTTGTATACAATACTTTTAAACTTTCCAGACAGATTAAAAAACCAAGAAATCCCGTTTTAAATTTGCAATCTAACACTTTTTTCATTGTTTTTTTTATTATAATATTTTGTATCTGACCCCGACGTTTAATGGTTTTTTTTGTTGTCACTTCTACGCTTAGGTTCGTAACGTACTGTTTGTATTTTTCAATGAGTGTGTATACATCATTTATCGTTTCTGGTTTAAGACTTTTTTTAAAGCCATACGCTTTGGGGTCCCCCTTAGAATTTAAAACATCGAAAATATCATTGTGTATTTTAATAAATTCCGCAGTGGGCTCACTTTCTGAAAATTCAGAAGACAATTCCTTGGCCAAATGAAGCGACTGAGCAACACTATTACTTAGCAGCTGTGATGCCAACTTAACCTTCATAATTTGATTTCGAAACATTATATGGCGGTTAGTTAATTTATTTCCCGTTCTAAGCCCTTCACTTTCTTGAATTTCCTGTAAACGGTTTACATACTCCCATTTTACTTTGTCATTATTTATGTTAAAAAATATTTTCTTTGATGCAAAACTGTTTCTTACTAACTTGAGCATATGACAAGCGTCCAACAATAGCACCACATTGTGTCCTGTTGTAGGATGTATAAAAGTGGTTTTCAAATTATTTGGGTCGTTTATGTTACATCCTAAAACTCGCATTGCAGCAATGTTAACCTGGCTGCCATCACATGTTACTGACACTACTTCGACATTACTTTCTTCGCATTTTGTCAGCGCCATATTTATTATATTGGCCAGTTTGACTGACGTTAAACCATGTGTAAAAAAATAGCCAATAGGTACCTTCCATGTTTCATTCAAACATACGAGTAATAGAACCAATGCAGAGGATGCTAGATTTTGTGTATCGTTTGTGTCATTTAAACCATAATCAACGTACCCGTGATGCTTTTTACCATCGAAAATTTTTTGTTGACGAATGGCCATCTCGTCGATAACTAAATTACAGATGATCTTGGACTTTGAATTATTACTTTTGACCTTAAGAATGTTAAAAGCCTCCGATGTGAATCCAGGATCCCCGTTAATTTTGCTATACCAATTTACTAATGTTCTTGGATGCGGTAATGACTTATTTAATGCGGATCGTACATACTTATAGGCAGCAGGGGAGTAAAAGTTTAATGTTAATGCAAATTTCTTTAGCAAATAAGGAAAATTTTTAAAGGTCCTTTTCTTTTTGAATGATTTTTTAAATTCTTCCATCAACAGCATTGTTTCTTCATTCAAATTTAGCTGCATTTCTTCTTCTTCGCTCAACATACGTTTTTTTTTCAGATCTTCTATAACATCTCTTAATCTTTTATTTTTTATTCCTAATCTTTTATTTTTCTGTGATAAATTTTTAATTTTTTTTAGTCTTTGTGTGGATACAATTTTCAAACGGTGAATAATTTTTCTCATTTTGTGCTTTCGCGGTGTCTCGGTTATTTCATTTATCTCTTCATCGGTTTCCACAACATCCACATCCATAGTTTCTTTTAAGATTTCCACCGGCTGTTCAGAAAAAGATTCATCCTGAAAAGTTAACATAAATATAAACTCAAAGATAAAGATAAAGCCCTATTAGCTACCTTATTAAATCTTTACTTACAACAAGCATTGGAATTGCTTCGTTAGACAAATAAATACGGCCACAATCACGTTTTGGTCCTAATTTGTCCTGCTCCCGGAAGTGCTTCGAACAAATGATAGTAGATTTACTAGGCAGCCAATCAGTCTCTTTTCTCAGCAATCTAATTATTTCCACCCACTTCTCACGGCGTGCTGCATCTTTAGGCACCCTGCAAAATTAATCATATAATATAGGAAATACAATATGATAATTGGGTTATTCTTTGATAAATTATACTACAAATAAGATTGCACCAATATTTTTTTGAACGAAAGTTAAAACATAATATATATTATTATTAAAAATCTGTGGTTACAACTTCATCCATTAATTTATTAGTTTCTCCCATTAATGTGGGAAAACAAAACGACGTTTTTAAGGGCAACACTGAACATAAAATCACAATTATTTGTTTATTTATTTTATTTTTGTGTTTTTACGTCAATATCAATACATTAACAGTGTACTTACGTGTGGAAAGTAATTCCGCTTGATTTGTGATGGTTCTGAGACCTTGAATCGCACTCTTTTACTACACATTTACCCATTTTCGATATCGTTCCGTTCGGTTCAAGCTGTCCGGCGTCAAACTGAGCACTGAACTGACATTAGCTAGGCATATGGCTGTGGCCATATGTGCTGTGGCAACGCTTTGGCGCGGTAATTGCTAATCTAGTGTAATATTGATAGTTTAACTCAATGCTTACACCACGAAATTCGAATGGTTAGGAATGGCCACTTTGACTCCGAGGTCGCTGTTTAGATTCCCGCACAAGAAAAAATTTGTGTGCATGAACATGTCTGTTTGTCTTGGTCTGGGTGTTTCTTGCGAAACCTGCCTATGTTCATAAACATGTCCGTTACTTAAACGTTGTCTTGAAAAGATTGCTTTAGCAATCCATCTACATGTTTGTAACATCTTAATATTTTTGTTTGTGATGTCTGCAAATAAATAACATTTTATTTACCTATCTATCTATCTATGTTTTGGACAAAAAAGTATATTAAGACAATATATTGGATATATTAATACGGAGTGATTGATTCACACCTGTAATTGAGCCCGTGAGCGATGGGCCGGGATACGTAAAAGCAAGTTAATTGATGTGGACGTATTACTCTTTGTCGAGTTACTCGGGATTCAGTTGCCAAGTAGTTTCAAATAATGCGAAAAGCTTGTAAATAATAATAAATGATTATTAGGTATATATATCTATGATGACGATTTTTGAGGTATTGGTTTTTTTTTATTAGTTTTATTTTAAAGTAATTTTAATATTAGTTTATTTTTATTTACTTTAGTTTATACTTTGTTATTATATAATGTTCATAAATAATATGTATGCTAGTAAATATTATGTAATAGGTTATTTATATAGTTACAGAAATTTTACATAATAATCTAAGTATATAAACTACCAATAATTAAAAATATACAATTAAATTAAAAACTAAATATGGCTAACTATTTATATTATTATATTATTCGTCGGGCTCTTTCCACCGCCGGCGTCCCAGCAGTTTTGGAACCAATTGGTCTGGTACGCGACGATGGGAAGAGACCAGACGGTATGTCATTGCTGCCATGGAAGATGGGTAGACCTTTGGTGTGGGACGCAACATGCGTCGACACCCTCGCGCCTTCCCATCTTCCATATACGTCGTGTTCTGCGGGGGCTGCTGCAGCATCAGCGAAGACCCTCAAACGGCGCAAATATTCAAACCTCATCGGTAATTATGTTTTTGAGCCGTTTGGGGTGGAAACACTTGGCCCATGGGGTCCGAGCGCAAGAATTTTATTTCGAGATATCTCCAAACGTTTGGTCGACTCTTCCCGTGATCAGAGGGCTGGCCTATTTCTCGCTCAGCGAATAAGCATTGCCATCCAGAGTGGCAATGCTGCTAGCCTTCTGGCCACTTTACCTTTTGACGGCGATGCGGAAGAATATTTTGACGCCATTTAGTTTATTATATTTTATTTCTTTTAATTAGTTTTTGTCATTTCCGTTTTGTTTGTATATATAGTTAGCCATATTTAGTTTTTAATTTAATTGTATATTTTTAATTATTGGTAGTTTATATAGGTAGATTACATACATATAGTTCAAACATTAATTTGACAGAATCATAGTTCTTTTTTAAATATATATTTTTAGCAGTTTAATATCTATAGGTGTATATGTATTGTATATTAGGTTTTTTATATATAAATTATATATATATATTAGGTGAGAAGTTCAGTGGCGTCGTTGCGCGTGTCAGTCTAATCGAATACGCAAGTTAAGCAGCGTCGACCGTAGCCTGTCCATGGATGGGTTTATATTATCTCGAGCTCCTCCGTGCCCCGGAGGAGTGAGTGCCCGAGAGGAGAGGACATTTAGTTAAAACCAGTTTTTGTAAAAGAAATAAAAAATGTATACTCATGTAACAATAACACCTCTCTAAGGGGACTTTATTAACTTTATCGAAGCAAAATTACAATAAAAAATAGACCTAATATATCGTCTTCGTTAACCTTTACTCATCCCACTGCTGATATACGAGATCCCTCAATTGAAAGGGTATAGAGCATACTCCACAACGCTGCTCAACTGCGGGTTGGCATAGGCCAGCGTTTTAAAGATGCCTAAAGGCCACTGACTTGGCTTAACGACTGTTATCTAATGCCAAAAGTTGAGACCGACGATTTAACGTGCCCTCCGAAGCACGAAGCAGCTCGAGATATTACAAACCTATCCTTGGACAGGCTACGGTTGTCGTTGCTTAACTTGCAAATTCGATTTGACTGACACCCGCAATGATGTCATAGAGCTCAATAATGCCCCGAGAACTCTCGATATGTTTTTTACTACGGTAAACTGTGATGCCCATGTAAATTTTTGGGGTGTAAGTTGTTCATCAACATCTTTGAACCAAAGCCAACTTCACCTGCACGCGGTGCACCCTGCTGACTGACAATCGAAGCTCTGGCGAAAAGAGAGGTAGAGAGCGTAATTGTAAGCTACCCGTCTGGGGAATGTACCTCCACCTCACAGAATACCGCAGCCAAATAACGGTTCCCTTGAGGGCTGTTGTGTTCCAGCGAGTGAGTGAGGTCACCAGAAAGGAAGGAGATGCTGCGATGGCAGTGGGGGTGGCGGCGCGCGAGCGATATTATATGTTGCGAGCGTTAATATGGCTATGGTAACCGCTTCACATCAGGCGGGCCGTATGCTTGTCTGCCACCCGAAGTATTATAAAAAAAATGCCCGTGGGATACCTAATAAAAAAAATTAATGCAATATATTTTTCAAATTGAGGGTCATAGACATTATCATGATAGACGGATAATCTGTTACATTCGACTGCGGATCGGAATATCATATAACTTTTAGGTTTATGAGTTGGCTATGACAAACACACTGAGGAAACTACATACGGATAGCTTGATTATCCAATGATGGTTAATTTTCTTAGAAATAATTAAGTTAATTTTGCTGAGGTTGTACATTATTATATTACAGACAGATTATTTATTTGTATGTATTTTATGAATATCTATATATATAAAAGAAAGTCGTGTTTGTTACAACACTTATAACTCGAGAACGGCTGGACCGATTGCCATGGTTTTTGATTTGTTGGATTTGTTTCCGTCCCGAATAGCAGAATAACTCTTAAAAACATTGGAAATTTCTCGAAAAAATAAAATAAAAGAAAAAACATTTTCCCATACAAAATGTTCGTGGTTGTCGTAGCTGTCAAATGTGACGTTGTCGTACGTGCGTACGCCAAATGTATGCGTGCGTTCAGAAATGTATATTAAGCTCATTATAGAACAAATGTCATAGATTAAAAACAAATGTTAACTCTATTGGTCTCATTTTTACGACTTGAAAGTTGGCTGTGATTTGTTTTGAAAACAGTTTTGTGGATTTAAATATTTATTGCAAAGAGAATGTAACCACTACGTTTTAAGAGACGGATGTGCCATACAAATAGCGTAATTCTAATATGTATGAAATGGAAGCGAAAACAATCAGAATTTGTACCAAATTCGCTTCCGATTCATAAAGTCGTTTTTTTTACTTTGAGTTGCGCCAGGCTGATTTATTGGTTCTAAAATATTTATGCGTGCGTTCAGAAATTTAAATCAAGCTCCATAAATCTATATAATATATAAAATAATGTCGTGTCTTGGTCGGGAAAGTATTAAAAACATTGAAAAATTGACGAAAGAATTAAATAAAAGAAAAAACGTTTTCCCATACAAATAGTGCCAGTTAAAAAGGATTGGAATATTTAATGATTGTTATGTAAATGTCAAATCGATTGGTCTCACTTTTACGTCGCGAATGTTGTCTGTGATTTGTTTTGTGGATTGAAATATTTATTGTTGTCAATTGGTACTTTTTTTGTGACTTTGTAAAGTACTGAACTTATTATTTACCCACTGCTGGGATACGGGTCTTCCCTCAACCGAAGATGTTTAGAGCATACTCCAACACGCTGCTCAACTACGGGTTGGGCCACTAACTTGGCTTAAGGACTGCCATCTAATGATAAACACCAGGACCGACGGCTTAACGTGCCTTCCGAAGCACGGACGAGCTCGAGATAACATAAACTCATCCATGAACAGGCTACGGTTGACGTTGCTTAACTTGCGTGTACAATTAGACTGACACGTGCCTCACGCCATCGTGCTTCTCTATTATTTTCTATTATTCATTGTATTAATTTCAAGAAATCATAAATTTTGTTCATATATATATGTACATCACGACATTCATTGACTGTTAGGCGGTACGAAGTTCGCCGGGACAGCTTGTCTAAAATAAAAATCTATGTATTTTTCTTATATGTATTCTGCTTAGTATATCTATTTGGGGTGTAAGTGGTTCATCAACATCTTTGAACCAAAGCCAACTTCACCTGCACGCGGTGCACCCTGCTGACTGACAAACGAAGCTCTGGTATAAAAAAAAATATAAATGTAATATATGTAAAGTTTTGTTCGTGTTTTATTTTTGTTGATATGTCACTTTTGTTTCACATTATTTATCTTTTGCATGTGGTTCATCAAAATCTTTGAAACAAAGCCAACTTGACCTGTATGCGGTGCACCCTGCTGACTGACAAATGAAGCACTGGCGAAAAGAGTGGTTGGTAGCGTAATTGTAAGCGACCTGACTGGGGAATGTACGTCACAGAATACCGCAACCAAATAACAATTCCCTTGAGGGTTGTTGTGTTCCTACGAGTGAGTGAGGCTACTAGAAAGGCAGAAGATGCTGCGTTGACAGCGAGCGATATTTTATGTTGCGATCGTTAATATGGCTACGGTAACCGCTTCACATCAGGCGGGCCGTATTGTCTTGCCGCTTGTCTGCCACCCGACGTAATATAAGAAAAAATAATCTGTCATGTATTATCTCTACATCACCCTAAGGTTGACTGCTAGGGAATGCTTGTAAAGTAATGCTTGCAAAGTTTGTTTGAATGTTTGACATGTAACGTGTACATGTGACATAATTTAGTAAATATAGTATAAATATATAATACCAGTCGAAGTATAATACCAGAAGGCAGCGCTCCACCAATCAACGCACCAACCCCCCACCACCCTTTCCAGTCGTGCGGCGCGCGCATTGGCGCGCAGTGTCCGGCGCGAGAGACAAAGGGTGGACGTGTCTGGACATTCGCCCTGAAGAAGGTCTCAATAAACTAAACTAGTCGGCTTTCCCGACAAAAAGACGTGAGTGACCCGTTTAATTTATCTAATTAATTTAGTATAATGTCTCACGTGAGTTTTAATAATATTAATACCAGTCGTCTTATAACCAGTAAGGTTATATATAAGACGACTGGTAGGGAAAGGAGCTCTGAGCGCTCTCTAGACTATGGCACAAAAATCTACATCGACGTTGGCAAATCTATTGAACAGTGTGTATATTGACCTTCACCAGTAATCTGGGCCATCGCCAAATATCATCAGACTGTCCTCCAAGTCCTTCATAAAACGAGTAGTTAGGGCGCATATAGACGAGACGAAATGAGCATGCAAAAATACTTTGTTACTCTTTAGGATTATTCGAATATTTTTTTGCTGATTATGCTAATCCGACACTAATTTTATGACAGTTGTAATACTTTTTGCAGTTTGAATAATTTTGGAGGCATTTTTGTTTAGTTGAGTTTTTATTTGGTGTTTTGTGTGAATGCGGGTTGTTTTATTATCAATGTCTTCGTTAACCCTTATTCATCGCACTGCTGGGATACGGGTCTCCCCTCAATCGAAGGGGTTTAGAGCATACTCCACCACGTCGTACAATTGCAGGTTGTCGGATGTAAGTATTTTCAAGCCGCCTCAAGGACTTGGCTTAACGGCTGTCATTTAACGACAATAGTCGGGACCGACAGCTTAAAGTGGCCTCCGAAGCACGGAGAAGCTCGAGATAAATAAACCCATCCATGGACAAGCTACGGTCGACGTTGCTTGACTTGCGTGATCGATTAGACTAACGCGCTACGACGTCATCAACCCTATCAATGGCATGGAAATTCTCTTTTTTTCCGGTGCACCATAGACTTGCAATATACAAAGTTTTATAGACGTCTGGTTTTCGTGGCAAGTATGGGATAGATAGATAGTATCGAGATTGTATGTCATAGAATTATTTGGCACACTATTGTGCTTCTATTTGTAGAAACCAGCACGTAACAAAAAAATGCATCTACCTATCTTATTTCCTTTCATGATGACATCGTAAGTTACTCTTTTTCTTGTGTGAATGCGATGGAAATTAAGAATTAGTCTATAAGTTCTCTCTGTCTACGTGCTGCAATTTATTTTTTATTTTTTAACCATATGAAAGGTGACGTGTTGTTACTGTGCAAGAAACCCCATGGCGTGTCACTTGCTTATTGCTCGATACGCTTTCTATATACCTGTTTTGACGTGAAACATTAATGCGGTGGGTCAGGCCGGCTGTTGGTATATCATTGCGAAACCACTCGCTCGTAAATCTGCGATTCTCTTCCTGAAAGATCTCTTTTGGTCAGACAAATCTAGTAGTTTCGACGTCGTGAAGTCAATTTGTAAGTAGCTCACAATAATTTTTAAAGTCGAAGTCAATCGCGCTTGCACGTGGTGCACCCTGCCGATCAGCAAACGACGCTCTATTGAACATGAAGCAGAGCACAGCGATAGCGCGACTTATGTAATTTAATAAGTATCTCCATCTATTTGAAGACTGCAGCCATATACGATTTCTTGAAGGAAAGTTGTATTCCTTCGAGTGAATGTTGAAGTGTGTGAAGGTTACTAGAATGTGAGCAACGAGGATGGAGGTGCTCAAGTGAAATTACTCGGGTTCCATGCATCTATAGCGTAGAATAGAATAGAATACACTTTATTGCAACAATGCGACAAAGATACATTCAAGAGCTTGCAAAAATGAAAAGTACATAATTTTACAACAAAAAAAAAACCGACGCCAAATATTACTACATTTATGTATGTAGATACAGGCTGATGATGATGATGAAAAAAATCAATCTGAAATATACTCTTTCAAAAAAAAAAGTTTTTCAAATCGGTTTATAAATCACGGAGTAATTAAGTAACAAACATTAAAAAAAATACAGCCGAATTGAGAACCTCCTCCTTTTTTGGAGTTGGTTAAAAAGGCAGTCTTATAGCTAAAAGCAATCTCTTCCAGACAACCTTTAGAAGAGAAACAATGATAAAATTAGTTAGGCGGCGCATCATTAAATCTAAGCCGCATGTTTATTTGTAAACCGATTGCTACGATAGCCGACATTCATACAGGTGAAGGTGGCCGTGTGGTTTCCGGCAGACTAGAATAGAATCACTCCGTCTCTTCCCGAGGATGTCGTATAAGGCGACTAAGGGAAATACATTATAAAACATCGATCAGGCCTCCCCAACCCGATTGGCCAGCGTGGGGAGCGAAGGCCAAATCCTCCTCCTGTCTGGGACCGACGAGAGAGGGTCGTGTTCCTGTAGTGGAGACTATAATGACCTGATGATAATGACACAGGTGAAGTCGCAGTAAAAGCTAATATTTAAGTATCAGTGAGTTAGACGCAATGCGGTGGGCTAAACATGGTGTGGGCTAATTACTTCCGGTGCGGTGAACGCTTAATAGATGCCGTCTAGAATATAACTCTACAATTCTATTCTATATAAATAAATATGTTGATCTAATTAAACGTCAAAATTTTTAGTAATTTTTTTTTTGATTTGTGCGATATACATTGAACAAGCGAAGTTAAAGGCAGAAAGTAGTAAATAGAATACATTAGAATAAATCAGTTTATTTGTTAAACATAGGTGAGGTGTTATTAAGTGTAAGATGTTGTTTTACAATAATGGTACCTCGACGTTTTGCCGTCAGGCATAAAAAAAAATTAGAAAGAAAATAGTAAATTTTTGAATTAATTTCAAGTAAAGTTGCCACATTTAGTCACAAAATTATTTTTTCCGGGAGAGCAGCACGTGTTTCAAAAATTTGTTACACGGGTTATAATTAAATTTTGTGGGGCGTAATTAAATGCGGCTACCGAAAATCGTGGCCGTTACCCTGGCTTATGGGTCTATTAGGATTATTCCTGGAACACAGAGGGTTTCACGGAGAACGATACGTAGTAGGAGCATTCACGTGAAGGTAATTATCTTATTTGGGGTGTAAGCGGCTCGCTTTCACACCCTGCCGCTCAGCTAACGAGGGAATGATGAAAACAGAGGTCTATCGCTGTCCAATTTCCACAAATTCTCCAATTCGAGAGCACAGCGACACTTCTCGATCGAATTGGAGCGGCCCGACTGGGGAAGTGCCTCCACCTCACAAAAAACCGCAACCAAATAGCAATTTCCTTGAGGGTTGTTGGGTTCCTGTGTGTGAGCGCGAGGTCACCAGTAAGCTCCACCCCTTTACCTAATATGATGACAACGGTATCGGAAAGAGTATTACCTCAGAAACCAGCACTTTGAGTGCGGGAGAATTCCTCTTTGAGCCGCGTTCTGCTAACTGCCCTGAGTATTCCGGTGAGCAAACGCAATGGAACCCGCCCCTCGTTTTCTTACTGTTTATTTCGTCAACGTCAGGGGTCTTCATTCGAATCTGAATGCCATCCATCTCCATTTGGAGGTGTAAAAGGGTTTTTACAGGGTCGGCAACGCGTGAGAGAATGCCTCTGGTGTCGCAAGCGTCCGTAGGCATGACTGCTGACTATCAGGCTGGTCGTACGCTTGTTCGTCACCCTAGTTGTATAATAAAATGTGTAACTAAGCTCATGCTATGATATATATTATTTACTTTTTTTTTTCATGCCACGACGAGTACCAACCAAGCATACAATCGGGCTTCCTTCTTCTTTCTGTATACAAATAGATTGACAAACAAACAAGCAGTTATTCCAGCTTTTTGACGCTAGTAGAGACTCATGCGGTGCCGGCTCCCTTCGGCATTTTAATGTTCTCGAGATGGGCTGGGATGGCCTCTTCCCAATGGTTGTTTGGTAGGCAATGCTAATAACTTTAAGTCTGACTAAGTAGTATGCGTAAGTAGTATATTTTGGGGTGTAGGTGGTTCATCAACATCTTTGAACCAAAGCCAACTTCACCTGCACGCAGTGCACCTTGCTGGCTGACAAACGAAGCTCTGACAAAGAAGGCAAATTTAAGGGTTTACCTCTATTTTTCTGGGATCCCATCATCAAACCCTGACTTGGTGAATATGGGACCACCTCGCAATCATACCTTTTCAAATAAAAAAAGAATTTTGAAAATCGGTTCGCAATTCGCGAAGATATCGAAGAGCATACATACAAAAATAAAAATTCAGTCGAATTGTGAACCTCCTCCTTTTTTGAAGTCGGTTAAAAACATTATTAACTTATTTAAGATTAAGTTTGTAACGCAATGTGCAACACTTCTGTTATATGATGTGACCAGTTGTGCTAAATTTAGGCTAAAATAAATAAATATTCCTGCCCCCCTAGCCAAGTGTAATTCGTAGCGTAACGAACGTTAGATAGATCACGTGACATTTGTCAAAATCGAACATTTTAGTATGAGAATTGACAAATGTCACGTGATTTATCTAACGTTCGTTACGCTACGAATTACACTTGGCTAGGGGGGCTGGACAATTAATACAACGTCATCTAGTCCCAAATTAAACGAAAAGCTTGTACTATGGGTACTAGACAACTGGTATAATACTTAAATACATTTTTTTTGTAAATATATATATATAAGGTGCTTTTTTTGTATTAGCCAGGAATTTAATGGCAGATAGTATTAAGCCTACTTGTTACGTTAGTGAAGAAAAATGGTGTCACAATATCATTAATAAGCTTTGAAAAAATAAATAACGTAGTCAATGAACTGGTTTCATAGTGCTTAATACATTCCGCGCTATCAGATGAAGTCGATAATAACAATAACAGCTGTACGTAGGTAGCGTTGTCCCAATTGCATATTTCCTTTAAAATGCGTTGTAATCAAAATAGGATAGGTAAAAAAAATGTAATCAAATGTAAAACTGATAGGTAATAATAACATATACTTACAGGAGGGCAGATGATTGTCTTTATCAAGGTCATTGAACTTTTCATCACACTTATTATCACAGGTTTTGAACTGTCAAATTAATATCATAATAAATAAATAATAAATATTGTCAGACAAATTACACAGCGCCCTCTAGCCCCAAAGTAAGCGAAGCTTGTGTTATGGGTACTAGACAACTGATAAACATACGTAAATACAGTTTTTTTTTGTAAATACATACTTATGATACATAGAAAATGCCCAGACCAAGACAAACAGACATGTTCATGCACACAAATGTTTGTCCTATGTGGGAATCAACCCCACGAGCGTTGGTGTCGAAGCCGCGTCATTGACCGCTACGCCACCGAGCTCGTCGAATAATGTATGTGTTTGTTTATGGAAACATCATAAAAACACTTAGTTACGATGTTAGTTTTCAAAAATAACGCAGTCACATAACATGTTCTACAATAACTTGGCGTGTTTAAAAGCTCATTCAAATTATTTACACAAAATCACATTTATCCACGTCTACATACATGTTTTACCACTTTTTTGCCATGGAATGTCTGCGGAAAAAGTCCACTACCGCTTTCTGTAACTGATCGAGGTCTATCTGTACTGAATTTCGTACAGATATTCTGCGTGCGCATTTACACTCGCGACAAGAAACCATACCATACCATTTCGAGAAATTTGTACATTTCGTAAAACTGCGGCGTATAGGCATGATTAGGTCAACACACGGACGAATCACGGTTAACACTGTTTTCGTTTCCTTGGATCCTTTCTTCCTTCTTTCTCGCGGCGCGAGCGCTGTTGCCGCGCCGCCCGTGCGGGGGCGGGCGGCAGGAGATCAAGCGACAGATATCGCTGCGAAGCGGCGGCGTTTACAAAGGGCGGCCCAACGTTTGAGTAAACTTTGACTTTACCGCGGTTATCACCGTATTCGGAAAGCGTTTGGCAGCTCGTGACGTAGCCTTTCGGCACGGGTCATACCCGAGCGCATTGACCACGCCGTCTAGACTGCGACACAGAGGGATGGTTCATACAAAGTAAACTAATCTTTTCATGATGCGATTTTATTTCCTAAGAGAAAAAAAATAACACGTGGGGCACAAATTTCATTTACTATCGAAATCGGCATATGTAATACTACTACCCTTTTCAATCCTGGCAGATAAATCAAAAGCTCCCTGTATATAATACATAGAAAACGCCCAGACCAAGACAAACAGACATGTTCATGCACACAAATGTTTGGCTAAAATGCCTGCATAATTACATTTAGAGAGATAAATTAAATGGGTCCCTCACGTCTTTTTGTCGGGAAAGCCGACTAGTTTCGATCTCAAAAGGAGACCTTCATCAGGGCGAATGTCCAGACACGTCCACCCTTTGTCTCTCGCGCCGGACACTGAAACTGAAACTGACCGGACACGGAAAGGGTGTTGGGGGGTTGGTGCGTTGATCGGTGGAGCGCTGCCTTCGACGATGACGTAGTGGCAGCCGGTGGATCCAATTCTTCTATCTCTCCGGGCGCGTGGTCATCTAGTGCGCTTACCATGTGGTGGTAAAAACTGACAGTATCAGCATTGGCGACTGTATGTAATGTCTCACGTGAGTTTTAATAATATTACATTTAGAGAGGTGTCAGATAAATAGGAATGGACAGCGTAAAATTGAAAGCGGGAACCCTCTATTGATAGTCGGTCAGCTGTAAGCGGCGAGATTGGCAATTAATTGAGCGAAGGTCGTAATGCAAATGGGGCGACGAGTGAGGCTGGGGTCAATGGGGTCGGACAGTGATAAGTGGATGATTTTATTTCTTTAACCGAAATATTTGTTATTACAAAATATGCAGTGTAGCTTCTGGTACTTAAGACATCACAGCTGCGAATGGTTACAGGCGCTCGTCATAGGATATGTTTTTTATACTACTTCGGGTGGCAGAGAAGCGTACGGCCTACCAGATGTGAAGCGGTTACCGTAGCCATATTAACGCTCGCTACATGACATATGGCTCGCGTACTGCTACCCCCGCTGCCAACACAGCAACTCCTTCCTATTTCTGGTGACCTCACTCACTCGCAGGAACACAACAACCCTCAAGGGAGTTGTTATTTGGCTGCGGTATTCTTTGAGTTGGAGGTACTTCCCCAGTCGGGCAGTTTAAAAAATACGCTGTGCCCTACCTATTTTTTCGCCAGAGCCTCTTCTGTCAGTCAGCAGAGTGCACCACGTGCAGGTGAGGTTGATTTTGGTTCAAAGATGTTGATGAACTACTTATACCCCAATGTTATCGATAAAGTCTTGTATCTGAATGTGAACAACCGGCGCCATTAGTGATAAAATCAAAACCATTGAAATCAAACACACATCCTTAGTATTATAATGACTTACACCCGTATTCTAATATGTTTCCTCAAGATTCTCTCCACTCAAACCTCAGCTGAGGTAACCTGAAGGAAGTCCTCGAAACGACCTCGAGATTGGTATTCTTAGTGTTAATTTTTACCTTAACCACAGTATAAGTAATAGTACTAACGTACCTTAACTCGAAATTAGCTGCAACAATAGTGGAATAGGTAATCCTTTGTTGTTTTGGTTGGGCTGTATGGCAAACAGAGGTAATAAAATTTCCACACATGTCTCTTTTCTAAAACGAAACCGTTTTTAAACTGGTTTTCGTCGTAAAACTATCGGGATTTCAGCGTCTCTCAAATACCTCCGCGCCAGATAATCGTAAGTATTATCATCCCACACGTAATCCATAAAGTCTTCAAAATCACTCATATTTTAATTTCTAATTAACGTAAAAAACAGCGTCGCAACAAGCGCAAACACGAAATTTATGTAGTTGAGGAGACCTTAAGGTAGATCGCGAGGTACTTTAAATTTGACAGTTCATTCCTCGATTTATTGTTAACTCCAGTGAGGAAAGTCCTCAAGTCGAGGACAGAAATGTCAACTTAAAATACCAAATTCCTTATCTGAGGTTGAGTGGAGTGGAGGAAATCTTGAGGAAACATATTAGAATACGGGTGTTAGTATACAAATTGACCTAAGCACTTTAAGATGAGATATCAGAACGACCAACCCTACAAAAAGTCTATATCTGAAATTGACGAGGTAGCAAAATGACTGGTTATCGAAACGACTACTCCGTGAATCGACCATATCGCAGGTTGACTGGATAGCCACAATGACTGTACATTCAAGATGAAATTTAAAAACTAGAAACATTATAAATAAAATTATTGAAAAAATAAAACGCACGATAATACAACACTTCTTGCTTGACAAATTTCCTTCGGAACAATACTTCTTTATAATAATTTACAGTTATTATATTTCAAGTGGACAGTATGTTTCAAGTGGCTGTGAATAGAGATTCGAAAGGAATAAGTTTTGTACCGAATTACACCTACATTTTGCGTTCTGGTCATATTGCTATCTAACCGTTTTGAGATTTAGATGTTTTGCTACTAAGTCGTTTTGAAATGTGGTCATTATGCTTTTTAGAAATTCTGATATAAAGGCGTTCTGGATACATAGTCTTTCTGAGATGTGAACTATATTGTCTACTTGGTCGTTCTGATATCTTGATCTTCTGATAGTAACCCTGTAATGCCCAAATTTATGAAATACATTATGGTTACACGAACGTCTATCTCATTTCGTGTTACCTAAATTAAATTACGCCACAAAAAGTAGAATATTTGTATTTAAAAAAATACTCAAAACACTGTATGCCAACGACCAGCCGACACTATGATAAGCCCTGCGGTTACTAGGGTGCGGTGTTATGTACGATAAACCTATAATGAAATAATTCTGAATAAATAAATAAATAATAATAAATTAACAATCACCAATTTAATAAAGGTGTTACTGATAGCTCCATATGCAGAGCGTGCATGGAAGCTGAAGAAACTGTCGTACACGTCTTAGTGGAGGGCAATTGTGTGGCATCATACAAGGAGATTACCGCAACACTCATAGGCCTCCAGAGATCCTTCCCAGAGATCACGAACAACATCAGGAGCTGAGGTGGCATAATTAGTAGTACGGTCGGCTTCCTAAGACAACTGACCACTTCAATTCCGTATAGAAATGTGGACATTTCTATTAGGGAATCGACTATACAATCTCCGCTACGTTTTTACATAGCGTGAGTTTGTATAGTTAATTATATAATATCTAAATTTATATATATAATGTCTAAATTCACTGCATATAAAAATATCTCCTGCGATATTAGCCCGTGTTATCCTATTCTATATGCGCAGTGAATTTAGATAAAAAAAAAAAAAAAAAGTCAAAAAGTCAAAATATCTTTATTCCTTGGACTTTATAAAGCACTTATAAACGTCATAAATAGCTAATAAATAAATAATAAATATTCGAAGAGTAATTACACATTGACATCTAGTTCCAAATTAAGCAAAGCTTGTACTGTGAGTACTAGATAACTGATATTACACTTAAATAAATTTTGTTGCAAACCAAGATAAACAGACATGTTCATGCACATAAATATTTGTCTTGTGCGGAGATCGAAACCCCGCACAACACAAATATTTTTATTACTAGCAATTCGATCACAGGGTTCGTAAAGATAGATAGATAAATTGTTTATTTGTATTAAAGTACACATAAACAGTTATACAAGAGTAAGATACACATGGAACGAATACAAATTTTAATTGTATGTGTATACAGCAGCAATACAGAATAAGACGTGGCTATTTTTTTTTTTTATTCTACGTCGGGTGGCAGACAAGCATACGGCCCGCCTGATGTGAAGCGGTTACCGTAGCCATATTAACGCTCGCAACATAAAATATCGCCACCCCCGCTGCCATCGCAGCATCTCCTTCCTTTCTGGTGACCTCACTCACTCGCAGGAACACAACAGCCCTCAAGGGAACCGTTATTTGGCTGCGGTATTCTGTGAGGCGAAGGTACATTCCCCAGTCGGGTAGCTTACAATTACGCTCCCTGCCTCTCTTTTCGCCAGAGCTTCGTTTGTCAGTCAGCAGGGTGCACCGCGTGCAGGTGAAGTTGGCTTTTGTTCAAAGATGTCGATGAACCACTTACACCCCACCCCTGGCTTAGTGTGGATGTTGCCTAAGCAATGCACTGATTTTCTGCTATCACCCAAAGAAGATAAGGCGAGTGCATGTAATGACCTGCACTCGCCTTATCAATACTCATCTAGAAAAATCATACTAGAAATGTCTAGTATGGTAAAATACTATTATGACGATAAAATCAGAATTATCTTCTGTGGCGAAACAATAGTTACCAATATCACAGATTCTAAGTGACAAGATCACGTAATATTGTAAACCTTTTTTTTACACTACTAAAGTGGAAAACAAGCATACGGCCTGCCTAATGGGATGCTTCCCTACTACTGTAGCCTATGAACACCTGTAATACAAGGGGCATCACACGCGCGTTGCCGTCCTTGTAAAAACCTCTTCATTCCTTTTGAAGATCCCCATACTGCAGTCTCCTGAGAAAACCTCGACAGGCAATTCGTTTCTCAGCTTGACAGTACGCGGGTGAAAACTTCTCTGGAACCGCACCTATGTATATTTGTGTTTTTATGTAATGAATAGGATAAAGATAAAGTACAAACTTATGTAAGGGACGGCCTATGTTCATCAGCGGACGATTTCAAGCAGAAATAATAATGGGGATGTTGAAACATATATAGGTATATTCAGGGTTGTTAGTTGACACCGGTGATTGACAATTATAGCTCTTATTTGATACATCTGGGTGTTCTTGGATTCCGTACAAAATGAGTGCTTTTCAACATTTTTAGAACAAACGAACAAGTTTTTGGAACGCATTACCCAATGTATTAAGAAAGGGTCCTTTTCCACTCCTTCAAGTCGGTACAAGAGAAGTTCTTTTGTGACAGTTCCTAAAAACAAATAAAAGCAAAAAACAAGATAGATTGTGTTACGTAACCAATTACATGTTATACAGAAAATACAGCCTAGTTATTTTCAATATTAGATACATACAAGAATTCCTCTTTTAATAGTATGGAATAAGACTCTACTTAAGTTGTAAGTTAGTGATTGTTTTGTATTGTGAATAAAATAACGGCATATCTAGAAACGAATAAAAAAGAAAATTCACCACTGTTCCCATCCCTAGCCGCATTTCCCAAATTGCCAAAATACCGGTGTGTAACTAGCTTAAATCTGTCGATTGGAGCACGTAGCGTAATCTTCATATGTAATTTGAGTGTACGGGCTGCTTACTAAAGTAACTAAGTGCTTTATAAAGTCCAAGGAATAAAGATATTTTGAATTTTACTCATACCAAATTAGATGCTATAATGATTAAAATCCTGCTTTGGTGAAAAGATATTTATTACGATAATTAACACAAGTGATGATGATTGCTAATGATAACTCATCATGAGTTACGCGTTTGTCGCGATGCGGTACAACACGTGGACTGCTTTATAAAATTATATATTAATCATGTAAATTGGCTTGTATCCCATTTTTTTTTCCATTTGTTACTTAAAGACGTCACAATAATATAAATATAGGTAAAATAATTACTTCGATTGCATAAAAACTTCTCGAGATATGATAACTTGAAGATCACAATTTTGGACTATCCCGAAAACGCTCCATACAAAAGGCCACCACGTTATGACGTCACACCGTGCTATTTTATATGCATTAAATAAGAAATTTGTACGACAGCTATGTTAAATATTGCGTTTATGTAGCCAGTGCCGTAACAAAAGCAATAGTATTTTTTATTGTTTCTACAATGGTAATATTTATTTTTTATAATTTCATACCTTTAAAATGGACTTTCCCACCAAACTTTGACCGCACATAAAACACGTCGGACATAAGTTATTAAAATTTTAAGATCGCAGATCGTTCTAATTTTATGTATTTTACGTTACTGATAGAGAGTTTTTATAACTTTGTAACATGGGCAACAAGCCTATTGTTGACGCGGCCATTCGCTGATGTATCAAATAATTGTACGGCTGTACCGTACTGCACTAGGGTTGCCAGATCGAAAAATCGAAATATTTGGATAACATTTCAAAATGTCGGGATTTTGGGGTTGTTTTTTTTTATACCACTAAAATGGCAAACAAGCATACGGCCCGCCTGATGGAAAGCAGTTACCGTAGCCTAGGAACGCCTGTAACACCAGGGGCATCACACGCGCGTTGCCGACCAATGTTGTCTGGATAATTGAAAATTTTGGGCACGGCGTGTGCCATTTTTAGGGTTCCGTACCCAAAGGGAAAAAGGAACCCTATTACTAAGGCTCCGCTGTCCGTCCGTCCGTCTGTCACCAGGCTGTATCTCATGAACGGTGATAGTTAGACAGTTGAAATTTTCACAGATGATGTATTTCTGTTGCTGCTATAACAACAAATACTAAAAAATAGAATAAATTACATATTTAAGGGGGCTCCCATACAACAAACGTGATTTTTTCTCGTTTTTGCTCGCAATTGCTAACGGCAATAGGTAGACGCTTGAAATACTCACATAGTATTTAGTTATATATTCACTTTAAAAAGAAATAATTAAATAAAAATAAAACAAATATTTAAGGGGGGCTCCCATACATCAAACGTGATTTATTTGCCGTTTTTATAGATAATGGTACGGAACCCTTAGTGCGCGAGTCCGACTCGCACTTGGCCGGTTTTTTTTTGTAAATTATATTATTATTGCGGTAGAATTTGTAGATATGATACGTATATTTGTCGGGAGATTTTGTTATATGTCTGAAGTCACATGAAATGTCGGGAGAATCCAGATGATTCCCGACCATATACGACTATCGGTAACCCTATCGTACACTGAGAATGTAACAACCACGAGGCCATGCCATTTCCAGGTAATCAACATCTGTTTATAAAAACTTAGGCCATAAAAACTTTTTAATGGAAAAGATTAAACTTCCTTCAATGAAGTTGACACAGAAATTATATCTTATAGACACAATCTAAATAGGCATCTATGTAAACGAAGACTGTTTTACTTTTCGTATTTAAGAGTTCTTTTATATTTCTTTTTGTGTAGGTACTTTATTATACAAAAAAATATGACATTCTCTTAATAAAGTTGGAAAAACGAGCAGTTTGCAAACAATGTCACGATTTAGTACGTATGGCAGAGACATATATAGCTCACTACTATGTTTAGAGCCAAAGTCAATTCTAGATTAACGTCATATACATTAATGTTATTAAAACTCGCATTATAATAAATGAATACCGTACGAACGTAGCCTATCCATAAATGAGGTTATTTATATCGAACTCATACGTGCTTTGGAGGGCACGTTAAGCCGTAGGTCGGTCGGTTGTTGTCATTAAATAACAGTCGTTTAGTCAAGTCAGTAGCCTTTAGGCAGCTTGAAAACACTGGCCTCCGCCAACCCGCAGTTGACCAGCGTGGTGGTTAGAAGATTCGGGGTTGTTAGTTGATACCGGTGATTGACGATTATAGCTCTTATTTGATACATCTGGGTGTTCTTGGATTCGGTACAAAATTAGTGCTTTTCAACACTTTTAGAACAACGCACCCTATACCTAACAGCTAATGCGCCCCGTGTGCCAACCTTCCGGTTATATCACGGGTTGCGAGTCTCTCGTCCAGTAAATCAACCAGACGAGAGAACCTTTACCTGCACCGCTTTTGCGCTCAGTAAACCAACCGAGCACGCAAGCGTAGCAGTAGCAGGTCTTTTAGAACAAAACGAACAAGTTTTTGGAACGCATTACCCAATGTATTAAGAAACGCTCCTTTAATCCACTCCTTCAAGTCGGTACTGCCACCACGCTGCTCAACTACGGCTTGGCGGAGGCTACACACAATCGATGGAGTTTTGAGTATACTCATGCTCATACTCCTTCAATGGGCGTGTGACCAATGTCCTAAAACTATAAAAACTCTCTATCAGTAACGTAAAATACATAAAAGTAGAACGATCTGCGATCTCAAAATTTTAATAACTTATGTCCGACGTGTTTTATGGTCGATCAAAGTTTGGTGGGAAAGTCCATTTTAAAAGTATGAAATTATAAAAAATAAATATTACCATTGTAGAAACAATAAAAAATACTATAACTTTTGTTACGGCACTAGCTACATAAACGCAATATTTAACATAGCTGTCGTACAAATTTCTGATTTAATGCATATAAAATAGCGTATCGTGACGTCATAATACTGTATGCCTTTTGTATGGAGCGTTTTCGGGATAGTCCAAAATTGTGATCTTCAAGTTATCATATCTCGAGAAGTGTTTAGCCTGTCGAAGTAATTCTTTCACCTTTAGTTATATTATTGTGACGTCTTAAAATAACAAATCGAAAAAAAAATGGTATACAAGCCTATTGTGGGGAGACCGATGTCTCAGCAGTGGAATGAATTAGGGTTGAAGACGACGACGAGTTAGAGGTACCTGATGGTAAGCAACCATCGTAGTTTAGACCCAACACCAGAGGCGCAATTCTCGTAATTAAAATATAGTCAAAATTCAGTTTCGATCCAGTCTCGATCTCACAAATGTCACATTTGGTATTCTCGTAACACAATATGTAACTTCAAAATTAAATTTAAGCGGGATTATATCGAAATGTGAGTGAAAATTAAACAAACTAAGAATGTTACTTTGCCAACAACAAGAATTGATAATAATTAATTAATTAAATCAAGTATATCATTTTAGTCAATTCACAATTCAATCTCGATTAGGTCAACTTTCAATCTGCGTTTTTAGAAAAATTACGAGAATTGGCCTTCAGAGACATAATTTACATATTGCTGGCACTGTAATTCCTTCACGCCTTGTAAACTAAGCATCTAAAATTGTAAAACTGGGCGATTATTGAACTAACTAGGCGACTGGAGATGATACTTATAAACATATCAAACCTAATTGTCGAAGATGACGAGCCCGGTGGTCGAATGGCCATTTTGACTCCGAGGTCGCGGGTTTGATCTCCGCGCAAGACAAACATTTGTGTCTTGGTGTGGGTGTTTTTTATGTATTATATGTAAGTATTTACAAAAAAGTATATATTAAAGTATAATATCAGTTATCTAGTACCCATAGTACAAACTTTGCTTAGTTTGTGACTAGATGGCAGTATGTAATTTGTCCAGGAATATTTATTTATACCAAACCTAATTGTATTCTAGTCGTCCATTTAGGTTTTTTTAGTCGCTCAATTAATTATTTTCTGTGCAATAATATATATTTAGAAAATATTGTATTGTATGTGTAAGCAATGAACTACGCACTAATAAAAAAGCATTCTAAACTGTTTTTGATAAAACGTGGGACAGCGCCATCTATGTGTTTGTTTAGGAATTGAATATGCTGGACATCCTGTCTGAAATTTCCGGGTTCGGCGTTTGTATTCGCAACGGAGTTTGTGCACCTTCCCCCAGAGGGCGGTGGGTGTTGACATATGTTATTATTTCTTCGATGTGAACTAAAATATATATACCTATAGAATGATATTTTTTCTATGCAAATAAAGTGTATTTTATTTCCGAAAAAAATCCATAACGTTAAGAATATTGCTAGATCTATCTAAAATGTATATAGATGTATACCTAATGACGAACTCGATGGCTCAGTCTAATCGAACCCGTTAAGTTTCGAAACATCGACCGTAGCCTATAGTCCATGGATGGGTTTATTTATCTCGAGTTTCTCCGTGCTTCGGAGGGCACGTAAGCCGTCGATCCCAGCTGTGGTCATTAGATGACAGCCGTTGAGACAAATCAGTGGTCTTTATGCGGCTTGAAAACACTGGCCTCTGCCATACCGCAGTTGAGAAGCGTGGTGGAGTATGCTCTAACCCCTTTGATTGATGAATAAGGGCTGAAGACGACTTCTGTCACCAATTAGTTCATGCAAACTCCTGCAGGCCAACAATAACGAGTTAGATTTTATAGGTTGTTGTTCTAACTATCAACATCTACAGATCGCCTGATGATGCCTCGCGTAGAGGCGAGTCGGGGCGGCGGCTGTCGCATGTTTCTTCTGTTTCAGATGTTGGGGAGTCGCAGAAACGACCTCAGCAGCTGGAGCAGAGACGACAAAGCAGCCACGGCAGTCGCATATATCTACTAACGGTAGTGGGTGGAAGCGGGCCGGTAGTAGTTTGCATGAATTGGTGGCGGAAGCACGTAAAACAATGTAGAACAAATTGCCTGCATTGAAATACCAACCGACGAGTTGGTAAAGCGTTCAGAGTACTCTTAATTATAGCATTTTTCCTCAGAACGGGTTGATTTTTAGAAAATTACTATCTAGCTAGAACTATTTTTTCTCAATTAAGGCGACAAACAAGCTTACGACCTGCTTGATGATCATCTTACTCTACATTATACTCACTGGTTGCCGTTCCTGTAAAAATCTCTTCGCGTGTTTAAATGCAAATTTTGCAATCAAAATCTAAAAACATTAATAGCATTATAGATATTTATTGTCATATATCTTTCCAGGTACGTATCCAGTATATATATTCAAAGTTCAGACGATAGCTACCACCAGGAATCATCCATCACCAGTAACGTAAATTATTCAGTAAGTACATTATGTCATCATTCATAATTTTCATCTCCAATGAACAATAATTTTACAGAAAAATTATACGATAAAAGCTCTTTTTTCTTTTTTTACGCGAAGAAACACTTAAAATGCCAATAAAATGTTTAACATTTTACTCAAAGAATTTATTTTTTGCGTGGTAAATTAGTATCGAAAGGAATCGGTAGGGCAGGGAAGAGCAGTCGCAGACAATGATGTTAAATTCATGCTTATCTAAGGTGAAAAACAGGCTCACGAATCACCTGATGTTAAATAGTTGCAGAAGACTATGGAGACATCACTGTCATATTGCTGCCTGTGTTAAATGCATTCACATGGTCGCGTTTTAAAAACAAAATCTGCACGTGTAGTGGTTAGAAAACTAGGTCTTGGAGAAAGTTTTTTTTTGCTACGTCAGATGGCAGACAATTATACGGCCCGCCTGATGTGAAGCGGTTACCGTAGCCATTAACGCTCGCATCATGAAATATCATATCGCAGCAACTTCTTCCTTTCTGGTGACATCACTCACTCGCAGAAACACAACAACCCTCACGGTAATTGTTATTTGCCTGCTTTATTTTGTGAGGTAGAGGTACTCTCCCAGTCGCCCGACTGGGAGAGTACCTCTACCTTACAAATACTTACAAATACGCTGTACTTCTCTTTCACCTGAGCCTCTAGTCAATCAAATCAAATCAAATCATTTTATTTGCATAGAATAGGTTAACAGATCTTAAAATAATATTATGTGAGTACTCTATTCTGCTAACATACATTAACATGCAAAACTTTTATGCACACTATAAAAACAGGAAGTTATAAGCCACTGTTTTAGCTTCTTACACATGAGTCTTACAATATCCATAATTCCATAAATTTATTATGTTTTCGATCAGAATAACAAATGTTTATGTCTCTACCAGCAAAAATATAGGGCTAGATAGATAGATAGATAGAATGTACATTATTTCCTTAGTACAGATTTAAAGTACTGTGAATCTATAAATTATTAAAGACTTGTATAAATGCAACAAAAAATTGACATGATTTTTTATTTTATTTTAGATAATTTTATTTTATTTGACATTATTTTATTTTGTTTTTACATTTTTTTAGAGCTGTTATTTGATTTCATGATAAAGTTTGTGTTTAACGATTTTAATGAAAATATAAATTGACTATGTTGTCGCATTGGGTTAATCCTTTAAAGACGATGTAAGTCTATATTTTTTAAATAAATAAATAAAATAAATAAATAAATAAATAAAGCGGTCTAATTGCTGAGAGCAATCTTTTCCAGGCAACTTTAGGGTAATGGATTCGCAAAAAGGGCAATTTATATTGCAATATGTTTTTCAATCATGGGCGTAAAGATTGTTTATGCTTTATTACGCATCGCTTACTTTGGCCTAGTCCCAAATTAAGCGCAAAGCTTGTACTATGGGTACTAGACAACTGATAAATATACTAAATACATTTTTAGTTTGTAAGTATGTGCTTATAATACATAGAAAATGCTCAGACCAAGACGAACAGACATGTTCATGCACACAAATGTTGTACAAGATTATCAAACCCACGACTTTGAAGTAAAAGGAGCCATTGCTTGCCATTCGACCACCGGGCTCGCCACTTAGCTGAAGACTCATCTTGCTACTTTCCGAGTTTATTTATTTATTTAAACTTTATTGACCATAGAATAAAGGTACAAAAGGCGGACTTAATGCTAAGAGCATTCTCTACCAGTCAATCTTTGGGAAATTCAGATAACACACGAATGCAAAATAACAGCTATGAACGTACACAAAATAAATACCTATGAAAACATAAAATTACATACATACATAGAAATATGCTAATTACACACACATACATAATCATATACATAAATACATAATCATACACATCTACATAATTATACACGGAAACGCAAAGGAAAAACAACAGGACAATAATTATGATTATTGCTTGGACAATTTCTCAAGTAAATAAGATTGAACATTCTTTTTGAAAATGAATTTACTGGAAGATTCTCTGATGGCCTTCGGTAACGTGTTCCAGAGACGCGATGCTTGCAAGGCAAAGGAGTCCGACATGAAGCCAGATCGAAAGAGTGGGATATAGAGTGCAAGAGATTTGTTAGAACGGAGTTCGCAATCATGCGTGTCACGGAGATACTGAAGCTTACATTTCAAGTAATCAGGAGAAAGAGGGTTAAAAAGAATTGAGAAAAGAGTGCAGAGTAAACTCTGTTGTCTACGCTGGCGGATAGGAAGCCATCTAAGTTGGGACCGATACTGCGTTATATGATCAAATTTTCGAAGGCAAAAGATGAAGCGGATAGCATTATTGATAAGCCGGTCCAGCTTATTGAGTAGATCTTCATTCAAATCATTTGTTTAGTCAGAAAGTGAATACTGTATGTGTGACATTTTGCTTTTACATATGACTATAGGTTTTTAAAATTACTTTGTTACATTCTTCAAGGCTTCTAGATAATTGCATTTTATAAAACAGTTTTCTAGTTAAAGTTCTTTAATTTGTATGTTAAAATGTAGCAACTGTGTCATATTTCACTAGCAAAATTAACATTTGTCAGGCAATTTTAAAATTCTAGAGCAGTCGGGGTTCGTTCGGGCCAAGGATAGATTACTGAAGAGTGACCTAAATAATATGAATGCATTTTTTTTATACTTCTTCTGATGGCAGACAAGCATACGGCCTACCTGATGTAAAGCGGTTACTGTAGCCATATAAATACTCGCATCATGCAACGTCGCTCGCGCGCCGTTACCTCCAGCTGCAAGCGAAGCAACTCCTTCTTTCCATGTGACCTCGCTCACTCGCGGTATTCTGTGAGGTTGAGGTACTTCCCCATTTGGGCAGCTTAAAAATACGCTGTACCCTATCTCTCTTTTAGCAGAGTCTCGTTAGTGGTGCTACAGGATGCACCTCGTGCAAGTGAAGTTGACTTTGGCTCACAGATAATAGTTAGGCACTCACACCACAGTAAGTGCCTAACTATTATCTTGATATTATATTATGAGGAGTTCGAATGCGCCGGTGCAAGTTAATCAACATCGGCAGTAGTCTGTCCATGGATGGGTCTATTTATATCAAACTTAGCTCCAACCACCTCTTTTTTGGTCTTCCTCTCAATAATGAGATGACATAAATATTTCTAGCGTTCCGTACCTCAAAAGGAAAAACGGAACCCTCATAAGATCACTTTGTTGTCCGTCTGTCTGTCTGTCTGTCTGTCAAGACCCTCTATCTCGAGAATACGTGGAGGTAACAAGCTGAAATTTGAACTGTATACTCAGGTCTATGGTCCCATAAAGTTGTAAAAAAATCAAATTGCTAAGTTTGCGTAAAAAAAAGATACGGCCGTTTATTCAGCAAAAAACGCATATTTCCAAAGGAATAATAAGGAATAAAAAAATATGCATATTCTCAAGGGAATCAAAACCCATAGGGTACTTCCCGTTGACTTAGTAGAGGTCAGTGCTTAGAACTATGAAATTTGGCAAGTAACATCGTTATAGACTACAAATACAAGAATAAATCCCAAAACTATACATTTGTCATTAAATCTTGAAAAATAGGGGTCTATATTTTTTGTAGGGGGTGAAATTTCAAATTGAAGCTACTAGTTTAAATGGCGTATCATATGAAAGGGCTTGATGTGCAGATTGCAAAATATATTTTATTTATTTTATAATATATTATCCGACGAATTATTTTTATTTATATCAAGTTAATAATGATCCTATGTACGGAACCCTCGGTGGGCGAGTCCGACTCGCACTTGTCCAGTTTTTTTTGGTCTTCATCTCAATAATGAGATGGATGTAAATCCATTCACATTCAAATTCATTGTTCTCTTTTTGTCAAATGTTTCAATCCCTCCGTATTACAGGGAGTTCATTCTATATTCCTGCAAAATTACTTTTCCACTTCGTTACGTACTTGCTCATATATACGATAGGAAACCGGGGAATCGTAAAGCCTTTTACGGCTTGCCCGATGTAAGGGTCTCACGGGAACAATTTTTTTAATGACACATTAGTTCGCTATTGTAAGGATATCGTCGTCAAACTCATCCTACTGCTGGGATACAGGAGTTCCTCTCAATCGAATGGGTATAGAGCATACTCCACCGCGCTGCTCAACTGCGGGTTGGCGGAGGCCGGTGTTTTCAAGCCGCCTAAATGCGCTACTGACTTTGCTTAACGACTGTCATCTAATGAAAACAGCAGAGACGGCTAACGTGCCTTCCGAAGCACAGACGAGCTCGAGATAAATAAACCCATCCATGGACAGGCTACGGTCAACGTTGCTTAACTTGCGTGTTCGATTAGGCTGACACGCGTAACGATGCCATCGAGCTCCTCACATTGTAATGGTAATATTTGAGTTGAATTTTCAAAAGTATATTTAAAACTACGAAAGTGACAGAGGCGGTGACTACCTTAGATACCCGAAAGTAGAGAGTGAGAACACCCAAAACATGGGTCACAGATTACCAGTAGAAACTGGGTGAATGTGGAATCAGACTAGACCGCAAGGCTTTGGAGGAGATAATAAATTATCAAAATACACATTACTTAATAAAACAAAATAATAAAATACATAATGGTGCAATGGCGACATAAATAAAATCGTTAAGACAGATCATTAACAGGCTGTGAGGGATGGATGATTTAATTCATCATCAGGTCCATTTTAGTCTCCGCTACAGGAGCACGACCCTCTCTCGTCCGTCCTAGACGGAAGGAGGATTTAGCCTACACTCCCCACGCTGGCTAGACGGGTGGGGGAGGCCTGATCGATATTTGATAATGTATTTCCCTTAGTCGCCTTGTACGACATCCACGGGAAGAGACGGAGTGATTCTATTCTAGTCTGCCGGAACCCACACGGCCATAGAGAAAGGATAATATAGAGAAACCGTCCCATACAAAATATCGTGCCCCGGAAAAAAGTCAAAATTCCGTATTATTTCTAGATGGTGCTGGCAATAAGACATGAAAAAATTTAATACCGAATATTTCTCAACGAAATTTGATACATAATCATAAAATAATTTTAAAAATTACGCAAAATAGTTTTTGTCTGATATATAACACTAATAATAAAGTTAACAAATGATGATTTTCACTAAAAAAAATTCTTCAATTTTACCCTTACCAATAGATGTCGCTCATCAGAGCTTTTATGGTGATGCTTTTCTTTTTATTTAGTTCTGGCGCTAGTAGCGGCAGATTTTTTGTGCAACGTACATACTAGCGCCGCGGTCGAAGAAAAAAAGCAACTTGTGAACGAAATCTTTGCTCCTAGTATGCTCCTAGGAAAGTAAACGTTATGTAATCTTATCATATCTCAGGCTGACTTATTGTCAGCCTAAGGGATGATAACAATTTTTTTTTTCATACAGTCACCATATTTTTTTAGATACCTATATTGCACAATATTGTAATTGCAGTGAATGATGGAACTTAAGATTTTTAACTTTTTTCTCGAGGGACGTTATATTTAATATCATTGTTCTCTAATTTCGTGCATATGTTATAAAAATATTTTTTAAAAATCAAATTAAAATTTGCTTTTAAAAAACATATACAATGAATGCGAATTCACAGCAATAGAATATAAAATTTCGCCACTAATATAAACCTGTCTTATAGCTCATTTGTTAAAACACTCTACTCGTAATACTTAATTCCTGAGTTCGAGTCCACCACCATTATCCTCCAATTTTGACATTTTAAAATTATTTATAACAAATTAAGGTTTTTTATGAATGTTTTGTAGTAGACTACATAGCAATGTAGTAGAAACATTCCTAAAAAACCGTAATTTGCATTTTTATACAATGTGTTCTACCGATTGTATAAAAGGGGGTGTGTTCAGAGGAGTTGTTTGACGTGATGCCCACGGCCTCCTTCTACAGTCGCACCGTTCGCCATCGACAGGGAATTCATCCTCACACATTAGAGCCTAAGTGGTTGCGTACTGTGTGTAACCGCAGGTTCCAGAGAAGTTTTCTCCCACGTACTGTCAAGCTGTGGATTGAACTACCTGTCGAGGTTTTCTCAGGAGACTAACAGCATGGGGTTCTTCAAGAAGGGTGTGAAGAAGTTTCTACAGGGTCGGCAACGTGTGTGTGATGCTCCTGGTGTTACAGGCGTTCATAGGCTACGGTAACTGCTTTCTATCAGGAGGGTCGTATGCAAAACTGTTGGGTGAAAACAAGCATACTACCCGCCTGTTGTGGATCGGTTACCGTAGCTGTATAAATGCTCGCAACATGAAATATTGTAGCCCACGGCCACCTTCGCTGTCAACGCTGCAACTCCTGGATTTTTTTGTTTGTGACCTTACTCACTCGCTGGAACATAGGGATGTTTGGCTGCCGTAATCTGTAAGGTTGAGATACAACCTAGCCGGGGTAGCTAATTACTAAACTGTGCCCTACGTGTGTTTTGCCAGTCTCGTTTATTAGTCAGCGGGGTGCACCACGTGCATTGGTAAAATGATTTCTTAGTATTTAATCATTAAGCTATTTGTTTTTTCATTATAAAATAAACTTTTTTTTTCCAGTTTTAACAATGAATATTGTATCATCGAAATCGTCGATTCGACAGTTCGATCTTTTTAGAGTTATTATTATTTAAATAGTTGTCTTGGCCAACTTGCCAGATAAATATTTTTTGAAAAATGGAAAAATTCACCGCCCCCCCTAGGTGGGATTTGAACCCACGACCTCTCGATGACCGGTCGAGTGCTCTTCCAACTTAGCTACCAGGAAGGTTTGTGTTGCTGACGAATTTTTGCATCTTATATTTCTACTGTGTGAGTCACAGTGTGACGTTATCAACCTATTAAGTAATTACACTACTAAAGTAGTTTTTGGAGTTTTTGAAAGTTGTGTGGAGTTGGAATATAGATATTTATTGTCCATTTTCAATAGATAACCAGGACATTAGATTGTACTGCCATTAGATGAGAGAAAAAGTTGAAAACTTTCACGCGCCTTGTCAATAAAGTCCAATTTACGCAACAGAATTTTAAACGAAAGATCGTTGTTATTATTAATTTATCAATCATCATGCTACGATTGTAATTGATAATGCATATTAAAATTTTGTGCAAAAATTGATAACAGTAATTTTTGTATGAAGCTTTTTTCATTTCAATAATTCATTCTATTTATAACATAAGAATTCTTGTGTCATGCGATCGGTACGTAAAACGGAACGTGTGGTTTTAAGAAACTCTCATCGGCCATCGTATTTTGCTAAACAGTGGTACATACCTAAACCTAGGTAGTGGTAGGGTGATAATAGTTCGCGCGCCATCTAGCTATTTTTGATTAAAACAGAAAAGCATAGTTGAACAAATTGAACCTTCGTGTACTGATTTTGTTACTAATCAAATTACCTATATCTAATTTGGCACTCTTAGCGACCTCTGTTTTTCTTTAGAGTTACTAAATTCCGATATACGGTTTTTGTATGAACATGAATAGTCTTATTCCTATATCGTCGTTGCACACGGCCAATGATTTATTTATTTAAAACTTAGATAAACCTAAAACTTTCAGACGCTAGATGAATGCCTGGCGGGTGAAAGGCCTTCCAGCCAGTGGCCAAAGAGGCCACCAGACTAGACTAGACCAGACTAGAGAGAGAGAGAGTTATTAGTTGTCAAAAACGGAATACCTTTCGTTTTAGTAACCAGTTGCTGAAAACGAAGTATTTTTATTCTTCCTTCGCAACCAGACAGAAATCGAAGAACCAACGCTATAAAAAATCGCAATTCATTGCCGCAGATGTAAAAAAGGTTTGTTATGAACGTTCTAATAATCTATACTTATAATAAATCTGTAGAGAGGTCAATTCTGTACATGAAATATATTTCCAAAATAACTATCTGGGGGTGATTAGTGATCGATACTGATACCAAAAATGGAATCAGTAAAATTTTTGTCTGTCTGTCTGTCTGTCTGTCTGTCTGTCTGTCTGTCTGTCTGTATGTTCGTTATAGAAACAAAAACTACTCGACGGATTTTAACGAAACTTGGTACAATTATTCTTCCTACTCCTGGGCAGGTTATAGTATACTTTTCATCACGCTACGATCAATAGGAGCAGAGCAGTGAAGGGAAATGTTGGGAAAACGAGACAAGTTACTCCATTTCTTAAGCTTCCGTCGCGCGTTCAGCCTTAATGGTTAAAGCTACACAGAAATCATGTATGACGGAAATGTTCTCCTTAAAATTATATAAAAATTATCCCACGACAGCATATGTCTATCTTTTATGGTTGAGTCAGAAACTTGCCAAGCACCGCGCCCGTAAACAATGAGTGATGCCGCGCGGGGGGCAGGGAGCGGGAGGGGGAGGCGGGGGGGGGGGGGGGGGGTCGTTACGCGGCGTGTGGTACCACATGAGTAAAAAACGATGGTAGTACGGCATAGAAAAAATATGCCTAAGTGTGCTTGCCCAAACGTGCAGACACGTGACAATTATTGTTTTTTCCGTTGCAAATGCATTATTATTCACTGCAAATTGTTTACAATTCGATTTGCTTACTTTAGTAGATAAGTTATTAAATATTGTTTTCTTTAGTTGGGTCATTGTTTTGTTTATTTGATTCGTTAAAAGTAGATTACTTTCGAGTTTAATTAGATGTTATTACGTCATTATTTTTTGTTGCACATTTGGATGCTAGGCAGGTACCTGAGAACTGTAAGTTAATTGCCCTCACCAAATAAACAGTACTTTTTTGAGCGTTGTACAAACAAAGCATTTGACCATCTGTGAATGTAAACAAAAGATAAGAAAGCTTAATAGTTTTATGAATGAGTCTTTATGCCTTTGCATGCAGAAGTCGCAATATCCGAAAAAAATTGGCATTCCGATTATTCTGCTCCAAAATTTAAGACCACAAGTTTGCAATGGAACTCGGCTAAAAGTAACCTAGTTGCAACAAAATATAATCGAGGCTCAAATTTTACCAGGTTGCGGTGCAGGAGAAACCGTCTCTATTCCCAGAATTCCCATAATCTAAATCTTTAAAAAGAAGAAACTGACTGTAGTAGGTTCCTAATGACGTCTAGGGGTGCACTAAGAAAGGATTTTTCAAAATTCATCCCCTAAGCGGGTGAAACGGGAGTCCAAAGTTTGTATGGGTAAACAAGATTAGTTGGACTCTTTTATCCGAAACTTTACACGAGTGCTTCTATACTTAAATGAGTAAACACGTGTTTCAGGATTTTCCAAAATTCAACCCCTAAAGGAGTAAAATGGGGTGAAAAACATCATGGGTATTGTTTTTATGGTTTATCGGGTCGCTGATTACAAAAACAACAATTATTTTATAATCCAACGTGGCTAACGTGACGATCATCCTCTATTGAGGTGTGATGAGGTTGAAATGTCTACATATCGATATATGTGTCGTTTTTACGGGTTTTCGGAACGCCAATCCATACTAATATTATAAATGCGACAGAATGTCTGTTACCTCTTCACGGTTAAATCGCTGGACCGTTTTAGATGAAATTTGGTTGAGAGATACCTTGAGTCCTGGGAAAGGACATACTTACCTAAGATAGTTTTTATCCCAGAAATTACCTATTATTGTTATTTATTGTACCCGTAGGGTGAAAACGTGACCATCATCTCCTATTGGGGTGCGATGGCGTTGAAATGTATAAAATGTGTTGAAAAAGTCTGAAAATCGTCATAGGTATTGTTTGTTAGGGTTCCGTACCCTAAGGGTAAAAAGGAACCCTATTACAAAAGCTCCGTTGTCCGTCCGTCGGTCCGCCTGTCACCAGGTTGTATATCATGAACCGTGATAGTTAGACAGTTGAAATTTTCACAGATGATGTATTTCTATTGCCGCTCTAACAACAAATACTAAAAAACAGAATAAAATAAATATTTATGGGGGCTCCCATACAACAAACGCGATCTTTTTGTTCTTTTTTTGCTCACAATTGATAACGGCAATAGGTAAACGCCTGAAATACTCAGTCATAATATTTAGTTACATATTCACTTTAAAAATAAATAATTAAATAAAAATAAAACAAATATTTAAAATTTATTTAAATTATCCCATACAATAAATGGGTTTTTATAGATAATGGTACGGAACCCTTCGTGCACGAGTCCGACTCGCACTTGGTCGGCTTTATGGTATATCGGGTCGCTGATTACGAAAAAAACAACTATTTAATAATCCAACATGGCCGACGTGACAACTCTGTAGGGGTGAAATGGGGTTGAAATGTCATAATATCAATATTGGTGCCTATTCTATGGTTTTCTGGGACGTTAGTTAGGACAATGGCATCGATTTGAAATTAAAACGTAGTGGACACGAATTACTTAAAAAGATTTTTCAAATGAGGTCTAAAGTTTGTATGGGAAAATGAGATGAGATGAAAATGAGTTGGTTTATATGGGAAAACGAGATTAGTTGGACTATTTTATCCTAAATTTTACACAACTACTTCTATTGATTAATGAGTAAACATGTGTTTGCCCCGAATGTCACGCGAGCGAAGCCGCAGGCGAAAGCTAGTAAATAATAATTTATTAGAAACGTTCTACACCAACTTGCAGTTGAGTAGCGTGATGGAGTACGCTCTAAACTCCTTCGAATGAAAGGGAGACCCGTCTCCCAGTAGTGGGATGATTATGGCTTGATGTGGTTCTCATAATAAATAATAATTTATTAGAAACGTTCTAATAATAAACAATAATCTAAATAACTCCGGCCGATTTCCTGGCATTTCGGAGGCCCATCTAGTGAGTGGCAAGCCACCGCCTGCCGCAAATAACTAGCAATAAAAGCAGTTATGGCAGGCATCCGTTCCTCTTCTGTAATAGCCCGGTATTAAGTTCACCCAGATCTCAGATGAGATCTGGGTGAACTTAATACCGGGCTATTATGGAGATCCATAGCCCATTTATTTTCCATCACACTTCGCTATAGTCTCAACGCCTGCCGAGACCTGCTCATGGGTATATCGTTCCATTGATATATCCTGGAGCGGGTCACGGCGGGCGTACAACATTACATCAAACTTCTCAAAGGGGCCTCTACGTGTTGGATCTATATCCCCGCGTATGCCTATCAAATGACCGGGCTTGACCCGTGAATTAAGAGAGATACATAATAATAATTTATTACGAACTTTCTAATAACCCCCATCGAGTTAAACTAAGCCAAGTTTGTATTGTTTGTTTGTTTGGCGTGTAAGTGGCTCACTACGTTCTTTAGAACCTTACCTGCACGTGCTGCACCCTGGTGACTAGCGAAAGAGGTTCTGACAAAAGACAGGTAGGGTTCAGCCCGTACAGCGTATTTGTAAGCTGCCTGACTGGGGATGTACCTCCACCTCACTGAATATCGCATCTAAATAACAATTCCCTTGAGGGTTGTTGTGTTCCTGCGAGTGAGTAAGGTCATAGTTGGAAGTGAGGAAGGAGATGTTGCACTGGTAACCGAGGTGGTGGCGCGCGATCGATATTTAATATTGCGAGCGTTAATATGGCTTCGGTAACCGCTGTACAACAGGCGGGTCGTATATAAAAAAATATGGTTACTAGATAACTGGTAAATATACTTAAATACATTTTTTTTTTGGAAATACATACTTAGAAACTACTCAGATCGAGATAGACCAACATTTTCATGCACAGTAATATTTGTTTTGTGCGGGGATCAAACCTGCGACCTCGGAGTCAAAGTATCCCTTGCTACTTGACTTAGTGGACTTAAAAATTAAAACCAAGCTACGATTACTAGTTACATTTATTTATCGTTCCGATGTACATGTTGCTTATGCAGGATGCACCACAAGCCAAAGGTCCTAGAATTGGGTTGTTTCCAATGTTTAAAAATTGTACAAATAAATTAACAATATCGTAAAATACACAAAACTATAAAGATCTGCAAACTTTCATTCTAATATCTTCAGTCAGACTTTTTTTAGCGTCGATCAAAGTTTGGCGGGAAAGTCCATTTTAAAAGTATGAAATTATTAAAAAATAATATTTCCATTGGAGAAGCAATAAAAAATGCTATAACTTTTATTATGATACTAATCACATAAACGTAATATTTAACATAGCTGTCGTACAAATTTCTGATTTGATGCATACAAAATACAGATCTGTGACGTCATAATTCAGTAGTCTTTTGTATGGAGCGTTTTGGGGCAGTCTAAAAATTGTGATTTTCAAATTACCATATCTCGAGAGATTTTTGTGCTATCGAAGTAATTCTTTCACCTATGGTTATATTATGGAGACGTCCCTACATATCAAACAGAAAAAAATGTTAGTCAAATACCCAAATCCGTCCGGTGCCGTCTGTCTGTCCGGCATGTGTTGTGGGGATCTGTCCCATTATATGTGCTGGACGGTCCGATGGTCTTGGATGCGTCGTTGTTTTTATGTTATAGTATTGTTATTTTATGTATACCTCGGCCGACGAGGTCCGTGTCGGCACCTGATGGCTGTCGCAGAATACCGGCGCTGTGTGTATTACACAGCATTAATGCCGAGCGATGGCCAATTAGCATCATAATGATGTACATGGTGTTCGTATTGTAATAATTGTTATTGTGTATTGTAGAAATCTTATGTGTCATGTGATGTTAATAAACATATTTTCTTTCTTCTTCTTTCTTCTTTCTAACGACTACCCTGAAGCCGATTCTCATCGAATTTTTATTTGAGAAAAAGAGACTTTATTTCCCTTATAAGGCTGGCAACGGATCGACGACCCCTTGGTGTTGCTGATCTCCAAGAGCGGCGACTGCTTTCCACCAGGTGACCCAAATGCCCGTGTGTCCTCCTCTCAGAAAAAAAATTGTTATGTATTAAACCGCGCGTGAGAAGTCGCGGGTAATAGCTAGTTTATAATATTAGTAAGATAGTAGTATGGTAGAGTTAGTAGGATATGAAGAATATCTGTGTATGAAGAAGAAGAAGAAGAAGAAAAACATTTATTTGCACATTACAAACAAACACTACAAACAAGTCAAACGGACACAAATATTATACAAGAAAATTTAAAGTACTGTGCAATATCGTAAAATGGTCTTTCATAATCATCATCAGGTCATTTTAGTCTCCACTACAGGAGCACGACCCTCTCTCGTCCGTCCTAGACGGAAGGAGGACTTGGCCTACACTCCCCACGCTGGACAGACGGGTTGGGGAGGCGTTATCGATGTTTGATAATGTATTTCCCATCGCCTTGTGCGAAAAAAGGTCATAACTCAGTATAAAAACTGAAATCTGTAACAGACTCGGCACTGGTTCAACGCCATGGATGCTTGCTATACCATGGACAACACGCGCACGTTGCACTCTTTATGCCTTTTTTGAAGAAGCTCGTATACTGTATTCTCCTAGAAAAACCTCGAAAACCTCGAAAGGAATTCGCTCTACAACTTAATAGTGCGACGAAGAATATCTCTTTAAATGGAACCGCACAGCACGCGACCATTTCGGTACGGATCCTCATAAAACCAACAATAACAGCAAAATGATACTGCAAATGAAAAGAAAGATATACTTTTATTATTTCAGTTTTTATTATGAAAACGTATATATTTTTACACACAATTCCCTGCTTTTGTGAATGGGTCATTCAATCAAATGGTAATTTGGATCTCATTGTGTATTTATGTCGGGAGGCCGCAAATTATAATATGAAAAGATCCCCCGAGAGACGTAATGCTGCAAGTTTCAGGGAGATTTTGTCCTGGCGAATCGCGTGGATTTTGGTACATTATGATTTTAGCCCATTTAGGTCAGAAGCCAGCCTCATTTGGGATTATTGAACTGTTGAACTATGTCTCTGAGTGATTACTTATTATTGTGTCTATGTATATTATAAATAATAAATAAATAAATAAATATTGTCAGACAATTGTCTAGCCCCAAAGTAAGCGAAGCTTGTGTTATGGGTACTAGACAACTGATAAACATACGTAAATACATTTTTTTTTGTAAATACATACTTATGATACATAGAAAACACCCAGACCAAGACAAACAGACATGTTCATGCACACAAATGTTTGTCCTGTGTGGGAATCGAACCCACGAGTGTTGGTGTCGAAGCCGCATCATAGACCGCTACGCCACCGAGCTCGTCAAATTATATTATGTCTATGTCGCTTTTGTGTTGATTGCTGAACGTCAAATTATGATAATGTAATATATAAAATTCTGTGTTCGTTACCAAACTCCTCCGAAACGGCTGGATCGATTTCTATGAAATTTTGTGTGCATATCGGGTAGGTCTGAGAATCGGTCAACATCTGTTTTTCATACCCTTAAATGATAGATAGATATAACTTTATTGATAAGGGTGGTCCACCCCAATTTTTTTTATGAATGCTAGGAATAATTTATATGGCAAAACAACGTTTGCGGGGTCAGCTAGTCAAAGTGTATTTGCGAAGTGTGGTAGAGAGTAGTCTTTGAATCTCTGTCTAGTTACTAGTCTAGACTATTGTCTAGTCTTTGAATCTTTGAATTTGCCTGAGGCTAGGAAACTTTATTATATATTACTTTATTTAATTTATTACGGGTAAGGTACATGAGGTATATTGCAGAATAATCTTTCTCCTGGCGACTTCATACGATGAAATAAAAACTAAGTATTACCACAGTATAAGTAATGTGGTGCCTCTAGTGTTGCAGGCGTCCATAGGCTGCCGTAACTGCTTTCCATCAGGCGGACCGTATGCTTGTTTGTCATCTTAGTAGTATAAAAATAAAAAATAATACTATGTTCAGTATAGCTACTGCCGCTCTCTCGTGTCGACTTCACCTCTCCTCTGCGACAAATCTGAAACAGTTTGTATGGCGCCGCACGCACACACGCTCATTTACGCTCTGCACAGAACTCATTGTTTATGTAGCAGTAAACGACGCGACATTTGTACGAAGTGGTCGGGGTGTGGTATTACATTTATTAAGCTTCATATTTTTCTGTAATTACATTTTAAAGTCAAAAGATACTTTTTGCGTGATTCGCATTAGTACAAATGAACAAGCAAAATTATTAACGGACAAATAATTCCAATAATTTTAATTAAAAAAAACCGACTCCAAACATTACTCTACTTTTATGTATGTAAATATAGGCTGATGATGATGATGATGAAAAAAATATAGAACCAATCTGGAAGTGTATTCTTCTAAATAAATAAAAGATTTTTTTCAAATCGGTTCTTAAATGGCGGAGTAATGAAATAACAAACGTAACAGTGGGTAGATACAGGCTGATGATGATGATGAAAATTAATCTGGAAGTATACTTTTTCAAATAAAAAAAGTTTTTTTGTCAAATAGGTTTATAAATCACGGAGTAATTAAGTAACAAACATAAAAAAAATACAGCTGAATTGAGAACCTCCTCCTTTTTTGTATTCGGTTAAAAATAGTTTTTATTTCCTGGCCAGGAAGACCAGGAAATAAAAACTATTTTTAACCCAGTTTTTTTTGGTTTAAAATCACTAATGAATAGACAAGAAAAGCCTATGTTTTCTTATTTAAATATAAATTATAGATTAAACGACAAATTGTCTACTAGGTAGTAAATTGTATACGGACAGAACGTCCTGCCACAGATTACATAATAGTTACTGTCCTGCCCCCTATCTAATGTATGAATGAAACATTTATTTGTATCTATAACACAGACATGATAAGTTCTGTCCAGTCTTATAATAATTCTTTATAAACTTAAGCGCAATATAGTGTTAAAAAAACACAAAAAAAAATCTAATTGTAACACAATGTGTAATGTCTAATGTAGTAACACAAAATGGCCATAGCTCAGCATACATGTTTCGTTGTAAATCAAATCAAATCAAAATACCTTTATTCCTTGGACTTTAGAAAAGCACTTAGAAACGTCATACAAATTAAATATAAGAACATGTATCTAAATCACTACTACTCTAAATCCGCAGAGCTTAGATTCACTTTCATCACACTATCTTGAATGTGAAAGTGAATTTAAGTGCCAGTCCCGGCGACGGGGCTTCTTGAGAAGAACTGGCAAGAAACTCAAGGCCGACTCTTTTAATTGCCAATATCGTTACATTAAATACAAATACAATCATCAACATAACATAACAAGTAATGAACAAAACGCTGATAATTATATCTACTAATCTATCTACTAATTCGATTACTTAAAAACACAATACAATGTTAACAAGGAGGCGTTCTCAAAGCATTACAGATAAGTAAGTTTGCTTTGATCGTCGTGCTTGCTTTCTCAGATATTTAATGTGTGATTGAGGCATAAAGTGTCGAATAAATAGATCGAAGCTTGGGATTACAAATTGCCAAATATGTGTCACGAGAAAAGGCAAATCCACAGATATTAGTAAGTTTTTAAACTGAGTTGGTCCCCTTTAGAAATAGTTGTTGTTGTTGTAAATATCTTTATTGTACAAAACAGTTACATTAGACAAAATGGTAAAAATGTAGACATACAATTTGTACAAAGGCGGACTTATCCCATAAAGGGATCTCTTCCAGCCAACCGTAATAGTTATCTAATTGATTCAGGTGTTATTTTGCGGAAGTCAAATTTACTGGCAATTTCATCTACACTTTTTTTTATACTACTAAGGTGGCAAACAAGCATACGGTCCGCCTGTTGGAAAGCAGTAACCGCAGCCTATGGACGCCTGTAACACCAGAGGCATCACATGCGCGTTGCCGACCCAGTAAAAACCTCTTTACGCCCTTTTTGAAGAACCCCATGTTGTAGTCTCCTGGGAAAACCTCAACAGGCAGTTCATTCCACAGCTTGTTAGTACGTGGAAGAAAACCTCTTTGGAACCGCACAGTACGTGACCACTTCGGTTCTAATGTGTGAGGATGAATTCCCTGTCGATGGCGAGCAGTGCGACTGTAGAAGGAGGCCGTGGGCATCATGTCAAACAACTTCTCTGAACACACCCCATTGTACAATCGGTAGTCACACAAAGGGACGCAAAATCTCTTCTTAGACTCAATGGTTCTAAACCATCCGTCAATTTGAATTCGTTAACAATTCTCACAGCGCGCCTTTGGATTGAGTAACAAGGTACAAGCTGGTATCCAGGCGCTCCCGCCCATAGATGACAACAGTACTCCATATGCGGCCGTACTTGGGCTTTATAAAGCTGAAGTTACACTAGAAGATCACCCGTTGAGCGACCATGGGGAAAGCCATATTGTTTGTCGCTGATCAAATCGTGATCCTCTAGGTATCTAAGGAGTCGATTATTGATTACGCGCTCCATCACCTTGGAGGGAAGGGAGGTAACAGCAATACGCCCGTAATTCGATGGGTCTGACCTGTCGCCCTTTTTGGGCACAGGGTGCACGTTCCCAGATGGGTGCTTAGCCAGGCGATCACCAATTCTGCCGACAAAATCATATTTTGCCCTAGCAATTACTCTCTTACTAAACCTCGAGGCAGCATTAAACTCACGTTTTAGGTCAGAAACATTCAGACCCCTATTGATACGGGCCGCGGTCCAAGTCTTATATGCAGCCTGCTTCCGAAGTATAGCTTCTCTACAATACCGATTAAACCACGGCCGTTTTTTAGCACCGGCAGTGGCCACCAGTCGACACTACTTTGGTGGTGGGAGCACGCAAAGTAGTGTAGATCAAATTGCCTGTAAATTTTACTTTCGCAAAATAATATCATTAAGTCTTTAAACTGACTTGGTCCTCTTTAGAAATAGTTAATTGATTCAGGTGTTATTTTGCGGGTCAAATTGCTTCTTTAGCAATTTACGCTCCTCAAGAAGCATCAAACATCAGCGAATACTAAAACCTTATGAATGAACAAAGTTTTACGATTTGGAAACGGCAGCAATCCGAGCAACTTCATGAATTAAACGTAAGTTTAAATCATAATCATAACTCAAAACAATCAGAATTCACCACAAATTTTCAGCACCATTCATCGTAAGTCCATCTACTTCCCGATTACCGATTAATTAAAATCAACGCTTCGAAAACCGCAAATGCTTAAGCGTCATTCACCCTTACACCTACGTAATAAAATCGACGCAGGTTTCACTACCTAATACTGCGCGCGCAGCACTAAGCATGGACCTATTACTCCGCCGGCAGTCGCCAGCCGGGCTGCACGCCTCTTCTTCCCCACGTAAACATTGCAATCCCAAAACAAAACACGACCGCCCAGGCTGGATGCAACTCAGAATCCGTTATAAAATAACGCTACGCGGCACGTCACTACCCCGCTTTCGCGCTATTTCTCATCTGTCAAATCGTGTGTACTTTCAAAATAGGAATTGAATGGAACGCGAGCAATAATAACGTGTTTTTTAAATTAAAGGTGATTAAGGTAGAGGTGGTTCCTTATTTTAATCTTTTTCTTTTATTTTCGTTGCTTTGGAAGACGGCGTTGAGTGAGTAAGTATGTTAAAAAAAAGCAGTTTAGATAAGAATGGGAGGAGCTTACGTAAGGTATTGCGGGAGCCAACTGTTTGGGGCTCGCCGAGATAGTTTTCTGGCAAAAACGCTCTGTCGGGATATCGAATCTTTATCGAAGCCTGGTATTTTTATGTTATCTACCTTGCGTTCGATTCTAATGGTTTCGTAACAGATTTATATCGGTAGTAATTTACTTATCATGAAAATGCTTAAGGGATTTTACTACTTTAAATGGTTGTACAGGGTTGGTTTTATTATCTATAATTACATAGATAAAGAACATAATAAAGTAAATTAAAATATATTAGAAACGTTTAGGGCAAAACTTTTGAGAATAATTATACATTTTTTTTCTAATCGATCAAAATATTTACACAACAATTGACATAAATTATGGTACCTGCAATAACTTAATTGTATTACGGAGAGCTATTGGAGATGTTACTTATGTAATTATAAGAAGCAGATGGTGAAAAGAATATATATAAATATTTAGGTAGAAAAATATTACACAAGATGTATGCACAAGTTTTAAGAGTACCTAAACAAATTTTGGTTTCAATGGAAATAGTAACTAATCAAAAAAATACATTATATTTCAAAATAAATTAATAAAAATATAAAAGAGTTCGCAACAAACTGTATTATTTTATCTGTATATATTTTAAACGAAAATGTATATTATAAATAAAACATCTATTTTCCATTATGAAAAGTGAATTCAAGTCCCACCTGAATGGATATGTGATCCCATTATATTTTTTACTAACATTTTTTTTAATCGTTTGTATATCGGTAGCATTTATGCAATTTATTTAATTGGTCATTATTTGTTTGTTTGTTCAGTAAGTCATATAACGATAGTTTAATGAAACGTTGGTACAATAACCTGTCTCTCTGTAACGTGTCTGTTATCGCTATATCTATAAAGATCTATGTTGATAATAAACCAAATAGCCATATATACAAATAATGAAATAAATACAAATCTTTAGCTATCTACCCAATGACTACTATTCATTGGGTAACTACTATACAATGAATATATATACAATGAAATACTATTAGCTGTAGCATATAGATCGCTCGGCTGCAACATCAAATGTATTACTTGTTAGTTAATCCTCACTGAGCTCTTCTTTATTCTCCATTCCTCTATTTCTTAATTCATACATATCCCAAAACACCAACTCCGAAAAGGTCCCAGTTTGTTTCCCAGACTTTCGTTTATTCAAATGGTCAACTTTTACTTCTAGAAATGAAAAAATTGGTTCGTAGAACGTTGATTATTTGTGGTATTTTTTTGCTTCCTATCTGATGTGATGACGGAATTCTGATCTGATAACGATCAGAATTCCGTCATCACATCAGATCAGAGAGAATATACTGATACTGAATTCCATGTGACGTCCCTTCAGGCAATAAAGGATCAGGGAGTACATGAAAGATCTCGCAGGGTTAAACAGCTGCGGCAGTCCTTGGGAGTCCTTTGTTTAGCAATCTTCCGTAGTCAAATAGCATTTTTTTTAATACTACTTCGGGTGGCAGACAAGCATACGGCCCGCCTGATGTGAAGCGCTTACCTAGCCATATTAACGCTCGCAACTTAAAATATCACTCAAGCGCCGCCACCCCCGCTGCTAACGCGGCATCTCCTTCCTTTTTGGTAACCTCACTCACTCGCAGGAACACAACAACCTTCAAGGGGATTGTTATTTGGCTGCGGTATTCTGTGAGGTGGAGGTACATTCCCCAGTCGGGTAGCTTACAATTACGCCCCCTACCTCTCTTTTCGCCAGAGCTTCGATTGTCAGTTAGCAGGGCGCACCGCATGCAGGTAAAGTTGGGTTTGGTTCAAAGATGTTGATGAATCACTTACACTTAAGTACAGTCTATGCATGGCGGTTTCAAGAGTTTAATTCAGAAGATTCTTAATTTATAACTTAGGAAGATTAGTTGCTAGCTAGACAGCTTTTGAGATAGGTGTTTTCTATGTATTGTATTGTACTTACAAAAAAATGTATTGAAGTATTATACCAGTTATCTAGTACACAAAGTACAAGCTTTACTTACTTTGGGACTACATGGCCGTGTGTAATTTGTCCAGGAATATTTATTTAATTATATTAATAATTCAGCCTATTTTGTATAGATTTATGATGTATGTTTATTTATTACCAGACAGGCAAATGCTTATGGGAAACCTCAAGTCATAGTTTTTACAAAAGGAGATTAAGCTTTAAGATAATAATGTCATTATTAGCTTAATCTCCTTTTGTTTTTTCCTTTTTTTTAGCTTAAGCTCATAAATATCAAAAATAAGTCAGCCCTCCTGAATTTTTCCTATTACTACATCTGCGTAAAAATAGATGAGAGGCGGTGCGTTCTCGAACGCAGCCTGCGAGCCTGCGAAAGGAATACTGAGGCTCGAGGTCCGCCCGTAAAGATTGTTTGTTCTTCTCTTAGTTTTGGCAATCACTCCTGACTTGTTCCATCTTAGTGTTTTCAGGTGATGATATTGTCATATAAATAAACATAGATTAAGAATAACTGTCCGCTTTGTCACGGCGGAGACGTACCATTAATCTACGATAAAAAAATGATAACTGAATCACTAAATTGTTTCATTAAAACCACGCTGAAGCCTTCCCCAAGCTTTTCATCAAATATGATCCTCCGCCTTCCGCATCCAGCCGCTTCTAGCCGCTTTCTTAAGGTCATCGGATCACCTAGAAGGAGGGCGTCCAACGCTTCGTCGTCCTACGCGCGGTCTCCACTCTAATACCTTTCTCCCCCATCTGAAATCACTTACTTGGCAGATTAAAACTGGTATTGACTGCTAATTTTCTTTATTGCTAATTAACTTTGTTTTTTTTTTTGATATTTCGAAACCTCCAACCACCCATGACTCAACCGACCTTGCGGTCATATGAGCCGAATCTCGTGAGATGCCCGCAGCACTTTGCTCTATAGCTATTTGTTAATCTCTGAGTTTGTTAATCTATGAGGTGAAGCAGTAGGTATATTGGGACAGTACCAACACACGTTTTCACCACTGTGTCTTTAGTGTAGCCTGGGTTAACATGTGGCCACCAAAATGTCAATGAACAATAAAGTCCACTGCAGTCCCGGGGGTAGAACTGACAGCTGCCCTAGAACTCACAACGAATGTAATCAGTAGAAACTAGTAGGAATATGAAGCTTTTAAAATTTGACTTACCCTCTTGTCAATGTGAGAGACAGTAATATGGCAAATCATCATCATCAGGTCAATTTTAGTCTCCACTACAGGAGCACGACCCTCTCTCGTCCGTCCTAAACGGAAGGAGGATTTGGCCATGGTAACCTTAATCTTGCTGCAGCATCACAAAAAATACCGCCATAGTTGAAACCGATTACCATCAGCATTTTTGAATACAAAAATGAAACTACTGTTTCATCATCATCATCATCAGGTAATTTTAGTCTCCACTACAGGATCACGACCCTGTCTCGTCTGTCTCAGACAGGAGGATTTAGCCTACACTCCCCACGCTGGCCAAACGGATTGGGGAGATTATTTGATAATGATTTAATATTTGATAATGTATTAGTCGCCTTGTACGACATCCACGGGAAGAAACGGAGTGATTCTATTCTAGTCTGCCGGAAATCACACGGCCACATATATGGCAAATAAAGCATTATAAGCCTAAATGAATGGCTAGTCGAGGGAAGCTAAACTGCCGTGCACCGCAGATTTTTAACTGAAAAAAAAAGGAAGAGGTTTTCAAGTCGACGCGTATATTTTTTTTTATGTATGATCACGCACTACTTTTTATAGAGTAGTCCGTTTTTGATAATTCTTTTAGTTAGGTAACATTATTATTATACTAAGCAGCAAGTGAACTTAAATATACCTATAACTACTACTGCAATGCACATTATTGGTCATTGTCTTTTTCGGTGGTCGCTGCTGTTAATCCTGGCTACTCTGGAGACACAGTGGTGGGAATGTGTAGTGGGCCCCCGTCCCGATATACCTATATCTAAAACCAGCCAAGTGCCTGTCGGGCACATGCGCTAATTCCGTATTATTAAAAGTTATAAAAATATTGGGTAGGTAACTAACTCCGATCCTCCGCCTTCTGCATCCAGCAGCTTCCAGGAGCTTCCAGCAGCTTTCTTAATCCCTCCTTCTAGATGCTCATCGGACCCTCTAGAAAGAGGGCGTCCAACGCTTCGTCGTATTTGCGTAGGGCGATACATATTTGGTATTAATTTTAACTTGATTAGGGTGTAAGTGGTTCATCAACATCTGTGAACCAAAACCAACTTCACCTGCACGCGGTGCACCCTGCTGACTGACAAACGAAGCTCTGGCGAAAAGAGAGGTACGGTAGGGAGCGCAATTGTAAGCTACCCGACTGGGGAATGTACCTCCACCTCACAGAATATCGCAGCCAAATAACAATTCCCTCAAGGAAGGAGATGCTGCATAGGCAGTGGAGGTGGCGGCGCGCGAGCGATATTTTGTTTTGATTAATGTTGCGAGAGTTAATATGGCTGCGGTAACCGCTTCACATCAGGCGGGCCGTATGCTTGTCTGCCACCCGACGCAGTATATAAAAAAAAATGATACCTCCTATGAAATTCCTATGAAAAAAATATAGTAACTAACGGACTTTTGAGTGAATCTACAGGAACCAAGTTTTCCTTTTGAGGCATGTAACTGATGTTCATAATAATGATGAAATAACTGAGCAGTTATTATAAAATCGATTGTCAGTATTTGTAATCATTTGTCTAGGCAAAGTCTAGGTAAAAGGGTGACTTAACGACTTCATTTCACACAAATTGGGTCAGCTCCATTAATTATTACGGCACCTGTGCAAAGTCTGCTGTGAACGCTATGTCAATTCGGCTATTACTTTCATGATATTAGACATACATGGATGTTATTACACCTTGATTGTCAATTTGATTGATTAATGATTTGGTTTTGAGGGAGATTTTTTTTTACTTTTAGACGGCTAACGTCTTGGTCTAAGAAGTATAAGCTGGTGCTGGCAAGAGATACACTAAATAAAAAGTGGTTAGAAGTGGATCACCCCGTTGCGCAATTTTTGACTGGCCATGGCAATTTTAAGGCTAAACTCTTTTCGTTTAAATTAGTGCCGTCGCCCTTATGTGAATGTTCTACTGCAAATTATGAATACGATCAAACAGCACATCATGTTCTCTGGGAGTGTGATCTTTGGCGGCGGGAACGGGATGACATGTTGAATTCATTACAGGTCGCATCCGGGGTAGTATACTATTCTGATTTGGTAGCAACAAGGGAGAATTACCAAGCATTTAGACGATTTTGCAATTCTTATTATTGGAATCGATGTGTTAGGTAACAACTCAATGTTTTAGGTCCCCAATAGTGTTAGGTAGATACATAAAATCCGTGGTGCACGGCAGTTGAGCTTCACTTGACTAGCCATCTCTTTAGGCTTTTAATGCCTTATTTGCCATATTGCTGTCTCTCACATTGCTAAGAGGGGAAGTCAAATTCCAAAAGCTTCCTACTCCTACTAATTTCTTCTGATTAAATTCGTTGTGAGTTCCAAGGCAGCCGTAGTTGTACCCCCGGGACTGCAATGGACTTCACTGCCTTTTTGGCGGTTGCCGCTGTTAATCCTGGCTACACAGGAGACACAGTGGTGGGAATGTGTGGTGGGCCTGTCCCGAATAAAAAAAAAAGCTGGTGCTGGCAGTCTTGCCAGCCAATTTATTTTATTTGTGTTTTTGTATATTTTTTTAATATTTAAATTTATGTCATACTAGCGGCCGCCCGCGACTTCGTACGCGTGGAGTTAGTTATTTGCAAATAATTTTTAATTACATTCGAAAAAGCTAAATACCTAGTGAGAGGAAAAAAATAAAAAAAGTTCAAAACAATCAATATCTAGACGAATTTTTAGAATCAATGAAGTCGACGGATATTATTTTTTAAAACCTCTTTGTAAAACCTAAAGTACTTTTTATTGTTATAATAATACATCCCACCTTATAATAGTAAGTATGTAGTTGTTTTCAATTTTTTTTATACTTAAATATATCCTCCTACCATAATTACTTTAACTTCAATAACATTGGATTTTCATACAAATTTCCAACCCCCGGTTTAACTCCAAAAAGGGGTTGATTTCTAAAGATAAATTATTAGTACACCTCCACACCATCTATAGAGCATACATTTTAAATTTCAAGTTTCTTACTTTAAAAACATAGAACTTTCATACAAACTTCCAACCCCCGTTTTAACCCCAAAAAGGGGTTGATTTCTAAAGATACATTATTAGTACACCTCCACACCATCTATAGAGCATGCATTTTAAATTTCAAGTCTCTTACTTCAAAAAAATAGAACTTTCATACAAAATTCCAACCCCCGTTTTAACCCCAAAAAGGGGTCGATTTCCAAAGATACATTATTAGAACACCTCCACACCATATATAGAGCATACATTTTAAATTTCAAGTCTCTTACTTCAAAAACGTAGAACTTTCATACAAACTTCCAACCCCCGTTTCAACCCCAAAAAGGGGTTGATTTCCAAAGATACATTATTAGTACACCTCCACATCATCTATAGAGTATGCATTTTAAATTTCAAGTCATTTACTTCAAAAACATAGAACTTTCATACAAACTTCCAACCCCCATTCTACCCCCTTAGGGATGGAGTGTCGTAAAATCCGTTCTTAGCGGATGTCTACACCCTATAAGGAACCTACCTGCCAAATTTCAAGTTTGTAGGTGTTATAGTTTCTGAGATTTCGTGATGAGTGAGTGAGTGAATTACTCTTTTATATATATAGATTATATAATTATCGTATTATATTATATTATATAATTATCATATTATATCATAATTATCGCTCGCGTGTCGCCACCTCCGCTGCCAAAGTAGCAATTCCTTCCTTCAACACAACCTCGTTTGTCAACCGGTAGGGTGCACCATATGCTTTGGTTCAAAGATGTTGATAAACCTACCCCAAAGTATTAATTTAAAAGTATTTAACTTAATTCTGTTATAATAAAACTCGTTGAAATTTCAATTTGTCTTTGTGATGGCCGTCCGGATAACTGCGGGATAATCTGAAGAACTACATCTGTAAGGTTAAATATAATATAACATCATGTGTTCAGTATGTATTTAAGTATTGTAAAATATGTATATACGTGATGTGTATACATTATGTAGTTCAGTAACACATGTAATGCAATTATTGAATAAAGAAATATTTTTTACAATACAGAGTTAATGTTTTTTTTTTTGCAGTTATCATGCATACTTTAAAAGCTCGCCTTACATTTATATAAGCTAGAGTTTGTTTATTTGTTTGAACAATACAAATAAAATTAAAGATTTTTGTGTTTGTCTAACTAAAATAATCTTCGGAATGCCTAATTTAAATTTTATTAATATACTTGCTTCCACCCCAGGTCTAGCCCGCGTTTTCTTTTTTTTTATTTTATTTCAAAATTTTCCTATGTCCTACCTTTGAGATGTATACAAAGTTTCATGATGATAGGTTGAGTAGTTTCTACTCATCTCCAGATTTATAATATTTGTACTAGTCCTACGTGGTACTAATTCTATTCCTATATAATTTAGACAAAAAAAAACTGACTCCAAAATGTACTCTACATTATGATAAAAATACACCAATGCTTGAAGATTAAAATCCTCATACATGCGGAACGCGGAGGATCGTATCTGGTGGAAGGCATTGGGTAAGGCTTATATCTAACAGTGGGTAGATACAGGCTGATGGTGATGATGATGATGAAAAAAATACGGGACCAATCTGGAAGTATACTCTTTCAAATAAAAAGATCGGTTTATAAATGACGGAGTAATGAAGTAGCAAACATAAAAAAAATACAGCTGAATTGAGAATCTTCTACCTTTTTTGAAGTCGGTTAAAAAGTGGCGGCCAAAGAGCGATATTTCGTGTTTCTTGAGCCTGTCCTTAATGTAGTTAAGTGAGCCGCGTCACAACAGGTGGGCCGTATGCTTGTTTTCCACTCAAGTAGAAAATAAAAACAGAAAAAGGTAGATTGGTATTTCTATTGTTACTAATATCTGGTAAAAAATGTGTTAGCTATTCGACAATAGATGGCACTAATTTTTATTTTACTAGAAATGATTTTGGGAAAGTCCATTTTTTTTTAACAGCAAAGCTTGACCATTATACAGTAGATTAATAGAATTATTCCCTATAGGGTTGGTACACCTTTTAGGACTAACCCTGTAAAGTAGTTATCACTGTTTAACTTTATCACTGGTCTGATTACTACCAAACTACTTACTAACAGTACGAAACACTTAAGTACGGATTAAAAAATGTCGCAGTGCGGGAATTTAATCAGTAACTAGTTAGAGTTATTCTACTCTAGTCACTCTAAAACTCTAGTCATAGAAAAAAAACTCTAGTCACATCTTTCATGAAAAATTCAATGTAAATAATAAAAAAAAAAATTCGGCTTGATCCATTGATTTGAAAAAAAAAATCGTATTTTTTATGATGGAAAGCAGTTACCGCAGTTTATGGACCACTGCAATAAGCATAGGTTGACTAGTAGAGAATGCTTTTAGCATTAAGTCCGACTTTTGTTCCCTTATTCTATGGTCAATAAAGTTTAAAAATAAAATAAAAGCACGTTGCCGATCCTGTAAAAACCTCCTAACGCTCTTTTTAAAGAACCCCATGCTGCAGTCTCCTGGGAAAACCATGTCAGGCCGTTCATTCTACAGCTTGATAGTACATGGGAGAAAAATAGAAAAATCGTCCGAACCGCACAAGCTCGCACATGTTTTTTATACTATTATCTATAAATTTTTTTATACTACTAAGGTGGCAAACAAGCATACGGTCCGCCTGATGGAAAGCAGTTACCGCAGCCTATGGACGCCTGTAACACCAGAGGCATCACATGCGCGTTGCCGACCCAGTAAAAACCTCTTTACGCCCTTTTTGAAGAACCCCATGCTGTAGTCTCCTGGGAAAACCTCAACAGGCAGTTCATTCCACAGCTTGGTAGTAAGTGGAAGAAAACCTCTTTGGAACCGCACAGTACGTGACCACTTCGGTTCTAATGTGTGAGGATGAATTCTCTGTCGATGGCGAGCGGTGCGACTGTAGAAGGAGGCCGTGGGTATCACGTTAAACAACTCCTTTGAACACACCCCATTGCACAATCGGTTAAATACACAAAGGGACGAAATTTCTTTAACATGTGTTATAAAAAATCGGTTATCTGTAAAAAGTCGGTTTACGGACGATAATTTTACGTGATAACGTCATAAGAATCATAGGGCGATCGTGCCTCTCTATCGCTTGTACGCTCGGCTCAGGCGGAACGTGACAATGAGTCATGCTTTTTCGTGCGTGCAGCTGATGTTCATAGATTTATAAGACGTTATCACGTTAAAAAAATTCAAACCATTTTATAAAAAATATCAACAATTTAGGTAATCGTTTCATATTTTTGTAAGGGTCCCTAAACCAGTAAAGTTTCATTACAATGAATACTGAACGGCACATGAAAACAAATTTTAATATGAAACAGCCCAAAAAGGAATTATTAAATTTCTTTCTGGAGATGCGTAGGGCTCAGCTTTGCGGCTTATACTTTATGAAATAAACAAATTTTGTAACAACCTGTATACTGTTATTGTACATATATGAACACTTCAGCCGCTGGGATCACGTTTTCCATAATTATGAAAGAAACATCGTTTACTTGATTATTGGAATAGTAAATACATTATGATACAAGGTCGGTATAAAAGATTTTTACAGTCGAATTCGAGCGTTAACGAGGTTTTAACGTGAGTTTGCATGAATGACGAGTTCGGTGGTCGAATGGTTAGCAATGGCCCTTTTTAATCCGAGGTCGCGGGTTTGATCCCCGCACAAGACGAATATTTGTGTGCATGAACATGTCTGTTTGGCTTGGTCTGGGTGTTTTCTATGTATTATATGTCTGTTTAATAATATACATTATTGATTTCCTGTGTGGTTTTCTGCGTGATCTGGAGCCTTACCGCCTAAGCTGAAGCCGATATATTGAAATCCATCAAGTGGCTTAAGCTGTAGAACGTGCCAAACAAATCCACATGTATATATATCCATATACATTCAATAACATAACTCTCCCTTATTCGTCAGTCGGGTAAAAACATTAATTTTACGGTGAAGTCAATGACATACGAATTTCTATTCGTTTAATTTTACCTCGATTGAGATCGAAAGTAAGGTCAGGTCGGTTAACAACGAAAGTGGTTTAAAAATAAACACTTACAATCTAAACGTCTGTAAAGCTGGCGATTAAACTTTTAGTTAGTAATATAACTTTTATTTCTTTTTAGCTTCTTAATTTGGAATTAGTATATGCTTTGTGTGATAAAGACTCATAAAAAATAGGCGAAGTGCTGATCATTTACGAATTAATTTTTATATATTTATGCCCACAAATGCGCATTTATTACAAATATTATAGATAGATGGATAGCTCTATTTGTACGATAAAAAGTACAGGGAATACAATTAAAAAATATAATTTTAACAAAAACGTTTATGTTAAAATTTTCTCCACTACAGGAGCACGACCCTCTCGTCCGTCCTAGACAGGAAAATTCGGACTACACTCCCCACGCTGGCCAGACGGGTTGGGGAGGCCTGATCGATGTTTTATAATGTATTTCCCTTAGTCACCTTGTACGACATCCACGGGAAGAGACGAAGTGTTGTTGTGCGGGTTCGAACCCGCGACCTCGGAGTCAAGTATACTCGTAATACCCCGAAAGAATCAAGTATAATTATAGTCAATTTAGGTTCAACAACCATGTACAAACAACAGCTTGTGGATCGTAGCATTTCTAATATAAGATGATCCGTTGTAGCTTAAGGATGTACGTATCATTCGTAGCATTACACTGGACCTTTTTATACGGGAAATATATATGGTCGTCAACATCGTCACCGTCTCATCGTAAACCCTTATCTTGTCCCACTGCTTGGATACGGGTCCCACTCAATCGAAGGGGTTTAGACAATACTCCACCACGCTGCTTAACTGCGGGTTGGTGGAGGCCCGTGTTTTCAAGCCACCTAAAGCAACTGACTTGGCTTAACAACTGTTATCTAATGACTAAGATGGTCTGTAAGTTGTTGTCTCTGCAGTCATCCGGAAGTAGGCAATTTCCATTATAAGAGGATCCTGCGTAGCGTTACTTGTCCCTAGTTACGCGAGGCCATCTTATACTGGAAATATAATGTTCTATGCGTTGTTCAGTATTTCAGACAGGCACGGTGCTTGGTGGTCGAATTTCTAGCAATGTCTACTTTTACTTCGTAGGGACGTGGAATCGACGTTCGTACAAGACCAACGTTTGTGTGCATGTACATTTTTCGGTCTGGGATTTTCTATGTAATATATGTATGTATATATTTAAAAAAATCTATTTATACATAGTACACGCTTTCCAATTTGCGATATAACAACAGATAAATATTATATATTAACAGATAATAAAATGTATTTCGGCATAAAGTTCATTTCTTATAATTTGCCATTCATTATAGGTTTGGTTAGGTTTGATATTTTTAGTCCATTGCTAGCAAGCAATGTATATAAAATTATAGCAAATGAAATTGTATGAATAATAATGTAATTATAAACTATGTTACACGCCCTAATCTTTGCTTAGTTTGGGAATAGATGGTGGTGTATATTTATTTATGCCTCGGTATCGAAGGTTTAACAGTTGTAATATGTCCTGGTATCATACATTGATCAGTAAACAGGTCATGTAGCACCGTTTGAGATTTATGGGTGACACCAGCCACAGCTCTATGTCACGTTTCCCAAAATGTCCGTATAACAGTTCCCTATATTCCCGGTACTCATAGGAGAAATTATTTTGAAACGGACACAATGCTAATTTTATTTTTTAACGTGTGGTGTACATTAGATTTATATTTGTTTTTCATATTCTCTTCAGTTTTTTTAACTCCATTATTTTTTTCCCAATTTAGATTTATTAAATGTTTTAAATTACTTTTTGCCAAGAAATTTAAATTTAAATTAAATACCCGTGGGACCATTATCGTACCAGTGGGATGAACGACATAAATATTTGCCAATTTTAATATCGACACCGAAATCCCGATTACAAGTGACAAAAAGACATTATAATAACCTCGCAAATAACATCAACCTCCAGAAATCAGGTAAAACATCATCAAATTTGTTAAAACTCACGAAATTTTCACAAATCTTCAAAGAATGCGACACCAGTAAAATCCAGTCAGGAATTGCTGTGCCTATGTGTATAAAGGCTTGAATGTGGAATATTTCCGACAGGCCTGTAGGTGGGGAAATGGAACAGTGCCTCGTATGGGAAATTACCTGAGTCGAGCCCCGGCCCGCTGCGGTCCAATGCGACGCAGGAAATTCCTGTGTCAGCTGTGCTGATGTCAAGCTTACAGGTTTTGTTTACCTATTCAATGAGAGAGTTATTTTAAATCTCTAGTAAGTACCGAGGAGCTCGATGGCGTCGTTGCGCGTGTCAGTCTAATCGAACACGCAAGGTTAAGCAACATCGACCGTAGCTTGTTCATGGATGAGTATTTATCTCGAGCTCCTCCGTGCTTCGGAGGGCACGTTAAGTTGCAGAAAGGAAAGAGTCGCAGCGTTAGCAGCGGGGATGGATGTTTGATCTGAAGCGTAATGAAATAGCGCTCGAGCGATATTTCATTACGCTTCAGATCAAGCGGGCCGTATGATTGTCTGTTATCCAAAATAGTATAAAAAATACAAACTAAAACTAAAATTAAATTTAAAACACTTTAAAAAGTTTTTTAAAGTGTTTTAGATTTCATAATTACTAAAAAACTCGGACGGACTATTACGTGAATAAATAGTAACATAAAAATAAAATAGGTATGTAAACAAAAGACGGACTACGGACAACGGACTCTGTTAATTGCAATTTGTAACAATAATAAGTAAAGCAAAGATAAGAGAGGCAATTCTCGTATTTAAAATGTATATGTACAAATGTCAAATTTGGTATTATCGTATCACAAAATGAAACTTGAAAGTCAAATTTAAGTGGGATCATATCGAATTATGACCGAAATTAAACAAACTAAGAACGTTATTTTGCCAGCAATAATAATTGATTAATAATTAATGAATTATATTAAGTAGATAATTTATAGTCAATTCATAATTAAATATCGATACGGCAACTTTCATTCTGCGATCGTAACATAATTATGAGAATTAGCATTAAGATTTTCAGTAATAATAATAACTATCAAAAATAATACCTACCTCAAATTTAAAAATTTTTGTTGTTTTAAAAATGTTGCGTCCTGTTTTACAGGCGTTCGTTTAAAAATAATTATACTTGTATTTATTTAAAAAAATGTATTTTGCCAGTTTACTTTGGACGATGTGTATTTAGGATGGCGCTTCCCTGACACGTAGTTAGCTTGATAATTTAAGTACGTTAATTTGAGTTAACTTATAAAACACCTCAACACTTCTTCAATTAATTGACAAATAAAAAAATGGTTTTCTGTAAAGTCGGTTTACGGACGATAATTTTACGTGATAACGTCATAAGAAAATATCGGCCGATGGAGTGGAAGAGAAATCGATGCGTCGCAAGCCGAACGCTTAAGTCGTACGTGCCTGTCTATCGCTTGTTCCGCGCTCTTGCTTGCACGCTCGGCCCAGGTGGAACGTGACAATGAGTCATGCTTTTTCGTGCATTTGGGGTAGAGACCTTTGGGTCATGGGTAAACGGCACTGCAATATATTTCCTGCCACACATAGGTACGATTTTGACTTTTAAACATCGTGTGAAAAAGGCCACCATCTAGGCCGGCATAGTGGACTTGAGGAGATAAACATGATATGTATGTGATTTCGTCGCTTCTATTCCTGAACTTCAATGTTCTCTAGGCTATTAGGTGCGCGATAGATGTCTCATGTCGTGTCCTAATAAAAATTTTTTTTAATGATAGGGCAAACGAGCATTTGGGTCCTCTGATGGAAAGCATTCATCACATAGCCGGCTATGGATATTAGCAACACCAAGGGTTTGCCGATCCGTTGCCAGCTTATACTCCTTTCTCTCTTTCTGGTGACCTTACTCACTCGCAGGAACACAACAATTCTCAAGGGATTTGTTATTTAGCTGCGGTATTCTCTGTGGTGGAGGTACTTCCCCAGTCGGATTGAAAAAATATGCTATGTCCTGTCTCTTTTCGCCAGAGCCGACCGAATGAAGTTCAGTCAGCCCACAAAATATTTAGAAACATATCCAAAAGATTGATCGAGAAGTCTTGTCACCAGAAGGCTGGTTATTTTCATTCACAGAGAATTTAGAATCGCTATACAGAGAGACTACTAAAACATAACGAAACGATAATTTACGTACCTCAATTTTCCACTATAAACTTTTAGTTCGTACTTAAAATTAATTCGTCAGCGTATATAACGTTTATTCCATTTAATAAAGTGATTTGGCGGCGTTCCAGCACCGGGATGCTGCTGGCTATGTGAACTTACTTTTCAAATATTATAGTCTAATTGGGAACTAGGACTGAAATGTTATGATGTTCGAATTGAGATTCGTTTTTATAAAGTTTTTGGTAAAAGTACTTTTTGTTGTGCTATGCAGTTGATTCAGTATATCCGTAGTAGAACTAGAGTTACGGAAATAACTATAAGGATCTGAATTAGCAGTGGGCAAACCATATAGCACATAGAACAGATTGGGCAGAAAAGTTCAAGAAATGCGACCGTCGACAGGAAAACTCAGCTTAGGATGACCTCCCACTCAATAATTTATTTCATCACAAAAGGGAACACACAAAATGAAATGATTTTTTAAATGTATCAAATTTAGAATAAAACACGTTTTATTCTGATACAATTTTTTATAATTAATTTCTAGAGTTATTAGGTCTATAAAATAAATTAAAGATTTTTTTTATCGTAATAAAGTTGTTTAGTTTTTTCTATTGGCGTGAATTTTTACTTATTATTATTAATATTAGTAAGAAAAACAAAAGTAACTAAAATATATAAGCAGAAAAGAAAAAAAAGGAAAAAAAAATCGTTATATTAATTTGATTCAACAATTTTCCGAGCAAATTCAGAGCACACACGCAGTGAATATAACTTTAAACATTTATATATGTTATCTACGCTTTTAAGATCGGTTTCGATGGAATCAGATTTCACAACACTCCGCTAGATGGCTAGAGTATACTCGTCAAAATAAACAACACTTAGTAACCCTCCCGTGGAACCGCGAAAAAATCCACCCTATCGTGTCGTTTCCGCTGAACGACACTTATGTCTATGGGTTGTCATTGTGTACAGAAGTGTACCTTTACCGGCACAAAGTATAACTTGTATATCACAGTACCGGCTCGGTTTATGAGCGTAAACTTTATAACAAGCGCGGTGATCTCTTGTGCGATGTTTTCATTAGGCAAATGGATGTTGGGAGAATGTACTTTCATATAAATTGCGCATTCTATATATTCAGTATTTTATTAAGGAACTACGATTTTGGCATTTTATGTAAATGAAACCACTTCTACTGTTCTTTTTTCTTGTCAAGCCTTATTCACTCCACTGTTGGGATATGGGTCTCATTACATAATTTTTTTTTACTACTTCGTCAATCATAATGTGAAGTAAAGCCTTATGTGAAGCGGTTACCGCAGCAATATTAACGTTTGCAACATAAAATATCGCTCGCGCGCCACCTTCCTCGCTGCCAACACAGCAACTCCTTCCTTTTTGGTGACCTCACTCACTTGCAGGAACACAACAACCCTCAATGAAATTGTTATTTGGCTGCGGTATTCTGTGAGATGGAAGTACTTCCCCAGTCGGGTAGCTTACAATTACGCTTTCTCTACCTCTATCAAAAATATGATTTTTTTATATTTATTGGAGAAGTAAAGACTATAATATACTAGCTGTTATCCATGACTTCGCCTGCGTGGTCATTATTTAAATAAATACGGAGTCTTTCCGATATAAAAAGTAGCTCACGTCACTATTCAGAATTTAAACTATCTCCTTAAAAAAATCAGGTCAATCCATTAGTACCTTTTGACATGAAAGAAGGACAAACAAACACACTTTTACGTTTATAATATTAGTATGGATTATATTTAGTAGAATAACAATATCGAGAAATACTTAGAACTTATAGCTATAAACGAAAAAAAAAGAATTTATATATATAGCACAGGCCGTAGCTTGTAGCACATCGTAGGCCCTTCGCTACTTAGCTACGGCGAAGCTACGCCGTAGAGTTGCGTTGTGGTTGCTTTGCGTGACTTAAATTACCTAATACGATGTTGGTTACTTACTATATAACTTAGTTTGTTGGTTTGGCTTCTGAATTCGATTCGTAAGTTTGACCTCCGGTTTTTTCAGGTAAATAAACTTATGAGAATTTATAATCTCGACTGTTGTTGTAGAAAAAACTACGATCAAGACAAGAATTAATTTGAGAACGGTTTTACCTGTAGTTTTTTTTATACTACGTCGGGTGGCAGATAAGCATACGGCCCGCCTGATTTGAAGCGGTTACCATAGCCATATTTAGATAGTTAATTAGATTCGTCTATAGATATTGATTTCCAAGCAGTATAAATAAATAAATAGATAGATCGATAGATATAACGTTTATTTGCATTTTGGAATACACACGTACGGTACAAAAAAATGTTACACAGACAATCCTAGACATATTGTAATACAGTCTACAGATACAGAGATTTGTGCACGTGTGCGCTGCAGTAATGCAAACCAGAGGGGCAATTCTCGTAATTAAAATATTTAGTAGTCATAATTCAATTTCGATCCAGTCTCGATCTCATAAATGTCACATTTGGTATTCTCGTAACACAATATGTAACTTCAAAATTAAATTTAAGCGGGATTGTATCGAAATATGAGTGAAAATTAAACAAACTAAGAATGTTACTTTGCCAACAAAAAGAATTGATAATAATTAATTAATGAAATCAAGTATATAATTTTAGTCAATTCACAATTCAATCTCGATTCGGTTAACTTTCAATCTGCGTTCGTAGAAAAAATACGAGAATTGGCCTTCAGGCCGTGGCTCAGTGTGTACCTCCACTCATTACTGGTATTATGCCATATTACCCAGGTATAAGAATTCCTGGATAAATTAAGCAGTGCCATCTAGTCCCAAACTACGCAAAGCTTGTACTATGGGTACTAGATAACTAATAAAGGTACATAAAACATTATTTTTTGTAAATACATTCATATAGTATATAAAAACACCCAGACTAAACAAACAGATATGTTCAGGCACACAAATGTTTGTCTCGGGCGGAGATTGTGTCCGAGATCTTCTATGAGGTAGAGGCATATCCCCAGGGATGTTCCTAATGGTTAAGATGAGTGTTTATACGTCATATAGTCTTATGTATATAAAAAAATAATCTAACTAATCTAAAACCTATTTGCCTTGATTTAATTCTTTTTTTTTATTTATTTTTTATACTACGTCGGGTGGCAGACAAGCATACCTTATGTGAATGCCTGATGTGAAGCTGCTACCGTAGCCATATTAACGCTCGCAGCACAAAATATCGCTCGCGCGCCGTCACCCCCACTGCCATCGCAGCATCTCCTTCCTTTCTGGTGACCTCACTCACTCGCAGGAACACAACAGCCCTCAAGAGAACCGTCATTTGGCTGCAGTATTCTGTGAGGTGGAGGTACATTCCCGATGGCTTAGCTTACAATTACGCTCCCTTACTTCTCTTTTCGCCAGAGCTTCGTTTGTCAGTCAGCAGGGTGCACCGCGTGCAGGTGAAGTTGGCTTTGGTTCACAGATGTTGAACCACTTACAACGCATATTTTTTTTTGTTGTATTTGTTATTGTCACGAGAATGATCTTATGAAAGAAAAAAATAAGAAAGTTGCGTGGAAAATTAGAAAATTGAAAAAACTGAATGACTATATTATCTTTTCTAATGTAACTTTAGGTCGTTTGACAGAACTGTCAGTCATTTGATAGAATGCGCAAAACCAATTCGAATTCAATATTCATTGTTAAAAGAAGACAGCCCCCTTACCACCAACTCTTATTGCGATTCAATAACTGAATAGAATGCTTATTTAAACCAATGCATAAGGGTCTCTATTTCAAATTGAATAGAGTCGCTTATTCATTGGTATGAATGAGCATTCTACTCAGTTATTGAATCGCAATAAGAGTTGGTGGTAAGAGGGCTGGACAACGTCTGTAGGGTAAGCTAGTTGTTTCTAATAACCTTAAAATTTGAATATAAATGATGCTCGATAAGATTTACCTAGTTTATTGGCAGTCACGTCATATAATATTAATATATAATTATGTTTTCCACGAATTTGCTTTACTTTGCGTGACTCTGCGTGACTACTTAAAATAAGTATATATTTAACACGTATACCTATTTAAAACGCGATAATTATATTGTAAGTTTTGTTTTACTCGGGATTTTTTAAAATATTTTTTATCCATTGACTTGCTTCTGTTCAAATGAACTTGTTATCGCATTAAAAATAATCTTCTTTTTTTCCCCTAAGGTGGTAAACAAACCAGCCTAATGATAAGCAGTTACTGTGGCCTATGGACGCTTGCAATATATCAAGGCACTTGAAAGTACATATCTCAAACGTTCGTCGTTTGAGGCAAGTTTCCATCCCATTCCACGTCCATAATTATGAATCTTATCCTTAAGCAACGTTTCTGGATTCTGGATAGAAAGTAGAAAGGAGCTATATCGCCTTACACAAATACAAACAGGCATATTCATTCACACAAATGTTTGTCTTGTGCGTGGATCGAACTTGTGACCTCGGAGTTAAAGTAGCCATTGCTAGCATTTCGACCACCGGGGTCTTCTTATGCTAAAGCTGTGTCTTTAGCATCTATATTTTATATAGTATTTGTTTGCATCAGATGACGTAATATGGATGTGGTGTAAGTGGTTCACAGCATCTTTGAGTCAAAGCCAATCTCACTTGAACGTGGTAAATCCAGCTGACTGACAGATAAGACTCTGGCAAAAGACAGGAGGTAGAGCATAGCGTATTTATAAGTTGGCCCGAATGCAGAAGTATCTCTACATCACAGAATACCGCAGCAGAATAACAATTTGCTTTGTTTGTTTTGTTGAGTTGCTGCGTTGGCTGCGGTGGTGGCGTCGCTTGAGCAATATATCATGTTGTTTTTATGACTACGTTTATATGGCTACCGTAACGGCTTCATATCAAGCGAAACATTGTGATCGATTGTTTGTTATCCGACGTACTAGAAAAAATATCAGAATTTCAAGAATCTTTTGAATTTCAAATCGTCTCTCAATCAGACCTCACCCAACAAAAACTTATCGCCTTTTGACAACCCTGCATTCTGTCTTCCCAACAATATACATAACAGGCATCCAATTTATGCAGACCCCTGTGACGTTGTTCTGTAACCAACTTTCCGTTCACTCAAGGGTATTTCTAGGGTTCTTTTAACGTGGTAAAGCCATTGGAACAGTTCCAACTGCATCGAAGCTCACGCTCGAATAAACTATAGTCCTTGTGTGGAGTATCTATATATATAAAGATGTTATTAGAGGAAAGTCAAGATGATTGGTTTTGTTTCAGTATAAAATAAAAAATTGCCTAAGTATCTTATACGATTGAATGAGCAATCTTTAGTGTGCATGCATATCTATACTAATATTATAAAGCTGAAGAGTTTGTTTGTTTGTTTGGTTAAACGCGCTAATCTCAGCAACTACTCGTATGAATTAAAAAAATCTTTTAGTGTTAGATAGCCTATTTTTCGAGGAAGGCAGGCTATATAACATCACGCTACCACCAATAGAAGCTGAGCACCAATGAAAAATTTTGCAAAAAAATATTCCTTTTGAGAGCTTCCGTTATGTGCGTTGCGTAAACGGTTCAAGTTGCGTAACAATTCCATACGACGGAATTATTCATCTTAAAAAGATCTAAAAAAAAGTCCCTGATAGCATGTGTCTATGTTTTAAAATTGGCTCACTATAACCTTTCAAATGGTAGCCTTACGCTTCACTCTCAACACTATGTCTCACGCAGACGAAGTTGCGCGAGTCAGCTACTAACAGCTTGTGACTAGAATTAATTATAAATAATTAAATAAATATTGTCAGACAAATTACACAGTGCCATCTAGCCCCAAAGTAAGCGAAGCTTGTGTTATGGGTACTAGACAACTGATAAACATACGTAAATACATTTTTTTTTGTAAATACGTACTTGTTATACATAGAAAACACCCAGACTAAGACAAACAGACATATTCATGCACACAAATGTTTGTCCTATGTGGGAATCGAACAAAGCGTTGGTGTCGAAGCCACGTCATTGACCGCTACGCCGCCACCGAGCTCGTAGAAATGCAGTTTAAAAATGAATATCAGAGAAAACTTCAGAAAAAACGCAGTGCCATCTACCCACAAAGTAAGCGAAGCTTGTGTTATGGGTACTAGACAACTGATAAACATACGTAAATACATTTTTTTGTAAATACGTACTTATTATACATAGAAAACACCCAGACTAAGACAAACAGACATGTTCATGCACACAAATGTTTGTCCTATGTGGGAATCGAACAAAGCGTTGGTGTCGAAGCCGCGTCATTGACCGCTACGCCGCCACCGAGCTCGTCGAAATGCAGTTCAAAAATGAATATCAGAGAAAACTTCAGAAAAAAGGCAGTGCCATCTAGCCCCAAAGTAAGCGAAGCTTGTGTTATGGGTACTAGACAACTGATAAACATACGTAAATACATTTTTTTTTTGTAAATACGTACTTGTTATACATAGAAAACACCCAGACTAAGACAAACAGACATATTTATGCACACAAATGTTTGTCCTATGTGGGAATCGAACAAAGCGTTGGTGTCGAAGCCGCGTCATTGACCGCTACGCCGCCACCGAGCTCGTCGAAATGCAGTTCAAAAATGAATATCAGAGAAAACTAGTTCTAACCAAACAAAACGCGTTTAGTAGAAATGATTCATACGAATCGACGGTCCCTACGTATAAAGCGACATGTCATTTCAGACATGTCTAATACTACGATATAGTAATTAAATAATATTATTATTGGACAAATGAGTTAATTTCCTACTTTTTAATTATATACAATCAATAAAATAAAAAAGAAAATGTTTTTTACGGGCAATCTATAGCAATTTATGCAAAAAAAAATTTGCCATTTTTGACATGTCGCTTTATACGTAGGGACCGTCGAAATATATAATACACATGAGAAGCTCAATGGCATTGTCGGTCTAATCGAATATGCAAGTTTAGCAACGTCGACTGTAGCCTATCTATTTTGACGAGCTCGGTGGTCGAATGGTTAGCAATGGCCACTTTTACTCCGAGTTCGCGGATTCGAACCCCGCACAAGTCAAACATTTGTGTGAATGAACATGCCTGTTTGTCTTGGTTTGGGTGTTTTCTATGTATTATAAGTTTGTATTTACAAAAAAAAATGTATTTAAGTACATTTATCAGTTGTCTAGTACCCAAAACACAAGCTTTGCGCTTAATTTGGGACTAGATGGCGCTGTGTAAATTGTCCAGAAATATTTATTTATTATTATCTATGGACGGGTTTATTTATCTCGAGTTCTTCCGTGCTTCGGGCACGTTGAGCCGTCGGTCCTGGCTGTTGTCATTAGATGATAGTCGTTAAGCCTTGAAAATACTGGCCTCCGCCAACCCGCAGTTGAGTAGCGTGATGCAGTACGCTCTAAATCACTTCGATTGAGGGGAGACCAGTATCCCAGCAGTGGGATGAAAAAGGGTTGTCTACACCGACGATATATATATACTACTAGCTGTGCCCGCGACTTTGTCCACGCGGAACTGTTATTATTTTATAATATTAAATAAAATTTAAAAATAAATAAAATTTCTAAAATAAAAGTACCTAGCTGATGTAATAAGGTACTAAGTTCCTTATTACATCAGCTATCTGCCAGTGATAGTCCCGTCAAAATCGGTCCAGCCTTTTCAGAGATTAGCCGGAACAAACAGACAGACAGACAAAAAAAAGTTGTAAAAATTATATTTTGGTATATGTACTGTGTAGACATCCATATATTTAGTAAAAAGCGGTTATGTTAATGTTACAAACAGTCATTCCAATTTTATTTATCTGTATAGATAGGTGTCTGTCTACAATGAAGCCATAGGCCATTATAATGTCAGACAAGATTGTACTATGGGTACTAGATAAACTAATAAAGGTGCATAAAACATTTTTTTTTTGTAAATACATTAATATAATACATAAAAACCACCCAGACCAAACAAACAAACATATTCAGGCACACAAATGTTTGTTTTGTGTGGAGATTATGTCCGAGATCTGAACCGTGAGATTGTGCTGTGTTCTAAAACACAATTTCCACAAAATCTTAAAACTAAAAATAACTAGGTCACAATGAGCGTTAAAATCGAACAATAAAATCCATCGCGTCACGTGAACGGAGGAAATATATTTAATTAGAAACGCGATCGTCTGTTATCGCTTTTCATATCTTGTGATAAAATTGGGGCATTGTATTTAGAATTAATTACTGCTTTTAATTGATTGCTTATTATTTATATTACACTTAAGATTAATAATTAATTAATGGCTATTTAGGTAGCGCGACGAGTAATAAAATCACAGTATAAGTAATAGTACTTAAAATGCAAAGGAAATACAATAGGCTGCCTTATAGCTGAGTCAGTAGAAAATGTACTTGCACGGTCATTATTTTGAAGACATATATTTAAAATTAAACATGCATTAGATATAAATTATGCTATGTTCTATATAACTAAAATTAATATTTACAAATAAAATATTTATAAAGAGATAAAAAAAAAGGAAGAAACAACAAAACAAAATTATGCATTAGATAAATAAATATTTCCGGCCACATTACACACTGCCATCTAGTTCCAAACTAAGCAAAGCTTGCACTATGTGTAATAGGTAACTGATGAATATACTCGTACCTCTATAAATACATTTTTTATTGTAAATAGAAAACACCCAGACCAAGACAAACAGACATGTTCATGCACACAAATTTTACTGTTTGTCTTGTGTGGGTTCGAACCCGCGACTTCGGAGTCAAAGTGACCATTGCAGCCATTCGACCACCGAGCTCGTCATAAAGATATAATAATCCTGAAATAATTCCGTAATACTTCACCTACCCGCCCCTATTTAACACGGGTAGTAAGTACTGATTCAAAAATAACCTCTATATTTATAAAATGAATAAAAATCTGATCATATAATACTGTACTTTCAAGGGATTTTAAATAAATAAATAAATAAATATATCTGGACAATTTACACCGCGCCATCTAGTCCCAAATTAAGCGCACAGCTTGTACTCTAGTCTTGTCTAGTCCTCAGGACTAGACAAATGATAAATGTACATTTTTTTATTGTAAATACATACTTATAATACATTGAAAACATTCAGACCAAGACAAACAGATATGTTCAGGCACACAAATATATGTCTTGTGCGGGGATCGAACCTGCGATCTTGGAGTAAAAATAATCATTTCTAGCCATTCGATCCGCGGGCTCGTCTAATTTACTCATTTAATTTACGGCTTATTCATAATAAGTAAGTGGAAATATACAAATAACAACAGAATACAACTAAACTACTTATAGTAAATAAAAATTATCTAATCTTAAAACTACTTAAAAATTTACGGCTTGTTTAATTTGTAATATGAAGTGAAGATGAACTGGCACTTTAAAGTGTTCAAATAAATTTTGATAACTTTATTCAAAGGATGATATGACTGCACTTTCAACCAAATGTATAAAAGAGATATATATTCAAACTCCACAAATACAAATTATACACATTAAAATAATAACAAACAAAAAGCAATATCTGAAGTAAGTACCGCGGTGTAACGTGTTATTATAGTAATTTATTATTTTGTGTAATGATATAGTTGGCACTAATACACTGATGGCTATACAGGCTGCTCTCCATCGAATTAACCTTTAACTTTTAATATATATTATCTCTTAAATTACCAATAGGCTTGTATACCATTTTTTTTCGATTTGTTATTTGAAGACGGCACAATAATATAAATATAGGTGAAATAATTACTTCGATTGCATAAAAACTTCTATTTCAAATATATTGCACAATTGTTAATTTAAGTTTTGTATCTACACAAAGTCACCAAGTGGTCGAAATTCGACCATAATTAATTAAATTATGACTTTAACAATAAACAAAAGAGTGAACATGCGTGTGTGTGTCAAATACATGGTAGTGTGTGTGTAATGTGTTGTTATATTGATTTAATGTATTTTTTATGCATAATAAAAAAATATATTAGCATTCCGCACTCCTTCTCTATATAAACTACTAGCGGCCATTATTTTAATTATTTTGCTATCATTACTTTTACAGGTTCTAACTAATAAGTTGGCGGTGATGACGTCACTCACGGCCGTGTTTCTCTATGGGCGCGCCGTTCGTGATTTATGTTACCACGTGATTCGGACGTGAGGGATAGCCGGCTAAATTCCCCGGTCTCCGAGGAGAAAAATAAAAAGTTTTGACCCAACTCTCTGCTGAGAATTGATTACCTGTCGTAACTCGATTTGAGATTTGTGGATTATTACCGTTTGAGAAATGTTTCTAATTTCGATGAATTATTATGTTTTTGGGAAATTCTCGAGTAAAATTAGAAAATGTTATGGGAAGAGATATAAATCTAGTAATAAGTACGGCATTAGAAGTTGAATGATCCATTTATGTTTTTTTTTATACTACGTCGGGTGGCAGAGAGGTATATGACCCGTCTGATGTGAAACGGTTACCGTCTCCATAATTAACGCTCGCAACATAAAATATCGCTCCCGCGCCGCCACCTCCCCTGCCAACGCAGCATCTCCTTCCTTTCTGGTGACATCACTCACCCGCAGGAACACAACAACCTTCAAGGGAATTGTTATTTCGCAGCGGTATACTGTGAGGTGGAGGTACATTCCCCAGTTGGGTAGCTTACAATTGCGCTCCCTACCTCTCTTTTCGCCAGAGCTTCGTTTGTCAGTCAGCAGGGTGCACCGCGTGCAGGTGAAGTTGGCTTTGGTTCAGAGATGTTGATGAACCACTTACACCCCAAAATATTATTTTGTTTAGCACTACAACTCAACGTTTCTCTATCTACCCACTTATCCGAATTATCTACTAATATGTTTCTTTATTGATATGATATTTATGTTCTCCCTGCTTGGTTACATCTTGTTGTTTCTGCAGTGGACAATTTTGAATCGGTCAAACTAAAGTTGTGCATATCTTTTTACAAAAGAGCTATTGCATGCATGTGGACAGATTTTCTTGAATAATAGTTAAGAGCATTTTTGATCAAGTTGGAAAAAACTAGATCTAAATCCATTATCCGTTTCGCACTGATGATGATAGAAACAATAAAGCCAGGTCTTCAGCGACACTCATTTGTGTTTTGTTTAATGTCTAACACCCAACTCTTGGTGTTGTGATAGCTTTGTTAGGAAAAGCAAGCAAACATGTTAACGAAAGCGGGCGGAAAACGTCCTCGCGTTCGCCCGTGCGGGGTATATTTTCGAACATTGAGAGCGTGAAGTAGAAGTGAAGTAGTTTGTTGGTTTTTAAAAGTCGCAGGTGACTGCAATGTATTGCTAACAAGTTAGTGTTTAGTGTTAGAAGACATAAAAGTGTCGCTGACGATTGGCTAACTTGTAACAACTTTTCTTTTTAGTCGAAGATTAAAAATGCCGTCACTTGTCGCGTCCCGTGGTAACACCTAAGGTTGAGGTTTCATTAGTACGTTGCGCTGCGTTGTCGCAACGGGTTAACACATTGTATGCCACATTTGGAGTACTATCGCAACGCAGCGTCTAGTGTGGATTTCAGTCTTCATTCGATAATGGCTCACAACAAACGTGTTCTGAGTTCAAGAGCAACTTAGTTCATGAAGAAGCTGCGAACTATACTGAGCGATTCAGCTCATGAACTATATTTAATAGTGGAACACTGTACGTCGTCGCACTGGACAGCGCAGCGCAACACCATTCCCCTGCTTCGCATCTCCTCTATCGATCTCTAGAAACGTCGCCTGAGACGACGCAGCGCATAATGTGGCATGTCACTAAAAATACAATGCAAAACGACGCAGCGTTTACGCTGCGACGACGCAGCGCAGCGCAACGCACGAATGAATCCTCACCCTAACTAAGAAGGTTATTTAATCAAGCACAAAATATAAATACACTAAAACAAAAGTACTTTATCATTTCCTTCACAAAATTTAGATCAGCCGCTATATAAAGGCGAAAGTTTAATGACCCACTATGACTGATACCCTCGTCTGCTATGTAGCTACTGTTCGTATAATTAAGTGACGTGAAACCAATATCTCACCGATTTTGGAACTAACCATTAATCATCTAATCACGTCATGTAATTATGGACGAGAACAAAATAAGTGATAATAACTTTGTAGGTGTTAGCCGTAATTAGTACAAATACCAGTAGAGTTTAATTATTACCTACTTAAAATTTTTTTTTTTGAATTTTTATTTTTGAGGAGCTCGATGGTTGAATGGCTATGAATGGCTACTTTGACTTCTTTTTACTCCTCCTCCTTGTTTCGTGTTCTTTAATCCTGAGGGTTGCGATCTCTCCGGAGAACCGCACATCGATACACACTCAATGCCATCGCTTATTTTCGCGTCCAAAGCTGTGTGGATCTGGGGCTCTACTGCCTAAGTTGAAGCTGATTCCTGTGCTCAGTTACCAAGTTACCAAGACAATAAAGCATGTTTATGCTTCATTCCCTTGATAAGAAACTGAAGATTGGTTTTTATAAGCTTTTAGTTAGTTTCAGTATGATTTCTGTAATCAAATCTTACAAGTTAAATATGACCAACTTACCAGTGTCCGATTAAGCTGAAATTTGGCACAATCGTTTGTTTCCGTGACAATGCACGATTATCTAAATACCGCCATTTTTAATCCACATGGTGATGGCGGCCGCCACAAGAAGGTGATTTATGATTTCTACATTAGCCAATACGATATGAGTATCAAATGGCTTGATGAGCAAAACACAGTGAGTAAATTTTTTATTTCCTTTTTTGTATCAAATTAAGAAAAACTTGAGTATTTTTTTTTAGTTTGTTCTTGTTTTGATTAACTATCAAAACAAAAAAGATTTTTTTCTACGTTACAATACAATTTTTTGTCAAAAGTGGCGCCACTTGTGCAGCAGGCTTTAACCCTCTCGATTGAAGTAGTAAAATAGGTCAGCTTAAAAAAAACAAGAAAAGAAAAAACACAGAATAATAACATAACGAACATTTTATTTACCAATGCTAATAGAACAAGATTGCGTGCTATCACACAATAATTACCATTTAGTGCAGTGCGGCAAAATAAGTTAATGTTTTTACTACAATTGGGTTTATGTTGATGTTGATATTGGACTAGGAAGGGGCGTGGCCAGCGGAATAAATTTTCTTTTGAAATGTAGAGCGGGAGTAGAAATAGCGAGATTCTTCGCTTCTTCCTTGGTACACATGTTTGTGGAACAAGGTAGTTTGCAATATACATTAAATCATGAAAATTAATTTATCTAAAATCAAAACCGTGCAATTTTAAATATATATTAGTTATAATTATAAAGTTATATAGTCCTCAACTTACAGCCTGTACACGATTCGCTGTGGCTCAAACTCCTTTTCCTGGCTCATTCCTGTGGGTTTTCCATGCAAGCATTGTCTGCCTGATAATTTCAAACAATCAAAAAAGTATTAAAGGCAATAGTAGCGAAATGATTCGCCAAATGTGTTGAAAATGAGTATTCTTCATATATTTTTATTAATTTTCCACTTAAAAAGCTATTATGTTGTTCAGGATGGAGACAAATCTAACAAATAAAAGAACATAAAAATCAATACAGCTTTTCTGGAGTGAACTAAACCAAATTAGTTTTTATATATGTATAGATATATGTATAGAGTGAAACTAAACCGACTTAGTTTTATATATATGTATAGATTTAAAGAAGTCGTATTTCAAACTTGGTTTATAAAAGTAATATTTATTATTACTTATATAAACCAAGTTTGAAATACGAACATTTAATATTCATCATAACATAACTAAAAGGACTTTAATATTTGACGCATATTAATGAAAATACATACACCTGAATAAAATTACCCATTCTAAATGTATGCATGTTCGTCGGTATAAGTCAATCTCATCAATTCTTCCATAATCTGAGTGCCGCATCCTCGTAATCGATAAAGGAAGGGTTATCGACGTTCAGGGTGGTTTATCTCACCTCGCCGATCCCTAATATGCCGGTAACGCATTGAACATGTCAGTTGAATCTGGGGTCTGAACGACCTGACGAGCGGTCCTTGCTGCCCCAGATTTATTCAGGCCGTGATTTAAGGGTTTAGTTTCAAGAACTTGGAATAGTTAGATTAGATGGAATAAAAAGAAATAAATCAATTGATTTTGGCCAACTTGTCGGAATATTATAAATATTTTACAAAGCGTTTACTCAATACCTACGCATTTCATCATCATCATCACCAGGTCCATTTTAGTCTCCACTACAGGAGCACGACTCATCCGTCCTAGACGGAAGGAGGATTTGGCCTACACTCCCCACGCTGGCCAAACGGGTTGGGGAGGCCTGATCGATATTTGATAATGTATTTCCCTTAGTCGCCTTGTACGACATCCACGGGAAGAAACGGAGTAATTCTATTCTGGTCTGCCGGAAACCACACGGCCAATTACATACTTATAATACATAGAACCTACCTACGCATTTATGCATGCAGTATTATAGGAAAAGAACGTGACCATGCAGGAAGGACTTTTATGTACGTCATTATTTCAGCTTATTGCCGTCCACTGCTGAACAAAAGCCTCCCCAACTGATTTCTAATGTGACCAGTCCAATGCAAATTAAAATTCCAACCATATCACCTTGATACTTGGCAATCTTTCACAGTTCGTTTCCTATGATATTTTATATCACTAACTATGAAATTGTGGAATCAACTTCCCTCAGCGGTATTTCCTAACAATTACGACATGGGAGCCTTCAAGATCAGAGTCTATATTTCCCTTAAAAGGCTGGCAGCGGACTGGCGATTCCTTGGTGTTGCTGATCTCAATGGGCGGAGGTGATTACTTTTCGACAGGTGATCCAAGTGCTCGTTTCTGAAAAAAAAATACCACCTGCATCCAACGACTTCCCACAATCCCTCGAAGTTCATCAGTCCATGTCGTAGGTGGCCGACCCACGATCCGCTTGCCTGTACGTTGCCTCCAGGATCATTTTGCCCTATCAGCCGTCCGATCTTCGTGCTATGTGGCCCGTTCATTGCCACTAACTAATCTTCTCGGCTATGTCAGTGACCTCAGTTCGTCTATGGATCTCCTCATTCCTATTTCGATCTCGCAGAGAAACATCGAGCATAGCCCTCTCCATAACACGCTTAGCGACACTGAGCTTTTTATGTAAAAAAAAGTAGTAGTGGTTAAAGGAGCGGGACTGAATGAATGACGGGCAATTACCTTGCTTTCTTCTTGCCACACTGGAGGCAGGAATACCGCATCTATATGTAAAGATATTTAATCTGACAAAAAGTATTTCGTTCTTTATTCCCTACTAAAACAAAACTAAAGAAAAAGCGATCACGACGTCATGGATTTTTCCTAAGCCTATAGGGAAAAGGCTTTTGTTTTGAAACTGAACCCGTTAGTTTACCATAAACATTAGCTTCGAATGTATAAGAAAAGGTGAAAAGGGTCAAAACAAATATTAAGAGGGCTTGTGATGGATCCTTGGCTTTACATTGTACAGTACTTGTAGTGTAGTCTAGCAGCACTTTGTTGATATAATAGTGATAAATAGAACCAACTGTCGTTGTCGACATCGTTCGTCGCTTGCTGTTGATCTTTTCCTTTTTTTTTATACCACTAAGTTGGAAAACAACTATAAGACTTATCTGATTTAAAGCAGTTACAGTTTATGGACGCCCGAAACACTAGAGCATCACACGCGTGTTGACGGTTTAAAAACCAAAGAGCACAAAGAAAGATTATCAAGAAACACCTTGATAATGCTATAAAGCGAAACCTGTCGGTAAAAATAAATTTAATTCCGTGGAACAGGGCAAGTACTTTATTAATAACAAAACTGTAAAAACCTCTTCTCTTTTTGTAGAATCCTTTTTGAAGAACTCCATGCAGTAGTCTCCTGGGAAAACCTCGAGTGGCAGTTCATTCCATAGCTTGATAGTCATTAGTCAACAACATTTATCACGGCACCAGCTCGCCATGATAGAGCTGAAGTCTGTAACAAAATTAATTCGGGGAAGAAACACTATCGTGGTTTTAGCTCCGTTCCCGTTAACGTAAAATAAAAAGAAGAAAACGTTCACGGTTGCAAATGTCAAGTTTCTTAATCCATGTAATTGACAAGTCAATCTATATTGCAGGCGGACATAACTTTATTCCTTGCATATATGTACAATATATGCATGACGAGCTCGGTGGTCGAATCGTTAACAATGGACACTTTGACTCCGAGGTCGCAGGTTCGATTCCCGCACAAGGCAATCATTTATGTGCATGAACATGTCTGTTTGTTTTGGTCCAGACCAAGAAGTATTTTCTATGTATTATAGGTATGTATTTAAAAATATATATATTTAAGTATTACATCAGTTAACTAGCAACCATAGTATGTATAAGCTTTGCTTAGTTTTGGACAAGATGGCGGGGTGTAATTTGTCTAGAAATATTTATTTATATACTAGAATAGCTCATTTCATAGTAGATTATGCATTAAATTCGAATAACTTATGGATTTATTCAAATAATATTCTAATATTAGCAAGCCTTGACAAATATATCTTAAAACAAAGACCCTGCTTTGGCGGCTGTTATGATTTCCTTGGTATAAATTTGAGTAGCGGCAAATGCAAATAACTCCTCATCCTCTAAACCCCTAATCCTAATGGACTAGATATATATGAAATAACAAATCGGAAAAAGTATTATAGGCGTCAGTTTTCCTATTTTAGTCACTGTTCTTTAGTAACATAACGGTCATTATCGTTAAGCAAAGAGAGGAAGCCATTTTATGGAATCTAAAAAAAACGAACGGCTTCTTCGCTTGGAGCCAAACTCGATTTATAATATCCTTGGGGAAGAGAATTTATGTCGGTGCGATTAGCGAATACTCTTTAAGCTATGTCGGGTAAATAATAGCCTTTGACGGTATCGCAGATTCTTGAGATGTATTGTGCCCCGAGTTTTATGTTAAGATGTTTTTAAGATTACAATGTGACATTCAGTTTAGTGTAATGTGTTTCTTCTTTTTTTGTTTCTTTTTGTAGGTACACATTCATATTTCACTGTCTCTGTAGAACAAAATGCTGTCATCTTGGTTTTGATGTAATTCATATATCACTACGTATTATAAAATGTTTGTCTAAAAGTGATACATCCAAAGCTATTGGACTCATTCTTTATAAGAGCAAAACGTCTTTATAAAAGCAATAGAAGTAAGAGCAAACTTTAGTTCTTTTTTAACGGACTCCAAAAAAGGAGGAGATCATCAATTCGACTGTATTTTTTTTTTAATGTTTGTTACTTAATTACTCGGTGATTTATAAACCGATTTGAAAAAAGCTTTTTTTATTTGAAGGAGATTCAAATTGGTTCCATATTTCTTCATCATCATCATCATCATTAGCCTGTATCTACCCACTGTTAGGTTTGTTATTTCATTACTCCGTCATTTATAAACCGATTTGAAAAAAAAACTATTTTTACTTGAAAGCATATACTTCCAGATTGGTCCCATATTCATCATCATCATCATCTGTATCTACATACATAAATGTAGAGTAATGTTTGGATTCGGTTTTTTTTTGTTAAAATTATGTATAAACAACTAATATAAAAATAATGAAACCACTCACCAATACTCACTCATTAACAATAGTATTTAAAAATTTGTGGTGAACGGTGCCGAACACAGTCAATCAGACCTATGAATTGTAATATTCGTTATTATAATACATCATCAGGTCCATTTTAGTCTCCACTATAGGAGCACGACGCTCTCTCGTCCGTCCTAGACGGAAGGAGGATTTGGCCTACACTCCCCACGCTGGCCTAACGGGTTGGGGAGACCTGATCGATATTTGATTATGTATTTCCCTTAGTCGCTTTGTACGACATCCACGGGAAGAAACGGAGTGATTCTATTTTAGTCTGCCGGAAACCACACATTATAATACATATTTTATAATAAAAAATATAAATTGAATAAATAAAAAGATTAATATTTTTTTATTTGTAGACGTGATAACATAATATGTCTTTCATTGTCACGAACAAGAGATAGAGAGGCATGATCGGTCTAAGCGTTCGGCTTGTAACGCATTTATCTCTCTTCCACTCCATCAGCCGATGTATTCTTATAACGTTATCACATAAAATTATCGGCCGTAAACCAACTCTACAGACAAACAATTTTCTTTGTTTAAATCTATATTTGATCAAAATAATCATTTTCACATGCATAAACAAAGATAAAAATCAGAAGTTTGTTGCCAACTTATAGAAGATAACAAAAATATTGTAAAGCACATTAACAAAATTATTCTCACACATAATGTGGTTACCGTTCACAATGAAATTAAGCTAACGCGGACAAGTTTTCATTAAAGCTCCGCGCAGTCCAATTTTGCAGGAATTTTTCAGTCAACGAACGCAAACCCTTTTACGATTTCACATTCTTTGAGATGACCCAATTTTAGTTCTGTTATGAGTATGAAATTGTTTGTTTTGGTAAAGTTACTAAGATCGGTTATATTTTGGGGTATAAAGGGTTCATTATCTTCTTTAGAGTGTAAGCCACGTGGTTTATCCTGTCCCTGTCCACTAAACTAACAAGACTCTAAGGTAGGGCTCTAAGCTAATTACCTTGAGGGTTGTCGTGTTTCTGTGAGTGAGTGAGGTGCCAGAAAGAAAGAATGGAATGAGTATAGGCTGGCAATGGATCGGCGACCACTTAGTGTTACTGATCTCCATGGCCGGTGGTGATTGCTTTCATCAGGTGACCCACATGCTCGTTTGCCCCGCTCTCGTATAAAAACAGAACACGTCGAGTCCGACCAGGGAAGTATGCCTCTACCTAGCAGTATACTGTAGCCAAATAATATTTTTTTTGAAAGTTTTTGGTAACACATTAGGTAACCTTAATTAGGGTAGACATACTCGTCAACTAAGATGTTTTTAGCTATAGATTCATTCTACATGCCTCTATTGTACCAGAAGAAGGCAAGGTAATTGTTCAACAATCACACAGTCATGTGTCATTTTCCGTCGTGGCAAGACGTTAGCCCTAATAAAAAGCAGTATGAATTTGAATAGTAATAAATATTGATGAAAGCAATTAGAATTAGCAATTACCGGTCGAGTACTCTTCCAACTGAGCTACCAGGAAGGTTTGTGATGGTGGCGAATTTTTACTCTTTATATTTTACTGCTGTGAAGCGACGTGGGCTTGGGGTGCTAATCCCACGTCGCTGACGCTGACGGCGGAGTCGCGGCCACAGCTAGTATCAAAATATTTTCGTACCTTGTTTTTCAACTCATCAGCCATCTTCACGGTCCTCGATCGATTAAAATGTATCTCTCCACAAATACGACATCGTTCCTATGTTTACGTAAAACATCACATTGACCCTTCCTGAAACCCATTGACCCGCAAGATAATTGCTAATTAGGGTAACTTCAAAAAACCCTCCAAGAAAAACCTCTGCCGATCATCTAAATATACCGAACCAATCTCCATAAACCGCTGATGGACACGATAATTATCTCAGGGAAGCTTAAAATATTAACAATGGCGAGTGACAGTGAATTCTCCGACGAAATTGTCGGCAATCATTAAAATAATGGCTTCCTGCAGATGCCATTGAAGAAATGCTTACGAATAATTTCATAACAGAAGTATTCAGTAGGATGATAATATGTACAGGTCGAAATATCAATTTAGTTAGATTAATTAAACTATTGTATTTTTATATATGACACAGAGGAAACTATTGACGAATTGATAGTTTCATTTTTTAGGGTTCCGTGCCTCAAAAGGAAAAACGGAAATCTTATGAGATCACTTTGTTATCCGTCTGTCTGTCTGTCAAGACCCTCTATGTCGAGAATGCGTGGAGGTATCAAGTTGAAATTTGAACTGTATACTCAGGTCTACGGTCCCATGAAGTTGTAAAAAAATCAAACTGCTAAGTTTACATAAAAAAAAAAGAGACGGCCATTTATTCAGCAAAAACGCATATTTCCACACATTCTCAAGGGAATCAAAACTCATATGGTACTCCCCGTTGATCTAGAACTATGAAATTTGGCAAGTAACATCGTTATAGACTACAAGTACAAGAATAAATCTCGAAACTATACATTTGTAATTAAATCTTAAAAAATAGGCGGTCTATTTTTTTATAGGGGGTCGAAATTTCAAATTGAAGCTACTAGTTCAAATGGGGTAACATATTTTTTTTTTATTTATTATTTATTTTCTAAAAAAAATTACATTTAATAACAGAGGTTTGTCTGGGCTGTTTACTTTCTGCATAATTGGAAGATATATTAATAATTTGATACTGTTTAATTTACGTAACCATACATTTAAGACAAATGAAAACAGTCCTGTTATAAGTACTGCTACATTTTTGGTGAACAAATAATATAAGCTGTTGTCATCCGCGCACAATTCAACTAATGGGGGTATAAGCAAGAAACAGGTTTTACAATGCACGAACTACAGGTTGTTGAGAAAATGGATTTTTAATTTATACTTTATGTTATTTTTAGTAATGCTACTTTTAAATGTTTTATCTAACTTATTGAGTAATCTAGGAACAATGTACAGGATAATATTCCTTTCGATTTTTGCCTAGTTTGGATATTGTGAGATATTTGGTTTTGTAAACTTGTATTAAAAAATTCTTCCTTGATTAAGCTATAAGTGACTTTAGTATGAATCGGAAGTACTTTGCAATGTTTGAATAATTCAAAATCGTCTCCCATGCATCTTTCTCTTATACTAGGTGAGACGATTTGCTTTAAGATTTTAATTTGTAAATTTAAAATAGTATCTAAATATGACTTAAATGTTCTACCGTAGCTAGTTAAACCGTATCCAATTAATGAGTCAGCAAGGGCATTATAAAGCATCAATCTAACCTTAAAAGGTATTCTATCTTTAATTATATATGAGTTAGCTAGGAACGTTCTAAGTTTATCACACACTCTTGCAACATGGGGTAGCCAATTAAATTTATTATCGATGACTAAACCTAAATAAGTATGTGTATCCACACTCTCAATAGTAGGGCAAACACAAACACTACTATTGTGTAGACACAAATGATCATGAGCCACTAGTCTTCCATTCACATTAGATACCACTTTAGCATAAGGAGAACGAATGTGCACTAGTTTTGTCTTAGTGGCATTCAAGACAAGATTATTGTGTTGACACCACATGTTAATTTTATCAAAATCAGATTGCAGTTTAGATAATGCGATGTTAACGTCGTAATCTGCAATGAGAAGACAGGTATCTTCCGCATATTGGTAGGAACTACAATGGCTCAGGACATTATTCATATCGTTGGTGTAAGCAATGAAATGGAGCACCGAACCCTGAGCTGTTCCAGAATTAACAGAGAGTATGTCACTAAGTGCGTCATTTACTTTGACGCAATAGGATCTATTTTGTAGATAGTTGGTGCACCATTCTAACATTGGCCCCCGCAAATAATAATTAATAAGTTTTGTATGATTGAGTGTCGAACGCTCGTGAAAAATCAATAAAAAGTGCTAAAATATTATATTTCCTAGAATTAAGAAGTGAGTTTATTTCATCAGTAAATTGAGATAACAGTGAAGTTGTGCTTTTACCTGGTTGAAATCCAAATTGACTAGTACTAATAATATTGTTATTTTGATAGAATGTGTGTATCTGCTCGCTAAAATATTTTTCTACTACTTTATTGATTGATGACAGAAGCATAATGGGTCGGTAATTGGACACGTCATCATGTTTGTCCTTCTTATAAGCCGGCCGTACACATCCATGTTTCAGTTCATATGGATATTTTCCGGATTTTAAACTAGCGTTAATTAAGTTTGCAATGGCGATGGATATTTTATTGCTTAATTTATTAATATCTAAAATTTTAATTCTGTCTTGACAAGGAGCTTTACAAGACAAGTGTGAAGTTCGTTTATAATTAGGCAAATTCTTTCAGGAGTAGCTTTCTTTACTAAGAGGCTAACATTTGCATTATTATTATAGTTTTTTTCGTTTAAAATATCGGTTTGACATTTTGGTAATATCAATTGTACTGAGTTTTGGAATTCATATGCGAATTTATTGGCAATATCTTGAGAGGAAAGTCTGTAGTTACTGAAAACCTTAGATAATATTTGGTCAATAGACTGTCTAACTCTACCACATATTGAATTAACTAACTGCCAATTTTTTTTGAATTAGTGTAATTCTGTCCGATTATATTTTTATGATAATTATTTCGGGAGTATTCAATAGTTTTGTGAAGTTTATTAAGTATTTTATTGTACTGTAACCTTATGCATTTATTAGTTACATCATTTTTCCACTGCCTAAATAAATTGTCCCTTTATTTACATAAATTTAAGATATGTAAATCAAGGGACAATTTATTTAGGTGGTAGTTCGCCAATTATCAAGATGATACGAACCTTCAGATCGCATATAACGCAGTGCAGGGAAATCCACGTCCTCACTTTGGTCTTCAATGGTTTATTTAACCGCAGTAGTGCCTCTTATCTTCGAGAGCGGTTCAGTTTTTGTCAGATAGACGAACGACTGTGTCGCAGCCCCCCAGCATAAATCACGTGACATTTGTCAAAATCGAACATTTTAGTATGAGAATTGACAAATGTCACGTGATCTATCTAACATTCGTTACGCTACGAATTACACTTGGCTAGGGGGGCCGTAGTGAGCCGATATTAGTCATCTCCATCTGTGGCACCTATACCTCATCTAATTTTGCTGGTATCAGTCAGCGTGCCTGAATAACTCCCTACCTCTGGAGGTGCGACAGGCACCACCAGGCTAAGTATGCCAGCTTTTATACGCATTGTTGGGACAAATATCGACATGATATACTATTTATCCAAAGCGACTAAAGTCCATGTAAGCTTGAACCACAGCTTGAACTAAATAGAAAGTCAAAAGAGTCGACAAACTATCGAGACGGCCAAATACTAATAGTTAACCGTCTCAAGAGTCCTTGGAGACCTCAAAATGTCAAAATGATATTTATTGCTATTTTTTTGAGTAAGTTTTGCCACAAAATATCGAAGCACTTGGATTTTACCCAGCCCAGCCACCCAGCTTAATTTCTTAAGGTGAGGCATTGATGAATGATATATTCCATACTAACGATACCTTTTATTTCAAACGAAAACGCGCGCTACTCTATTTCTTTTACTCATAATAAAATCCATAACCTATTTTTAAATTTATTTGACGAGCCCGGTGGTCGAATGGCTAACAAACCACTTTGACTCCGAGGTTGCGGATTCGATCCTTGCACATGACAAACAAAAATGTATTTAAGTATATACATATTATATACTAGCGATTTTGTACCTATAGTACAAGCTTTGCTTAGCTTGGGATTAGATGGCGCTGTGTAACATCATCATCATCATCATCAGGTCCATTTTAGTCTCCACTACAGGAGCAGGACCCTCTCTCGTCTGTCCTAGACGGAAGGAGGATTTGGCCTACACTCCCCACGCTGGCTAGACGGGTTGGGGAGGCCTGTTCGATATTTGATAATGTATTTCCCTTAGTCGCCTTGTACGACATCCACGGGAAGAGACGGAGTGACTCTATTCTAGTCTGCCGGAAACCACACGGCTGAGTAACATATAATTTATTTATTTAAAAAAAACTGACATTGAAGTGTGTACGATAGTAGTGTAAGTAGTGTCGATTAACCTAAATGTAATTTAGAAAAATTCCTCTGTGCCGTATGCCTATAAAATACCAATTTCGGTTTAAAATGTGATTATTTTGCAATTTTTTTCTGTTATAAAATTTAACTATTGTGTAACTATACATTTTATGAGGTGTAAGTGGCTCACCAGAATCTTTAGAGCCAAAGCCTCACCTGCACGTGGTGTATCCTGCTAAAGTAGGAGTTGCTGCGTTAGCAGCGGAGTAGGCGGCGCGCGAGCGATTTTTCATGTTGCGAGCATTAATATGACTACGGTAACCACTATACATGAGCCGGGCCCTATGCTTGTTTGTCACCAGAAGTAGTATAAAAAAAAAAATCTAGTCCGAAATAAGATTTTGAATTAATTAGTGCTAACATAGCTTCGCGACGACCTCACCTATCTACCAAAGTTATTGGGAAGGTGACAACATTTTACCTACATTGTTGCAAAATCAGGGATTTTGCAGGGTCTTATTGTAGCATCGAATTATGCAAGAGGTTAAACGTGGACAATTCTGACACAGTAGACGAAACGAGCAGTACACCAACTTTATCTACAAACTCCATGTATTACTAATTACAATGTATGTATTAACACAAATTCACTCAAGTACATGAACTATACTGAAATGTATAAGTGAAATAAGTTTACTCTTATATATTTAATTCATCTAGATCATGGTACAAAGACACAAGAGATTCTTTAGATATAAATAGGATCGGTTCTGTAGGTATAAATGTGATCACATAATTTGAAGTCACCTACGATATCAGCGTATTTTGTATGGAAAATGACAAATTTTGACAACCAAATTCGTGACGAAGCCTTGGCAACATACAAGAAGAACATACCTTGTGTCTTACTACCATGATCTAGATGTATTAATAGGTGATTAACGACAGAACCAGCTCGATGTACTTGCCCTCGGCTACAAATTTATCCTTACATTTTCAGAACCCAAATTTATGCGTTCTGCTCAGCTCCGAAGAGGATTTCTCTCGCGTACTATCAAGTTGAGTAATGATCTACCTGTCCAAGAATTCCTAAGATATTTTGACGAGCTTTGACGATTTGAGATTTGACGAGCTCGGTGGTTGAATGGTTAGCAATGGCCACTTTGACTCCGAGGTCGCGGCTTAGATTCCCGCACAAGACAAATATTTGTGTGCATGAACATGTCTGTTTGTCTTGGTCTGGGTGTTTTCTATGTATTATATGCATGTATTTAGAAAAAACAAAAAAAAAAACACAAAAACAAAAAAAAAATGTATTTAAGTACAATATCAGTTATCTAGTACCCATAGTACAAGCGTTGCGCTTAATTTGGGACTAGATGGCGCTGTGTAAATTGTCCAGAAATATTTATTTATTTTTATATTTTTATTTATATTAAAACTTAGAGTTCCTCAAGAAGGACAAAAAGAGGCTTGAATTGAAGGAAATTAATAAAGGATGGACTTGTGGCAACCGATGAGAATGGGCCCCTTAGTTCCTGCAAAATTACCAATCGATATATTATTGCCGATAAATATTGTACCAGGACAAAATTTTAAGATTGGCTTCTTTGCCTGTGGCGTATCCGAAATATTATTCTAAAACTTTGCATCCACTTCTTTTGCCTTACATAACTTCTATAAAATATTATTCTGTCATAGAAACAGAGGCCCCATTGCATTGTACTAATACCCAAAACCTCCAATAAGTCAAATACCTCAGACATAACGTTTTGGTCTGCCTATTTTGTACATTGAAGTACTGCTCAACGTGTCTACTGTGGTTTATAATTGCGGGTACTCAAATGCTCGTCCACCGTGTGTTTGCTCGAAAATTACTGCTTTCATTGCTGTCACATCATTTACATCAGTCTACACATTTACCGTACTAAATATGCAAACGTCAACAGCACTGACGTGTTAGTTCCTCGGCGTTACACAGTTGACAATTTGTGAGGTTGTGGTAGGTACGCTAAATTCTGATTCATTGTTTTAATGTGTTGGTACAATTTTTGTAAAATTTTATAAGCGTAATAGTATGTTTAATAAAATACATATTGATGTTTAATTGTGGATTGTAAGTTATTGCACGTGGTGCACCCTGCTGACTTACAAACGAGGCTCTGCCGAAAAGAGAGGTAGTGCATGCAAAGCGTATTTTTAAGCCGGCCGACTGAGGCACCTACCTTTATTTCAGGTTTCCTCTACCCAAAGGTTGCCTGGAAGAGATCACTAAGCGATAAGGCTGCCTTTTGTACTATAAAAGTGATTATTGTTAAAACTTTACTGTTTTTGGTGCAATAAAGAGAATTGTATTGTATTGTTTTTTTTATACTACGTCGGGTGGCAGAAAAGTATAAGGCCCGCCTGATGTGGAGCGGTTCATCATCATCATCATCATCAGGTCCATTTTAGTCTCCACTACAGGAGCACGACCCTCTCTCGTCCGTCCTAGACGGAAGGAGGATTTGGCCTACACTCCCCACGCTGGCCAAACGGGTTGGGGAGGCCTGATCGATATTTGATAATGTATTTCCCTTAGTCGCCTTGTACGACATTCACGGGAAGAAACGGAGTGATTCTATTCTACATAGTCTGCCGGAAACCACACGGCTTTCTAGTGACCTCACTCATTCACAGGAACACAACAACCCTCGAGGGAATTGTTATTTGGCTGCGGTATTCTGTGAGGTGGAAGTACATTCCCCAGTCGGGTAGCTTACAATTACGCTCCCTACCTCTCTTTTCGCCAGAGCTTCGTTTGTCAGTCAGCAGAATGCACCGCGTGCAGGTGAAGTTGGCTTTGGTACAAAGATGTTGATGAACTACTTACACCCCAATGTTAATTTGTAACAATATTAATTGTATTGTATTAAGAACTTTTAATTTTTAATTAAAAGTACTTAAAAGTTTAATTAACGGGAATTGGCCCTGAGAAATACCTAATGGCGAGTTGGTCCAAGGGAACTGCGTAGGTACTCTTAAAATATCGCCATATAAACATCTATTTAGTAGCTAGTCTATGGCAGTGATAGGAAATCAAGTAGCTAAAAGATCTATCGTAAGTTATGGCGGACATGTACCAAATTGTTTGTGAACAATATAATCATGTGAAGTTCTGCCTTACGCAGTTACTTCGCCAGGGGTTTATGTTCGCATGTGACAGTAAACATGTCAAGTTTAATGAGGTACACGTATATGGTTTTGTTACCTACAATAATAATTTGAACAGTATCTAAACTCCGTCAATGAGTAAATTGTAAAAAACGTAAGAAAAAAATAATTTATATTAATTTGCTTAATCTGCATTAAACACCAATACGTACGTATTGGTGTTTGTTTTATACTACGTCGTATTGCCGATTAGCATACGGCCAGTCTGATGTGAAGCGGTTACCGTAACCATATAAACGCTCACAACATGAAATATCGTTCGTGTGCCACCACCCCCGCTGTCAATGCAGCAACTTTTTCCTTCGTTCCTAGTGACCTCACTCCCTCGTAGGAACACCAGAACTCTCAAGGGAATTGTTATTTGATTGCGGTATTCTGTGAGGTGGAGGTTCCCGAGTGAGGTAGGTTACAAAATACGCAAAGACCTACTTCTCTATATATTTCTCTATATATTTAATAAGCTACCAGATGCCTTTAAAACTTTAAATCTTGTTACTTTTAAGAATAAACTGAAATTATTATTGTTAGACAGATGCTATTATTCTGTAAATGAATTTTTTAATGATACTTTTGAATATAATGACATTATTAATAATTGACATAGTAGAAAATAGCTTGACTTTATTTTTAATTTGACATTGTTTTTTATATATATTTTTTTAAATGTTTTTTTGATTTTTATTATTGTTTATAATTTATAAGAGAATGACAAATGCTATTATTCTGTAAATGAATTTTTTGAATGACACTTTGGGATAGAATCACATTATTCACAATTGATATCGTTGAATTTATTATCTAATTTGACGTTGTTTATTTTTTTATATTTAAAATTCGTAATTTAAAAGATAATAATATATAATATTTATTTTGAATTAAGTATTAAGTATGAGTTTAATTTAAAAGAGAAATATATTTAATGTTTGTTTTAATTATTGTACGTCCAACCAAGGACAGGACATGGTGAGACTGATAAAGTTTAATGTGTTACCTATAAAGACCTATGTTCAACAATAAAGTTATTTGATATGATTTGATTTGATTTGATCTCTTTTCGCCATAGCCTCGTTTGCCAGTCAGTCAGCAGGGTGCACCACGTGCAGGTGAGGTTGGCTTTGGTTCGAAGATGTTAATAACCTCTTACACCCCAAAACCACCTGTCAGATTTAAATACACGCATTGCACGCATTTAGCTCAGTATGTTGAAAATTCCTGGCGGGATTGTCAACACGGTAAGTTACCCTAGGGGATATTGTACGTGGATAGGATAGTCATGAATTTATATAGAGTTGAAATGCTACTTTATATTACGTTTTGTTCACATGTTATAGGATTATATTCAGTCAGCAAAATTGCTTGTCGGTTAAGCCGGATTTGTTCCCTGACACTGGTAATAATGGTTGTTGTTGTTGTAAATATCTTTATTGTACAAAAACAGTTCCAGAACACAGAATGGTAAAAATGTTGACATACAATTTGTACAAAGGCGGACTTATCCCTTAAAGGGATCTCTTCCAGCCAACCTTTGAGCATCTGAGATGACGTAGTTTACAAATAGGCAGGTTGATTACATACATGTAGGCATATATATATACACACACGTAACAGGACATTCGTGTCTTCTACTTATGTAGAAGTAGAAACATATAAAATCCACTACATATACTCACTCTAACAGGTAACTTATTAGTGGAACACACAAAACTCAACTACTTAAATATGCAGAACTCGTTGTTAGAGAAATTGTCACGGAAGTATCTCTCCAGTGCGGACTTAAAAGAAAATATTGAGGAAGCCATTCTCACTTCATTGGGTAAAGAATTCCAAAGTTTTGCTGCCCTTACTGTAAAAGAGTTGGTATAGGTATTTGTATTCTGGTGTGGAATGTCTAGGATCAAATCACCCTTACATCGCAGGCGACAGTCTCTTATCCGGTACTGGAACCTATCACGAAGGTATGACGGAGCCGTTGGGTGAAATAAAACATTATATAAGAAAGAGAGAACGTGACTGCTTCTACGAGCCCTAATGGGATGCCAACCAAGGCGAAGACGAAAGGCCGAAATGTGGTCATACTTGCGTAGGCCGAAAATAAATCGTATGCATTGGTTTTGTAGACGATCTAATTTGTCAACTAACTCCTCCGCTGGGTCCAGATATGCCACATCTCCGTAATCGAGGAGAGGAAGAAGGAGGGATCGAGCAAGTAAGGACTTTGTGGAAACTGGAAGAAAATTTTGTAGACGTTTTAACGAGTGAAGAGATGCATAGAGTTTCCGACTTACTTCACTTAAGTGGGGGGCCCATGAGAGAGTTTGGTCAATGGTGATACCCAAATTCTTTACTGTAGAGGAATATGGTATCACTGTACCAGAGAAAATAATATTGGGAACGACCGTATCACTCAGTCTTGATATATAGTAAGGGCTACCCAGCACGATGACTTGAGATTTGGCCGTGTTAATTGTCAGCCCGAAGTTTTGGGACCATTCAGCTATATTTGCTAGATCGGCGTTGATTACACTAGCCGCCTGAGAGAAGTCTTCAAGAGGGGCAGCAGTATAAATCTGCAAGTCATCGGCGTACAAGTGATATGAAGAGGAAATTGAGGCAGTAATATTGTCAATAAAAATAGAGAAGAGAACTGGAGATAATATACCACCTTGAGGTACACCAGCCTTTAGCTCACACCAATCTGATCGGCACTCATCGATCCGCACCAGCTGGCGACGACCGACAAGATAAGATTTAAACCAGCTGAGGGAAGAAGATGAGAGGTTTAATAAACGAAGGAAACCAAGTAATAAATCGTAGTCAACTGAGTTGAAAGCACTAGAGAAGTCAAGAAGGGCTAGAATAGTGAGCTTTTTGTTGTCGATGTTATACCGTATATCGTCGGTGACTTTGACCAGAGCTGAAACAGTGCTATGTCCTCTTCGAAATCCGGATTGATGCTGACTGAGAAGATTAAAACTCTGCAAATGACGGGTAAGATGCTGATGGACAAAGTGTTCCAACACTTTAGATAGAAAAGGCAGGATTGATATAGGACGAAATTGGGAAAATAAGGAAGGGTTAGGTTTTTTGGGAAGCGGAATGACGTGACTATCCTTCCATACAGTCGGAAAAACACCAGTGGAAATAGAGCAATTCAGTATATCCGCCAATATAGGAGCTATTTCATTTTTAATTACCAGGATCATATTAAGTGATATTTCATCATTACCCACAGCTTTGGACTTAAGAGAACCTATTATTTTTATAATATCGTCTGCTGCAATTCTAGGAAGATCGAATTTATTACAATCCGCGGGTTTTACAGTCGCAAGATGGGCGAGTGAGCGCTTTTTGGCTATAGGATCAATGGAATCGGAGACTGAGCAGAAATGTTTATTGAGTCCATTGATGTCCAAGTTGTTAGTAGTACTCGCTTGACTTTTACCCACTCCCAATCCCTTTAGGAATCGCCACATTCTCTCTGGAGGACAGTTGTCGATCGATCTGTGTATATGATCGCGCCTAGCCGCTCTGCACAGTTTATTACACCGATTACGCAGTTCTGTGTATTTTTCTTGATTTCCAGCAGAATGATCGTGGCGTAGTTCTATCTTCGCCCTATCACGCTTCGCCATTAGTTTTTTCAATTCTGGTGTTAACCATGGAGCTGGGAAATGTTTGACACGAATTTGTTTGAGTGGGGCGTGTTTGTCAAATAAAGAGATAAAAATGTCATTAAATGCTTTCACTTTGGAGTCAACATCTGGCGCTTCATAAACAGGATCCCAGTCGGCGGTAACAAAGTCCTCTCGAATCTTCTCCTTATCGATACCGTTAATGTTTCGAATAGAGATTACTTTGTGACACCTCTTGGGAGGTCGGAGTCTAAATGACGCGTAAACGAGGTCGTGAGCTGAGAACGCAGGAGCATTGAATTGACCACAAGCATCCACAAGGTCCGGAGAAGACGTGATAATTAGATCCAGGCAAGAAGGAGCACCATTATGTGGAAAATGAGTTGGAGTAGAAGAAAGATTATATAAATCGAGAGCTCGAAGAAGGGAAAGGAGAGCCTTGGATCGGCGATCATTTTTAATTAAGCAAGTGTTGAAGTCACCCATGATGATAACATGGTCAAATTGAGAGCGAAGATCGGACAGAGTGGATTCAAGAGAATTGAAATAATTTATATGGAGAGAAGGACTGTAGAAGACGCCTAGTAGAATTTTTGCGTGATGGAGGGTGACTTCGAGAAAAAGATGTTCAGGCGCTTGAGAAACCGAAGGGGAAATCGAAATCGTTTGGCAAGAGATATCACTACGCAGGTAGATGGCCACCCCACCATAACCCATCATCCGTCCAGAACCGTCTTGCGAAATAGTGCAGGTACGATCATTTCTAATAAGACGAAATCCAGGCAGAGGATATAGAGTCGAAGGAAGTGAAGGCTTAAGGAACGTTTCAGATATTAGTACCGCGTGTATGTTTGAGGACGAAAAGGTGGCCAGGAGGTCCGCGTAATGGGAAGCAATGCTTTGCGCATTTATATGTACCACATTGAAATTTTTTTGAAAGGAGGAAAAACTAAGCTTTAAATTGTCAGCAAGAGACGGTATCCGATCCCCGCAACTATCATCAGCACTGAAGAGACTTTCCAAAGATGAAGACAATGAATAATATTCAGAGTCGGAGTTATTTCTCATTTGGTCGGACATGATAAATAACAACGAGTGCTTTCGCAACGTTACAATACAATTATGGAAAATAAAATGAATTTAAAACAATAAAATAATAATAAAGAAATATGAGAAAAGTAAAATAAATTACAATAAAATCAACTTAGTAAGCAATACAATCTCTGCATTGAGGCACTAATGCCGTACCAGAACCAGACACCCACTAACTGCTGTAACAATCTCATTTATCTATCCATCAATCCAGACCAAAATACCGCCATTATGACATACAGAAATTCGCCGCATTATACATGGTAGCCATAGAGAATATGGATATAAGATGGAGATATTATTATAGACCACTTACTGGCACAGAGTATAAGTACCTAATTCAGTTTACAACGATTCCAAAAAGACCGAAACGGAATTAAATTTTATTTCTAGTAGCAACATTGTGTTTTTCATACAAAATGTTTAGGGGTTACCATGTGAAAACTTTTTCACAAAGAAAGTAACACCTCCATCTTTTAATCTTTTCGTCCGTACAAAATAATATGTTTAAGATATCTATCAATATGGAGAAACGAAACGTATTAAGTGTCATTGACAGCTGACATTCAACGTCACAGTCTATGGCATGTCATGTCACAACAAAATCATAAGTTCTCATTCATAACCAAAGAAAATTGTGAGTGCGTACAATATGAGTGAATTATTTTACGATAAAATATTTGACTTTGATTGATTGAAACAATACAACAGCATTTCAATCATGGATTGTGGTAGTCAACAATAAAAACTAAACTACCCGGAAAGTTGGCGACCATTAAAAATAAATTATTATGTGCTAATTTTGAACACAAAGATCTTAAAAAAAAAAGAAACAAATTGATTAACTCTTATCTGACATGCGACTTCTGTGGACCCCTTGCACGTGTCGATTTGGGGGGCACTCGCGCCGGCTGGTCGCTGCATGCTGGTGAAGCCGGTTTAGGAGGTTCACTATGCACAGTTGACGTAGTTTTGGATGCCGCATATTCATCTAAGATCGGCTGCAATTCATGCATAGACATTAGTTTACGCTTAGAACCGTCACAAGTAACGACGACTATTTTACCATCGCCGTTGGTCCAGCAGCCGCCAACACCCAGCGCCTTACGCGCCTCGACAAAAACCGCATGCCTCGTATTGGTAAGGAACTCTGAAATTGTGTGGCCGCTTCCTTTGAGCTGCTTCTTGGCGGCCCACACCTGAATACGGCTTTGTTGAGTTGTAAAGCGGACAAGAATGGGGCGAGGTTTCTCTGATGACAAAGTCCTTCCCAGACGCATGCATGCATCAAGCGATTGGCTTGCAATATCGGGCAGATGAAGAACATTATTGCAGATGCTGATGAATTTATCAGTTAAATCCTCACCCGTCTCCTCAGGTACACCATGCAGCAACAGTACTTTGGAACGTGTCCTCATTTCTATGGTATCCAAACTTTTAAGGACAAATTCCATTTGAGACTTCAGCAGCGACACTATCTTCCAAATGAAAGTCTTGAAATTTTGGAATTCAGCAGCCAAAGATGTTATGTCTGGTGTTAGACTACGGCCAAGAGTGTCTTCAAATGATGCCATTTTACTGGAAAACAATGCAGTCATCTCGTCCATATTTTGCTGGAGCTGTGTGAATCCCTCCATAGTAGCGTTAAGTGAGTGTAATTTCCAGAAAACAAGTGAGAGGAGTGAATTTATTATCTGGTGGCGTAGTGCTAGACCTAAGTTATAGATGCAACATTGGTCACAGGTATTTAAGTGTTTTTAATAATTTTAATTAAAATAATTACACAGCCACTAATAAATATGTGTAGTAGTTTTGAATCCTACCCACCAAAAAATGGTATGAGTCATTACGATGTTAATGTTCCTTGTAATATTATTTAAAATCATTACTATATTTAACAAACTTGAATTTCTCATGGGAACTTTAAAAAATTCTTTCTTAACGTTACCTACGTTATAATAACTAACAGAAAGTCAATTCTCCTAATTATTTTACTATCGCTAAATGAAAGTTGAACGAATCGAAAATGACTTTTGAATTGATTAAAAATATTTACTTTATTTCAATGATTACTTAATATAAACATTAATTTTACTTCACATATTATTTTATTACGTACTAGCTATGCCCGTGACTTTGTCAGCGCGGACCAGTTATTTTTTATTTATTTATTAATTTATATTAATAAAAATAAATAAATATTCTAAGATAAAAGTAGCCTAAGTTACTCCTTATTACATCAGCTATCTGCCAGTGAAAGTCAAAATCGGTCCAGCCTTTTCTGAGATTAGCCGGAAGAAACAGAGAGAAAATTGTAAAAAAAATGTTATTTTGGTATATGTACCGTTTATACATCCATATGCATTTAGTAAAAAGCGAACCATTGGTGTTGCAGGAGCACATGCGCGCTTTTTAAATAAGTTCATATTTGTGTATCTTTGTTTGCATTTCTTTAAGTATTTGTGATTAATAAAATTTAATAGCAGCGACCCTATAAATATTATCTATCTATCTATTTATGGCGCTGCGGATGATATAGGAGAAATATACGTAGATAGATGAAGGAAGATAGATAGATGAAGGAGGATAGATAGATATAGACATAGAAGGAAGAACTTTAACCCTTATACCGTCAACACCATGGGTCACAATAAAAATTTCACCCTATGAATAGATCGCTCGGATGGCGCTTGGTAGTAAAGCCTTTTGGTACTTTTTTTTTGTTAAAATGAAATATGTACATTTTCTTCCGACGGCGTCCGTGCCGATACTCATTGGTTCTGTGTAAAATTTCTTTACATAGCATTTAATGTTGAGCGATGGCTAAATTGGCATCTTTTTGTAGCAGCATGCAACAAAAACATTCTATGTTTATGCTATTAGTACAGTCATTTGGTAGTTATACCTGGAAAGTTTTCCGGGAGTTTTGAAAATTGGCAAAAGATAATATTATAAAATTACCAACTTTTTTCAAAACTCCCGGAAAACTTTCCAGGTAACCACTATTTTTCGAACCAAATGACTGTTATATGTTGTAATACAGTACTTTAGATGTCAATAAACTTATTTATTTTTTTCTTTCTTTTATTTTACAAATAATTATATTTTAGAGAATGCCTACAAACTATTATTAGTTTAGCGTGCTTATATTAAAAACGAGAAATAAACTATCGAAACATGCTTGTGATTTGGGATCGATTTATTGCCATCTGAGCATGATTTATTGCCAGTAAATATGTCACACCTGATGACCTGAATGATAATCTGACAATGGACAACTGAATAATATTGATAACATAGGTAATTAATGTTCCTGAATAGAATATAATATTAATTTATTTGCAAGAACATTAGGTTACAATAACATTCCAACACTGTTGCGAAATGGGGTCTTATTTTATTTTACTTTCATAATGTTATAATAAAGCACTTGTACTATTCCACATTATTATATTTAATATTACCGACCGGTTTCGCCGCTAAGGCATTATCAAGGTAAACAGATGGTGTTTCATGAAACACTGATACCTTGACCTACATAATTTGACTTACATAATTTGGCGCCAAAAATTTTGATGATTTATTTTATTTAAGATAAATTAATATATTTAGCTTTTAGGATGCCTTGATGACGATGCCTTTTATTTTGATGATTTGATGATATCCAGTATCCTCATTGTGTCACTCTCATAATTAAGACTAATCTAATGACACCATATAATGAAACCCGTCAAGCGATTTAGGCTGTAGAGCTTGCCATAGAAATATAATATGTTATGGTCAATGTGATAAATTAGTTATTATTCATACTGACTAATACTTGGTCAAAGTCATAAATCATGTTTTGGTTAGATTTGAGTTGATTTTTGGTTAGGTTAGGGTTTTCTTGTGTCCTGTCACCGGAAATAGCTCCGCGAAAAGGAGCTCCGTCAACCTAGATGATAAATGATGTGGTGATGTAAGCTTAATTATTAATAATTGACAATTTATTACTTTGACTAGCGATTATAAATAATGACTAATTAATCACATTGGCTGTGTAACATATCTATTTGAAAAACATAAACGTCCCTTCTTAATCGGATAAAAATGGCCATAGACAATGCAGGCCATTCATGAAAAAATAAACATGCGGTCACCAAACTCGCAGGCAAGTTAAATCACGGTATATTTTTAAGGTAGACGTTTAGAAACTTCTCTTGATTTTTTTTTTGATAAATCCACCATGATTTGAATTCAGTGCTGCTTTCTTTTGAAATTAGGTTTATTAGGTTCATTTGGTGAGAAAGAATCCGGGAATGTAATGAAATTCACTGTATGTAAGCGCTTTTTTCATACATTCCATTCAACGAATGGATTTTTTTCGTACATTCCATTCAGTGAATGGATAAAGGCGCTTACAAACAAAAGCTGAACAGGCACCGGACTTTTTTAATCCATCCTCATACAATACACTCAACATTTTAATTTTACAACGGCATCTGCATGTAAAGGCCTTTTCCAAAGTTTCAGTATACCATTGTGACAGTGAGGCTTTTGTCCCGTTTTTGCGTTTATATCGTTGGTAGTTTGAGTATGTCCTGAATGAATCCTCCGCAGTTTTTTAGGCTGAATTTATTTTTATAGTTATTTTCAATTATGTTATATTTCTATACATATATATCAGTCACTAAGCACCAAAAACGAACACCCAAAAAGTGAGCTAATTGTGTTACCTCACATTTGACGACGTCATGACGACTCCGGTGGTCGAATTGCTAGTAGTGGCTACTTTGACTCCGAGGTAGCGGGTTCGATCCTTACACGACAAATACAAGACAAATATTTAGGTGCATGAACATGTCTGTTTGTCTTGGTCTGGATGTTTTCTATGTATTATATTTACAAAAAATATATATTTAAGTATAATATCAGTTATCTAGTACCCATAGTTATACATAGTTATATAGCTTTGCTTAGTTTGGGCACAGTATAATGGTTTGGGAGTAGAGGCGAGTATGTAATTTGTCCTAGTATATATATATTTATTTATTTGATTGAAGTAGGTAAAATGCCGTCTTCTGTATTTCGAAGATGCAAAAATTATGTTGATAAAGTACTTAAAGCCCAAGAGATTACATATCACGGGTAAATACACGATAATAATTTAACACCTACTTTAGTTAATTCTACAAGTGTTATTTCTGCATTAATGTTTTGTTAGTAGGAAGTGACTGATGTTTGACATCTCTAGGCTAGTTCAGACACAGAAGCTAAAATTAAATGATGGTAAGATGTTATATTAGTATATTATTTATTATGTAATTGTATACAAAGAAAATGAAAATAATTTATTATTATCATTTATTCAATTATATTTTCTTTTCTACAAAAAAATGTATTTACAATATAAATATAAAAACATAACATTATAAATACAAATTACTATAAAAATAGTTACCGCAGGCGCGGGACATATACCAGCGGCGCCGGTGGTTAGGGCAACAGACTGAAGAACTTCCGCACAATGCGTGCCGTTCCCAAAATTGCTGCCAAGTATTCTGTATAAATTATTTTATTATTATTATTATATATATCTCTCTTAATTCACGGGACAAGCCCGGTCATATGATAGGCGTGCGCGGGGATATGGATCCAACGCGTAGAGGCCCCTTTGAGAAGTGCCAGGAAAACGGCCGGGAGCAACACCGGTATGAGTGACTCAGGAATGTCGAGAGGTGTACTGCGCTTTCTCCGAAGTTACTCGCGGCGTGATGCCCTTTAACACTTCCACCCCTGGAGCATATAGCTCTAGCGGCTCCTCTCTGGACGGCCAATGAAGGCAAGCCAGAGCTGAGAGTCCTGCGGGCCTTCTTGTGTTTACACTCCGACCGATGAAGACACGTCGGAGACGAAGGCCCTGACTCTCTGGAGACTCGGGTCCGTGGTGTCGCTACTAACACAATAGCTCGCCACAAGCTGCCCTGCGGACATTATTATTATTATAAAAAAAACATGTTTTGGCAAAAAGCGAACCCGCCGCGCCGCCCGCGATCCAATAAGCACTTATTGTGGTAGTAAGCGGTTACAAGACAATTAAAGTTATTTAATAAGTTATTTTTAAAACATTTTATTTTTTAGATACCTACAAACAACCTTTGTCCGTCAAGTTCCAGCTGTCTACTATTTCACGGCGGACTTTGTGCCGCTTTTTATTAAACGGCATAGTTCCGTTGTTAAGGCGCAGTTCCGTTGAACTTCCTTCAAAGATAAGTCTCTTGGTTTGCATTTTGAATAGCTAAAACGTCAAGTGGCTTTTGGTCTTGAATTTAAATGGATAGAAGTGTATACTGTCTGGCTTAGTATTCCAACAAATAAAAATAAGAGTGTGTTTTATTCCGAGGATCGCTTACCATCATACCATCAAGATGTGGGAGAAATAGCTCACAAAAATACGTTTTTAAATGAAATAACTGCATTTTAAGTAATCGCCTTACATAATAAGTAAATAAATATTTCTAGACAATTTACACAGCGCCATCTAGTCCCAAATTAAGCACAAAACTTGCTATGGGTACTAGACAACTGATGAATGTACTTAAATACATAATACTTATAATGCATAGAAAACACCCAGACCAATACAAACAGACATGTTCATGCACACAAATGTTTATCTTGTGCGGGGATCGAACCCGCGACCTCGGAGTCTAAAGTGGCCATTCCTAACCATTCGACCACCGAGCACGTCAATATACTTAATCTCTATCTCAGCTACTGCGATCGTCTCAGCGAATATCAATTTCTGAAACAAAAGTGTGTGTTTGTAGTGTGCATACACTACATCGCATGCTTTCCGCTTTCAAGTTTTTTGAGGTCGTCGGTCCATCTAGAGCCTTACACTTCGTCGCTCAATACGTAGCCTCCAGTCTGGGACTTCTCCTATCTGCCATCGCTGACTCGGCAGATGTGGCCAGCCCACTGCCACTTCAGCTTGCTGACTCTGATATCTAATTACTTTGTTGTCAATCCTTATTCATCCCATTGTTGGGATACGGGTCTCCTCTTAATCGAAGGGGATGAATAACTTTTTTTTAGTGTGGCAAACAAGCATACGGCACGCCTGTTGGAAAGCAGTTACCGTAGCCTATGAACGCCTGTAACACCAGAGGCATCACACTTGCTAACAGACATCGCATGACTTGGCTTAGCGACTGTTATTAATGACAACAGCCAGGACCGACGGCTTAATGTGCCCTCCGTAGCACGGATGAGTTTAAGATAAATAAATCCATCCATGGACAGGCTACGGTTGACGTTGCTCGACTTGCGTGATCGATTAGACTGCCTAGCACAACGACGCTATCTTCCTAATTATGTAATTACTTATGATTGTTTAGGTAATTCGTTTAATAACAAGCTGCACATCTCGGTGCTTGACTTATTTGATCACTACGGCGAAGCCATCGAGCTCCCTAATAACTATAAACCACTCTAAAAGTCAGTCGTGAATTCACCCGTAAAGGATTGAAATCGTGAGTAAAATTTTCTATACGAGGGTTCTATGATAAAGTGTTGCTATGTCAATTCCCTGCGGAAGGTTTTACGTGAACATTTTCCACGTGGTAACAAATTTATTTCAGAATGTTAAAAGCTCGGTGTGGCTCGGTGATCCCGCAGTGTATATTAAGTCTAGTTGACTGTTCAAGTTGTACGTTGTCGCGATTTGTAGGTACACAAATGGACGAAGTGTTTTTTCGTGTTGTAGGCAATGATATATAATATAGAGTCCCTGGCGATTTAAATTTGAAATTGAAGGAGAAGTAGTATCAATGATACAGATAGATAGTGTACGATGACGTTACTTCACAAAATACAGGTACTCACTCGCCGACTCAGAGTCGAAATAAAATTCCAAAGACTTCTGACGAACCGTGTAAAGTTTATAAACTTTAATAATAAATGTGTGTGTGGTGACTAAGTATAAAGTTTATATTATAAATACATACTATAAACCTCCGCATCCCTCCTCGCTGTGCATTTCTAGCACGTCTCCGTCGGATGATTGTTAAAGAAAAGAGCACAGAGCGTCCTCTAGATATTGCCAGTGTTTTCAAGCCACCTGGAAAAGAAGGCCACTGGCGTGGCTTATCGACTGTCATCTATAACGACAACAACCGGGACCAAAAGCCTCACGTTCCATTTAGGCGACTTGAAAACACTGGCCTCCGCACATCCGCAGCTAGGCAGCGCGGTAGAGTATGCTCTAAACCCCTAAGATTGAGGGGCGACCCGTATCCCAGCAGTGGGATGAATAAGGGTTGTCGACGTTTACAAAAGATTCATTGTATAGGTTTTTCAATAATTCTAATTACTCATTTAGAATACTAATCTGAAATTCCGGTTATAAATTCTAAAAGCAACATTTCCTTAGAATCGTATCTCAAGTACACGCCATTGTACAAAACGAATTAGTAACTTAATAATTGAATAATTTCGCACAATTCCCTATTTTAACTGAAAATAACATTGTAACTTGAAGTGCCTCTCTTATCCGCGAGAGTTTCAAACTTAGCTGAATTTATCCTGAAGGCGTTTGTGACAACGTCTATTATAAATGTCTGACTTTTGAGTTTGTTAATAAAGTGAGGCGTGCTTATTCATTCATTAGGAAGAGAGGTAGAATTCCTCTATTTACTTTAATTACTTCCATAAAGGTGCATTCACAGCGAAGCTACTTTTCGTAGACCAACGTTTTGCACACAAAAATCATCAAGTAACTTTACGGTCACTTGTATATCTTTTACAAGCTTTTATTTAGTAGTACCACCATTGTACTCTTGCAGATTAGATTAAGTACATTTGTTAAATTTGACCAAATGGCCTATTGTGTTGAAATTTACTATACTTGTTTAATCCTCTTGGCAATACACGATTACCTAAGTACCGCCATTTTAACCAAATATGAAGGCCGCCACAAAATGGCGGCTGATAATGTCCACACTAAGAGCTGATGACAACCCATAATACGGGTTTCAAATGACAGGGCTTGATGAGCGAATAACATGTAACACAATAAATAATAAAGTAAACTTTTTAGTTCTTTTTTATTGCGATTAAAAATCTTCGCAGTTTTTTTTTGTTTTTATCATCCGTTGTTGCGCACTAGGGTTACTCAAAAATAGTAACTTCGGTGTGAATGCGCCATTAGTATCTATTTTAGGTTAGTCTACCGAGTCTGCGGCTGGCATGGTAGTGTTTAATTCACGGTAGTTTTGTTTGGCTTATTTGAATTATTTAGAACGCGAAGAGTTTTACTCTTTCATGTTAGCAATAAATTAGGTATTATTTTGTGACTAAGCATTACTTAAGGCCAAAATAAATGATGACATTGTTCCGCACGCGACTTTATTCCTAATGGAGATTAGGAATAAAGTCGCGTGCGGAACAATGTCATCATTTATTTTGGCAAGTGGAAGAATATAAATATTTTTGTTTTGTTTTCTAAATAATGAAACGCGGTTTAGGTTTTATCCATACTTCCATACAATAATACCCTTAATTTTTATCTTCCTTCATTTTTGCATCATGGACCGTACAACTTGAGGTAAAAATTTGAATAATGGATTTTTAATCAAGCTTCTGTTTTGTTCAGTAAGAGTCTGTGTAAGTAGCTACCATATTTAGAGCCAAAGCCAATATCTGCATGTGGTGCAAAAGAAGTTTTGACAAAGAGAGGCGGGTCATATCAATTCCGACTGGGGAAGTCCCTCCAGCTCTCAGAGAACCAACACGATTAGCTAGCCTTTTTACCAGTATCGTAAAATACACAAAACTAGAACGATCTGCGATCTTAAAATTTTAATAATATATGTCCGATGTGTGTTATGGTCGATCAAAGTTTGGTGAGTAGATCAAAGTTTGGTGAGAAAGTCCATTTTAAAAGTATGGGGTGGATTTTTTAAAATAGAATATAACTGTTTTATAGAACAATAAAACTACCTACTATAACTTTTGTTACGGCACTATAAACGCAATATTTATCATAGATGTCCTTTAAATTTCTGATTTAATGCATATATAATAGAAAGGTGCGACGTCATAACGTGGTGGCCTTTTATAAGGAGCGTTTTCGGGATAGCCGAAAATTGTGAACTTCAAGTTATCATATCTCGAGAAGTTTTTATGCTATCGAAACAATTCTTTAACCTATAGTCATATTATTGTGACATCATTTCATAACAAATAAAAAATTGGTTCAAAAGACTTCCATGAAGATTCTTGTAATAACCTTTAAACTTTCGCGTTGCATGATTGAAATTATAATAACCACGGGAATTAACGCGATCATGCATGTAAGGTAGTTTTACATACCTTTATTATTGCCTGACGTTTCGACCAGGTTGCACCGGCCGTGGTCACAGGGTCGCAGGCTGACTGTCTCAGCGTTGTCACTCTGTCTCCGTTGTCTAGGTCGATGAATCTTCATCTACCTCCGTGTTGTATCCACGTACCGCGACACACCACATTAACGACGTCCCTTGATGACGACGATGATATTAATCACTGGATTCCATGCTGTTGATAATTTGTAACCATCCTCTCGGTTGAAATTGGTGTACTTCTTCATTTCGATTGAAATAAAGATGTAGTTTCAATCAAAAATGGTGACCTTAAAAGCAGGCGAAGCTCGATCTTAAAATCCAGTCAAGACCTTTGATTTCTTTATTCAGAATTCACCGTTTAGTAATTACTTTTGTATTTGCACTACCAACAAGCTTCGTACAGATTCGTTGCTAGTTTTGTGTGCTTAACCAGTAAATTGGCAATTAACTTAGAAATTACAACGAATCTGTTTGGCTGACATTGAATTGTTGTACAAACTATAAAGAGATGTGATGACCTTTGTTAGGTTGATTACTATGTTATAGACTATTACTTATACTGTGGTTATAGTCAATACCCGAAATCCTCGCTCCTAGCTTTGACTAGTTAAACCTGGGGTACCTCTCCTCCAAACCAGTTTTGACTGAAAAAATGCTTTATATCTTCTCTAGATTCTTATCTAAACTCCATCAAAATACGCAAAACTATTATAATAATAGGTGATATAAATATTTAGTAAATAAATTAAAGCAATGTATTGAAGAAAACTCAGTTACGAAAAAGATACCCTGAAAGAATCGCATTACTTTACTAAGACGCATTCAAAACCGGAATAAATTGCAAAAAGTCCTATCTGAATTGCAAAAAGTCTAAATCTGATCCAGAAAATACAGTTTTAAAAATAACATATACGAGATATTGAAATTACTGCAACAATCTAAAAAAAATTGCCGAACCACCGAAGCGAGCAAGGTTCGGCTTGCCTTTGGACATAAGTGACGTACCCGAGGTTTAACTAGTCAAACCTAGGAGTGCCTAGATTTCGGTTTAACTATAACATCTATACTAAACAATGCGCGTTTATACCATCCTAGGACTTAAGCGTCTGTTAGCGGTCTGCACATAACACTTAAACAGAGTAGAAGGGGCATGTATACGTGTCAAGTGTCTCACGAGTATGTACGGATGCTCGTATATTTGGCCGTGTATGCGGACGTGCCGCTTAGTCTGTGGTTGAGTAATCGATTTAACGTAGCATGTGTGTGCGTAAGCTTACACATATTACTTTGCATGTGTAATAGTAAAAATAATGGGATCTAGAATGCAGACATCGGTTTCGTAGAAAAATAGCAATGACGGCTTTTCTAACCTCTATTAAGTGCTCTGTGGTCGTTAGTGTTTGTAGTGATGTTTTAGGAAGGTTTGTTATTACATACAAACCTTATAGAATACACCTTCTTATAATAACAGTGCAGTCAGCAGAAAAAGTTATTTATATTTCATGTTGTACTCTCTGTCTCTTTTTTATCACGGGTCAAGCCCGGTCATTTGATAGGCATGCGCGAGGATATGGATCCAACACGTAGAGGCCCCTTTGAGAAGTTTGATGTATGACACCTGCCGTGACCAGCTCCAGGATATGTCAATGGAACGATATACCCATGAGCAGGTCTCGGCAGGCGTTGAGGTCATTACAAAGTACGATGTAAAATAAATGGGCTATGTTGATGAGATCTGGGTGAACTAAATATCGGGCTGTTACAGAAAAGGGACGGACGGCTGCTATAACTGCTTCTATTACTCATTATTATTATTATGTATCTCTTTTTAATCACGGGTCAAGCCAGGTCATTTGATAGCCGTGCGCGGGGATATAGATCCAACGCGTAGAGGCCCCTTTGAGAAGTTTAATGTAATGTTGTACGCCCGCCGTGACCCGTTCCAGAATATGTCAATAGAACGACATACCCATGAGCAGGTCTCGGCAGGCGTTGAGACTATTGCTAAGTGTGATGGAAAATAAATGGGCTATGGAGATGAGATCTGGGTGAACTTAATACCGGGCTATTACAGAAGAGGGACGGACGCCTGCCATAACTGCTTTTATTGCTAGTTATTTGCGGCAGGCGATGGCATGCCACTCACTAGATGGGCCTCCGAAATGCCAGGAAATCGGCCGGAGGCAACACCGGTGTGAGTGACTCAGGGATGTCGAGAGGTGTGCTGCGCTTTCTCCGAAGTTACTCGCGGCGTGATGCCCTTTAACACTTCCACCCCTGGAGCATATAGCTCTAGCGGCTCCTCTCTGGACGGCCAATGAAGGCAAGCCAGAGCTGAGAGTCCTGCGGGCCTTCTTGTGTTTACACTCCGACCGATGAAGACACGCCGGAGACGAAGGCCCTGACCGACTCTCTGGAGACTCGGGTCCGTGGTGTCGCTACTCACACAACAGCTCGCCACACAAGCTGCCCTGCGGACCCACACAAGCTGCCCTGCGGACTTATTATTATTATTATTAATTTCTTTTTGTACGCCGCATTCGTGTATATCTGCTTTCCACAAAGGTTGTTTGATAGAGAATGCTATTAGCATTAAGACCGCGTACCCTTAAGTCATGGTAAATAAAGTTCAAATAAAGAAATAAATAAATGATACTTAGTCCAAATATAATTGAAATGATTCCCCAGTTGGGCAGTTTACAAATACTTAGTCGAAATATAATTGAAATGATTCCCCAGTTGGGCAGTTTACAAATACTTAGTCGAAATATAATTGAAATGATTCCCCAGTTGGGCAGCTTACAAATACTTAGTTGAAATACAAATCTGCTATACCCTCAAAGTCAAAGTCAAAGTCAAAATATCTTTATTCCTTGGACTTTATAAAGCACTTAGAAACGTCATACAAATTAAATATAAGACATGTATCTAAATCATTACTATCTACTTAAATCCGCAGAGCTTAAATGCACTTTCATCAGTTTCATCACACTATCTGTGAAAGTGAATTTAAGTGCCAGTTCCGGCGACGGGGCTTCTTGAGAAGAACTGGCAAGAAACTCAAGGCCGACTCTTTTAATTGCCAATATCGTTACATTAAACACAAATACAATCATTAACATAACAAGAGCAATTCATTTCCAAATACTTTTATCAGTTATGTAATCTGAGATTCAATAGTAAGCCTTTTGACATAGTCTAGTTTTGATAAATCTTTTAAATTTACCCATGGATAATTTCTATTACCAGAACTTCTTTAGCTTATCGCAAAACGATTTTAACATATATAATATGTATAGAGACTGTATTGTTATGTAATATGTTTTATAAGATTATATAGTGTGGATCAATCTTTAGTTATGCTTTAGTATGACATAACACCATTTTCTTAGTAGAAACTACTTTAATCATGTGAGGGGATGGAATCAAAGCGTGAGTCAGCGGCGCGGTAACGATGATAAACGACTCAGATATTAACTCTGTGTGAACCGGCCCTAGGAGGTTAATGATTGATATTGTTTTTATCAATAATGATACTATCACTGATAACTTAATAGGTATATTATGTAACTTTATTCTTTTAATATCTCACAGCCCCCTTACCACCCACTCTTATTCAATATTTGAATAGATTGCTTATTCATACCAATGAATAAGCGATTCTATTTCAAATTGAATAGAGTCGCTTATTCATTGGTATGAATAAGCAATCTATTCAGTTATTGAATCGCAATAAGAGTTGGTGGTAAGGGGGCAGGTATGTTATCTCGATTACGTAGTAGCATGTGTCAGTGTAATCGCACAGCGATATTTCATCTTGCTAGCGTAGATATTGCTATTGTAACCGGTTCACATCAGGCGGGCCATATGCTTGTTTGTCACCCGACGTAATATAAATAATAACATTATAGATGAAATAAATAGTATGAATGTAATTGGTTATACATTTAAATTATACATGTTGCTAATATATACCAAATTATGTATAAATATGTAACGTGTAAGTAACGTCCTCGATGGCGTCGTTGCGCTTGTAATGCTAATCGATTACGCAAGTTAACCAACGTCGACCGCAGCCTGTCTATGGATGGGTTTATATATTTCGAGCTCCTCCGTACTTCGAAGGACACGTTAAGCCGTCGGTCTTGGCTGTTGTCATGACAGTCGTTAAGCCAAGTCAGTGGCCTTAGGGCGGCTTGAAAATAGTGGCGTCCGCCAACACGCAGTTGAGCAGCGTGGTGGAGTATGAACTAAAGCCCTTCGAATGAGGGGAGACCCGTATCCTAACAGAGGGACGATTATGGGTTGATGCCGAAATAATATAACAATAGTTAGTAGAACTAAATTAAATAAATAAAGCCTTTAATACATGAGATAAGGCGTTAAAAATAATTGCGATAACAGAACAGATGAAAACTAAGAAAAGGGATATGTGCAGAACCAATTTCAAAGATGTGTTCAGATGAGCAGTTTGATATAATGATACCCATGAGTCCTTCTACAATCGCACCGCTCGAAATCGTTAGGGAATTCAACCTCATATAGATCCAAAAATGGTCGCGTATTGTGCGATTCCGGAGAGCTTTGCTACCGCGTATTGTTAAGGGGATGGTAAACGTCAATGCCGATTGTAATTACGTTTAGTCGCAACTTTTTTTTTCCCAAAATTAATACATATTATAGTAAGCGGCCCTATTCGTACAACTTTAGATACTATGCTGATTAAAATTTGCTGCTTTGATTTATAGATATTTATTACGATAATTAACCCAAGTGATGATGATTGCTAATGATATGATGTGTTGACGCGTCCGTCGCGATGCGGTACAACACGTGAACTGCTTTACAAAGTTATATATGAATCATGTATATGGTTGACGCGGCCTAATATATATATCCTATGCTATCCTATAGGCCTATCGCTAATGTAGCAAATATGTATATATTGTAATGTTATGAGAGATATTGTACATATACATTGTATGATACAGCCGGTATCGGCTGTACCGTACAATATCTCTCATAGCTCCATTTAGAAATTCAAAGGTTGGGTTTGGTAGGGTGGAAGAAATTCCTAGAAGGAGTAAGCCTGCCTTTGCGTAAATAACAATATTTTTGTATTATTATTTTTTTGATTGAAATAAAGTTGTTCAAACAAATAAACCTTATTTATATTATTATATCTTAAGAATAACACATCGAAATCATTTTTTTTTGTTTTATGAGATTTATAAAAAAAATAACCAATGACAATAAAATAAATAATTAGCATCAAAACTCCAATTATAACTAAGTGATTTGTAAATTAATGTATTCTTAATACATTACATACATACATACGTTACTGTGAAATGTGGATTAGAATTTCGCATTCCGCAATTATCTACGGAACATCAGCTTCAGAACTTGATGGGATAGTTTTAAAAAATTTTGAATGTAAGTTATATTTTTTTTGTGGCTATAAGATCATCCAATATGATAATTATTTAAATAGGCTAATATAAAAAATGTAATCTATGTACAGACAATGTGCGTTGTTGACAAGCTCGGTGATCGAATGGTTAGCAATGACCCGACTCCGAGATCGCGGGTTCGATTCCCGCACAAGACAAATATTTGTGTGCGTGAACATGTCTCTTTGTCTTGGTCTGGGTGTTTTCTATGTATTATATGTATGTATTTACAAAAAAAATGTATTTAAGTATCATATCAGTTATCTAGTACCCATAGTACAAACTTTGCGCTTAATTTGGGACTAGATGGCGCTGTGTAAATTGTCCAGAAATACTTATTTATTTATTATTTATTTATTATTGAAATAAACCAAGAAAGAAAGTTTAACAATTACAGATTTCATGAATCGGGGAAAACTTCTGTAGATAGAGTACATAACTAAGTTTAAATTAGTTTTAGTTCCATGTACCTTACAATGCAAAACAAAATAGGTAGAAGTAAAATCCAATTTATCGCTCGGCTACCAAATAACAAAAAAAAAGTTTCACAGCCATTTGCAAGAGCTGTGCAAACGCCATTTCATATTTTTATTCAGCCAGTGTTTCCTGCCGTACATTCTGAATGAAAAATGCAGTTAGGACCGGTTATCAGCTGCGAGCAGCCGCTGGAACGCTTTACATCCGCTAAAATGTGATTTGTTCGCGACATTCTTCATTTTTTAGCTGACTGCTGGAAAAAGGTGCGAAAATATCATGGATAATGTTTCTTTATGTTAATGTTGTTACATTCAAATTGACAAAACTTTGTCTCGTTTGAAAATAATCTTTATATCGTTTGCATGTAAGTTATTTATACTACCGTTCGTGCGATCTAGATGACAGTTCACTTTTTAGAGTTTAATTTAATATCATAATAAATAAGATACTTAAATAAATAATTCAATTTCAAGACTGATGGTCGAATGGTTAGCAATGGCCATTTTGACTCCGAGGTCGCGGGTTCGATTCCCGTACAAGATAAACATTTGTGTGCATGAACATGTCTGTTTGTCTTAGTCTGGGTGTTTTCTATGTATTATAAGTATGTATTTACAATTAAAAAAAAAACTGTATTTTAGTACATTTATCAGTTGGCTAGTACCCATAACACAAGCTTTGTGCTTAATTTGGGACTAGATGGCGCTGTGTAAATTGTCCAAAAATATGTATTTATTTAATTTAGTATAATCTTATTTCAGTAAATTACATTGTTGAGAATTATTTAAAAATAATCTGACAAAATATTGTTATGCTTGGTCAAATATTATATACCTTATTTTTTTTTATAAAATATGCTTTTTACATATATAAAATATTTTTTTTACAAATATGACAAAATAGTGAGTTACTGACAAGTACAAATTTTAGTAAATAAATGCGGAATAGTAGTATAGCGATATACAGCGCAGGAACAACATTCCCGATACCCACGGATATAATACAAAATAATGGTCTTTACTTATAGATAGTATAATTAATTTATGATAGACAATAACTGAACTAGATACCCAGTGAGATTATAATACAATTTTACGATTTTCAATTTACTTAATAGTCAAAATAATAGATGGATTTATCAAACTACAGTCATTATCTTTCCATTAAATCCTTTAAAAACAGTTAAAAAACTATGCGTTCAGTTATTTTAATGTATAGTCAGACAAACATACAGCAGTTTATATGATGATTATTCTTGTCTCAGTATGCCAATATAGTCTTTCTTTGTCTTAGTCACACGCAGGCATATATATAGTCCCTTCAAATACTTCAAACACATAAACAAAATTATGTTTTAGGTAATATGACGGATGTACACCTCTTTAGCAATATTTTAAGCTATATCAATAAGAAATTGCTATAAAAACTTTAAATTGGGTATAAAATGAAGAGATGAAAGCAATTCCGAGTAAAAAGTTTCACAAACTTTCTATAAATCGCGCTAAAGACCTGAAACGAAAGAACGAAACTCCAAAATTACAATTTCATATTCGAAGGTCAATGAAACTCGGTCCCGTGGCGTTTTATCCAAAATGAAATATAAGGGGTGGATGAAATTTTAAATTGATCCATTTAAAACGTGTTTGCATACATTATAACTTTGACACGAGGGGTAGACTTTCTATAATGAAGTTGTTATTATACTCAGAGTCAGTTCCATTGAGATTAAAGTATAATTCGTACGAGTAAAGTTTTAACTTGCCGCAGTTTGCCTCGCTCTGTCTATTCCGGGATACGTGTGGAACTTACATAGTGACTTTGAAATGAGATGCTTAGTTTTATGTTATATTTGCAAGTTTAAATTGCTATAGAGTAAGACCTGGGGTACCGGCGACGCATAAGCCGACTATCATCGAATATTTTAAGGCGTCTTGTACACGCTAAGAAAAGTCACCGGGCCTATGCAAGAATTCGTGTCGTATCTACACACGAACTGTGTACACTGCTTCCGCACTGACCAAGAAAAAAATCTTGTCTGCGCTAGACATGACACGCGACGTTTTGCTGCGGTGCGGTGGTTTTCGTGCCTAGATCCGACAAAATTCTTGTTGTGTACATGATGAATTGGTCCTATCTGCAGTAGACACGGTGAAAATTCTTAGCGTGTACAAGTCACAAAAGGCCTAATTCGAAAAACAGGAGCCCTACCGCCGAAACTGAAGCCGATTACCATCAGCTTTTTGATTCCAAATATTTGTCTTAGTTTAAAGTTATTGATAAATGTTGCGAGTTATAATAAGACTATTGGTTTCAGGAACGTGTGTATATTCTATCGTCTATGGACTGACTAACTTACATAATAACAAACAGATATTATATACTTATCACAACAAAGAAATATTACTATAACAAAGGGATATTAATCTGGACATCTCAACGTGATGTTTGGAGTTTATAATTTTCATATGCTTGCTATATTTATTTTACTGCATCTGTTATTTCACTCACGTATTTCGCGGATGCTATATCCCATAATAAACATTTTCAGCTTAGTTGGTAGTGCTCTAGGGTTTCTAGCAGCTGAGCTAAACATAATTAGCGACAATGTAAACAGTAGGTTAGTCGTGTGGTTCCCGGCAGACTAGAATAGAATCACCCCGTCTCTTCCCGTGGATGTCGTACAAGGCGACTAATGTATTTCACATTATAAAACATCGATCAGGCTTCCCCAAGCCGTCTGGCCAGCGTGGGGAGTGTAGGCTAAATCCTCCTGTCTGAGACAGACGAGAGAGGGTCGTGCTCCTGTAGTGGAGACTAAAATGACCTGATGATGATGATGATGAAACAGTAAGTTCATTTTTGTATTCAAAAATGCTGATGGTAATCGGTTTCAGCTATGGCGGTATTCTTTGTGATGCTGCAGCAAGATTAAGATTACCATGTTATTTTGCTAACTACAAATCGCTCAGATACCTTCTAGATAGTCCGATGACAAGAAAGCATCCGGATCCGGAAACGGCTGGATGCTTAAAGCGGAGGATCGCATTTGATGGCAAGCATTGCGGAAGGCCTGTATACGTATTTTCTTGAATTACAGCTAAGAACACTTTTCAAAAAATCACCTTTCAAAAAAACCTAAAGCAAAATCGGTTTATTGGTATGGGCGTTAAGACGCCATAGATATACATACTGATATACAGACAAGTTAAACTTATAACACGATTTCTGTTTGGGCAGGGGTTAGAAAAGGGATGCTATTTAAAGTAACCTCAAGTAAATATATTGCTAACCTAACCTATTTTGCACATCAAAAAATACGACAATAACACACCAAATGGGGTGTAAGTGGTTCATCAACATCTTTGAACCTAATCCAACTTCACCTGCACGCGGTACAACCTACTGACTAACAAACGAAGCTCTGGCGAAAATAGAGGTAGGGAGCGTAATTGTAAGTTGGGGAATCTATTTCCACCTCACAGAATACCGCAGCCAAATAACAATTCCTTTGAGGGTTGTCTTCCTGCGAGTGAGTGAGGTCACCAGAAAGGAAGGAGAGGCTGCGTTGGCAGCGGGGTTGGAGGCGCGCGAGCGATATTTTATGATGCGAGCGTTAATATGACTACGGTAACCGCTTCACATCAAGCGGGCCGTAAGCTTGTCTGCCACCCGATGTAGTATAAAAAAATCAAATGTAGGACCTGATGTGCTATCAAGATACCAGATAATATCAAGATTAATTTGATGTGCAAATCCGGTTATTTTAGTTTATCAATTTAATATTTTCCTTAGAAAAGTAAGTTGTAACAGAACCACAAGCTAAACACCTCAAAACTCAACGACTACATTTAACAACACTTCATTTAAATACATTTAAATAAACTATATTTCTCAATAGAAATATTATTTAAATCGAAATTTAAGTCGAATGTTGGGATCTCTCGACCGGAATCAATACAAATTACAATAAAATAAGTTTTATGAAAGGGTTTGAGGGTCAGTCGGACCCTTTCTTACCGATAACCCGTTGAATTACATGTCGGCCACATTTGGCTACAAGATGTGATGGATGAATTTCGAATTTTAGTTATATATTATTTACTACCTATAATATGGGACTCGTATAATACTGTATTAAATACGTCCCTTCGTTAACAAGTTTAATATAGGAATATTGTGATAATTTCACACAGTATTTCCAAGTATGTATTGTAGTTTATATTATACATGGACACTGGGCTCGTCAATTCATAAAGTTATTTATGCGAATAAAACAAAAAATTACGGTGCTTTGTCTTATTTGCTTCTTCATTGTTGAAAAAAATATTTTCAGTACATTCGGCAGATAATTTTATGGACTTATTTGATAATTTTTGATTGACATAGTAGGTATATCGCTTTCAATTTAACTGTCTCTGATGGGTTTACCAATTCCGAAATATAGGATCGTACTGTATTCTCTTCAAAGCAGAGCATCATGTTGTTGTTACAGGTGACAAGGATTCCCACAGATTAAATGGGAATCTTTGTACAAGAGGTAAAGTCCTCTCAAAGTGCAACTGTAATAAGCTAGACTGACAAGAAGATTACGACCAGAACACTTTATCTGGTGTTAATCTCGTGAGAGTTGTGATTGCTCCCCTTCAGGTGACTTGTATTTGTCTTATTCTAAAAAACACCTTTCTTCTCTTTCACGAGTGGCGAACGAAAGCAATATCTATACTTATAATAAATCTGTAGAGAGGTCAATTCTGTACATGAAATATATTTCCAAAATAACTATCGGGGGGTGATTAGTGATCGATACTGATACCAAAAATGCAATCAGTAAAATTTTTGTCTGTCTGTCTGTCTGTCTGTCTGTCTGTATGTTCGTTATAGAAACAAAAACTACTCGACGGATTTTAACGAAACTTGGTACAATTATTCTTCATACTCCTGGGCAGGTTATAGTATACTTTTCATCACGCTACGATCAATAGGAGCAGAGCAGTGAAGGGAAATGTTGGGAAAACGAGACAAGTTACTCCATTTCTTAAGCTTCCGTCGCATGTTCAGCCTTAATGGTTAAAGCTACACAGAAATCATGTATGACGGAAATGTTCTCCTTAAAATTATACAAAAATTATCCCACGACAGCATATGTCTATCTTTTATGGTTGAGTCAGAAACTTGCCAAGCACCGCGCCCGTACACAATGAGTGCTGCCGCGCGGGGGGCAGGGAGCGGGCGGGGGTCGTTACGCGGCGTGGTACCACATGAGTAAAAAACGATGGTAGTACGGCATAGAAAAAATATGCCTAGGTGTGCTTGCACAAACGTGCAGACACGTGACAATTATTGTTTTGCAAATGCATTATTATTCACTGCAAATTGTTTACAATTCGATTTGCTTACTTTAGTAGACAAGTTATTAAATATTGTTTTCTTTAGTTGGGTGATTGTTTTGTTTATTTCATTCGTTAAAAGTAGATTACTTTCGAGTTTAATTAGATGTTATTACGTCATTATTTTTTGTTGCACATTTGGATGCTAGGCAGGTACCTAAGAACGGTAAGTTAATTGCCCTCACCAAAAAAACAGTACTTTTTTGAGCGTTGTACAAACAAAGCATTTGACCATCTGTGAATGTAAACAAAAGATAAGAAAGCTTAATAGTTTTATGAATGAGTCTTTATGCCTTTGCGTGCCGACTCAGTCAGAAGTCGCAATATCCGAAAAAAATTGGCATTCCGATTATTCTGCTCCGAAATTTAAGACCACAACTTTGCAATGGAACTCGGCTAAAAGTAACCCAGTTGCAACAAAATATAATCGAGGCTCAAATTTTAACAGGTAGCGGTGCAGGAGAAACCGTCTCTATTCCCAGAATTCCCATAATCTAAATCTATAAAAGAAGAAACTGACTGACTGACTTATATATCATCGCACAGCCCAAACCGCTGGGTCTAGAGATTCCAAATTTGGCAAGTAGGTTCCTAATGACGTCTAGGGGTGCACTAAGAAAGGATTTTTCAAAATTCATCCCCTAAGCGGGTGAAACGGGAGTCCAAAGTTTGTATGGGTAAACAAGATTAGTTGGACTCTTTTATCCGAAACTTTACACGAGTACTTCTATACTTAAATGAGTAAACACGTGTTTCAGGATTTTCCAAAATTCAACCCCTAAAGGAGTAAAATGGGGTGAAAAACGTCATATGTATTATTTTTATGGTTTATCGGGTCGCTGTTTACAAAAACAATAATTATTTTATAATCCAACGAGGCTAACGTGACGATCATCCTCTATTGAGGTGTGATGAGGTTGAAATGTCTATATATCGATATATGTGTCGTTTTTACGGGTTTTCGGAACGCCAATCGTATGGATTAATATTATAAATGCGACAGAATGTCTGTTACCTCTTCACGCTTAAATCGCTGGACCGTTTTAGATGAAATTTGGTTGAGAGATACCTTGAGTCCTGGGAAAGGACATTCTTACCTAAGATAGTTTTTATCCCAGAAATTACCTATTATTGTGATTTATTATACCCGTAGGGTGAAAACGTGACCATCATCTCCTATTGCGGTGCGATGGCGTTGAAATGTATAAAATGTGTTGAAAAAGTCTGAAAATCGTCATAGGTATTGTTTTTTGGGTTCCGTACCCTAAGGGTAAAAAGGAACCCTATTACTAAAGCTCCGTTGTCCGTCCGTCCGTCCGTCTGTCACCAGGTTGTATATCATAAACCGTGATAGTTAGACAGTTGAAATTTTCACAGATGATGTATTTCTATTGCCGCTCTAACAACCAATACTAAAAAACAGAATAAAGTAAATATTTATGGGGGCTCCCATACAACAAACGTGATCGATTTGTTCTTTTTTTGCTCACAATTGATAACAGCAATAGGTAAACGCCTGAAATACTCAGTCATAATATTTAGTTACATATTCACTTTAAAAATAAATAATTAAATAAAAATAAAACAAATATTTAAGGGGGGCTCCCATACAATAAATGTGTTTTTAAAGATAATGGTACGGAACCCTTCGTGCACGAGTCCGACTCGCACTTGGTCGGTTTTATGGTATATCGGGTCGCTGATTACGAAAAAAACAACTATTTAATAATCCAACATAGCCGACGTGACAACTCTGTAGCGGTGCAATGGGGTTGAAATGTCATAATATCAATATGGGTGTCGATTCTGTGGTTTTCTGGGACGTTAGTTAGGACAATGGCATCGATTTGAAAATATAACGTAGTGGACACGAATTACTTAAAAAGATTTTTCAAATTTTACCTCTAAGAGGGTAAAACGGTGGTCCAAAGTTTGTATGGGAAAATGAGATTAGTTGGTTTATATGGGAAAACGAGATTAGTTGGACTATTTTATCCTAAATTTTACACGAGTACTTCTATTGATTAATGAGTAAACATGTGTTTGCCCCGAATGTCACGCGAGCAAAGCCGCGGGCGAAAGCTAGTTAATAATAAAACAATAGTCTGACGCAACAAGGCAACGGTCATATGCCATTTGAATATGTAACAGTATAGCCGCTTGTGTTCTAGTTAGGAGATATTTTCATAAAATAATACGTAAAAATGTTTATTGTTAATTTAATAGATAATTCCACAAACTGTTTTGAGCCTTTCTGGTAATGATTGAATTTAGGTGTAATTGCTACCGATGCGAATTTCAACTTTAAGCTTATTGTATTAAAAAAACTCAAGCAAAAATGTCAGTTAGGAGGTATTGGTACTTCATCGACGATATGAGAATTACTGGTACCGAATCAATTTGATTCACTTGAGAGGTAATGATTTTTGACTAAGTTATTTTTGACTATTGATGTTATAGAGTAGTACCTAGTCATCTCTGATCACCGACTGATTATAATATCAAAGTGGTTGGTGACTTAAACAGTATGATATCGTATTGTTGGGAATGACAGCTGGAGCTTTCTGTTTATTAGCCTCTTTAGAACAAGGCCCCTCACTGTAACTGGGACAGGATGAGGCTGGCTCGAAGATTAAATCTATTGTATTCAGTATAATAAAACTTTATCTAGTGCATTGTAAAGAGTGGGATTTAGATCTCTGCATCGGGGTATATAGCTTGCATTTTAATGTTTAATGCAGTATTTTTTTTTATATTAGCAAAATGGCTCCATGTCGCCTTGTGTTAAGCGAGAAGATGAGCCGAAATTTCATTGCCAACAGACAAGAGACCTTAGTGTACTGTCGTTGACATTGCCAAGCTGACCCACAAGATGCTTTTCCACGCTTCGCTTGAAGGACCCGATATTGTAAGAAGGACATTGTAAGAGGAACACATGTGACGGCAGTGCGTTTAACTTTTTAATGGTACGACACAGGTAGAAGTTGCAATTTTTTTAAATATCTACGCGAGGAAATGTTCTCAACCGTGAAACTATGAGATGCACAAGCCGGCACATGAGGTTCTTTGACGAAGCAGGAGGATGGGACAAGGGAAAATAGTTCTTCAGAGCACTGACCATGGAATAGGTTTAGCCTATTTTACACGCTAATTGACCCAATGACCCTGCGGCGAAGAGGTTCAAAATTCTTGGTGGCCTCTTCATCGTCAATTATGCGGACAACCCGCCGCTGCAACCTATGTGAGAATATGTTGCACAGAACCGTCCCAGAGATGTGAGCAGTACCTACTCTATGCAGGCATAGCAATGAATTTTACCTAGTGGCAACATACCATCGATATGAACAAAAAAGAGGGTGGGCGATAAAACGGAGCCCTGTGGGACGCCAGCATTCACAGACATGAACCGCGAAGCGCATCCATCTGTTACACGCATTCTACGCTCATGCAGAAAGCTTACAATCCAGTTACAAAGCTGGACGGGAAACCGGATCAAATGCCTTGGCAATATCTAAACTAATTGCCAATGTCTCTATGTGTTTGTTCTTTGCATAATTCTTAGTTTTGATGATGATGCCTCACGTAGAGGCGAAACACGTGAGGCAGATTCGACTACGGCAGTCGGGGCGGTGCCTGTATCATATATAGTCGCATGCATCTACTAATGCTAGTGGATGGTTGCCGGCCGGTAGTAGTTTGGATAAACTAATTGATGGCGGAAGCACTCAAAGAATAGAAAGATCAAATTGCCTGTAAATTTGGCTTTCGCAAAATAACACCCGAATTAATTAACAATTTTCCACTCTTGATTATTTCGATAACAAATGAATAATATATAAAAAAAATCCATTTTAAATTTTTCTAACAATTCTGCAACATTATCTAAGCAGTAAATACTAAGGAATATAGTAAATTCTCCATTTACTTTATTAAATAACATGATATTGTTAGGGGTGTCAGCGAGTGTTCTCGCGCGGCCTCTTTAAGACGAGAGCTCTGAGAGCCACCCCTCATTTCTGGGTAACTGGGACAAGTCTAGACACATCCACTGAGACTTAATTCTGTTGAAATGTATTACGTCTTGCTTAACCATTTTCCTCCCGTATTATGATTTCATTTTTAAATTATTTAGAGATATTTATAGATTTGGGGTGTAAGTGGTTCATCGACATCTTTGAACTAAAGCCAACTTCACCTGCACGCGGTGCACCCTGCTGACTGACAAACGAAGCTCTGGCGAAAAGAGAGGTAGGGAGCGTAATTGTAAGCTACCCGACTAGGGAATGTAGCTCCACCTCACAAAATACCGCAGCCAAATAACAATTTCCTTGAGGGTTGTTGTGTTCCTGCGAGTGAGTGAGGCCACCAGAAAGGAAAGAGATGCTGCGTTGGCAGCGAGGGTGGCGGCGCGCTAGCGATATTTCATGTTGCGAGCGTCTTCGTTATGCAGTCAACCCTTAGGCATCTACATACACATTTGCACATATACATACGCGATATGTTTGTGTTCTCGTTTTTTGTATGTAGTGGCCAGGGTTTGGTGTTATAGGTGTGTTTCGCGTGGTGTTGTACTGTGTCAATATTATTTTAACAAAAAAAAAACCGACTCCACATATTACTCTACATTTATGTATGTATGTAGATATAGGATGATCATGATGATGATGATGAAAAAAATATGGGACTAATCTGGAAGTAAACTCTTTCAAATAAAAAAGAGTTTTTTTGAAATCGTTTTATATATGACGAATTAATGAAATAACAAACCTAACAGGGGGTAGATACATGCTAATGATGATGATTATGATGATGAAAAAATATGGGACCAATCTGGAAGTATACTCTTTCAAATAAAATAAGTTTTTTTCAAATCGGTTTATAAATCACGGAGTAATTAAGTAACAAACATTAAAAAAAATACAGCCGAATTGAAAAAATCCTCCTTTTTTGGAGTCGGTTAAAAAATATATATTCTACCTACTTAATAACACAAACGGAAATGTATGTGCCTATCTATAGACAGTAAGGATGTATTACAAATGAAGAGCGGAGTCTCCTAATACAGACATCTTGTTTGCCTAAAAGAAAACTCCAACACTGTTTATAATTGCTATCCATGTAAAAATGAAAATAAACTTTTTCGATTTTTATTTTTTGATATAATTTATATGTATTCGAGATATAAATCAGCCGACATACCTTCGCTAACATCAGTGTAATCCGAAGCTAAACTTTGTTACTCGATGTTTGGAATTGGAAATTAACTGAAACTTTCTAATCGGGAAGTTGCCAGCTCTAAATTCTTAGGGGTACTCTCGGTAGTAGTTACTACATTTAATGAAATTGGGTCAAGATTACTACTAGAGATGAAAATAGTTGGAAGACATTAGAATACCGATCTTTGAGTGGAGTTAGCGGAAGGTTTATATATTTCGGCGGGAGTTCAAGACCCAGGCACGATAGGTGACGATTTATCTCACTCGGTAATATTTTCCATCAGAGCAAAGGTTTAGTATTATTTTTATTACCAAATGTATACTGAATATAACGAAGAAAAATCAAATCAACATAATAACTTCATTAATTAAATAAATCAATGATTCAGGTGTGATCAGTATCACATTTAAACATGCGAACAGTAGAGCGGTCGCGGCAAGAATGAATCGAGAACGCCGCGCGTTGCCTTATAAAGCCGCCTCGGCCGCCCTCCCCACTCGCACATCGCCTGATTCATGGATCGGTCGATAAACAACTCGTCATGCGCACGTGATGAGGCGATCTGACGTCACTCAATAACACGTGGCGCCGACACGGCCATTCTGCTCATCAGGAGCCCTCGACCTGATAAAAAATAGTTGTCACAGCGGCAACTTAATCACTTAATACCAAACGAGTTCAATATAACTCCTATGACATAGTGTGGGAGGCCCCTGTCCTCGACCAGTCTAACTCAAAATTGCTTGTCAGATAGGGAGGCCCCTGTCCTCCGACCTATCACAACAAAATTCTGGGAGGCCCCTGTCCTCGACCAGTCTAACTCAAAATTGCTTGTCAGATAGGGAGGCCCCTGTCCTCCGACCTATCACAACAAAATTCTGGGAGGCCCCTGTCCTCAACCAGTCTAACTCAAAATTGCTTGTCAGATAGGGAGGCCCCTGTCCTCCGACCTATCACAACAAAATTCTGGGAGGCCCCTGTCCTCGACCAGTCTAACTCAAAATTGCTTGTCAGATAGGGAGGCCCCTGTCCTCCGACCTATCACAACAAAATTCTGGGAGGCCCCTGTCCTCAACCAGTCTAACTCAAAACTGCTTGTCAGATAGGGAGGCCCCTGTCCTCCGACCTATCACAACAAAATTCTGGGAGGCCCCTGTCCTCGACCAGTCTAACTCAAAATTGCTTGTCAGATAGGGAGGCCCCTGTCCTCCGACCTATCACAACAAAATTCTGGGAGGCCCCTGTCCTCAACCAGTCTAACTAAAAACTGCTTGTCAGATAGGGAGGCCCCTGTCCTCGACCTATCATCAACCAAAAAATCATTTTGAAGCATACAAACCTATTCATATTATAATCATAGCAAAACAGTAACACCTCCATCGCAGTATTGTATGTCGCGCTCGGATTGCTTGTACATGCTGCGTCAGCGGGTTTCCCGGGAATCAGTCCCACTGCTACATCTACAGGTCTTACCGCCGACACGTTTCCTACTCGACATAACACAATTACAATACACAATTTTTACCTGGATTCGGTGCTAATCTGAGTTGATCATGGGCTACCTTGTTGGTCTTCCTCTGCCAGTTATTTTCTTAATTTGGTACAGGTCACCTGGCAGTACTTTCTAAACTTCGCAAGCGTCGGGACGCTTCAAATCTAGACCGACCTGACTTCTCGGAATCGCCTTGAACAAAGCGATGTCGCCCTTGTTGAACCGAACCACTGTGGCTTTCAATTCCAAAAAAAAAAAAAAAAAAACGAAATAGTGAGGCACGCTCACTCGACAACTCTGAAGTCATAATGTTGCAATAACGACCACCATCTGCAGATTCATAGCAGGAGCCCGTGCTCGCGGGCCGACGTCTTGAAGGCATTGCAGTCCGTCACCACAACAAAATGATCTCCCATACAAGCACTGTCCGAAGTGTTTTAATAGCACGAACCACGGCAAGCGTTTCGAGCCTGTAAAACAACAGAAACCCTCAGGCCCTGCAGTATGCCGGCTCATGCAGGCCACCGCATGTTGCTCGCCCTGTTCAATCTGTACCAGAACAGCTCTCAAACCCGTACCACTGACGCTTGCATGGAGTTTCGTTTGCAGCCCCTCCTGAAAAATATCGAGGATCGCCTGCGTCGACAGACACCGAACGATGTGAAGGCGAGCGCCGTCACAAGCCGGTGTCCATTCGAATGATGCGCCCCTCTTAGCCAAACTACACAATGAAATCATGTGCTCCGTAAAAGATGGTATGAGTCGCCGGAAACAGCCAACTAATCAGCAGAACCCGATCTGCTTTGCACCGCAAGGTACCAGTGATTCCTCCAAAGCCACACACACCACACGCCCACTCGGCTTGACGGTACTATCAGAAATTAGACCATAAAGATTAGTGGTGGGTCGTCGACGACTTTACAGTCGACGCAACGAGACGTCGACGAGGAACTAGTTCAAAAAAACAGAAAACAGTCCAATTCTCGACCAGCTTACGTCATCGTCGATAAGACTATTTCTTCACATAAGCGATTGGTAAACGTAAACGAATGAAAATCTCGTTTGTCAAGTCACTAGACGAGACGAGACGCGACGCGACGCAACGGATTCATCAACCAGTCGAAGAATAAACTAGTTTTTCTGCGAACTGTAAACCAATTCAATCGTTTACGCACAAAAACACAAAAATAGTTAAACAAAACGGTTCGCCCATCTCTAATCAAGATACTCGATGGAATCCCTGTATTCAATCCCTGCCCTCAACTCACTCCGCTCCGACTCCCTCAAATCGGTGTCCAAACTGCCGAAGATGTCCCCATCGTCCGTCGTTACCGCCAACATGGTCTGCTCTCTCACAAGGCTTGTGCTGCTACTCGCAACCACTACAAACAGGCCAGGCACCCCTACCAGATCCGATCCAATGAGGACATCGCTAGGCACCTCACAATTCTCTATGACATACAACGCGACTTTCACATGAACATCATTAATCCCCCAATCTCTTGAGCAAAAGAGTGCAGTCTTCACGCCCACCCAAGGAACGGCTAACCGAACGTTCCATCGGTGAGCGGCTCGCGCTGCTGTCAAACAATGCAGTGTTTCTGCATTGTTTGACAAAGGTAATGAGGGTTCATTACCTTTGTTTTGTGGATAATTAAACCGAATGTGACCATTCCTTCCACGCCTACAACAGACCGCGACATCTCCACTCGCTCTTAACCTCAATTGCCTCGCTGGAGGTTCAAACCAAACGGGGTTCTCGCGATCTTATTGCTGCTGTTACCGATTTAAGTCAGGCATTGTGGAACACCCGTCTGACAACAGCCGGAGGCGCGACTGCTCGTTGTCTATGCAGCCCATGACAGCATTGCCGAGAAAAAAAAAATCATTAGTAGTAGTGTTCGCTTGCAGTTGTCGTGTCAATGAATGAGTGTTGCCTCGGAAATAGTCCGATTTGAGCTTCCGTCAGGATTCCAAAACGCGGGAGCGTTGTGGATATCCCACTTCTGATTTCGGCGGGAGTTCAAGACCCAGGCACGATAGGTGACGATTTATCTCACTCGGTAATATTTTCCATCAGAGCAAAGGTTTAGTATTATTTTTATTACCAAATGTATACTGAATATAACGAAGAAAAATCAAATCAACATAATAACTTCATTAATTAAATAAATCAATGATTCAGGTGTGATCAGTATCACATTTAAACATGCGAACAGTAGAGCGGTCGCGGCAAGAATGAATCGAGAACGCCGCGCGTTGCCTTATAAAGCCGCCTCGGCCGCCCTCCCCACTCGCACATCGCCTGATTCATGGATCGGTCGATAAACAACTCGTCATGCGCACGTGATGAGGCGATCTGACGTCACTCAATAACACGTGGCGCCGACATATACGCCGAAAAGTCACTCAAACTCAAAGGAAACGAATAGGCTCCAAAACCACTGAACCGATTTTGATGAAACTTGTCACAATTAAAGGCCTTGACATGCTTGAGGTTTGTGTCGAAAAAAGATCGATCATGTTCTTGAGGAATGATCATCAAATACATTTTCCATTGAAATCAATGGAAAACATACACCAAGCTAATCTACTCGCTCCAACCTGGATTTCGGCTCCGTGAGCTAGAATCCGGCCTAGTAGTAAGAATTTGAATCAGATGATGATAGAATTATGATTGTTACATACCTATATGAAAGAATCTGAAAGGTGACGCATTGATGAATAAAATGTCCCATTTGATTTTACCTATTATTTCATGCAAAAACGCGCTCTGCTTCTGGTTTTCTTGCTGCCTCATAAAAAAATCTATAATACTTATATAGAGACGGGGCATGGACACAATGGCGGCGTCACGGGTTCGCGCTAGAGCTGGCAGTGTGGTGGTTTTCTGCATTCAACGGTTCGATTTTGACACAACGACATTTCTTCTTTTCTTTCGCTGAGCCCCATTTGCGCTCCTGCTATGCTCACGTCCTGTCTGTTCTGCAATAGGGAGGAGACGAAGAAACGTCGTGTCCGCGCTCTGTCATATGGTATTTGTCGAGATGTATTCATACATTTTATATGAAAATTAACTGAACTTCACCTTACGCCCATTCTGTCTGTCGTGCAGCTTTAGATAGCGAACTGAACTTGCTTGACGTGACGTGTGAAAGTGTGTCGGACGAGGAAATTTGAATCAGAATGAAACTGAATCTGAATTTTCCTTAGCAAATACATAAAATACGAATGTAGTTTTGACTATCTGATTCTTCATATAATACTTTTGTAAGGAAAAAAATTATAATCATCAATTTAAATTCTTTATATGAGAGATGCTTATAGGCAAACAGGGTGGAGGTATTCCTCAAATTTTATATAGTTAGCACTCACTTTTCTAACTGATAATCAGATTTTTTTATATAGGATACAGATTTTAATTTAAGAAGAAACAAGAAATTAATCGGCATATCTCCACCTCACAGAATACCGCAGTCAAATAACAGTTCCTGAAGGGTTGTTCTGTTCCTGCGAGTGAGTGAGGTCATCGGAAGAAAGGAAGGAGGCTGGCAACGAATCGGCGACCCCTTGGTATTGCTGATCTCCATGGGAGGTGATGATTGCTTTACGTTGATCGCTCGTTTGGCCCCCTCTCTTATAAAATAAATACCAGCGAAATAAAGTTTATTGTAAAAATCTATCTATCCAGACTAATTCATTACTGTCCCTGTCCAAGTTGGTAACTATACTATTTCTAACACTGTAACTTTGTCTAGAACAATGGCGCTAGAAACTAAGTTATTGACGTAGTTAGAAGTTGTCTTCAGTGTTGCCATGTATGCTATCTTCCAAGTACTGTATACAATGTGGCTGTTTTCCTTTCAGAGAAAATACGGGTTGCCCTTTTTATATTAATGTATTGCCCCATATTTTTACCCTACTGACGAAGAAAGGAGGGTTGTGTTTTTCTTTGGCGTGCTCTACAGCCTAAACCGCTTGACGGATACCAACATTTGGAGTGTCATTCGGTTCGTCTCAGATGTGAGAGTGACAGAGGGTATATTATTATAATTTATGTTGTCCGCAATATTTTTTTGCGGAAAAATATTGGAGTATAAATTCACCTCCCACGCCTGGATGGGATTTGAACCCACGACCTCTCAATTACCGGTCGAGTGCTCTTACGGTCTTCATTTTCATGTTCAGTCGGGTTTTTTATTTTCGGTTAATAATTACACACATTTTTATACCATGGTGGTACCAGAATAGAATACTCGAATTGCGAACGTCCACAGGCTGCGATGACTGCTTACCATCAAGTAGATCGTATGCTTGTTTGACATCTTATTTGTTAAAGTGGATAATAAATAGAAAACCGAATTGGACACCAACATATGTATTCACGTTCTATATAGCAATAGAAAGACAAAGACAATTCAAAAAATTCAAATATAAGAATAAAAAAATAATTAGAAAAGAGTCTACAACATTTGTATAAAAAATAACACATAATTATCTATGGGACAAGAAATTAAAATAGTACAAAATATACAAGGGGCTTATAAATAAGGACAGGGCCAGTCAGACGTAAAGCGGTAACTGTAGCCTAAAGACGGTTGCAATCAAATGAGTGCGCTGAGTCCCTGGCTGCTAAAGCACCATTTCTCTTCAATAATCCTCAAGATTATGATTATTTGGTTGAAGTCTTCTGTGAGGCCGAGTACTTCCTAAATTGGGTTCAACACGCCCTATTTCTCTTTCGCCAGAACCACGTCTCCTGGTTGGCCACTTTCATGCAAATCCGTTCAAACGTTTTCCCGTAAAAGAGTAACAAAAACAAAATAGTATCTTACAACCATTAGGCCAGGACTCGATCAAAGCAGGGAGAGGCGACTGGAGGAGGAGGAAGAAACTATTTTTTTTTAAGTTTATTGTTTATAATATTAGCATAACATCATCAACTTTTAGTCTTTACCGACCCCCTATTTGATACCACATGCCACGTCAAGCGGTAGCTAGGTATGTAATGTATGGAAACGTCTTCTCTCCTTATATCTCCGCTTTGGTGGAGTCCGGGCCTTAGACAGACAACAGGGCGGGTGAAACCTCGAGGCGCAGCTATTTTCAGATATCTTAAAAATCACAACACGGCCATAAAAGACCTTCGTGTTTCCAATTCGGTTGAAAATTTAATTTATCGTCGATCGTTGAAAGGTGTACACAGAATCCGTCCGCCGCGTCCCATTTCACCCCTGTGCCAACTGGCGTTCAATCCTCTCGTCCCAACTGAGTTGTCAGACTGTGAAATATAGCCAGTACTCCCCTTTCAAACACATCATTTGTCTTTCTTCCAGTGGCTTTGTTTTTATACTACCTTTTTTTGGATGGGTAAACAAGAAACTATTAAAAGAAAAATAAAACTCCACTGCCTTAAAAATACTCACAAAAAGCTTTTTTTTCATGTTATTAACGAAAATTATCTTTCTATTTTTTTTCGTGAGCAAACGCCTATTAAAATAATAAATGTGTGACCAAATGTCACTCCCACTGCTGGGATAAATCAAATGACATTTCATATTTTCAATCCGTCTACTGTAGAACGTACCAAAGAATTAGACATACTTACTTACATATTAAATACTATAGTTATCATACAGAAAGCAGCTATTGAAGTGGTTAAAGACTGTCTACCCCAGGCAGGCCATTCCGCTTGGTCGGGATAATACCAACAAAGATATCGATAGACACATTCAACTGGGCTGGGTAGATTTCAGAAAGCTTCGGTACATCTTCATCATTCCGATACCTCAGTCAGTCAGGATCAGTGCGTCCTCCCCGCTATGACCTACGGTGCAGAGACTTGGACATTGATCGTCGCGCTAGTTCTAAAGGCAAGCTAAAAGTCACGCACAGCGAGCTATGGAGGTAGCTGCTTGGAATGTGTCTCAAGGATCGCATCTGGAACGAGAAAATTAGACGAAGAACCAAAGTTGTCAATATAGCTCTCAAAATCTGCAAGCTGAGTGGCAGGCCTTGCCCCCCCTAATAGATGGATCGATGACCTCAAAAAAAGCAGCTGGTAGCGGGTGGATGCGGAAAGCGGAGGATCGCATATAGTGGAAAGCAGTAGGGATTATGTTGTATGGGCATATAGTGGAAGGCATCATGGATACATGCTGATAATGATGATGAAACATTACCCTACCTTCAGATCAGTTACTCAACTGATCTGAATAAAGGAACCCTTTTATTCTCGTCTCGTATTTTAGTGTCGTCATATCTGCTCGTCAGTATGTTATAAATGAATATGGGTATAAATATTTTTAACGATAAGAAAACTATAAAATAAACAAACTTATTAAGATAGGTGTACACAAAACTTTAATACGACAATACGGTGGCGTAAGTTCAGAATAGTAACCATCTGTTCCCAAACTACTGCAAGAGCTCGTTAAAACTTATCTACAACCTTTGAAGTTAAATCGAAAAATATCCGTCGAATTTTATTTGAGGATAGATATTATTTGCTCGGAGTATCTCTGACTGATAGGCTCAGGAACAAGTATATCCATAGTAGAACTATGGTGTAGTTACCGACTTAGCTCTGAGGATCAGTAGGTTGAAGCGACACTGGAGAGGGCACATAGTTCGCAGGACTGATGGTCAATCGGACATGAAAGTTCTGGAGTGGCGACTGTGGATCTGTAAACGCAGCAACTCCTTCATTGGACACGCTCCTTCTAGATGGTCCAATGACCTAACTACTACTAGCTAAAGCGACTAGAAGCGGCTGGATGCGAAAAGCGGCGGATCGTATCTGGTGAAAAGTATTAGGGAATGCTTATATCCAGCAGTGGGTAGATATAGGCTGATGAAGATGGGTGCAAGCAGCACTGAACTGATGATTGTGGAAGTCTATGGGGTATGTCTATGTTCAGCAGTGGACGTCTTTGTCAGAATTGATGATGATGAGATATTATTTAGGTATTTTTATAAACCGTTTTTTAAACTAACTCAGCTGTTTATATACTGTGGTATAGCTTATTTTACTTGTTATTTATTATTATTTTGTTTGTCGCCACTTAGACTTTAGTCTTTTTAGTTTTAACAAACATACGGCCCGCCTGATAACAAGCAGTTATCGTAGCCTATGAACGCCTGCAGAACCAAGGGCATCACATGTGCGCTGCTGACCCTGTAAAAACCGCCCCTCAGGCTGAGAACGACAACTTCCTAAAACGACAATCACACCCTTTTTGAAAACCCCATGCTGTAGCTGTGAATGCTTTGGGATTTTACCTTTCAATTATATCCACTGGTATGTCGGCGGATGTTTGTCAGGAAAGTCTACAAATATTTGGCGAATATTCAGCGTATACGCGCGCGTTATTTGTATGATTTCCTCGTATAATTTATATTTTGTTATATATATTATCTGATATTAACTAAGTATGGTATAATTATAACTGTCATTTATTTTTAGTGCGAATTTGTATTTATTTGATATTTATGAAAATGACTCTTGACTGGCCTTAATGGCATCCAACGATTGCGTCAAATGAAAGTTTTAGTTAGACAGCTTGTTTTCTTTACAGCTAATATTAAGGAAAATAATAACATGAGTACACGGATCGGTAACAATGAGCTACAAAAAATACTAAATGAGCTACAGAAATACCAGGTTAGGTTAGGTTAGGTTAGGTTTGGTATGTTTTGTATTAAATTTAGTCGCCAAGTCAGTATAATAGTCGCATAGTTTCACAATTTTAGATGCTGAGTTATTACTACCCTAATATTAATATTTAGGTTAGGAGGTATTCTAATTATATTATTGTACATATTATGATAATAACTATGAGATCTAAATTTATAAATTTTTGATATGAGAAATAATAAATATATACGAACAACAATAAACAATAAGTTATAGATGGTTCTATCATATATGTAAGAGGTGTATAAGTGCTTACAGGGGCCCAAACGCAAATAAATGTTTTCATTGCCTTTCATTTTCATATCAACAAAATTTTGATGGAAGCAGATAGCGGACGTAAACTGCCATCAATTCGAAGCCGACATGGTGTCGATATCTGATTGATGAGACAAATTTCAAATACGACAGCCAGGCGTTGAAATTTTTAGGGATCCGTAGTAAACTGCACTAGGACCTTGCCCTTATAGTTTCTCCGTGCCCGTCTATTTATCTGTCTATCGTTTAGTCCATAGACATAGAACAAGAAAGGAGTTAAAAACGCCGTTAGTGGCAAAATTTAAATTGAGAAAAAAAATCTTAGTCTCCCCTAAACGTAAAGGGGGACTATATTTCTGTCGTCTATCGTATTGGGTAAGTACCGTCAACCCGTCCCCCGCCCACTACTCTACCAGTAGTGGGCGGGGGGACGACTTTTCCTTCTCTACGACTTTTCCTTAAATAAAGAAATACATATTATATGTGTAACCCATTTAAAAGGAAAATGATCACGGAAGAGTTTAGTCTTTTTAGTTTTTAGTTTAATAAATATAGTGAACGGAACTGTAAAAAAATCTTTGTATTGCATGTTATATTTATCTATTCTTTACTTTACACTGAATATGTGTACATGAACGACTACGGAACCCTTTTAAGCGGAAGTCCGACTCGCACTTAGCCAATTTTTAATAAGATTTTTTGATTAATTTTACACATAAATTCACGCGTTAAACCGTTCTTCAACTTTTTCCTTATCGTCCAAGTGTCAGAAACACTCGAAAGATCCAATATACGATATGAGATTGGAGCTGGTAACTTTTTGCTCGGTTTTGCTGACCGGATTTTTCTGTGCTGTGGCGGACATTGAAAATGACCAATTTATTTTTTGTAATAAATATTACATGATAAATAAAAAGCTCTCACACCGACGTATTATATGCAAGAAATAAACCTATCCATTGTTAGGCTACGGTCGACGTTGGTCGACTTGCGTGTTTAGTTACTCCCTTTGAAGATGATTAAGTGCCTAATAGTATTCTAGCTAAATACCTCCTCTTTGTTTCGTTTTCCTCAATGCTGAGGGTCGTGATCTCTCCGGAGAACCGCACATCGACGCACCACGCCTTCACCATTTACTTCTTTTTTTAGCGGCGTGAAACTGAAGCCGATTACGATCGGATTTTTTGATTGCAAAAATCAAACTTCAACTTATAATTGTAGTACTTGTGTTTAGCTTAGCTGGTAGTAGCCCTGGAGCTCTACGGACTACCCTAAAGAAGTTTATTGCAATCAAAAATGAACGAAGTCAATAACTTTAACCTACGACCCATTTTTGCAATTAAAAAAAACCGATGGTAATCGGCTTCGACTTCGGCGGTAGGGCCCCAGTACACTAGACTAGTTTCCAAACTTTGTTGAATCACAGACCTCTTGCATGTCGGTATTGACCTCTAAGGTCTACATGTAGACCACTTTGAGAACCAATTGGTCTAAACTATAATTCAGTGGAATTTCAATAAGACGCGGAAGAAAATACAAACTTTCATTATTAACAAGTTACTATGCCCTTGACAAAATTAGGTCAAGGGCAATCGTAAAATATATACGAGGCGGTTTATGAGAACATAAAATAAGATTAATATTATGTTACGTCTTTCCATTGGAAAATACCCCAGAAGTGTAAACAAAATTAATGTAGAAATTTCTTCGCGAATTGTCTCTGCTTCTCCAATGTACATACACTCAACCGACGATGTAATAACTAAAGTGGACTTTATGGCTGAGTAAATAAAGTAGCTTTTCACTTGATAGTTAGTTATGTATACTAGCAATACTCCGCGATTTTACATGCTTTTTCGGCTCCTAATGGTCGTAGCGTGATGCCAAATAAGCCATAAACTTCCGTTTGAATTGGGCAACCTACGAAAAGATGTTAGCTCGTAGAACAAATAAACTTTTCAACTTTATAATATTACTAGCTGGTACCCGCGGCTTCGCCTTGCTTTATTCTAAATAAAGCATTTTAACCCGTGGGAATGGAATGTTTTTCCATGTTTCCGAACTTTAAACTATGTAATTCTGTAAAAAAATCATGTCAATCTATCCGCATACAAAGTCTATCGGTATACAAAAAAAAACTACTATAAATAAACAAATATTATACACGTATTAAATTTACTCCGCCACACGCAGTTGAGCAGCGTGGTGAAGTATTCTCTAAACCAGGGTTTCCCAACCAGGGGGGCGCGCCCCCCTAGTGGGGCTTAAAGGGATGTCAAGGGGGGCTTGAGACGTTTGTGTTTTCAATAGAAAAAATATTTCAATGCGTTAATGAAGTAAACACTGAAGGTAGAATATGAAGTAAACACTGTAGGGAGAATGCAAGCTCAAGTATCTCACTAGTATTGTCACTATACTCCCTATTACTCTTAAGATTGGTTGATAAAAACGTTTTAATTTAGTCAAAGTTCATTTTGTGATTCTTTTTGTACAAATTACATAAAAATAAATGTTGTTAAAATAAGTCGATTTTTATTGTAGGTACTTACTTACTGAAAAAAATTTGGGGTGGAGGGGGGGCATGAAAATATTATTTTTGATCCGGGGAGCCTTGATGTAAAAAAGGTTGGGAAACCCTGCTCTAAACCCTTTCGATTGAAGGGAGACCCGTATCCCATTAGTGGGATGATTAGTGGTCGATACCATAAATAAATTTACAAAGAAGAGAAAAGTCGTACCATTCGATTCAAAATCGTAGATGAAACAAAACGTAATAGGAAAAACTTAAAATTCTAATCTTTGCAATCGCGGAATATTACGCAGAAACTTGTAATGTTTATTATATATTTTAATGTTAAAAACATGTATAATATCATTAAAATTATATATATATTATTATTATAAATAACCGTGCGTGATTTGCCGTGGGGTACCGGCAGAGTAGAATAGTACCTCCCTCTAGTACCAGGTGTCGTAAGAACCGACTGAGGTACAACGGAACCGACTGATGGCGGTATAACCATCTAAAACAAACGTAGCTCAAATGGCACAGGGCAGGGATAAGCAGCAGCATCCCTGTTGCGAAGCTACGTTTCTGCGATCGCCACCACGCCTGCCCAGCGTGGCGATTATGGGCAAATCCCCCCCAATGAAAAATCTAAATAGGACCAGGCCCCCAGTCCCCGGCAGCTCCGCTAGTCCTAGCTCCGGTAGCGGCCAGGGAAACGACGGAGCAGGGGGTGCTAAGAATCCCCGGCAGAGACCCGGCTACCACCCCAACAGACGACTGGCCCTGGTAACACACAACGTACGCACGATGAGGACTGACGAGAAGATTGTTGAGCTGGAGGAAGAGTTGAGATGGATGCGATGGGATATTGTGGGGTTGTCCGAAGTCCGTAGAGAGGGAGAGGACACGATAACCCTACAATCCGGCAATCTCCTCTTCTACCGGGAAGGTGACCAACAGTCCCAAGGTGGTGTCGGATTTCTCGTCCACAAGGCCCTTATTAACAACGTTATTACCATCGAAAGCGTGTCGAGCAGGGTTGTATACCTAATACTCAGAATATCTGAGAGATATTCGATGAAGGTCATTCAGGTATACGCACCGACCTCGTCACGCCCAGATGATGAAGTGGAGTCTATGTATGAGGACGTAAGTCGAGCCATACATACGACCAAGACCCACTTCACCGTTGTTATGGGGGACTTCAACGCCAAGTTGGGCAAGAAAAGCGATGATGAGTTGAGAGTGGGGCAATTTGGATACGGACAACGGAACCCTAGGGGACAGAGGCTGGCCGACTTTCTAGAGAAAGAGGGACTCTTCATGATGAACTCTTTTTTCCAGAAGCCGCCTCACAGGAAATGGACCTGGATAAGTCCCGATGGTTCCACGAGAAATGAGATCGATTTCATCATGACCAGCGAGAAGCGAATATTCAATGATGTCTCCGTGATCCACAGGGTGAAAACCGGTAGCGATCACAGGATGGTAAGAGGCACATTGAATATTAACGTTAAACTCGAAAGGTCCCGCTTGGTGAAGTCCACGCTCCGACCTACTCGTGTCGATATCCAAAACCCCGAGAACTTTCAGCTCGAACTCTCTAATCGCTTTGATTGCCTGGAGAACTTAGCATCAGTGGACGAGATTAACAACAGGCTCGTAGAAACTGTCCAAACGGTAGGTTCTAAGTTCTTTAGAACCCGCCGTTCAAATAGACCTCAGAAACTTTCCGATCACACTCTAAACCTCATGGCTGAACGACGCTCGCTGAGACTGCAGTCTTCCTATGACGCACAGTCATACAGGCTGCTCAATAGACAGATCTCGAAATCCTTGCGGCACGATATACGTCTCTTTAATAGGAAATATATTAAAGAGACGATAGAGCGGAACAAAGGCTCCAAAGTGTTTGCAAGGAATCTGTCTATAGGGCAAATCCAATTGACCAAGCTGAAGAGAGAAGATGGCAGTATAGCGTCGACCAAGGCCGAGGTATTGGAGGAGATCGAAAGGTTCTATGGACAGTTATACGCTTCCGTTGCCAAGCCTGCTAACAGCGCGGCCAAAGACCCAAGAGCCAAGCTGACCCGACACTTCACCGAGGATATTCCGGACATCAGCCTGTACGAGATTAGAATGGCCCTGAATCAGCTTAAAAACGACAAGGCGCCGGGTGATGACGGAATCACATCAGAGCTTCTGAAAGCGGGTGGAACACCGGTACTAAAAGTCCTTCAGAAGCTCTTTAACACCGTCGTCCTCGAGGGCATAACGCCTGAAGCATGGAACAGAGGCGTGGTGGTGCTGTTCTTTAAGAAAGGCGACAACACCTTATTAAAGAACTATAGACCCATCTCGCTTCTGAGCCATGTTTATAAGCTGTTTTCAAGGGTCATTACGAACCGTCTCGAGCGCAGGCTTGATGACTTCCAGCCTTCCGAACAAGCCGGTTTCCGAAGAGGCTTCAGTACCATAGACCACATCCACACGCTGCGGCAGGTTATACAGAAGACCGAAGAGTATAACTTGCCACTTTGCTTAGCGTTTGTGGACTATGAGAAAGCCTTTGATTCGGTCGAGACTTGGGCTGTGCTTGAGTCTCTCCAGCGATGCCGTATTGACTATCGGTATATCGAAGTGTTGAAGTGTTTGTATAATAACGCCACTATGTCGGTCCGAGTACAGGAACAGAGCTCGAAGGCGATCCCTTTGAAAAGAGGTGTAAGACAGGGAGACGTGATATCTCCGAAACTGTTTACGGCCGCTTTGGAGAACGCCTTCAAGCTCCTGGAATGGAAAGGATTCGGCATCAATGTTAACGGCGAATACATTACTCACCTTCGGTTTGCCGACGATATCGTGGTCATGGCAAATTCGATGGAAGATCTCAGCACGATGCTCGAAGGCCTCAATCGAGTTTCTCAACAAGTGGGTCTTAAAATGAACAAGGACAAGACGAAGTTAATGTGTAATGCCCATGTTGTACCCACTCCAATATCTGTTGAGAGCTCGGTTCTTGAAATTGTTGACTCGTACGTCTACCTAGGACAAGTAGTCCAGTTAGGTAGGTCCAACTTCAAGAAAGAGGTCAGTCGCCGAATCCAACTCGGCTGGGCAGCGTTCGGAAAATTGCGTGATGTCTTCTCGTCCGACATACCGCAGTGCCTCAAGTCGAAAGTCTTCGACCAGTGTGTGTTACCAGCGATGACTTACGGCACTGAAACGTGGTCCCTCACTATGGGCCTTATGAACAAGCTCAAAGTAGCCCAACGAGCTATGGAGAGGGCTATGCTCGGAGTCTCTCTGCGAGATCGAATCAGAAATGAGGAGATCCGTAGAAGAACCAAGGTTACCGACGTAGCCCAGCGGATTAGCAAGTTGAAGTGGCAGTGGGCAGGGCACATAGCACGGAGGACGGATGACCGATGGGGTCGAAAAGTTCTCGAGTGGAGACCACGTACCGGCAAGCGCAGCGTAGGACGTCCACCCACAAGGTGGACAGACGACCTCATTAAGACCGTGGGATCGCGCTGGATGCAAGCCGCTTCCAACCGGTCTTATTGGAGATCTAGAGGGGAGGCCTATGTCCAGCAGTGGACTTTCAATGGCTGAGATGATGATGATGATTATAAATATTATCGGCTGGACCGTATTTTGTGTGCATATCGGTTAGGTCTGAGAATCGGCCTACATCTATTTTTCATGCCCATAAATGGTAAGGATGACCCACCCCTAACTATTTTATGTTATTGATATTTTTTTTATTTTATTATGATTTACCTAGCATTGAAAAATACCTATAACCCTAAATCTTAACAATTCTACCGTCAACCTCTATTTTTAATAGCACTCACAGGTATACAACAACTTCAAGGAAATTGTTATTTGGCTGCGGTATTCTGTAGCTACCTATGATTGTATACTATCTTTGGTCGCCAGTGTATCTCTCCCTTATCTCTATTCAGGCTATTGATCGTGGTCCAGTTCATTCATGTTTTATTGTGTGCATATTCGGGTCAGAGCAAAGGTCCCGATTATTGAAAGGAAATGTTAGGTTCACTTTAACGAATATCCTTACTGATTATTTCAATTTATCTTACATTTATCTCTGAGAAGAATTTCAAAAAGGATGTATTTGCTTCCTTTAAACAGTTTAATCTAGTGCTGAATCATTTTGTTTGTCAATAATGCTCTAAAGATAGGTACATATGATACATATTTTGATAATGTACTGTACTGTAATTCTCAGGGAAAATAGATGAAAAGCACCAAATTAGACCAGCTTTCAATAAAATGTGCAATACGAGTATATTATAAATTGAAAGTCAACCTTGACATAACGAACGGCAGCCAGTGATGTTCCATAAACAAGTCGCCTGCAAGTCTGCGAACGCCGCGAGGATGTGTTGGCCACGCGCCAATGATTGCGTTTGCTGGCACTAGGGAGATTGTGACCTTGCAAGGACAACACTTGGAATAATTCCCCTTTATTTGCAACTACATAGCTGATCTAAGATTTTTTAAAGCTTGTTACTTCTATTATTTATTCTGATTATTAAAATCCGCTAAGTTGTTTCTCTTTTTTTATAAGCATACGGCCCGCCTGATGTGAAGCGGTTACCGTAGCCATATTAACGCTCGCAACATAAAATATCGCTAGCGCGCCACCACTCCCGCTGCCAACGTAGCATCTCCTTCCTATCTGGTGACCTCACTCACTCGCAGAACACAACAACCCTCAAGGGAATTGTTACTTGGCTGCGGTATTCTGTGAGGTGGAGGTACATTCCCCAGTCGGTAGCTTACAATTACGCTCCCCACCTCTCTTTTCGCACCGCAAGCAGGTGAAGTTGACTTTGGTTTAAAGATGTTGATGAACCACTTACACCCCAACTACTGTTTTCTACTGAAACAACTGAAAAGCTTAATGAGAGAGCTAGATTATCTACTTAACTTGTGGTGACCAGACCGGGGCTCGTTTCGGACGGAACGGGATGATTTCTTGACATTGTTGCTTGTAAAAATATAGTAAAGTAACTAAATACGTGTGCAAGACAACGTACAGTGCGGGTTGGTACTTGAAAAATACCTTATTACCCTTTATTACCGCCATTTTACGTCATTATCAACTACACGTGCACATCCTGTTTAATATTATTATGTATTTAAAATAATTATTTCCTCAAGAATATACTACCATGGGCCGCAAGAAGGATGTTCAAGCGCCATTTGCGGGTCGCATTCTTTCCATAATAATATACTGCCATGGGCCGCAAGGTTTAAGGGCCACTTGCGGGTCGCGTGGCCCCACCATTCCATTTCGTCCACTGCGCTGGGACCTTACCGCCAAAGCTGAAACCGATTCGGATTTTTTGATTGCGAATTTAAACTTGCTATTGAAATATTGAATTGCTAACTTCACCTTAAATTAGTCTTGAGTAGTACGATGTACTAATAGGTGACGGTACTTGACACTGTACTAAAAGAAACGTTACCGAACGCGAACTCTTATTCGGACTAATCGGACTATTCGTACACTCGTACAGTGTACTAGGTTATCCAAGCCCGAAACACTTGTCTGTCTGTGGTCTGTCCGAGAGACAAAGAATAAAGCGTCTCGCAATGTTATCGTAAGAGTAAGCGAGATAGGAGGTAAGCGCCCTGCACTGGTATAAATCGCTTTCAGCGCCGTGTGTTTTATTCATATAAAATCTTATACAGCGCTGTATAGTGCTTGTAATTACCATATTTACATTGATCACATGATTATATTGTCGGCTAAATTTCTGAGTACTAATAGGTACTAATAGTACTAATAAGGTGTACTAGTACATTAATCGGACTGTACTATTAGAGTGCGCACCTAAGAGTGTCCGATTAAGCACAAGACTACCTTAAATTTGTAGTAAGTAATATTAATAGCTTTGCAGGTAAGGCCGGAAGCGCCCTACTGATTAAACTAAAGATGTTTATCAATCACAGAAGTCTGATTTTCGCAGCCGAAAACCCTATGGGAATCGCCTTTAGCTTTATAGGCGGTAGGCCCTCTGGTGTTACCAGTTATGGTAACACCATCAATATACAAGAGCAATTTTATTTCAGCAGACCTCTTAAAAGCTTTAAAGTGATTGAATGCTTGAATATTTCATATACATATATCGAAAATGTAATTATGATAGCGGTTTCTGTTAATAACGAAGCTGTAAAGTTTTAATGAGATTTTTGGCATAATCCCAAATTATAAAGATCTCAAATGTTTCCCTATAAGGTAATGAGGTATATTACTTACTTGTTTATTAATTTAAGTATACCCTATATGTTTGATTTTTTATATTTAGTTAAAGTAAAAGTAAGTATAAAGAGTATAAGTAAATATACCCTTCCTGGTAAGCATATTTGTAAGCTACCCGATTGGGGAAATACTTCCGAGTCACATAATACCGCAGCCAAATAACAATTACCTTGAGGGTTGTTGTGATCCTGCGAGTGAGTGAGATACGAGTATTATATAAAATAATTTATATTACAATTAAATTAGAAATAAATATAACAATAAAATTAACGTCAACACATTAAATGGTATTAATTTGTTAATTCGTTCATCATTCACCATTCAGTTCATGAAATAAACATACAGAGATTTAGATCTTTTAAAACCCTTTTGATAATCAATCTGCAATGACTGATTATTCTATCTGCGAAGATATATTGTTCGTCCATCAGTGAATTCTAGGACAGAGATTAGGACGCCTTCATTCATAGAGTTAGGGGCCCTACCGCCGAAGCTGAAGCCGATCACTGAATTTTTTGATTCCAAAAATTGGTCTTTTCTTAAAGTTATTGACAAACATCCTCAGCTTTAGTGGGTAGCTCTAGGGCTTCTACCAACTGAGCTAAACAAAAATACTTACAATCTAAATAGTAGTTTCATTTTCGCATTCAAAAAATCCGATGGTAATCTGTTGCAGCGTCGACGGTAAATAATTGGATCGATTCATTATAAAGATATATTTCGTCATCGGATCCATTCATTATAAAGATATTCATTATAAAGATGACGAAATAGGAATCGAATTATTTACTATCCAGGGGCGCTACCGCCGAAGCTGAAACAGGGTTCATTCAATTCGCCATAGCCAGTCATAATTTATTCGCGGCAAATTACATCTGCGGGGTGGACCACTGTACCATGTGGCACTTAATTGGATAACTTTAGGGATTCCAATCGAGGCCTGTGGTTAAAATCACGTATCTGTTTTAACTTAATCTTGTTTTAGTGTACTGCACGTAAAAAATGCCGGTCAAGTGCGAGTCGGACTCGCGCAAGGAGGGTTACGTATAATGTGCAGCTATATTCACTATTTTTTTCAGGTTTCAGATTTTTTCCTTTACTTATGCTACATGACATTGCTTTTTGGCAAATTTCCATTTAACATTTAGCGTACGCACACAATATAAAATATCGCTCGCGCAACCCCCGCTGCCAACCCAGCATCTCCTTCCTTTCAGGTGACCTCACTCACTCGCAGGAATACAACAACCCTCAAGGGAATTGTTATTTGGCTGCGGTATTTTGTGAGGTGGAGGTACTTCCCCAGTCGGGTAGCTTACAAAACCGATGTATCCTACCTATCTTTCACCAGAGCCTCATTAGTCTAGTCGCTAGTGGGCAGGATCGCTAGTGGACTTAATTGTTCATTGCCTTTTTTGGTGGTCACCGCTGTTAATCCTGGCTAGTTCGCAGGATGCACCATGTGCCGGTGCGGTTGGCTTTAGCTCTAAGGATCATGGCGAGCCGCTTCTACCCCAAAATTTAAAATTGATCAAGAAACCTCTACAATAAAGCAGAAGATGGGCATTAAAGTTGGTAGTAGATTCAGTTGTTCAAACAATGAAACCTTTTTCTTGTATTTGATGAAATTGAAAAAGTTTCTCAATAAGACACTAATGCAACAACGTGGTTCACAAACTGCATCCATCATTTTTATCGCATCTCGCAAAGTATATCGAAATTTTCGTATTAAAATTCCGCAGACGCTCGCCAATCTGATTGTATTGTATCGTAAGTAATTCCGTGGATTTCCTTTACGTTGTTTGGAATCAAACTGGGAAATTTCTTTAATGTTGAAAATTCAATGGTAATTTCTGGAAAGCTTTTATGTAGGGGGATAGAACTTCGACAAGTTTGCAAGTCTCTTACAAATTACCTACTAATGATTTTTACAAATTGAAAATCCTGGCATGTTCATTCTCTTTCTTCCTTCAAATCTCTTGGTTAAACCTTTCTATATATACTGTGTAATTATACTTAAATTACTATAGAAAAATAAAAAGTAAAATACAGATATTTTTCTATAGTAATTTGTTAACAAGTTACAAAAATAATACAAAAAAAAAAACAAAATATTTTTTTTCAGTAACTTGAGATACAAAAACAATAGTAGATGCTGGAGTCTCCCTTTAAGCAAAAGTATGTTTTTATTTTTTGTTATTTGATAACTTTATATTTTTCTATAGTCAGTAGAACCTAAAGACAAACATGTAAATTATTAATACTCAGTTGGGTCTAAAACATTTTTTTGTAACTTTCTAAGTTTTTTTTGTATGTTTATATCGTGTGATAACTCTCGAACGCATAATCCGATTTTATCGAAATTTGGTAAATATATAGAAAACACAAGTACAATTTATGGAGAAAGCACATTTGCGCATTATGAACAGTTTCAGTCAATTCTGTTAGCGCCAAATAAACTTCTTCATCGAGAATCACTCATTTTAAGTATTTTACTTGTTTTCAAGTTTCTTGTTTTTAACCTAAGGTTTTTACAACATAACGTGAAAAGAAAATTTCGCGCGCAAAGCAAATTAAAAAAATGTACACCAAGGAGGTTCCGATTCCGAGTCTGAGTTTTTAACAAATTAAAAAAAGTTGTATGATAAAATCGGCACCAAGGAGGTAGAAGTAAATAGGTTTAATGATGTTTTTGAATTCACAAACTTAGTGCACACGATGTTCTAAATTGAAATTTACTTTATCCTCTAGCGGAGAAAAACGACTTTTGCACTCAGATATCGAAGAGCAAAAATACTCTTTCCGAGATGGGGGGATGAAAATATCTTTATTGTACAGTACACAGAATGAAAAAAATGTTTCCATACAATTTGTTCAAAGGCGGACTAATCCCATAAAGCGATCTCTTTGAGCTAACCTTTGAGCTTTTTAAATGCCTTTAGTAAAAATAATAATAGAAGTATCCATATGATCAGAACTGTGTTAGGACATATACGTAAAATATAAGACAATACACATATGGATAGCAATACAAATTTTTAATAAATAAATAAATATTTCTGGACAATTTACACAGCGCTATCTAGTCCCAAATTATGCGCAAAGCTTGTGTTATTGGTACTAGCCAACTGATAAATGTACTTAAATACATTTTTTTTGTAAATACATACTTATAATACATAGAATCGCCCAGACCAAGACAAGCAGATATGTTCATGCACACAAATGTTTGCCTTGTGTGGGGATCGACCCGCGACCTCGGAGTCAAAGTGGCCATTGCTAACCATTCCACCACCGAGCTCGTCATTTTAATAATATTATGTATGTTCATTACTGTTATTTTGTGTACTGCCTTCGAGTTTTATCTGATTTTCCCAAAGGTTGACTGGTAGAGAATCATCATCATCATCATCATCAGGACCCTTTTAGTCTCCACTACAGGAGCACGACCCTCTCTCGCCCGTCCTAGACGGAAGGAGGATTTGGCCTACACTCCCCACGCTGGCCAAACGGGTTGGGGATGAGGTAGAGAATGCTACGGCGTTAAGTCCACCTTTTGTACACTTATTCTAAGGACAAAGTTAAAAAAAATAAAAAAATAATAAAAAATATTGATGACAATCTCAATTATGCAAAGTGACAAACATACTCGATGCTTTTAGGACCTGTAACAAGCAAACTTCTCCAGTCGTGTTGTGGTTTCTATTGTATGTAGTTATCAAGATACTGTTTATTAATGATAACTCGCGGAACAGTGCTATCGATTGTGGACAATCGCGTAGTATTATCGATTGCACCTGCTGCAACTATTAGGTACTTCATATATCATGTTACCGAGTTATTATTATTGAACGGTCAATGTCACACCTCTACAACAAGCGATTCCTCTTCCATTGTATTAAAATGAAGTTAGGAAAGAAAGGACGGATATGTAGGTTAGCAACGGATCGGCGACTCTTTGGTGTTGCAGCCCCCTTGCCACCATCTCTTATTGCGATTTTATAATTGAATAGATTGCTTATTCATACCAATGAATAAGCGACTCTATTTTAAATGGAATAGAGTCGCTTATTCATTGGTATGAATAAGCAATTCAATTAATGAATCGCAATAAGAGATGGTGGTAAGGGGGCTGATCGCCATGGACGGTGGTGATAGCTTTCATTCAGGTGACCAACATGCTCGTTTGCCCCCTCTCATATAATAAAACACGTTAGTTCCTCTAGAAATACGAAATATGTATACATATCGATTGAACTTTGAATTTCTACAGTCGGGAACACAGATGTACTATAGGGTACGAGAGAGACAACTTAAATGAAGATTTCAGACAGAAAGACGGTTTAGAACCTTCAAGTCTAAGAAGCGTCTTTGCGTTCCTTTGTCTGTTCTACCGATTGTACAATGGGGTGAGTTTAGACGAGTTCTTTGATATGATGCCCACGTCCTCGTTCTACAGTCGCACCGCTCGTCAACGGCAGGGAATTCATCCTCACACATTATTAAGCGGTCAGGTACTATGCGGTTCCAGAGAAGTTTCCCCCCATGTACTATCAAGCTTTGGAATGAACTGCCTGTCGAATAAAGTGTAAAGTGGTTTTAACAGGGTTGGCAACGCGCATACAATGCCGTAACTGCTTTCCATCAGGCGGGCCGTATGCTTGTTGGCCTTAGTGGTATATAAAAAAAAGATCTGGTGTCTTTTGCACATAAGTCAAGGAATATTTTTAACACAATCTAACATAGATTGTTTCATCTGTCCCGCAGACCGTGGAGGATTGGGTCTTGTACAAGGCACTTGCGTCCGGATGGTCTGATGAGCCAAGCGGCGCATCCATCTGGACTGAGTTATTGGGGGCCACACGAATACATAGTGTGACTCCAAATTTTTGACTATTCTTTCATTCACTATTCACTTTTTTTATTAATGTGATCTTACACTATATAACATTTTATACTCTGTATAATTTTGTACACATAAGATAGGCATATTAGAGAGAAAACTCTTACATAGCGAATCGATCTAGAAGTTTACGCAAAAACAAAAAAAAAAAAGGCTTAAAAGTTGATTCAATTGCTTCAATTGTTAAAACATTTAATTCTTGGATTTGTCGAAATTGAAAAAAAAAATCTCTATGTGATACATCATAGGGGTCCGTTTTTCCATGTGTCATTTATATCGTATTTCGAAATTGTTATTTTACATTTTGCAGAAAATGAAAAAAGTCTTACACTGAACGTGTTTTTTTATAAAGTTTAATTTACAAAAGCAGTGTTTGTCAAGTCGGGAGTGCTCTGAGGGCTCTCTCGTTAGGCACACTCGTTCTTTGTTACACCCTGTCTCTTAAACAAATGTAGGGTTGCTATCTGCAAGGGTTCTTGAGAAATTACAGCTGCTCCTGAATTTTAAGGATGAAAACTTTGAATTTGACATTAGAGTTATTGTCACTTTGACGCAACGAGGTTCTTAATTACGAATTTTCACACCAAGTTTATTCGATAACTAAACGTCATCGAATGAAATTTAATATGTATAATAACCATAATCTAGTGTATTAACTTTAGGATAATAACTACCATAAATCTACTTCAATCCTCTATCCGTTCAGGATTTGCTTTATTTGTCTTCAATAAAAAAAATCACAGTCATCAGTTCTCATTTTATTGCAGTAAATGAACGAATGAATTGAATGAACGAACGAATGAATGAAGGAACGAACGAATGAAATAATGAATTAATCCTTTTTATTACACCAACAAAACATAAATAAATAACCAAACAAGTAAGAACTAGAAGTACAATAGGCGATCTTAGCGCTAAAGCAGTCTCATCCATAACACAAACATACAATGTGTAAATTATAATTTGCCATTTTGTGGGAGCTATATTGGATTAAAAATGGTAGAAGTTAGGTAATTATGCATAATCACTCGAACAAAAAGAGTACATCAAATTTCAGCAGTTCAGTTCAATCGGACACTGGAAAGTGGATCAAATTTAACTTAATTGAATAAGATTAGATTACGGACACATATAAGACAAATGCAGATACCTAAATGAAAGCTTTTAATAATTGTAAATGTCAATATCCTTTCAGGTTTTCTATGGTTGACTGGAAGAAATCCCTAATGGGATAAGTCCGCCATTGTATGATAAAGTTTGTTCTTTTTCGAAAAATATTGTATTTGTATATTGTTATTGTACAATAAAGTTTTTATACTATACTACTATAATTGTTATTACATCTCGTATCGTGTACGAGGGACGTTCGTCGACCATTTTTAAATCAAAAGATATTAATATAGGAGATGTATAAGTTCGCTACTTTGGCTACTGATTCATCTCACCATGTACATTTAATTTCATGTATAAACATAACCTTACAGCCTGCGACAAGTTTTGGCAAGCAAGGTAACATTAAGGCTAATCTCTGAAATGGATTCTGCCATAAATTAGTTTAAGCTAGCCGGAAATAGCTAATAGATTACAGTTTCGAATCCGCCGCTAAAATATTATCTACTGAAATTTACTGACGTGATAAGTTTAAGTTAATATTTCTTATTTTATTTTCGAACTGTTTACTTAAATTTACTGGTTAATTAAATAGTTACACTTGACATCGCATAAATTAATTTTGAGATTCAATTCGATTATTAAATTTAATTATATATTCAAATAGCAATGAGCTTTGTTTTAAATTGAATTCGTTGTAATATTAAAAATTATGTAATTATGAACTGGATATGTATGGATTCTAATTATATGAAATAAAGTATTTTTATTTTATTTATTTATTTTTATTTACTTATTTTACATGCAATTCTTATCTTTATTGCATTTCATATGTAGTACATAGTTTGTAAAGGTATACAGTATACATATTATTACAAACATATGAAAACAGTTGGGCATTACAGATACGATGATGTGTTAGTGGATTTTGCGTGGCAGATGTAGGGGGTGTAAGTGGTTCATCAACATCTTTTAACCAAAGCCAACCTCACCTGCGCGTGGTGCACCCTGCTAACAGACAAACGAGGCTCTGGCGATAAGAGAGGTAGGGCATAGCGTATTTTGTAAATTGCCCGACTGGGGAAGGACCTCCACCTCACAGAATACCGCAGACAAATAACAATTCCCTTAAGGGTTTTTGTGTTCCTGCGAGTGAGTGAGGTCACCAGAAACGCAAGAGTTGCTGCGATGGCAGCGGGGGTGGCGGCGCGTGAGCGATTTTTTTTGTTGCGAGCGTTAATAAGGCTACGGTAACCGCTTCACATCAGACGGGTCGTATGCTTGACTGCCACCCGACGTAGTATAAAAAAAAAAAGATGGCTTTATGTTTTCTATTAAATAAATTTCGTTGCAAATTGTTAGTCATGTTTGTACGTATACTTTACTTTACATATATACTTGAAAGGTGTGTTTTGAAAAGTGGGTATAATTTTATTAGTTAAGTATTGTTTAATCAATATGTATATATTAGCTAATTTTGTATGCGTTACTGTGCGTAGTTGTGTACTTAGATCTTATTACTTTTTTTTTATACTACGTCGGATGGCAGACAAGCATACGGCCCGCCTGATGTGAAGCAGTTACCGTAGCCAAATTAACGCTCGCAACATAAAATATCGCTCGCGCGCCGCCACCCCCGCTGCCAACGCAGCATCTCCTTCCTTCCTGGTGACCTCACTCACTCGCAGGAACACAACACTCCTCAAGGAAATTGTAATTTGGCTGCGGTATTCTGTGAGGTGGAGGGAGGTACATTCCCCAGTCGGGTAGCTTATAATTACGCTCCCTACCTTTCTTTACGCCAGAGCTTCATTTGTCAGTCAGCAGGGTGCACCGCCTGCAGGTGAAGTTGGCCTTGGTTCAAAGATGTTGATGAACCACTCACACCCCAAAAGATTGTTGGTAAGTGTGTTTAGCTCAGCTGGAAGAAAACCTAGAGCTTTATCGACTAAGCTAATGTTTGTCAATAACATTAACCTAAGAATTTTGGAAACAAAAACTGCGATGGTAATTGGTTCCAGATCTGTTTCTCTTGGTCTATTCTCTACATACATACATATATATATTTACAAAAACAAATATGTATGTTTATCAGTGATCTAGTACCTATAGTAGAAACTTGGGCAGGTTGTTCAGGAATATATGTTGCAGTCATTCGCCACTAAATTTATTTAATTTAAAAGTTATTTCTTATTTTTATTATTTAACTTAAAAGATTCATAATAAATTCCTCGATCAAAATACATTTACATAACGTAAATTTCCGCTTGCAAAAATTACCCAGCCTGACGTACTGGTATATTTGACGCCATTTTAATACCATGATTTTGGAAACGAAGTCAATGATAGTAATGGTTATGTAATTTTTTAAATTTACTTTAGTTATGTTCTTTTTCTAACTGTGCAACACTGTAAGAAAAATCAAGCAATTTGTCACTCCCTTCTGTTGCAACTTGCAACACTTTGAGAGAATAGTTCGCGAAGTTATAGCTATATGTTTTACTGTTCCTGATTTACGAGTCTGGTATTGACTGATATAAAATATGGCTTTAGAAATCCACAGAGTGAGTACGATAAATGTTATTACTCGATTATTTATAAAATGCTTCACGAGCTCTATCAAATGCTATCAATAATATTGGCTTATTCTTTTTATGCACCTTAAATCTGTCACCCTAAGATGGATACTAAGGATATTCTTGGTATGGGTTAATAACCGAATTGTTTTTGTTATACTCTGTTAGTTGTTAAACAGAATAGAAATAATTTTTGAGCGTTTCTTTTTTTATCAATTTTTGTGAGCGTTTCTTTTTTTATCAATATTTTAAAAGTGACTAGGTGCTTAGTTCCGCCTTTTTCACTACCGAATTTATTGTCTTGCACAATTTTAAATAATAGAAAACAAACAAAATCTTTTGGCTGGTTAAGTGGACGGCACTGCTATGTACTCACGGCACAAATAATATACATAAGTGCTTAGTGCAAGTTCTTTTGGTCACATATATAGAAGTGCTTAGTGCAAGTTCTTTTGGTCACATATATATAAGTGCTTAGTGCAAGTTCTTTTGGTCACATTCGAACTTGTTAACGTTTACAAGCCGACCAAATTGAGAAAATGTTTCTGAATATTGTTGTTGAATATTGTGACTGAATTTACGAGACGCGTCTTATATATCCAAATTAACCGGGTTGCTCACTTCAAAATGTGAGCAAGTAAGCCATATAATTTGTAGTTCACCAATATTGCATTATTATTGGTGAATTTTTCCATTTTTCAAAATATAACATGTTGATAGTATTTTTTATCTACCTAAATTATTAAATTTTCACACAATATATCGTTGCCGTCAACCCTTATTCCGCTGCTGGGATACGGAACCCTCAATTGAAGGGGGCATACTCCACCACGCTGCTCAATTGCGGGTTACCGGAGGCCAGGGTTTTCAAGCCGCCTAAAGAGCGCTGCCTTAGCTTAACGACTGTCATCTAATTACAACAGCCGAGACCGACAGCTTAACGTGCCCTTCGAAGCACGGAGGAGCTCGAGATAAATAGACCCATCCATGGACAGTCTACGGTCGACGTTGCTTAACTTGCGTGTTCAATTAGACTGACACGCGCATCGACGCCATCGAGCTAATCATATGATATATGGCATCGCTGAATATAATGGGAGATGTAAACTTCGAAATTTCATGTATGTGACGAGCTCGGTGGTCGAATGGTTAGCAATGGCCACTTTGACTCCGAGATTGCGGGTTCGATCCCCGCACAAGAAAAATATTTGTGTACATGAACATGTCTGTTTGTTTTGGTCTGGGTGTTTCCTATGCATTATACCTATATGTTGGCCGTGTGATTTCCGGCAGACTAGAATAGAACGCCGTCTCTTGCCGTGGATGTCGTACAAGGCGACTAAGGGAAATACATTAACAAACATTGATCAGGCCTCCCCAACCCGTTTGGCCAGCGTGGGGAGTGTAGGCCAGGGCCAGTTATGTTCGAAGAACGTCGATTTTATATAAAGCTGCGCTATCTATCAAACCGTATGGGTACTAATTCGACGGCCATCTTGCCCCTCTGACCTACCTAACCTCTTACTATGTCCCCGTCGTGGAGTTACATTTCCTTGCTGGATATCCGACTAGATAGAAGTACTTTGACAGAATTTTGATAATTTTCAACATAATAAATATCTAAATTCAATCCAAGTACTTCTATTATTCAACTGAAGTTATGATAGTGTAAATACAAGAGAATCTATCAAGTGAAGTATTGGTTAAAACTGATTTTGGAGTTTCGAGTCGGGCATGTCTAGTCTAGCTAGCGAATTTGTGATAGGTAGTTGACCTTACATCGTGCGTTCTTACCTATAACAAATTGGCAGGCGAGACTAAAGGCGTCCGATTCTAAAAACTCTAAAATCAGTTTTAACTGATACTTCACTTGATAGGTACCTATATATAAATACGACATGGTATTATACCTAGGTACGTATAGGTATAGCTTTAGTAACCAAATGTTTGCCTTGGAGCAGCACTTTCCATACATGCAAGAAATTTTCAGAGTTGCCACTCTTTTCCACTATACTTACTTTACTCTTTGGTGTAGGCCAAATCCTCCTCCTGTCTGGGACGGATGAGAGAGGGTCGTGCTCCTTTATTGGAGACTAAAATGACCTGATGATGCTGATGATATATATGTATTTAAAAAAAAATGTATTTAAGTATAATATCAGATATCTATTACCCATAGTTTGGGACTAGATGGCCGTGTGTAATTTGTCCAGGAATATTTATTATTTACTAGCTGACCCGGCAAACGTTGTTTTGCCATATACATTAATCGTTTAGGGGTATAAAAAATAGATGTTGGCCGATTCACAGACCTACCTGATATGCACACAAAATTTCATCAAAATCGGTCAAGCCGTTTCGGAGGAGTATGGCAACGAAAACTGTGACACGAGAATTTTATATATTAGATTATGTTACATATTAATCCTTCATAACTCCGACTAATACATTATTTTTGAACCACGTACACAAAACATCCCTGACGGAAAATTATCGCTCACGACATTACGGTAATTTGTTAGATGTCTAATTAGGGCGCAGCTGGTCCCTTTGCCAATTTCGCGGGAAACAAATCTGTCTCCCTTTCTTTTACATGAGTACATTCTGTTTTCTAAAACTGATAACATACGGGGCTGATCTTGAAGCGCAGACGCTAAGGAATCTCGCGTTTGACCAACATTTCCCGTTACCAAGGGCCTTATCGCTGAAGCTGAAGCCGACTCCCATCGGTTTTTTTTGATAGCGAAAGTCAAACTTCCACTTAGAGTTATGGTACTTGTGTTTAGCTTAGCCGATAGTAACCCTGGAACTCTACCGACTAAGCTGAAGATTATTGTCAATAATTAAAAAAAAATAAACAGCAGGAGCAGGCATTCATTTTCGTCGCGCGGTAGAAACAGAGGGGGATGTTATTTCCTCTCCTACGCCGCGCCCGCGTTCTACTCTCTCTCCGTCTCACGAATTTTCGATCAGACCACTTGTACTGATGCGAGTTTAACATTTTTTACCCATGCCAAAACGTGCACAACGCCGCTAAAGAAGTTTTCACTTCAAAAATATAATTTTATTTGGATTAGAAGCTTACTTTGTTGTTGATGACCGAATTGTGGTGGCTTCAAAAATAATCACGCTCGCCTTCGCCGGCTATGACAGATACGAAAATTCGTATGTTTTCTGGTAACCGCTTGACGTATTTTTTGTATGTGTGTTTTTAATCCAACCCACAATGAGGAAAACACTGTCGTGTTTTAAAAAAAAGCATTTGAGGTTTTTGGATTACATTTGTTCTCGGCGTGTGTCGGCGCGAAATGTTGTATGTACAAATAAAAACCGGCCAAGTGCGTGTCAGGATACGCGCATTGTTGGGGTTATCTTATCTTAGAGTGGGTCCAGTGCTGCAGCACCAGTGACACGTCGACCCTCATGGATCTTTTGTCCTCTCCCTAATCCTTTAGTCACTCTCCCCTGAATGTCTGGAGACATGTTTCATGTGCTTCAGTATGCCGCTTAATGGATCGAGTTTGTAGTCTTCCAGGACTGGGTATGCCTTTCCTAGGATTTGGATTCGTTTACCTTACCGGCTAGGGCACTTGTTGGAGATACGTAGTTTCCCGTATTTCACAGTATTTCATCTAAATCAGTCTTAGTATGAACTTTGTAATGCTGAAAATACGTGATGATCTGTGGTTCTAGCTTTATATACATAGTTTGGATGGATACGCGGGTCTCATCGTCACATGCCACGATAACCCAAATACAAAATTGAGGCTCCGCCTTTAACATTGTTATTACTTTATAAATTATTATTGTTATTAGCTTCGATCAAGTATCATTTGTTTATACTTGATCGAAGGTTATTAGGATTTAATTTTTCATAAACTTATGTATACTACCTGTTTCACACAACTAACACTTCACTTGTATATATATTGTATACTAAACAAATCTTATATAATAAGTGTTCGCTGATATTATAATTAAATACGTTTTTTATTGTAAATACCATACTTACATATAATACACAGTAAACACCCAGAAACATACAGACATGTTCATGCACACTAACATTGGTCTTGTACTAGGATCGAACCTGCGACCTCGAAGTCAAAGTTTATATTATATTATGTCGAATATTCTACTGGAACCAAAAATATAAATTAATATGAAGTAAAAGACCCTCGTGGCAATTATAATTTCATTATTATGAATATAATAGGCATTTGGGATCACTCACGTATTCGCCATTTGTTGTGAAAATCATTAAATTCGAAACGTTCCTTTGTAATAAAATGTTTTAGAGATTGCTTTTGTGTTTTCGGAAATGAAAATAATTGAGAACTCGATTTTGCCTGAAGCTTCGTCCATGTGAATACTGTCTTTGACTCCGAAGTTGCGGGTTCGTTCCCCGCATAATACAAATATTTGTGTGTATTAACATGACTGTTTGTCTTGATCTGGGTGTTTTCTTTGTATAATATTAATGTATTTAAGTATAATATCAGTTATCTAGTGCCCATAAAACAAGCTTTGCTTAATTTGAGACAGATGGCCGTGACAAATAAAAAATAATGTTGTATGTATACCTAGTTAGTTTACGGACAATAATTTTACGTGAGAACGTTACAAGAAACGTAGATCGTGCCTCTCTATCGCTTGTTCCGCGCTCTCACTTGCTCGCTCCGCTCAGGCGGAGCGTGACAAGGAGTCATGCTTTTTCGTGTGTGTAGCCGGCGTTCATAGATTTATAAAACGTTATCACCTCAAAGAAAAAAGAAAACAGCCATATTCAGTCCACTGGAATACGGGTCTCCCGTCAATGGAAGGGGTTTAGTGCGTACTCCGCCACATTATTCAACTGCGTTAATCATTATCATTATATGTATCTACCAACGGCTGGATATACCTTATTTTAGACTAAAGCCAACCGCACCTGCACGTAGTGCATCCTGCCGACTATCGGGATGGGGGCGCACCACACATTCTCACCACTGTATCTACTGTGCAGCCAGGATTAACAGCGGCGACCATCAAGAAAGGCAATGAACAATGAAGTCCACTACCGATCCTGCCATAGAGAGAGGTAGGGTACAGCATATTTGTAAGCTGCCCAACTGGGGAAATACCTCCACCTCAAATAATACCGCAGTTCAATAGCTTTTAGGGTTGTTGTGAGGTTGCTAAGAACGAAAGAATTATTGCGTTGGCAGCGGGGATATAAATATATTTAATTTGAATAGCTAGAACCCCACAAAATATTTTCAGAACAATATGATCAACGTCTACCAAAGCATTGGGAAGGCTTATATCCAGCAGTGTGGGTAGATACAGGGTGATGATGATGATGATGGATTCAATTTTGAGCTGTCATTACTCATTGCTTTTATGAATTGCTGAACAGAGCTCTTCTTCATTCATTTTTAATAATTTCGTTGGCAACGACACGTAAATGCGATTTCGAATAAAATAACTTTTGACAGATGGAAGGCCCCGTTTTCAATTCAATTGCCGATGCCTGCCTTTATTCAAACGATTTCTCTTTCAGTTGCGCGAAGATTGAATTTCTTCGTATATTCACGAATAATGATGAAATATGAAGACAGCTTAACGATATACAACTTGTTTACTTGAACATTTTGCTATAATATGTGAAAGTGAAACGAGGAAGTAAATTGACTCGTTTTTGCTTATGGTCTATAAGTGCTTATATGTTTTATGTGTATATGTTATAATTAATACAATTTTTTTGAGAATAAATATTATTATAATTAAGAGTTTATATAAAGCAATATATAATTTAAAAAATAATATTTAAGAATTAGCTGGACTGGCTAGCATAGAAAACAGACATTTATTTTCTTAAACATTTTTTAAGAGCCTATAAAGCAGGACCAATTTCAGTAAAACCTTTTTGATAGTAATATTTTTAATAGTCTGACTTTTAATTTGAGATATTTAGCGAAGTTTACGTTAGGTACTTTACTTACTTATTTCACTCGCTCAGTGACCCAAAGAGTATCCTGGCCTCTGACTTCAAAAGACGCCATCTGTTTCTACCTTGCGCCACCTAGGGATATGTTTCCAAAACGTCAAGAACCTTGAACACTTCATCTTTCCATCTAAACGTCCATCTAAATGGCGTCCGACAGGGTGTTTGACATAAGGTGGTTTCACAAATTTTAATGTTCTTATAGTTGTCGGATCTTCTTACGTGCTCTGTAGGTGGCCAAACCAGCGAAGTCGTACTGCCTGCCAATGATGTTGGGTTCAGCTACTAGCTGATCCATCTCCTTGTACTTGCAAGCTCTCCATGTGCCGTCTTCCCGTTTAATTGGTAGCGAAATTTCAGTTCAATTCATTGTTATTTGTTTTTATTCAATGATTTATTTTTTATTAAACATTATTATGTTAATATTATTTGTGTATTAACAATTAATGAGGAACCACCACAAAAATTTGTTTCAGATATTAAAACTAGTGCAATTAGTGAAATATTTTAAGTGAAATATAGTGATAAACTGTTAATGAAAAAGCAATTATTGTTGAAATAACAACGAAGAAGGCAATAAGTTGTTAAGTTTACGTTTTCTCGTATGTTATCGACGTGTTGACATTAACTTAAGGGTTTTAAAAGGTTCTAAATCATTAAGCAATTATATTAGTCAATTCCAAGTTAAAAATCTGTGATTGCGTTGTAATAGTCTCTAATAAAAGACTAAAGTGTCATAAGTTAAGTAAATAAAAGTGGCGCAACTCTAAAACAAACAAAAGTGAAACAACGCGAGTTTAAATCAACTTAAGTGACGTTATATTAGTTGTAATATAAAAAAGGACAAGTAAATGTGTTTTTGGTGAAGTGCCAACGGGAATTAAGAGTGGAACACGAAACGAGAAAGCGTTTAATAAAAATAAAAATGGCGTTTGCGGCGGCTCGTATGATATTGAAGGACAAAAGGAGGAAGGCGTCGAAGGAAGACTTCAGGGATCCCAGAAATAGAAGCAAGGTATATGTTTTTATAATATATTTAACTTAGTGTCAAATTGAATCTAACTAAAAAAAATATCTGAGATATATGACTCTCATAATATGAGCTCCGCATATGACTTTTCCTTTCCGTAATGAGTCAAATATGTGTTTAATAATTGTAACTAATTTATTAGCCATTTTTTGACTGCGCATTTCTCTACTAAATCCATACGTCAATTTGAAACAAAAATGTTAAATGCACCTTTCTTTGAACACTGTAGATATTTTTTCTCTAATGATGTCTCTGTTTCAGATACTTTAGAAAAATGCTCAGTCAGTTATATACAAATTAATTATTGTTGAGAATTATTCGTTTTCATAAAAATGAAAAATTGATTCTCAAAGCAGATAGTCAGTAATGCCAATTTCATTTTCTTCCCCTTCTTCCACTTAGGTAACTAAACTTTCGTAACCAGTTACAAGAGAAGAATTTTTTTTCGCTGTTTGGTAACTAGTTGTGAGAGAAGAATTATTTTTTCCTCTTTGGTAACTTTTGATAGTTACGAACGTACACTCGCATTTCGTCCTGACATTATTTTTAGTAAATATCAAGTGTCTGTGAAGTATGATATAAACATAGTTTTTTTTGTTGGTAAATGAATATTATAATCTGCATAGGTCATAACAGGTTACAAATGGTTACCTACAGAGAAATTATAAATCGTATTTTTAGAAATTTCGAATTTGTTGACTCAATATAATTTAAAGATTAAAATTGAAGCTACATAATTATTAAATAGCCAAAATCTCTAAGAATTACAATTCCGTTACTACTTGATATCTTTGAAAGCCTATAATTACTTGAAAATAGTTATAGTAAAGTTATAGTATAGGCAAGTTAGCGGAGACAACTATTTAAAATACATAATCAATTTTATAGTATTTTTGCAACCGTAAATATAATATTTAAATAAAGTTCATATAGAATTATCTAAAAACAAACCAATAATATATCATCGTTCATATCCGAGAATAACAAGAGCTATTTAATTTGACATATTCATAAATGTCGCATTTCTAAGAGTTTTTTTTTTTTGAGGATTGTTGTGTCTCTGCGAGTTACTGAGGTCACCAGAAAGGAAGGAAGGGGTATAGGTTGGCAACGGAACGGCGACCCATTGGTGTTCCTGATCTCCATGGGCGGTGGTGATTGCTATCCATCAGGTGACCAACATGCTCCTTTGCACCCCTCTCCTTTAAAAAATATATTTTATATAGGTACCTAGTAATTATGCATAGTTGTATAACTATTTATTATTAGATTTTCATGACTCACCGAATCGAAATTGAATAAGCTGTTTAGACGACATTATCTTCAAAAGACACACAATTTGATCAAATTAGTGGATGGTGATTCACATTTTGGTCATATTTACAATAAATTGCGATAAAAAGAAAAAAAATTGATGTTAGTTTTCTTAGAAAAATATTCTTATTTAAGTAAGTGAATTATAAATAAATTGTAACATATTGTTATTTATAGTAGAAAATGCTATAAGTAGAATATCTAATAATTTTAAGAAACTATAAATATTGGATATATCTTTTAAATTGAATATTGTGAGAGCTATTACTTCGAAAATTATATTTCTTTGAAGACGCTATAATATCTGCGTCTCAGTAGAAATTTATATTATATTTTAGACAGAAATTAACGCTCTATGCTATTAAATTTCCATTGATCTAAGCGTGGACTTAGAAGTAAGCTAGATATAAGCTGTCAAAATCGATGGAAATCCTACGAAGAGCATTTAGATTTGAAGGATCAATACGTTTATAAGTATCGTACTGAAGTACAAAATCATGTCTCCAGATTAGAAAAATAGTAGCTAAAGTATAAATAATTCTTTATATATTTTTTTTTTTTAAATGAGAGGGGGGCAAACGAGCACGTGGGTCACCTGATGGATAGCAATCACCACCGCTCATGGAGATCAGGAACACCAATGGGTCGCCGTTCCGTTGCCAACCTATACTCCTTCCTTCCTTTCTGGTGACCTCAGTCAGAGGTCACTCGCAGGGACACAACACTCCTCAACTGAATTGTTATTTGGCTGCGGTATTATGTGAGGTGGAGGTACTTCCCCAATCGGGCAGCTTAAAAAATACGCTATGCTCTACCTCTCTTTTCGCCAGAGCCTCGTTTGTCAGTAAGCAGGGTGCACCACATGCAGGTTGGCTTTGGTTCAAAGATGTTAATGAACTACTTTCACCCCAATGTATAAAGTATTCAAGTGGGTACACTTAACTGATGGGAAAATACTCCACTCAATTACTGTCATGAAAAATACAATTTAAAATTATAAAATAATAAATCGTTATTATAATTTAATCAATAAGTATGAACAAAATTGTAATAGTTAATAATCAATGTAATAATTATTTTTAAATAAATTTTAAATAATGTATTTTTATAATGATGTTATATATAAATAGCATGACAGAATATTTTTATATAGGTATATTGTAATATGTAACGCGTAGGTGTTTTGGACAATATTCTGTAAGCCTATTATGAGAATGAAAATAAATAAGAAAACTCCTAGTGATGGAGCTCTAAAGTCATTATACTTATTATAAGATTAAGCCTTCAGCACACAGCCCGTCACGTAACCATACCGTACGTCTTATGTTTGCTGCATATCGTACCAATGAGCGTCGAGAAGAACTACTCTGCATACGGGTCGTTGCGGCGTAGCATGTCTGGACATGGCATGCATTGCGCTACGATTTCACGACAAGGGCTGAGAGTTAGACCTCTATAAATTCTGTTTTAAAAATGTAAACTTACATTACAAGAGATAACAACGTTTCAAACGCCTATTATGACCGATAGCAATAAATAGTTGCTAAATATGTGGTCCAGAATTGCAATTAAATCAGCTGGTACAATGAGAATAGTTCATTAGGCGACTTCGTTCGGAAATTGCTCATTAAGCCGCGTCGAGTCCCACTGTGGGTAAAATGGATGGCTATCACACCGTGTCAACAAGGCTCTTTGTATATCTTTACCCGAAGAGTGAAACTTTGTATATCTTTACACTGAAATAGAATACTGGGTAAATAAATTAGTAAGTACACAGCAATCATTTTTTTTTATATGACTAGGGTGACAAATAAGCCTACGACCTGCCTAGTGGTGAGCAGTCATCGTAGCCTATAGGCGGAATATTAAACTATTTAAATATAAAAAATAATATTATAAACTATTTCTGTGACAGCAGCGAATAGAAGAGAGGTGTACTTATAAATAAATAGATAAATATTCGTGGTCAAATTACACACCGCCATCTTGTTTTAAACTAAGCAAGCTTGTACAATGGGTATTAGGTAACTTAATGGGTCAAGTGCTGCGGCATCGGTGGCACGTACTTAATAGATATTATACTTGAATACATATTTTTTTGTAAATACATATAATACATAGAAAACACTCAGTACAAGACAAAGAGACATGTTCATGCACACAAATATTTGTCTAAAATAAAATTTTACAGTACGGTGTAATACGCGGCCTTTTATATAGATGCATTAAATTCGATTGTTCGATAGCGCCGGGCGTTGGGAAATCATTATAAACTTTAATGAGAGCTTTTAATGACTTTACTAAGCGAGCAATAAGGGCGCATTGTATATTGTGCTTCATTGTATTCACTTAGCGCCTCAGTTTATACCACTCGAGTGGTAAATAGGTATATGGTCCGCCTTAAATAGAGCAGCTGCATTAGGCTAGATACGATAGTCGAAGACTAGAAGTATCATTTAGTGTTGCGATGCAAAAGGTTTTGAGCTCTCTTATAACTTAGACTATGCTTTTCTTCTGACTATACTCACACGTAGCAATACCGACTTATGTGTTGTATCGTTATCTCGCATACATTGTACCCATATGCATCCCACTGCTGGGATACGGGTCTTCCCTCAACGTAAGGGGTTTAGAGCAAATTCCACGCTGATCAACAGTGGATTGGGTTTAATGGGCAGCATCGTCATTTCGCATACCGGAGCTGAAGTAACGAATTACACTGCGATCTCACACCCGCCGCCTTGCGTAGTCATTATTGCAAATCCCTCCTACTTTTCAATTCATGTTATTGGAGTCGATGTGTTAGGTAACAACTCAATGTTTTAGGTACCCAATAGTGTTAAATAAAATACGTGGTGCACGGCAGTTGAGCTTCACTTGACTAGCCATCTCTTTAGGCTTTTAATGCCTTATTTACCATATAGCTGTCTGTCACATTGCTAAGAGAGGAAGTCAAATTACAAAAGCTTCTTACTCCTACTAATTTCTTCTGATTAAGTTTATTGTCAGTTCCAAGGCAGCCGTAGTTTTACTCCCGGGACAGCAATGGATTTCACTGTTCATTGCCTTTTCTGGCGGTCCCCGGTGTTAATCCTAAACATCTGTTAATGCTACACAGGAGACACAGTGGTGGGCCCCCGTCCCCTTAAATTCCCTTCAACAATGATCTCTAAAGGTATATATTCTGCAGTAGATGACTATTATCTGAAATGATGATGACACTGATGGGGTTTTTCAATATAAAAAAGTAAATAGCAGGACATTACTGTCAGTTCAAAAAACATTGAAAAATACAAACGTTCTGGAAATAAATCTTTCAGACACTCCCAGTCCGTTAGCAGTGAAAAATGCACACAGTTCTTTCTACATATTTCACGCTTAAACATATTAACTTTAAGTCTAAGTGTTCTTGTAGCATTTTTGACGCTCCAGAGCTCCAAGAGAACGCTCAGAAAGAGAGTAAATGTGTGTCGTATGGGGTGTGAGTGGCCTACCACAATCTTTAGTTCGGGGTGTAAGCGGCTCATCATGAGCTTTAGAGCCAAAGCCAACCTCACCTGCACATAGTGCACCCTGCCAATAAGCGAAAGACGCTTTGGCGAAAGAGAGTTAGGGTACAGCGTTTTTGCAAGCTTCACTACTGCTGAAGTTCGTTCACCTCACAGAATACCACAGCCAAATAACAATTCCCTTGATGGTTGTTGTGAGTGAGTGAGGACACCAGAAAGGAAGGCGTTGCTGCGTTGGTAGCGGGGGTGGCGCCGCGTGAGCAATATTTCATGTTGCGAGGGTTCATATGGCTACACATTGTCATCTAGCCTCAAACTAAGCAAAGATTATACTATGGGTACTAAATAACTGATACTATACTGATACTATACATAACATAATACATTATTTTGTAAATACATTTATAATACATAGAAAACATCCAGACCAAGACAAATACACATGTGCTTGCACACAAATGTTTGTCATGTGCCGGGATCCAACCCGCGACCTGGGAGTAAAAGTGGCCATTGCTAGCTGTTCGACCACCGAGCTCGTCATACATATCAAGTTAAACGTTCGGACGCTTACTATTGACACGCACGCCAGGCATACATCCTATGTCTAGTACATACTTGCTCTGTGAATATGTTACAGTCAATCTAATAAATTGGTCATTATTTATAATGGCTGGCCAATGTAATAAATTGTCAATTAAGCTTACTTACTTGGCACCACATCATTCATCATCTAGGTTGACGGAGCTCCGCTTCGCGTAGCTCCTATTTCCGATGACAAGCCACAAGAAAACCATAACCTAACCAAAAATCAACTCAAATCTAACCAAATCATGATTTGAGTTAGATTTGATGATGACGAGCTCGGTGGCGTAGCGGTCAATGACGCAGCTTCGACACCAACGCTCGTGGGTTCGATTCCCACATAGGACAAACATTTGTGTGCATGAACATATCTGTTTGTCTTAGTTTGGGTGTTATCTATGTATTATAAGTATGTATTTACAAAAAAAAATGTATTTACGTATGTTTATCAGTTGTCTAGTACCCATAACACAAGCTTCGATTACTTTGGGGCTAGATGGCGCTGTGTAATTTGTCTGACAATATTTATTTATTTATTACATTGACCAAGTGTCAGTCAGTATGAATAATAACTAATTTATTACATTAACTATAACACATACATGTCTCTGCTAATAACCTGAGCAATAATTTAAAGCTAAGGTGCAAACGAACACCCGTTATCACACCCGTACATTACTAACCGTGTGAAACATTCGCTGAAGCTTCAGTAATCCCGCGACCTCATCATTACAGCTCTTGTGCTGCGCCCCTCATGTATATTCATGTAATTGTTTAAACACGCCTTAACTGGTTTAGGGTTGGCAACTCTAAGTTAGAGGCAAATGGTAATAAGGTTATATATAATTTGTCGTTTATATTTAATGATTCTGTTTGGTGAGGAGCTCGAAGGTGATGTTGGGCATGTCAATCTAATAAAACCAAGTTAATCAACATCAAAACTTGTCTATCATCATCATCATCAGCCTGTATCTATCCACTGTTGGATATACGCCTTCCCTAATGCCTTCCACCATATGCGATTCTACGCTTTCCGCATCCAGCTGCTTTCGGACTTTGGCTTTCTTTTCTTTTACATCCACTCTCACTAGACTCTCACAAACTTGAGTCTTTAGGTATAACTAGCTTTTACCCGCGGCATCGCTCAGCGTAAACTTAACACGGATAAAAGGTATCCTTTGTGTTAATCCAAAATATATTCTATATATATAGGTATATGCCAACCAGTGACGTAGCTACGCGTGGGCGAAGTGGGCTCTCGCCCACGGCCTCGCTCCTCAATGGGCCTCGCGCGATGCCCCCATGTGGGTGAATTAAAAATCAAAATCCGTGAGCTGTAACGAGGCTTTAAAATTGTAAACACTACATAAACACATGACAATGTATGGGAAGTGTTCTTATATAATTATAAGAACACTTCACATACATTGTAAATTTTATATTGCGAGCGTTAATATGGCTACGGTAACCGCTTCACATCAGGTGGGCCGTATGCTTGTCTGCCACCCGACGTAGTATAAAAAAAAGGGAGTCGATTGAAAAGGGTCTCGCTGATGATACTTTGCCACGTCTAAATTAGCCCACGTTACGCCGCTGATGCCAACTTTCAATCAAATCCGTTAACCAGGGCGTAAATAGGTTTTTATAAGGTCGGCAATGCGTATGTGATGTCTCTGGTGTTACAGGCGTCCATAGGCTACGGTAACAGATTTCCATCAGGCGGACCGTATGCTTGTTTGTCACCTTAGTGGTATAAAAAAAAATAACTCGATACAGAATAACAAACATTCATACATCCATAAGCACATATATCATCACAAACTTTCACATTTAAAATATTAGCAGGATATTAGAACTGCGATAGGCAAGTCCTTTTTTATACTTCTAAGGTAGCAAGCAAGCATACGGCCAGCCTGATGGAAAGCAGTTACCGTAGCCTATGGACGCCTGCATTACTAACAGGATTTATATAATACAAAAGATTAAAATACAGATTATTTAATACAGTCGTGTACACCTCTATTATCTAGGTCGAAGTACAAACCAATCATCAGCGTTCACCTCAAATCAAAACAAACCAATTTCACCTTGACCTGAGCTGCTGAATAAAGAACTAGAAGGGTCAACGCGACGTATAAAATCACAATAGGAATGAAAACCAACGGCCGGCTGTACCTATAGAGGAAATATAGGGGACAAATTGGACTTTTATTCGGGATTGAACTGGGCAGGGTTTCTCGGCTGTTGGTAAAAAGTTGTGTTTTGATTAAAATTTCACAGAAAAGGCCTTTTGGTATTCAGACTAGGTAGATATACACTCAATATTACTGGGATCAATGTCACAGTATAAGTAATAGTACTATGTACAGTATGACAACTCCCTGCCGCTCTCTCGTGTCGACCTCACCTCCCCTCTGAGACAAATCTAGAACAGTTTGTATGGCGCCGCACACACACAAGATCACTCGCGTTCTGCACAGACGTCATTGTTTATGTAGTAGTAAACGACGCGACATTTGTATGGAGTGGCCGGGGCATGCTAATGTGAAGAAAAAAGCAAAGTTCTGTTACAAATTTTCACTAGCGAGTTTACTATTTTTTACCCATCCCAAAAAGTCTTATGAATTTTCGATCAGGTCACGTGTCCTGACGCGAGTTTAACATGTTTTACCCATCCCAAAAAAGTGCACAACGCCGCTAAAGAAGTTTTCACTTAAAAAAAAGAAACAAATCTCCAAAATCAATAAATACTATCAGTATAGCAGGAGAACCACGATATTTAATATACCCGCAATACATCATACAAATAGCATAATCCCGAACTAGGTCACGTTCCGGGTGTAATCCGGGTAAATAAACGTAATTTCTTGTAGCGACGCGCCGGATGCACGGCTCGGAGACCGGATATTGGCACGGCTTCGCGGTGACATTATATATGTTACTCTGATGGCTTGTTAATTTGTAATGACATGCAAAATAATACTTTAGCCATGATGTTAGTTTACTAAATGATTTGCATTATAATGATCGGATCAGCATTTCCAGATATAATTTAGATCAAAGTGTAACATTAAAAGTTTTGGAAGTTAAATAACAATACATTTGAAAAAAGCGGGGCAATGGCGTCATGTATATGCTTGTTTGCCACCTTAAATTTCAAAGGCAATTTGTATTTGTGTATTTTAGGGCGGAAATATCTTACCACCACAAAGGGAAATCCAATCTAACCTATACGTGGTGCACCATGCCGTCTAGTGGAGAAGGTTCTGGCGAAAGAGAGGTAGGACATGCCGAGCCCGACTGAGGAAATACTACTACTTCACTGAATCATCATCATCATCAGCCTGGATATCTACCTTTCCCAATGCCATCCACCATATGCGATCCTCCGCTTTCCGCATCCAATCGCTTCACTGAATAACGCAGTAAAATAACATGCCTTTGATTTTTTTAAATAAAAAAAATACAGTATGAGCAACTTTGTGAAATATTTTAAGTTAGTATTCCCAACTAACTTTGTATTGACAACAGATTTAGGTAAAAATATCACTATATTCGACTGTTAATAAGTACAAACTAATCCCAATAGGCTTGTATCCCATTTTCTTTTTCGATTTGTTATTTAAAGACCACACAATAATATAAATATAGGTGAAATAATTACTTCGATTGCATAAAAACTTCTCGAGATATGATAACTTGAAGATCACAATTTTGGACTATCCCGAAAACGCTCCATACAAAAGGCCACCACGTTATGACGTCACACCGTGCTATTTTATATGCATTAAATCAGAAATTTGTACGACAGCTATGTTAAATATTGCGTTTATGTAGCGAGTGCCGTGACAAAAGTTATAGTATTTTTTATTATTTCTACAATGGTAATATATATTTTTTTTAATTTCATACCTTTAAAATGGACTTTCCCACCAAACTTTGACCGAACATAAAACACATCGGACATAAGTTATTAAAATTTTAAGAACGCAGATCGTTCTAGTTTTATGTATTTTACGTTACTGATTGAGAGTTTTTATAATTTTGTAACATGGGCAACAAGCCTATTGGTGGAAACGGGACAGTCGTGACAGGACTGACGTCCTTGGGGATTGACACAGAGAGTATTTTAGGATACGAGTATTTTCCACACTATTTATTCGTTTCAGAAATCTATTTTGGACAAAATTTTGTGTTTAAAGATTTATCCTGTATTAAACGTGGTTGGATCCGGAATGGGAAGGGTCCCTTATGGTTGCAATTGGTGAAGGCCTATCTTATCTTGAAATGGGTCCAGTGCTGCATCAGCGATGGCACGTCGACCCTCTTGAATCTTTATGCACTCCCTATTCTTTAATAAATCTTCCCTGACCTGAGGAAGGTCTATCGAACAGTAGGCTGATAATGTTGATGATGATTAAACAACACACACTCTTGCATATAAACTCGAGGAGTTATTAAGAACTCCGTTTAATTCGCAAGTGTAAACTGTTTGCTTGTATTGCTACCTACAAAAAGCAGAGCGAAAAGGACGTAGCGTGGAGAAAGAGTCGCAATGGAGCTCTTTCTGTACTAGAAAGCGGAAGGGAGTCATTTTTTTATATGAGAGGGGGGAATTACGAGTATGTGTGTCACCTGATGGAAAGCAATCACCACCGCCCACGGAGATCAGCAACACTAAGGGGTGGCCGATCCGTTACCAGCCTAAACTCCTTCATTTCTTTCTGGTGACCTCACTTACTCGCAGGAACAACCCTCAAGGAAATTGTTATTTGGCTGCGATATTCTGTGAGGTACTTCCCCCGTCGGGCAGCTTAAAAAATACGCTATGCCTTACCTATCATTTTTCTCCATCTCTCTTTTATTCTCATTTAATTCTCATTACGGACTCCTATAAATATATATGCCAAGACGATTCTGTAACGAAAGGACTGCCAATTCGCTACATTCGTGGAGATGGGAAGACTTCAAACGAAACCTTGAGACTCAGGAAACATAATTATGTAAATTATGCGAAATTTGTAAGCGTGTACATATGGAAATAGTGGCGCTGTCTGGTGTCGAGCAACGGAAATAACAAAGGGCCAGAATCTCTACACAAGCGCGCGAGAGCCAGTATGGAATCAAATCACCTGCACGTGGTGCACCCCGCTGATTGACTAATGAGGCTCTGGCGAAAAGAGAGGTAGGCATAGCGTATTTTTTTAAGCTACCCGACTGGGGAAGTACCTCCACCTTACAGAATACCAAGAACGCGGCCAAATAACAATTCCCTTGAGCGCGTCGCCACCTCGGCTGCTATCCTATTCCAATCAAACTTCCTTTTTGAAGTCGGTTAAAAATGTATATCTACAGCACGAATGACTTGTGATTCTTTGCTACTCAGATAAAAATAAACCTTCTAACCGAGCAATAGAACCTAATCTGTATAAATTCCCATATCCATTCCCCGACTTGTAGGCAAGTGTCGGCTAAGCCTGTAGAAAATGTATTAAAACTTTTTCCTTGTTACTGGGAAATGGGGAAAAGTGGGAAATCTCTCAGTAGCATTTTTCACGCCATTTCTCATTCAGTGCACGGTTGAGGTGTTCACATATTGGAATTGATTTAATGTACCGTGTGTGATTCTGCGCCTGCCATTTTAAGTGTACCTACATCTAGGAGGAACCAACAGATTTTCTGCGAAATTCATTGAGCTTATGAAATCGTCCGGTCGTTCTGTCTGTCCGTTGCCATGAAACTCAAAATTTAGAAATTCTGATTCGGATTCGTGTAGAGCATTAAAAAGTAGTAATGTAAAGTGACCTTGGTTTTCGAATAACATATCGGGATTTCAAAAAAAAAAAAAAAAAAAATTCGCTATGGTGGCGCATGCTGCGCGTTCGATGTTTTTTTATACTACGTCGGGTGGCAGACAAGCATACGGCTCGCCTAATATGAAGCGGTTACCGTACAATACAATACAATACATTACTCTTTATTGCACCAAATACAGGATGACAAAGTAGTAACAATGATTATAAAGTACAACGGGCGGCCTTATCGCTATAAGCAATCTCTTCCAGGCAACCTTTGGGTATAGGAAAAAAAGAATACATATAAGAGGTAGGTGGCGCAATTAACAAAGTTAGGACATAATGAAAAACGAAAAAACATACACACGTACACATTTGTAGATATATAAACATTAAACTTTACGGATAACCTTAAAGAATAACATCAAAAATTAAATAAATTATGCATTATACATGGAAGGAGAACAAGGAAAAATATAATATATAAGTATACAATACTGAGACCATTGAAAGGTAATAATCTTTGACAAGCTTCTTAAAATTATCAATTGTTTGAGCTTGTCGTATAGCAAGCGGAAGAGAGTTCCATAGTTGGACAGCCTGAACACAAAAGGATTTGGAAAAGAATTGAGTGGAATGAGAGGGAGTTACAAGACGAAGTTGAAGAGCACTACGAATATTAACGCCTCGGATGTCAGAGTGGTATGTGAAGGAATCTTTAAGATATAAAGGCGTGGAGGGATTAAAAAGGACGGAATATAACAAGGCGAGAATATGCAATTTCCTGCGAAAACGAATTGGGAGCCACTTGAGCTGAGAACGAAAGTGAGAAACATGGTCATACTTACGAAGCCCATAAATGAAGCGAATACAGAGATTTTGAAGACGCTCAAGTTTACAAAGTTGCTCTTCTGTGACGTCGATATAACATGAATCTGCATAATCAAGGATCGGGAGGATTATAGACTGTGCAAGCGCAATTCTGGTGTCGATAGTCCGTAGTCATATTGATGCTCGCAACATGAAAATTTGCTCAGTATAAAAAAAATTGCGAAGTATAAAAAAGAAAATCGCTCGCGCGCTGTCACTTTCGCTGCCGACGCAGCAAGTTCTTCCTTCCCGGTGACCTCACTCACTCCCTGGAACATAACAATCCTCAATAGAATTGTTATTTGGCTGCGGTAATTTGTGAAGTAGAACTTACCCAGTCGAGCAGCTTATTAAATATCTTTTAACTAAAGATGTAATAATTCTATACATGTGCCACTAAGTGTCAAAAACGAACACCCGAAAAGTGAGCCAACTGTCTCACCTCGGAATCGCACAAGCTAAACAACGAATCTGACGTTTGATTGGCTGAAATAGGTAATAATACCATCTTCTGTATTTCGATTTATCTTCATAAAGTAATTAAAGCCCAAGAGACACGTAAATAAACAATATTCATTGATTTTAACATGTAATTTAGTTATTTTTGTAAGAAAAATTGGCGCGCATAATGGCGTCAATTTTTCTCAATGAGAAAAAGAGATAGCAAGTATATTAAATCGCTGATATGATAAGGATAGCGTTAATCTATGTCACTATTTATAGCTAGTTAACCATGGAACAGTGGGAACTGTTTTGGACGCAATTTAGTATGGGTATGTAACTAGTTATAGCTAGCTATTCGTGCAACAGCGGCAACTGTTTTTTGACGCAATTTGGTATGGCTATGCCATATCTATAGAAATACTAGCTGTGCCCGCGGTTTTACCCGCGTGAAATTAGATTTATTACACAGTTTTTAAATTGCGCGTCCACCGAAAACAGTTTTAGCCGACTTCTAAAAAAGGAGGAGGTTCTCAATGCAACTGTATATACTTTTTGAAGTGAAAATTTCTATTGTGCACAACGCCGCTAAAGAACATTCACTTTTTTGGGTTTTCACTTTTTCACTTTTTTGGGATGGGTAAAAATGTTAAACTGTTAAAGTCAGGACACGTTACCTGATCGAAAATTCGTACGGAGGGAGGGTAGACCGCCGGCACGGCGTAGGAGGGGTAATCATATCCCCCTCTCTTTTTCCGAAATTATTCCCTAAACATTCCAAAATATTCAAAAATGCACAACGTTAATGTCCAAGTTTTCACTTCTGCCGGCACTCACGGGATGCAACCCTTTTTTTTTGTATGTATATTACGCGATAACTCCGGAAAATATGAACGGATTTCAAAAAAACCAAGAGCCAATAGTGTAGGCAAAATCCTGGCATCGAAACAATGTTATCCGCCCCAAAAGATGTCATATGGAAGCATGTATTGTATTTATTTCCTTGTTTTTTAGAAAACGGCGAAACTCATCAGTTTCATAAGAGAAAAGTTCTTTAAGAAGTTCAACTGGCTCGTCTAACTTTTCCTCCCGAACAACACATGGCTGCAGCTTCTTCTTTCCATTTAAAAGCGCCGCAAAATTTGCATTCTTTATTCATTGTATCTATTTTTTTATAAGCTTGTGGCTTTCGTAATGTAAAGCCTCGTCGTACTCAAATGCAGCTTTATTGAATACTCTTCACGTGTTTCTTATGAACATTGGACGCCGCTGTTCTGCTCTTTCAGCAACAGCGCATCTGCGAGATTCAGCTGCTTCAACAGTTTCTGTAGCTATGGGACGCCATGTAAGTTGCCTGCTGAATAGGCCGAGCTTAGTTGGAACTGTTCGTTTGCCTCAAAATTCCATTTGAGGTGCCAGATATTCAGCGTTCTGTTGACTTAGTTAGTTAGACTTTAGTACTTAGTGATTTAAATGTTCAGTCCCATTATTCCCGTTCTCGTTGGAATGTCGAGATAAAATGTACCCTATGTGTTATTACAGATTATATTCTACCCGTGTTCCAAATTTCTTCACAATCCGTTCAGTAGTCAGTGATTTACACGTTCAGTCCCATTATTCCCATTCCTGTTGGAATTCCAAGATAAAAAGTACCTTATGTGATATTCCATATTATATTCTACCCCTGTACTAAATTTCATCACAATCTCTTCAGTAGTTTTTGCGTGAAAGAGTAACAAACATCCTTCCATCCACACATACTCACAAACTTTCGCATTTATAATATTAGTAGGATAGGATAGGATAACATCCATGGTTACAATCTACCTTATTTTGGCCAGAGCCTCGTTTGTCATCAGGGTGCACTATGTGCAGGTGAGGTTAGCTTTATCTTATCGAGATAGATGTCAACAGTTTACACTTCAACAACAACTTAAAATTCGTTTTCAAATGACAAAGCATAAGGTAAACAGAGGTTATCGATTTCTCGAATCAACATTGATACAAATTACATACATTTTTTCTTGTTAGCTAACAAATAGGCCCGCTCCGATTTGCTCCGATAGCATTCGAATTAAACAGGTCCCAATTTGTAATGATAATTAGTTGTATAATCAAATATCTTCACATTACCATTTGCTTGAATTACTAAATGCTTACATTCCTAGCTGACCCGGCAATGTTGCTTTGCCAAAAAAAATATTTTAGTAATATGAAATATACTTTACGACCCATTTTGGTGTGTAAGTGGTTCAGCAACATCTTTGAACCAAAGCCAACTTCACCTGCACGCGGTGCGCCCTGCTGACTGACAAACGAAGGTCTGGTGAAAAGAGAGGTAGGGAGCGTAATTGTAAGTTGCCCGAAGGGGAAAGTACCTCCACCTCACAGAATACCGCAGCCAAATAACAATTCCCTTGAGGGTTGTTGTGTTCCTGCGAATGAGTGAGGTTACCAGAAAGGAAGGAAGGAGATGCTGCGTTGGCAGGGGTGGCGACACGCGAGCGATATTTTATGTCGCGAGCGTTAATATGGTTACGGTAACCGCTTCACATCAGGCATCAGGCAGTATGATTGTATGCCACCCGTCGTAGTATAAAAAAAATCGTCATCGAGCATCGAGTAAAATAAGTACTTACATGTACATGCCTTTTTACATAATATGTAGTTTTTAAATATGTAACTTAAAAAGGCACTTGTATAAAATGGATGGATATAAATAAAATTGTGATCAAGCGAACGAAGAATTTGAATGAAAATGGGTTGTCTTAAAGAGGAATTTCGTCGTAGATTGGAGACTTAACCGGTTTGAAGTGGATCAACGTAGATTTTCCCGGTGAGAAATTCATGTTAAAATTTCCATATCATTTAGGTTAGATACTATATCTATATTTGATAGACCTGGGACTCTACCTCATAAGCTGAAGGCGATTCCAATGGAATATTTTGTGCCCAAAAATGGATCTTAGGTTTTACCAAAACCTAAGTTATTACCAAACCTCAAGCTTTAAAAACAAAGTTAAAGATTTTGAAAAGCTTGAGAGTCTATCAGGTAAGATAAACACAATTAGTACCAATCTAAGCTGAAGCACAGATTACATAATAGTTACTACGTAACAGATACTTCACTCAGTAGAAAATTTATCTAATACCTACTGCTATAATAGCCTACTCCGTCGCGTCAGCAATCGATGCATGCTAAAATGTGCCTAAATGCTCAAGCGTACAGTTGTGATTGCTTCGCACCGCGCGATCCCACAGCAATCGCAGGGCCTGAATTTGGTCCGCAAACGGCCCGAGACCGCTTCGGCCGGGCGGTAGGTAACTATAGCGTGCAAGTACATGGAGTGACGGAGGCCTGGCTGAAGTTCGATTTTTGCAATCCAAAAATCCGATATGAATGGGCTTCAGCTTAGGCGGTAGAGCCATTGACCATACTTAGAGATTGTTCTTTATATATTTTGATTGATATGATTGAACAGCACTAAAATATTATTGTAACACCGACTTCTTAAAGGGTTCACTGTTTTACCCGTATTATGTATGTATTTATATACATGACCGCGTCATTGATCGATCTGATGTATATGGGATTTTTGTTATAAAACTGAAGACTTTTCTGTGAAGGTGAAATGTAGTAAATATTGCCCTAAATATATAAACCTTAAATTGCCCTAAAGTGGATTTCGCGGTAATTTAGAGTTTCGTGATAAAGACACCAGTGTCCCGCAAAGTAACACTATCTGGGTCATTCTTTTTATTTTAAAGATTTTATATCTGTAATTATTTTGATGTGTTTAGAAAATAAATGAGTTTTGTTGATTGCTCCGTTTAAAAGTTTGGAAACGCCTGCCCTAGACTATAAGAAAACAAGCACCTGTTATATGCTATCACATTCGAGTAAGTTCGTGAAATTTTCAGTGACCATTAATCGTTCTAGAAAATATTCACGTTATGTTAATTTACGTAGAATAAATATAGTTTAAAAAAACTAAAAAAATTCGCTTTAAAGCATATCAAACTAAAAAGTTAAAATCCTCCGGCTTTATCATCTGACCTTGAAACCTAATCGTGATCAAAGTTAATTACAAGACTTTTCTAAGAAATCCAAAAACAGCTATGATACGATGTTTCATCGTGAAGTTCCAGTTCATATCTTCCGGCTCCATCATCAGATCAGTTCGACAGTGCCATATTATTGTATTGTCATCAGAACTACATACAGCTGTCAATTTTCGTTACGCTACGATGCTTGGAAGGTGGTTAAATTAGTTGCCTTAGATTCCATTACATAGTTAGTTACATACAAGTCGACCTAATAAAAGCGTATTAAAAACGAATGTACTTACGACATGAAAATAATCAATCACATTTATTTTATTGTTTCAATAAAAAAGATACTACAACATTACGGCAATATATTATTTTTCTGTATATAGCGTCTACAGATATCTAAATATTTGGGGCGTAAGTGGTTCATCAACATCTTTGAACCAAAGCCAACTTCACCTGCACGCTGTGCGCCCTACTGACTGACAAACGAAGCTCTGGCGAAAAGAGAGGTAGGGAGCGTAATTGTAAGCTACCCGACTGGGGAATTTATCTCCACCTCACAGAATACCGCAGCCTAATAACAATTCCCTTGAGGGTTGTTGTGTTCCTGCGAATGAGTGAGGTCACCAGTAAGGAGATGCTGCGTTGGCAGCGGGGGAGCAATATTATATATTGCGAGCTTTAATATGGCTACGGTAACACTTTACATCAGGCGGGCCGTATTCTTGTCTGCCACGCGACGTAGTATATAAAAAAAATATATATGTTATAAAAACTGTTTGTTGATAAGAATATCTACATTTCGAACGAATACATACGTAAAGTATTCGTCACTAATTCAATTACCATATATGAACAGAGTACTTATCTAATAATGTAGGGTTAGTTGTTATACATAAGTAACCACAGATTTATGATCTATTGAAATATTTAATTACCTACATTATGATATTCATTTACCTTCTCAATTTCAAATAGAATCTGAATAAGATTACAGTATTTATAAAAAAAATACGCATATTAAAATACTTGTTATTTCATCAGTTTTATCAAGCAGCCGCAATATGATCATTTTTTATATTAAGTTTTTTATTTACTTTCCGTTACCTTTAAAGTCAATCCTAGATTTATAAGTAACGAAAAAATATTTTATTTTGGTAATTACTTACCTGTATTCCTTTTTCCCAAAAAACTAGTCTTTGCTGTATCTAGTGTAAGGTAACTTTCGGAAAAAAGAAAAATATTTTTAATGTCTAATAATAAATTATTAAACATTGGGATTTTTTCCCATTGGCACAATATATTCCCAATGGCAAAATATTTTATAGTTTTCTGAAAATTACCCAACACTAGCAGTAACTGCATATATGAATTTCAAATGGCTCACTTTAGCATATACCCGTAGCTCATCGGTAGCCGAATACGAAATCAATGTTGAATTTGCAATGAAAATATTGTTATAGAACTTGGTAATTTATACATTACATTTAAACTAGTATCATATAATACAAACTTACTTCTAAAGTATTATCTTTGACAAAAACTATGATATGCTTTTATGTTTTACTTAGAATTCCCATTGGTTCAGACATTGTTTGTACCCCAGTGGGGTGTTTTTATGTCTTTCCTATTAGACTCGATTTTGAAGAGCCACTAAAAATATTCCATACTTTTGTTAACACCCGGTTACACTAGGACATTTAGTGTATACAGGATGTTAATCTTTATACCATAAAATATTACTATATATTACTATATACTTCTCGCTCGTAGATAGTGAACTCACTGTTGCAACTTTAGCTTGAGTTACAGTAAGGTCAGTCCTACTTCTTATAAATTAGGTCGCTTGCAATCTTTGCAGATAACTCGACCGCACCACTGATAAGTATTTTCAATCTGTAGCAGCATGTGAGGTCATAATATTGAGTGGTTTAAGCGATATATATCCATTCTGATTTTATGGTAAAGTCTAGAATTTTGCCAGAACTGTTTAAACTAACTACTTTTTCTCTAATACCTTTTCAGATATCATCACGAGAAATTGACATTTCACTACGAAATTTGACAAACCTTTAACGCTACATTTGCACACTGACATCAGCCTCAAGTCTATGTTTAACGCAAAACACGTATTTGTTGTAAATAATTTGATGTTGCTGAATGTCTTGGCAAATGCTTTAAATGTTAAATGGGTGCTCTTTACACTTAAATTTCATATTTTTAAGTAAATTTTAACTTAAATTAAAAATATTACAGTTGCAAGTACGTTTATTACAACACATTAATTTGACATTACTTTACATTGTTAAGTAATATCAAATTAATTGACATTCGTCTTTCTAAATTTTAACATTACCGTACATAAGGCCTCGTTCACAGGAGCGTTTTTTAACATTTTAGAGTGTGTTATTTTTATTGATTGGCTCCTTATTTTATTTAAAATAGAGAATCACCGAAAACGATCCAGACGAATCGCGTTACAACGCTAGTGCGAATGAGGCCTAATTAATATGTAATGTTAAATTTAGAAAATTTATGATCAATTAACATGGCAAGCCATTCCAAAACTGTACTTGTTCGTGTAATTTTTTTGTAATTCCAATTTTACATTTCAGTGTTTCTTAAATATTGTCGTTATGATGAAGCATCGATTTACGTACAGTACGTACGTAAATCCATAGTCTTGTTACTCAAATTAAAAAAAAGTAAGAGTAAGAATATGGCGAATTTTTTTGTCGTTTCTTATTAATATAATCGATATAATTAATAAAATTGTTGTTATCAGTATTTTCAATGATTAAGAAACACTTATTTATGTCTACATCGTCTATGTATTGTAAAGAGTCACCTAAAGCGTTGATTGCAATTCTCTATCTCGCTTTTCTCTGGCGACATGTTTGAAAACCTCGACTCACTGTTTTCAAATTTCTATTTACTTACACGACGAATATATGCTTGCATTAATTGGATTGTTTGTTTTGTGTTCTGGAGCTAAAATTGATATGTCAATCAATGTAAATTAAAACGTCCAATGACAACTTCAAATTAACATCTAATTAAAGAACTGTATGAATTTAATGGAAATTGCCATTGCTATTTCTGTTAGTTTCATTTTCGTTAATAATTTTATATGTTGCTCCTTTTCCATGAATTTTAAAATTTGACTTCCTAAAATATAGGTCAGTGCATTTGTCCCTGGCAAACATACGACATTATTTGTGATTCAAAAGAAACAGTGATATAACACAGCTTGTTTCAATGTCTCTTTGAGATTGTGTGTCATGATTTTCAACTTTAGCTCCAAATAACTGTGCATACATACATTTAAATAACTGTTTTCTGTGTACCCGACCAATAAGATTAGATATATTGCACGAACTATCTTCTTTCCTTCTAACTTTTGGCACGTTGCACAATTCAATACTCTTTAGATGGTAAACGATTTCAAACCGATTACTAGACACAGTAATATATATGTAGTTTATCGAAAAGTACTGTACATAGTGATCATAGTAAATGAGAAGAACATTGCAAACAAATTTTTGGAAGTGATGTTAATTCTAATTGCTATATTTTCCTGCAATACAGAAATGATAGTAAATTATCATAAAACTACGTTTCACAAGTTAATTAGAGTGTAAAATTTATCATTTTGCTATATTCTCGCAAATTGCATTTGCCAGATCTTACTCGGTAATTCCCTAATGTAAAATATTCTTAGTTTTCATGCTACATAAATTGTCTGGATAACTATTTGTTTTCACTATGAAATAAAATTTCTCTTAGACTAATTTACCTGTATTTAGTATTGTTATTCCAATTTTGTAGCTCTAATTCGCTCTGTTTTATTAACTGTTAAATAATCTTTAAAGTCAATACGGTTTTATTTAGGATACATCATTTAATCTTTAACATTTTGATTAAGATTAAATGAAACCTCAAATGTTACATAAAAAAATGAGTTAACAAGAAGAGTGGTTTCCTTTACCTCTAAATAGTAACTCTCAGCATGTCAATCTTCTTGGTCGTCGATACAAAAGCTGTGTGTGCTAGTGTATAGGAACGAATGTTTCTTCTTACAGGCTCGGAGCGCAAGCACCAGTAGCTTTAGGAGTGTAAGTCAGGTAATGATCGTTGGTTATGACGCTTACTCACGCCTGTCCATTCACATTGACTTTGTTTTGATTGTTTTGACCGGCAATGATTTTACAAAAGCATTATTCTTGCCAACGATTCTAAGAGATCTTAATTTTCAAACTGATCTTATTGCAAAATCATTGCCCTAAAATTTTTTGTCATGACCCATGAGTCAATCGCGTTACTTTTTGTAGTTTGTTTTAGCTGTAGCTGTAGAATCATCATCATCTGCAGTAGAAATCAAACGTTACAGTAAGGTAAGTGACAAATGACACATCATAACAGATACATTCCTCATCGTAGATATCAAGGAAACTTATACTGCTCGATCTTTAACAACAACATTACTGTATTGAATTGCATTGATAATTTACAATTGCAGACTTATCATTGAAATTAAACCAATCTTCAACACCATGTCATAGTAAATTACAAATTTAATTAAGTGCTTTGACAGGATGTAACTGTGCTCATCACTTTATTCAGACCCAAAACCAGTCTCATATGCACTTGGTGGGCACATATATCCTGTTAATACGGAATCGAGGCTCTGACGAAAATGATGTAGATCATGACGACGATGATGTGAAGTACCTCCATCTGACAGACGACCGCAGCCAAATAACAATATCCTTGAGAATTGTTGTGTGTCTTGCAAGTAAGTGATGTCACCAGACGTGAGGAGATGCTTCGTTATTAGCGCTTGGTTAATGTTGATTGGGGTATAAGTGGCTGGGGAAGTGCCTCCAATGCACAGAATACCGCAGCCAAAATTCCCTGGAGGGTTGTTGTGTTCTGTGTTCCTGCGAGTGAGTGAGGTCACCAGAAAGAAATGAAGGAGTATAGGCTGGCAACGGATCGGCGATCCCTTGGTGTTGCTGATCTCCATGGGCGGTTGTGATTGCTTCCATCAGGTGACCCATATGCTCGTTTACCTCCATCTCATATAAAAAAATAACAATAATTTCGTTATATTTCCTGTTACCGGTTTACATCAAGTGGGCTGTATGCTTGTCTGGCACCGTCGTGATATAATTATTTCATCTTTATAATCTCAAATGAAATACGAAAAGCGCAGTATTATGGAATCTAAACACATTAAGCTCCTAAATTGCAAGTTTCAACAAACCGTGTAGTGGTTCTGGCCACAAGCGTTGCAGTATGGCCGGCTATGGAAATCAGGTCGTAGGGGCCGCCTGCTAACGAGGGCCTTTGACACAAATGACCACAACGCCACTTTTATTGAGGTAATACTATAAAAACTGATGATCCTTATCTCTGCGTAATGGCTTAGTAATCACTTTCTGTTAATTACAAAATGCTATCAAAAGTGTAATTTAAAAAAGCTGGAATAAGTATTTTTTGTGGTATTCATTTACGAGATATAGTTTGAATTTTGATCAGATTGTTGGGGTGTAAGTGGTTCATTAAAATCTTTGAACCAAAACCAAACCCACTTGCACGTGGTGCACCCTGCTTACTGAGAAATGAGGCTCTGGCGAAAAGAGAGGTAGGGAGCGTAATTGTAAGGGCCGTATGCTTGTCTGCCACCCGATGTAGTATAAAAAAGAAAAGTTAGCGACAGTTCGAATTTTGAACAGATTAGCTCTTGAATTTATTTTCATCGGAGTAACATCTACCGGCTCATAGCACTTAAAGGTTTATCTTCTATTGAAAAGGCTTACATTCAGCGTTACATAGTTGAATTGACCTCCGGATGTACCCCGCTGTGTACATCCGGAGGTCAATGGATTTGGTTTAAACGTTTTCATATGAGAATAATCGGAATCCTTTTGATTATTGTAATAAAAATAAACCAAAACCTTGTCGTTTTTTTCTTGAAGAATCCTTACTTTTTGACACAGCGTAGTCATTTATCACCGGTTGCAAGGTTAATCACTCAAACCTCTGTTTATATATACTTAGGTACTTAACAGAAACTTTACAAACTGAAATTCAGCTTAAAAAAAGTTAAACAAAAGTAAATCTATAACAGAATTTATATAAAGTCAGGTGGCTTTAAAGGCTTTCATCTAGGTTAAACTTTCAAATTATTTTTTAATCCATTTAATACGAAATGGCTAGCCTTTGAGCGATTTACTTGATAGCTATTTTTATAGGTTTAATTACTTTAAACATGCTTTGGTTAATATTTTAATCTGAAATATCTTGATTTTATCACACCCCGGCCACTACATACAAATGTCGCGTCGAGATCTACTACAAAAACAATGCCGTCTGTGCAGGGCGTGAATGAGCGTGTGTGCGTGCGGCGCCATACAAACTGTTCCAGATTTGTCTCAGAGGGGAGGTGAGGTCAATACGAGAGAGCGGCAGGGAGTTGCCATACTGTTCGTTACTATTACTTATACTGCGTTTTTTTTTCATTAAATGCATTTTTATGTATGTATTGTCGTTCAGCATAATCTACTTGAATGAAGATTTATTTATCGCTGTTACTTGTGTGAACTAATTATCCTGCTACAGAATGATTCTTTCGAAGCATAAATCGAAATCAACACAAGTAACAAAGCCCTCTCTAGACACAGCTCTCTCTGAACAAGAATCTAACCTGAATATTGTCTGTTCACTTTAAAATGTATTCCTTTCGAGTGGAATTTCGTCAACTAATGCGAAATTTCGAAGTCACGTCCTTTTAAATCGCCTTGTGACCTACAAACCTACTTTGCTGATTTCGACTCCCAATTGTGTGTAATTTTATCATAAGGCACAGACGAGCGACAAATATATGCGACTAATTGCAGAATTCAAAGTTGTCTAGAAGACGCCAGCTAATTGACTGGGTACTTTAAATAATCTTTTACGTAAATCATTAGTAACGCTGGAATGAAATTTAGTGAATGAATTTTATGGTTAGTTATACATAAAATTGTTTGATTCTTAAGTCAATGGTCGAATTTTTAGGCAATGTAATCTATGTCATATTTTGGGGTGTAAGTGGTTCAACAACATCTTTGAACCAAAGCCAATTTCACCTGCACGCGGTGCTCCCTGCTGACTGACAAACGAAGCTCTGGCGAAAAGAGAGGTAGGGAGCGTAATTGTAAGCTACCCGACTGGTGAATGTACCTCCACCTCACAGAATACCGCAGCCACATAACGGTTCCCTTGAGGGCTGTTGTGTTCCTGCGAGTGAGTGAGGTCACTAGAAAGGAAGGAGATGCTGCGGTGGCGGCGAGGGTGGCGGCGCGAGAGCGATATTTTATGTTGCGAGCGTTAATATGGCTACGGTAACCGCTTCACATCAGGCGGGCCGTATGCTTGTCTGCCACCCGACGTAATATAAAAAAAAAAAAACGTCAATATAATCTACCAAATCAGGTGGCAGACGAGCATACGGCCCCCTGATGTGAAGCAGTTACCGTAGCCATATTAACGCTCGCAACATAAAATGTCATTCGCACGCCGCCAATTCCGCTGCCAACGCAGCATCTCCTTCCTTTCTTTCTGGTGACCTCACTCAATCGCTGGAATACAACAATCCTCAATGGAATTGTTATTTGGCTGCTATATTATGTGAGGTGGAGGAACTTCCCCAGTTGGACACCTTACAAATACGCTGTGCCCTACCATTCTTTTGCCTGAGCCTCTTTTACTAGTCGGCACCGCTTGCACCACTTGTAGGTGAAGTTGGCCTTGGCTCTAAAGATCATGGTGACCCACTTATTTCTCTATCCTACCTGTATCTCAAGACATCGATGTGTGTTGCTAATGTTAACTAACAGAATCGGAACGAAGAAATTCGACGGAAAACTAAAGAGTCAGCGAGTTGAAGTGGCAGGAGGCTGTCCACATCTGCCGAGTCAGCTAAGGTAGATGGGGGAGGAAAGTCCTAGAGTGGAGGCCACGTATGGGGCGATGAAGTGTAGGGCGTTCCCTTTCTAGATGGACTGGCGGAGGATTGCAGATAATGGAAAACATTGGGAAAGGCCTATATCCACCAGTCGCTGATAATGATGGTACTGAATGATGACTGACGGTACAGAAGTATGGTCCCTGCTTTTGTAGACAGCTCAAGGTTACGCAGCGAGCGATGATGAGATCTATGCTAGGAATTATTCTTAAACTCTTATATTAATAAGCATGTGTTTTAAAAAGCTTCGGTTTTATAAAAGTAAAAAAGAGGCTATGGATAAGTTACTATGTATGTAACCTAAACAAAGCTGGTTCAAAACGTGAATACTCTTGAATGCTTCAATATCTGGAATGTTCAATGCACAATCGGTTTAATTCTAAGATTTAAGGTCCCAATACTTTGACTTGAATTATTAGAAATAGATTACACTAGCATTGTCTCATAATGTAACCCATCGTTCTTTGTTTTAGTCTCAACTCACTGCTGCGACATTGATATAGAGTTGATGCTGTTGATTGTTGGTACTTAGTGGAACATTATTATCATAATGTTATAATAAAGCACTTGTACATACTGTTCCACGTAATTATATTTAACATTACCGATCGATTTCGCCGCTAAGGCATTATCAAGGTAAACAGATGGTATTTGTGTTTCTACAAAACATTTTTTTGAATAAAAATACTTTTCTATGTATCATAATTTATTTATTTTGTAATAGCGAAAGTATTATTACTACTGTAAGTCTAAGGAAATCCTTTCAGAAATTTTAAAAATACATAAATTTATATTATGTACTAGCTTTCGCCCACGGCTTCGCTCGCGTGACATTCGGGGCAAACACATGTTTACTCATTAATCAATAGAAGTACTCGTGTAAAATTTAGGATAAAATAGTCCAACTAATCTCGTTTTCCCATATAAACCAACTACTAATCTCATTTTCCCATACAAACTTTGGACCTCCGTTTTACCCTCTTAGAGGTAAAATTTGAAAAATCTTTTTAAGTAATTCGTGTCCACTACGTTATATTTTCAAATCGATGCCATTGTCCTAACTAACGTCCCAGAAAACCGGTTTGGGCTGTGCGATGATATATAAGTCAGTTTAATTTCTGAAAGGATTTCTTTCAGAAATTTATTTTATATATAAATATAAATACATAAAATTATTTTATGTATTATTAAAATTTCTGAAAGGAATTCTTCTACATATTTTTTTTACAATTTTATTAAAATTGTAACAAAACTGTGATAAAAAAATATGTAAACAAAAGTTACGTACTCCGGGGTCTATAGATTCTATAATTTTTAACAATAAAAAAAAGCATCGCATTTTAATATATTCTATGTTATAGCAAGTTTGTCGAAAGAAAAAAACCTACACAATAATGTCTTTTATCAACTTTGAAATCAAGATTCTCATTAACTATTCTATTTGCCGCCGGCACTTTTCTGCCTCTTTGAACCATTCCGGCAGAATATACGTTAGTTTTCCCAGTTAGTAAGTTTTCATTTGTGACAGTTTATTTATTTTCTTTCCATTTTTCGTTTTCTGAGACAGACTGACAGATAGTTGTTGAAATAATTCTTTGCTTTGAAGTGTTTGTTCTGTATAATTTTCTGTCTTCGCCGCAAAGCGACAATGGGCTTTTAAATTTTGACATGAATATGTGTTTAAAATTGCTTCTATAGGGAGGCAATCCAACAAAAAACGAATGATAACAAAATCGGGGATACAGTTTGGTGTTGCGGCTACAAATCTATCACACACCACTGGATAAGTGAAGGATCTAAGAATTTATTACGCTAAGTAAGGACTATGGAACATCGCGAGCTGGAGAGGCGCTGCCATTTTGAGATAATTGTAGTGCATATAACGCATTCACGTACAACACACGGCTGTGTCCATAACACAGCCACAGTCTATTTTTTAGGGTTCCGTACCCAAAGGGTACAAAGGAACCCTATTACTAAGGCTCCGCTGTCCGTCCGTCCATCCGTCCGTCTATCACCAGGCTGTATCTCATGAACAGTGATAGTTAGACAGTTGAAATTTTCACAGATGAAGTATTTCTGTTGCCGCTATAACAACAAATACACACAGAATAAAATAAATATTAATTACAACAATCGTGATTATTTTGCCGTTTTTATAGATGATACGGAACCCTTCGTTCGCGAGTCCGACTCGCACTTGGCCGGTTTTTTCATAATAGTAAGGTTTCATACCTTTCATATTTACGTTTCATACCTTTCTTCGTTCGTTTCGTTCTTTTTTACAAGCATTTATTTAGTTCCAACGTGATGTCTGTCATCAAATATTGTAAGTTAAATTGCATCAACTTCCCAGTGTTCGATTGAGTTGAAATTTGGCTCCTGAGATACTCTTTTGGTTCTTGAGATAATTCACGATTAGCTCAATGACGCAATTTTTAGTCCAATGTGGCGGTCGAGATAAAATTACAACTTTTAATTTCCAAATAAAGTGTTTTAGTTTAGTTCTATTTTACTATTATTTACTTTTAGGTATTTTAGTTTTATAACTGTTATATTCTGTTCCATATTTATGTAATAAAATCTAAATTAACCCCTAATGTATCAAATGAAAAGCTTTGATGAGCGAAACAAGGCAAGAAAATTTTTAGTTCTTTTTGGTTATTAAATAAACGCTTACAAAAAAGGTATTTTTGTTATTCTTTTTTTTCTATACAGCGTTGAGTCAGACTTAAAGCGATTATTCTGTTGTATACTATAGATTTGTTCACGAAGCCGTACGTATTTAGCCCAAATGTCATTAAATCTACGATATGTACTAATACATTCTAATTAGATCAAAGCTAGAAGATTCAATGTCCTTATTTGAAATTCTTTGTGAGCGAGTCCGTAAAAGTATTCGCCGCGGGGTCTCGGTGAAAGTAGGCGTGTAGAGACGGCTTTCTTGCGAGCGATTAGCGTAATGCGTAGCGTAAAGCGAACTATGTGCAGTTAAGCGTCATAAGTGCAGTAGCACTACCTTACCTTTGAATAAAATATGTACATATAACGATATAAAAATTTTGACGAGCTCGGTGGTCGAATGGTTAACAATGGCCATTTTGACTCCGAGGTCGCGGGTTCGATTCCCGCACAAGACAAACATTTGTATGCATGAACATGTTTGTTTGTCTTAGTCTGGGTGTTTTCTATGTATTATAAGTATGTATTTACAAAAAAAATGTATTAAAAAATGTATATTTATCAGTTGTCTAATACCCATAACACAAGCTTTGCGCTTAATTTGGGACTAGATGGCGCTGAATAACTTGTCCAGAAATATTATCTTTATTTATTTATTATTTATTAAAAAAAAAATATTTGTTACTAAACTAATAAGAGATATACAGGGTGGCGATTTAGTCACCTGCAATATTTAGGGTAACGTAGGGCTAGTCGTGTTATAAGTAAAAAGATGGTGATAGCATTATTATTTGAAAAAGTTAATAAACAATGTAATAATCATTTATACGCATTGTTTACCAAACTCATTGTCCTCCTAACGCCCCTAACGCGGCGTCGGCGCGACGGCAAGTGGAGAGCGGGAGTGTGGCTCGAATCGTGCGCCTGGCGACGCTGGGATAGACGCGCAGGGGCCTTACCACAAGCTCTAAACGCAGGAATGGAACTATGATAGTTGCGTATTTATCAATGAATTTCATTCATAAATCCGCAACCATGATGGTTCCATTCCTGCGTTTAGAGCTTGTGGTAAGGCCCCAGATGCAGATTGTTAAAAATACGTGTTCACTATGCTTTGAAAAAATAGGACAATTGAAAAAAATCTTAGTATTTTTCTATTATATTTGAATAGTATATCACTTACAGATACAATTCCTTAAATATTGCAGGCGAATAAATCGCCACCCTGTTTACTTAACGATATAAGTTATTTCGTTATACATATATAAAAATCTTTTATTTGTTTACAAAACAGCTAAAATATTTATTTTATATCGTTATATACCTTCCTTCTGTATTCCTACCTTCATTCTGTAGAAATTAATTTGAAGTGATTGATGTAGTAGTTTCCTCATATATTATGTTTAGAAAAGGTTTAGAAGGATCTTTCATTAAACAAACATTTTTAGTAGTTTAAATGAGTTTATTTCTTGTGTAGATGAATTTTTTGTCTCAAAACAACATTTTTTTTTAATAATTAAAAAGAAATTGTGACGATTCATCTATAAAATAAGTTCATTTGCATCTAGGCCAAACAAGCTTGTTTAATATAAACAAAGAAACCCTTCCAAACAAAATGTATAAGCAAGCTAATCAACTAAAAGCTAATCAAATATGGTCTTACAAATCTAAACTTGTCTTTCTTGCGGAAAAGGGGGACTGGTGACTTGTAATCCAGGTGGGTACACATCCACCTAGCTCAGGCACCAGTTCTCTCCATTATTTTAATTGTACCTGATTCAGTGTAATATATAAAATTTTTAGAATGTTTTTTAATTAATGCGAGAAAAGTTCTAATATCTTGAAAATCATCAAGTTTGGTGTTTCAAAGTCAAATCAGTCAGTACTGGTGGAACCTACATCCCCCTAAAGGATCTAGATCAACTCAACCTGTAACCCTGTATATACTTTTTGGTTAATCAGTTGGGAAATCGGTTAAAACGATGAGTTACAGCATCGACTTAAGATATCAGAATCACGATTAAAAGTTAGCCTTAATTCTTAACGGCCTGTTATAATTTGAGTAATTTCAAGTTTATCCACGCAATTTATCAGATTATTGCTAATTATGAATATAATTTAGACAGCTGCTGTTAGCTGTGTTTAATCTAGACTCATAAATTATTACTTTGTTAATTAACTAATTAACTTACTGTATGATTTATTACATTAACAGCGCAGTACATTATCTGGATTCTAATGAAATAACCGTTAACAAATCATAATTCATCCAACTGCGGTTCTCCTTTCAGCGGAAGAGGTTTAGAACGTACTCCACGACGTTGTTTAACTGCGGGTTGGTTGGTGAAGTTACTTAGTCATAAAATTTATGAAACTCTTAGTATATTGTTACTAGGCGCGTACTGATAATGTGGTTGCATTGCCTCATCACACCTATCCGTCCTTCTATCGTCTCTCCGCGGCGTCGTCGGTTGGAAATTCGAATGGAAGACACCCTGTTTTTTTAGATTTTTGATAGTGTGCACTATGTACAATTTATATTTGACTTATACTATTTTATCTTCAAAATAAAAAATATATATATTTAAAATTGGTTCTGTCTTTGCTATGTATTTATTATACAACAAGATAAAAAATCAGCATATATATAGCTAGCTGATTTCTTTCTCGACACATTTTTGTCTGTTTGTACTATAGACACAAACAGATAATAATGAGAATCACTCCGTCTCTTCCCGTGGATGTCGTACAAGGCGACTAAGGGAAATACATTATAAAACATCGATCAGCCTTCCCCAACCCGTCTGGCCAGCGTGGGGAGTGTAGGCCAAATCCTCCTTCTGTCTAGGACGGACGAGAGAGGGTCGTGCTCCTGTAGTGGAGACTAAAATGACCTGATGATGATGACGATACTATTAGAAATAACATATTACTTAAAAATCCAGCTTCACGATTACTTTTGAAAAGGTTGTACCTCAACTCTCTCACTAAAAGCAAGGGTTGGCTCGCTCGGTTTTTAGTCCAACCTAACCTAACCCAACTACGAGTATGTTGATAAACCGTCCATTGAATGTCCAGTATTATATATATCATAAACTTAGGTATTTTGTGCAGTAGGTGCTTTCAAATCACCGCCGATGCTGAAGCCGATTACCACCAAATAATTTAACTCGAAAAATAAGTCTAATGTTTTAGGTATTGACATCAATTTTCAGCTTAAACGGTAGAGCTCCAGGGTCTTTGCTAGCTAAACTAATCGCAAGCACCTTAAATCTAAGCTAAAATTTCATATTCGCAATCAAAAACTCCAATGGGAATCGGTTTCAGCATCGGCGGTAGGGCCGCAGGTCTTTCATCTATAGGTATTTTGGCATTAGGGCATTCAACTTTAGAGATTGTGATACATAACCTGTGACCAGAGGCAAAGTAGGGACGTGTGGATATAACTACTTTGCCATTTGCCCTTCCTTGCGCAGAGGATTAGCATTGCATCGCAAACATGTAACATACTTTGGCATTTGCTTACAGGTTATTACATCCGCTTCTATTAAGACCATAGCCCTAGGTAGTTAAAAAGGTTGGGCGCAGTTCTTTGAAAGTAGATACTTTGCATGCGTCTGTGAGGCAAAGCGTGTGAAGTAGGTACAAACGATTCTTGTGATAATTAAGACCTTAAAGAGACCTTCTGAAAGTCTTTGTTAGATATCTTTTGTAACTGGAAATTTTGAAGTTTTTGTGGGGATTCGCGTTATACGTGTATGAGCGGTGTATGATAAATTGACGATTCGTTACTGCTTAAGAAAATTGGTCTACAATACGACATTTTTATATCACGTAGCCAAACGGGTGGCACAGAAAAGATTCGGATTGATATGAAGCTGCTACCGAAGCCTAATAAATGGATGATTTCAGTCGTTGTCGGGACCCTACATGTGCTCTAAATTCACTAAACCTCCATTTCTAAAATGGGTCCCGACTGCTACATGTTTTCTTGTTTTAGGGGGTTTTCATTTGCAAATTACACAGAAAAGCAGTCGGGTTTTTTAGTTTTTTAAATTACCTTATTTTTTAGTCTTTTTTAGATCATAAATTAGATACAATAATTTAAAGTTAGCATGTAGATTTCATATTAAGGTGACGTGAGTCCAGGGCTTGGCCGTTTTCGAGGGGGTGAGGTGCGGGGCTTGAGAGGAGCCGGCGCGGGGTACTCGCTTACAAGCGCGCGATCGCTGCCGAGACGCCACAGTATAGCGAAGCGACTACCTACACCCGTGTAGTATTACACCCGTCAATACAATAGTTAAAAGTACTTACTGGAAATATAATTATATGAAAATAAATAAACCACATGTAAAAATACATTTTTTTATTAATGAAGTATATAATATTCAACATGCAAACAAGTGATGTTTTGGTATATTATGAAAAAGTAAAGAATTCAAAATAAAAAGAAAACTATTCAATAATTATATTTATTATTGGTCAAACTAAAATAGGTACATACTTAGACTTGTTGGAATAAGTATACAAAAATAAATCTATCTCGCTCTGTTTAATAGACATCTGTCCTAGTCACACAATATTGTTTATAATATCTTTAAACAAAGGGCTGCATTGTTAAATGCTCTGTTTGCCTTAGTCAGCTAACCAAGCTATGTGGTTCAGTTGAATTCATATTCCAGTTCAGTATCGTACGACTCCTTTGTAGTAGAACACACCTTTCTAAGAGTGCATAAAATAAATTTAATTATTATAATTTGCACTGAACGAATCTTTTATTTTTGGCTTCCTAACCTAACAGGTTATGGGCCCAGTGTACAGTACAAAGTGGACTTTTAAGTGATTGAAAGAAACAGACTTTTTTAAATACGATAAAAAACGCTTTAAGTGGTAACGTTTAAGACTTGTGATTTTTGTAATTTTGGTAGAGAAACTATTTACGTATTCTAAGTGACTTTTTGTGTTATTTTCTAACTGTAACGATGGACGGTTCAAAAGTAAAAAGAAATATTAGACTGTTTGACGGCGAAAAGTATTCTTTATGGAAACTTAGAATACGCAGTTTATTAAACGAACTTGAAGTGCTGCAAGTAATTGACGAAGAGCCTCCTGTACGCATCAACAGTGATTGGACGAAGAAAGAAAAGATAGCGAAAAATACCATCATCGAATATTTATCAGATTCTTTGCTGGGGTTTGCTAATGAAGAAACAGCAAAACAGATTTTCATAAAACTCGACGCAGTGTATGAAAGAAGAAGTATCGCATCCCAATTGGCACTGAGAAAAAGGTTATTGAATTTGAAATTAGAAGGTGATACTCCATTGATAAAACATTTTCAAAATTTTGAAAATTTGATTATCGAGTTAGTGGGTGCCGGTGCAAAGTTAGAAGAAGTAGATAAAGTCACACATCTATTTATGACTTTACCGAATTCTTATGATGGTGTCATCACAGCAATTGAGACATTAGCTGAAGATAACTTGACCTTATCTTTCGTAAAAACAAGGCTTCTTGATCATGAAATTAAATTATTAAACGAAAGGCGCGACAATAGTTTAAAAGTCCTGCAAGCAGAAACCAGTGGTTTCAAAAACCAGCAATGGAATTTCTCTTTAAAACGCAAGCCAAATCAACTTACTCATAATTATAAACAAAGAAACAATAAAGTTAAAAATAGAACATGTCACTACTGTGGAAGGAAAGGGCATATCAAAATTAATTGCTTCTTCTATAAGAGGGCGAAACCAAATTATGAAAACCGCAAAGCGCTACAGCAAACTGAAAACCAGAGAACGCTTCAATCTATAAATATTGCAGACAGAGAAAAATCGAATATCTCAGGGTTTGCTTTCATGGTTGGAAACGAATGCTATTCCGAAGAAGGCAAAAGTACCAATAAAATTACATTCATATTAGACTCTGGTGCCTCAGATCATTTAATTAACAGAGAAGATCTAACACGTGGGTTCATAGAACTTCAGTCTCCAGTAAATATTTCTGTAGCTAAAAACGGAACATTCATTAGTGCGACAAAAAGAGGCACTCTATCTATTACCACTGATACGGGTATGAGTGGATTGCTACAGGATGTTCTTTTCTGCTCAGAAATTCCATATAATTTGTTATCGGTCAAAAGAATGCAACAGGCTGGAATGACCATAATTTTTGGTCAAAATGGTGTACAAATACTCAACAAAGAGGGTAAGATGGTAACAAAGGGTGAGTCTTTGAATAATTTAATTGGTATTAATTTCATGCTTAATAAATGTGCTTTGAATTGCTCATCAAATAGGGTCATGAATAGTAACTATGATTTGTGGCATCAAAGATTGGGTCACATGGGCAAATCTAAGTTCTTGCAAATTAAAACCAAACAAATGTTTTCTGATATTGATCGATTACATAATATTACACCCAGTGAAAGTTTATGTGAAGCTTGCATATATGGAAAACAAGCAAGTCTGTCATTTCATAAAAGTAAATCTAAAATTATTAAACGACCTCTATTTAATGTGCATTCCGACGTGTGTGGTATGATCACTCCTTCGACACTTGACGGCAAAAACTATTTTGTGATATTTGTAGACGAATACACTCACTACTGTGCGACATACTTAATAGCTCATAAATCAGACGTTTTTGCTGCTTTTCGAGATTATGTTGCTAAGTGCGAAGCTCATTTTAGTTTGAGACTTGTCAATTTATATTGTGACAATGGTGGCGAATATTTATCGAGTGAAATGAAAGAATACTGTATGCAAAAAGGTATAACCTACCATTTAACAGTGCCGCATACCCCTGCTTTGAATGGTATTGCCGAACGTATGATAAGAACGTTAACAGAACGAAGTCGAACTTTAATAGCAGGCGCTAAGTTAGACAAGTCGTTCTGGGGTGAGGCTGTGTTAACTGCTACTTATCTTATCAATGTCAGCCCCACAAAAGCACTGAAAGTAGATAACACACCGTTTGAATTGTGGCATAATAAGAAGCCGCAACTTAAGTATTTAAAGGTTTTCGGTTCAACTGTGTATTTTCTTAACAAAAGTAGAAAAGCAAAATTCGATGAGAAATCCTTGAAAGGGATATTGGTTGGTTATGAACCGAATGGTTATAAGGTGTGGAATGTGGTAGAAGAAAAGTTTGTAAGAGTCAGAGATGTAATTGTTGATGAGATTAATTTCTTGTCAAGTAGGCCAGTGAAGCCTGAAGGTATTGTATCTGAAAATACCAATAACTCTGACGAGCACATGTGTAGCAGGTTGTGCGCATCTGATAATATAAGATCAGATGATGTGAAACAAACGGGCAGTGTACCCTGCGCATTAGGTCCACCACCTAATAAATCTGTACGCAGTGCAGATGGGCATACATGCTATGATTCATTTCAAGATAAATTGACTGGATCTCGGAATGAAGTAGCTTCTAGTAGTTCGAGTGTTATTAGAAGAAGTGATCGAATTAAAAATTTGCCTACAGTGTCTTATGATGAAAACAGTACTGATATTTCTGTGAACTATTTGTTATACGCAAAGTCTTTAATTTGTACAATTCCTACATCGTATACCGAAATTCAAACCAGGCATGATAGGCTTTTGTGGCAAAAAGCTGTTGATGAGGAAATTAAATCACTTATTGAAAATGACACTTGGACGCTTGTTCCGAAACCTGAAAACAGAAATATTGTTGACTGTAAATGGATATTTAATATTAAAAATGATGAGTTTGGCAAACCTTTGAAATATAAAGCGCGTTTGGTCGCTCGCGGTTTTAGTCAAGAATATTTAATTGACTATGACGAAACTTTTGCGCCAGTTGCAAGAATTTCAAGTTTTAGATTTATATTAGCATTTGCAAATCAATTCAATTTGCTCGTTCACCATATGGACGTCAAAACTGCATTTTTGAACGACAAACTAAAAGAGGAAATTTACATGAAAATTCCTGAAGGAATTCCAAACGCAAACAACTTAGTTTGTGATTGAATAAAGCTTTATATGGTTTAAAACAATCTGCACGTTGTTGGTTTCAAATGTTCGAACAAACTTTGATTGAAAAGGGTTTTCAATACTCATCAGCTGATCGTTGTATTTATTTCCTAGATGCCGGTGACATTTCAAAAAATATTTATGTTGTACTTAATGTCGATGATCTTGTTATTTCGACTGCTGATATAAATACCATGAATAGTTTCAAAACTTATTTAATGAAAAAGTTTAAAATGTTAGACTTGATGGAGATCAAATGTTTCTTAGGAATTAAAGTGGAAAGATCACATGATACAGTTACATTAGACCAAGCAATGTACATAAAAACGGTCTTAGAAAAGTTTAACATGAATGACTGTAATTCTGTCAGTACACCTTTGGAAAACAAAGTAGACTTTGACGCTTTGAGTGCAATTGAAACAACAAAAGCTCCATGTAAAAATCTTATCGGGTGTTTGATGTATGTTATGTTATGTACTCGTCCCGATTTAAGCTTTGCTGTAAACATTCTAAGTAGATTTGGTAACAGAAATAATAACTCACTTTGGTTACATTTAAAACGAGTGTTACGTTATTTAAAGGGAACTACTGACTTGAAACTAACTTATAAGCGGAATCCAAATGTTTATAATAACATTCTCAGTGGCTTTGTTGATTCCGATTGGGGAAGTGATGAAGTTGATCGTAAAAGCACAACAGGATACTTGTTCAAATTGTTTGAACAATGCACAATTTGTTGGCAAACAAAGCGTCAGTCAACAGTGGCAGCGTCATCTACTGAAGCAGAGTATATGGCTTTGTTTGAAGCCGTGAGAGAAGCTCTGTGGTTAAAGTCATTAGTGACTAGTATTCATGTAGAAATTTCAAATCCGATTCCTATTTTTGAGGATAATAACGGATGCATAAGCATTGCAAGTAATCCGACAAGTCATAAACGGTCAAAACATATTGACATAAAATATCATTTTTCTAGGGAACAAGTCGAGAAAAATGTAATTAAAATGATTTATGTGTCCACAGGTAATCAACTGGCAGATATGTTTACAAAGGCATTACCAGCCGCTCGTTTTTCGGCACTGAGAGAAAAACTCGGTGTATTATAATTTAATGTTAAAGTTCTGTCTAATGAAAAGTGTGTAGTGTAAATATATACTGCAAATGAGATTACATAAGAGCATAATTAAGTTGACTTGGTCTGATTAGGTTTTACTGGGGTTTCCCTAATCCTGCGCAACGAATGTTGGACCAAGATATTGATGATTGTTTCCCCAGACAAAGAATGGTGTGTTCATAAGTTTGATATTGTAAATAGCTTGTGATAGATATTTTTTTATTATTATTATTTATTTTTGAGGGGGCGTGTTGGAATAAGTATACAAAAATAAATCTATCTCGCTCTGTTTAATAGACATCTGTCCTAGTCACACAATATTGTTTATAATATCTTTAAACAAAGGGCTGCATTGTTAAATGCTCTGTTTGCCTTAGTCAGCTAACCAAGCTATGTGGTTCAGTTGAATTCATATTCCAGTTCAGTATCGTACGACTCCTTTGTAGTAGAACACACCTTTCTAAGAGTGCATAAAATAAATTTAATTATTATAATTTGCACTGAACGAATCTTTTATTTTTGGCTTCCTAACCTAACAAGACTAACTAACTATCACGCGCCAGCTTATACTATTCTTCATCCTTCTAGGAATCGATATGTGCCGTACAGCACGCGTCTGTCCCTAGCTACTATGCCCGAGCATACAGCGGTATTGATATTAACAGTATTTATATTTGACAACCCCGGTGGTCCAATGGCTAACCATGTCCAGTTTGATTCCGAGGTCGTGGGTTCGATCCCCGCACAAGATACGAGTAAATATTTGTGTGCATGAACATGTCTGTTTATGGTCTGGGTGTTTTCTATGTATTATCTATACTAATATTATAAAGCTGAAGAGTTTGTTCGTTTCTTTGTTCGAATTGAAAAAATATTTTAGTGTTAGCCTATATTTCAAGGAAGGCTATAGGCTATATAACATCACGCTAACACCAATAGGAGCGGAGCACCGATAAAAAACGGGGAAAAAATATTCCTTTTGAAGGCTTACGTTGCGTGCGCTGCGTAAATTTGCGCATATGCCTATCTTTTAAGATTAAATCACTATAGCATAATATAGGTAAAAGGTTGTTTGTCCTTCTTTCACGTCAAAAGTAACAAACGGATTTACATGTTTTTTTTTTGGATATAGTTTAAGGCCTGGAGAGTGACATAGGCTCTCTTTATCCCGGAAAAATATTTTATTCCCACGGGAAAAAATAAAGTTAATCATTTGTCCTTCTTTCACGTCAAACACGAACCTAAGTACGGACGTGATTTTTTTAATGGGGATAGTTTACGATCTGGAGAGTGACATAAGCTACTTTTTATCACGGAAAAACATCTTAATCCAATGGGAAAAATAAACTTTGTAATCATTTGTCCTTCTTAATCCAATGGGAAAAATAAACTTTGTAATCCTTCTTTTACATCGAAAATAACCTAAGTACCGACATGATTTTTGTTAACGGGGATAGTTTACGGTCTGGAGAGTGTCATAAGCTACTTTTTATCCCATCAAGTAAAAAAATGACAACAAGAAAAAAATATCAGCAGTCAAAAATGGCAGCTCCCCTGGACCACTCGGGCGAAGCCACGGGTAACAGTTAGTATGTATGTATTTACAAAAAAATATATTGATTTGATTTCATGATTGATTGAGAGAATTGTTATTTGGCTGCGGTATTCTGTGACGTGCATGTAATTCCCCAGTCGGGTAGCTTACAATTACGCTCCCTACCTCTCTTTTCGCCAGAGCTTCGTTTGTCAGTCAGCAGGATGCACCACGTGCAGGTGAAGTTGGCTTTGGTTCAAAGATGTTGATGAACCACTTACACCCTAAAATATTAATGATCCAACGTCCTAGCTAATACACCAAAAAAATATTAAGCGTAAGTCGTGTCCTACACCAAAAACGTTGGTGGCGGAAGCACGCAAAGTAGTGTAGATCAAATTGCCTGTAAATTTGACTTCCGCAAAATAACACTTGAATCAATTAACTATCTAAGTATTTTTCATCGTATCATACCTACCTACTAATATTATAAATGCGAAAGTATGGATGTCTGTTTGTTCCACTATCTTTGTGGTTATCACTATACCTGGGCTGTAAGTGGTTCATCAACATCTTTGAACCAAAGCCAATTTTACCTGCACGCCGTGCACCCTGCTGACTGACAAACGAAGCGCTGGCAAAGGGAGGTAGGGAGCGTAATTGTAAGCTACCCGACTAGGGAATTTACCTCCACCTCACAGAATACCGCAGCCAAATAACAATTCCCTTGAGAGTTGTTGTGTTCCTGCGAGTGAGTGAGGTCACTAGAAAGGAAGGAGTTGCTGTGTTGGTAGCGGGAGTGGCGGTGCGCGAGCAATATTTTAAGTTGCGAGCGTTATTATAACTACGGTAACCATTTCACATCAGGCGGGCCGTATGTGTTTACGGCCCGACGAAGTATAAAAAATAAAAATTATGACGCCTAAACGGCCAAACCGATTTCGATGATCGCGTACCTACATGTATGCGATAAACTCGATCGCTACTGAACGAATTTCAATGTGGGTTTACAGATATTCCAAGAAAGATTTATAATAAAGTTTTCCAAAGAAACATCTAGCATGAGAAAAGAAAACCGGGTCTCAGTAAAAAAATAAATGTATCATCATCATCGTTGTTTTGTTGTCTTACTGATATTCCTACACTGTGTTTATTTCAACGTGTTTATTGACAACGCGTTGAACGGACACGCGGCACAGGTCCTACCTCGAACGCAGCTCCTAGAGCACTGACGTTGAGAGCGATCGAGAATCGGGGAGGGTGCGCGACCGCAAATCGTTATTCTTTTAATAATTTTATTTAAATTATTTTATTTTTAAAAGTAATAGCTTATTGCTCTCGTAATTAAAATTATGAAAATTTTGGTATAAAAAAATTGTATTAAATAGTTATAATTTTTATTTAGTGCAAATTTAGAGAGTAAGTTCGCGATTTTTTTCTATCGAGCCAAAAATTATTAATTGTGTTTTCAATAGCTTTGTGCCCTGCAGAAAGGACTTAAGATTTCATAGTAAAATTTCTAGGAACCAAATTGAAATAGTTTAATAGAACAATTCTTTCAATAAGCGTGTTTCCTGGACTCACTTCACCTTAAGATGTAATTAAAATTTAACCTATTAAATAATATTAATTACAAATACTGAATTCTTTTGCTGATCAGCCATCGGTAACTCGGCAGATGGCCACTTTAACCAGCTGACTCTGAGAGCTATGTCAACAACTTTGGTCCGTCGCTCGGTTGCTCCGTCGAATTTCTTCGTTCTGGATTCGATCTCGTAGACAAATGCCGAACATAGCTTCCTTCATCGCACGCTGCGCGACTTTCAATTTATGGACCAGCCAACTTATATTATTAACGTTATATATTTAGCATACATAAAGAATATTTTTTTATCGACGTGATAACGCGTTATAAATCGATGAACGCCGGCTGCACCATCGAAAAAGCATGACTCATTGTCACGTTCCGCCTGAGATAAACGTGCAAGCGACGCATCTCTCGTCCACTCCATCGGCCGATGTTTTCTTATGACGTTATCACGTAAAAATATTTTGCGTAAACGACTTTAGAGACAACCAATTTTTTTAAATTGAAACAGAACACTTTATATTCAGGCACTGTCTTCATACAGGGCGAATCCGCGGGTTGAAGCTAGTCTTTCACATAATAACAGAACCATTTTGCCAAGCCGCGTTCATACTATACATGTATGTATGTAGGCTGAAACGTTTTGTTGACACTAATACGTAATTTCCGCGTGTCGGGAGGAATACATATACAAGCGTGCCTAATATGAGCACGCTAAAATTGCTCAATTATAATTTTAGGATATTATACAAAGGGAAAAGTCGGTTATAACTTTGTGTTGTACAAATTATGAGCAAACGTGCTTGATTAATAACACGCTATTGTCGTTACAACGTTCTTACAATCAGAAGTTTATTACAGTTTAGTACCACCTAATAACACAATAATCCCTTATCGTTTCAACCAAAGATTCAAAGATGTTTTAACCTATAGATGTGTTCTACCTGCCTCCATGGCAAGAACAACGTAAGGTAATTGCCTGAAATTTACTTAGTCCTGGCCTCTTACCACCATCTCTTATTGCGATTCAATAACTGAATAGAATGCTTATTGATACCAATGAATAAGCGACTCTATTCAATTTGTAATAGAGTCGCTTATTCATTGGTATGAATAAGCATTCTATTCAGTTATTGAATCGCAATAAGAGATGGTGGTAAGGGGGCTGCGCTCTAAATGACATTCGCGGCAAGATGTTAGCAATTATCAAAAACAAATATTGAAAAGTGGTATACAAAATGGCTTCCTGTGTGTTCACGTTATTTTCCTTTCTTTGCAACGTCGTCAACCCTTATTCGTTCCACTGCTAGGATACGGGTCTCTCCTCAATAGTAGAGGCTTGAAGCATACTCCATTACGATGCTCAACTGCGGGTTGGCGGAGGCCAGAGTTTTCAAGCCGCTTAAAGGCCACTGACATAGGTTAACGACTGTCATCTACTGACAACAGCCCCTGCTGTTGTTACGGACGAAGCACGAAGGAGCTCGAGAAAAATAACATCATCCATTGTCAGGATACGGTCAACGTTGCTTAACTTGCGTGTTCGATTAGACAGACACGCACAACGACGCCATCGAACTCCTCATTCTTTGCGTACTGCATGTACAAAAGGCTTACTCTATAGGTTAGGTATTGAGTAAGCCTTTTGTAGCCAATTTTTACTGCAGTGATGTTAGCCTATGGTCTATACATAATATTTATTTATTTTATTTTTTTATTTAATCATAACATATAATATTACTACATTAGATCTTATAATACAATATGCTAAAAAGCCAGCAGGCTTTATACGCATACCGAGCCGACACAATATCTCGGTTTTTATTCACCTCTCGTTGCAACAATAGCAATCTATGATATTAACAACTATTCAGTTACTTACATCTATAAACAAACACTTTATTGAGTACTATGATGTATACCCACTAACCCACTGCCACACTATATACTATGAGTCGACTGTGTGAGCACATGTTATACGTTTCAACACTGTTTATGTGCATATTGTGAGGATTATTCTTTGTGTCTAAAACCTCAATTTGTATATTCATAAAAGCCACAAACGTCACATTGACAGTGGAGAGAACTCCACTCGTAGTGGATGACTGGTAGTAACTTGCAAGTAATAGTAAATGTAAGTAGTATCGCTAAGTTTGGGGTATAAGAGGTCACCACGATCATTGGAACTAAAGCAGCTCGCTTGCACGTGGTGCTCCCTGTCGACTATCGAAAGAGGCTCTGGCAAAGGAGGGGTAGGGCATAGCATATTTAATTTTGTAAGCGACTGGAGAAGTACCTCGACCTGACAGAATATCGCGGCCAAATAACAATTCTCTTGAGGGTCATTGCATTCCTGGGTGAATGAGGTCACCAGAAAGGAAGGAGTTGGTGTCTTGGCAGCGATATTTCAAGTTGCGAGCGTCAAGGCTGCGGTAGCTGCTTTACATCAGGCGGGTCGTATTCATTTTTGTTAATACGTCAGGTAGCAACCTGACGTATTAACAAAAATGTTTGCCTGCTGTGTAACTTACAGTAACTGACTGTGATTAATAAAGTTGAAGTAAAATAAATAAATTCAGGTTCCGTTTCACTGCATATTTCTATTTCTTATATTTTATACAAAATAGCTGGTTTGACAGTAGCTGTTAAGTCACGAACAAATCAAATCAAAATATCTTTATTCCTTGGACTTTATAAAGCACTTAGATACGTCATACAAATTAAATATAAGACCATGTATCTAAATCATTACTACTCTAAATCCGCAGAGCTTAGATTCACTTTCAGCACACTATCTTGAATGTGAAAGTGAATTTAAGCAAATTTAACAGTGTCAGCTATGAAAATAACAACGGGAATTAACGCGATCATGCATGAGGGTATTTACATACCTTTGTTATTGTCTTATGTTATTTTGCAATAACAAAGGTATGTTTTGTTATTGCATGGTCGCGTTAATTACCGTTGTTATTTTCATAAATCATGAAACGCGAAAGTTTAATAGTTATTATAGTGTTAGCTATTCTATTGACACATTTGTATTATGACTAGCTGTTACCTGTGGCTTTGCGCGCATGGTCATAATTTCAAAACATTTCCACATGAAAATACAATGTTTTTTCCGTATAAAAAGTAGCCACCACATATGTAGTAGATAATTACGTGCATTTACGGGAATATATCCTTCTACATTTTTTTACTCAAAAATAATGCTCATCCATTTCAAAAGCGTTACAATATTAAACTAGCTCGTTCCGCAAACCATTTTAAAAAGAAGGGAGGAAATGAAAGTAGACCTGTATTTAAATAAGAGTTGTTTATTACACTGACTGGAATTTCTTGCTTTCAGAGTTGTTTGTCGTAAAGCTGAATCTCCACTACAAGCGGATATATTTTCGTAAAGTAAAAATACTTCAAGAATGACTAATAAAAAAATACGTCCATTGACGTTGAGAACGATTCGGGGCCTCTAACCGAGTAAGATTTGAGCCGTTTTTACATAAATGATACAATAAAAAGATGGATCTTATTGAAGGAAACAGCTATTTCTATTTATTATACAATATAATAATATGTCTACCTGATTATCATACAAACAATATAGTCTGTCATCTATTTAATTACTTTATCAAAATAATTAATTTGTTTGTCAATCAGTTTTATTGCATTGGAAACGGTTTTATTTCGAACTAAGTAATATCTTAAATGGCATGATATACAATGCACCTGTCAACTTGTAAAATTTTACATAATATAGTTTTCTTGATGCATTCGCAATTGCAACAGATAAATATAATGGAATACTATTTCAATGCTATTGTCTATTGGTATCATTTGAAATAGAGTTTAGACGCTACACTTAAAAAAAACATGTACAGTTACGAGCAGATAAGAAGATCATGCTTGATAGTCACAATATAATATAGCATAAGAACGATACAAACATCGAAGGGACAGACCAAGTATATAGTAGACATGCGATATATCTGTGGTGCGCGTGTCAACAGTAAGTGTCCGAAAACATAACTTAGTATGGATTTCTAACAGTCGCATACGTAATAAATCGTGGTAAGTTGATTTTATATGCTTTTTCTGATTAATGCTTTATAACACAATACTATTCAACCAAATTCAATCAATTACAATACGAAGCTATTAGTAGTATACTCATACTGCTTGGCTATCGTTGTGTGAGTTTGATTGGTTCATATATGAGTCTAATTGCAGACCATTACCATTTGATTTCATTTCCGTGGTTGAAATGGTCTCAGCTGTACATACGCGACCCTATTACATTACTATTATAGATAAAAAGACAGTTTTTTTATCGCAGAGTTGTATTAATATAATCCTTATCGCAAATGTCCGTTTGGTAAATGGATAAACGTAGCTTCCAGTAGAGACGGTTCTTTATCCAGGCTTCAGCTGCTAATCGCCAGTCATCATCTCCATGAATTCTGAAATCAGAGAGCCGTTTATTATTTCTTGTTTCATTTACTGCGTTTACAAGATGAACTGTAGCAAAACTAATTACTGTAATTTCTGAATTACAGCTGTAATGAATTGTAAATGTCTGTTTTTAGGCGGAAATTTAAATGTTTATGGAAATAGGATTTCCCTGGAGAGGTCCTTCAAGAATGGCGTAAAAGGGATTTAAGGGTTGGCAACGCATATTGTAAGCATTTATAGGCTGCGATGTTTGGTTACAATCAGGAAGATCGAATTATTTACTACCCTAGTGGTATATAAGAATGTTTAGGTTCTTTGATTTGGAGGTTCCTATAACGAGGGGTTCTGGGAGATTGCATTATTATTATTATTATATGTATCTCCTTTTAATCACGGGTCAAGCCCGGTCATTTGATAGGCGTGCGCGGGGATATGGATCCAACGCGTAGAGACCCCTTTGAGAAGTTTGATGTAATGTTGTCGCCCGCCGCGACCCGCTCCAGGATATGTCAATGGAACGACATACTCATGAGCAGGTCTCGGCAGGCGTTGAGACTATTGCGAAGTGGGATGGAAAATAAATGGGTTATGGAGATGAGATCTGGGTGAACTTAATACCGGGCTATTACAGAAGAGGGACGGACGCCTGCCATAACTGCTTTTATTGCTAGTTATTTTCCGCAGGAGGTTATTATTATTTATTGTTCATAACATTTTACAGACACACTTATAGTATAATATATATAATTGTAAGCTGCCCGATTGGGGAAGTACCTCCACTTCTCAGAAGACCGTATCCAAATAATAATTTCCCAGAGTCCCAGTGGGTTGCTGTGTCCTTTCGAGTGAGGGAGGTTTTCAAGATGGAAGGAGATGCAGCGTTGGCCACGGGGATGGGGCGGGAGCGATATTTTATAATGCAAACGTCTATAGGTTACGGTAACCGCTATCAGCGGGCCTTACGCTTGTTTGCCACACCAAGAAACGTTAATCACAGATATGCTTTATTACCTTACCAGGGACCCTATCGGTTAAGCTGAAATCGATTCCTAATACATATCAATATGCATTAGCCTACCTACTTGCCCCACCTACTTGCCCAGTAGTAAAATAAATATGCATTAATCCATATTTATTTTACTACTTAGATACGGGTTTCCTCTCAATCGAAGAAGTTTGGAACGTATTCCACCAAGCAGCTCAATTGCAGATTGACAGAGGCATTTGCAGGCCAAAGGCCTGACTTGGCTTAACGACTGTTATCTAATGACGACATTCGGGACCGACGGCTTAGCGGGCCCTTCGAATTATCGTAAACAACCTTTATTCATCCCACTGCTGACTAGATACGGGTCTCCTCTCAATGGAAGGGGTTTAGAGCATACTCTCCCAAGCTGTTCAACTGCGGGTTGGCGTATTTTCAAGCTGCCTAAATGCCATTGGCTTGGCTTAACGACTATCATCTAATGATAACAGCCGGGACCGACGGCTTAACGTGCCCTAAGCATGGACGAACTCAAGATAAATAAACCCATCCATGGACATGCTACGGTTTACGTTGCTTAACTTGCGTGTTCCTCATTATACTTACCATCAAAGTCGACGGTGCCAGAGTCATCGGTGTCAATCTCAGCTATCATTTCATTTAGTTGGTCAGGAGTCAGCTGATCATCAAGAGCTGCGAGAATTTCACGAAGACTTGACGTAGGGATGTAGCCATTACCTGAAGATGTGATAAGAGTCAATTTAGTAAAAATTCTATAGTTATTTTACAAAATAAAAAACTTAAATGTTAGTTTAGGTTTTGGTGTATAAGTGGCCTACTTATATCCATCCATCCATTATGACCATCTTTAAATTTTGCAATATTACTGTCTCAACATTGCCAAGAGGAGAGTCAAATTCCAAAAGCTTCATACTCCTAAAAAATCCTTAAGATTAAATAAATTCATTGTGAGTTCCAACCGTAGTTTTAACTCCGGAGTTTCAGTGGACTTCATTGTTGCCTATAATGGTAGTCGCGCATGTTAATCCTAGCTACAAAGGAGAAACTGTAGGTGGAATGTTTTTTTTTTATACTACGTCGGGTGGCAGACAAGCATACGGCCTGCTTGATGTGAAGCGGTTACCGTAGCCATATTAACGCTCGCAAAATAAAATATCGCTCGCGCCCCGCACCCCGCTGCCAACGCAGCATCTCATTCTTTTCTGGTGACCACACTCACTCGCAGGAACACAACAACCCTCAAGGGAATTGTTATTTAGCTGCGGTATTATGTGAGGTGGAGGTACATTGCCCAGTCGGGTAGCTTACAATTACGGTCCCTACCTCTCTTTTCGCCAGAGCTACGTTTGTCAGTCAGCAGGGTGCACCGCGTGCAGGTGAAGTTGGCTTTGGTTCAAATATGTTGATAAACCATTTACACCCCAAAAGTGATGTGTAATTTTTTTATCTACTTTATCTACCTAAGCCTCAGATGGACGGTACCTATCGACTAGCTAACTGGGTTCTGGCCAAAACACAGTATAAGTAAGCCTACTGCACGTAGTGATAGCACTAAAAAAGTAGGCTCTGAAAAAGAGAGTGGAAGGAGAGAGCTATCTCTCTCTCTTTTTCAGAGCCTTTTTCTAAAGATCGAGGACTAGAGCTACTTACACACCAATGCAAAGAAGACTCCTTTACTAACTGTATATCTTTATATATATATATATATTACTGTACGTGTGTATGTCACTGAACTCCTCCTAAACGGCTCGACAGATTTGAATAAGTTTTTTGTATGCGTTTGGATGGTTTAGATTCACAAATCAGCCCGGCAGATGGCGCTGCAGGACAACGTCTGTCGTGTCCACTAGTATTTATATCAAAAATAAAGGTTCTAAAAATTATTATAAACGACTTTGATAACGTTTTATTTTTTTATTATTATTAATTTTTTTTTTTGTCTTTTTTCTAATAAGTATCTACCTATCAATATACCTACCGCCAAATTTTAAAATTCTAATATCCTTTAGGTCGATTAGTACGATAATGCCCTATTCCGGAAATGGACACAGAGTCCTAAAAGGACTCATTACTGAAATGACTTAATCTCAAAAACTTCTATGGTTGACTGGAAGAAATCCCTAATGGGATAAGTCCTCCATTGTACGATAAAATCTGTTGTGTTTTATTTTATTTTATGTTTGTAATTGTCTATTTATGTTTTATTGTACAATAAAGTTTTTACTATACTACTATACTATATACGTTTCAAACACAGAAGTTGTTTTTTATAATCTCTTTTATAACCTTAAACTAAACGTGAAAACTGTGACATGTTTTAATTAACTCGTCAAGGCTGATAAAATTGATGTATTTTTGAAGCCGTTGCAAGCAAACAAATTAGTGAGGTGTCAGAAGTTAGCCGGCGCTTAATTGGTGTCGATACCTCGAAATATATTCCCCTTTTACTCGAATTGTGCCCATATTAAGATCCCTTACCTTTGGACTAACTAGATTATTTTTTTTATATGATAGGGGGGCAAACGAGCATGTGGGTGGGCACATGATGGAAAGCAATCACCACCGCCGCTGGAGATCAAATCAAATCAAATAAGAATATCTTTATTCCTTGGACTTTATAAAGCACTTAGAACAGCAACACCAAAGGGTAGCCGATCTGTAGCCAGCATATACTCCTTCCTTCCTTTCTTTCTGGTGACATCGCTCACTCGCATGAACACAAAAACCTTCAAGAGAATTGTTATTCGGCTGCGGTATGCTGTGAGATATTTCAGTCGGGCAGCTTAAAAAGTACGCTATGCCGTACCTCTCTTTTCTCCAGAGCCTCGTTGATAATCAGCAGGGTGCACCACGTGCATCATAAATATAATAAATAGATAATAATACATGCTTCATTAACACAAGGATTTTTCCAATTGTAAGACTAGTATTGCAAAAAGCCGGCGAATTTTAATCAATTTAAAGTAGAAATTGGAATATATAGCCTAAGCATATGGTCTACCTGATGTACTGTAAGTGGTTATCGTACTTAATAGACGCTTGCAATAAAAAGAAACTAACTCGCACCCTGTTAATGCAGTATCAAATATAGAAAAAAAAACGATCTGTTTTTCATTGAGCGTGATATTTCACGCTAAGAAAAATATCAATATTTTTCTCCCGGGAAAGTGTTTTGCAGCTAGTACTCAATAAGGACAGACAAATAACCGAAGTAGCTTAACTTAATTTACAACGCGTTAACATAAACAAGTTCTTTCCAAAATCAATTAACGAAGGCGACAATGTTTATGTTTACCGAAACAGTTGTTTACGGACAAAAGTAGAAAGATAAACGTTAACACCTGCCCGCTTTATTGATCCTGGTCCCAAGTTGCATCCCTGTGGGACTCCTTAGAGGTAGACACTTGAGCAGTTTATTTATATTAGGTTATAAGGGTTTGTGTATTATATTTTGTAAGAAATGCTCTCGGAATTGCCTGTCTTCGTGAAATTATGTAGACTTACGGCTAGGACTGACTTATGGAATATACCTCTAAATAACATGTTTCAAAAGTGTTCAAAATTGTGACAAGTTTCATCAAAATCGGTTCAGCCATGAAACTTCTCACAATTAAAGACCTCGAAAAAAATTGAGATCGATCATGTCCTTGACGAATGATCATCAAGTACACTTTCCATTGAAATCAATGGAAAACATACACTCGGAAACTTAACCTCGATTTCGGCCCCGTCACTAGAATCCGACCTAGTTACATTATCTCTTAAAGTCACGGGTAATAATAGTAAGGTAGTAAAATAAGAGGTAGATATATTGAGTGACTTAGGATGTGGAGAGAAGTGCTGTGCTTTCTCCAAAATTATCATAGAATTGTGCCAGTTAATACTTTCACCTTTTTTTTTATATCAGAGGGGGGCAAGCGAGCATAGAAATCAGCAACACCAAGGGGTCGCCGATCCGTTGCCAGCCTTTTAAGGGAAATATTGACTCTGTTCTTGAAGGCCCCCATGTCGTACTTATTTGGGAATACCGCTAAGGGAAGTTGATTCCACAACTTTAAAGTTCGTGGTAGAAAATGTCTTAAAAAGCGTACTGTAGTAGATCGCCATATATCAAGATGATATGGATGGAATTTTAATTTTTGGCGAGTTATACGATAGTGGAACTCAGCGGCAGGTATCAAATCAACCTTTGGAGTAAATAACTGTGGTGAGTCATCTATGGACGGCCAATGAGATTAATGCCGAGTGCAATCTATGGCATACAGCGGCACGTGATCTCCTTGGCATTTCACTCTGTTTTTGCATCTATGTACCTATATTATGCAAAAGGCCTAATCGTAGAGAGTGACTTAGGATGTGGAGAGAAGTGTTGTGTTTTCTTCAAAATTATCATAGCACTGTGCCAGTACTTCCACCTCTGGAGTAACTAACTGTGGTGACTCATCTCTGAACGGCTAATGAGATTAATGCCGTGTAATGTATGTTATACAGCGGCACGTGATTTCTCTTGGCATTTTTCTCGGTTTTGCAAATGTGTGTATTAGTACTTTGAGTATGAAAGTATACGTGTGAGCGTCTGCCCGCGGTTTTGCCCCTACACACACGACTGGGATAAAAACTATCATATGTCACGAGAACATGTGTACAAATTTCAGATGTCATCCAAAAACGTTCACGCATTTGTGCTTCAAAGAGCTACTAGCATGCTTACATCTTCGGAAACAATGTTTTTTTATTGATTTAATGTACTTTTTAAGGATAATTAGAAAAAAATATATTAGCATTCTGCACTCCTTCTCTATATAAACAAAAAGTTTGCGAAATTTCATACTACCGAGTAGTACTACCGCGCAATTTACTTAAATAGGGGTACTTTTTGCTTCACGTACTATTACTTATACTGTGGTATTAGTATATAAATGTATGTGTTTAGTACCTTTCTCTTCTAGTTATTTTGTATTTTGCATACAACGAATAATATATAATTCCAAAGTGATCATCACACCAATGGTAGGGGCACTATTTGGCCCGCATCCAACGAATTGATTTCCCTTTATTGCAACTATTATCGCCTTAAAATCATTGTTTTTCCCTCGAAAATTGAAAACACGAAATATACGATATAGCGTTTCAAAAAATATTTCAATTTCGCAACATAATTTTAATTGCCAATCATTTTCGTTATAATTAAAATGTCAAGAACTGCATACTGCTCTTAATTTTATTTTTATTTTCGTTTTTAATTATGATGAGATGACGATGCAATTCCATATTTCGAGAGACGTTACAAAATATATATTATATTCAAATAAAAATTGTTTATTTAGTCACTCACTCACTCATATTCATTTTTTTTATATTATTAAAGCATCATAATCATCATCAGGTAATTTTAGTCTCCACTACAGGTGCACGACCCTCTCTCGTCCGTCCTAGACAGAAGGAGGATTTGGCCTACACTCCCCATGCTGGCCAGATAGATTGGGGAGGCCTGATCGATGTTTTATAATGTATTTCCCTTAGTCGCCTTGTACGACATCCACGAGAAGAGACGGACTGATTATATTCTAGTCTGCCGGAAACCACTCGGTCATTGCCGCTGCCGGAAACCTCTTGCTTAACAGCAGGGTGCGCCACGTGCAGTTTGGCTTTGGCTCTATAGATTTGGCTCTATAGTGATGGTGAATCACATGCACCCTAAAATATACCAAAGAACTACTAGGCCGAATTCTAGCCCACGGGGCCGAAATCGAGGTTGAGTGGAGCGAGTAGATTCGCTGAGTGTATGTTTTCCATTGATTTCAATGAAAAATGTACTTGATGATCATTCCTCAAGGACACGTTCGATGTCAATTTTTTGGCGACACAAACCTCAAGCATGTCGAGGACTTTAATTGCGACAAGTTTCATCAAAATCGGTTCAGTGGTTTTGGAGACTTTTCATTTCCAAACGTGGCTTTTCGCCGTATAAATATATGCGTTTCGCTTTACTAAAAAAAAAAATGGTGTCGACATAAAAACCCGTTCCATTTATCGGTTAAAATATCACGCATATTTACGCACAACACTCATGAAATCACATGTTAACAAAACAGTGACGTAACGTCGTAACATCAAAAAGCTCAAAGACAACAAACAGGGTAACAGGCGTTTTGTACGGACACAAACAATATGAGGACGTCAAGTGGCGTATGATATTTTTATCACAAAGTACGAGACGTAAATAAACTACCTACTCTCGGGGAGGATTAGGGTTGCCTCCATATTGTTATGTATAAATTACAGATTTATGATAAAGCTGTCTTGTGGGATAAATCCGCCTTTGTTATTTTGGTTTATATTGTGATTTTTTTAAACAACTAGCTGTGCTCGCGACTTTCCGCGTTCGCGTGGGCTTTAATGTATTGATGCTGGAATTAAAGTATTTAGTGATATCTTTGAGATAAACTACATTTTTCTTATATATGAGATGAGAGCAAACGAGCATGTGGGTCACCTGATGTAAAGCAATTACCAGCGCACATGGAGATCAGCAACACCAAGGGATCGCCGATTGCCGTTACCAGCCTATACTCCTTCCTTTCTACTGGTGACCTCACTCATTCGTAGAACCAGAACAACCCTCAAGGGAAGTGATAATTGGCTGCGATATTCTGTGAGGTGAAGGTATTTCCCCGTCGGGCAGCTTAAGAAATACGCTATATGCCCTACCTCTCTTTCCGCCAGAGCCTCGTTTGTCAGTCAGCAGGTTGCACCACGCGCAGTTGAGATGTTTAAAGAACAACTTACACTACATTGTATGTAGTTTACACTATTAGTATGAGTTTTAAATATTAATTATAAAAATATGTCGTTACTGTACTAAACCACTGTGACTTACTTTATACATCAGTATCAGAAAGAAACAAGTATAGATTTTTTTTTATATCAAAATTTACAATATTTTAGGCACTCATTTCATTCAATTTTGATATCGCATACGGTACAGCTTTTCAAACTTTATTTTTGTTTCTAATTTACACAAAAGTGATTCCCGACTAAAAGTGATTCCCGTATTCGAAATCCATTTGTTACGGAAATCAATATTTGTGCCCTTTAATTTAACTTTAATTAAAACATTTCATTAGAATTACAGTTGCATCTATGACAGGTGGACAGACAGATATATGGGAGATCCTGTAAGCCTTACAGGATCTCCCATACATCTGTCAGAATTAATGAAGAATACCTTACAGTGTAAGGTATGTTTCGTTTCGGATGTACGAAACTTTAAAAATATATATTATATATGGTCACTGTTGCATGAAGATCTTTTGCAATATACACGATGACTGCTTGCCATCAGGCAGGTCATATTCTTATTTCCCACTTTAGCTGTATAAAAAAATCTTCGCAAACAATATCCAGGAAACATGCGATCTAGATTATGACCATTGCAAACTATTAAGTAATCTGTGACCATAGTGTAAGTATGAATGTATGCAATAAAATTACATAGTGCGTGGGATATCCTAGGGTTGACACATTGAACACAAATAGATCACAAACCTCTAATGTCAATATAACGATAGCTTCAGTAAATATTGATACAATAGCGGTCGCTAGATCGCACTTCCTTTAACAAATACAACAAGCATATAAGTTACGGTATATCCAATATCAAATATCCATTATTGACTTGCAGGCTAGCGATCACATTATTCATTCCGAGTAGGCCGATATCGTAGGCTGCTCTAACCTCTAACACACTGCTGATCCATTGTTCTTGATGTATATTCTATGATCGTACTATATTCTACGTAACCAGACTAGTCGACATTGTAGGCAAGGCATTACAAAGGACTGTACAATATCAGAATATTATATTGGCCAATAAAATTGGCAACAAGAGAAGGTAGGTTTTGAAAACATCAGTGCCATAATGAATTAGTTACAGGGAGATAATATTTTTTTTTGTTCAAACATATTGTGTGAAAAATCGACACTAAAAAGAAGTTCACAGTGGCAGTTTCTTGTATTGACTACATATTTTGGTCATGCCTTTTGTTCAATAACAATAATTATCTATTTGTTGAAAATGACTATGTCTCTGTTTGTTTGCACTGTTTGTTTTGTTACATCCTATGCTACAAGTTTTTAGATGAGGTAATAGCTCGGAATTTATTATTTGCGTGTTATGGATATGAAATCTGTAAATAGTATTATGTAAATCAATCTATTTTGGAAAGTATAGGCTCGACTCTACTTTCCAAAATAGGTTATTCACTATAGGTTGTCTGTTTTATTGAAAAGATTCGTTGGTATAAAACAAAAATAATGATGTGACGCCGTTGGTAACATCATTGCACACATTTATAGAAAAGTCGTATTGGTCACTGTTCATAAAAAAAGATTTGATGGCTTTTTTATATGAAAGGAGAACAAACGAGCATATAGGTCACAATCACCACCGCCCATGGGGATCAGCAATACCCAAGGGGTCACCGATCCGTTGCCAGTCTTTTAAGGGAAATAATTACTCTGTTCTTGAAGGCTCGCATTTCGTAATTATTAGTTGGAAGGGAAGGGAGAGGGAAGTTGATTCGTGGTATAAAATGTTTTATCTAATCTCATACTGAAATTTACACATTATAAAACTGAACACAGTATCTTAATGACAGTCTTTACGCACAAGCTATCAAAATAAATTTAAAAAGTTATTTTTCGATACAGCTCTTGTATGGACAACTGTATCGTAAAATAACTTTTTTACCATTTCGATACAGCTTCAGCCCTGGATACAGGTATTTTAAACAGGTTGCAATGCAAATATATTGCAACTATGCAAAAATTTTTTACATAATCTGTGGACGCGGCGCCGCGCGGCGCGTCGCGCATGCGCACTACGCATGCTCGATCTGCAAATGGATTTATAAGTAAGAATTATAGCTGTTAAATTAACTTCATAGTTGTATTTAAAATATTATTATCATATATTTCATGAGATTAGATAAAGTAGTGTATGAAACTGCACATAATTAGGTATTAAAATACTCGTGTGGTCTATTAAAACACTCGCCTTCGGCTCATGTTTTAAACTCACACTCGTATTTTAATAACCCTTATTATGCAACAGTTTCATAAACTACTATTAGGAAACGTACTGTAGTAATATAATAATATATTACGCATTTAATACTTATCTTATTGTTATTACCATTTATGACAAAAGTACGCATTTGCGTACTAATAAACCATAATTTAAATCTAGATAAAGCTTATGATTAAAACCTAATTTATTCGTATTTTCGCGTCGCATTTGTTTTACACGTTAAATTAACCATTTTTGTTTAGTAGCGTGACAACCCTAGCTGTAACATTTTTATTATCAGGTGTAAAGAGTTTTAGTGTATGCTCATACCAATTGAGTTTACGCATCGTCAAAACATTTCCACACTTAACAGCCTAAGCTTTAAGCTCAATTTCAATTGTCGAGCATTATATGTACCTACTGTATTATATTGTTGTGATTCTTTGTTCAGTTTTTTCTTTACATGCGAATTATTCGAATTTATTCGCAGCGATCAACAATTTATAATTTTCGTCGAGAGTCCTGCCCTCTTACCACCATCTCTTATTGCGATTCAATAACTGAATAGCATGCTTATTCATACCAATGAATAAGCGACTCTATTTCATTTGAAATAGAGTAGCATGCTTATTCATACCAATGAATAAGCGACTCTATTTCATTTGGAATAGAGTAGCTTATTCATTGGTATTACTAAGCATGCTATTCAGTTATTGAATCGCAATAAGAGATGGTGGTAAGGGGGCAGGAGACCTACCGCCTAAGCTGAATCCGATTCCCATCGAATAATTTCATACCAAAAATCTTAGATTAAAGTTATTGGCAAACATTTTCTGCTTAGTCGGTAGAGCTCCATGGTTTCTACCAGCAAAGCTAAACACAGTTATCACCAGTATAAGCTAAACTTTGATTTTCATAATACAAAAATCCGATTGTAATCGGCTTCAGCTTCGGTGGTAGGCCTCCAGGGCCGCCGAAGCAGAAGTTAAGCTAAAAATAATGGGGGTTTTTGATATTTTGTCTGACACCAGATGTCGCTAGGTAGGCGTCGGGTCCAGATTGTCAAAGTGTACTGAATTTTTTGACAGTGAAACTTCAAGACGACAAGACAACAACAAGACGTCAACAAGACATTTGACAAGTTGCTATGAGTTGACAGATGGTTGGACCCTACGCTACAGTGCTGCCAAAAGACCCTCAACAGTCTTAGCAGTAGTTTGTATTTTGGCATTCTAAAAATCTGATGGCAACCGGCTTCAACTTTGGCGGTAGCCCGCCCCTTGCTTGCCACGTAGTGCGCGGTGTTGGATATCTGTCTTATATATAAAATTCTCTTATCGCGGTTTTTGTTACTAAACTCCTCCGAAACAGCTAAACTGGACTGAATTTTTTGAAATTTTGTTTGCAAATCGGGTAGGTCTGAGAATCGGCCAAGATCTATGATAAGGGTGACCCACCCTAAATATTTTTTTTATTTCATTGACAATTTTTTATATTTTCATTTTGTTATCATTTAGCATAGCATATCAACCCATTTTTTTATAGCCATTTAATAGCAAAACAACGTTTTTAGGGTCAACTAGTAATATAATGTAAATGGTTTGTCGCTGTGACAAATAATCGCGGCAGCCAACAATTTATATGACAATCTGAAGTTTCTGGTGAAAGTACGAAAATTTTCAGATGCAAATTTTAGTTGATACTATCGATAGATGCATTTCAATGAGCAATACCTAATTTTTTTCTCTAGATGATTCAGCATCAATATCAGCCTGTATCTATCCGCTGGATCTATATTCATGTATCTTCCCTAATGCTTTCCACTATATGATTTTATTTGTAATACTTGCGTAAAAAAATGTAAAATATTTCAGGTGAATTGTTAATATACGTACATACTTTCTTTTTGCCAATAAATTTTATATATAAATTTATTATTGTAGTATTAATATGATTGCTGAAAAAGAAACAACAGGAACTAGTGTATAATTTACCTAATTAAAAATTATCTTTTACCTTCTTTGTCATAAAGTCTGAAGGCTTCTTTCAGTTCTTTCTGGAGTGCCTCGTCGTCTTCGTCTAGAAAGTGGGTGGCAACTCGAACAAACGAGTCAAAATTCAGCTTTCCGCTACCTAAAAACATTGAGTACATATTTGTTACATGTCATAAATATGAAAGTTGGATCAGAAAGCCGAAAATGGCGATTATATTTCAAATTCAAAAATTCAAATTCAAAAATATCTTTATTCCTTGGACTTTATAAAGCACTTAGAAACGTCATACAAATTAAAATATAAGAACATGTTTAACATTTCTAACAGTATTTCATTTTTATTCCAAATTTAAATAAGATATTTAACAATGATGTTATAAATATCGCTTTCTATCAGGTAACCAACATGCTCGTTTGCACGCCTCTCATATAATAATAAAAAAAAAAATAGCGTCTGGAAACAGTTCCCATCACCTGCGAGATTTATTACTATCGCTATCGTTATCATCTCTGCGCTGTGATATACTTGCTCTTTCTATCTTGCAAAAATATGAACTTCGCGTTATTATCAAATATTATTGTGTACATTCGTGTGATATGTACCTAATCTCTTGGGGCTTGGGCTTTATTTATTTATCAACATAAATTATACATTTTCGTAATACTTCTTTTGTTGATTATGATGAATAACAAAATAAGCTCTACACATGCAAGAAATGAGGTGTGGCTGGACACGGACGTGTATTGTACGTTAATACGTTATATGCATTAAAATTATCTCAAAATGGCAGCGCTTCCCTCTCCCCCGCACGCGATGTTCCATAATCCTTACTTAGCGTAATAAATTATTTGATCCTTCATCTTTCCAGTGGTGTGATTTAATTTTGGATGGAGATGATAAATATGTAGCTGCAACACCAAACTGTATCCCCCGATTTCGTTATCATTAGTTATTTTGAATTGCCTTCCTATGGAAGCGCATTTAAGGAAGTAATCACGTCTTAAAATTAAACCCTTGTGATCGAGTCGCCTTAAACGCGAAATGCCAATGAAAGCATATTGCCTGAAACGTAAGTTTACTAGAAATCAGTTTCCAAATGCATAATGACTGGGAAGCAGTATATCAATTGCAACCCCCCTTACCACCTTATTGCGATTTAATAACTGAATAGAATGCTTATTCATATTCCATTTGAAATAGAGTCGCTTATTCAATGGTATGAATAAGCATTCTATTAAGTTATTGAATCGTAATAAGAGATGGTGGTAAGGGGGCAGATGTCTATAGAGCAAAATGCCTAAAATGAAATAACAAATTTTGTTTTCGTATAAATTTGAACAGTTTCAAAACAGTCGGTCCATATAGCTCGTTCAGACTGCTAATGTCTCAAGGGTGTAACGAGCTGCATGTCGAGGTTACAGTTTACGACGTAAGATAAAGACAGCTTAGGGTCACCCAGAGAATTAACTACATCTTAAACGCCGGTTTAGCGATACCCGTTTTATAGTCTTAGTGCTGTGACATTTATATGTCCTTTGTTTTATGTAAACATTTACCATCGTATTCGAGTTTTTGATTTAACTAGACTAGACCAGTGGTCGAAATCGACCATAAATAATTAAAATTATGACTTTTATCATCATCATCATTATCAGGTCCATTTTAGTCTCCACTACAGGAGCACGACCCTCTCTCGTCCGTCCTAGAGGCAAGGAGGATTTGGCCTACACTCCCCACGCTGGCCAGACGGGTTGGGGAGGAAAAATTATGACTTTTATTAACAAAAGAGTTGAGAAAAAAGGTTAACTGGAAGAGATTCCTTAGTCCGTCTTTGTTCGGCTTTTAAACTATGTAAACATTTATATTATTGTTTTATCTAGTGCAAGAAAGATATTACAAACAATGAAACAAACAAAAGAGTATATTATATGCGTGGGTGTGTCAAACACTAGTATTATGTATTATTAGGTATTGAGTGTAATTTTTTTTTATCGATTTATTTTATAAAAAACACAATTATTAATGCAAAAAAAAAGTAATACTAGTAGTAGTTTAGGGTGTAAGTGGTTTATCAACATCTGTGAACCAAAGCCAACTTCACCTGCACGCGGTGCACCCTGCAAACTGACAAACGAAGCTCTGGCGAAAAGAGAGGTAGGGAGCGTAATTGTAAGCCACCCGACTGGGGACTGTACCTCCACCTCACAGAATATCGCAGCCAAATAACAATTCCCTTGAGGATTGTTGTGTTCCTGCGAGTGAGTGAGGTCTGTGAGGCGGAGGTACAATCCCCAGTCGGGTAGCTTACAATTACGCTCCCTACCTCTCATTTCGCCAGAGCTTCGTTTGTCAGTCAGCAGGGTGTACCGCGTGCAGGTGAAGTTGGCTTTGGTGCAAAGATGTTGATGAATCAATTACACCCCTAAATATTTGTAATTGTAAATATTTAAACATCTTATCTAGAAAGATATGTAGTAACTAAATAAATAAATAATAAAAACACGAACTAAGTAATCAGTTTGTAGTCAATATAATATTGTCGAGAAACCATCTCAAAGCCGATTTAAGGAAATCGATAACAGGAGACCATCTTTACGTCCAAAGATGTTGCCGCTCGGACCGAAAACGATTTTGTGCAAGTGTGGCTTTTGTGTAATGGGATTTTCGGCAAAGGATTAGCACAAGAACGTAAACGATTATCGCTCTCATGAAACTGGAACTCTTTTAATAACAGACAATGTTACTTCTCATTAAATTTTCGTACCAAACACGACAAATTACACGCGTCCATCTAGTCCCAAACAAAGCAAAGCTTGTACTATGGGTACTAGATAACTGATTAATACTTAAATGCATTTTGTTTTGTAAATATATATATATAAATACTTAAAAAACACCCAGACCAAGACAAACAGACTTGTTCATGCACACAAATGTTTGTATTGTGCGGGGATCGAACCCGCGACCTCGGTTCCGACCGCGATTCGACCACCTAGCTCGTCGTCGTGAATATCGATACTCCAAAAATAGTAGTATCCGTAAATTTCCGGTATCCGCATTTAGGAAACCGCTCACAGAAAAGGATACTAATATTCTTATTTTATCAAATATAGTGTAGATATATTAAATAACCAATTATCCGATCACTATACATAACCACTGGGCTGACCAGCCTTTAGAAAGCCTCGGCATATCCTCACCGTAATGGAGACTAAAGTCTTCAAACAGTTCGTCCTCCCTGCTATGGCCTATGGTGCAGAAACTTGGAGACGGACCATCAGGCTCTGGTCCACAGGCTAAAGATCGTGCAGCGAGCGATGAATGAACTTTGGTTCTCCATGGAAGAAATTCCATGGAGAACCAAAGTTGTCGACATAGTCTTCGACGTTAGCAACCTGCAGTGGCATCCACATCTGCCGATTTATTACCGGCAAATGGGGAGGAATGTATTATTAGACTGGAAGTCGCTCATAGAACGATGAAACGTTGGACGCCTTTCTAGATAGTCAGATGATCTCATGAAAGCGGCTGGATGTGGAAGGCGGGGGATTGCATTTGTTGGAAAGCATAGGGGAAGGCCTATATCCAGCAGCGGGTAGATACAGGATGATGATGATATATAACCATAGCATGTAACGCAAAAAAGTATAAAAAAATGGGGTGTGGCTGTGTCATGAACACGGCCGTGTGTTGTACGTGAATACGTTATATGCACTAAAATTATCTCAAATTGCTAGCGCTTCTGCCTCCCCCGCACGCGATGTTCCGTAGTTCTTGCGTAGCGTAATCAATCTTTGATCAGTCATCCGTCTATTCTATCGATCGTTCGATATAATATATCTAACGATCTAACTATATTATAGTAAGCTGCAACACCAAAATGTAGTGTGTTCTTTTGTATATTGTATCCCCCGATTTTGTTATCATTCGTTTTCTTTGAATAGCCACTCTATGGAGGCAATTTTAAAGACGTATTCACGTTAATACGAAACACTAGGGAAATTTTACAAATATACCTACTTTGTTTATTTTTATACTTCTTCGTTTACTTTTGGCAATAAAATCGCTTTTGTGAGTGTACCTACAGAGGAAGATGCGCACTCCGAAACTGAGCGGAGCGTGTACGAGTGACCTGCACTGCAGGCCCGTATTTTATGTTTTACATGACATTACTTCTGTCTTCGAGTATCACACGAGTCGTAAATATTTATGTAGGTACTGCATTGTTGCATTATAATACAACATTGAAAACGAGAAATTGAGACACAGATTTAAAACTTTTGCTATCATTTTTGCACCATGACAACACAATCAGACAATCACGGCTTTTGGCATAACATGGCAGTCGTTGAGCCAAGTCAGTGGCTTTTAGGCGGCTTGAAAACACTTGCCTCCGCCAATCCGCAGTTGAGCACCGTGGTGGAGTATGCTCTAAACTTTGTGCCTTTGACTTTAAAAAAGAAGATGGGGTAGCACCCCTAATTTCTATTAAAATAATCTCTTGCGATTGCAGGTGATCACAGAAAAATTTACGGCTACGGCATCTGTTGACGTGATAACGTCTTATAAATCGATGAACGCACGAAAAAGCATGACTCATTGTCACGTTCCGCCTGAGCCAAGCGCGCGAAACAAGCGATAGAGAGGCACGATTGACCTAAGCGTTTGGCTTGTGACGCATCTATCTCGCGTCCAATCCATCAGCCGATGTTTTCTTATGACGTTATCACGTAAAAATATCGTCCGTTAACCGACTTTATAGACAACCAATATTTTTTACGGTTATATACATCGTATCTATAACCTGAGTTTACACGAGTATGCTCTAAATCACAGACAGAGAGAGAGAGAGAGAGAAATGATGACATCCTCATAGTATGTCACAATTTCTCCAAAGTTCACCTATTATGTAACTTAATGCAACTCCACCCTGCCCCGAGACGTACCCCGAGAACGGGTGTAATTGCTTTTCTAATTGCACTTGGTAACTTCGAATGACGTTTCGTGACATCTTGGTTTACGAACAAAGTTATTCGTCATTCGTCGTGCCATCAATATGGCACCATAAACGTAAAAGCAGAATCTCTAAAGTCGGAAATATTTGCATTCACATAGGCATACGCATATAGCCGCCCTAGGAAATCTTTTTTGTGACACGGCAAGTGACATGCAGCACCCACTGATTGTCCGCAGGGCACTGGAGTCCAGGAATAGAACCGACGTGGTCACATGTAATTCATGTTATTTTGTCTAACTATGCCGGCATAGAAGGTGCTTCTTCACATTTCTAAAATGATTTTAATGCCTTATGAGAGACAGCAATATGTTGCCATATTGCTGTCTCTCACATTGCTACGAGGGGAAGTCAAATTTCAAAAGCTTCTTATTCCTACTAATTTCTTCTGATTAAATTCGTTGTGAGTTCCAAGGCAGTCGTAGATTTACTGCCGGGATTGCAACGGACTTTACTGTTGATTGCCTTTTTTGGTGGTCGCCGTTTTTAATACTGGCTACATAGGTGACTCAGTGGTGGTAATGTGTGGTGGGCCCCCCATCCCGAATTCCTTTTAAAGGACCCAATATCGAACACATGACCAGGAAATACATTGCCGGCAATCGGTCTCAATTGCTTGGTAGCCGCTAATAGGGTTTCAGATCGAAACATCACATCAAATTGCATTTCCAGAGATAATATCACTTTTTATTATAGAGTATTTTACTCGATTGCACCATTTATATCGATGGTGTGCCAAAATTGCGTTCACCGAATAGCAATCTTTGCCACCTGTCACAGCCTCGAAAATATGGAACGAAAACCGAGCGTTGAATGCATAAGCATTGACTGGTATACATATAAATGGATGTGGTATTATGATTTGTCTTGGCATGTAAAGTTGTACATAATAAGAATTTTGTTTTGATTTTGTGTCTGGGAGTGTATTTGTTTGGCAAACTTGTGGCAGCGTTTTTTTAACTTTTAATGTTTTTAGGTGTTTTATGTTTAGTGCTTTGAGGTGTGTTCGTTTGTTGTCCTCATTTATTAGAGGTATTGAAGGTTTCATTTTATAAATAACCATCTCATTCTGAAGTGGTTCAAAACTGTCAGTGAAAAAAATTAATTTGTTATTTCTTTACATTATAACTTAAATGTACCTACTTAACAGTATGTAGGCCATACTGTTATTCTCACACATTGTCAACTTTCAACAGCAGTCACTTTTGACATAAACTTAAATAAAAACTGAGAAATATCTCACGGTACTATATATATTTATACGCCAAAAATCGGCGTACAAGTGCTAAACTTCAGAGCCCTTTTTTATACTACGTCGCGTGGCAGAGAGGCATACGGACCACCTGATGTGAAGCGGTTACCGTAGCCATATTAACGCTCGCAACATAAAATATCGCTAGCGCGCCGACACCCCCGCTGGAAACGCAGCATCGCATTTGTCTGACAATATTTATTATGTATCTCTTTTTAATCACGGGTCAAGCCCGGTCATTTGATAGGCATGCGCGGGGATATGGATCCAACGCGTAGAGGCCCCTTTGAGAAGTTTGATGTAATGTTGTACGCCCGCCGTGACTCGCTCCAGGATATGTCAATGGAACCACATACCCATGAGCAGGTCTCGGCAGGCGTTGAGACTATTGCGAACTGTGATGGAAAATAAATGGGCTATGGAGATGAGATCTGGGTGAACTTAATACCGGGCTATTACAGAAGAGGGACGGACGCCTGCCATAACTGCTTTTATTGCTAGTTATTTGCGGCAGGCGGTGGCTCATATTTATTATTATTATTATTTATCTCTTTCCTTTCTGGTGACCTTCCTCACTCGCAGTAAAACAACAACCCTCAAGAGAACTGTTATTTGGCTGCGGTATTCTGTGAGGTGGAGGTATATTCCCCAGTCGGGTAGCTTGTCAGTCAGCAGGGTGCACCGCGTGCAGGTGAAGTTGGCTTTGGTTCCGTTGATTGGTTATGTTGATGGACCACTTACACCCCAAATTAAAAGCCCTTGACTAAAACTAAAAACAATATACCTACTTTTATTAGAGTTACCTTGTCCAATTTACTGGCACAATATCAACAAACTCCTAGCCGAGTCATAAAGTGTCTAACTTCACCGTCCACATTTCCCCTGTCAATTCCGAACTGTAATCATGTAAATTACAAGCGTGTAATTCAAAACAGGCGACGCGCGGCTTCCTTCACTCAGAGTGGAGATGACAGTAGACACTTTGGCAGACGCGGAAATATCTGGTGAACAGCGTTATCCCGGTTTAGTTTGCTAGTGTGCGTAAAGTTTCCTAGTTTATTGGAAACTTGGAATTGCGAAATTACCATATTTAGCATATGGTATAGATTAAATAATAATTACCAAAGAGCTTGATTGAAAAGTTTAACGAAGATAGTTGGATAGTTTATAGATCTTATTATACCTACCTATGTTTCTTATTCGATTGTAATTTGGGTAGAGAGAAAGTGGAATTCGATAGTATAGTCAAAAGAGCCGAGAATTATATATATATATAATCTAATAACTTTTGTATGAAATAAATTAATGTAATAATTTATTCATTTGGGAAATAGTCTTTAAAAATGCATACAGGACTAAAATAAATACTGTCGAATCTGATGAGGTCATCCGAATTCGTCTAGGTTTGCTGGAGTTCCTTCCGAATCGTCCGACGATACAGCGCGAACAGGTGCACGAGATTACATAAAATTTCATATAAAGAATTCTAAAACTCGTTTCGTTCGGTTAATTCAGCGCGTTCGGTACAGATGATAGATGTGCGTTCACCTATAAAGAGACTAGAAGAGGAAGACGTGGAAAGCAATTCACAAGTATACATATATGCTCATATGCTTGCCCTTGCACGGAAACGTGCCGCTTAGTCGCTGGCGGATTTCATCGCAACGATTGTCTGTTTATGTAGTCACCCCCCTTACCACCAACTCTTATTGCGATTCAATAACTGAATAGAATGCTTATTCATACCAAAGAATAAGCGACTCTAATCAATTTCGATTTGCCGTCGCGCGAGTGTGCATAAGCTTGTAAAATATAATAAATATAATATCAGTGATCCGGTACCCATAGTACAAGCTTTGCTTAGTTTGGGGTGGTTTGGGACTAGATGACGATGTGTAATATGCCCAGGAATATTTATATTTATTTATTTTATCTCAGACTTACACCTTGCCTTATTTGTTATACCAGGAGTTCGGTCCAATGAACCTAAATTAACACTGTCAACACCAATCTCGCTGACTAACACAAAATCAGAATCTCAAAGAACCCAAGATCCGTCTAACACACCACAACCTCCTTGGGGTCACTGTTATCGCTCGTAAAGCCAGTAAACGTATTTACGGACGAAATTAGGCGAGTTTATTCTTGTGAATTTGTTCCTCTGAGATCTGTAATGTTTTACTGCTGTTACTGCTCTTATTTTAAGATACTTTTTGGAAAATAGGGATGTGATGACTTAGTAACATTTGTTACTTTTTATCATCTGTCAAATAACGATTAGCAGATTTTAATATAAATTATTATACAAAATAATTTATACAGCAATTGGTATTTTTTTATACTACATCGCGTGGAAAACAAGCATACGGCCCGGCTGATGTGAAGCGGTTACCGTAGCGATATGAACGCTCACAATATGAAATATGGCTCGCGCGCCGTCATCCCCGCTGCCATTGCAACAACTCCTTTCTCCCTGGTGACCTCACTCACTCCCAGAAACAAAACACCCTTCAAGGGAATTCTTATTTGACTACAGTGAGGGGAGATGATTCCCTAATCGAACAGCTTACAATTACGCTCGCACTATGTCTATTTCGCCAGAGCCTTGTTAGTCAGTCAGCAGAGTGCACGACGTGCAGGTGAGGTTGGCATTGGCTCAAAGTGGTGGAGAGTCCCTTACATCCCAAAAGTCTACTGGTATATAAAATAGCGGTAGGTAAACTCACCATCAACATCTTCGTTGTCGAGCATCTGATCCAGCTCCCGGTCGTCGTAACTGTGTACCATTGTGTTGAGGATTGTCCGGACTTTTTCTTTTTCAATGCGCCCTTGCTTGCTGGAGTCGAACATACTGAATGCCCGCCGGAGCACTGTTGAATAGAAATGGCTTCATTTGAAATACTGGAATAATTGGACCACTTTATGCAGAATAGATTCAACCGACAAAATAAGCCAAATTGATAGATATACTCGTACATAGCGAGAAACTTCAAATAGAGTTTTATATATTCGCAACAGATTCCAGCAGTTTAATGACATATGCTTCTCAGGTTATTTTTAGGTCTCATAGAGGTTCTACACAACTGACTGTCTTATCAACCGTCTATGAATAAGTGAAAACAAGGATCTCATGTAGGCATCCTGGCAGGGTCGCCATGTAGGGATAGTAAGATCGGAGTTGAAATGACACCATTGAACCACCTTTCAATCGTATCAGTTCTACTCCGTGTGAATAGGAGTGTTTAAAATGTGATAGTTTGTTGAAAATTCTCATGGGATAACGGGATATGAACAAACAAATCTAGGGCGGGGCGGATAGTAATTTATAAGATAAGTAAATGTATCCAGTATCTACTTGTAGTATACATATGCTACGTAGAATACAAACAAGTAAATACACGCACCATTAACATCGGGTCTCCTAGATAGCGGTGTGTTGGCACTAACACTTAGGATAGTCGTATCCATTTCCTTTTCCATTTCTAAACATCAGGGCCCCAACATTACCATTGTTATTGTAGGAAAACATGGGTGACCAGTATAAAATGATCTTTGTTCCCAATATTTTACTGTAGATTTGCCAGATATCCTAAGTAGGTTGGTTACATATCACGTAATATTTGTGCTATTTGAGCTTTTTGTTGGTATTTTTTTTTTATAATTTTCTTTGTTTCACATTAGCTTTTCGGAAATGACCACTGTATAAGAAAAAAATAAAGGGGAAAGAGTAAAGGTACCAGTTCGTAGCCGACTGCATGCAGAAGCAGCAGACGAAGTGTCATTGCGTTAGTGTCATGAATTTGGATTTCCTATGGACATGTCGAAGTTATCGACATGTCCATAGGAAAGTTCAGAGGGTCTGGATAACGACCCTACGCCTACCGCTAATGCTCCCCTGTGCACCAACCTTCGATTATATCACAGGATTTGCGTGTCTCTCGCCCAGTTAACCAACCAGACAAGAGGACCTTCACCCGCCCCGCTATCGTGCCTAGTAAATTGGTTTACTTTATCCTGTGTCCTTTATACTGTATCCCATTTGTTGGCCACTGGGTACATCAAAGGCACTCAAGCGGATTGGTAACAGGTCTTACTCACTTAGTCCAGTAGCTACGCGCAAGGTCGAACGACCGGCCGACAACTATGGCAAGGCAGTTGTTAGTCTGCCTTGCCATAGTTGTCGGCCGGTCGTCGGTCGGCTCAACTTCTGTAGGTAAACTACATGCACGTGAGTGATTACACGCACATAAAGCCACGCTCGAATCCGGGCCCATGACTGGCAAATTATGGGTTTGTTCGCTAATCCAAACAGTAGGACTCGTAGTTCCAGTAGCGAAATTCCCCACAGTCGGGTACTCTGTGGGGAGTAGTAATGTCGGGATAGTCAAAAACATACACTTGATAGTTATAAACCAATTTCGCTGGCAGGGCTCATCACATGTTAAAGCTGAGGGATTCTAGTAGCATAAATTCTTTCAATGACGGCCATGTAAAAAACCATTCACGAACTTTTTTTTAAAACACATGCTGTACCTGAGAAACCACAACTTGGCAGGGCAAGGAAGAAAATAATACCAAAATTCAGCAGTAGTATAAAGCATGGGACACACGTAGGTTACAAATTTAGAGCGGCCATACATGGTATCTTCAGCCAGCAAAAGTTTGACGTGAGCATTAAAAGTTATTTTAAACATTACCTGTAACAGTTGCTGACCAAAAAATAGCCGGTATAACATGAGCATTATTTTCCTTTACGAAAAATAAAGAAAAATAGCCTAATTATAAATAGCTACGTGTCACAGGACAGCCGTTAAAACAATATTAGCACGGGTAGCCATTCCTTTAATATGTCAGTGTTGCGAAGTTTCCGTTATACGTATACATTTGATAAAATTTTCAACAGCCAGTTCCATTATTGATTATTAGAATATGCAAGCAATTCTCTCCAACTAGTTCGGATTCATTACAGATTTTTTTTTCTTAGTACTAATTTATTACATTTTTTTTTCTGCTAGATCCACACAGCATAACTGAATCACATCTTACGGCACGATGATGATGTCAGAAGTACGCCATTTCGTTTCAGTACTTGCCACCAATCGAATGAGGAACAGCATGTGGTCGATAGTAGATACTTAAATAGGTAGACCGTCACACGATAATGGTGGTTAATAGCTGCTAGTAATTGCAAGCAGAAAATAGCAGCTACAAATTGCTACCTACGTGTGTTGTGACTAGGGCTTTATTACCTATTCGCTCAACCCTTTATTTTCTGAATACACTTTAACTTTTTACCAGTATATTCCGTCTGTAGTATTCAGACTCAGAATTTTATAAAGGAAACTTTACATCGAGCGCCAGTGTGTAAGCAGAAACAATTTAAACCGACTGAAAATTGCTACGAGTTGTACAATGCTTGGCAAGATTAAGGCATCATTTTTAGTAATAAAGATTTATTTACGTATATTTTATTCGATATATGTCTTCTCGCAGGCTAGCATCCCCGTTGCTAATGCAGTCTGTTGGCCTGACTCACTTGCAGATAGAACAACAACCTTCAAGGATATTGTTATTTCACTGTGGTCTTCCTAAATGTCACAGCCTCAAAAGTAGATAGACATTACGTACAACGAGAAAATAGCTTTGCCTCTAAAAGATAATGGTGTGACCCTTACACCCCATGTCTTGTATTGATTAGCCAGAAAATAAGACCAAACCCACAGTCTAAATACATACGGGAATTTTAAATGTTTACTGCCGTAAATTTAGATCTAAAGTGAATTTCTACAGTTATTATAATTTTCATAACAGTAAGTTTCGTGTTTGTGACAGTTTATTTATATACTGCAACTGATTTGGCTTTTATGATTATGACACATTGCTATAAAACTTCTGGGAGTTCAAAACATCGTCACTTTGTGGTCGATGAAGTAGGACAGAAATAATAGTCTGGGGTAATAATATTATTTTTGGCTTCTACATTTTATTACGTGTGGAAACCATACAATACGTTTAATTTTTCACACCGTGGTTGGAATGATTGTTCCCTTGCACAATCGGTACTATCTTTGTTACATTAATTACTTAAAATAGTCTTATGTAACTGCAATACATTAATACTAAATGATTATAAAAATTGACAACCGCTGCTGTTTAGTCTGGTCAGAAGTTAGCATTATGATATGAGGGACTAGTAGAATGAGATCATTGCTAATACGAACAACTACGTAGTGGCAATGGTTCTGAGCACAAATCACAAGTGAAGACTAAATGTGAGTCCACCCTCTAACCAACCATGTAAGTATTTCTTCATACGTCCTCTAAACGACCCTGAGTTATAGGAAGACAAGAAATACGTGTGCCGGCAGTGAATTTCATAACATTATGGTTCGGCAAAGTTAATAAATATAATAAATTATATTTACAAACCTATAAAATATGACTTATACTGTGCTTGTATTATGTTCCTGTAAAATGTTTATATAAATAGAAATAAACAAGAAATAGATTACTCTGAAATAGCACATATAGGCTTTTTATTCCGACAAAGTATTCTATTTCCACAGGAACGAAGTTCATTCAGATGAAGTCGTGGACGGCAACTAGTAAGACAGTAAACTAAATTGTAATTTCCATAACAATTGGTTGACATCAAAATTAAAAAGAAAAGTATCGATACATTACTTTGCCATCAAGTGTACCGATCCCTTGGGCTGAAAATCGATAACTCAGCTCTTGACTTTTCGCTGAATTTGTACGTTACTGTAGCAACATACACTGAAGTGTTTAGTTATTTACTTTGTTTCAACAATTTGTCTTATATACAACTATGTGGAAAATAAGAACACGACTTGCCTGATTGTAAACACATGCTCCTTTTCCCCCTCTAATATAAAAAAAAACACATCTTTAATGAAGATATCATCAAATCTGAAAGTACTTAACTATTATTTTCCTTAAAGATTGTTTTTAATATGTATAGATAGATTGGTTACGGTGATGGAAAAATCACACAAATGTCAGACAAACAAAGCCAACATTGAAAACTAGTAAGTTCAGTGTATTAACTAAAAGTTCAAAGAAATTACAAAACAATTAGAGTTGCACTGACGGGAATTAATGTTGTACAAACTACTGGCTATATAGGAATACTGCACTCGTGGGAATACTCCCAGAGTGTAATCAGGGAAACATATGTTTGTGTAAATGGTTTATGTAGGAGGAAAATTTACAGTGGTTGTTTTACACGAATCGAGATTAAATTCAAACAAATATGTAAATCCTGCAAGAAATTAGTTAGGTTAGGTTAGGTTTTATTAGTTTTTATTTAGTTTTACGGCGGTGTCTGTAATGAAATCATGCCAATTAAATTTGACCCACTTCTCTGTGTCCAATTGAGTTGGAATTTGGCACATTAGGTTCTTTTAATAATGCGCAATTACTTGAATACCGTCATTTTTATCCTAATACCTATGTCGGTCTAGAATACCAATTCATAATATTAACCTCTATATTTATGGGACGTTAGCCCACCACACATTCCCACCACTGTGTCTCCTGTGTAGCCAGGATTAACAGCGGCGACCGCCAAAAAAGGCAATGAAAAGTTAATTGCAGTCTCGGGGGTAAAAATATCGTTAATCTTTATGATATCGCATTCTCTATATATACTCTCTTGACTTAAACATTTGTGTCTCTGTACTATATATAGTACTATTACTTAGACTGTGGTACTATCATCATACTCAGACCACACCATCCGTGTTTCATCGTAATCTACGACAAAACTCTGGTGGGGTGTTCTGAGTAGGTATGCGTGGAAGGTTTCTTCCCCATTGCAATGCACGACGGAAAGAAATGAAATATATTTGAAATTAGTATGAAAATCCTGACTTATCAACGCGCTGAGCCGCGTTCAAAGCTATATAAAGTCTTCCAATATCCAACTACATATTCATAAAACGGAACGATCGTCGGCCACAACGCTTAACACTTTACATTTCAACGCTTCTTGCATTACGCTGGATAATAATTTTAACCGAAATTGTGGCTTAAGCTCCGAATTTCTCAAATGCTTAAATTGCTCAAGTGTAAATTTATGCGTGTTCAAAACATTAATTCTATTCTTGAGAGAAAATGTAGAAGAAAGACATATTGCTATCGACTATCATTTATTATCTGTGTATGTAGGTAACATCATAGTTGTCAAGACTTTTAGGCGCGAAACTTTTTTGCTTCTAAACAATTTTTAATAATTTAATGTATAATGATATTGATTCATAATAATAATATTAATATTATTATATATATTATTATATTAATAATATATATAATAATATTTGTCAGACAAATTACACAGCGCCAAAGTAAGCGAAGCTTGTGTTATGGGTACTAGACAACCGATAAACATACGTAAATACTTTTTTTTTGTAAATACATACTTATGATACATAGAAAACACCCAGACCAAGCCAAACAGACATGTTCATGCACACAAATGTTTGTCCTGTGTGGGAATCGAACCCACGAGCGTTGGTGTCGAAGCCGCGTCATTGACCGCTGCGCCACCGAGCTCGTCAGATAATATAAATCGTGTATTATGGTACAAGTAATCATTTGAGTGTATAAAATTAGTGGAATATTTAAGTAAAAGTGTCTGAATCGGGGCTGCCGAATCATTCCAAGCAGTCGTGCAAAACAACAGAAAAATTGCACTATCGGTTTTACTGTTGACTGACTACAGGTAATGGAGAAACAAGAAGATTTCAGGCATATTTTTCGGCGTGTCCCTGAAGCCGGGAATAAGATTAAAAATTATCCCGAAGACGAGCTCAAAAGGATATTGATTCCAGATCAGTAAAGCTATTTGATAACAATCTTTGTGAAACGGTGAATCGATTTCGATATAAAATTGTATTTTTTTCTGACGGGCACGGAGGTCAAATGGCTCAAGTCAAACAATAGGTCAACTTGACAATGTGCCAAATTTATATAAAAACTCACACACACACACACACACACACACACAGTTGTACAAATTTCTGATGTAATGAATATAAAACTGGAACATGTGTCGACATAATTAACTAGCTTTTGGAATGGCCGAAGAAGAAGAAATGACTGTCAAAGTGAGTTATTAAAGATTTCCTACGACAACGAGGCATGGTAGAAAGACACAAGGATTGTTCTTCCCGTCTGTTTTCAAGACTACTTTACGAATTTGGTTGTCCAAATCTGTCAATTTTTATACAAAGTACAGCTGATGACGTAGGCGAGTTCAAATCACTTGACTACATTTGTCGCTACAGAACATACCTTGATAACTAGGTATTATTTAAATAGTTGATTTCGACCAACTTGCCGGAATATTATAGATATTTTAAAAATGGAAAAATAGGTGTGTTATCAAAAAATAGCCGAATTTCATCTGCAACGATGGACTGCTATCACCTGCTATGCCTTGTTTAGTAGTGTAATACTTAATAGGTAGATGGCGCCACACTGCGACATAACAGCAGTAAAATATAAAATGTAAAAATTTGTCACCATCAAAAACCTATCTGGTAGCTCAGTTGGTTGAGCACTCGACCGGTCATCGAGAGGTCGTGAATACAAATTCGTTCTTGGCTGGGGAGGATATTTTTTCCATTTGTAAAATATCTATATCTTAACTTAAATTTTGTACCATGATATGAGTAAAGAAATTTTAAACAATATCTTTTACTGTGAGTATAGCCAGATTGCGCGCTATACAAGAATTCTGGGCAAAGTTTGTATCATTTTATTAGTTATGTTCACAGTACAGAGACGTCAGCTTGCCTGTATTGAACATTTTGCTGCTGCTTTTTATGAACAAAAATGTTACTTTCGTGGAACAACTTCACTTTGTAAGCAGAAGTTTTTTTTTACTACAAATAATAACGGAATAGAGTTTTTTCTACAGTCTGTGTTTTTTTATGCAATGGTATTGAGGTATAAGAATAGACACTTGGTACTATATTGTTGTGTTATCTATAGTGGGGGACCTATATCCCAGCAGTGGGATGAATAATATAGACATAGAACACTCAGGCCCAGAGAAAAATACATGTTCATGCACACAAATGTTTGCCATTTCTTTTTATTTTAATTTTGCACCACTAAAGTTACATACAATCAAGCCTATGGACTTTTGCCACGCCATAGGCATCATACAGGCAATGTCGATTCTGTAAAAGCCCAAAAACACATATATAAATATTTTTGAAAATGAAAAATTGATGACCGATCGAGTGCTCTTCCAACTGAGCTACCAGGAAGGTTTGTGTTGGCGAAGGTAGTTCAGTTGGAAGAGCACTCGACCGGTCATCGAGAGGTCGTGGGTTCAAATCCCACCTAGGCAGGGAAGGAGAATTTTTAATTTTCAAAAATATTTATAATATTCTGGCAAATTGGCCGAAACAATTATTTAAAATACCCTAAACAACTTTTTTGAAAACCCCCATCTCCATACACTCAGTATATTTATGTTAAAAACAGAAACACATAAAGAAATAAAAAATAAGTTTAAAGTAAAGGTTTAATTTTGTTGAAGGCAATAATTTACGCCCTGGTAGAAAACAATTTACATTTTAATTTTGAAAATAGCTTTAGTACGGGTAAAATAGTAATGTGGCCGACGAAACGCACGCCGCTGTTTTAATTTATTTCCCGCGTACATGCAATTTTCCATGTGGCAACACTCTTTGTTGGTTATTCATTTTTCGAATGCATGTTAATGCTAATGGTTCAATATTTAGGTATATAACTTAGAATATATAAAAAATTGTTTTGGTAGGTAACTATGATTATGAAAAAAATGGGAGATATTTTAATGTACCGTAATGTACCGTATGATGGTTGTATTACTTATTTTGTTTCTTATTTTGACTACTAAATACTTGATATATTTTTTACGATTTTCCGCCATTTCTATTTAAAAACAAATTCCCTAAATCCTGTTTTATAATAATACAGTTTATATATACGAGTAACAAGCATCGGATCTCATAAAAAAAATAAAATTTCTTAATAATTAATAAAGTAAAAATATTATTTTACGTTACTTTTACTACTGCTGATATTTATTACTTCAAAAATTTTATTAGGCCAAGGTAATTGCATTACGAGTTATAATATTTAATGTGGCAATAAATTATGTTGTGATTTTTATTATAATAAAAAGTGCAAAGAGTGAATCGAACTCAGGCCCCAAAGGCCCGTACACTAAAATATATTGCTCGGATAAAATATAGCCTACATCCACAGAAATGAAATCAACTTATATATCCAACTTGAAGATTACTACATAGTTTTAAGAACATGTAAATTTTATAGTGAAAATTTGTTCCAAATCGATTTGTTTGTGACTTCATTTATAGCCTCTCTGACTGAGTCGCTGAAATAAACCAATATTTGTCGCAGCGACTAAACTAGAAAGACCCTGTAGCCTGCAGTTTGTAATAAGTTTTTCTTACTTGATGGATGGTTGTGCACGTTTTATTAGTTGGCCTCCTATGTATATGTAATTTGTATATAAAACTAAAGGTCTGATATTATCCATGTCTCGATCTCGAGCTCCTCCATGATTCGGAGGGCACGTTAAGCCGCCGGTCCCGGCTGTTGTCGTTCCATGACAGTCGCCAAGCCAAGTCAGGCGTCTTCAGGCGTTTTGAAAACACTGACCTCCGCCAACCCGCAGTTGAGCAGCGTGGTGGAGTATGCTCTAAACCCTTCGATTGAAGGGTGACCCGTATCCCAGCCGTGGGATGAACATCAAGATATGTTATCTTGAAAATCACAATTTTGGACTTTCCCGAAAACGTCACAAAAGACTGACGAGAAGATGATGACATCACACATTCCTATTTTGTTTATATTAAATTAGAAATTTGCACGACAGCTATGTTAAATGTATTAGTACTGTACCAAAAGTTATAGTAGTATTTCTCCATTGGTAATATTTTTTAAATCAATTTCATTCTTTTAAAATGGACTTCCACATCAAACTTTGATCGACTATAAAACAAGTCGGACGTAAGTAAGTTATTAAAATGAAAGTTCGCAGATAGTTCTAAGTTTGTGTATTTTACGATACTGATAAATATTTTTCATTATTTTAGAACATTCGTACATTTTTGAACCAAAGCCAACCTCACCTGCACGTGGTGCATGTAGGGCATAGCGTATTTTTTAAGCTGACCGACTGGGGAAGTCCTCCACCTCACAGAATACCGCAGCCAAATAACAATCCCCTTGAGGGTTGTTGTGCTCCTGCGAGTGAGTGAGGTCACTAGAAAGAAAGGATTATAGGGTGGCAAGGCATCGGCGACCCACAGGTGTTGCTGATCTCCATGGGCGGTGGTGTTTGCTTTCTATCAGGTGACCCACATGCCCGTTTGCTCCCTTCTCATGCCTTCCAGCCTGGCATACGTGAGAATATTAATAGAACGGAAATTTAATTTGATGTTATATTTTTTAGATAGACAACCCAGTATTTACACCTGTAAATACGTATTATTTTACTTTAATAACTTAACTTACTTGCAATCTGTTCTTCATCTAATTGATGTGTCTGAAAATATAAAATCACAAATTTTAATCACGTTTTTAATTTTAATAATATCTTTTAATTAAAAATGTTAGCTTGAACGCACCATTTTATCTTTTTAATTTTACTACACTTCGCGCTAAATCGCGCGCTGACAAAGCAAGCGCGTACGCCGAGTCTTTGAATGAACTGGGCACTTTCAATCACGTTCGAAATTTAAACTGGAGCCTGGAACACCGAATGGACAAAAGGTTGGTCATTTTCCTTTTTGAACGATGTAACCTTGTAAAGACGGATAGCACAATATATACCTAAATAAATTTTTGCTCCGAATTAGCACTGGAATAAAAAATCAGACACTGTATTACGAAATTTCGTTTTAAGTTATATTGAGGCGAGAGAATTCCCTAATTAAAGTACGGCTTTAGGAAATTCACTTAAAATTTGTTATAGCGTCGAGACTTAAGGAATGCTCTTTTAACTTCTGGCAACCATATTAACCGGCAAGTTTCAAGTTAATAACCGCATACACTTTACATTCCTAAGTTTCCAGACAATGTAATTAAATAATCTTTTGTACCCTAGCAACAAAATTTTATCGTTACATAATCGGGCTTGTTCTCGGGCGATTCTTCATATCTAAAATTGAAGGTATTTCTTTGAGCATTGAAGAAAGTCCAATCAAGCAATTTGCTTGCACTAAATCTATTGTAGGAGATAACAAGGAAGCGTTGTCGGCAAATTTCCCATGTGATTTAATCTAGTTAGCCTATCTGAAGCCACACGGCTAGTTACGTGGGCTTCACTGACGAACACCTGTAGGTCAGTATAGCGCGAATGGCGGCTCAAGAGCGATATTTCATTTTACGAGCATTTATTTGGCCATGGCAATCACGTCACATCAGGCGGGCCATGTGATTTTTTTACCACTCGACGTACTATGAAAAACAATACGTTTTAAAAATATTTATTAATATAAGATTTATATATTATTATAAGATTTTCTAATTATACAATAAGCAAATTACTGATTGCAAAAAAAAAACATATACATACATTCATGTAGAAACAAGAAAATTTAGATTTTTAAACCACGCTTCACCTACATCTTTTATTGAGTGCTTATAGGCAATCTATGAATATAATTTAAAAGTGTGTGTTTGTTGAGTAATCTCCAGAACATATGATTCGACTTTAATACGATTTTTATTATATGGAAGTTTTAGGATCAACCATAGAATATCTTTTATCACGCAAACCCGGCTTTGAAAATTAAAAAAAACATAACTACCTAATCCAAGAATTAGTCGACACTACACTCTTTTATAAAAGAAATTATGAAGTTTTCAACTATCGATTCCTTTGAGTCACAACCAACGTTGTTGGAGGAAATGTTATGAAACTTTCACAAAGAACGTATTATGATGTAATGCGACACACTTCCAAGTTCGTTGTCGACAAAGCGTTTGAAAGACTTGTTAATGCTTACAAATTTGACGTTAAGTAACTCACTTATAACAAAATTTATGTACTTAATTATGCTACAGATTAGGATCATATTTAAAATTAGTAAAAAATTTAAGATTTTTTTCAAATAATTTTAATTCAACTATCATATATCATATCGATAAAGATTTTCCGAATTTAAAGTCTCTGGAACAAGTTCCGGGCGTGTGGATTTCTACATATACTAACAGTCCCGACAAACGGTGTCATATCTTTTAAATCCCATAGACTAAACCTTGAAATTTTTCCAACTTTTTCAATTGTCCGGGTAACTTTACAAAATTTTGTATAACCTATTCCAACAAACAAAAAAAATAATAATTGCAAAGTCAGTTCAGATGCGCTTACTATGTCAACTTTTGTTCATTCCTCTGCTGGGATCCCGTGAATCGAAGTGCTTTAGCTCCACCATTCCAGTCAAATGTGGGTTGGCATAACATTATCAAGTAAAATTTAAAATGTCTGTAGAAAAACAAACATCGTTGAAAACTCGAAACAAAAGGTTGCGAGATTGACATGAACCTCCTCATAAGTCACATAATTTATGCGACGACTCGATCTAAACGCTACATTAATCTTAGTAATTTTCAGATGTCTGTTTAACTTTGTTTTGCAACTTAAGTTATTATCTACAGAAACCTTTCTGTATACAAAATATCATAATTTGTTGTAACTTTAAGAATTTGGAGGAAAAGAGATGATAGAATTATTTAATTAAATATGACTATAACTGAGTTTTCACAAAGTGCTGTTAAACGTACTCTTTTGCATCGCATTACCAAGGTTACGCTACTTAATCTAGTTTGTACTGTTATAGAAATGAGTATTTAAAATTTAGTAGGGAAACATATTATGTTTATAAATTTGAACGCTTTTCAAAAGTCAAACCATACGGCACTTCACAGTCTTTGTTATACATTATAGTTCGTTTCGAGGCTTCTAGTCAGTTCTTTATAGAAGTAGCGAGTTGCCATTCAGTACTTTTATTAGAACAGTTACGAGTACAGCGGTTTAAAATTTTACGTGTTGCGTGGTTGAGGTAATACTGTGCTACGTGGAGTTTTAATGATACTTGGCTCAAAAAATCCAGTGTTTTTAAACCAACGCACATGGCCCTAGTAAAAATACCTGCTTCTTTATAGCGTCGCGTCGAGAGGAATTCGTACCGTGCAACCAAAAAGATTAGAAAAAAAAATAGGGGTGCCACTAAGGTTTGAAATTACCTAAATGTTTCCTTTTCGAATAAAAGATTTTTCTTGAAAGTTTCCAATTTTAGAAGTATTTAAAATATAAGTTTAATTACATGGAATTTTATAATTTTATTTTATAGAATTATAAGGATTATATATTATTTTACTTACCCTTACAACGAATACGTGAATTTGGGTATACTCTGCACATAAAAAAGCGTAACGTCACTGAGTAACATGCATCGGCATTTACGCATAATCATCCCACTGTTGGGATACGGGTCTTCCTTCAGCCGAAGGGGACCCCCCCTTCGGCTGTAGGAAGACCCTAGAGCTTACTCCACCACGCTGCTCAACTGCTGGTTGGCGGAGGCCAGAGTTTTCAAGCCCCTCAAAGACCACTGACTTGGCTTAACGACTGTAATCTAATGACAACAGGCGGGAACGACGGCATAACATGCCCTCCGAAGCACGGAGGAGGAGGCTACGGCCGACATTGCTTAATTTGCGTGATCGATTAGACTGACGCGCCGTGCATACCAAGCATCACTGTTACAAATAAAATATAACACATTTTTTTTTTAATAATACAAATGCAGTAGTTTTGTAAAATAGATATCGCTTCCAGCTAATCTATGCTGGATGACATTTTTAATATATGTAAAATGTCTATTAATATAAAAGGGCGAGATCAAGATAAATAGTAAATAAATAAATATTGTCAGACAAATTACACAGCGCCATCTAGCCCCAAAGTAAGCGAAGCTTGTGTCATAGGTACTAGACAACTGATAAACATACGTAAATACATTTTTCTTTGTAAATACATACTTATCATACATAGAAAACACCCAGACTAAGACAAACAGACATGTTCATGCACACAAATGTTTGTCCTATGTGGGAATCAAACCCACGAGCGTTGGTGTCGAAGCCGCGCCATTGACCGCTACGCCACCGAGCTCGTCAAATAAATAAGGGAACAATATTTTCTGTCACCTAAGTTTAGATGTGTCACTAATCTGCAGTACCCTAATAATAATATCTATCCCCAAAAAATATATTAGTCATCATTTTAATCACGACTGACTTCAAATATCATCAATGGTAAATCATCGGCTTAATGTAAATATGTATCTTAAATTATAGTTTGATCACATTTTTATATAGCGTGAATCTAGGAGCTGTCCTCTAAAAAGTAAGTCACGAGCAGAAATAATACACTTGTACCTAAAAATAGCAAATCTTTCACCTTATAAATCTAATCAACAAACTATTAGTATAAGTTAATTCGTTTGATCATCAAAATAATAGATCTGTCACGTAATAAATAGATCAACTCCTTAATTTAATGAAAAAATGGCTAATAGGGGCGAAGTCAAATTGGCGTCATATTCACTGACGAGTCTTACCAATACTTGGTCAATGTAATAAATCATGTTTTGGTTAGATTTAGGTTGATTTTTGGTTAGGTTAGGGCTTTCTTGTGTCTTGTCATCGGAAATAGGAGCTCCGCGAAGCGGAGCTTCGTCAACCTCGATGATGAATAAATTTTAAGGTAAACATTTTCATATTGTTTGGTATTTCTGTTTTAGTGACAATTTCATTTTTTGAAATCCCAATATAATTATTTGATGATGGATATTATTTCCAAGTAATTAATTATTAATTGATATTTAGGTAAGCCTTTTTATATTATTTGGTGATTAAATTTAGATGACAGATCTACTATTATAGGAAAAAATATAATTTATTAGGTCACTGAAAATACATTTATTAGGTAATTGATAAAATCATACCCGATAAATAATATTGTAGCGCGTCTTTGGAACTCGCTCCCAGTGGATATCACAAACTCTTTCTGTATTAAAACCACGCATGAGCAAGCATTCGATTAGCACTCTTGATATTTTGTGTAAGTACATAATGTTTTCGTATTTATTTATATCCTGGATGGTATTGTATACAGTATGTCTTTTAACGTTTGTGATATTTATATGTCTATATCTATTTTGAAATTTTAAACCATTTCTGTTTACGTACAAGTTATTCTTCCTATTACCTATCTATTTATTATTACTTTTTCTTTTTTTTTACCTACAATTAGTTCCTACTCAGATACCGCCAAATTGTAAAATTCATATATCCTTTCAGGTTTTCTATGGTTGACTGGAAGAAATCCCTAATAGGATAAGTCCGCTCTTGTACAATAAAGTCTCTTCTTTTAAATCTTTGTAATTGTTTTTTTTTATACTACGTCGGGTGGCAAACAAGCGTAAGACCCGCCTGATGTGAAGCAGTGACCGTAGCCATATTAACACTCGCAACATAAAATGTCGCTCGCGCGGCGCCACCCCCGCTGCCAACGCAGCATCTCCTTCCATTCTGGTGACCTCACTCACTCGCAGGAACTTAACAACCCTCAAGGGAATTGCTATTTGGCTGCGGTATTCCGTGAGGTACATTTCCCAGTCGGGTAGCTTACAATTACGCTCCCTACCTCTCTTTTCGCCAGAGCTTCGTTTGTCAGTGAGCACCGCGTGCAGGTGAAGTTGGCTTTGGTTCAAAGATGTTGTTGAACCACTTACACCCCATTTGTATTTATGTTTTTTTTCTTGTACAATAAAGTTGATACTATAATAATATATACTTAAACATATAAATAATGGGTGTAATAATGTGCATATAATAAGGGGTGTAAGTGGCTCACTACCATCCTCGGAGCCAAAGCCAACCTCACCTGCACGTGGTACACCCTACAGATAAGCGGACGAGGCTCTGGCGAAAGTCGCCAACCCGTCTGCCCAGCGTGGCGACTCAAGGGCATTTCTCTCCAATGGATAGAAATCGGCTGGGAGCGTCTGGATGCGGAAGGCGGAGGATCGTATCTGGTGGAAGGCTTATATCCAGCAGTGGGTAGATACAGGCTGATGATGATGATCATGATGAAACATATAAATAATATGACGAAAGCGACTTAAATTACTTTGATAAATTCCTGTTTTCCATAACAATAGTGGTTCCTACAGAAAAAGATGAAAAATGTATTTGTATAACTTTTTCGGGTAGTCTGCCAATGTTGACAATGTGCCATGTGCCATATTTCATTGCTGTAGTAAAGTAGTGGAGTGTTTATTTCAGTTACAATAATTCGTTTAGTATCTGTGTAACCCAGACAGCCATGTCATGTTATCTACTATTTTTTTATACTTCGTTCGTGGCTGACAAGGATACGGCCAGCCTGATGTGAAGCGGTTACCGTAACTATAATAACGCAATTTGAAATAAATAAATACTGATAAATAAATTAATAAATATTCCTGGACGAATTACACACTGTCATCTAGTCCCAAACTAAGCATAGCTTGTACTATGGATACTAGATAACTGATATATGTTATACTTAAATACATTTTTTATTGTATATACATACATAATAATACATAGAAAATCACCCAGCCCAAGACAAACAGGCATGTTCATGCACACAAATATCGCTCGCGCACCGCCACTCCCGCTGCCAACGCAGCAACTCCTTCTTTTCTGGTGACCTCACTTGGAGAAACAAAACAACCCTCAAGGGAATTGTTATTTGGCTGCGGTATTCTGTGAGGTGGACGTACTTCCCCAGATGGGCAGCTTACATATACACTGTACTCTACCTCTTTTGCCAGGACCTCTTTCATCAGTCGGAAGGGTGTACCACATGCAGGGGAGGTGGTGAGCTACTTACACCCCAAAATTATTATGGAATGAAATTTTGGGATGTATGTGGTTTATCAACATCTATGAATCAGAGCCAACTTCACCTGCTCGTGCACCCTGCTGACTGACAAACGAAGCTCTGGCGAAAAGAGAGGTAGGGAGCGTAATTGTAAGCTACCCGACTGGGGAATGTACCTCCACCTCACAGAATACCGCAGCCAAATAACAATTCCCTTGAGGGTTGTTGTGTTCCTGCGAGTGAGTGAGGTTACCAGAAATGAAGGTGATGCTGCGAAGGCAGCGGGGGTGGCGGCGCGCAAGTGCGAGTGTTTATATGGCTCCGGTAACCGCTTCACATCAGGCGGGCCGTATGCTTGTCTGCCACCCGACGTAGTATTAAAAAAAAAATGGAAATTGGAAGAAATGAGACGTGTTAGACATTAGCACAAACAAATAAACACTCTCTTACGTCATTAAATCATGTACTACAACATGGAAAACTGTAGCGTACGCTACACGCCAGGGACTTTGACGAGCCCGATGGTTGTGTGGCTACCAATACCTTGACTCCGAGGGCGCGGGTTCGATTCCCAAACAAAGACAAGCATTTGTCTTGCGCTGAAATTAATGTGTTAGGTGACAACTCAAAGTTATATATACCGAATAGTGTATATTTAATCATCTGTGGTGCAAGGCTTAAGCTTCACTTGACGAGCCATCTCTTTGAAGGGTTTTAATGTTTTGTGATATTGCTGTCTCTCACATTGCCAAGGGGGGAAACCAAGCTCCAAAGCTTCCTACTCCTATTTAAATAATAATATGTAATAAGTGATATAAAAAAGAAGATATTTTTCCAAGTTCCTCAACGCGGGAGTTCAGGAGTGCAGAAAATTTAGCTTCATAACTTGCTTGATTTATTGCTTTTGGTCAGAGTACAAAACGTTACAAATAAAATGGCCCACACTCGAGTACGTTCGCATAGTAGATGTATAGATCAGTACATCAACTGCACATCGTTTGGAATCGTGGAGACGACCGTGTGAATGCGCCATTTTGGAAGTTGGGCCCTACCGCCTTAGCTAAAGATGATTGAGATATTTTGATTCCGAAATGATGTCTTAGGTTTAAAAGAGATTGACCATGGGCAGTACTGTAAGATTATTTGCTATCGTCACTCTTATTAATAATAATATAATAATAATTATTATATCATTTATTTAATATTTTTATAATAATTATTATTATTATTATTCTTCAGCTTTCCAACTTAATCATACAGTTACAGATTTAGCTAAAAAGGGTTCACACATTTAGCTTTGATTGGAACAAAGCATTTAGACTGCTAATTCACTGGATATATGTTTACCTAGTACTATTGGTAGATACTTATTCTGTGGTCTGTTCTAACATAATCTAAAATCAAACGTATTTTATTTCATAAATATTGCTGAACTTCGGAAAACTTCAAACTTTCTAGAAAGTATCTAGTGATGATAAATAATTAAATGAAAGTTATTTAGTGATTACAACAATTTTATTATGAGTACTTTTATTCATACATACACGAATGGTCAATCTCCTTTGTGACAAACATTTTCATCTAAGAGCTCGAGGCCTAAGCTGAACACAATTACCACTAACGAAAGCTGACTATTTATATTTGCAACAAAATTTATATCACGGTAATCGACTTCAGTGAAGGCTGTAGAGGCCTATCTGTTTTGAGATACTGCTCTTCGTGTCTACTGTGGCGTTAGGTCGCTTCCGCTCCGTTGTCGCAGGAAACTCATACGTCAAGTATTATGTACCGTGCCAGCGCCGAAACTTCGTCCGTGTTCACCGCTTTTCCCAATTTCCGTGCTCCATAGTGTATTGAATTGACAGTTTATATTCTCATGTTATTACATTTTCACACGACTACCCTTAAAAGCTACATTCTTTTTAAATATTCGGGGTGTAAGTGGTTCATGAATATCATTGAACCAAAGCCAACCTTACCTCTACGTGGTTCATCTTGCTGACTGACAAACTAGAAGAGAGCGAAAAGAAAGCTAGGTCATAGCGTATTTTTTAAGTTGCCCGACTGGGGAAGTACCTCCACCTCCCAGAATACCGCAGCCAAATAACCATTCCTTTGAGCGTTGTTGTGTTCCTACGAGTGAGTGAGGTTACCAGAAAGAAAGAAAGGAAAGTGTATAGGCTGGCAACGGATTAGTAACCCCTTGGTGTTGCTGATCTGCATGGGTGGTGGTGATTGCTTTCCATCAAGTAACTCAAATGCTTCTTTGCCCCCTCTCATATAAAATAAAAATCATAATTTATGTACCGTGTTTTAATATATACTCGTATATGTTTATATGTTTTACTCACGAGTAAATAAGCAATGACTGTAAATCCATGGATATAATGCACTCTGTGATCGAAGCCATTGGCAGAGGTTATGTTTCTAACCTCTGCCAATGGCTTCGTTAGTTTCTTTTCATCACCATGCTGATTGGTCACCAGAATCGAAAAAACAGCTGAAAATAAACGAGATCTAGTGACGTTAAACGACTGCAAAACAAAACGAGGTTGAGTCATCTTAATCACTAGGTTCCATGCCGCAGATAACTTCCCGATTGAAAATATTTTATTTCTTCATTTCCATTGCTTCACGCACAATTCTTGACAAGTGGCGATCTGTAGAGAGGACTTTCGTGCGATGAAATTCAATCCAGTGCACAGTGATTTGTGCCTGCCTCAAATATATTTTCTGCAGTCGCTGATTTGCTCGTCTGGCGGTTCTTAATAGCGGCGATGTGTCCTCGGACACATATCACAAATTTCACGATTTGAATGTTTTACAGTAATCACAACCTTAACCAAATCGGTTGGACTTAAGCTCGAAAAGCCCAAAGGACGCCGCCCGCGTATTATTATAAAAGATATTCCGGACACAATGGACGACACAAAATTTTTAGCCGCGTTATATAATCAGAATATAAAGGACGAATTAAAAATTACATTTACGGATTACCTAAAAGACATAAAAATCGTGCGTCGTCGTCTTACTGCCAACGGCAGGAAGTGGATGGGAGTCGAAATCTCCCCGGAAATACGCAAACACCTTATTTCGACAAAAGATAAGATTTTTATAGATTTTGCCACATGTAGATTCGTGGACGATATAGAAGTCGTGCGTTGCTTAAAATGCCAGCAATATGGGCATGTCAGTAAATACTGCTCTGCGAATAACCCCACCTGCGCTCATTGCGCCGAAGCACACGACTCACGGGAATGTCTGAAGAAGTCTGAAGCAGACTTCAAACCTACATGCGCAGCTTGTAGGCGTCAAAAAAAGACTGCTGACCACAAGATCGGGTCAGAGTCTTGTCCCACATACGCAGCACGGTTAGAGTTCAATATTTTAAATACTACCTATGGATAACGTCGTAATTGCACAACTAAATCTACACAACGACAAAATTGCAACGTCCGAGTTAGATAAGCTCGTTGCGGACTATAAGCTCGACCTTGTTTTAGTTCAAGAGCAGTACCAAAGATCGCAATTAAACAGTAAATTTATACAACTTAATAACAAGTCGCGCGCGGGTATATATGCGCCAAGAGGCGGATTTACTATAACATCAATCAATCACCTAATGTCCACTCACTGTGCGGTAGCTGAAGTAACATCTCCATATTTGAGAGTATTTGTAGTCAGTTGTTATTTTCAATTTTCTGACCCTGTGGATACGCATTTGTATCACCTACGAAGAGTGTTGCATGCTCTTACCGGTCATAAGGTTATTATAGGGGCAGACGTAAATGCATCATCACCATTATGGCACGGCAAGTTGAGAGCGACCGATGCCGACAGACGCTCTGCTGTTGAAGAGTTCATTGCTGAAATGCATCTTCATATTCACAATACCCCTGAAGCACCACCTACTTTTAGTAGCCCTATGGGCGTGTCTTTTATTGACGTCACACTTTCTAGTGCAGACGTCCGAATACAAAACTGGCGCGTTCTTCCTGAAGCTTCTTGTAGTGATCACCGTCTGATCGTATGTGAATTCTCCCCAGTTGTTGAAAGCTTACATCGGCAACAGTTAATAGGTTTTCAATATAAAACTAAGAATGCCGACTGGGCAAGCTTTGCTTCACTTTTCGCTTCCCGCGCTAAAGATTTTACTCGTAGTGAACTTACAGTCACAGAAAGTGTTGAAATTATGTCTGACACATTCGTGTATTGCGCTGACGTTGCATTAGGCCGAAAACCTATAGTTAATAACAGACGATGCGATTGGTGGAATGATACCCTTGTTAGGTTGCGTAGGAATTTCCGTGCCGCTAGACGTAAGATTTCAAAATTAAAGAAACGTAACATCGAGGGAGAAATTTATCAAACAGCTCTAAGTGACTTGCGTATTGCTAGATCTCATTATCGCGCTGCTGTTGAAAAATCCAAAGGTAATTTATTAAAACGTATTGTAGAAAGATTAAATAGTGAGGGCCCGTGGTCTCCCCTATATAACGAATTTAAAGCAAATAGGCGGATTGATCAGGCATACGTATCCAATATAAAATTTAATAATTCACATACCCTTGGTGTAGAAGAGGCCGCTGAGACAATTCTGCATGCGTTAATTGCTGATGATTGCGCCGATAGTGACAGTGACTACCATCGTGAGGTTAGGAGCGCGGCGGATATGTGCCCTTCCACTCCAATATCAAATGTACCGTCGATGGATGAATTTATGTCTATTGTTAAAGCTTTGCCTACAAATAAAGCCTCCGGTGATGATAAGATTTCGAATAGAATGATTAAAGAAGCTTGTAAAGTAGCCGCTGAACCTATCTTAACAATACTTACTCGGTGTATTGTAGAAGGTCATTTCCCTGGCATTTTGCGAAGTGGTGTTATAAAAATAATACCAAAAGGCGGTGATAAACCACCGGACGATCCGAAGTCCTACCGTCCTATTACTCTGCTACCGTCGTTGGGTAAGCTGCTTGAGCGCTTGGTTGTGTCACGGTTGCTGCCCGGTGGCCCGCAATTTCATAAAAATCAGTACGGCTTCACCATTGGCAAGTCTACTGTTGATGCTGCGCTCGCAGTGCGCAAAGTTGTTGAACTCTCGGAGAGCAAGTATGTTGTAGCTATTTTCTTAGATATCTCAGGTGCCTTTGATAATGCTTGGTGGCCAATGTTGTTGCTGAAACTTAAGGTGAGAGGTTGCCCTAGCAATATCTACTCTCTCATTCGATCGTACTTTTTGAATGGTACAACTAAATTAAAACTTGGCCATTATGTTGCTTCAAAGGTGCTCACGCAGGGCTGCCCCCAGGGTTCAGTGTTGGGACCGTATCTCTGGAATATCGGTTTTGATGATTTTTTTAGCCTACCCTTACCGGAAGGGTGCTCGTTAACTGGTTACGCTGACGATGGTCTCTTATTAATCAATGCTAATTCAAGATCTAGCATAGAGAAACTAGCCAACACTAGCCTAGGCTTAATTTCAGATTGGGGTTATCGTAATCGTCTCGATTTTGCGCCACATAAAACATATCAACTCTTGCTTAAGGGAAATTTACAGGTTTCACCGCGATTTCATTTTAATGGAGTATCTGTTGCTAATAGAAGTTCGGTTTGTTACTTAGGTTTGCTTTTGGATAGAAATTTTAATTATATTGAGCACATGAAGCAAGTAGGTGAAAAAGCAAAAAAGAATTTCTATGCCTTAACACGAATTTCTACCTCTAAGTGGGGATTAACTTTCAAAACGTTAAAAACTATTTATACCGCCACATACTTGGGTTGTGTTACGTACGGTTCACCTGCGTGGGCAGATAGGGCTACTATAGGTGCAGCACGTCGTAAATTGCTTCAAAGCCAGCGCCTTGCTCTGATATTTTTATGTAAGTCGTATAGAACTGTAAGCACCGAAGCACTACCCGTGCTAGCAGGTGTGTTACCGGTAGACTTAGAAGTACAACGCCGCGCTTCAATGTACTATACATCTAAAAATATGGTCCCTGATTTCTTGAAAACGCGTGATCGTGAAAAAATAGTTAGACTGTTCAAACCTATTAATGAAGTATTTGAAACATTGCTGTCTGAATGGCAGGAAAGGTGGGAAACTTCTACCAAAGGACGCCACTTGTATCTGTTGTTTCAATCGGTAAGAGATAGATTAAAGAAAAAGTGGTTAGAAGTCGACCACCCCGTTGCGCAATTTTTAACTGGACATGGCAATTTTAAAGCTAAACTCTTTTCGTTTAAATTAGTGCCGTCGCCCTTGTGCGAATGTTCTACTGCTAATTCTGAATTCGATCAAACAGCACACCATGTTCTCTGGGAGTGTGATCTTTGGCAGCGGGAGCGGGATGACATGTTGAATTCATTGCAAGTTGCATCCGGGGTAGTATACTATTCAGATTTGGTAGCAACAAGGGAGAATTACCAAGCGTTCAGACGATTTTGCAATTCATATTATTGGAATCGATGTGTTAGGTAACAACTCAATGTTTTAGGTCCCTAATAGTGTTAGAAACTTAAAATCCGTGGTGCACGGCAGTTGAGCTTCACTTGACTAGCCATCTCTTTAGGCTTTTAATGCCTTATTTGCCATACTGCTGTCTCTCACATTGCTAAGAGGGGAAGTCAAATTCCAAAAGCTTCCTACTCCTACTAATTTCTTCTGATTAAATTCGTTGTGAGTTCCAAGGCAGCCGTAGTTTTACCCCTGGGACTGCAATGGACTTCATTGTTCATTGCCTTTTTTGGCGGTCGCCGCTGTTAATCCTGGCTACACAGGAGATACAGTGGTGGGAATGTGTGGTGGGCCAAAAAAAAAAAGTAATCACAACCTGTTTTTTCGCACAATTGCAGTTTTCTATCTTATGTGCATATACAAGTATTTAAATTTAATTTTCTACTTGAGTTTCTTACAAACATACTTCATTTCAAAATCCTAACAGAAGTTTCACCGTAAACCATCAATTCAAAGCATTTATCAAACAACTTGTTTCCCTTTGGAATACTGTTAACTGATCTTCCCTGTCAAAACTTTCCTAACTTGTCCTAAAGTGTAAATACCTACTATCTGCCTAAGTAAACTGAGTTTTAGAAAGTGACACGCCGTCACTTTTGAGCCAAAATCAACTCTGTTCGTACGACGCAAAGAAGTATGTAAGCACACAGGCTTATCTGCCAAAACCAACCCTGTCTAACTCTGCCTTCTATCTTAAAAGTTGACCTATCCAAAGCTTACTTTAGGGTACGATTTCTTATTCTGTGGCTTTGGCTCCAAACTTGATTGCGTGGACACACTACAGCCAGGAAACCAGGGAGGAGTTGTTGCAATGGCAGTGATGGTCTCAGCGCGCGAGACTTTCTTTATATTTAAAACATCGCAAAATAAACATGAACTAAAAGTACTTAATAAGTAAGAATAGTTACTGAAAATGTATATGATAGTGTGACTGAAAAGAGTAGAGATGGAACTAAATTTATTAGTAGTAACAACATTGACTTTTTTTTCACACAAGTGTGTTCAAGTGCCCCCTTGTACTCTTGAGCACAATTGTATGAAAAAAAGTACTTGCTTACACCTTTGGCGCAGCGACCTAAAGTGAGTCTTGGCCTCCGACATAAGAACTCTCCATTTGTCCCTGCAAGCTCTTGGCAGTTGCTGACATCAAGCTCGCACAGATCAGCCTACACTCTGTCGCTCCAGCGATATTTTGGTCGACCGATAAGACGCCGCTCTACAGGTGGACCAATATATGCTCTCCTGACGCTCCAATCAAATCCCATCCGTTTGTTATGGCCAGGCCAACTGAGACGTTGAATTTCTCCAATAATATTAGGCTCGGAGACTAGGTCTTCTATTTCGGAACCAGCCACCAGCTCCAGCAAAAAAGTATCATATGAAAAGTGTTTTCACGAAAAAAGTCGCTCCCCTATTTTTTTATGTTCGCATTACTCATGTTTTTATATCTTCTCCGTTTGATTATCTAAGTAAATCTTCACGTCTATAATTTAAACTTTAATGTCGTTTCTTTATTTTCAGGCGCGAAACAAACCAGCGGATGGTGGTCACGTCAACAAGAATGCTGCAGGTCAAAAAGCTACTCCACCCTGTCAGAAAGGTAGGTTTGCAATTAGGTAGCATGAATGTGAGATCAATACTAGATCTAGCTTAATTAATATTAGTAACTATACTAATAATACATATTTATTAACTGACCCGGCAAAAGTTGCTTTGCCATATAAATTATACTAATATCGCTATCAAAAACTACGGGTTGATCGTAGAAGGGTGCAAATTTTAAGTTGTGTGTATTTTTCAATGCTAAATATGCATATGCATAATACCTAAAATAAAAAATTTGTCAATATAATAAAATAAAATATTTAGGGGTGGATCGGCATAGTCGGCTTTTCCGACAAACATACGGGAATGGCCCATTTAATATAATTAATCAATTTATTATTATGTCTCACGTGAGTTTTAATAATATTATTTATTTCTTTTGACGTGACTGACTTTGAAATTGCTTAACTAAGGAGGCAATTCAAAAAAACGAATGATAACAAAATCGGGGGATACAGTTTGCTGTTGCAACTACATATCTATCATCCCCATCCAAAATTCAATTACACTACTGGATAGATGAAGGAACAAAGAATTTATTACGCTAAGTAAGAAATTTGAAACATCGCGTGCGGGAGAGGAGGAAGCGCTGCCATTTTGAGATAATTTCAGTGCATGGAACGTAATCACCTACAACACACGACCGTGTCCATGATACACCCGTACCCCATTTGTTCTTTAAATGATAAGATAAAATTTCTTTATTCACGAAAATAAGGTGATACAGATGTCGGATTTATAAGCAGAGTTTCACTTATTCTGCCCGGTTTTGGGCGTGTGAACTAAAATTATCATTATTATTAAAATTAAAATTAATACAGTTTGAATAGCCAATATACATATCATTATTATTGAAATAAATTACAATTTATGTCGCAAGTACTCGTCAATAGAATAATAACATTTATTTAATAGAATGTCATGCAATTTTTTCTTAAATATCAATAATTGATGGATTTAAAACGATTATTTGTATGACATCGTTCTCCTCTTCTTATACAGTACCTTTCATAATACCTTAATTCCTACGTTGGTCGTTCCATTTCAAAATTTTAACCCGTTAAAGCATATATGTCATTTATAAAACCTCAAATTTTTTGTTGTCTACGTTTTTGGGACGTAAAATTGACGTCACGCGAGGTTACATGCTTGTCGCTGTCATGCTGTCATCTCATCAGTTAATGCTATTAAGTAAATGAACAGCTAAATCCTGAGATGTGTTTACCCAGCTAAATGGAATTAAATAATAAATAAATATTGTCAGACAAATTACACAGCACCATCTAGCCCCAAAGTAAGCGAAGCTTGTGTTATGAGTACTAGACAACTGATAAACATACGTAAATACATTTTTTTTGTAAATACGTACTTATGATACATAGAAAACACCCAGACCAAGACAAAAAGACATGTTCATGCACACAAATGTTTGTCGTGTGTGGGAATCGAACCCAAGATGCCTCGTCATTGACCGCTACGCCACCCAGCTCGTCCTGTCAATTGAACGTAAAGTTAATAAGGTAAATTAACTTTATGGAATTAAAATACTATTGGCCCAATTGAATCATGCCCCGCCTCATTTTCTTATTATAAATTCGTTACACATATATCGAAATTAGCAAACACATACATTTACATACTTTTATAATATTCTTGTTATGAAATGAAAAAACCGTCCAAGTGCCAGTCGGACTCCCGCACAAAGAATTCCGTACCATTATCTATAAATACGGCAAAAAAAATCGTGTCTGTTGTATGGGAGCCCCCCTTATATTGTATAAATTTGTTTTATTTTTATTTAATTATTTATTTTTAAAGTGAATATATAACTAATTATTCTGAAAATATTTCAAGCGTCTACCTGTTGCCATTATAAATATCGAGCAAAAAGAAGCAAAAAAAAATCACGTTTGTTGTATGGAAGCTCCCTTAAATATTTATTTTATTCTGTTTTTTAGTATTTCTTGTTATAACAAAAATATATCATCTGTGAAAATTTCAACTATCTAACTATCACGGTTCATGACATACAGCCAGGTGACAGACGGACGGACGGACGAACAGCGGAGTCTCAGTAAGTAAGTGTTTAATTCACTCTAAATCTATGACTTTACACTGTGACTTTATTTATACGCAAATAATTTCCATTTGATACATTTTCTGAGCGATGTGGTGTTTGAAGCTATTTCTAATATTGACTTACAGATTAAAATTGGCAACGTTGCTCTTTGTATCAATTAAAATTTAGTGCAATATGGATAGATGGGAAAATCATATTTTGACAATTACAATTAAGTGGATCACGATTCAATTTAGTTGATCGTACAGTCAAGGGTCATAAGTGTAGTGCCCACCCTTCCTTTAGTTTTGAATAAAACGTACATTTATTATGACATTAATATTTCCTTAAATTTATTTCTAGAGAATGATATACAAAATAAATTAAATATTTTATAATCTCGAATTAATACGTGTTTTATTCAATGTGAAAAATACTTAACTGAACATAATAAGTACTGTAGGAAAAGTCTGAAGGTGGCCTAAGATGATGACAATGATCAAGTACTAATAAAATACTAGTTTTAGGGTTGGCAACGCGCGTGATGCCCCTGGTGTTACAGGCGTTCATAGCCTACGGTAACTACTTTCCATCAGGCGGGCCGTATGCTTGTTTGGCACTTTAGTGGTATAAAAAAACAAAATAAATACAATACGCTTTATTGCACCAACAATATTTAAATATTACAAAGGACAGTAGCACATTAAAGTGCAATAGACGACCGTATCGTTACCTGGTTACGCAATCTCTTCCAGGCAACTTTTGGGTAGCGGAAAGTCTCATACTAGAAAGGGTAAGTGGCGCAAATACTAAAAAGTTATAAATATTTTTAACAATTTTAGATTTGCAATAAAATTTAGATTTGACCACACGACCTCTCGATGACCGGTCGAGTGCTCTTCCAACTGAGCTACCAGGAATGTTTGTGATGGTGACAGATTTTTCCATTTTATATTTTCTGCTGTGTAGTCGCAGTTTGGCGCCATCTACCTATCAAGTATTACACTATTAAACAAGGTCATCGAGAGGTCGTGAGTTCAAATCCCACCTAGGCGATTTCGAACTTGCCAATAATAATTACTAAATAGTTGCTAATGATAACTTTTACTTATTATTGACAAGCTCGGTGGTCGAATGGTTAGCAATGGCCACTTTGACTTCGAGGTTGCGGGTTCGATCCCCGCACAAGACAAACATTTGTGTTCATGATGAACATGTCTGTTTGCCTTGGTCTGGGTGTTTTCTGTGTATTATAAGTATGTATGTACAAATAAAAATGTATTTAAGTACATTTATCAGTTGTCTAGTACCCATAACACAAGCTTTGCGCTTAATTTGGGACTAGATGGCGCTGTGTAAATTGTCCAGATATATTTATTATATTTATTATTTAAACTTGCATATAGGAATGTATTAGTAATGTGAGTTATTTTCGATATTCTTGGAACATATCCATATTGCATGTTACCTGACTGCGTATGCTGGATCTATATCAAGATAAACAGATATTTATAACTGCATCTGATAGATGAATGACAGTATGGTGGAATCTATATCCTACTGATATTTTAGACGTGAAAGTTTGTGAGGAAAGATGTATCGATGTTTGTACTATTCCACAAGTAAACGGATTTGGATGAAATTTGGCAAACATATAGAATAGTTTACGGCATCAACCCATAATCATTCCACTGTTGGGATACGCGTCTCCCCTCAATCAAAGGGGTTTTTAGAGCATACTCTACCACGCTGCTCAACTGCGGGGAAGCCAGTGTTTACAAGCCGCCTAAAGTGGTTTAAATTTGAAAAAAAAAAACCGGACAAGTGCGAGACGGACTCGCCCACCGAGGGTTCCGTAGGTACGTAGTATCATTATTAAATTTGATATTTTTCATTATAAATAAGAAATAATGCGTCGAAAAAAATAAATAAAATATATTTTGCAATGTGTACATCAAGACCTTTCATATGATATCCATTTGAACTAGTAGTTTCAATTTGAAATTTCGACACCCTATAAAAATATAGACACCATATTTTTTAAGATTTAATTACAAATGTATAGTTTTGAGATTTATTTCTGTACTTGTAGTCTATAACGATATTACATGCCAAATTTCATAGTTCTAGGTCAACGGGAAGTACCCTAAAGGTTTTGAGTCCCTTGAGAATGTCGAAATATGCGTTTTTGCTGAATAAAAGGCCGTAACTTTTACGTAAACTTAGATGTTTGATTTTTTTACAACTTCATGGGACCGTAGACCTGAGTATACAGTTCAAATTTCAACTTGATACCTCCACGCATTCTCGACATAGAAATTCTTGACAGACAGACAGACAGACAGACGGACAACAAAGTGATCTTATAAGGGTTCCGTTTTTCCTTTTGAGGTACGGAACCCTAAAAATGAAAAAATATTTATTCAATCTTTCACAAATGGTAGATCAAGTTGACGGTGTCTCCTTTTAGGCATAATATGCCTGTGCCAGGAGGCACCGCTCTTTCATAACAACATAATAAGATTGATCTTGATGTATACATTGACACTTATAATTTAAATACGACGTAAGACATCAGGTTTATGTGCACAGTGTGTGTGTTATGAGTTATATGTGGTTAGGTTTAACGACTGTCGTGACGTAAATTTACTTATTTTTTATGTACTTCCCCTTCTTCCACTTAGGTAATTAAACTTTCGTAACCAGTTACAAGAGAATAATTTTTTTTCGCTGTTTGGTAACTAGTTGTGTGAGAACCCCAAGCATAATATATGAGCAAGACTAGGATTCCTTTCCGATAGGTACTGTGTCTAAGCGGGGCGAAACGGCGGGCAGGAGCTAGTGTTATATAAATAATACAGTGTATACAAAATTGATGGTCGGGTAGACGTCAAAAAATAATAGTCTCAATCCTATAATCATCGTGTACATGTCACACTAATGCTGCGGCTACACTACCTTACTGTCTACCGGACTATTACCGCAATAATTGTGGCATTAAATTACCGTTTAAATTACTACGTGAAGTGGTGTGGTTACACTAGAGTTTACCTAGATATGTCAATAAATTAGGCGGTAAAAATATATTTTTTCAAGATGGAGGTTGAAGCTGCAGCTGTTATATTTATTTAGATGGTTTCGGTCTTTTTCTTCTTCAAATCATCATTGTACACCGCGATTTTTATCGGGGGATACCCGACTGAAAGCCCATAAAAAGATACGGTTCGCATAGGAATAATTCCAAAACTCAAGCTTTTTTCATTTGACCACTCCATGTCGGTCGATACATGCGTCACCGTTGAGCTCATGTTGCACACTGGACAAACGGTAGTGTGGCCACAAACGCATTAATTACTGCGGTAATTCTCTTTGATGTGCGAAAAAAGACCGCCGCCGGAGCTATTGCCTACCGCCATTTGCCATATTGATTGACATTGTAAAATCATGGTCATAAATCGTGGTTACATCTAGGCTTTGTTGAAATTGTGGCAATAATTATTGGCATATCACGGTAGTGTTGCCGTAACATAACGCAGTCTTGTGACTAACTTGCTTGCTAATCAACGGGGTAAACGCCGCGCAGGTAAGGATGGCCTTAGCTTCAAAAAAGATAGTGAATCTTTTTCGAAGCAAAGGCCATCCTTATCTGCACGGCGTTTACCCGTTGATTAGCGAGCAAGTCAAAAGATATACCGGCCTACCGTCTAAGTTGAGGATGATTCTCATCGGGTTTTTTGAAAGAACGAATGAATAATTTATTGTAATAAATGTGGTATAAAGTTGTACATAATAATTATTACATTTGTTTCACACATTTAGCCAATATACTGACATGCAACTGAATATTAATGAACTATTTTAAATACATTGGAATTGAACTGACTAACTGACAATACATTGTTTTTGATTGCGGAAATTGGACATCTGTTTAAATTTGTGATAAACATTTTCAGTTTATTTGGTAGAGTGCTTCCATCCCTACCAGCTAAGCTTGTTTGTTACTTTAATATAATAATTTAAGATGAAGTTAGAATTTCGGAATCAAAAAATTCTCCCAATTGGGCCCCAGGTCAAAGCGAAATCTGGAAATGGCTTCACTTTACAGAAGCCTACAGCCAAATAACTTCCTTTTTTTAATATTTCTTGATAAATTACACTGCGCCATCTATTCCTAAACTAAGCAAAGTTTGGTCTAAGTATTAATAAGTAAAAGTAAAGTAATAAGGCCATGATTGCTGGTCGATTTGACTGCACGTACTTGTCTCGCTGTTGTGCCATTTCTCATGGAATGGTGCAGCGGTGAGATTGGTTAACAATTAATTATGATCCTAACATAACTAACATGTAGACTAAGAGTTTACTAACATATTCAGTCATGGTTACTTGAATAAACAAATTATATTATTATATAACTGATATATATGTACATAAATAGTTTTTTTCTAAATAAATATATATTTTAGAAGAAAAAAATCACCCAGCCCCAGACTTTCGACCACCGAGCTCGTCTATTGTCTACTACTATTGTCTCGTAGTCTGTTATGATTTTTCGAGTTTGTTAGTTCATCAGGAGAATGAACTGTTGTGTTAGCCATATATAAAAACGACGAGCTCGGTGGTCGCGGAACTCGCGGGTTCGATTCCCGCACAAGACAAACATTTGTGTGCATGAACATGTCTGTTTGTCTTGGTCTGGGTGTTTTCTATGTACTATATGTATAATTTACAAAAAAAAAATGTATTTAAGTACATTTATCAGTTGTCTAGTACCCATAACACAAGCTTTGCGCTTAATTTGGGACTAGATGGCGCTGTGTAAATTGGCCAGAAATATTTATTAATTATTATTTATTTATTTAAAAATAGAAATACGTATCTGTATTTAAAAGAAATCTGAATTGGTAATGTTTTGTTACCAGGTGCATCAACAAAAGGTGGTCCAAAGACACCAGTCAAGCCTTCAGCCCAGAAAGGAGCGGCGAAGACAGCGCCTCCAAAACAGGCAGCAGCAGCAGCAGCAGCAGTCAAGACTCCACAGGGAAAGAAGAAGAAGGGCCACAAACATCAGCAGTATGAACTCATCGTGACTATTAATCTGGTAAGTATCTCTTTTGCAGTAAACCCATAGTGACTTAAGTGTGTGTGTACCATAACAAACGTACCTACATATACAACTGTCTAATGTCTATCCGTATCCCTTAGCTGACAAATTTGATAATTATTAACTAGCTTTAGGTATGACGAGTATATTTTGTAACACAACTACTGACGTGCGGTTTCACAGGCCGCTATTAAGTTTGAAGTAGGTGTAATGAAAAAATTTAGATATAAAAACTCTTTTTTTGGAAGTTTATAAGTGATCAATATTAGTATTAGAACAAAAACTATCAATATATGACGTAAATATATGACGTAAACACTGACGTGCGGTGTCATAGGCCGTTGTGAAATTTTTAAATGTATTTGCGCAAATGTCATTGGGAAAATTCGCTAAATTTAACGACATGTGGTTGCACATGCGGAGGAATTGAAAATAATTATGCCCATCCAAATACAGAAAACGTTTGACATGACTTACTTATATGGTCGTTTAGACGTCACGTGTAACGAATCCATCGAGATTTTTTTTAACTTATAGGATTTTTACCTTAACCCTTTACCGCATAGGAAACCATATATGGTTTGACATGTTTACAGTTCATTAATTCTAAAAAAACAAGAAAACTTGCGTATAAACTCTAGTTGGGTTTGTTTGTCATATCATTAGCAATAACAAAACGCAACTATTTTGTCAATGGTCACATGCCACTTGAATATAACATCACTTTTCCAGACATAGTCAGTGAATGTTTACGTGCGCGTGTGACTCTCAACTTAGCAAAAAGAAATAAAAATGAAAAGGTGAGTTTTTCGAGCAAAAAAAAATGTTTTCTTGTGTGTCATATCCTCTAGTTTGTATGCACTGTAATAGATTTTCACTTTCTATTCGATTTCACCCATATTCAACACCAATTGTTTCAGTACCATATCTGGGTTCGTATGCATTCTTCGCTTTTTTCGCTTAGACATATGTGGTTTCGTATGCACTCAAACATGATTATTAATTAAGCACGAGGATATGGTTTCGTTTCAATTTTCTTTAAGTTTTATTTATGCTAAGCTATCTTTTTCTTCTTTGGTGGTAGAGTGGACCCTGGGCGCTTTTATAGGCATAACAGGCATACTAACACAATCCCTGAGCATGGCCTTAGCGATGATGATTTGGCTTCAGATTCCGACACCGACATACCTACATCCTTCATACCATTTAAACGCCCTGTTATTGTACCTGAGACGGACGATGAATTTTCAGACGAAGACGACGTTCTTTTATCAAATTTACCCTCAACATCAAAGACCAAGAAAAGCAGTCGTCGTAAAAACCCTACCGTTTGAATGAACTGGTCAACTGAACATTTGCCTCCTTATAACCCGGATCACTACATTTTCATGGAGATGTCGAACTTCCTGATGGTATAAAAGAGCTAGATTCGCCAGCCGATTTCTTCTTGTATCTATTTAATGACGAGTTGATAACAATGATAGTAGAACAATCCAATTTGAAAGCTATTCAAGATAACGTCAACAAGCCAGCCCATATCTCAAAAAACTACTACCGCCATGGAAGTCCATCAATTTGTTCAAGCCCTGGGACACCAACCCAGAGAAAGAAAATGAGAAAAGCTCCAAAAAAGCGTCAGGACCTACCCCTGCCCTCTGTGCGGACTGACAGTATTGGACACTTGCCAGAGTGGCAGAAAAATCGACAAATTTGTCAAGTTTGTTCAATGAAAACCTATACTAAGTGTCCCAAATGTAAGGTATATTTATGTTATAATGTTATGAGAAATTGTTCTAACTTTCATCAATAATTTTGTATAACGTTTTTTTTTTTTACTTAATTTTCGTCAGATATAATAAGGTTTTGATATCACTTATAATTAGCTTAGTTGCATACGAAACCATATACGTCCAAAGGGTTTGAAGCTTTGATGCATACGAACCCATATATGGATTCTGAAAAAAAAACTGAAAAAGAGGTAGTTTTCGAAGAAGAAAAAAATTATAATTACTTTTGAAGGTTTAATAAAAACATTCCCTTAAAAAAGATTTTTTTTTTCACTTATTTAATATATCATGCAGTAAAGGGTTAAAAAGAAGCTCTTCCCAATATTATCCCAAACTTTTGGGATGTAGGTGGTTCGTCAACATCTGTGACTTAAGCCAACTTCACCTGCACGCGGTGCACTCTGCTGACTGACAAACGAGGCTCTAGCGAAAAGAGAGGTAGGGCATAGCGTATTTTTTAAGCTGCCCGAGTGGGGAAGTACCTCCACCTCACAGAATACCGCAGCCAAATAACAGTTCCCTTATGAGTTGTTGTGTTTCTGCGAGTGAGTGAGGTCATCAGAAAGAAAGGAAGGAGAATAGGCTGGCAACGAATCCACTACCCCTTGGTGTTGCTGATCTCCATGGGCGGTGGTGATTGCTTTCCATCAGGTGACCCATATGCTCCTTTGCTCCCCTCTTATATATAAAAAAAGTAACAAATAACAAAAACTGTAACCATGGACCCAAAACTTCAAATTTACGGAATTAGACTTTCCAATGTATTCGTTAATACAATGAATGAGCAGATTACGTTTAAAGATAACACTCTGAAATACGTTAGACAGGGACGAAGATATAGAATTTAATTTGAAAGAAGGAGACGTCAATAGTCCCTTCAGAGATGCTGTTTGGTTTAAGCCGGTTTTGTTTTACGAGGCACTTTGTTACGTTATCCGATTTTACAAAATGAGCGTGCTTAGCCTTTCTTATAAAGTTGTTCCAATGTGGATTGATTGGGGTTTAAAGGATACGAGAATTCGACATCGTTTTTATTTTGAGCTACGTATTGGGAGATACAAAGGAACAACGACGATAGTTGGTGTAAACGAAATTGATCATCTATTTCGACTACATTAAGATCACAATAAAAAATAATGATCTGTTGCACATAATCGGTTTAAAATTTTATGTAGGTTCACAATGGTAGTGTTCTGTGTATTGATATACCTAATAAGTCGAGCAAAAATATCCCGCAATAGGCTATATGGCAATTTTTATGGTCTGTAGGTATATAAATATATATTACATATAAAGACGTCACGTCATAGAAATGACAAATTACACAGCGCCATCTAGCCCCAAAGTAAGCAAAGCTTGTGTTATAAGTACTAGACTACTGATAAACATACGTAAATACATTTTTTTTTGTAAATACATACTTATGATACATAGAAAACACCCAGACCAAGACAAATGTTTGTCCTGTGTGGGAATCGAACCGACGAGCGTTGATGTCGAAGCCGCGTCATTGACCGCTACGCCACCGAGCTCGTCATATACGTTAAGGTGAAGTGAGTCCAGGAAACACGCTTATTGAAAGAATAGTTCTATTAAACTATTTCAATTTGGTTCCTAGAAATTTAACTATGAAATCTTAAGTCCTTTCTGCAGGGCACAAAGCTATTGAAAACACAATTAATAATTTTTGGCTCGATAGAAAAAAATCGCGAACTTACTCTCTAAATTTGCACTAAGTAAAAATTGTAACTATTTAATACAATTTTTTTATAAGGAAATTATACCAAAATTTTCATAATTTTAATTACGAGAGCATTATGCTATTACTTTTAAAAATAAAATAATTTAAATAAAATTATTAAAAGAATAACGATTTGCGGTCGCGCACCCTCCCCGATTCTCGATCGCTCTCAACGTCAGTGCTCTAGGAGCTGCGTTCGAGGTAGGACTTGTGCCGCGCGTCCGTTCAACGCGTTGTCAATAAACACGTTGAAATAAACACAGTGTAGGAATATCAGTAAGACAACAAAACAACGATGATGATGATACATTTATTTTTTTACTGAGACCCGGTTTTTTTTTCTCATGCTAGATGTTTCTTTGGAAAACTTTATTATAAATCTTTCTTGGAATATCTGTAAACCCACATTGAAATTCGTTCAGTAGCGATTGAGTTTATCGCATACATGTAGGTACGCGATCATCGAAATCGGTTTGGCCGTTTAGGCGTCATAATTTTTATTTTTTATACTTCGTCGGGCCGTAAAAACATACGGCCCGCCTGATGTGAAATGGTTACCGTAGTTATAATAACGCTCGCAACTTAAAATATTGCTCGCGCACCGCCACTCCCGCTACCAACACAGCAACTCCTTCCTTTCTGGTGACCTCACTCACTCGCAGGAACACAACAACTCTCAAGGGAATTGTTATTTGGCTGCGGTATTCTGTGAGGTGGAGGTAAATTCCCCAGTCGGGTAGCTTACAATTACGCTCCCTACCTCCCTTTGCCAGCGCTTCGTTTGTCAGTCAGGAGGGTGCACGGCGTGCAGGTAAAATTGGCTTTGGTTCAAAGATGTTGATGAACCACTTACAGCCCAGATATAGTGATAACCCCAAAGATAGTGGAACAAACAGACATCCATACTTTCGCATTTATAATATTAGTAGGTAGATAGTTAATTGATTCAGGTGTTATTTTGCGGAAGTCAAATTTACAGGCAATTTGATCTACACTACTTTGCGTGCTTCCGCCACCAACGTTTTTGGTGTAGGACACGACTTACGCTTAATATTTTTTTGGTGTAGGAGCTAGGACGTTGGATCATTAATATTTTAGGGTGTAAGTGGTTCATCAACATCTTTAAACAAAAGCCAACTTCACCTGCGCGCTGTGTACCCTGCTGACTGACAAACGAAGCTCTGGCGAAAAGAGAGGTAGGGAGCGTAATTGTAAGCTACCCGACTGGGGAAGTACATCCACCTCACAGAATACCGCAGCCAAATAACAATTCTCTCAATCAATCATGAAATCAAATCAATATATTTTTTTGTAAATACATACATACTAACTGTTACTCGTGGCTTCGCCCGTGTGGTCCAGGGAAGCTGCCATTAATTTGTGTATATTTTTTTCTTGTTGTCATTTTTTTACTTGATAGGATAAAAAGTAGCTTATGACACTCTCCAGACCGTAAACTATCCCCGTTAACAAAAATCATGTCGGTACTTAGGTTCGAAAGTAACCACTTTCGATGTAAAAGAAGGACAAATGATTACAAAGTTTATTTTTCCCATTGGATTAAGATGTTTTTCCGTGATAAAAAGTAGCCATTAAAAAAATCACGTCCGTACTTAGGATCGTGTTTGACGTGAAAGAAGGACAAATGATTAACTTTATTTTTTCCCGTGGGAATAAAATGTTTTTCCGGGATAAAGAGTAGCCTATGTCACTCTCCAGGCCTTAAACTATATCAAAAAAAAACATGTAAATCCGTTTGTTACTTTTGACGTGAAAGAAGGACAAACAACCTTTTACCTATATTATGCTACTAGCAAAGTACCCGTGCTTCGCTACGGGATCACTCCTGATTTGCGTCTATTTTTGTTAAGATTCCAGATATTTCATTTTTTCCTCTTAGAGGACGTTTCGTATTGACCATTATTACAAACATGCACCATTTAGGTTAAGACGTCCTGGTAAACAATATTTTTGGCATTCGCACCAGGAGCCAAAATTGCAAGGCTTCCAGGAGAACTTACTCCTGAGCAAGCTACATACAACTGATCATGAGAGAAACAGTCCTGTCTCAAGTCAACCCCAGCGACCTTTAGAGACTGCCTCCTGAGCTTTGTTAATGGTCATAGCAAAACACCTTTATGGGAAATTTAAGTCTCTTAAATTGAACGGGGTGATCTGATGGAATAATGGAAAGGCGGGGTATAAATAGAGATTCCTCAACAGCGCATCCCTTACTGTCCTCACACAACAACTCATCATTCCAGTTGTTTAATACGTGAACAATGGTGGCACGAACCTCCTGATGATACACCTCCGTTCCTTGCAAGTGGTAGGAGATGGAGCGGAACAGGCCAGCTCCATCACCTTCCACAGCTATAATGGTATGGGGGATCATCACACCTTCCACAAGTATAAATTTAGTCAATCTTGACGTCATTGTTTAAAAATACCGAAATTCTTATATTAAGTAGGTATACCCCATAAAGTCGGTACTTAGAATAGGTTTTTCAATTAGTTTTCTGCACCAAATGTAGCTTCATTTGAAGGACGCAGATTTTTTACGCCCTACACGCGCGATGGACAACCCCCGGGGGTAACTACTGCGATGAGGTGAGCGATAAACCGTCATGGATAACCCCATATGGTTTGTAATAATCTCTCGTATATACCCTTTCCTTAATAACGAAAGCATAGCGCGCTTTACAAATGCTAGGTATAGCCCCATCTAGTGATGAGTTAATTAAAATATAAATATAACATTTTAGACATTTCTTGGCTTGGCGCTGGTCAAAAGTAAATCAGTAACCCATAAATCCTATTTTTATGAACAACTATTCAACCGAGACTCAAAAACGTAGGTGAATCACACAAACGGAGGTGTTCACTCATTTATCTATAGAAGTACTCGTGTAAAGTTTAGGATAAAATAGTATAACTAATCTCATTTGCCTACACAAACTGTGGACCTCTGTTTCACCCTCTAAGGGGTAAAATTTAAAAAATCCTTTCAAGTAATTTCGTGTCGCCAATGTTATATTTTTAAATCGATTCCATTTTCGTAATTGACGTCCCAGAAAACCATATAATCTACACCCATATTGATAGTATGACATTTCGACCCCATCGTACCCCCATAGGGGTGATTTTATGTCACGTCGGCTATGTTGGATTATAAAATAGTTGTTGTTTTCGTAATCAGCGACCCGATAAACCATAAAAACAATACCCATGACGATTTTCAGACTTTTTCATTCCATTTTACCCCTTTAGGGGTTGAATTTTGAAAAATCCTGAAACACGTGTTTACTCATTTATCTATAGAAGTACTCGTGTAAAATTTCGAATAAAATAGTCCAACTAATCTTGTTTCCCCATACAAACTTTGGACCCCCGTTTCACCCCCTTAGAGGATGAATTTTGAAAAATCCTTTCTTAGTGCACCCCTAGACGTCATAAGGAACCTACTTGCCAAATTTGGAATCTCTAGACCCAGCGGTTTGGGCTGTGCGTTGATTAGTGAGTCAGTCAGTCAGTCAGTCAGTCAGTCAGTGAGGACAAAGCCTTTTATTATTATAGATAGTGATTTAATCTTAAAAGATAGGCATATGCGCAAATTTACGCAGCGCACGGAACTTAAGCCCTCAAAAGGAATATTTTTTTCCCGTTTTTTATCGGTGCTCCGCGCCTATTGGTGTTAGCGTGATGTTATATAGCCTATATATAGCCTTCCTTGAAATATAGGCTAACACTAAAATATTTTTTCAATTCGAACAAAGAAACAAACAAACTCTTCAGCTTTATAATATTAGTATAGATAATACATAGAAAACACCCAGATCAAGATAAACAGACATGTTCAATTGTTCATGCACACAAATATTTACTCGTATCTTGTGCGGGGATCGATACCACGACCTCGGAATGAAACTGGACATGGTTAGCCATTGGACCACCGGGGTTGTCAAATATAAATACTGTTAATATCAATACCGCTGTATGCTCGGGCATAGTGGCTAGGGACAGACGCGTGCTGTACGGCACATATCGATTCCTAGAAGGATGAAGAATAGTGTATGCTGGCGCGTGATAGCTAGTTAGTCTAAGTATGTACCTATTTTAGTTTGACCAATAATAAATATAATTGAATATAAAAGAATTATTGAATAGTTTTCTTTTTATTTTGAATTCTTTACTTTTTCATAATATACCAAAACATCACTTGTTTGCATGTTGAATATTATATACTTCATTAATAAAAAAAATGTATTTTTACATGTGGTTTATTTATTTTCATATAATTATATTTCCAGTACTTTTAACTATTGTATTGACTAGTGTCCGACCGAAACTGGTTTTTACGACCGAAACCGAAACCGAAACCGAATTTCGGCAACAGTCTCAGTTTCGGCCGAAACCGAAACCGAAACCGAAAGTTTTACGAAACAATTATCAAACTGTAGGTACTTTTCTTATAATTAGGGATCTTACACCCCTAATTATAAGAAAAGTAAAGTAAAAGTAGGCTCATCAACATCTCTGAATAAAAGCCAACTTCACCTGCACGCGGTGCACCCTGCTAACTAACAAACGAAGCTCTGGCGAAAAGAGAGGTAGGGAGCGTAATTGTAAGCTACCCGACTGGGGAATGTACCTGCACCTCACAGAATACCGCTGCCAAATAACAAATCCCTTGAGGGTTGTTGTGTTCCTGCGAGTTAGTGAGGTCACCAGAAAGGGAGGAGATGCTCCGTCTGCAGCCCCCCGCTGCAGCGCGCGAGAGATATTTTATGTTGCGATCGTTAATATGGCTACGGTAACCGCTTCACATCAGGCGGGCCGTATGCTTGTCTGCCACCCGACTATAAAAAATAAAACGATACGTTACGTTATAATTGCTAGATACTTGGTTATAATTATTAAATTGAACGTTGAAACTCTAAATCTTTAATATTATCACCACTAATGCACTATAGTACGTTTGGGGTGTAAGTGGTTCACCAAATCTTTGAACCAAAGCCTGCACGTGGTGCACCCTGCCGACTGACAAACGAAGCTCTAGCGAAAAGAGAGGTAGGAAGCGTAATTGTAAGCTACCCTACTGGGGAATGTACCTCCACCTCACAGAATACCGCAGCCAAATAACAATTCCCTTGAGGGTTGTTGTGTTCCTGCGAGTGAGTGAGGTCACTAGAAAGGAAGGAGATGCTGCGTTGGCAGCGGGGGTGGCGGCGCGTGAACGATATTTTATGTTGCGAGCATTAATATGGCTACGGTAACCCCTTCAAATCAAGCGGGCCGTATGCTTGTCTGCCACCCGACGTAGTATAAAAAATATAAAAAAATATAGTAAGTACCAAGTACCTAACTATTGTTTGTTTAGGTGAAGCATTACCGAATGAGTTTAATTAACCATAAAATATTCAGATAGTTATGTTAGACTTGATTCTACTATAATCTATACATTAGTTTGTTATAGTAAATTATTATGTTTACTACCTACCCTTTATACAATATCACATGATAAAACTTACCGAATTGAAAACAAATCACACGAAAACTGACAAACAACAAAAAAAACGCACTGCAAACGCAAACAAGTCACGACATGATTAGGCACGTGGACGCGGCAAAATGTCTTCGTCGCTTGGATGGAATTTACTGCGCCGAACATGATCGAGCACAGCGCGGGAATTCCCGAATGAAGTTTCGGTTTCGGTCGTAGTTTCGGCAGGTTTGCCGCCGAAACCGAAACTAAACCGAAACTCGTTAATTTTGCCGAAACTCAACCGAAACCGAAACCGAAACCGAACATTCGGTCGGACACTAGTATTGACGGGTGTAATACTACACGGGTGTAGATAGTCGCTTCGCTATACTGTGGCGTCTCGGCAGCGATCGCGCGCTTGTAAGCGGGTACCCCGCGCCGGCTCCTCTCAAGCCCCGCACCTCACCCCCTCGAAAACGGCCAAGCCCTGGACTCACGTCACCTTAAGCCGTCGGACGTAATTCTTATTAGATGGTACTCGTTAAACCAAGTCAATGTCCTTTGAGTGACTCGAAGGTACCTTCGAGTTACTTATATAGGTCCCTGTATAGGAACCCTACCGCCGAAGCTGAAGCCGATTACCATCGAATATTTTGATTATGAAATTAGGTCATACATTTAAGTTATTGACAAACATCTTCAACTTAGCCCGTAGAGCTCCATGGTTACTACCAGCTATATGGACGAGGGCCCACCACACATTCCCACCACTGTGTCTCCTGTGTAGCCAGGATTAACAGCGGCGACCGCCAAAAAAGGCAATGAACATTGAAGTCCATTCCAGTCCCGGGGGTAAAAACTACGGCTGCCTTGGAACTCACAACGAATTTAATCAGAAGAAATTAGTAGGAGTAGGAAGCTTTTGAAATTTGACTTCCCCTCTTAGCAATGTGAGAGACAGCAATATGGCAAATAGGGCATTAAAATCCCTAAAGAGATGGCTAGTCAAGTGAAGCTCAACTGCCGTGCACCACGGATTTTAAGTTTCTAACACTATTGGGGACCTAAAATATTGAGTTGTTACCTAACACATCGATTCCAATAATATGAATTGCAAAATCGTCTGAACGCTTGGTAATAGGCTATTTTCCAATGTTTAAAAATTGTATAAATTATTTAACAATATCGTAAAATACACAAAACTATTAAAGATCTGCAAACTTTCATTGTAATATCTTCAGTCAGACTTTTTTTAACGTCGATCAAAGTTTGGCGGGAAAGTCCATTTTAAAAGTATGAAATTATTAAAAAACAATATTTCCATTGGAGAAGCAATAAAAAATGCTGTAACTTTTGTTATGATACTAATCACATGAACGTAATATTTAACATAGCTGTCGTACAAATTTCTGATTTGATGCATACAAAATACAAACGTGTGACGTCATAATTCGGTAGTCATTTGTATGGAGCGTTTTGCGGCAGTCTAAAAATTGAGATTTTCAAATTACCATATCTCGAGAGATATTTGTGCTATCGAAGTAATTCTTTCACCTATGGTTATATTATGGAGATGTCCCTACATATCAAACCGAAAAAAAATTTAGTCAAATAGCCAATTCTCCCTTGTTGCTACCAAATCTGAATAGTATACTACCCCGGATGCAACTTACTTACCTACTACCAGCTAACCTAAACACAAGTATCATAAATCTAAGTTGATGTTACGGCCGTGTGGTTTCCGGCAAACTAGAATAGAATCACTTCATCTCTTCCCGTGGATGTCGTACAAGGCGACTAAGGGAAATACATTATCAAACATCGATACAAAACGTGTAGGCCAAATCCTTCTTCTGTCTGGGACAGATGAGAGAGGGTCGTGCTCCTGTATTGAAGACTAAAATGACCTGATGATGAAGTTGATGTTTGATTTTCACGACAAAAATCCGATGATAATTGGCTTCAGCTTTGCTGGTACGGCCACTGCCCTACCGCCGATGCTGAAACCGATTACGATTGGATTTTTTGATTGCGAAAATTTTACTGGATCTTAATTTAACGCTAATAGTAATAAGCTTAGCCGGTAGGGACGGAGACGCTCTACCTATTAAACTGAAGATATTTATTACAAACTAGCAAACCCGGCGAACTCCGTTTCGCCACCAGATGGCGCTGTATGTGAAAAAAGATTTTCCCGCTTTTCTTTTCAATTTTTTCCAAAATTTTCTTTGCTATAAACCTCACGGAGCCCGAGACCTTTCCAACGAATGCAAAACCGTGGAAATCGGTTCGTGCGTTCTGGAGTTATAGCGTCAGGAAGGAAAACCCGACTTATTTTTATATAGTAGATAATAAATAAATAATAAATATTGTCAGACAAATTACACAGCGTCATCTAGCCCCAAAGTAAGCGAAGCTTGTGTTATGGGTACTAGATAACTGATAAACATACGTAAATACATTTTTTTTTGTAAATACATACTTATGATACATAGATAACACCCAGACCAAGACAAACAGACAGGTTCATGTACACAAATGTTTGTCCTGTGTGGGAATCGAACCCACGAGCGTTGTATATTTATTACAAACTTAAAGAGAAGTCTGATTTTCGCAATCCCGATAAGAATCGGCTTAAGCTTCGGTGGTAGGCCCCCTGGTCTGTCAACCTGCAGTTGAGCAGCGTGGTGGAGTACGCTCTAAACATCTTTGATTGACGGGAGACCCAGCAGTGGAATGAATATAGGTTGATGTAGAAAGCCTAAATTCTACAGTAAAAAAATACAGCCTGCAACATGCGCATTTATTTCATTTTCATTATGTAAATATGCCAAATGTCAAGTATTTATTTTACCACTGAATTTCCAAAATTATGTTTCCAATCCAAATCAATTCCAAACACGCCACAATACAAACAGTTATGGTTCACTGCTCTCCCCGGGGATCACATTTGCATATTATGAAAGCTCATATTAAATTTATGGAGAACGTAATTTCGTTATGAACATTTTTTCACTTTCGGGTCGAAGTCTTGAATATTAAATCCTTATGAATTGTATTATTCAACATCGTTTAAAAGGCTTCTGGGTTTTTACCCGACTGCGACAGAAGGAGGGTTATGTTTTTCGAGAGTATGTATGTATGTATGTGTATGTATGTATGTATAATTGTTTGGCACGCTCTGCAGCCTGAACAGCTGGATGGATTTTAGCTTGAGAGGTGTCGTTAGATTCGTATTTGCTGTGAGAGTGATATAGGCTACATCAAACATAAAAAAAATCAATAGGCGGCTGTGAGCCGCAAAATTGTCGTTGCAGTAATTTTTTTCTTCTTCTAAATATATCGATATGGGTATCAAAATAAAGGTCTCGATGACCTGATTTCAAATATATATTTGATATATTAGTTTTTGCCTGCGGCTGCGGCAGTCGGGTTTTTGATTTTTTTAATTAACTTATAACTTGTTACAAGCTTGTATTTAGTTTCACCGTCGTGTTTTCAATCAAATCTTGACCAGTTAAAATTGACCTCTTCCCGGTGTCAGATTGACTTGCACTTTGGCACACTAGTTTGGTTATCGCGGCATAGCATATTTACTTAAATACCGCCATTGGCATTTAGGTACATGTGCATTGTTGTGATGGGAGGTATAAGTGGTTTATCAACATCTTTAAACACAAGCCAACCTCACCTGTACGTGGTGTACCCTGCTGACTGACAAACGAGGCTCTGGCGAAAAGAGAGGTAGGGTATAGATTTTTTTTAAGTAAATAAATTTTGGGGTGTAAGTGGTTCGTCAGGATCTTTAACCAAAGACAACTTCACCTGCACGCGGTACATTCTGCTGACTAACAAACGAAGATCTGGCGAAAAGAGAGGTAGGGAACGTAATTGTAAGTTACACTAACGACTGGGGAATGTATCTCCACCTTACAGAATACCGCAGCCAAACAACAATTCCCTTGAGGGTTGTTGTCTACCTTCGAGTGAGCGAGGTCACCGGAAAGAAAGGCTAAAAGGCCTTAATGAGCGAAACACAGTAAGTAAACTCTTAAGTACTTTTTTTAACAATTTATAAAAGGTGTAATACTTCCAGTATGGTCCTGTGTAGCAACGAGACGTGCGTAGCATTCGTAGCACTATACGGGACCCTCTTATACTAAAAGTACTTATTACTGTTTATGACGTCGCCATAGAGTGAAATTCTCATAGGTACGTTTAAGGCACACACTCGCTACTCTATACTAAAATCTACTACATAAACAAACCGCATCTGTATACGTGCAAATGTGTGTGTAGATGCTTTAGGGTTGACTGCATGATAAAATAGGTATATCGCGCTGTGACGTAAGACTTTATACTTACTTTAAATATTGTAGGTAATATTTTAATAATAAATATCATTATAAGTTTATTTCACATGGAGACTGAGTTATGTACCGGCTGCTATATTGGATTAAAAATGGCGGGATTTAGGTAATCATTTATTGCCACGAGAAGGAAGTGTGTCAAATTTCAGTTCAATCTGGCATTGGGAAGTGGACAGCCACCGCGGTGAAACTCATTAAATGCTTGTACTGATAAATCTTTACCTTATCACACTATTTTAATCTGTCACCTCGCCTACCTAGAGCGCTAAAGCCTCCGTTTTTTAGTTTTTTTACTAATGACCAACGCAATTATCTATTTTTTATATAAAAAGTTCTTTACAGACGTTCATCTTAAAAAAACATAATTACCTTGGCCATTCTGTAATTAGAGGATTAAAATACATGAGTTCTTCATTAAAATGTATTTACTCAAATATTTAGTTGTCATTTTTAAACGTAACTAAATTTGTTGTCATAACTTACCGCTCGGCAACAAATGCGTTCTTTCTCGCATAAGATTCTTTAAGACGTTTTTTAGACAATTTATAGACGTTTTTTATATGCTTATAGACGGATAAATGACAGAGGCAAAAGCACAATGGATATAAAAAATGTAATGCACGTCCGTGCATTACATTTTATGCATTTCTTAAAAATTATCTGATAGTTACGTCAAGTCGTTAAGCCTGTAGACGAAATTTCGCTTACCTAAAATGTAATTTACTACGTGTTGTTGTTTACTACGTGAGCTCGTATTACCTTAAAATGTTATATAATTATTGGTAATTTGATCATGGGGACGGAAATATGCTTGGGACAGTTTAAGTACATTTTCAAATGCTTCGAACATAGAATATCAAATGCCGTTGACACGCAACTTGAATTCGCGCAGAGTCGCCGTTCCGTCGAATTGCAGTTCTCCTTTGAATCTGACTTGTTCTCACGGTCACAGAAGTATGATAGAGTTTGCTAAGTCGTGTCTAGGATGACAGTGTTTGGTGTTTTAGTTGTAAATTGTAAACTAATGTATAAATGGAGACACAACAACTCTTAAGGGAATTGTTATTTGGCTGCGGTATTCTGTGAGATGGAGGTACTTCCCCAGTTGCGTAGCTTAATAAATACGCTATGCCCTACCTCTCTTTTCGCCAGAGTTTCGTTTGTCAGTCAGCAGGGTGCACCACGTGCAGGTGAGGTTGGCTTGGTCCAAAGATTTTGATGAACCAATTACACCCCAAAATTTATGTATTTTAAATAAAAATAATGTGTCCATTTACAGAACGAACCAAAATTTACAGAAGGAAAGCATGTTAACAATTCTCCAGAAATAAGTATGTAGCAATGTATTAATCAACATACAAATGCGTGTATAATTATGTATTTGCATGTCTAAAGTCATTATATTCAGAAAATTTGTGAGTGTTGTTATTTTTAATCATAAAATTTGCCATTACAATGATAATGGTATAATAAATGTAGATATTTTAAAATGTTTGATATTTTAAGTTTCCATATTTATATAAGTTTGACGAGCTCGGTGGCGTAGCGGTCAATGACGCGGGTTCGACACCAACTCTCGTGGGTTCGATTCCCACACAGGACAAACATTTGTGTGCATGAACATGTCTGGTTGTCTTGGTCTGGGTGTTGTCTATGTATCATAGGTATGTATTTACAACAAAAAAAAAATTATTTACGTATGTTTATCAGTTGTCTAGTACCCATAACACAAGCTTCGCTTACTTTGGGGCTAGATGGCGCTGTGTAATTTGTCTGACAATATTTATTTATTTATATTTGGAACGTTGATATTTTTTACTGTAGATATCAAATCCGTACCTGGGGTCACTGGCGATGCGGGAGCCGATTACCATCAAATATTTTGTTTTAAGAAATAGGGCTCAAGTTTAAGTCATTGACAAAGATCTTCAGTTGCAGCATAGTCGGTAGAGCTCTAGGGTTCATTTTATACCAGCTGAGCTAAACATAATTACCAACCATCGAAGCACTAGCAGGCCTCCGTCACTCCATGTACTTGCGCGCTATAATTACCTACCGCCCGGCCGAAGCGGTCTCGGGCCGTATGCGTACCAAATTCAGGCCCTGCGATTGCTGTGGGATCGCGCGGTGCGAAGCAATCACAACTGTACGCTTGAGCATTTAGGCACATTTTAGCATGCAGCAGTTGCTGACGCGACGGAGTAGGCTATTATAGCAGTAGGTATTGGAAATTTTCTACTGAGTGAAGTATCTGTTACGTAGTAACTGTTATGTAATCTGTGGCAGTAGTGATGGTCGATGGAAATCGGCGTCAACTTCGGCGGTAGGTAGTACTGCCAACCCTTCGGGTTTGACCCGAAGTATACGGGTTTGAGTAGTGCATATCCGGGCTACGGGTTTTACATTGATATGTCCGGGCGGCGAGCGAAAGTCAACCGTATATCACACTTACCACAAATCAAGGCGGCCCTAGCAATTGCAGAGTTTGAGTTGATTTATTTGATGTAGGTAATACGCCTAATTATTTGATTCTTATAAATTATACCTACCTAAAAATATGTTTTATTTTATTATAAAAAAATAATAATAGCGATGTTTCAAAAGTCTCCGGATCTGCTTTCTTTGAGAAGTGGCATCTCTACCGGTAGGTTCCTAATTTTGTAATACATACCTTGTATAGGTAAAGAAAACCGGCCAAGTACAGAGTTCCGTACCATTATCTATAAAAACGGCAAAAAATCACGTTTGTTAAATGAGAGGCCCCCTTAAATATTTGTTTTATTTTAAATTAATTATTTATTTTTAAAGTAAATAAATAACTAAATATTCTGTAAATATTTCAAGCGTCTACCTATTGACGTGGTCAATATCCAGCAAAAATAAGCAAAAAAAAAATATCACGTTTTCTGTTATCAATTCTGTTTTTAAGTATTTCTTGTTATAGCGGCAACAGAAATACATTATTTGTGGAAATTTCAACTGTCTAACTATCACGGTTCATGAGATACAGCCTGGTGACAGACGGACGGACGGACGGACGGATAGCGAAGTCTCAGTTATTACTGAGACTTCGCTATCCGTCCGTCCGTCCGTCCGTTCCGTTTTACCCTTTGCGTACGGAACCCTAAAAAGTAACCTAGTGAGATGACTTATAGTTTCCACGATATTGCGTGTATAATGCCGGCTAGTTCATACTATGCCCAAAGCCTATACGTAATTAAACAGTAATTGCCAATATCGATGTAGATCGTGATCGATCCCCAATAATTACCGCCTCTGCAAGATTTATGGTGAGCCGTTCCGGAACTAAGACCATAATAAAATGAAATTGCCTTCCGATACAAACGATATTGCTTTCGTAAATTTTCGGGGGCAGTTTCACTCTGTTTTTATGTCGAAAAAGATTTATTTTAAACCTTATAACACCAATGATTGTAATCTGGAAAATCTAGTAAGGAAAGTTTAAGTATATTCTTCTCTTTAAGCATACTTTTTAACCGACTCCAAAAAAGGATCTTCTCTTCCAATCTTCTCAATTCGCCTGATTTTTTTTAAATGTTTGTTACTTTATTTCTCCGTGATTTATAAACCGATTTGAAAAAAAACTTTTTTTTATTTGAAAGAGTATTCAGATTGGTCCCATATTTTTTTCATCATCATCATCAGCCTTATATATATATATATATATATATATATATATATATATATATATATATATATATGTATATAATATATATATATAGATAGAGTAATGTTTGGAGTCGGTTTTTTGGTAAAATTATTTGACATCAAATGCACGAATTCTGCTCCTGGTTTCGACTTTTTATTATACCACTATAGTGGCAAACAAGCATACGGTACTCGCCTGATGGAAAGCAGTTACCTATGAACGCCTGTAATACCAGGGGCGTCACACGCGCGTTGCCGACCCTGTAAAAACCTCTTCACACCCTTTTTGAAGAACCCCATGCTGTAGTCTCATGAAAGAGAAAACCTCGACAGTTCATTCCACAGATTGACAGTAACGACTAGCGTGAATAAATCAATACGTCCAATAAACACTACGCCAACTCAAAACATACACATCCAGATACACACCGCTAATATGAGTTATACATCTACTTAGCGGTTTGTATTTGGCGATTTTGTTGTGTCTTTTATAAATAGAATTTAGGTAGCATAATGTTACTGAAGTAATGAATCGATTTAGATAAAAAAAGAAAACTATCGAAATTTTAGTTGACGTAGTGTTCCTTGGAGGTATCGAAATATTCCTAGCCAAGTTACACAGCGCCATCATACTATTACTTTTGCTGTGGCGCCATTTAGTCCCAAACTAAGTAAGGCTCATACTACGGGTACTAAATAAATGATGAACATAATTACACATACATGTAACTGAATAAATAGAAATAATCCAAATCAAAACAAACAATTTGTTTATGCACAAAAATGTTTGTCTTGTGCGAGAATCAATCTCTTGACTGCTAACGTAGTTTGCGGTGAAGGAGCTATTGCTAGCTATTCGATCACAAAGTCGTCAAAAACCTTTGTAAGTACTGATTACGAATTTGGTCTACCTATGCCAGATTTCATCCAGATCTTCCCTCTCCCATCTCTCGACAAAAGTGGTCGGCACATACCAATCAGCTTGCAGACATTGAGACTTAGCCATTGAATTTTTTGATTACAAAAATCAAATTTCAACTTAGATTTATGCTACTTGTTAGTTAATTGATTCAGGTGTTATTTTGCGGAAGTCAAATTTACAGGCAATTTGATCTACACTACTTTGCGTGCTTACGCCACCAATTAGTTCATGAAAACTACTGCCGGCCGGCACCCGCCCACTACCGTTAGTAGTTGCATGCGACTGCCGTGGCTGCTTTGGTCGTCTCTGCTCCAGCTGCTGTGGTCGTCTCGGCGAATCTCCAACATCTGAAACAGAAGATACATGCGACTACTAACGGTAGTGGGCGGGTGCCGGCCGGCAGTAATTTGCATGAACTAATTGGTGGCGGAAGCACGCAAAGTAGTGTAGATCAAATTGCCTTATGCTACTTGTGTTTTGCTTAGCTAGTAGAAACGATGGAGCTCTATCGACTAAATTGAAGATGTTTGTCAATAAATAAAACATAAGATCTATTTTTCGACTCAAAACATTCGATGGTAATCGGCTTCAGCTTCGGCGGTAACCCCTGGCATGAATTTCTTCGTTCTAGATTTCATCCCAAAAATATGCTATAAGCATAGCTCTTTCAAACACTTGCTGTCCGACTTTTAACTTAGACTGTGGTGCAAAAAATAAAGGTTTTCAATTAATCCCACGAGATAAATTTAGAATTTGCAAGAAAAATATAATTCAAAGATCTGTAAATTTACATAATATCTACAAGTCTACAGAGACATCGTGTAATTGACAATTTAAAAAGTCAAGTCTCTCGACTTCTCGAGGAATTATTATGGTGTATAATTTTTTAAATTCTTCAATGTAAGATTTATTACAAGTCTGAAAAATTTGAGTGTATTTCTTATGAAAATATCATCGATTCAAGAAAACGTCGTCGTCCTATACGTGTACTCCAGGTCGTCCCCCATCTGCTATTGCTGACTCAGTAGATGTGACCGGCATACTGCCACTTCAGCTTGCTGGTTTTGTAGGCTACTATGTCGATTATAGGATAGAAAACAAAGAAATAAAACTAAAAAACTTTTGGAGATTTAGTATTGACATTTTATCGACCTGATTATTGCAGGTTTTTAATTATAGGTCTGTGATATAAGCCACGAATAGACAGACGCGCATATAGTTGAACTAAAAGGGTTCTTTGTTGACTACGGTACCCTAAAAACATGTTTTTATATAGGAGAATAAGATAAGGTAAGATAATTTACGACTGCCCTTGACTCTAGTATCCCTATCTACTGACCCTCCGGCGTTAGATAAGTTCGCAACTGGAAAAACGGGTCCAGCTGTTAGGATCAAGATTACCTCAGCAACATATTCCCCTGGCATGAGTTTGGACTCTGGCTTTATGCACGTGTTCCGTGCATGTGGTCTAGCTACAGTGGTTGAGTATGTTCGTCTGCCTTGCCATAACTGTCGGTCGTGCGTTCGACGCGCATAGCGAGATAAAGACTGCTGGCCTAAGGCGAAGAGCCGACACGGCGATTACCCATAAGGCACAGAGTGGCATTCAGTGCAAACTGGCTTGCCCCTTGGCTTACGCGGCTCAGGTATGCCTATAGAGTAAAATGACGGTGATCTATTGACCTGGTCACCCTACAGTAGATCTGGAGGCGTAGGCATGTTCTGGGCATCAGGAAGTAAGTCTAAAGCCTTAAGTACATAGCTCCCGGACCTGTTATAGACATCAGATAGTCAGCTATCACTAGGCGTGGCTGGTGCGTCGGGAATTGCACGAGTCGAACTATTCAGAGAGGTGTGACTTACTACCCGGGTACCTATATTATTATTGCCTATGATGCTGAAAATGTGAGGGTGCTTGGGAAACCGAACACCAGTAGTCACGAGTTACTTCTCTTAAAAGTGCCCGAGTAACCTGCTTTGCAGTGTGAAAGTCTCTACTTTCACACTGCAAAGCAGGTTACTCGGGCCTTACTCTTAAGACCTATGCCACCAATCTGCTTGAGTGCCTGGTTGGTTTATCGATGCTGGGGAGGGTAAAGGTCCTCTTGGCTGGTTGGTTTACCGGGCGATTGAACTACATCCTGTGACATGACCGTGAAGATTCCTTACAGTGGGCATTACCTACTATGCCCGTGACTCTTACATGTACCTATGGCATTGTGGTGGAATTTATTATTATGATCTACAACAGTGTTTTTCAATCTTTTTGAAAACCTTTTACAAGTAAAAAAAACCTGGCGGCCCCTCTCTCTCCACCTCTTCTTTCATGACCAAACTTCAATCAATTCAGCTGGCTATGAAAGCTTTAAAAATGTTAGTGCCATTTACAACTGACTTTGTTCTTAGGTGAACTAATTAGGCATTTCATGGAGAGCATAAAAATTAAGAAGAGAAATATATTTTCAATTGGTAAAAGATTTGCTTAAATATTTGAGATGATATTTTTTTTTACTGTATAATTTGATACTTTTTTTTACTGTAGCGTATGCTCTACAAACCTTTGCATATTTCCCCGCGATTCCCCGAATATAACTTGGTGACCCCCTTGGGGATCGCTACCCACAGTTTGAAAATCATTGATTTACAAGATTGCATTGATGATATTTAAAAATCTTTAAGGTTTAAGGGTTTAAGCTTCAAAATACTATTTCGCCAAACGATTCTCTAAATAACATTGGAGGATATTTCGTCTCCAGATTTGAGAGATAGAGAGACATCGTTTAAATTTGTCGATAAAAATATCAAGCGGGTTTTCTCGATTTATCTTAATGGAGAAAACCCGCTATATAAGCATACATTGGTACTAGTCAAAGGTTCGATGACCTTAAGAAAGGGCTGGAATCAGCTGGATGTGGAAGACGGAGGATCGTATTTGGTGGATAGTATTGGGGAAGGCTTATACCACAGCTTATACCCAGAAATGGTAGATACAGGCTGATGACTCTTCAATGGCACTACTGAGCCAAAGTCAACCTCACCTGCACGTGGTGCACCTTGCTGATACACTACCAAGGATCTGATGAAAGAGAAGTAGGACAACGAGTATTCATAAGTTGGCTGAGTTGGTAAGTACAAATAACAATTTATTTGAGGGAAAGGGAAAGAAGTACTTGCTGTGTTGCATGTGTGGGCATGAAGCGCGAGGTGGGCTGTACACATATTTCCCACGCGACGTGGTTTAAAAAGATCTTCGTTCTCACTTGATGCTCCATGACACCTCTCGTTTTTTTTTACCATAGGAAGGTTCTAAAACAGTGATTCAAAACTAACACGTAAAAACTCAGGTTCTCGGAATAGGTTTACGATCTGTCGAGATGTGAAAACTCTGTTGTTTTGTTTTAACGATGTCGTTACTTTTTAGTTTACGTTTTACGTTAAAATACATGCATTCGTATTGCTGCCAAGTACTCGGCAGTGTTGCCACCCTATGATTAGAATTTTCCCTAAACTTTTCATACAAATCTCTTAAATTTAACATTAAAATTCTTTAAAACTTTTTCCCTTAAGCATTAAATTTAAAAATATAACGATATGTGATCATGGTGTAGCAGGCGTTCATAGGCTGCTGTAACTGCTGTCCATCAGGCGCGCCATATGCTTGTCACCTTACTAGTATAAAAAAAAACAAATATAGCTAGTTCTTTGGTGGACACATACTCTTATTACTAATATTAATTTGTTTAAACTGTAAACTCTGTGGAAATACTTTCCTCGTTAGATAAATCAGAATCTTCTATTGGGTTTTTCGTTATACATATTTTGTAAATCTGTCGAAAATTCAGTTGAAAACCTAAATTCTGCCTAAATAATTTTCTCTCTTAAAATACCCAACATAATTTCGCTTTCCTTACATTACATGAAAAAATAATTTTAGGGGAAAATACGTTAAAGCGGCGCTGATGCATGGATGACTTGGAAGTAACATAAATTTTTTTACAGTGGTTTCATGAAGCTTTATGTTTATTTGCAATGACGAGTCACACTAGAAGCATCCGGCTGAAATTTGGCATATAAATAGCTATTCTAAAGCAAGTATATTATGAGAAAGGATTATGTGTACCTTCAATGAATAGTGATTCAAGTCTAGTTATAACGCTTTTGATATTTGTTAATATTATGAACAATGATGTTATAAATACTATAGGCGAGCGTCAAAAACATACACTCGACAAGTGACCCAATTGTCTCAACTTGCAATTAGTTTGCGCAAGCAAACCGATGAATCTGACCATTGATCGAAATAGTTAAAAATGCCGACTTTTGTATTATACGAAAATTCACAATATTTATGTTGACAAATAAAAATAAGTAAATAAAGCCCAAGAGATCACATATGACATATTTAAGATAATACCATTTATATAAAACTAGATGAACCAGATTCGACTGTTTATTATAACTGTAATGCAGACATCTTATACAACAATACAATGAAGGAAGGGAATTTACAGCAATTTGCTCATAATTTTTTTCTCAATACTCAATGATCTCGAAACACTAATTCAATATGACTTTGCACCAAACAAATCAAAAATATGTAAAATAATTTAAATCGTTTATTAATAAATTGGCACATAAAGTATGCATTACATTACTTACATACTTTGTACTTTCTGTGCCAATTAAATAATATCATTTTTTAAATTTATTGCCAAAGAATATAATTTCACATTATTTTTTATATTCACAAAACTATGCGATATAAAATCGGTTTTGTTACAGCAATTATCCTAATTGGTAATATTTATCATCAATAATATTAAAAATTTGTTTATCGACCGTAGATTAAGAGATCAAATTATTTGAAACTTTAAACGATTTTCTCCAGGACAACAGACAGCATTCAAAACAGGATTTTTTGAGTTGAATCACTTTTCACTGAATCTACAGATGTAAGGCTGTATATTCATATACATGAATGGCGGAAAATACACGTATGTACCTCCTCTACATAATGGGCCATTGCGTGGGGTACGCATCTACACGTGGAGTGGTCCACAGTGCGTAAGAACGTGGTACGTGGTACGTCATCGTCGTCAACCCTTATTCATCCCACTGTTGGGATACGGGTCTCCCCTCAATCGAAGGGGTTTAGAGCATACTCTGGTCAACTGCGGGTTGGCGGAGGTCGGTGTTTTCAATATTATTTGAACGAATGACTACTAAAATAAACTTTAAAAATCTATGGTATAAATTTTATGATCGAGCGTGGTGGAGTATGCTCTAAACGAGCATACTCCACCACCTCCACCACGTTGGTCAACTGCGGGTTGGCGGAGGTCAGTGTTTTCAATATTATTTGAACGAATGACTACTAAAATAAACTTTAAAAATCTATGGTATAAATTTTATGATCCGACATGGCGTTTCATTTTCCGGCCTGCCGACTTCTATAATCACTTTACGAACGCGATCATGAAAGTGACTGTCATTCTATTTTCATGGGTTTTCTACTAAGACAGTTATATTTTTCGAGAGTAGCTACCAAAGAGTTTTAGTACAATAGGCTACTAGACAATATTATTTTACGATTTTTATGTAAGGTCTTGTCAAGAATATAAATAACTATATACGAAAGAATTACTTCGATAGCATAAAAAATTCTTGACATGTTATCAGCCCTTATTCATCCCACTGCTGGGACATGGGTAGGGTTGCCAACCGTCCCGCTATACGCGGGACGTCCCGTTTCTGAAACCCTTGACAAGACGTCCCGCTCAGCGTGTGAGCGGGACGCTAAATATCGCGCTTTTCGGAATTAGCTACGCACGCACATACATCGAATGCGACTATCATCTAAGCTAGATAAAGTATGGCACAAAATATTGTCAGTATCAAACATACTTGCTGAAAATATTTCAATATATTGCATCTATTCCGTTTTCTAATGCAGCATCAGAGATGGTCTTCTCACTTTGGAATAATGCCTAGACTGAAGCCCGAAATCGCTTTCATGTGGATTCTGTGAAGTCTGAGCTACAAGTTAAAGTTAATTTTTCTTATTCATGCAAAGATTTTTACAATTTTGTGCTTAAAATATCAAGACAAATACTCTTTTAAAAAGTAACATATAGTTTTCATGATAAAGTGTAAATTATAGTCTGTAATTATAAATGTTGACTATTATTTAATTAACAAGGTGTCTTATTTTACTTCTCATCCTGATTTGCAAAGAAAAATTCACGTTATTTTGTATTCTAAACAAAATTCATTAGATCCCGATTTTTAAATCCTTGTCCCGCATTTGAAATTAACATTTCCCGCAAATTCATATTTTGAAGTTGGCAAGCCTAGACACGGGTCTCCTCTCAATAGGAGGAGTTCAGAGCATACCCCACCGCGGTGCTCAACTGCGGGTTGGCGGAGACCAGTGTTTTCAAGTCGCCTAAAGGCCACTGACCATTCGCATGACATACAAGAAATATTAGTTAATTCTATTTATTTTTTGCGATTGTTAATGTGGTTTTTGGCACTCGTATGAACACAACAACCTTCAAGGTAATTGTTATTTGGCTGTGGTATTATGTCTAGTGGAAGTAATTTCTCAGTCGGACATCTTATACCAGTCTCATTTGTCATACATCAACCACTGTATGAGCGGCTTACACCCCAACGCATATCGACAATAGATTCCTCAGTGGAGCCTTGTCGGTGGAACCTAGCGGAACGAAGGTCAAGTTATACCCTAAACAAGTTTAATACCTACTTGAGACTACTCTAGAGTATCTAGGGATATAAGTAATTATTTCTAAAAATAAAAACATAGACAACATAGCTAAAAGCACACACGTATGTCGGGCAGTATTATTTACCCACTACAACTTGTACCAAAAGAAGTATTTAAATGGGAAATTAGTAAATGGGAAAAAGAAAAAATGATTAAAACGACATCTATGACAAAATCATGGAAAGAAGTATAAAATGTTTAACTGTTTATTATAGATGGCGGTGTTAAAAGTATTTTAACATGTATTTTGAAGAAATTAATAGTTAAATCTTAATGATTAAAATCTCATAATATTTTTTTAATGTTCAAATTTATAGCATCTCGTTATGAATATATAAATACAAAATAATGTTTCAAAACTCTATTTCTTATGTAGTAAGATTCAAATCACACAAACAGATGTCAATGACTAAAATACATAAAACGGTTTCTAACGATGTTGATGAGAACATAATTTTCCCGCCAAAACTAACTCTCTCCAAACGATTCAAGCGTGCCAAGATGACGGAAAATATTTATACGTTCTACAATGGTTGCTTCATAATAAATAAAAGTATTATAATAATTTGCTTATCCATATTTATTTATTTGAAGCAGGATCCATACAAAATATTGAGTACCTACAGTCTGCCAATATGTTTGTCAATTTGTTGGCAGTATGTAATCTGTATAATACAATGCATTTAGAAATCATAAATATAATACAGAATCATACCAAACCAAACAAAGGTAATATGTACTCGTACCTATAATATGCGGTCTTATTGTTAAGTCATTTTTTATACTACATCGGGTGGCAGACAAGCATACTGATGCACCTGATGTGAAGCGGTTACCATAGCCATATTAACTCAAGAGAATTGTTATTTGGCTACAATATCTGTGAGGTGGACGTACATTCCCCAGTCGGGTAGCTTACAATCCCCTTCCCAGCCTCTCTTTTCGCCAGAGCTTCATTTGTCAGTAAGCAGGGTGCATCACGCGCAGGTGTAGTTGGCTTTGGTTCAATGATGTTGATCAACCATTTACACCTCAAGAATCAATGTATTTGGAGAGCCATTTCTACTCTAGTTATTGGAAGGTGTAACGTTTGTGTACAGAATAAAGAGAAATAAGAATTATTATTGTCTTTATAAAATTAAAATATTTCTCCTTAGTCCTATCGAGTACACCTGATGACCAATTCTCGTAATTATTTCACGTTCGCAGAACAAAAGTTGACCGAATTGAGATTGAATTGACTAAAAATTATATACCTACTTGACTTAATTATTTATTAATTATTGTCAATTCTAATAACTCTTATTGTTAGCAAAATAACATTGTTAGTAGGTACCTATGTGTAATTATCGGTTATATTTCGATATAATCCGACTTATGTTAGACTTCGAATAACTTTCATATTGTGACACGAGAATATGAAATTTGACATTTGTGAGATCGAGACTGGATCGGAATTGAATTTTGACTACATTTAAATTATGAGAATCGCCCCTTCCATAGGAGATTCACGCTTATAAAAACATGATTTCTAAATCGTATTATCTAAAATAGAGGGTTTACTGTCTATCAAACAACCTTAACATTTCCACTATCTGTTAAGGTATATCAAGCCTTATAAAATTCGTATTACAATGAGCTGTGATATATATAATGATGATATGACGATTTAGTTGAAATACTGATAAAATACCTAGTAATATTGCACTCTGCAATAAGAACGTAACAATTTATCAATAGCATGATGCAAATCGTTTAAATAATGTTGACATCATTGTAGAACAGTTTCTTTAGCAGTAATAGCGCGCAAAAATGTAATTTAAATATAGAGTTCTACATTTAAATTCGAGCTGACAATGTCGCGCGCGCTTGTCACTGGTTTGTTATGATACCATTCAATATTTGGAAACAATCAAGTGATTTAATTTTTATTTTGCTTTTAAATCCCAATACCGCCAATAAATAAAAAAAGTAATGTGCATTTCAAATTCTGAATGTGAGAAAAATAAATAACTATTTGAATTGATTTCTAGACAAAGTTTTGAGTGTTTATTTTATTTTATTTTTTGTGGAAAATGTGAAGTTTTAAACAGTGAATTAGGTACATAGCACTAAAAGGATTCAGTGAAAAGTTTGTAGTAGAATTACGGAGTTTTGTCAGATAAAAGTTTGTCAGTGGCAACAAATCGTTTTTTGTTAAATGTTCTGTGTTGTTTTTTGTTAGTGTTGTGTTAAAAAACAGCGTGTAACTGTAAAATGGCGAGGATGGTAAATGACGACATTTACAATAAAGAATATAAGCGATTGCGGAGACTTACTAAAGATTTGGCAATACGACAGGTTTCCGTAGGTATTTTTGTTACTATTGTCTTTCTCTATTGTATTCGTGAGTCCATGGTTACAGGAACGGCTCACCATAATTTTTAGAACGAATGATAATTTAAACATGGTGCATCTCGCCGATTAGGAATCTAAGCCTAAGTTTTTTTGACGTGATAACGTCTTTTAAATCGATGAACGCCGGCTGCACGCACGAAAAAGCATGCCTTAATGTCACGTTCCGCATGAGCCGAGCGTGCTAGCGAGAGTCAAAGTCAAAGTCAAAATTCTTTATTCTATGGGCCCTCGCGGGCACTTAGACACGTCTTTTACAATTAGGTATATTATTTTTTTTATCTACCAGCATTTCGGAATGACCATTGACGAGAAGAAATGCCGAAAGAAACTCTGTCAATATAGGTCTTTTTTAAATCGCCGAGTGCGGCTTGTACGCATCTATCTGTCTTCCACTCCATCGGCCGACGTTTTCTTATGACGTTGTCACGTAAAATCGTTGGTACACCGGCTATAAAGACAACCAATTTTGTTTTTATATGAGGGGGAACCAACGAGCATGTGGGTCACCTCTTCATCAGGTCATTTTTGTCTCCACTACAGGAGCACGACCCTCTCTCGTCCGTCCCAGACAAATGGAGGATTTGGCCTACACTCCACACGCTGGCCAAACGGGTTGAGGAGGCCTGATCGATGTTTGATATGTATGTATGTGGGTCACCTGATTAAAAGCAACACACCAAGGGGTCGCCGATCCGTTGCCAGTCTGTAACTCCTTCCTTTCTTTCTGGTGACTTCAAACACAGAAACACAACAACCGTCAAGGGAATTGTTATTTGGCTGCGGTATTCTGTGAGGTGGAGGTACTTCCCCAGTCGGGCGGCTTAAAAAATACGCTATGCCCTAACTCTCTTTTCGCCAGAGCCTCGTTTCTCAGTCAGCAGGGTGCACTATGTGCACTTGAAGTTGGCTTTAGTTCAAAGATGTTGATGATCCACTTACACCCCAAAGTCCTCGCGAACGAGAATTAGATTACAAACATAGAATTATTTAATTAGGATAACAACTCGATTGGGTTGTTACATAGATTACTTATATACTAGACATGGTATGTACGCGTGGTGAGCGTGTAATAGAAAGCGTTAAATTAGTAAGGATTTCTGTCAGTTGCATACGTAATAAATCATGGTAAGTATTTTTTTTATACTACGTCACGTGGCAGACAAGCATACGGCCCGCCTGATGTGAAGCGTTTACTGTAGCCATATTAATGCTCGCAACATAAAATATCGCTCGCGCGCCGCCACCCCCGCTGCCAACGTAGCATCTCCTTCCTTTCCTATGACCTCACTCACTCGCAGGAACACAATAACACGCTCCTTCTCTTTTCGCAAGAGATTCTTTTGTCAGTAAACAGGGTGCACCGCGTGCCGGTGAAGTTGGCTTTGGTTCAAAGATGTTGATGAACTACTTACACCCCTAAATAAAGTAAAGTAGATTTTACATGCTTTAATCTGCTTTATGTATTTACTATCTGTCCCGACAGACGTTGTCCTATTTTATGAATATTGCATTCGAATTGGTTTCACTCACGCTGTCAAAAATGACTGCCAACAAATTAAAAATGATGAAGATCAGTCCAGCCGTTCTCGAGTATAGTGTAGATCAGTGTTCCACAAAGTGTGTGCCGCGGCACACTGGTGTACTGTGTCATTAGTTGGTGTGCCTCGGAAACTTAAGGTTATCTCATAAAGCTAAATAGACGAACAGAAGAAAAATACTTACACAAATAAAAACTGATTTAACCTTTATGATGTACCTCCAAAAAAATGTATTTTCTTAGATGTACCTTAGACACAAAAAGTTTGCGGAACACTGGTGTTAGATGACGCAATCTACTACTGTTATACGACCTATACTGATACTATACGACCAAATTCAACCAATTATAACACGAAGTTATTAGTAGTATACTCATTTTAAGGCTAAACTCTTTTCGTTTAAATTAGTACCGTCGCCCTTATGCGAATGTTCTACTGCTAATTCTGAATTCGATCAAACAGCACACCATGTTCTCTGGGAGTGTGATCTTTGGCGGCGGGAGCGGGACGACATGTTGAATTCATTGCAAGTTGCATCCGGGGTAGTATACTATTCAGATTTGGTAGCAACCAGAGATGTTACGATCTGGAATTTTGTCAAACCGAGTTGAATCGGTTAGACAATTCATGCAAGTCGATTCCAAACCGAATCGACGAAATCGAGATTTGAACCGACTTGAATCGGTTTGAACCGATTTGAATCGGTTTGATTCCGATGTAACGACTCGACTTTTTAAACCGATTCAAACCGGTTTGAGCATAAACTGAGTTGCGTCGATTAGCGCGTCTACTAAACCGATTTGGCCGAGTCGAAAGCGATGTAACGACTCGACTTTTTAAACCGATTCAAACCGATTTGAGCATAAACCGAGTTGCGTCGATAAGCGCGTCTACTAAACAGATTTGGCCGAGTCGAAAGCGATGTAACGACTCGACTTTTTAAACCGATTCAAACCGATTTGAGCATAAACCGAGTTGCGTCGATTAGCGCGTCAGCGCGTCTTGCGTCTACTAAACCGATTTGGCTAAGTCGAACTTACTTACGCATCTCGCTCGCGTCGCTGTGCGCGCATTCGCCCGTTTGGCCGTTTGCTCGTTTGGCCGTTTGACCGTTTGCTTGTTTGGCCGTTTGCCCGTTTGGTCGTTTGCTCGTTTACTCGTTTGGCCGTTTGACCGTTTGCTTGTTTGGCCGTTTGCTCGTTTGGCTGTTTGCCCGTTTGGCCGTTTGGCTGTTTGTTCGTTTGGCCGTTTGCCCGTCTGGCTGTTTGCGCGTTTGCCCGTTTGCTCGTTTGGCCGTTTGCCCGTTTGGCCGTTTGGCCGTTTGGTCATTTGCCCGTTTGGCCGTTTGCTCGTTTGGCCGTTTGGCTGTTTGCTCATTTGGCCTTTTGCCCGTTTGGCCGTTTGGCTGTTTGCTCATTTGCCCGTTTGCTCGTTTGGCCATTTGCAACAAGTAAACGAGCAAACGCGCAAACGGCCAAACGGCCAAACGAGCAAGCGGGCAAACGAGCAAACAGCCAAACGGCCAAACGGGCAAACGGCCAACCGGCCAAACGGTCAAACGGGTAAACGGGCAAACGAGCAAACAGCCAAACGGCCAAATGAGCAAACGAGCAAACAGCCAAACGGCCAAACGGGCAAACAAGCAAACTGCCAAACGGTCAACGAGCAAACGGCCAAACGGGCAAACGGCCAAATGGGCAAACGGCCAAACGAGCAAACGAGCAAACAGCCAAACGGCCAAACGAGCAAACGGGCAAACGGCCAACGGCCAAACGAGCAAACGGCCAAACAAGCAAACGGTCAAACGGCCAAACGAGTAAACGGCCAAACGAGCAAACGACCAAACGGGCAAACGAGCAAACGGCCAAACGGCCAAACGGGCAAACGGTCAAACAAGCAAACGGTCAAACGGCCAAACGAGCAAACGGCTAAACGAGCAGAAGGGCAAACGGCCAAACGGGCCAACGGCCAAACGGCCAAACGGGCCAACGGCCAAACGGCTAAACGAGCAAACGGTCAAATGGGCAAACGGCCAAACGGGTAAACGGCCAAACGTGCAAACAAGCTAAATAAATTAATAATTATAATTGCATAAGTTGATATATAATGCAATAGCTTTACCGCGGCAGTTCTCGAGTGCCACACGTTTTTTTTTTAAACTAGTTCATCGTCGACGGTAAACGGTCTCGTTGCGTCTACTGTAAAATCGTCGACGACCCACCCACCACTAGTCGACGACGTAAACTAGTCGAAAATTAGACAGTTTTTTAAACTAGTTTAACGTTGTGGATCTCGTTTCGTTGACGGCAAACCCGTCGACGACACATCACTAGTATAAACTCGAATCGACAGGCGCGCGAATGCGCGCAGAGCGACGCGAGCGAGATGCATAAGTAAGTTCGACTCAGCCAAATCGGTTTAGTAGACGCAAGACGCGCTGACGCGCTAATCGACGCAACTCGGTTTATGCTCAAATCGGTTTGAATCGGTTTAAAAAGTCGAGTCGATACATTGCTTTCGACTCGGCCAAATCGGTTTAGTAGACGCGCTAATCGACGCAACTCGGTTTATGCTCAAATCGGTTTGAATCGGTTTAAAAAGTCGAGTCGTTACATCGCTAGTAGCAACAAGGGAGAATTACCAAGCGTTCAGACGATTATGCAATTCATATTATTGGAATCGTTGTGTTAGGTAACAACTCAATGTTTTAGGTCCCCAATAGTGTTAGAAACTAAAAATCCTTGGTGCACGGCAGTTGAGCTTCACTCGACTAGCTATCTCTTTAGGCTTTTAATGTCTTATTTGCCATATTGCTGTCTCTCACATTGCTAAGAGGGGAAGTCAAATTCCAAAAGCTTCCTACTCCTACTAATTTCTTCTGATTAAATTCGTTGTGAGTTCCAGGGCAGCCGTAGTTTTACTCCTGGGACTGCAATGGACTTCATTGTTCATTGCCTTTTTTGGCGGTCGCCACTGTTAATCCTGGCTACACAGGAGATACAGTGGTGGGAATGTGTGGTGGGCCCCCGAAATAAAAGTAGTATACTCATATGGCTTGCCTGTCGTTGTATAAGTTTTGTACGCTTGGTGCCATACAGATCTAATTGCATACCATTTCCATTTGATTTCATTTTCTTGGGTTGTTATATCCCCGACAGTGAGGAAAAGCACCAGGAACACTACCGGCTCAGATGGAGCCAATTTTCATCAGATTTTTTTTTTTTTATTCTTCGTCGAGTGGCAGACAAGCATATGGCCCGCCTGATGTGAAGCGGTTACCATAGCCATATTAACGCTCGCAACATAAAATATAGCTCGCGCGCCGCCACCCCCGCTTTCATCGCAGCATCTCCTTCCTTTCTGGTGACCTCACTTACTTGTAGGAACACAACAGCCCTCAAGGGAATCGTTATTTGGCTGCGGTATTCTGTGAGAGGTACATTCCCCAGTCGGGTAGCTTACAATTACGCTCTCTACCTCTCTTTTCGCCAGAGTCTCGTTTTCGTTTGTCAGTCAGCAGGGTGCACCGCGTGCAGGTGAAGTTGACTTTGGTTCAAAGATGTTGATGAACCACTTACACCCCTACATTTTGAACTGAAGTTTGATTACAAAAATCAAACTTCAGTTCTGTTTTATAGTAATTGTGTTTTAGCTTACCTGGTAAAAACCCTGAACCACTACCGATAGACCTGAAGATATTTGTCTTATTTGATCATAAGTCCTATTTTTGGAAACTAAATATTCGATCAGAATCGGCTTCACTTGCCCCAGGAAGCTCCTGAATGGGTACTATAATAATGACGCTATTATCAAACTAAGAAAGACACCAGCGCCACAAGAACGTATGCACGGTGTGTAAAAAGCTGTCAAGTGCTTGCTCAGCGGGTCTACCTAGACATCAAACTATTTTTATCTCTCTATGCTGTAATATATGTATATATATATATATATATATATATATATATATATATATATATATATATCTATGCTATAATATGGGTCTCCCCTTTATCACAGGGTTTTAGAGACGTACCGTGCAACTGCGTATTGGCAGAATCAAAGTTTCTAAGTCAAAGGTCATTAAATAGACTTAACAATCATCGTCAGGTCCATTTTAGTCTCCACTACAGGAGCACGAACCTCTCTCGTCCGTTCTAGACGGAAGGAGGATTTGGCCTACACTCCCCACGCTGGCCTTTTTTTTATTTTGATCAGGCCTCCCCAACCCGTCTGGGGAGGCCTGATCAAAATAAAAAAAAATCAAAATATTTGATATTGTATTTCCCTTAGTCGCCTTGTACGACATACACGGGAAGAGACGGAGTGATTCTATTCTAGTCTGCCGGAAACCACGCGGCCAAACGACTTAACAACATTCAAACTAAATAACAAACATCCATCGAGTTCTCTTAACAGTCAAAATTGTATAACTATAAATAATAAATTTCTTTTTTACAGTCAGAATATGGCCTCACGGAAGAACAAGTGGCAGGTATGTTTCTTTCTTTTATTGTTATAAATTTACTTGTATTGTTAATTAGAAAATAAGTTGGTAGCTCACATAATAAGGGTTGAGTCATAGTGCAAGGAATCGCATTTTTTTCGTGTCCTTTCTTTTTCTGTCACTCGACTTCCTTCGATAGAGCAAGAAAGATAGCATTAGTACGAGTACATTCGCGTGCGGTAGTATCGGCGATGTGAAGAGCTTGCCTTATAGGAGCCAGTAAATGACGTTCTTGGGAGACAGAAAAAATGTGCATGAAAAAATGCGATTACTTGGTGACAGGTTTGGTCCAATCCTTAGAGTAGACTGATTCCGGATTTCAACAAGAAAGCGAAGCAAAAAATCCGACTGAAACGTCTAATAATATTTTTTTTTTTTGTTATATTCCAATTTTTTATATTAAAATAATATACCTTATACCACTCTCATAGCTTAGATGAATCGAATGATTCCTCATATGTTGAAATCCGTACTGTAGAGCGTACATACGAAAAACATAACTCTTTATCAATCGGGTAAAAATAGTACCAAATACGAGCGTGTTAGTTCTTTCCGATATTTATAGAATCACCAACTCGTGAATAATATGTCTGATGTTACTAGGGTCCATATGCTTCAATAACTTTATATAATATATAATCAGATGAGCAGTACGTTTCAGTATATGCTATATTAGCATTTAAAATGCTACTTAAAATATCCCCCTCTTAAATTTTACCGTAGATGATCTTGAACAGCCACCAAACTGATAATGAACAGTGAAATTCATTGCAGCCTCAGGACGCAATATAAATTATTCCCAAATTGAGATCTATCTAAATATTTAGTCTTCGGGGTACACATTATAGGTATACTGTGGTATAGTACATCTGCTAGAATAAGAAAACAGGTGGCATTGAAAGGCAGTCCAACAAAAGCAAAGCTTCTAAGTAAGTGTGGCTGCACCTTAATGTAGAAGGAGTTTATCTATGATGATGCCGTTTATCTTGGTTTTACCCTACGACGTCAAAGTCTGCAAATATAGTGTATATGCTGTATATTTAACATTAAAATCCTAGCAATAGGAAGCTTTCAAATGCTACATTTTATATCAATATTACATGTATAATCATTTATATTTCATCAGCTAGTCGTTACCTTGAGACAGCCCAGATTTACCCGACATACAATTACGTATAACACACACATACCTACCTATATCAAAATGTCTGCTATTTGGCACTGGATATAGGGAACAATTGTAACTGTCAGGAATATTACCAGACTAATAACTTATATCGAGAGTAGGGTTACAATCCGTCCGGGTTTATCAGCACCATGACCGGATATTTTGCCTTTGATCCGGATATCTCATTTATCCAGACTTTCGGGTTAAGGTTATCGCACACTTATCGCGCTGAACACGCCATTAGAGCCGAAAGAGTCATTAATTGTGTGAAATCATATAATACTGTTTAAGCCCGTCCGCGACGAATCCGATGATTCGCCAGTAGAATTTGGAAGGTACAAAGGCAATCTGGGCGAATTCGGGGACGTCTTTGCTTGCATTCTCACTTGCCAGCTTGGGATATTTTTGCTTCTGAATAGAGGATTATCTTGTCACAAATTTAAATTATTTTGGTAAAATACTTGAGAAATAGGCTTAACATCTTAAATATAAAACTGCGTGGGCTGCATTTCCTTGCTGAAAAGTTTAATCTATAAAAAAATATGATAAAAAAGAGCCAGCATTCTTGTCCCCAGCGGCAGTGATGAAACGCGAAGAAATTGCTTTGTAAAACCTCTTCAGAACATAGGTACTGAATCGATTTAACATATCGCCATAATGAGTTATGAGAACTCTAAACAGAGAACCTTTTGCCTCCATGATTGTAGTTAACTCACTTGAATGGCAGCAAATCAGTCAGTATAAACGTCTCAATATAAACAAGAAGTTTGTATAGCTAAACTGCTCGCTAAACATCCATGAAACATGAAATTGAATGGAAGTTGGATTGAGCGAGTTGCTGTACCTCGCTCATACTATAGCTTGAAAGGGGTGGAGTTAACGCGGCCAGTCTTTTAAATTTGGCCAGCATCTATCTGTTGAATTATCTCCACGCCATGCAGCATAATGGCCGTATTGTGCCCATGAGAATGAACAAGGCACCGGGGCTCCTGATAGAGGAATGAAAGCGTTCTGAGGTCTATTTCAAAAAACTTGATTTTCAGTAAGGCACTGCCATTTTGAGTTTGTTTATGAACCCTCTCTTTTTTCCTCTGAGGTATTTAATTTTCTCTGTCTTACATTGTTAAAGAAAGACTTAATTACTATTCTTGTTAATTTATTATTAGATAGTTAATTGATTCAGGTGTTATTTTGCGGAAGTCAAATTTACAGGCAATTTGATCTACACTACTTTGCGTGCTTCCGCCACCAATTAGTTCATGCAAACTACTACCGGCCGGCACCCGCCCACTACCGTTAGTAGTTGCATGCGACTGCCGTGGCTGCTATGGTCGTCTCTGCTCCAGCTGCTGTGGTCGTCTCGGCGAATCTACAACATCTGAAACAGAAGATACATGCGACCGCCGCTGCCCCGACTGCCGACTACTCTCCACGGAGTACCCGACTGTGGAGAGTTCGCAGGGGAACTACGGGTCCCCCTGTTTGGATCAGGGTACCTCGGGGACTGGCGGCAGCCCAATTTGCCAGTCATGGGTTCGGATTCGAGGTGGCTTTATGTGCGTGTAATCACTCACGTGCATGTGGTTTAGCTACAGAGGTCGGGCATGTTCGTCTGCCTGGCCATATTGTCGGCCGGGCGCTCGGCCTCGCGCGTAGCGAGTTGGTTATCACTGGCCTAAGGCGAAGGGCCGTCTCAACGGGACTTGGAGCGGCCCTTATAGCGGCCGTCGGCTTCCCAGCTGACGTCGCGGCTCGGGTACTTGCCTGCTGAGCAAGGAGGTTGACGGGCGATCGCTTCCGTCACCCCGGTCACCCTACCGTAGGCTCGGGGTAGGCGTTTCTTCTTTGTAGGACGTCGGGAAGTGAGCGCGCCTTATACAGCTCCGGTACCTGTCAAGGAAATCAGGGAGCCGGCTATCCGGCGCCCCAGTGTGGGTACAGAAACACTAGGCGCGCTTGTACTTGTACTTGTACGCCGGGATGTGAGCGTGCCATACAGCTCCACACACAGTCCCCGAGGTACCCTGATCCAAACAGGGGGACCCGTAGTTCCCCCTGCGAACTCTCCACAGTCGGGTACTCCGTGGAGAGTAGTCGGCAGTCGGGGCAGCGGCGGTCGCATGTATCTTCTGTTTCAGATGTTGGAGATTCGCCGAGACGACCACAGCAGCTGGAGCAGAGACTACCAAAGCAGCCACGGCAGTCGCATTCAACTACTAACGGTAGTGGGCGGGTGCCGGCCGGCAGTAGTTGCATGAACTAATTGGTGGCGGAAGCACGCAAAGTGGTGTAGATCAAATTGCCAATTTATTATTAGCTCTGAGGATACAAAACGTAGTCAATTTTTTTTTATTGTGATCGATTCTTTCGGTGCGCATAGATATGTGTGGCTTGAAAAAACTTCGTTTCGTTCAGTGCGTCCGACTCATTCTGCGTAGACAAGTGTACGATTACCTTTATGGAGAAATAAGCACGACGCGACGAGACGGAGACGTCTCAAATTTCAAAGAAATATTTTGTTCTATCCTTTAGTCACTTTATTTTTACCCACGACGGAGCGGAGATGGTATATGCGTTTGGGGTGCTAGAATGTTTGTGCAAATCAATGTTGCCATTTATCTCCAAAAGTACGAGTCCGATTTTGGTGCGGCTTTCAGTGATGGGTTCGGGTTTGATTGGTGCATGTTCTTAGAGCTATAAAACTGCCAAACTAGTTCATTTAATGGCAGCCCCAACGGATTTTCTTGGGCTTTTTTATTAAGTTCATAGCATAAATTCTTTAAGTCAGGGGTTTCAAAAATATTTTATCTTTTTTCAACTACGTTTTAACCGACGTGGTTTATTTTTATCAAATTTGTTAATTTTGTTTTTATCTTTATTAGACCCATATTCTATCGATTTATTAAATGCAGCTTACACACACACACACACACACTTAATTAAACCTGTCAGACATAACTGTTAAGTACTCGGATATATCTAATGATATACTTGATATACAATATTATTATATACCTACAGTATTTCACTATAATGCACTGTTATCTCTCTTTTCAATGTGAGTTAGTTATCGATTTACGAAAGGAAACGATAAGGCACAAGTTAAAAATTTACTTATGTGTCGTAATTACTCTTTTGGCTAATAGAATCCCATCAAATACATAAATGTGAAATGAAAGCCTAGTTCAATATTATAATATACATTGTCTTGGTTGTTGACTTCAGCGACAAAAGAAGTGAGAACTAAATGGGTGCCAAGTTCAGTCCTGAAATTTATTTATTACAACATAAAATATTTTATCTAATCTCATACTGAAATTTACACATTAAAAAACTGAACACAGTATCATAATGACAGTCTTTACGCACAAGCTATCAAAATAAATTTAAAAAGTTATTTTTCGATACAGCTCTTCTATGGACAACTGTATCGTAAAATAACTTTTTTACCATTTCGATACAGCTTCAGCCCTGGATACAGGTATTTTAAACAGGTTTCAATGCAAATACATTGCAACTATGCAAAAATTTTCTACATAATCTGTGAACGCGGCGCCGCGCGGCGCGTCGCGCATGCGCACTACGCATGCTCGATCTGCAAATGGATTTATAGGTAAGAATTATAGCTGTTAAATTTACTTCATGGTTGTATTTAAAATATTATTATCATATATTTCATGAGATTAGATAAAGTAGTGTATGAAACTGCACATAATTAGGTATTAAAATACTCGTGTGGTCTATTAAAACACTCGCCTTCGGCTCATGTTTTAAACTCACACTCGTATTTTAATAACCCTTATTATGCAACAGTTTCTTAAACTACTATTATATCAACTTAAAATATCATTAATTTCATCTTAAAACTTAGGATAATATATTGAAGCCTAAGCTCTGAATTCGCTAGTACCAATATAGGTTACGAGTAAAACAGTATAAATAGCACAATATAAGTAATAATAGCACTACGTACAGTATGGTCATTCCCTGCCGCTCTCTCGTATCGACCTCACCTCCCTTCTGAGACAAATCTGGAACAGTTTGTATTGTGATGCACGCACACTCATTCACGCTCTGCACAGATGCCACTCTTTATGTATTAAACACGTTATATTAAACAACACGTTATATTAAAGTCGCGACGTTTGTATGGAGTGACCGGGGTGTGGTAGTAGGCAATATAAAACATAACTGTATTACCTGCAGGTCTCTACATTTATATAATATTCATGATCTTTTTTGTAACGTTGTAATTTAACTGATATATTTTTTGGTACAGAATTCAAAGAAGCCTTCATGCTGTTCGACAAAGATGAAGATGGGACCATCACGATGGCGGAACTCGGCGTAGTGATGCGCTCGCTCGGCCAGAGACCGTCAGGTATCGTTTATCATTTTTATCTAATATCCTCTCCAGGAGAATGATTACAAAAATTGATTATTTTCATTTATTATTTAAAGTAGATGAATTAAGTCTCACAGATAGGTCACTTATCTCGAGAATGCATGAAGGTGCACATACAACCAACTCAATTTTAGTTCTAATAAAAATAAAAAAATCACATCATTCGTTTACCTTGGTGTTGCTGATCTCAAGGGCGGCGATGATTGCTTTCCACCAGGTGACCCACATGCTGCTCCTCATATCATCGTTTGCCCTACTCTCATATAAAAAAAAACTGCCCCCTTACCACCAACTCTTATTGCAATTCAATAACTGAATAGAATGCTTGTTCATACCAATTATTACCAATGAATAAGCGACTCTATTCAATTAGAAATAGAGTCGCTTATTCGTTGGTATGAATAAGCATTCTTTTCAGTTATTGAATCGCAATAAGAGTTGGTGGTAAGGGGGCTGTGCTGTGTATTGCACCGTATAGATGAGTGTACTCAACAGTTAATCGTCACAACTATAACCCTCGACTAAACTATTCAGTTGATACGAAAGTCGTTTTTATGCATAGCCTTATTTGACATCAGGGGGGCTAGCCAAATGGCAGTTTGCGAAGTAGAAAAGCGTAGCGTTCGCTAATTTGAACTGTGGAGCTCATACTAACAAACAATAACTACGAATTGACAAATGTCACGTGATCTATCTAACGTTCGTTACGCTACGAATTACACTTGGCGGTAGGTGGGCTGGTGTGTTGTAGATACACAAAGCCGAACCACGCTTAGGCAAACAAAAAATGATTGACCGAGTACCGACCGGTGCGACCGACCGACTGAATCAAATTTCTGACTCACGATTCGGACACCATATATACGATTCGGACACTGGCCCGAATTGACACATGTTAATACAGAAATTCAAAATTTCCGCCGCATTCTCAAACTTTTGTATCAGAATTGGTTTCCGTCAATTTGTCACTAGAGAACTCTAGTACCATTTTGTATGAACATACAAAATGGTACTAGAGTTCTCTAGTGACAAATTGACGTTTCTAATCTAGTGACATATAGTGACATATATCTAGTGACATATATATAGTATAGAATCTTGTGACAGTTTGTATGAACATACAAAATGGTTGAACATGCTTGACAAACATTTTGTACTATGTTATAACATAGTACTCATGCAGACATGCTACTTTTAGCACCGGCGATTTGCGTTTCTGCGATTGCATCGATGCTGCATCGCGTTTTGGCTACTTGCTGCGTTCGGTCGCAGTTATAGATACGCGCATTTTAGCAACTGTATCCTTCTGTAGCTGACTTATTGCATCCTTAGTACTAATAATTAATATGTGGTTGCGATTGCTCGCATCAGAAGTAGTTGTGAATGCATTCTAACGTGTGAAAGGTGTCGCGATCGGTTGCCGTGATTAGCAATTCTATTGCGTGATTGGCGTTTTTACGTATGCAGGTCGGTCGCTGCATGCAACGGAAAAATGTTCTAACTTTATTTGCGTTCTAAAAACTAATAATTCCATATACCTACATAGTGTGAACGTGCAGCTTCGATCATTAATACTAAAACCGCATCAGCAAAAACAATTTTGTATTTACCAAACTCTTGAAAACAACTGCTGAGGGGCAATTCTCGTAATTAAAATGTAGGTAGTCAAAATTCAGTTCCTATTCAGTCTCGATCTCACAGATGTCAAATTTGGTATTCACGTATCACATTATGTAACTTCAAAGTTTAATTTAAGTTGGAATATGTCCGAATATGACTAAGAATTAAACAAACTAAGAATGTTACTAAAAGAATTAATAAATTAATTAATCAATGAAATCAAGTATATAATTTTAGTCAATTCAATCTGCTATCGTAGAGAAATTACGAGAATTGGCCCCCAGGTTTATGTTTTTTCTAATAGGTATTGTATTAGTTTTGTATCTAACAAGTTTTTACTTAGTTACCGCAGTGTCTGTATAAATTTGACCCGGTTTAGCTGATGCTTGTTACACTAGTTCTCGTGACAATTTTTTTTTCAGTACGTCAGCCGCCATAAAAATATTATTTATTCCGCCTAATTTCCACCTTTATTTTTTAGTTTTTTTTTTATACTACGTCGGGTGGCAGACAAGCATACGGCCCGCCTGATGTGAAGCGGTTACCGTAGTCATACTAACGCTCGCAACATAAAATATCGCTCGCGCGCCGCCACCCCCGCTGCCATCGCAGCATCCTTTCTGGTGACCTCACTCACTCGCAGGAACACAACAGCCCTCAAGGGAACCGTTATTTGGCTGCGGTATTCTGTGAGGTGGAGGTACATTCCCCAGTCGGGTAGCTTACAATTACGCTCTCTACCTCTCTTTTCGCCAGAGCTTCGTTTGTCAGTCAGCACCCCACCGCGTGCAGGTGAAGCTGGCTTTGGTTCAAAGATGTTGATGAACGTGCACCCCAAAAACACCTTTGTTGCTAGATATCGTGCCAAAGCCACAGTGATCTAAATTTCATACTCGCTGAGTACCAGTATTAGGGGTATGCAAAAAGAATTTCAGCTTTTATAAAAGATGAAGGTCTAGCAGCCACGATCGACCACGTGCACGTAGTGCATCCTGTCAATTAGCGAAAGAGGCTCTGGCAAAATAGAGGACTAGGGGAAGTATCTCCACCTCACAGAATACCACAGCCAAATAAATAACAATTCCTTTGAGAGTCGTCATCAGAAAGAAAGGAGTTGCTGCGTTGGCAGCGGGGTGGCGCCGCACGAGCGATATTTCATGTTGCAAGCGTATATATAGCTACGGTAACCGTTTCACATCAGGCGGGCTGGTCTTATCGAACGAAACATGAAATATACCTACATAATTATATTTATAACTATATTTTCATGTCAGTATGGTTATATAGTATATGTGAAGAGTTCGGTGGCGCCGTTGCGTGTATCAGTCTAAATGAACACGCAAGTTAAGCAACATTGGCCGCAGCTTGGCCGTGTTTGTTTTCATATATATCGAGCTCCTCCGTGCTTCGGAGGGCATGTTAACCCGTCGCGCGTCGGTCCCGTTTGTAGTCATTATAGATAACAGTCGTTAAGCTAAGTCAGTGGCCTTCAGATGGCTACCAGCAGTTGATCAGTGTGGTGGAGTATGCTCTAAATCTAACTCTACGAGTAAATACAGGTTGACTACGAATGGTATATGTATATCAATCGGGGCAGTTGTCATTAATTTATTACTGTATAGGACGATATCTTAAGATTATTAATCTTAGGCATTAATTAATCTCTGTGTTCAATTAATCTAAATAATAATATATATTGTGAGGCGGCGGGTGATTCGTCAACGCTGAAACAATTTCTGTATGGCTTATTAATAATGCTACGCGAATAGAAAGAAATTGACAAATTGTTAGAGGCATTTTCATATTGAATACGCCAGCATTTTAGTTCAATTCTTTTTTTATTATATCACTAGGGTGAAAAATAAGCGTACGACCCATCTGGCGGTAGGCAGTCAACCCCACCCTATGGTAGCTTGCGACCTCATATGGAATACTGTGCACTTACATCGTATTTTAATTATAAGTGTCAATGTATATATATATCAAGATCAATCTTATTATGTTGTTATGAAAGAGCGGTGCCTCCTGGCACAGGCATATTATGCCTAAAAGGAGACACCGTCAACTTGATCTACCATTTGTGAAAGATTGAATAAAGAAATTTTTTATTTTCATTTCACTGTTCGCATCTCTGGGACTGTCCACCGTAAAACTTGTTTGCTCAATTTGACCGTATACAACGAAGAGCAGTTCAAATCTTCGGTGACCCAATGATCTCGGATGGAGTCGACTCTCTCTCTCTCTACACGTAGAGATGTAGCGTCTCTTTCCTTTCTATACAAATTATATCAATGTGAGCTCATCTGAGCACTTTGGAACTGTGCAAAGTGCTCAGATGAGCTGTTTGATTTTTTTTTTGTATACCACCAGTGTGGCAAACAAGCATACGGCCCGCCTGATGGAAAGCAGTTATCGTAGCCTATGAACGCCTGTAACACCAGAGGCATCACACGCGCGTTGCCGACCCTGTAAAAACCTCTTCACGCCCTTTTTGAAGAACCCCATGCTGTAGTCCCCTGAGAAAACCTCGACAGGCAGTTCATTCCACAGCTTGACAGTACGCGGGAGAAAACTTCTCTGGAACCGCACAGTACGTGACCACTTAGGCTCCAATGTGTGAGGATGAATTCCCTGTCGATGGCGAGCGGTGCGACTGTAGAAGGAGGCCGTTGGCATAATATCAAACAACTCCTCTGAACACACCCCATTGTACAGATGGTAGAACACACAGAGGGATGCAAAATCTCTTCTCAGACTTAACGGTTCTACACCGTCTGTTAGTTTGGGATCGTCGACAATCCTCACAGCGCGCCTTTGAATCGAGTCACAAGATGCAAGCTAGTATCTAGGCGCTCCCGCCCATAGATGGCAACAGTACTCCATATGCGGCCGTACTTGAGCTTTGTAAAGCATAAGTCTCTGCCGCGGATTGAAGTACTGCTTCGCCCTGTTGAGCACACCTAGTTTCCTCGACGCCAGCTTGACCTTCCCCTCCAGGTGACAACGAAACTGGACGTCGCTGGAGATTTCAACTCCAAGAATCCCAATGTTTTTGGCGATGGTAACGGGTGTGTTACTTTGATACCTGCCGCTGAGTTCCACTATCGTACAACTCGCCATACATTAAAATTCCCTCGATATCACTACTAACGTACTGTAGTAAATTGGCAATTTACTGCAGTACGTTTCCTAAGAGATTTTGTATCACGAACGGTGAAACTGTGGAATCAACTTCCCTCAGCGGTATTTCCAGACAATAATTACGACATGGGATCCTTCAAGAACAGAGTATTTATTTCCCATAAAAGGCTGGCAATAGATCGGCGACCGGCGATCGGTCCCTTGGTATTGTTCATCTCCTTGAGCGGTGGTGATTGCTTTCCACCAGGTGACCTACATGCCAGGGGTATTTCTCACGCGTTGCCGACAGTTTCAAGATCCCTTATGTCTTTCTTAAAGAATTCCATTCTGTAGTATACTAGGAAATCCTTGGCAGAGTGTTCATTTCATGATCTAAGGACACGAGGTAGAAAACTTTTCTGAAACCGTTCAGTATGCGCCCATTTAAATTCCAATGTGCCAATTTCCCTTTTGCCATCGCCACTCATGAAGTATGCAGTGTGCCTACAGCACGGTATGGTCCCTTAAAACCATATTTTTTCTGTTTATTTACTATTGTCATGTTTATTTTTATAGTTCCTGTACAATAAAAATTAATACAAAACTTATATATAATACTTATATATATACTTAAATATTTGTTCATCATATTAATGATTATAATAATCAGTTCATTAGCAAACATACAAAGTATTTTCAAAAAGTAAAAATATTCATATACAAAAAGAGAAACAACTAAGGCCCCGGCGAGATTCGAACTCACGATCTCCTGTTTACTAGACAGGCGCTTTAACCAACTAAGCCACGGCGCCGACGTTCATGTATGTCGAAATTAGCTTATACTTGCTAATATATGATAAGAGCGTGCAATAACGCGGATCATAAAACCGCGATAGTGATGTACTTTTGTTATTTTTAATTGGTTTGTTTTTCGTTGTATTTCTGTAGTCTTATTTTTGTATCACCTTCACATTCTCATGACGAGTGATAAGTTTAAATTTGTGTTGTTAAAAAGATACTAAAATGTTATTGGACGAGCTCGGTGGCGTAGCGGTCAATGACGCGGCTTCGACACCAACGCTCGTGGGTTCGATTCCCACACAGGACAAACATTTGTGTGCATGAACATGTCTGTTTGTCTTGGTCTGGGTGTTTTCTATGCATCATAAGTATGTATTTACAAAAAAAAAATGTATTTACGTATGTTTATCAGTTGTCTATTACCCCATAACACAAGCTTCGCTTACTTTGGGGCTAGATGGCGCTGTGTAATTTGTCTGACAATATTTATTTATTATTATTCATAGCTTGATTGACTCCCAGCCATGTAAAATCAATCAGCCTTGATAAAATAAATCAACAAATCAGCTTTATGCACAGTAGGGTTGGCTGCAAGAAACCTCATAAAGAGATAAGCCCCCTTACCACCAACTCTTATTGCGATTCAATAACTGAATAGATTGCTTATTCATATCAGGGTAATAAGCAACTCTATTTCAAATTGTATAGAGTCGCTTATTCATTGGTATAAATAAGCAATTTATTCAGTTATTGAATCGCAATAAGAGTTGGTGGTAAGAGGGAGCTCACCTTTGTATACTTGTCTGTTCACTTATATCTGTAATTGTTTTTATGCAATAAAGAATAATACTTATGGTTGTCAATGGTGATAAAACTCGTACCTACTAAATGGTACATTCATTTTAGTAAATCGGTTCCATAAAATTGAAGAGTTTATTTGTTGTTGTACGTAAGGCGGTCTCATTTTGGCTCATCATTACTACATTCGTGTAAATACTCGGATTAATAATGTCACTAGCGACTGCCTGCGACATCGTCCGTGTGAATTTCATATTAACTTTCGTCAGGGTTTTAGATAAAAATCCCCTGCCTCTATTGACCTACGTTTGCTATTAAGTTTTGCATAGGTACATCATTTGGACTCTGTTACGCAGAATAGATCCAACCGACATTTTGTTACTTCAAAGTTAAAGCTATTTGAAGTTTAATAGGAATAAAAATTTCACGCAGTACAAGCTTTGGGAAGCATAATATCATCAAACTGCTAGTATCTATTGCAAATATATAAAACTCGATTTGAAGTTTCTCGCTATGTATATGCTACCTACTCTCGCTATGTATAACTTCTTTTCTGCTACCCCTATTCAACACCAACTCACAAAATCTACAGTGACACAAAGATAATGAACATACGGCCACTATATGTATATAGCACTTGTATTTTAATTAGGAAGTACATCGGTAAAGCCATTCAAACTAATCTGTCTTTCACCAAGAAATCGCAAATTTCTAAACGCAGCCTTCGCCGACCTAGCTTACTTGTATTATCTAAGATACGTACTAACTTAGGAATAAAAAGTATCACCTTTGAGGGAGCACTGTTTTACAATAAATTACCTTCTAGTATTAAGGATCTGTACTCTTTTAACGATTTTAAATCTCAATTATACAATTATATCCTTGAAAACTATTGATTTCATAATAGAAGTGTAAACTATACTAGGTTTATAATAAGTAATATTGTTCTCATGCAAGTGGATATATCTGTTATCTTTATTGAGAATAAATTCTTTAAACCTATATCTCAATTTGTCATAGTTTCTCGGTTGGATCTATTCTGCATAATAGGGTCCATTTGATGTTTGAAGTCCAGAAGAAATGTTAGTATACATTTTATCCCGGGGAAATGAGCTGTTTTCAAAGGAATGACCAAAAGTTTTCGCGATAACCGACATTCACGCGGCCGAAGCGGCAGGCTGAAGCTATTAATATTATAAATGTGAATATTATAGGTATTTTTGTCTTTCTTTTACGTCGAAAAAAATCAATGGATTGGCATGATTTTTATGGGGATAATTTAAGGTGTGAAAAATGGCATAGGCTACTCTATATTCCGGAAAACATTTTACTCCTACGGATTTAAAAAAATAATAATTAATGACCATGAGGGCGAATCGGCGTGTAACATCTAGTATTAAAATGATGTGTAAGGATGTATGTATGTGTGGATGGATGTTTGTCATTCTTTCATTGGCAAACGGCTGAACGGATAATATATTAAAACTCACGTGAGTTACTATACTGAATTAATTAAATAAAATAAATTAAACGGGTCACTCACGTATTTTTGTCGGGAAAGCCGACTAGTTTCAATCTCAAAAGGAGACCTTCATCAGGGCGAATGTTCAGACACGTCCACCCTTTGTATTTCGCGCCGGACACTGATTTGGTGTATATCGAATCGTAGGTATATCGATTATGTTCATTATTGATACATAATAATGCTTTTCATGCACAGGTATCGTTCACGCGGGACGAAGTCGCGTGTAGAAGCCAGTAATAAATATAACTCTAAAAGTTATATTTCTTTACCCCATATATATTATATATAAAGGCTGGTAACGGATCAGCGATTTCTCGACTTCATGAGCAGAGGTGATTGCTTTCCATGAGGTGACCCATGTACTCGTTTGTCTGTCGTTTGTTGTCATTAGACTTTAATTACAGTTAAAGAACTTATAGAGAGTCAGGCATTGCCCCCGGCACGAAAGAGCCTCAGAGCAAAGCGCCGCGCGCATCTCCCGCGATTCGGCTCATATGACCGCGAGGTCGGTGGAGCCAAGGGAAGGTGGAGGGTTTGTCCCCCTCGCTTATATAAAAAAAAAACCTTAGCCCGGCAAAATAGCATCAAAAACTTTAGGCCACAAAGTAACACCCTTAATTGAATTAGGGAATGTATTGAATTATTTATTAGAAGCGGTAGGGAAGCTCTGTATGAATAGCGATATGAATACAAAATGATTGGATACTCACCGTTTGGTCGAGTGGAGTATTCATATGTATATCATGAACATTTGGAAAAATACTCATATTGGATGATTAATATTCTACCCGCGACTCTACCGCACGTAAACATAATACCTGCACAGTATAACTAATAGTACTACGTAGTATAAGTAGCTAGGGTACTACGTACTATATACGGTCCCTGCCGTTCTTTTTTTTTATACTACGTCGGGTGGCAGACAAGCATACGGCCCGCCTGATGTGAAGCGTTTACCGTAGCCATATTAACGCTCGCAACATAAAATATCGCTCGCGCGCTGCCACCCCCGCTGCCAACCCAGCGCATGTGATGCCTCTGGTGTTACAGGCGTCCAAAGACTGCTTTCCATCAGGGATACCGTATGCTTGTTTGTCACCTTAGTGATATAAAAAAAAAGATGATTATAGCCCCTTTAAACGTAGAACCATAAACAGCTATAAAAAGCCCACAAATTGATGTAATTGAAATAGGTACTTATGTTCTGTAATAATTCCGAACAGTTTCAAACGATTATTGATTAGCCTAAGTGGCCTTAACAACTAACTAACGATAGGTAATAGATAATTACCCAAACTATAATTATAGTTCAGGTAAGAATGAAAACAGTTATTAAAATTGGGTAAAATATTACAAAAAAATTACTAATTTGGATACAAAAGTAAGAACGTATTTCTTTTATTACGGAAATTTATTTATTATTAGGATGATGTAAGTTAAGAGGTGTAAATGGTTCATCAACATCTTTGAACCAAGGCCAACTTCACCTGCATGAGGTGCATCATGCTGACTTGAAAAAGACTAGCGAAAAGAGGAGACAAGCATGAGACGGATGCGTCTCATGCTTGGGGCACTGACAGGTCATTATGCCTGCCATCGACCATAATACAAAATAAGACGGATTGACAGCCCAGAGTGCATAACATGCAAAGGTAGACCCTTTGCATGTACTGGACACGAGACCATGAAACACATAATATGTCAATATACGAAATATGTGTGTCTTTAAGAAGTCACCCAGACTTGATTGAAAAATATGCTGACGTGGGGGACTGCTACTCAAGAGTTAAAAATAAATTATGTATGCCCGCTAGTGGACATACATAATAGAACCCTTATTATGCAACAGTTTCATAAACTAACGACAACTGTTGCATAATAAGGGTTCTTAAAATGTGAAACGAGTGTGAGTTTATTACATGAGCCGAAGGCGAGTGTGATAATAGACCACACGAGTATTTTAAGACCTGATTATGTGCAGTTTCATACACTACTTTATCTAATCTCATGAAATAGATGACAATAATATTTTAAAGAAAACCATGAAGTTAATTTCGCAGTTTTATTTCTTACATATAAATCCATTTGCAGATGGAGCATGCCTGGTGCGCATGCGCGACGCGCCGCGCGGCGCAGCGTTCACAGATTATATAGAAAAATATGCAATGCATTGCAACCTGTTTAAAATACCTGTATCCAGGGCTGAAGCTGTATCGAAATGGAGAAAAAGTTATTTTTCGATACAGCTGTCCATAGAGGAGCTGTATCGAAAAGTAACTTTTGAAATTTATTTTGATGTCTTGTGCTTATAAGACTGACATTAAGATTCTGTGTTTAGTTATTTAATCTCTAAATTTCAGTATGAGATTAGATAAATTATTTTACTAACTATATTTAGTAAGAATGCGTACTCTTTGGCTTTACGAGTGTAAGATCATAGTCCGGATAACTAGTCTTTCATGGCTTAAAAGATATCTTTTTGAGTTACTACAGGACAAATGTTACTATTCGGTTGATGAATTTTTATATAACGAAATTAACGCATGACAATTATTTAGTACATTTTGACATATTTTTAGTGTGTTATTATTAACATTTAATTCAGCTTGACACACAAATAATTTTAACATACAAATAAATCACAGATAAACAAATAATTTATTTATTATTGATTTATACCTATCAATTATTATGATTTAATAACTCGCACGCTATTTTAAATAGCATAATAATATGGAACATATTGACCAAATGACAACTGTACAAAAACCTTATTCTGACTAATAAACATAATCATTCATTCCATCATTCATTTCCGAAAGCTACCGCAAGTCGAACTTCGCTCACTCGGCAATGTATTTTTTTACCTACCTACCTTGCTTTTTTACCTTGCTTATATTTACTTCTCATCTCAGTTAACGTTATATACAACCTCATTATATAATTTAAGAATGCCCATTATCTACTTGTTATCAGCCGTCAAGTGTTTGCTTAACAATAAATGCTGATACCAAAACAATAAACTTGATGCCAATTTATGTAAAAACATAGTTTACAACTGATTATTTAGCTGCGACTTTCTTCTTAAAATGGTCCTTCGCTGTACCTGCCCATGCGCACCTACTATTTTTGCTACCTGATTTATTTATTTTGTAATCCCAAATTCAGATTAATTTGTCTCCTTAATAACAGGCCATTAATAAAAGCTTGTCTCAAAAAAAATGTTTTGGTTTATTCTAAATAGCAAATTAGCAAATTTGTCTTCTCCTAAAACGCCTACTTCTAAAGTCGCGGGTTTCTATTGCAAGTATTTATAGGCTACAGTAACAGCTTTACATCTGGCGGATCGGATGTATATTTATACGAAACCAAAATTTATTATGTTCATGCAAATTGTGTCAGAAATTCATTATAGCGTATCTCTAGTACACGCTTACTTAAAATTTTATTATCCCATTGACTTGAAAATAATGAAATATTTAAGCGTGGGTATCAGGGTAGACGTTTCAATTTGTGGCCAGAATGAATTGTTTTCCATGAATGTTTAGTAAGTGTACCGCCAGCATATCTTGAACTCTCCTCGGCATCGGCGCGTTATTTTTTATTTCGATGGTTATTGTATCAACAGTGCGGATAAAATCCCGGGTTTGTTAGTACTTGATGAGATAATAATTTTAATAAAACAGCTCCGTTGGAGAGAAATCGTAAGATATTTATGCTGCTAACTATGCACTGCCATGGCCAAAAATACATAGTTTGTAAGCGAAATAAAGAAAGAAAATTACGTACAGACAGACACCTAAACGGATAGACATTATGAATGGAAAGACACCTAAGCCAAGAAGGGCTCTTTAGTACCATTTGGATCTTTGGTGTTCGGAATCCCAAAAACGAATATTTTAAGGAATGTTTTTCTAATTTGATTTGAATTGAAATTGAATGTTTCATATTTGTAATCAGTTCATTATGATGAATATTCCTAATGGTTTTACCCTACTACGGCGAAACAAAAACGAAAGTGTTATGATTTTAGCAGTGTATGTATGTATGTTTATATTTACAGATGTTACGCTGTATTCATTCAATTTTAACCGACTTCAACAATAAAAGGAGTTGATTTTTACCTTTTGATATTTCCCCGTAGTCGGATTACCTAGAGTTCTTTAAACTTTTTCTTGTTTAATAACGCGTGTGTAACTAATAACTAACTGAAACAGCTTTAGCGAGTATCACTCGTACCCGAGTTACAGAGAAATTAGTAAATATTTCAAAGAAAATAACTGACACTTTCATCTCTTAACAGTTTCATTATCCAAAAATATATAGATTAGCAATTTTTGCACGCTCTTGTATGTTTCGTATTCGAAATAATGCAACTACCACGCATAGCATAACCGTCTGTAGGCGTCATTGTTTGAGTCATGACTAGGCGAGTTAACGGCACTCATACCTCATTTAATATTTGTACAGAATAGAGAGTCGGAAGCCGACGAATATTTCTTCCAATTTTTTAAATCAGGAAACCACAAATTGATTTAAATATTATACGTACGTGTAATATTGTTTTTATTTTCAATTATGATGAATACAAATTTCATCAACGTATTATGTATAAATAATTTAGTGTATTTTAAAAGCAAAATAAATAATATATTTATCTATATATAAAAGAGAGTGACAGTGATTGAAAAATCAGGTGAGTATTATCACAACTGGTGAGATTTTCGGAAAAATATCCTACTTAGCAATGTTATATTCCAATAATATTTGTACACTTTATATCAATAGATAATAATAAAGAACATTGAAATAAATTGTAATATTTAAAGTATCCTACTTAGGAATGTTATATTCCAATAATATTTGTACACTATAGATCAATAGATAATAATAAAGAGTATTGAAATAAATTGTAATATTGAAAATATTAATTATTCGTAGTAAAAAAATTCTTCTTATTTCCTACTTCATATCTTATATGGATGGTATAGATAGATGTTTGTTAGATTTTATCGCGTAAATGGTTAAACGAATTTGTATGAAATTTGGCATAGAATAGATTGGCATAATATGATTTTTTTTTATCACTGTGTGGTGTTCACGTGGGACCAAAGCGATGAGTTCTTCCCATAGATGGATAATATTGTCGTTTAATTTAATAGCAGGGGCCTTACCGCCGAAGCTGAAGCCGATTACATCGGATTTTTTAATAGCTAAAATAGATCTTAGGTTTAAGTAATGAATGACAAACATCTTCAGTATAGACGGTAGAGCTCTATTGTTTCTACCAGCTAAGCTATACCACACCCTGGCCACTCCATACAAATGTCACGTCGTTCACTACTACAGAGTCAATGGCGTCTGTGCAGAGCGTTAATGAGCGTGTTTGCGTGCGGCGCCATACAAACTGTACCTCATTTGTCTCAGAGGGGAGGTGAGGACGACACGAGAGAGCGGCAGGGAGTGGCCATACTGTACGTAGTACTATTACTTATCCTGAGGCTATACATAATTACCGTCAATCTAAGTTTGAATTTCGCAATCAAAAATCTGATGGGAATCGACTTCGGCTCGGATAGATAGGTATAATTTCCATTCTAAAAATAGGGTAGGATAAAAAAGAAAACGGGTAGAAAAAAAAAAATATTATGAAACATCTTAGCACCTTTAAATGTAGGTTTTCTTACAATGGCCTTTAAGAACGGTACCCATTTTAGGGTTAGCATTATCCAAAGGAACACTTCGTATTATTCTGTTTTTATTTATGAAAAAGCCCCGTGAAATAGCCGTGCAGACATTCAAGTTATTTATGTCTGTATGCCGTATTACGAGTGCGTCTCTCGAACGACCTTTATATTCTTTATTTACTAGAAAAATACTGTAGACAATTTATTTTAGGGCTAGTATTCTAGAAACGTGTCGTGAAGTAGGCACACCATAATTTATAGGTGACATTCTCAGAAAATATAAGAATAAATAATAGTTCTTTCTAAATTTATTGTCGCTGAAATGTCAGATTGAAGATTTATTTATTTTTCATAATTTATTGTTTTTACTTTATTTACATTTACAAACAAGTATATACAAAAACAAACATTTTTTTTTATACTACGTCGGGTGTGCACCGCCTGTACCGCCGGTGTACCGCCTGATGTGGAACGGTTACCGTAGCTATTTAGCTACGGTGACGGGCCGTATGCCACCCGACGTAGTATAAACGTGAAATCAAATCAAACAGCTCATATTGACGTGAGACGTGAGCGTTAACGCTCGCAATATGCATCATTGCTTGTGAAACGAGGCCCTCGGCTGGGGAGGTACTTCCCCAGTCGGACAGCTTACAAATACGCTATACACTACCTCTCTTTTGCCAAAGCCTCTTTCGCTCTCTCTCTTTTGTCGCTCTTTGTCGGCAGGGCGCACCACGTGCAGGCGAGATTGGCTGTGCCTCTAAAAATCGTAAACAAAGCCATTTTCACCCCAAAACAATTATTGAAACAAGGTTAATAAGAAAGCTACAAACAATTAGTCATGTTTCGCTCATCGAGCCCTTTGATTTGATACTCATACCATAGTGCAAATTATAAAGCGCCAACTCGCCATCGCCGTTCAATTAAAAATTAACAATCTGTTTGTTTGGAAGAACGCGATAATATCTGGAACTACTGGTACGATTTGAAAAAATATTTTAATTTTAGATAGTCCATATATCGAAGAAGCTATATATAACAGTATGTTGCGATCAAAAGAAGCGGAGCATCAATGAAATCTGTTGTCGAAACGGTGAAAATTTCTCTCTCTTAGTACTCGTCCACACAACAACACATCGACATTAAATCGCTGCAAATATTCATCATCATCAGGTCATTTATAATAATAATAATAGTAAGTCCGCAGGGCAGCTTGTGTGGCGAGCTGTTGTGTGAGTAGCGACACCACGGACCCGAGTCTCCAGAGAGTCGGTCAGGGCCTTCGTCTCCGGCGTGTCTTCATCGGTCGGAGTGTAAACACAAGAAGGCCCGCAGGACTCTCAGCTCTGGCTTGCCTTCATTGGCCGTCCAGAGAGGAGCCGCTAGAGCTATATGCTCCAGGGGTGGAAGTGTTAAAGGGCATCACGCCGCGAGTAACTTCGGAGAAAGCGCAGCACACCTCTCGACATCCCTGAGTCACTCACACCGGTGTTGCCTCCGGCCGATTTCCTGGCATTTCGGAGATCCATCTAGTGAGTGGCAAGCCACCGCCTGCCGCAAATAACTAGCAATAAAAGCAGTTATGGCAGGCGTCCGTCCCTCTTCTGTAATAGCCCGGTATTAAGTTCACCCAGATCTCATCTCCATAGCCCATTTATTTTCCATCACACTTCGCAATAGTCTCAACGCCTGCCGAGACCTGCTCATGGGTATATCGTTCCATTGACATATCCTGGAGCGGGTCACGGCGGGCGTATAACATCACATTAAACTTCTCAAAGGGGCCTCTACGCGTTGGATCCATATCCCCGCGCACGCCTATCAAATGACCGGGCTTGACCCGTGATTTAAGAGAGATAATAATAATAATAATAACTTTCTGCCAACAATGGCAGATATATCTATTACTGCTTCGGACATAAGTTGTGCAATTCGTAGAACGTTGAACTGGAAATCTCCAGGTCCTGACGGATTGCACAACTTCTGGCTTAAGTGGTTCACCAAATGTCACGCCTGTCTTGCGTATCAATTCCAGGACGCTCTCGAGCAGTGTGCCCTCCCTGACTTTATGACAACTGGGATGACCCATTTAATTTATAAGTCAGGTAGTACCACGGAACCCAGAAATTATTTAAACCTGATATTGTAATAGTAGATTGGTCGGCGCGACGTGCAATAATTGTTGACATCACTGTTCCACATGACGGTAATCTAATTAAGGCCGAAAATGAAAAGCTGATGAAATATCGCGATTTGGCCTTCGAGATTACCGACGTGTGGCGCGTGGATTCAGCAATTATTGTTCCGATGGTGATCTCCGTTCACGGCTTAATAACGAAGAGCTTCGATCGTCACCTTAAGAAGCTCTCGCTTGGCACTTGGCTCAAGAGTAAAATTCAGAAGGCCGTCGTACTCGATATAGCTCGTATAGTGCGCCGGTTCCTTACTCTGGAGTCCTAGCCGATACAGGAATAGGTTTAGGCCTTTCCTGCCTCGGTTTTGTATGCCTTTTTTATATTGTTATTTTTAACATTGTATTTTTTTATATGTATATATAATTTTAATAATAACAATATAGATAAGTTGTAATAAAATGAATAAAGAGAATAATAATAATAAGAATTTTATTTCCGCTGTCGCCTTGTACGACATCCACGGGAAGAGACGAAGTGATTCTATTCTAGTCTGCCGGAAACCACACGGCCAAATGCAAATGCAAATATTCACGTCCACACAATGATTTTCACATCGTTAGCGAGTCGCTGTCGATTAAAGTCGCTGCCGTGTGGACCGAGCTTTTTGTAACACAGACGATGTTGCGCGGGTCAGTTAGTAAAATAATCATTTGTAACGTTACAGAGACTGAACTGCGAGACATGGTGAAGGAGGTTGACCAAGACGGCAATGGTACCATCGAGTTCAATGAGTTTCTCCAGATGATGTCCAAAAAGATGCGCGGTGCTGATGGAGAAGACGAGCTTAGAGAGGCATTCAGGTTTGTTACGTGAACAATAACATTATTGATTAGTGGATGTGACTCTGCATCATGTTCTACATATGTTATAAAGCTTCCTCTGTCTGTCTAATTACATATATCGTTTTCATACTACAATATCTTACTAGAGTGCCAAAAAAGAAAGGGCATTTTTTAAGCGACTCCAAAAAAGGAGGAGGTTCTTAATTCGGCTGTATTTTTAGGGTTCCGTACCCAAAGGGTAAAAAGGAACCCTATTACTAAGGCTCCGCTGTCCGTCCGTCCGTCTGTCACCAGGCTGTATCTCATGAACCGTGATAGTTAGACAATTGAAATTTTCGCAGATGATGTATGTCTGTTGCCGCTACAACAACAAATACTAAAAAACAGAATTAAATAAATATTAAGGGGGCTCCCATACAACAAACGTGATTTTTTAGCTTGTTTTTGCTCGTAATTGATATCGGCAATAGGTAGACGCTTGAAATACTCACATAATATTTAATTATATATTCACTTTAAAAATAAATAATTAAATAAAAATAAAACAAATATTTAATGGTGGCTAATATACAACAATCGTGATATTTTTGTCATTTTTATAGATAATGGTACGGAACCCTTCGTGCGCGAGTCCACTCGCACTTGGCCGGTTTATTTCTTCTCTTTTTTTAATGTTTGTTACTTGATTACTTTGATTTGAAAATAAACTTTTTTTTTATTTGAAAGAGATTGTGTATGTATGTACTTCCAGATAGGTGCCATAATTTTTCTTCATCATCAGCCTGTATCTACATACATAAACGTAGAGTAATGTCGAGTCGAGCCGAGAATGAGGAGTCTTGTTTTTTTTTTGTTAAAATTATTTCCTAGCGTAATGTATATTTCTGTTTTGGTTTTTGTCTAATTCTTTGACATGTAGTCTAAACCGTTTGACGGATTTTGACATTAAAATATGAGGTGATGACATCTAATGAGATGTGCTTCAATCGTGGGACTGACTATTCAATATTGTATATCCGCCAAAGAAAGATAATGAACAAAATGTTTACGATATTTAATCAGTACTGGATAGCTTACGCAGTCGGGTTTTGTATGTTTAATTTATAGCTGTATTGCAATGTTATACTTGTACGATATATTTTGATAGAAAATCATGCGAGCGAAGTCCTCGGACACAGCTAGTTCATGAAATCTGCAGTTAGAATTTTTAAAGCAAAACAAAGATGAACGAAAGAAAATTATAACTAATGAGGAAGGAGATATATAGATAGAGCCAGGGCATGTAACGAACATAATATGGGAATACCGTGAACGGCACACACACACATACACACGTGAAAGGAAGTCACAGTGCATCTAACGAAAATAATATGGGGAAACCATGAGGGTCAATTTACAGGCCACAGACCATGTAACGAAATAATATAGGGAAAAGATAGGCCACAGAGCACGTATCGGAAATAATATGGGGAATCTATGGGGGGAAATTTATGTTGATGATGATGACAGATTGCCGGGTTACATACCCGGCAATCATCATCAACATACTTACGAAAATATTATAGGGAAAGACACCGGCTTTTGGTGCCGCCCGACTAGGAAAGAACGGTGGTACTTCCCTAGACGGTTTTATATGATTCCTCTATGAAAGACCTAGTACATTATGCTGTTTACAAACAGTCTAACATACTGTCATCGTACCAGTACCAGTGTAAGCGAAACGAAGCTGTGATAGACAGTTAGAATTAGAGGTGTGTTGTTACTGGTGATTGTTCTTACTTGGATTGAGTACAAGTGCTTTTATTATATAAAAATATTAGAGATGTGCCGGCAGGAGCAAGGAGTTCCCGGCGATATTGCTCAAATTACCAGGAAGTGTTCCAAAACCATATTCCTATACAAAATTCTGGCCTCCGGCAATATTGCAGAAAACAGCACATCTCTAATCTGAATATGTACCAACTTGTGGCGGAAACACGGAAAGTAATGTAGTCCAAACTACGTACAGTGCTCCAACAATCAGAGATTCATATGGAGTTAGTTCCATATGGAACTGCCGTTGCTATGGTTGCTGTGGCGGGATCTGTCCCGGTTCTGTCTGTAGTAATAGTTTGCACAAACTAACTGATGACAAAAGCGCAAAGTTTGACAAACGATCACGCAAGTTAAGCAAGGTCGACCGTAGCCTGTCTATGGATGGGTTTATTTATCTCGAGCTCCTCCGTGCTACGGGGAGCTCATTAAGCTGTCTTCACCAGATAACAGTCGTTATGTCAAAGTTAGTGGCCTTTCGGCGACTCGAAAATACTGGCCTCCGCCGACCCGCAGTTGAGCAACGTGATGGAGTAATGCTCTAAACTCCTTCGATTGAGAAAAGAGTCTTATCCCAACAGTGAATGATTATTCATCCCACTGTTGGGATACGACTCTTTTCTTGTGAAGACTATAATTTGTGAACTATTCCAAATTAAGTATTTTCAGATGTTATTGGTTTTAATTTTCAGGGTATTTGATAAGAACAATGACGGTTTGATTTCATCGGTGGAGCTGCGTCATGTGATGACGAACTTGGGGGAGCGGCTCAGCGAAGAGGAGGTCGACGACATGATACGTGAAGCTGACCTGGATGGAGATGGCATGGTCAACTATGATGGTACGTTCTTTGATGATTAAGAATTGGATTTTCTTCTCCAATACGTTCCTGAGGTCTTATCTATAAGGGTCATTTTTAGAGGTATTTTGAAATATTGAATTTTGGGGTGTAAGTGGTTTATCAACATCTTTGAACCAAAGCCTACTTCACCTGCACGTGGTGCACCCTGCTGACTTACAAACGAAGCTCTGGTGAAAAGAGAGGTAGGGAGCGTAATTGTAAGCTACCCGACTGGGGTATGTACCTCCACCTCACAGAATGCCGCAGCCAAATAACAATTCCCTTGTGGGTTGTTGTGTTCCTGCGAGTGAGTGAGGTCACCAGAAAAGAAGGAGATGCTGCGTTGGCAGCGGAGGTGGCGGCGCGCAAGTGATGTATTATGTTGCGAGCGTTAATATGGTTACGGTAACCGCTTCACATCAGGCGGGCCGTATGCTTGTCTGCCTTCCGAAGTAGTATAAAAAAAAAAAATTAGAAACAGCCAGACTGGAGAAGCAGTACTACCTTGTAGAAGACCACAACCAAGCCAAATAACTGCCCCTAAATGGCTGTTGGTTGTAATGTGTAATCTTACCATAATTTCCAGGAAAATTGACGAGCTCGGTGGTCGAATGGCTAGCAATGGCCACTTTAACTCCGGGGTCGCGGGTTAAATCCCCGCACAAGACAAACATTTATGTGCATGAACATGTCTGTTTGTCTTGGTCTGGGAGTTTTCTTGTATTTGTATATATATTTACAAAAAAAAGTATTTAAGTACATTTATCAGTTGTATAGTACCCATAACACAAGCTGTGCGACTAGATGGGGCTGTGTAAATATTTATCTATTTATATATATAAATTATATTGTTATGTACCGCTGGTCCGAGAGACAAATATATTTATAAAAAATTAAAATACAGAAAAAGGAAGCAGACGCTGCGTTGCCAACGCGGGTGGCGAGCAATATTTTATGTTGCAAGCGTTAATATGGCTACAGTAACATCAGGCAGACAAGCAAACGTGCTTGTCTGCCACCCGACGTAGTATAAAAAAAAAACATTGCTGTAGTGCCTATTACTAATAATATGTTTCTATAATTTCAGAGTTCGTGACAATATTGACGTCGAAAAACTAGTATGCAGAGCAAAGGCCGAGAAGAGATCCTCCCCCACCACGCCAGTGTCCCTACGAGGAATTGTCCAAGTTTGGAGGGAAAGAAACTCTTATATAGTTGCTAGCGGCGGGCAAAACTGTTACAAAAACGAAGTGTTAAAAACTATTCCGTTAATAGCCGTTATTGATAAATACAACGCGCTTGGTGGCAGTGTATACGTACGTATTAATATTTAGATGTTCTTTCGTTTGCACTTGAGCATTTTATCAAAATTTTATTTGATAAGAAACTCATAAATTTTTTGCATTGCCTCTTGCAAATTATGGTATAAACACCTTTTTTTTTAATTCGTTTGTTATAAAAAAAAAATGTTATGTATTCAGCCAAATAAGGAAATGTTATTTAATTATTATTGCATAAAAATAAAACAGTGATATTAACTTAAATTGCTACTTAAGACTTGGTCTCTTATATAACTTATATGTACTTCAGTCCTACACTTACACATTACTTAAGCGCCTAACCTAACTAGATTACAAATAGAAGTTGCGTACCTTCACATAAACGATGCTTATGTGGAAGTATTATTTCTTAGAATATGCAAAGCTATATTACCTTTTTTTATTGACACACATAATTTATTTTATCTATGTATTACGAAAAAGATATATTTAAGTACATTTATCAGTTGTCTAGTACCCATAGTACAAGCTTCGCACTTAATTTGGGACTAGATGGCGCTGTATAAATTGACAGAAATATTTATTTATTAGCCAAATATTTATTTACAGAAGTATAATTACAAAACTCAAATATAAAAGATACTAGGTTTAATGTATAATTTTTAAAATATTTACGGAAAGCAGGGTTCACTGCAATCTCTGAAACATTTTCATGATTGATTTGCATTTTTTATTATGGAAGTAATAGTTAGATAAATAAAAACCTAAGTATAATAAAGATATTACATCACTAGCTAATAACGAATAGCCAATTTTAATATAGAAATAGCAGTTTTTACTGTAACAGCTTTTTGTAACGTTATTTCCGAGTGGTGTGATGGCTTGTGATTTATAATACCTATACCATAAGAACCGATTTCTTAAAAAAATATGTTAACTGAATATATTGATTCTTATTGATATTGTTTCGTATGTAATAGTAATTATGTTTTTATATGCTTGGCTTAAAATGTAAAGTTCTTGTTGTTGGCGATTAGTGAAAACCTCTTAAGAAGTATTTAGAGTAAAATTTTGAAGGAGAAAAAAAATTGGTTCTCTGTAAAGTCGGTTTACGGACGATAATTTTACGTGATAACGTCATAAGAAAACATCGGACGATGGAGTGGAAGAGAGATAGATGCGTCACATTATCGCTTGTTGCGCGCTCAGCTCAGGCGGAACGTGACAATGAGTCATGCTTTTTCGTGCGTGCGGCCGGCGTTCATCGATTTATAAGGCGGTATTACGTAAAAAATAATGTTTATATTAAATGTCAACATTATTTTTGTTATAGCTAGCGCAAGTATATTTAAACTATGAGATATATTTGTGCAGATTTGTGCAATATAATAAAAAAAAACAAATAAACAGTTTTTACCTGCGTTTTTCTTTAAGAAGTTTTCATCCGTCGCAGATGATGTGTGTGGCTTTAGCTGTATTTTTTTATGAAGTCGTGTTCAAAATAATCATTGTATATTTTAGATTAAAAATAGGAAAAAAAACTAAAATAGTTCTAATAAGTACCTAACTACCAACACAGAAATAGCTATAAATAAAATTCGGTTGTGTCGACATTTTAATTAATAAAATAATATACTTAATAATTCATGATATTCGAAGAAAACCTAGCATCCCGTAGGTACGTATACACGTTGTATGACTATATGTAGAATTAGTAAAAAAAAAGTGGTGGAAATGTTTTAAGAATAGTTTTCGTTAGTCTTCCAATTCGTGAAGGTTGACTGAACAAAAAAAATAATGAGGCAAAAAGTTACCAGAGTTCATTAATGTTACGAGGAAACGATAAAAAAAAATATTTATAAAAAGACTAGTGGTGAAATTAAACGTAAGGTAAGTAATTTTATTTAATCGTAAAAAAATTGGAGAGTTTTACCAAAATTTATATAGGCACACGAAAAGGGTACTTTTATTCTAACGAAATTAGTAATTTCTACATTTTGCTAAGCTCTCAAAGACTTCGTATGAGATTTTAAATTTGTTATAATTATAGATTTTAAATTTTATCCACCCAATTTATTATTAATAATTCCACTTTGGCACCCACACACAACACTAAAAACGTAGTCTCAAAGATAATGAGGCATTTCTGGTGTACTTATTTTTAATAAATACGAACAAAAACCAGTATTTTATTAAATATAAATTAATAAAGCATAAAATGCCAACGACTTTCATTCGTATTTGGTAGTTTAGCCGGAATGAAATTTATAAAAGCAGCTAACGCAATCGGTGCAGTTACCTTTACGTCCATTCGATTCGATCCATTCTGAATGCCAAAATATTTTTTTTTTTAATTTATGTAACTTAATTTTGTGACAATAAATTATTATTTTTTTCTTAATTAATACCTATTTAATTTATGGCAATTGATGCGAAAGATTAATTCTTAAGGTAAGAGAATTTTGAAATTGAACAAATTAAAAAGTTGTCGTAAATATCGATTATTTTAACGTGCTATCATGACGCATGATCAAATACATGTCTCTTATTTATATTTTATTTAGACATATAATTTAATTTACTTTATTAATGCAAATATAATGCAAAAAGTATATTTTAAATTAATGATTAGGTCGCCTAGTAAAATCGTTCCGCAAAGACACATAATGACCGAAGTTTGTTGATTATTTTAAAACGAATTTTATTTACAAACAGATTGTTAATAAAATTCGTTTTATTTATATATATTACTGATGCCTATATAGTATGAATATTATTTAATGAAACCATGTATTTAGATATATATATTTATTATATTTCAAATGTCAAGAATTATGAACGGTCAATTCCTGAACGGGCAAAAATTACCTAACATGTTGAAACAAGATACAGTTTTCAATTATATTGAGAGGAGCCAAAAACATATTACCCAAAAGTAACAAAAATTTGGTTAAACTTTATACGTTGCATATTTTCTTGATTATTGCGATTTTTATAATAAAAAAATTACATTACTTATGTAATTAAAAAAGGTTTGATTATTTATTGTGTATTCGCTGGATATCATTTCAAGAAAGCTGTTTTCTTTATAAGAAGTTATTATTTCTTTCTTTTTTTTTTAATATGAGAGGGGGCAAACGAGCATGTGTGGGTCACCTGGTGGAAAGCAATCACCACCGCCCATGGAGATCAGCAACGCCAAAGGGTCGCTGATCCGTTGCTAGCCTTTTAAAGGAAATAAACACTCTGTTCTTGAAGGCACCTATGTCGTAGTTGTTCGGAAATACCGCTGAATTTATTTCATCGTATGTCTTTGTGCTGTAAAATTGCTAGGTAATATTTCAAATTAGCAGAAGTTTAATGGGCTTCCTTATAATTTAGCAAAAATCACAATGCTTTTTAAATATTGTCACATAACTACTCACAACAGAGCAACTATTATTAAACAAAATATAGTATAACAGAAAAGACAATAAAATATATAAAAAAAGAAACATGAATATTCATTCAGGTCAATTTATTTAAATACAAAATATTTTATGAACATTCACATATCACGGTGCAATATAATAAATTTATTTTGTTTATCAATAGTAGATTATTGCATCGAGCACAAAGTAATTTATTATTGCACCGAGTGCCTGATTTAGAGCCCGAGCGTCAGCGAGGGCTCTAATCTAACAGGCACGAGGGCAATATAAATTACTTAAGGCGAGGTGCATAATCTGCTTTTCTTTCAACGAATACCTATAGGAATAGTAGATAAAAGAAACTCATATCAAACAGTTAAAATAGAAGTTCTATAACACTGTCGGTTTCATTTAGATGTTTTCCGGAGTTAATGTGTCGCTAGATGATTCCATTTTAATTCAAAGCCGAAGCACTCAAAATCAGATAGTATCACACTTTTATCGTTTCCAAAAATATTGTCAAGCAAAATTAACAAAGTTCCCGCCAAATCACTTTTTTAAATTTCTTTCATTTTTAACTCAGAGTTACCAGCAATCATTTTTTAAATTTGGAACAAGTAGGATAGAAACGAATAATACGTACGAAAAAAAAAGTATTGATATCGGCTGGCTGAATAGAGCTAATCCATTGAGATTGGCACCTTTTGGTGCGATTAAAAAAAACTGTGCAATAATGAAATTTCATACATTTTTATTGCTCTAGAGCATTAAAGACTCGTTTTGTACTGAGTTTTTAGTGTGATTGTGATGAAATTAAAGCATAGTTGGAAGAAAAGTATATTTACTTAATATAATATTTTAACAAAATAGAAAAAGAAATATTAAACAGATATAATATTTTAAATTCTTTAATTATTTTAATAATAAATAATACGATATTTGAGAAAAAATCAGTTTAATCAATCATTACTCTGACGGTAAAAGAGCAATGAAAAAAAAATTATAAATTATATAATAGTTATTTATGTGTTTTGTTTTCTTTAATTTACAAATAAATAATATTGTAATGCTGTTATCTGTTTTGCGTAATTAACAGCCAAAATAACGCCAATGTTGATGGAAAAAGCATAGTTAATGACGAGTGTAAAAATTGATGTTTTTTAATTATCGCTCACAGAAATTATTTTAATAACGAAAACAGAAACTATTATGACTGTATTCTTGAATTATGTTTTTTTTTTAATCAATGGTGTTGAAAATGTATATTATATGTGAACGTTGTATATCTTAAAGGTAAGGAAAAAATATTTGATGTTGGAACATTTTATGCCTTGAGTGTAATAATAAGTGTAAAATTGCTCAGTTTCAATAAGTTTTATTTATATGCCTGTGCTTCGATTCCCCTAAATGTTCGACCGCTACAATATCGAAGCGACTCAGTCGCTGAAGCACTTTGGATACGTACACACGACGTCAATTCGATTGGATTTCTTCACATTTACTATTTCTCCGTTTTCTCGAAACTCATTCACACAGGGACCATCAAACTCAATTGTAATGTATGATTATAAATTATAGAATGGTCCTCACGTGAATATACCGGAAAACAGAATATATGAAAAATTCTAAACGAATAGTTATCGTGTGAACGCAGCCAACGACCAAGTCGCTACGACAACGCAACGATTGAAAATTACGGGAATCGGAGTCCTGCGGCCCTACCGCCGAAGCTGAAGCCGAAGTACCACCTGATTTTTTGATTGCGAAAATAAACTTTACCCGATTAGGTACCACTGGATTTTTTGATTGCGAAAATAAACTTTAGCTTAGATTGGCGATAATTGTGTTTACCTTAGCTAGTAGAAACCGTTTATACTCTAGCTCTACCTTTGTCATTAACTTAATCCTAAGATCTATTTTCGCGATCACAAAGCCGGTGGTAATCGGCTTGGGCCCCAGGGCCCTACCACCAAAACTGAAGCCGATTACTATCGAATAATTTGATTCGAAAAATAAATCTTACGTTTATGTAATTTTATTTGGCTGAAAATCATTGGCCTAGTTTGCACTGTTACACTAAAATCTATTGGCATACTAGGTATCTTTTGACCTAACAATGACTACACCAAAGTATTGTAAAAATCGTAATTGTAGTTGGGTACGTGGTTTGATAGTTTTGGTAATAATAAAATTCAAATCTAATCTAAAAGGGGTGCCTAGCCCCTATAAATATCTCTAATTCAGTTCATATACCTCCTGGGCTACTACCAGCTTAGTTATACACAATTACCACTAATATGAAGTGAAGTAGATTTTCGCAATGAAAGAATTCGTTGGTAATCGGCTTCAGCTTAGGCGGTAGGGCCACGGGTCTGTCATGCCTGCCATGGTTTGTTATCCCGTCGTTGTTTGTTTGTAAGTATCCTGTCAATGTGACTGTGTTTATAATAATGCAATTATTTGCAAACAATTTTAATAAGTTGTCCATAAATAAATCAGTGATGCTATCTGGGTATCTCAATCAATTAAGATTTGCAAACGATTATAGATACGAAAGTTATAACTGTTGTAAGACTTTAAATTTATTACAAACACTTTTTTATACATTTTAAAGTGACATAAATGGACATTCTTGGCAATTTTTTAGCATATTTTCCTAAAGCTTGAAAAATGATAATTTTTAAGTGTATTTTTGGTATTTTTACGTCACGTGTACGTACATTAAGTAAGTGATATAAAAATATTTCGTTGCCATTATTATTTTAATGTTCGACTACTTTCATTTTGTAGTCGTTTGCAGATTATGACGTTATTCAGTAAGTGAAGCAAGTTAGCATTGCAAATCCATGAAGAACGAGTTTATTTTGTCGGTAATTATTATATACATTGCAATTGTTTTCTTATGTTTTAATAAAAACGATATTAGCTTTTTGGTATTTTTTTTTTCTGGAAATGAAGATGTGTATCATTTTATTATACTATTTTTGTTTCAACTATCGCGAAAAGTATCCTCGATGTTTCTATTTGAGAAATCTGAAAGAAAAATACAATAACAGACATGTTATGGAATACACAAGCTGTTTAAAATAACTATTTGCTTATGATATTGTCATTGAAAATAAAAGTAACGATCAATTGGCTCATTTTTGTTGAATATTCACTTCGATTATTTACTTTTATTGATAAATGTAATAATGGATACATTAGAAAAAATACATTGCAGGATAACCACTGTGTTAACTATAAATTTGTTGAGTGGAGGACCCGAAGAAACTGCATGTTTAATTTTTTTTCTGCCTAAAATATATTATCATAATGTTATAAATTGACGACTCTAACTAGCATCACCACAGAGCAAGCATATAGTACGAGTAGACATAGGATACCGGCTATGCTGAAGCGATTACAATCCGATTTTTTTGATTGCAAAAATCAAACTTCAAGTCAGATTTCCGATGCTTTTTAGGGTTCCGAACCTCAAAAGGAAAAACGGAACCCTTATAAGATCACTTTGTTGTCCGTCTGTCTGTCTGTCTGTCTGTCTGTCTGTCTGTCTGTCTGTCTGTCTGTCTGTCTGTCAAGAATTTCTATTTCGAGAATGCGTGGAGGTATCAAGCTGAAATTTGAACTGTATACTCAGGTCTACGGTCCCATGAAGTTAAAAAAAAATCAAACTGCTAAGTTTACATAGAAAAAAGTTACGGCCGTTTATTCAGCAAAAAACGCATATTTCGACACACTCATGGGAATCAAAACCTATAGGGTACTTCCCGTTGACCTAGAACTATGAAATTTGGCAAGTAACATCGTTATAGACTACAAGTACAGGAATAAATCTCAAAACTATACATTTGTAAATAGATCTTAAAAAATAGGGGGTCTATATTTTTTATAGGGTGTCGAAATTTCAAATTGAAACTTCTAGTTCAAATGGGGTATCATATGAAAGGGCTTGATGTACACATTGCAAAATATATTTTATTTATTATTTTCGACGCATTATTTCTTATTTATAATGAAAAATATCAAATTTAATAATGATACTACGTACCTACGGAACCCTCGGTGGGCGAGTCCGACTCGCACTTGTCCGGTTTTTTGTACGTGGCCTCACTCCAGGATCTTTTTGGCCCATCAGCCGTCCAATCTTCGCCCTATTTGGCCTGCCCATTTTATCATTGTGAGAACAATAGTATTCTATATTTTTCATTTTTATAATCGTTTGTAAATTTTACAATGTAAACTATAATTTGTTATTCTGTTGCGACTCTAGTCAGGGGCCACTACCGCCTATGCGCTAGCCGATTCTGATTGAATTCAAAAATAGACCTTAGGTTAAAGTTAATCACAAACATCTTCAGCTTAGGCAGTAGAGCTCTAGGAGTTCCACCAGCTAAGCTAATCACCATTCCTACCAAATTAAGCCGAAGTTTGATTTTTAAAATTCACTTTCACATTCAAGATAGTGTGATGAAAGTGAATCTAAGCTCTGCGGATTTAGAGTAGTAATGATTTAGATACATGTCCTTATATTTAATTTGTATGACGTTTCTAAGTGCTTTATAAAATCCAAAGAATAAAAATATTTTGATTTAAATTTTTGATTTTTGGCAAATAATAAACCGATGGTACAATCGGCTTCAGCTTCGACGGTAGGGTCCCGAGGTCCTATAATCTCCATAAGGCAGCTATTATAAAAAGTACTATTTAAAAATACAGAAATAAATTCTTTAGAGCTTCCACATGTCAGATTTATAATTGACACATACTTCGGGTATAGATCTCCGAATTTTTATTTCCTATGGCCTACGAGACTGTATAAAATTGTATAGGTTCCTTTTGGATTTTTGTAGAAAACAAAAAATCCTACTTTAGTAAAAGGATAATTCAAATCGAGGATCAGTCTTTTCACATGTCGTTTTTAAAGAGTGATACAATACTGGCGGCTGGAATTAAACTGAACAGCTCATTCGAACACTCCCCGCGTGGTATTATTTGTCATTGTCTTGTTTTTATACGTCTTTCATTATTTCAAAATGCATTATTTTTACAAGTAACTTTATAGTTATTGCTTCTATTGTTTGTTTTAAGGTCTCCCTCAAACCAAACAATTATAATATAACATTTTATCTTGTCTCGAAGGCCTTATTACGGGCCACGTATTGACCAATCATCGTGGCTTACACTGTCACGAATCATTCAATATACTTGATAATATTAAAAAGAATAAAGATATTTGAAATGTTCACTGACATGGTCATTGTATTGTGAATAGAATGGTTGACAACTGTAAAATAGGGTTGCCAAAGCGATGTTATGAATAATAGGTAAGTGCATTTAATTTGGAATTGTTCATTTTCATTATTTTTATTACAAATTTTGTAATGATATTAAATATTCTTATGTTACTCTTCACTTATATTACGCACATTGTATACTGTTGTTTCATGTATAATTTATTGAATTAGAAGTAAAGTATATTTTTGTCTGTATTTGTTTTATTAATATAATTATTGTATGTATATATGTATTTTTGGCAACCCTATAGGTTATTGAATGTTGGTACTGAATATGTTTGAACTGGCACGTGCCAGATATTGTATAAAACAATGTTATATATTATGTCAAGTTGTATGTGTATATGCAAGTTAGATTCGATGTAACTAGATCAATATACAAGCTTGGTATGAAACAAAGAATTTTAATAAAATTGATATGTGAAGTTGTGACTTATTTTTATTACCATAATGTCCATATCCCGATAAACATAAAAGATGCTCCGTCATACGAGAATGCAGTACGTGGATTAAAAGTATTCTTTGACGCCGAACTTTTTTTTGATTTTGTAAAAGGGGAGCAAACGAGCATGTAGGTCACCTAATGGAAAGCAATCACCACCGCCCATAGAGATCAGCAACACAAAGGGGTCACCGATCCGTTGCCAGCCTATACTCCTTTCTTCCTTTCTTTCTGGTGACCTCACTCACTCGCAGGGACACAACAACCCTCAAGGGGATTGTTATTGGGCTGCAGTGGTTTGTGAGGTGGTACAGCATAAGCAATAGTACTACGAACAGTATGGCCCCTCCCTGCCGCTCTCTAGTGTCGACTTCACCTCCCCTCTGAGACAAATCGGTAACAGTTTATATGGCGCCGCATGTACATACGCACATTCACGCTCACATTCACAGACGTCTTCGTTTATGTAGTGGTAAACGTCGCGACATTTGTATGGAGTGGCCGCAGTGTGATTATAGTCGATAAGATTACTAAGATGAGTTAATTAATATGGACTATGAGATAATTACTCGTATATAATGTTTGCAAATCCCTCAGATGTATTTGCAATAGTTAACATAAATCCACTGAGTTATAACATGAACAAAGATTGTTTACTTTTCAGAACACGCAGTCTAGCAACAGAACCGCATATTAGCTTACTCAAATAAAATCATTATGAATAGACACGGCAATTAAGTGACAATGTAAAATATAATCCACTAAACCACAAACACAGTTGATGGTAAGGCTCGGCGTACAGTACTGTTAGACAATACAAAAATCTAATAACTTAAAAAAGCTCACTATCTTTCTTTTAATATAATTATTTTTTTCTACATCTACATACACTAGTAGTCGCCCAATGGTCGAAATTCGATCATAAATAATTAAAATTATGACTTTAACAATAAACAAAAGAGTGTGTGAATTTTTTTTTTATTGATTTAAACTATTTTTACGTAGGTATAATTTTAAAAAAATATCAGTATTCCGCACTACTTCTCTATATATGTAAGTGTGCGAAATTTCATACTCCTCCGTCGGCGCAATTTTCGTAAAAAAGAGTAAAACTACAAAGTTTTAGCTTCACGTATTAATATAATAATATAATAAAGTCGCGTTAATTACACCATTTATTACTCAAGAACAGCTTGATTAGTAGATTATTGCATCGAGCACAAAGTAATTTATTATTGCACCGAGTGCCTGATTTAGAGCCCGAGCGTCAGCGAGGGCTCTAATCTAACAGGCACGAGGGCAATATAAATTACTTAAGGCGAGGTGCATAATCTGCTTTTCTTTCAACTAATACCTATAGGAATAGTAGATAAAAGAAACTCATATCAAACAGTTAAAATAGAAGTTTCTATAACACTGTCGGCTACATTTAGAATGTTTTCCGGAGTTAATGTGTCGCTAGATGATTCCATTTTAATTCGAAGCCGAAGCACTCATTATCAGATAGTATCACACTTTTATCGTTTCCAAAAATATTGTCAAGCAAAATTAACAAAGTTCCCGCCCAATCACTTTTTTAAATTTCTTTCATTTTTAACTCAGAGTTAGCAGCAATCATTTTTTAAATTTGGAACAAGTAGGATAGAAACGAATAATACGTACGAAAAAAAAAGTACTGATATCGGCTGGCTGAATAGAGCTAATCCATTGAGATTGGCACCTTTTGGTGCGATAAAAAAAAACTGTGCAATAATGAAATTTCATACATTTTTATTGCTCTAGTCTAGAGCATTAAAGACTCGTTTTGTACTGAGTTTTTAGTGTGATTGTGATGAAATTAAAGCATAGTTGGAAGAAAAGATTTTTATGATCTTTGATTTGTTAGATTTGTCTCCATCCCGAACAAAAGAGTTATTCATATATCAAATAAAAATATGATGAATTTCATCATATTTTCAGGAGAAGGTATTTGTATAGGAAATGCACAGGAATGAGATAGGACGGGAAGATTGAACTACAGCGAAGCATTGGCATGCCGCTAGTTGAGAATAATACATTAGGAAATGGATTAACAAAGTCGTATAGATAGAGATCGCACATCATAAAGATTGTATGCTAGTATACGCCGGCCTTATCTGTAGTAGCGACGTCAAACAGCACGTGCGACGCGACGCCCGCGCCCACCAATCGCGGCAAGCTAAAACGGACACACCACACGAGCCCATCACGAGTCATGCGCCTGAGTTGTGCATTAGCCAACAACATAACATATAACAACAACATAAAACAGAACCACTTTGTTTTTAGTCCAAACTTTTTAACCTATCTTTTACCTAATTTTATTTTTTGCAATTGACCTGTTTTATTGTTGTTGTAAAGTGTTTTTTGTACATAAAGTTGATTTAAAAAAAAATTGAAACCGACTTCAGTTGGCGAGCGCAGTTTATTAGTGGAATACCCCGGCAGACGCTGCTGTCCGTCTTCCGGGAGAAAAGTTATCGCGTGACACAAGATTCCTTAGTCGCCTTGTACGACATCCAGCGCAGAGCAATGGAGTGGCACAATTTTATTCTGCCGGCTACCATAGAGCAAATTTAAGGGTTTCCCTCGATTTTTCTGGGACCCTATCATCAGACCCTGACTTAGTGAATATGGAACCACCTCGCAATTACCTTTTCAAATAAAAAAAATGAATTTGTCCATACGTGCTTATAAAATTTAAGGGTTTCCCTTGATTTCCCTGGCATCCTATCATCAGATCCTGACTTGGTGAATATGGGACCACCTTGCAATCATACCCTTTTTAAAAAAAAAAAAGAATTATGAAAATCGGTTCACAATTCGCAAAGATATCGAATAACATACATACAAAAAAAATATTCAGTCGAATTGAGAAGCTCCTCCTTTTTTGAAGTCGGTTAAAAAGAAATAATAAATCAAATCATCATATCAAATGAAATAATCTTTATTTGGAAAATACTGTTACATAAGTTGTTACTTTGGGTGTACAAAACCAGGTAGTGTTTCGGGCCGCAAGCAGGTATGCGAAATATTTATATCAACTAATACTAATACAACTTAATCGAAATTATTAATACGAATGCTGCATAAATATGTCATATATGCCATATATTACTGAATTATAATAATTTACTGTAAAACTCGATACTGTCTTCTTCCGTTCGCTCCTCGTCTATTTATTAATTTATTATTCAATTGGTTTAGACTACGCTGCTCAACTGCGGGTTGGCGGAGGCCAGTGTTTTCAAGCCGCCTAAAGGCCACTCACTTGGCTTAAGGACTGGCATCTATAATGACAACAGCCGGGATCGACGGCTTAACGTGCCCTCCGAAGCACGGAGGAGCTCGAGATAAATAAACCCATACATGGACAGGCTCCAGTCGACATTGCTTAACTTGCGTGTTTGATTAGACTGGCACACGCAACAACGCGCGACGCCCCTGAGCTCATTTACTCGATACTTAGTAACTGCTACTATTATGTTGTCAGCGGATCTCTGTTCTAAAAAGATAACCATTGATATAAGGACATTGTATAGTACTATCATTTGAGCGCACAGTAGTGTGGATGGCCAAGTAAAATAATAATGTATTAAGATTACTCCTATAGAAAATTAGCGCATAGCGACGAGTCACCACGCTAGCAGCCGGCCTCTCCCGCCGCATTAGATATTTCCAAAAATAGTTTAGCTGTTTATGATATTTCAAATCAAGAGTAAGTGTAGCTGGAATAGACCTGCTTACAATAAAACGGAAGAAATCAGACAAAAACTTGTCAAGTAAACTAATTGTAATGTATCAGATAAATAACATATAACAGACATATTTACAGGTCAATACATGAATGTAAAATTCTAAAAACATTAAAAAGAAAAGAAAATATTAATACATTTATTATTATTACTTTATTTATAACAAAATAAAATAACTTTTATGGCATTTCAGATTCAAACATTCTTTTCGAGTTATACATTAATATAAATATACATTATACATATACATTTTTCGCTCCACTTTTTAATAAAGAAAGTATTAATGGTTTCATATAATATATATTTCATCCATATCTTTCCTTCGCAGGTGTTACAGAATAGTGTGTGATCTCATCATACGTGTAAATACATTTTTATGGCGAACTTGTCTGTTTGTTTTAAGGTGACATTTTTTTATCTTTAAACACTCTTAAACAAGCGTGCTCGTTGCTAATTAAAATTAATTATAAAAGATTTTGTTATTATTTTAGTTTATTTAATAATTAACAAGGGGTTCCGTAGTTTAATTCTTTTAATAATATATTGTGTTACTTACGAATGACAATGTATTTGTATGTTCGTAAGTTAATATTAGAGATAAAACGGATATGCGGCAATTATTCGGTATCCGGCATATCCGGCCTAAAATTACTGTCCGGCCGGATAACGGAATTTAAAAAATACGACGAGGAATTCTAACTATGCATAACAAACGAACAGAAACTTTAGATAGTCTGACTGGAATGATCTCACTGCTGGCTGATGGCTGCTGACAATATTCCACCCTGGGGAACCCCAGGGTGGAATATCGTCACCCTTATTATTTTCTATATTTATAAATTTATTGTCTTTCTCGTTAGGTTGCTTATATTATTTTCCATTTATATGCTGATGATTTACAAATATACGTTCAAACACCTGTAGAGCAAGTAAATACCGCAATTGCACAGCTGAATACTGAATTTAATATCATTAGCTCTTGGTCTAAAGATTTTGGAATACCTGTAAATCCTGTAAAATGTCAGGCTATCTTAGTGGGTAGTTCTAAGCAGCTAGCTAACCTTGATTCCGGTAATTTATCGCCTATCTTGTTTGATAATTCTGCCATTCCGTTAAGTCTTAGTGTCAAAAACCTTGGTCTCCACATTGACTCTACGTTGAGCTGGATAACACAAATTGCTGAAGTTAGCCGTGCAGTTGCTTCTACGTTACGATTTCTTAATCGGTTCAGGAACTTTCTACCTATCCATACTAAGGTCACACTGGTCACATCTCTTATTTTTCCGCTCATTGATTATGTTGATGTCTGTTATCCTGATTTGAATGAAGAACTTCTCAATAAGTTAGACCGACTTATCAATAATGCTATCCGCTTCATATTTTGTCTCCGCAAATTTGATCATATATCGCAGTATCGGTCTCAACCTAGATGGAACAGAGATTACTTTGCACCCTTTTCTCTATTCTTTTTAACCCTCTTTCTCCCGATTACTTGAAATGTAAGTTTCAGTATCTCCGTGACACCCATGATCGCGAACTCCGGTCTAATAACTCTCTGGTACTCTATACTCCACTTTTTCGTTCTGGCTTCATGTCAGACTCTTTTACATTGCAAGCATCACGTCTCTGGAACACGTTACCTAATTCCATCAGAGAATCTTCTAGTAAATTTACTTTAAAAAAAATGTTCAAGGTTTTTTATTTGAGAATTTATCCAAACAATAATCATCATTTTCCTATTTACTGTTATATTTATTTCCGTATATGATTATGTATATGTGTATGGTTGTGTATATGTGTATGACTATGTATATGTGTATAATTTTGTATATGTGTATAATTAGCATATTATGTCTATGTATTATATATAATTTTACTTTTCATCGGTATTAATTCTGAGTATGTTCATTACTGTTATTTTGTGTACCGCATTCGAGTTTTATCTGATTTTCCCAAAGGTTGACTGGTAGAGAATGCTCTTAGCATTAAGTCCGCCTTTTGTACCCTTATTCTATGGTCAATAAAGTTTAAATAAATAAATAGTCACTATTTATACCAAAATATTAGTATAACGTCGATAAATACAAAAGATTTAGAGATTTAAAATGATAGAGTAAGCTTTATCGATATCATTTTTAGTCGCGCCATCATCATCGTAATACGTATTTACCCACTGCTAGATATAGATATTCTCCAATGATTTCAAACAATGGGGTTTCATCTGTTCGGTGAAGATCGATCTCTTTATTGAAATTACCCTAGCCAAGCTGTAATTTATCAAATCAATGAAACATTTTGCTAACACAATTTTGTTTCTTGTGTTGCCAGAATTAATAGCGGCGACCACCAAAATGCAACGAACATAAAAAAACTACGGCTACCTTTGAATTCACAACGAATTTAATCAGAAGAAATTAGTAAGAGTAGGAAGCTTTTAGAATTTGACTTCAGCAGAAGTGAAATTTCTTGTCTTTACTTCAGAAGAGGGCTTCCGAAGTAATCCCTCCAGCCATATTCCATTGACACAACTATTCCAATATAATTATCTTGTCAATAATAGACATCTCTATCTATTATTTTCCAAGTCTAAGTAATTTCGACGAGGTCAATGCTCCAAAACGGTTATGTAATGAATAATATACAAACAAAACAACAAATCAATTTCACAATAACACTCAAATGTTGACCTAACCCTGACCCTTGCTTTTAATACATTACATGCAGTACATCACATAGAATTTGTATTAGAATTACGGCATTGAGATTTGCCTAAAGGTGTGACTTTGACCTAACTGCGTGATTGCATTTGGACAAAAACAGTATGTGGGTACAATACGTAGTACACAAAAATGTTTACTTCTTTTGTCATTTTATATAGTGTGATCGTCTATGTATAATAAGGAAGAAGAAGAATTTTACTATGGATTCAACTCTGATATCCAAAAACAATGTCGACGTTTTCATAAAAATTGTTCGATCTGTTGATAACTTTAGTATGGCGAAGTCATTTTCTTACTATGGTTTCATATCAGGAAACCTAGTCTGAAATGAAAATTCAAAGATTCGGTCGAATCTTCTAAAATTCTAAAATCCAAAAATCTTTATAAATCCTAAATTCAACAATTCAAAGAATCTTTGGATTTTCATTTCAGAGTAGGTCTCCTGATATTGAAACATTAATATTTCGTATCAATATCATCATCAGCCTATCTATCCATTTTAAGAGATAGACCTTTCCTAATGCCTTCCACCATTTGCGATCCTCCGCTTTCCGTATTACTTCCGGTCGTTCGCTCGAGATCATCGGCCTTTTAGAGAGATAGAAGGAAAGGGGGGGGGGGGGGGGGGGGGGGGCATATGAGGTATCCAATCTATTAGCTGTGTAAATAATTTGTAATTAGACATCGATTTAATTTTAACAATAAATAGTAGTAAAATATAAAAATAAATACATGCTGTACGAGCAAGTGAATGTTTGACTAGAGAAAAATCACTAAAAGAGACACGGGTCTGTTAATTACAAAAAGTAACAATTTAGACATACACGTATATACAACAAAGTGGTATTCTAAAAGGGTCAGTGCATACCAAGGCGTTTTAAATATGGTTTATAAGTACAAGGCACGCGCAACGGAACATATGTGACGCAATATTGCAAAATGAATAGTGTACCAATTATACGCCCTTTCGGCCCTTCTCTGGCCGAAAGGGCGTATAATGCTTTTTTATTGTTGTCGCTTATTTCTCTATGTTGTTCAAGATGAAAAGAAATGATTTTTCATTTCGTCTCTTTCCATGAGGTTACCAGGATTAAATTGCACCGCCTTTTGTGTTGTACATGTTATTAAATTCATAAAAGAAACATACCTATATTGTTAATAATCTCTCTTCTATCCGGCTATATTCGGCACATCAACATAAAACAAACCAAAGCTCGTACAATGAGAACCAGATAACTCACAAATAAACTTAAACATATTTTTGTAAATATATTACATTTCAACACACATATTTGTAAATACACATTAAGCTTTCGGACAGATTCGGAACGACTTCACCGCAAAGATAGGTACACGAACGCAGTGTTCGATGACTTTAAGTCTTCGAACTTTAGTCGTGCCGAAGCTTTCGGACAGCTTCGGCACGACTTCACCGCACAGATAGGTACACGAACGCAGACTAAAGTCTTCGAACACTGCGTCCTCCCTGCAATGACCTATGGTGTAGACATTTGAACACTAACCAACGGGCTGGTCCGTAGTAAAAATAAAAGTCGAGAAGCGAACGATGGAAAGGGCTATGTTCGGAATTTGTCTGGTGGATCGAATCCAGAAGAAATTCGACGGAGAACTAAAGTTGTTGACACAATGGCCACATCTGCCGAATCAGTGATGGCACATGGGGAAGGAAGGTATTAAAATGGCGGCCGGAAGTGAGACGATGAAGCGTTAGACGCCCTCCTTCTAGATGGTCCGATGACCTCAAGAAAGCAGCATGATGTAGCAGGCGGAGGATCGTATTTGTTGGAAAGTATTGTGGACGGCATACATGCAATAGTGGGTAGAAACAGGCTGGTGATGATCAGGCTGATGATTGTAATTAAATTATATTTAAAAAAACACCCTGACCAAGAAAAACAGACATGTTTATCTTGTGCGAGCATCGAACGGGCCAGCTTTGGTGCTAAAGCAGCCATTACTAGTAATTCGACCACCGCTGCACCGGCTTCATTATCATGGTCGCTGGACCCGAACTGGGGACCTACCGCCGAAACTGAAGCCGTTTACCATTGAATATTTTGATTTCAAAAATAGGTCTTACGTTTTAGTTATTGACAAATATCCTCAGCTTAGTCGGTAGAGCTCCACGGTTTCTAAGAGCTACGCTAAACACAAGTACTATAAATTTAAGCCGAAGTTTGATTTTCGCAATCAAATAATCCAATGGTAATCGGCTTCAGCTCTGGCGGTAGGGCCCCTGCGGTCTGTAAAGTACAATACTATTTTTTTTTCTATACTACGTCGGGTGGCAGACAAGCATACGGCCCTCCTGATGTGAAGCGGTTACCGTAGCCATATTAACGCTCGCAACATAAAATATCACTCGCGCGCCGCCACCACAGCTGCCATCGCAGCATCTCCTTCCTTTCTGGTGACCTCACTCACTTGCAGGAACACAACAGCCCTCAAGAGAACCGTTATTTGGCTGCGGTATTCTGTGAGGTGGAGGTACATTCCCCAGTCGCTTACAATTACGCTCCCTACCTCTCTTTTCGCCAGAGCTTCGTTTGTCAGTCAGCAGGGTGCACCGCGTGCAGGTGAAGTTGGTTTTTGTTTAAAGATGTTGACGAACCACTTACACCCCAAAATCCAGAACTCTTAGTCACGAGTACAGGTACGTACATACACCTTTGTATGCTGCACAACAGCATCTCGCAGACGGCATTCTTAGCTAAAAAGGATGAGGACAATTTGTTCAGATTGGCAAGATTGGAATAGTATTGTGTGCATCAATATTGTTACACTACCCTCTGGTATCTAGACAAATGAAGATTAATTGAGTGAAGTGAGCGGAATGATTATATACACCGAAAAGACATTCTTGGAAATTAATAAGCTCCAAAACCACTGAACCAGGGGCGCCGGCTTTTAGAAAACCTCATGGGTGCTCATGATCATTTGATGACTCTAAAAAGTGGCGAAGTGTGCAAAGAGAAATGCACACTGATCGACCGACAAATAAATTAATGTCCTACTTATATACTGCGTACCTACTCTAAACCACGGGTCGTCGGGTATTTTTTTGTTTTGTTTTTTTTTTTTATACCACCAGTGTGGCAAACAAGCATACGGCCCGCCTGATGGAAAGCAGTTACCGTAGCCTATGAACTATTGGTCTAACTTTTACGTCGCGAAAGTTGTCCGTTGTTGTTTTGAAAATTGTTTATGAATGAATGCTTGAAAATGAATATTAATTGGTTGTCAAGTGTCATGGTACTTTATTTTGTGACATAGTAAAATACTGAACTTAATATTTACCCACTGCTGGGTAATATTTACCCACTGCTGGGTAATATTAAATACGGGTCTTCCTTCAACTGAATATGTTTCGAGCATACTCCACCACGCTGCTCAACTGCGAGTTGACGGACGCCAGTAATTTCAAGCCGCCTAAAGGCCACTTGGCTTAACGACTGCCATCTAATGATAACAACCAGGACCGACGGCTTAACGTGCCTTCCGAAGCACGGAGGAGCTCGAGATAATCTAATGATAACAACCGGGACCGACGGCTTACGTGCCTTCCGAAGCACAGAGGAGCTCGAGATAATCTAATGATAACAACCGGGACCGACATCTTACGTGCCTTCCGAAGCACGGAGGAGCTCGAGATAATCTAATGATAACAACCGGGACCGACGGATTAACGTGCCCTCCGAAGCACGGAGGACCTCGAGTTAATCTAATGATTACAACCGGGACCGACGGATTAACGTACCTTCCGAAGCACGGAGGAGCTCGAGATAATATAAACTCATCCATGGACAGGCTACGGTTGACGTTGCTTAACTTGCGTGTACAATTAGACTGACACGCGCAATGACGCCATCGTGCTTCTCTATTATTTTCTATTATTCATTATATTAATTTCAAGACATCATAAATTTTGTTCAACTAATATGTATACCACGACATTCATTGACAATTAGGCGGTACGAAGTTCGCCGGGCCAGCTAGTTAAATTCATAAAAGAAACATACCTATATTGTTAATAATCTCTCTTCTATCCGGCTATATTCGGCACATCAACATAAAACAAACCAAAGCTCGTACAATGAGAACCAGATAACTCACAAATAAACTTAAACATATTTTTGTAAATATATTACATTTCAACACACATATTTGTAAATACACATTAAGCTTTCGGACAGATTCGGAACGACTTCACCGCAAAGATTGGTACACGAACGCAGTGTTCGAAGACTTTAGTCTTCGAACTTTAGTCGTGCCGAAGCTTTCGGACAGCTTCGGCACGACTTCACCGCACAGATAGGTACACGAACGCAGACTAAAGTCTTCGAACACTGCGTCCTCCCTGCAATGACCTATGGTGTAGACATTTGAACACTAACCAACGGGCTGGTCCGTAGTAAAAATAAAAGTCGAAAAGCGAACGATGGAAAGGGCTATGTTCGGAATTTGTCTGGTGGATCGAATCCAGAAGAAATTCGACGGAGAACTAAAGTTGTTGACACAATGGCCACATCTGCCGAATCAGTGATGGCACATGGGGAAGGAAGGTATTAAAATGGCGGCCGGAAGTGAGACGATGAAGCGTTAGACGCCCTCCTTCTAGATGGTCCGATGACCTCAAGAAAGCAGCATGATGTAGCAGGCGGAGGATCGTATTTGGTGGAAAGTACAATTTGTTCAGATTGGCAAGATTGGAATAGTATTGTGTGCATCAATATTGTTACACTACCCTCTGGTATCTAGACAAATGAAGATTAATTGAGTGAAGTGAGCGGAATGATTATATACACCGAAAAGACATTCTTGGAAATTAATAAGCTCCAAAACCACTGAACCAGGGGCGCCGGCTTTTAAAAAACCTCATGGGTGCTCATGATCATTTGATGACTCTAAAAAGTGGCGAAGTGTGCAAAGAGAAATGCACACTGATCGACCGACAAATAAATTAATGTCCTACTTATATACTGCGTACCTACTCTAAACCACGGGTCGTCGGGTATTTTTTTTGTTTTTTTTTTTTTTTATACCACCAGTGTGGCAAACAAGCATACGGCCCGCCTGATGGAAAGCAGTTACCGTAGCCTATGAACGCCTGTAACACCAGAGGCATCACACGCGCGTTGCCGACCCTGTAAAAACCTCTTCACGCCTTTTTTGAAGAACCCCATGCTGTAGTCCCCTGAGAAAACCTCGACAGGCAATTCATTCCACAGCTTGACAGTACGCGGGAGAAAACTTCTCTGGAACCGCACAGTACGTGACCACTTAGGCTCCAATGTGTGAGGATGAATTCCCTGTCGATGGCGAGCGGTGCGACTGTAGAAGGAGGCCGTTGGCATTATATCAAACAACTCCTCTGAACACACCCCATTGTACAGACGGTAGAACACACAAAGGGACGCAAAATCTCTTCTCAGACTTAACGGTTCCAAGCCGTCTGTTAGTTTGGGATCGTCGACAATCCTCACAGCGCGCCTTTGAATCGAGTCACAAGGTGCAAGCAACGAAACTGGACGTCGCTGGAGATTTCAACTCCAAGAATCCCAATGTTTTTGGCGATGGTAAGGGGTGTGTTTAGGAATTGAGGAGCCACAGCAAAACGGGTTTTCTTAGCGGTGAACGCGCAGACTTGTGTCTTAGTGGGATTGAAATCAACCAGGTTCTTTCGCCCCCAATCGGACACACTATTCAGTGTGCTCTCGATCTTCGACACAAGCTGTTCGCGGCTCTCCTCTACCAGAGAGCGGGGAATATTAGCGCGGCCCGTATAATAAGCATCCCCGGTGCTGTCGTCAGCATAGCAATGAATGCTGTCAATGGACAACATATCATTGATATGCAGCAAAAACAGCGTCGGGGACAATACGGAGCCTTGCGGGACGCCAGCATTAATGTCCATGCTATCGGAGCAACTGCCATCCACAACGGCTCTAATGCTTCTGCAGGACAAGAAGCTAGCGACCCATTCGCATAAACCCTCTGGTAGACCGTATGCAGGCAACTTCGAAAGAAGACCACGGTGCCAGACCCGATCGAACGCCTTCGCCATATCAAGACTGACAGCTAATGCCTCACCTTGACTCTCCACGGCTGAAGCCCAGCGTTGTGTAAGATACACTAGAAGATCACCAGTCGAGCGACCATGGCGAAAGCCGTATTGATGGTCGCTGATTAAGTCGTGCTCTTCTAGGTATTTCAGGAGCCGGTTGTTAATGACGCGCTCCATTACCTTGGAGAGAAGGGAGGTAACAGCGATAGGCCTGTAATTCGATGGGTCTGATCTGTCACCCTTTTTGGGCACAGGGTGCACGTTCGCAGTCTTCCACGACGACGGTACCTGCCCGGTGGAATAAGAGAGCGCGAAAAGGCGCGTAAGAACAGGACACAACTCAGGAGCACACAGCTTTAACACCACTGCCGGAATGCCATCTGGCCCACTCGACTTATGAACGTCAAGGGATAGCAATGCCCGCCGAACATCTCGTTGAGTAAATGAGATTTCCGACATGGAATTACCACACCGCGGGATGGAAGGCGGTGCGGCGTCCCCGTCGTTCAAAGTCGAGTTTGAGGCAAAGAGATTCACAGAATGTACCAGCTGTGAGAGACCATAGGCCAGAGCAAAATCATGAACAGACCTCCCCGCGAAGTCAGTGGACCGAGAGCTGAGCCACTCGGCATGGTGGGCATTGAAGTCTCCCAAAATCACTAACTCCGCGGAGGGGTACTTCTCAATGACTTTGTCAGTCGCCAATTGCAGGTGCTCGATCAACCGAGTTGTGTCTGCATCACCGCTATAAGACCTGTAAAGGCACGCGTAGATACGGGTGCGGCCGCCCTGATCCACGCGTACCCACAACACTGACAGGTCCCTGTCTTCAAGGCCGTGAAGACGTCGACAGCAAATATCATCCCGGACGTACATACATACCCCGGCTCGACGTACAAAAGAATGTTCAAGTTTGTACCCGGGGTATAATAAGTAAGAAGTATCGGCCGGGCAAGATATTTGCGTCTCCGTTAAAAAAAGGAGGGTCGGCTTTGCAGTTTCGAGGTGCTGGTGAACTGCATTTATGTTTGTGTGAAGTCCTCTGATGTTACAAAAGTCCACGTCGAATGTGGATGAGGACGCCGCTGAAGAAACCTTCTTTTTTTTGTTCCTGGCCATTAAAAGGGTCTAAGAGGATTATGAGAGAAGTTGTTTCACTGACGGCGCGAGGGACAAGAAAAGCGCGGTGTCTACCCCCGCAGCACAGTGCAGGTAGTGCGGTTTGCTAGCGCGGCGGGCGGAAGGGCCCCCGGTCCCCCCCTGCTGCAGCAGCCGGGTCCACTCCGGTCTCCTCCTCCGGCACGACTACTACAACAGGGACTTTTCACAAGTTGGCGGTTAAGCCTCCCGGGGCGGAGATTAGGTGATCCCCGGGTTCGGGAACCCTACTAACCTGCGGGCGGCCAGCGGACAGTCGTTTCACCGGGTCTCCCTGACCGCCGCACCAACACGCCGCGCCTACACCGCTAGCGGCGGTTCGACAGCCGCTGGTCCCTCTGCCGTCAGCATAACAACTCCTCTAAAACAGCCCTGGTGACCTAGCTAACTCGCAGGAACACGGCATATCTAGCCATTATGGCTGCGGTTTTTTGCCGGGTAATAAAAAACACTTATCATCCCTAAAAGGCGATTACTGATCTGTTTCTTGATGTCTATTCTCAGGGGTGCTCGGCACACACTGTTTATTTCTCATGGGTGGTCGAGCCCCCGAGCACCCACGGAGACGGCGCCCCTGCACTGAACTGACTTTGATGAAACTTGCAACAGTTATAGACCTCGACATGCTTGAGATCTGTGTCAAAAAATAATTGACATCGATCATGTCCTTGAGAAATAATCATCAAATACCATTTTCCATTGAAATCAATGGAAAACACACACTCAGCGAATTTATTCTGTCACCTCAAACTCGATTTCTGCTCCGTGAGCCGAATTCTCGGCCTAGTATTGGTGGTGTTAGTGTCTCATCATCATCAGCCACAACCAACTGCTGAGATACGGGTCTTCCTTGAAACGAAGATGTTTCGAGTGTCCACACTGCTGAACTGCAAGTAGGCTAGTGATTTCTAGCTTCCCAAAGGCATCTGATTTGGCTTTACGATTGTCATTTAATTACAACAAACCCCACCGGATCAGTAGTACCATTGACTAGTGCCATTGATGGTACAAGGGACCGATGATTTAATGTGCCCACCTAGATACTCGTACATAAACCCATACAATTATGTATGGGTTACAGTCAGTACAGGCTACAGTCGATGTTGCTTGACTTATTTAGGAAAACATATTTTTTTTATACTACGTCGGTTGGCAGACAAGCATACGACCCGCGTGTTGTGAAGCGGTTACCATAGCCATATCAACGCACGCAACATAAAACATCGCTCGCGCACTGCCACCCCCGCTGCCAATGCAGCATCTCCTTCCTTTCTGGTGACCTCACTCACTCGCAGGAACACAACAACCCCCAAGGGAATTGTCATTAGGCTGCGGTATTCTGTGAGGTGGAGGTACATTCCCCAGACGGGTAGCTTACAATTACGCTCCCTACCTCTCTTTTCGCCAGAGCTTCGTTTGTCAGTCAGTAGGGTGCACCGCGTGCAGGTGAAGATGGCATTGGTTCAAAGATGTTGATGAACCACTTACACCCCATAATGTTGACTCGTGCTCAGTTCTTATCGTTAATTGTTAATTAATACATAATACTAGTCGTTCGTCGTGAACTTTGACCCCGTCATTTTCTTTTCAAATCGATTTCAATGTATTAAGTCTACTAAACTGTTGATCTACTACAATGCCCAGTAAACACGTAAAGGAGATGGATGACGTTCTCTTATTACATCGTAGCTCCACAACGAATGAACCGATTTTGATTTCTTTTTATACTAAAGTATGCGACTTTATATACTTTATAGACTAAATATATAGAGGCTGTGTGTTTTCCGGCAGACTAGAATAGAATCACTCCGTCTCTTCCCGTGGATGTCGTACAAGGCGACTAAGGGAAATACTAGAACATCGATCAGGGGCCTTACCACAAGCTCTAAACGCAGGAATGGAACTATGATGGTTGCGTATTTAATAATGAATTTCATTCATAAATTATTTATTAATGATTGAATGGTTTTTAATTATTATTTTTATTAATTCATATGAATGATTTATTAATGAATTTCCAACCCGTCTGGCCAGCGTGGGGAGTGTACTCCAAATCCTCCTTCTGTCTGCGACAGACGAGAGAGGGTCGTGCTCCTGGAGTGGAGACTGAAATGACCTGATGATGATGATGATGCGACTTTATAATTGTTCCGTGAATTTGATCTGTCTCTCCATGCTGATTAAACTACATTCAATGAACTAATGCCGTAGAAATACCATGTCTAACTAATTGTCGGCTTAATCTCTTTGTATACGGAACCCTAAATCTTATTAACATAATGGTTGTTTGTTATCTTAATAATGTACCTTAATGATATAACATACAACAATATTTTTCGCTGAAATTGATTTCCTTGCTCGCATCACTAGTTCCTTTTGTACCTACGTACGTAATAAATATGTGAAGAGATACTATGTTAGCAGTAGGAAGCAGCTAGCAATCAATACTTATTGTAAGCGTATAGAAGCTGCGGTAATCGCTTTTGATCAGGCGGATCGTGAACAGCAACGTTAGGTGCCAGCTTTGTATAAAAATCAAATTTATACTAAATAGTCTTACAATAGTAAAGGTAATAAAATAACAATTAATTTGGATCTAGTATTTATATATATAAATAAATATTGTCAGACAAATTACACAGCGCCATCTAACCCCAAAGTAAGCGAAGCTTGTGTTATGGGTACTAGACAACTGATAAACATACGTAAATACTTTTTTTTTTGTTAATACATACTTATGATACATAGAAAACACACAGACCAAGACAAACAGACATATTCATGCACACAAATGTTTGTCCCGTGTGGGAATCGAACCCACGAGCGTTGGTATCGAAGCCGCGTCATTGACCGCTACGCCACCGAGCTCGTCAACAGATATCGTCAAAGTTAATAATTAATTAGATAAATTAAACGGGTCACTCACGTCTTTTTGTCGGGAAAGCCGACTAGTTTCGATCTCAAAAGGAGACCTTCTTCAGGGCGAATGTCCAGACACGTCAACCCTGACACTGAGTGTCCGGCGCGAGAGACAAAGGGTGGCTTTCCCGACAAAAAGACGTGAGTGACCCGTTTAATTTATCTAATTAATTTAGTATAATGTCTCACGTGAGTTTTAATAAAGTTAATAATCATTCAACCAGAATTCACTGAAAGAATAAAATTTGAAAGTGTAGACTACTCTATATCCCAGTAAAACATGATATTCTCGCGGGACGTGACTGGGATTTGACATGAATGCGTCTTTAAAATTGCTAACATAGGGAGGCAATTTAAAAAAAAAACTAAAGATAACAAAATCGGGGGATATGGTTTGGTGTTGCAGCTACATATCTATCAACTCCATCCGAAATTCAATCACACCACTGGATAGATGACGGATCAAAGAATTTATTACGCTAAGTAAGGACTATGGGACATCGTGGAGTGGAAAGCGCGCTACCATTTTGTGATAATTTTAATGCATATAATGTATTCACGTACAACACACTACGTCCATGACACAGCCACGCCCCATTCATCAAAATAATGATCACCACGTGGGCAAAGCGAGTAACAGCGAATGGTACATAAAAATGTATAAAAAGTCTTCACCATGTTGTCAGAAGCAGCAGACATCATAAAATTAACGCACAGACATAAAAGCCTGAATTATTTTTATTGTACGTAAATACCAGCAGTTATAGTAGGAATATAATTATTATATTTCAGCGTCTGAACAAAAAACAAATGTAATTAAACTATAAGATAAACGTTGAGATGATAAACGGTGTGCGTCAGCAATCTATAGTACACCCCACGGTGACCACGCGTGGTGGTTGTTAGAGGGTGATGCTAATTTGATGTTTCAATTATCATGAATAAATGTTAAGAAAATCAACTTTTAATGAGGAGAATTCCTCACCATAATTCTTAGTGTTTCACAAAATCATTCACTGTCCATGCTGCATGCCTGTGGAATGCACTGCCGATCAAAGTGAGAATGTCCCAGTCACTTGTCTCAAAGGAGACTTCAAGGGAAAAAATATTAGGAGTCTGCCTCTGACATATATTCTTAGAATGTCTACAATTATGTATTGTGTATAGTTGTTATTTAGTTTTATTTGTAGATTTTAGATGGTAAGCATGTATATTGCTCCAAAGCCCCAAATTGACTTCTCTCTTTCAAGCATTCTATGGTTGACTGGAAGAGATCCGTATTGGGATAAGTCCGCCATTGTATACAGTGTAATGATTTTTGTATATTATACGTTTTCGATTTTCGTTGGTTCGATGTTCTGTCAAGCTCACTACCGGATCTAAGATAGCGCAACTGGGGCGGCTAGCCAAGGGTTCCAGAAGAGAGGGGACCGCACATAATTTACACTTGTTCATAAAAGTTACCCAAATATGCTTCTACTACTTTATTGCCAAAAGGCCTCATCGCCTATAAATTGAGCCCTACTCCAGCTTATCCTCAAATAGTGTGTCTAGCACTACATCTCCAAGGCATTGAATTTAGATAGTTAATTGATTCAGTGATGCGAAAGTCAAATTTACAGGCAATTTGATGCACTATGTGTGTGTTGCCGCCACTAATTAGTTCATGGATCTTACTGCCGGCCGGCATCCACCCACTACCGTTAGTGCAACTGCCGTGACTGCTTTAGTCGTCTCTGCTCCAGCTGCTGCGGTCGTCTCTACGACTCTTCAACATCGAATAGTCTCCGATCAAGCAGTTTTATTAACGTTCAAATTTCAAGGGTAAAAAAAAACAGAGAGTCAGACTACGTTACTTCCGTTTTCGAATAGACACACGCAACGACGCGTTCTCCTTCCGGTTATAAGAGATGTTTGATGCCATAAGGGTTGGACTATAAAACTACACCCTGTACAAGTTAAAGTAATTACTATAAAGTGCCCCAACGGTGACAATCTCGCAGAGTTTATCCGGCCACGCCTCCAAGCGGTTAACGAAATCTGAACACAGTTTAAATAATACAGTACTGTAAGATATCGGCGGCATGGCACTACGATTACTCTGTATCACTCTTATGATTGTTTACGCTTCAGGATACGGTAAGTGATTAATTATTATCTATAATGTTTGTCGTTAATTCGGGTCAAGTCTTCTTTCCTATACAAATTATTTAAAGTAGCTTAGCTATATGACTAGGTATATTTTCTATATGTAAGATTAACAAATCTTTGCGCTTCGGTTATCTAACAAACTATATCGTACGAGATAATACAGCTATAAATTAAATAGGAAATTATTAACTGATGCAAGAGAACTCGAGTGCGTTGTCTAGCCAATACTAATTAAAAATTTCTTAAACACTAATGTTATGTATAAAGGCGGGCTTATCTCTTTTAGAGATCTCTTCCAACCTTTAAGTGTTTGGTAGGGACTTATACAAGAAACGTGAGCTGGAAAACGTGTACAAGTATAAATGTTGCATGAAAAAAAAAATGCCAGAAAGTTCAATTTCCCGACTCATATGACGTTTCTAAGTGCTTTATAAAGTTCAAGGAATAAAGATATTTTGATTTGATTTGATTTGACATATATATAGGCATATCATATAAGGTAGGCGTAGTTTTACCCACTGGGTTGCAGTGTATTTCGGTGTTCACTGCATTGTTGGTCAATAATGGTCACCGCTGTTAATCTTGTATACTCAATAGACATAGTGGAGGGAATGTGTGGTGGCCAGTGTCGTATGTTTTTGAAGCATTTATATTATGAACAAAGGTGTATAACTAATAAGTACTAATAATTATAATTAATAATCATTTTTGTTTTTCATTTAACATTTACTGTGTAAACCTTTATATAATTATTTAAAACAAACCCAAAATATTATAATTATTAGTCTGATTTTGATGAAATTCTGGAGTTGCGTTAGTAACACTGAGATCATTCTTATGTTCGTTGGGCAACCAAATCGATTTAGTAATTTTTGAGATATCTGCGTTAAAGTGAAAATATACATTAGCTTATTATACCAGTGGTATATAAGATGAAGATTAATAAGCTAAAGTATATGTCAATGTATATTTTCACTTGTCGACTCTATGTAGAAACAATTTTACGCCATTCTCGAAGAATGCCATAATTCGATACTTGTAATCTCAATTGACGTAAAGCACATTTTGGCCAAAATGAGCTATGAATGCCATCTTACTTAGTTTTTTTTTCTCTTTTTTTCTGTCTAATCGACGTGGCTATACGGCCATTAATATCGATTTTAGACACATTGAAAATGTAACTTATAGAACGTTTTCACTGTCAAATTGTAAAACTTTAGGTGGTATGTGACATTCATAAATTAATGCTTAACGTAAAGAACGTCAAAATCTCATATTGTGTTTAACAGCCCAACCATTTACTATAAATAATGCTAAATGTGCTTTAAGTCAAAGTCTGTTAATCATATCTGTAAACATAATTTAAAAAAATGTGCTTTACGCCCTATATAAAGCACACTTTTTAAAATTATGTGCCTTACTTCCATTAGTATGTGACCTTAGTGAGTGACCTTGCATAAATTTTGAGGACATAAATACCCTTTTAATGTCGATATTGTACCTAATTGAAGCGTAAAACGCTTCAATTAGGTACACTATGATGGTGGAAGAGTTCTTAAAGTTCTCTAAAAAAGGATTTTTCACCATTCGAAGATCTAAAGCATTGGTTTGTCCAGACATGACCATAGAACAAACACTAATGAAGAACATGAAGAGTTTTGGCGGTATTACACACGAAAGAGGTTTTACGGAAAGTGTCCTCATGAATGGATTGCGGGGCTACCGCTATCGCAATATGTATGTGAAGTAGTTGAAGAATTGTGTGACATAAGATCAGCCAACACCAGCCAACACGTAGACTTGAGAGACACCAGGATCAAAAGGACGAAAACGATACTAAAGTTTGTACAGTGGATTCAAAGCTGTTTTATAAGACAATATAAATTGTTGTGATGCTAAGTTAATTGGCGAAGAATCAATAAACAAAACTGTTATCGAAGGCAATAAATTCGGAATTCTGAAGCTCAAGAGTGCAAATTTGATAAAGGCACTGTCTTCGACAACAGCTTCTGAAAAGTTGGGTAATGACACAGTACAAGTGGATATAACTAAATATTTTCAACGAACACTCTGTACTGTGCACTCCCCTGATGATCTACAGGCTTGTTTTGTGCACGAGCTTTCGACAGTTCCATCATAATTATTTGAGGAGAATTCACTGATGCGGAAATCGACGAAATCAGCTTTGTATGCTTTATTAAACAAAGTTCCTGAACAAACAATCGATACAGCGGATATGATTTTACGTTATCGATAGTGGCTACCTTCTCCATCGGGTGGTATGGCCGAAAGAAGGCACTTTCTCCGATGCATACGATGCATACATCTCTTTCATTCACAAAAATTATGGCCAACTAGTTGTTATAGAATTCGATGGCTACTCTGAAAATGATCTAAGTACGAAGAGTATAGAACGACAAAGACGACTTACGAGTATACAGCGCAAACGGGAAATTGCTTTCATCTAAGACACAGCTCTAGTAGAACCCCAGGCCAAATTTCTCTCCAATACTCGTAAAGGAAAATTTATTTCGCAACCCGTTGAGAACCTCAACAGGAATGGCATACATACACGTCTTGCCAAAGATGATGCTGATTTGCTCCTGTTACAACTACCATTGAAGTATGTGACCGATACAAGCAAGTCGTTGTAGTTTGACAAGATATTGACTTGCTGGTCTTACTAATTGCATTAACCCCCGAAGGTAACTACTACTACGTCAGCTTTCTACGGAAATGGTAGATGCAGACAGTACAATGGTTTAACAACAGACCCTCTTGCACTACATTCCCACCGTTTACAACAATCCAAATTCATCCTCTGAAGACATCGAAAAGGCTGACGAACGCATAATTCTTGCGCCTTACAAAGCTCGACCCGAAGATCTGGAATTGAACCATCATATTCGTAGATATGTTTCCTTCAACAAATTAGTGGGACATGCTAAGAATGCTGTTATTTTGGCAAAATTGCCGCCTACATCGGCTGCAGCTCGCTATCACTCTCGGCGAACTTTTCATCAGGTGCAAAGTTGGAGGAGTGACTTTTTACCACCGGGAGAATGGACTTGAAAAAAAAAAACTATGAATTGCCTAACTCCGGTTTTAAATACAGAGCCGCCAGACCAGCCTCTATATTAAAATTAATAACGTGTGTTTGCAAACAAGGCTTTGGTAGGCGATGTGGATGCGTGAAAGCCGATTTAAGATGTACTACTATGTGCAAAAATTGTAGATGCCAGAGTTGCGTGAACGTAATCGAAATAGACATCGAAGATTAATACCTATTGCTTTTTAAAGTAAAAGTGCAGAACAGTTTGATGTAAATTATACTGATAATATACGTAAGTTTGAAGAAAGTTAATTTAGCTGGTTTTATTTCCACACCCTTTCAGGCAAGAAATGTACCTGTAGTAAATTTCACTATACGGAATCTACTGTAAACAAAAATACATTAAACTATCTCCCCAGACCACACTTGGGCACTCACTCACACTCAGATCGCCACGCCACCTCACTCAACGTTTTAGAGCTTATTGAAAAGTTGGATTTTGTGCTTTACGTCAATTGAGATTACAAGTATCGAATATCGTAGTCTCATGGGAAGATCTGGGCAGGGAGTTCGGTCCATAACTTGAGAATTCGAGGTAGAAAGGTCCTCTAGAACCGCACAGTACGTGTACTTTGGTTCAATATATGAATATATGAATTATTTATCTGCCTATGGTGAGCGGTATGATAATACATTATGGCTGATTAGCCTCTTTCCATATTAAATCAAATAACTCCTCTAAATACACCACATTGTACACAGTCGCAGAGGAGCTCATTGGCATCGTTGCGTGTGTTAGTGGAAGCGAACACGCAAGTTAAGCAACGTCTACTGTAGCCTGTCTATGGATGGGTTTATTTATTTCGAGCTCCTCCATGCTTCCGAGGGCACGTTAAGCCGTCGGTCCCTACTGTTGTGATTAGATAACAGTCGTCAAGCCAAGTCAGTCACCTTTAGGCAGCTTAGAAACACTGGCCTCCGCCAACCCGCAGTTCAGCAGCGCGTTGGAGTATGCTTTAAACCCCTTAGATTTAGGGAAGGCCCGTATCCCAGCACTGGGATAACTAAGGATTGACGACGTATACGTCGGTAGAATACGCAAAATGAGGCAAACTCTCTCCTCAGAGCTATACCGTCCGGCAAATCAAATCAAAATATCTTTATTCCTTGGACTTCATAAAGCACTTAGAAACGTCATACAAATTATGAACATGTATAAATCATTACTACTCTAAATCCGCAGAGCTTAGATTCACTTTCATCACACTATCTGAGTGAGCTTGGAATCGCAAACATTTCATCCGATTTTGATATTTTTATTGATTACCTAAGCAGATAAGTAATGAACAGATAATAGGCTATTTGACCAAGGTTTTTTTCGGTATTATATGTAAGAACGTCACAATAATAAAACCACACGTGAAAGAAATATTTTGATAGCACAAAAATCTCTCGAGATATGTTAATTTAAAAATTACAATTTTGGACTTTCCCGAAAACGCTCCACACAACAGACTAGGTTATGACGTCACAGGTTTTTTTTTTTATACTACGACGGGTGCCAGACAAGCATACGGCCCGCCTGATGTGAAGTAGTTACCGTAGCCATATTAACGCTCGCAACATATCATATTGCTCGCGCGTCGTCACCCCCGCTGCCAAAGCAGCATCTCCTTCCTTTCTGGTGACCTCACTCACTCGCAGGAACACAACAAGGCTCAAGGGAATTGTTATTTGGCTGCGGTATTCTGTGAGGAGGAGGTACATTCCCCAGTCGGGTAGCTTACAATTACGCTCCCTACCTCTCTTTTCGCCAGAGCTTCGTTTGTCAGTCAGCAGGGTGCACCGCGTGCAGGTGAAGTTGGCTTTGGTTCAAAGATGTTGATGAACCACTTGCACCCCAAAAGGTATGGATTAAATCAGAATTTTGTACGACAGCTCTGTTAAATATTACGTATGTAATTAGTATCATAATAAAAGTTGTAGTATTTTTTATTGCTTCTCCCATTGAAGAAATATTATTTTTTAATAATTTCATGCTATTAAAATGGACTTTCCCGCCTAACGTTCATCAACCCTAAAATAAGTCGGACGGAAGATATTAGAATGAAAGTTTGCAGATCTTTATAGTTTTGTGTATTTTACGATATTGTTAAATAATTTATACATTTTTTAAACATTGTCAAATAGTCTTAAGACTATTTGACAATGTTTAAAAAATGTATCATTTAAATGATCACATTTTGTTTGGAAATTTATTTGTTTGGAAATTTAATTGAGTAAGATTGCTTATTCATACCAATGAATAAGCGACTCTATTCCATTTAAAATAGAGTCGCTTATTCATTGGTATGAATAAGCAATCTATTCAGTTATTGAATCGCAATAAGAGATGGTGGTAAGGGGGCTGGTCCCTGCATGCGGCGAACGACTTATTTCAACAACATTGAAGAGGCAGTCATTAGATACAAACACAGCATTTACGAGTTGGTACATGTATCGCGACCTTGCGACAGATTAGAGTATTGTGTACCACTTGTGTCTGGTTAAAGTGTCTGGCCGCAAAAAGAACACAACTTTACGGCTCATTCACACTACGACTTATCGTTATTTTTTCCGGTACGTGATTCAAATATGATTCGGTTTGTCAATGGCGATGGCATCGACTTAAGTGTAGCTGAGCCTGCTTGCACGTGAAAGGGGAGTTAGACCAGAAGGCCAATTCTCGTAATTTTTCTACGAACGCAGATTGAAAGTTGACCGAATCGAGATTGAATTGTTAATTGACTAAAATTATCTTGATTTCATTAATTAATTATTATTATCAATTCTTGTTGTTGGCAAAGTAACATTCTTAGTTTGTTTAATTTTCACTTATATTTCGATATAATCCCGCTTAAATTTAATTTTGAAGTAACTTATTGTGTTACGAGAATACCAAATGTGACATTTGTGAGATCGAGACTGGATCGAAACTGAATTTTGACTATATTTTAATTACGAGAATTGCCCCTCTGCTACGAATCTGCTTGCGTGCCCGGTTGGTTTACCGGGCGCAAGAGCGGAGCGTGTAAAGGTCCTCTCGTCTGGTTGATTTACTACACGAGAGATCCGCAATCCTGTGATATAACCGGAAGGTTAGCACACAGGGGCGCATTAGCTGTAGGTATAGGGTGCGTTGTCAATGGTATTAATTATATGTAAATATTCTAATTATATAAATCGACGGTCCCTACGTATAAAGCGACATATCATTTCAGACATGTCTGCTTATACGAGTACGATATAGTAATTAAAGAATATTATTATTGGACAAATGAGTTAATTTCTTACTTTTTAGTTATATGCAATCAATAAAAAAAAAGAAAATGTTTTTTACGGGCCATCATAGCAATTTAAGCAATAAAAAAAATTGACATTTTTGACATGTCGCTTTATACGTAGGGACCGTCGAAATATTCTTGGTCGAATTACACGCTAGCTCGATGGCGTCGTTGCGCGTGTCAGTCTAATCGAACACGCAAGTTAAGCAACGTCCACCGCAGCCTGTCTATGGATGGGTTTTATTTATCTCTACGGAGGGCACGTTAAGCCGTCGGTCCCGGCTGGGTTGATGCCGAATTACACATTGCCATCTCGTCTCTAACTTAGCAAAGCTTGTACTATGGGTACTAGATAACTGATATTGTATCTACCTACTTAAATACATTTTTTTTGTAAATACATACATATAATGCATTGAAAACACACAGATATGTTCATGCACATAAAAATATTTGTCTTGTGCGGGGAACGAACCCGCGACCTCGGAGTCAAAGTAGCCATTGCCAGCTGCTATTCGACCACCGAGCTTGTCGCTCGCTCGACGTCCTCGTTTTTATTTGCATTTCTTTCAAATTCGTGTTTTTGGATTTATTTATTATTTTAAATGATAGATGGGTATATGAATGAACATTACTCACACAAACATTGACGTAAGTATTGAGTATTCAATATATATATATATATATATATATGTATATATATATATATATATATATATACATATATCTTACTTATCATATTATAATCCTGATAAGGAGGAATACTCATTTGTCGATGTGTGAAAAAATCTTCTTGTAACGTATTTTTATTTATAAAATAACTAGCTGGCCCGGCGAACTTCGTACCGCCTAATTGTCAATGAATGTCGTGGTATACATATTAGTTGAACAAAATTTATGATGTCTTGAAATTAATATAATGAATAATAGAAAATAATAGAGAAGCACGATGGCGTCATTGCGCGTGTTAGTCTAATTGTACACGCAAGTTAAGCAACGTCAACCGTAGCCTGTCCATGGATGAGTTTATATTATCTCGAGCTCCTCCGTGCTTCGGAAGTTACGTTAATCCGTCGGTCCCGGTTGTAATCATTAGATTAACTCGAGGTCCTCCGTGCTTCGGAGGGCACGTTAATCCGTCGGTCCCGGTTGTTATCATTAGATTATCTCGAGCTCCTCCGTGCTTCGGAAGGCACGTAAGACGTCGGTCCCGGTTGTTATCATTAGATTATCTCGAGCTCCTCTATGCTTCGGAAGGCACGTAAGCCGTCGGTCCCGGTTGTTATCATTAGATTATCTCGAGCTCCTCCGTGCTTCGGAAGGCACGTTAAGCCGTCGGTCCTGGTTGTTATCATTAGATGGCAGTCGTTAAGCCAAGTGGCCTTTAGGCGGCTTGAAATTACTGGCGTCCGCCAACTCGTAGTTGAGCAGCGTGGTGGAGTATGCTCGAAACATATTCAGTTGAAGGAAGACCCGTATTTAATATTACCCAGCAGTGGGTAAATATTACCCAGCAGTGGGTAAATATTAAGTTCAGTATTTTACTATGTCACAAAATAAAGTACCATGACACTTGACAACCAATTAATATTCATTTTCAAGCATAAACAATTTTCAAAACAACAACGGACAACTTTCGCGACGTAAAAGTTAGACCAATCGATTTGACATTTAATTGAAAATCAATAAATATCCCAATCCGTTTTCAAATTTAATTTTTCGACAATTTTGTCAATGTTTTAATACTTATTATCCTATACCCACATTTCTGAACGCACGCATACATTTGACGTACGCACGTTAACGTCACGTTTGACAGGTCCGACATCCACGAACATTTTGTATGGAAAAATGATTTTTCTTTTATTTTATTTATTTCGTAAATTTTCCAATGTTTTTAATAGTTATTCTGCTATTCTGGACGGAGACAAATCCAACAAATCAAAAACCATGGCCGATTGCCATGGTTTTTGATTTGTTGGATTTGTCTCCGTCGTCCAGCCGTTCTCGAGTTATAAGTGTTGTAACAAACACGACTTTCTTTTATATATATAGATGAATTGTAAATCACGATTCGCTTTTTGCAATAAAAAGTTTTGCAAAAAAATATAAAATAGTTTTTTTATCAAATAATAAATAACTAATCATCAGTGACGGATGTACTTGTGGACGCGACTTTAAGTAGAAGAAAATCAACTCAGGGACAATGACCTTTTTTATTATGAAACGGGATAAACGAGCTGGTGGACATCACCTGATGGCCTTTCCTTTTCCAAATCATTGTAAGATGAAGGTTCCTTTCCAGTCGGCCTTTCCTTTATTATTTCAATGTATTTTTTTAAATGAGAGGGGGGCAAACCAGCATGTGGGTCACCTGATGGAAAGCCATCACCACCGGCCAGGAAGATCAACAACACCAAGGCGTCGCCGAACTGTTGCCAGCCTATACTCCTTCCTTTCTTTCTGGTGACCTCACTCACTCGCAGGAACACAACAACCCTCACGGGAATTGATATTTGGCTGCACCTCACAGAATACCGTGAGGTGGAGGTACTTCCCCAGTTGGGCAGCTTAAAAAAATACACTACGCCCTACCTCTCTTTTCGCCAGAGTCTCTTTTATCAGTCAGCAGGGTGCACCACCTGCAGTTGAAGTTGACCTTGGTTCAATGATGTTAATGGATCTCTTACACCTCAAAACTACAAAGCGATGCGACCCGACTGATGTGAAACGGTAACCTTAGCTATATAAACGATCCCAACATGAAATACAGCTTGAGCCAGCACAGCAACTCCTTGCTTCAGAATATTTTAAGTGTTTTTAACGGACTCCAAAAAAAAGGAGGAGGTTCTCAATTCGTCTGTATTTTTTTTTTTAAGTTTGTTACTTAATTACTCCGTGATTTATAAACCGATTTGAAAAAACTTTTTTTTATTTGAAAGAGTATACTTCGAGATTGGTCCTTTAATTTTTTTCATCATCATCATCATCAGCCTGTATCTACATACATAAATGTAGAGTAATGTTTGGAGTCGGTTTTTTTTTGTTAAAATTATTTACGATATTTTTTTACTTCAACTTGAAGAAATAAAACCATACAAAAACCTTATCTGCTATATACTTACAGCAGTGAGTAAATACAAATAGAATGAAGATCACAACTAGTAATTACACTATCAATGCTTATCTTGAATCCATACAAATCCGTTTTAATCTACACCATATTAATTATCATCATAAAATAGTAAGTGTAATGTAATAGTAGTACTTATCTTCCCAACATACCAGCACAGTATAGTAAGTACACACATACGTACAGTATTGCCACTCCCTGCTACTCTTTCGTCGTCTTTCGGCGTCACCTATCCTCTGAGACAAATCTGGAACAGTTTATAAGGCACCGTACGCACACACGCTCATCCGCGCTCTGCACAGACGTCATTGTGTATGTAGTAAATGACATTTGTATCGAGTGGCCGGGTTGTGATAGAACCACAGTATAAGTTAGTACACACATACGTACAGTATTGCCACTCCCTGCTACTCTTTCGTACCGGCCTCATCTCCCCTCTGAGACAAATCTGGAACTGTTTATGCATCGCACGCAACAACGTGTATGGAGTGCCCGAGTCATCATCATCAGCTTGTATCTACCTAATGCTGGATATAGGCTTACCTCAATTCCTTCCACCAAATATGATCCTCCGCCTTCCGCATACAGCTGCTTTCTTCAGGCAGGCAGGAAGCGTTGACCGCTCTCCTTTTTGATGGTCCGATGGGACCATCAAAAGGAGGGAGGTCATCGTTTCCTGAGCCCACGTGCGGCCTCCATTCTAATACCTTCCTCCCCCATCAGGCATCACTGACTTGGCAGATGTGGCCGACTCATTGCCACTTCAGCTTGTAAACTCTGAAGGCTTTGTCGACAACTTTGGTTCTCCGTCGAATTTCTTCGTTCTGGATACAATCAGTCGAGAAACCCCGAACATAGCCCTTTCATCGCTCGCTGCGCGACTTTTAGCTTATGAATCTTGATGGTCAGTGTCTAAGTCTGCACCTTAAGTATAGGCAGGAAAACCGCACTGGAACCTTACGGGCTAAACCTAATTCCATCGACATTTTTGGATTCAAAAATGTAACTTCAGCTTTGATATATGGTACTTGTGCTTAGCTGGTAGAGAACTCCTGGAGCTATAGCGACGAAGCTGAAAATGTTTGTCAATAAATAAAACGGAAGACCTATTTTTCGAATAAAAATATTCGACGGTATCGGCTTCAGCTTCGGCGGTAGGCTTGGTTGAAGACTTTAGACTTCATATGAGCGGTGAAGATGTACCGAAGCATTCCGAAAGATTGAATAAATTCATTATTCATAGAATTTCCTTTACAAGAATTGTTTTTTTTATTCATTTTAAATAAATGAAACCAAACATTGTAAGTTCTTTATGCAAAAGTAATAAAGAATAAAATGTTAAAAGGTAGCAAACACGACGATTGCCTGGAAACTGCCAATAATCATTAATGTATAGAAATATTATGTTTTTCTCGGCATGCCATAATTTTATTCACAATGACTTAAGAAACAACATAATATGTTCAATATTATGTTTACATTCACGCTTTTTAAGATAATTTGAGTTGACTCGCAGTGGTTTGAAAACATTTTATCAAGTTGCGTGAATATCACGTTCAACCACAAATTGAAAGGAACGTACGTGTTAACAATTCATTTCTAAACTGTAACTACGTTAAAACAAGTTAATAATTTTAACAAATCGTACAAGTGTGTGTTGAAATCGCGTGGAGAGGGTTCCATACGATGAACAAGTATATTATACGAGGAATGTCGGGTGCCTGACCAGGTGTATTGTGCCAGTGGTATGCGTGGTAGCGATAATTTATATAAATATTTCATTCATTCATGCGTTTGTTCGTTCGTTCGTTCATTCATTCAAATCAAGGTCTCCCGTATATTCCAATTGCAAAAGTTTGTACACACAATATCGAGAGATTCGCCATGTAAGGATTAGAACTTTCTTATCGGTTTTCTTGAAAGATAAAAAGAAGAAGAAAAAAAAGGTATTTTATTGTGTAGCTGTGAAACCAGCAGATATTTTCGGCAACACGCGTGTGATGCCCCTGGTGTTACAGGCGTTCATAGGCTACGGTAACTGCTTCCATCAGTTTATCTGTATTTTTGTTTGCCACTTTAGTGGTATAAAAAAAAGATGTGAAAGCACTCTTACCAAAGGCAGAAGGTACATTGAAATACTGCCTCTTCATAATTAAATAGTCTATAGTGCTAAGATTTTTTTACTCGACTGCAGCAAAACTCAAAAGTATGTATTTGACCTGAGTACGTCTGTCAAGAACATGTTTGTATATCTGGCTGTATGTCTCCTCGTCGTAAAGAATGGGTGAACCAAAATTAGCAGAATCACATAGCACACGAAAGTACACTAAAATATTAAATTTTAATTATAATTAAGGTAATTTCATGTTTTTGTATAAGGTTTGTGTAAGAAATTTTGGCGCCATTTTGCTCTCGATGAGGAAAAGAGATAACAAATCTATTAAATGGCTGATGTGATAAGGATGGTTTTAGACTATGTAACTATTTATAGCAATTTATCATGAATACGCTATATCTATAGAATTATGACATCATTACATCTAGGTACTATGGTCCCCTAGGTATTATATTTCCCTTGGTCATCGCAACACGTGTGAACCAATGGATCAATTTCGCAAATTCTTTTTTTGTTGTGTTTATTATACCTAGTCTGGAGAAGATTCTTAAAAAAGAAAAAAATGAGGAAGTTGATCGGAATATTAGAAAATCTAAGAAAACTGAATCATTACATTAACTTTTCTAATGTAACTTTATGGCGATTGTCAGAACTGGCAGTCATTTGACACTATGACAGCGTGCGTGAAACCAATTCGAATTCCATATTCATATTCATCCATATTCATAGGGTCAGTCAATGATAAAAAGTTATATATTTTTTATCTTAAAGTAATCAACATGGTTTTATTTATTTATGTTTGCTTTTCTATAGTAAAGGGGGGCCAACGAGCATGTGGATTACCCGAAGGCAAGCAATCACCACCGCCCACGGAGATCAGGAACACCAAGAGGTCGCCGATCCGTTGCCCGCCTATACTCCTTTCTTTCTGGTGACCTCACTCACTCGTCGGAACACAACAACTCTCAAGAGAATTGTTTATTGGCTGCGGTATTCTGTGAGGTGGATATACTTTCCCAGACGGGCAGCTTAGAAAATACGCTATGCCCTACCTCTCTTTTCGCCATTGCCTCGTTCGTCAGCCAGCGGAGTGCACCACATGCAATTGAGGCTGGATATGGTTCAAAGATGTTGATGAACCACTTACACCCCAATTAAAATAAAATTGTATGACAGGTTTAACAAAGACATTTTAAAAAACACAAAATAACACAAATTATAAACTTGAGGAGAATCTTGACCATCATCATTGTGATTATCACTAATAATCACAATGATGATGGTCAAGATTATTAGAAGGTAATTAATTACCTTGGCTAGTATCACAAATTACAAAACAATGGAACATCAATATTATAAATGATCAAATCTATTAGTTACAACATTGAGTGGTAATCCCGAATGTTGATACTTATTGATAACGTCTCTCAATGGCACGTGTCGATCGATAACATATTTAAGTACCGCTATATCAATATTATCAATCAACTCCGCCTACCCGCAATCGAGCAACGTGGTACCCCGCTTTAAACCAGTGTTTTTCAAAGTGTGGCTCTAATTAGGAAGCGTAATTGCAAGCTACCCGACTGGGGAATGTACCTCCACCTCACAGAATACCGTATGCTTGTCTGCCACCCGACGTAGTATAAAAAAATGCGTTTGAGGTCCACCCTCCCTCCCTACCTTACCATCATCATTGACGAGCTCGGTGGTCGAATGGTTAGCAACGGCCACATTGACTCCGAGGTCGCGGGTTCGATTCCCGTACAAGACAAACATTTGTGTGCATGAACATGTCTGTTTGTCTTGGTCTGGATGCTTTCTATGTATTATAAGTACGTATTTACAAAAAAAATGTATTTAAGTACATTTATCAGTTGTCTAGTACCTAACGCAACCTTTGCGCTTAATTTGGGACTAGATGGCGCTGTGTAAACTGTCAAGAAATATTTATTTATTTATATATATTTATTATTTATCATACCATCGTGGCCTTACCATCGTCAACAAGCCTTATTCATCCCACTGCTGGGATACGGGTCTCCCCTCAATCGAAGGTATAGATCATACTCCACCACGCTGCTCAACTGCGGGTTGGCGGAGGTCAGTATTTTCAAGCCACCTAAAGGCTACTGATTTGGCATAATGACTGTCATCTAATAACAGCAGCCGGGACCGACGGCTTAACGTGCCCTCACTTACTCACAGGAACACAACAATCCTTCAAAGAATTGTTATTTGGCTACGGTATTCTGTGAGGTGGAGATACTTCGTCAGTCGGGCAGCTTACAAATACGCTGTCTCTTACAATTATATTACAAACAAAGCTTACAAATACCTCTCTTAACTTATGCTTAAAAAAAGCTTTCCAATGTGTATCTTCTTTTTAATAATCAACTTCTTTTCGTCGCTCAGTCTTTAGTATTTGTTGTTCGAGGTATTAGTAGTCCATTTCCTGTCAGAGATAAAAAATAACTACTCCTTTGAATTACAACATACTCGTACATTACTTAATACAAACATACCTTATTTTTACTCTTGTCGTCTTGTTTGCTAGATACGGCAGGCATTGTTTAAAATAAGGACAGGCGAAAAAGACTTAAGATATTTTAAAATGTTTGTAAATGTCAAGATTGTACATTCGTAACCTGAAAAAAAAATGTAACAGAAAGTCGACACTTAACTAACTCACTGAAGAACTAGTGCATACTAATTCTTGTATATCGACTTCGCTAATACAATTTGATGTTTTTGAAATACTGATTGAGGTTAAAACATTTTTTTATATATCTTCATATATCGCTGGAACCGATACCACAGTATAAGTAATAGTACTCCGATACACTTTTGAAAAAAAAACAAAAATTATTTGGAGAGTTCCAAATTCCTTCGATCATGGATCAATGGACCATTGAGAACCTCATTTGTCAGTCAGCAGGGTGCACCTATAGGTGAGGTTGTCAAAGATGTTAATGAACCACATACACTCCAAAGTTCTTAATTCTCGCTTCAATAGTTTTTTTTGCGTTGATGAGTCAGTCAAGGGATAAAATAAATACGTATTTAAAAAAAAAACCTCTTTATAAATAATAAACTGACTTGCCAAACTACACGTACGCGGACCTGCCCCCTAACCACCATCTCTTATTGCGACTCAATAACTGAATAGATTGCTTATTCATACCAATGAATAAGCGACTCTATTTCAAATGCATAGAGTCGCTTATTCATTGGTATGAATAAGCAATCTACTCAATTATTGAATCGCAATAAGAGATGGTGGTAAGGGGGCTGCAGGCAGGCAAGTGAAATAACCTTAAAATAAATTAGGTTCTCTAAATATTATTGTCTTTGCTGTTATCAAAGTAACAAAGTAAAGTTTATAAAAGTAGAGTGAAACTATTTCCCTTATTTTATCTTATTTATTTTATATACACGTGACAACTGACTGAAAATGAAGGTTTTGTAACAACGCACTAGCTATGTAAATAATAAAAATTAAACAAGTCATGAAAAGTATACATAGTATGTTTAGGGTATTAAATTTGTCAGAAGTTTAAAGTGTTTTTATTGTAAATAAAATACGAAAACATTACATAAAAAAATCACATATAACAAAACATAAAATTATAAATAATTAATAATAAGAGAGGTGGCATAGAGTATTTTTTATGCTGCCCGACTGGGGCAGTACCTCCACCTCACAGTACTCCGCAGCCAAATAAATTTCCTTGAGGGTTGTTGTGTTCCTGCGAGTGAGTAACTAGAAAGAATGATAGGCTGGCAACGGATCGGCGACCCCTTGGTGTTGCTGATATCTATGGGCGGTGGTTATTGTGACCCACATGATCGTTTGCCTTCTTTTCATATATAAAAAAAACTTGTGTATCTTTCTTTAAATATGTCAATGCTTGTATATAAATTTATTTCTGTGGATTTAATCAGTTCGGTAAGCATTTAACATTTCATCATCGTCATCATCAGGTCCATTTTAGTCTCCACTACAGGAGCACGACCCTCTCTCGTCCTAGACGGAAGAAGGATTTGGCCTACACTCCCCACGCTGGCCAGATGGGTTGGGGAGGCCTGATCGATGTTTTAAAATGCATTTCCCTTAGTCGCCTTGTATGACATCCACGGGAAGAAATGGAGTGATTCTATTCTAGTCTGCCGGAAACCACACGGCCAATATATCAATGCTTGTATATAAATATTTATTTATGTGGATTTAATCAGTTCGGTAAGCATTTAACATTTCATCATCATCAGGTCCATTTTAGTCTCCACTACAGGAGCACGACCCTCTCACGTCCGTCCTAGACGGAAGGAGGATTTGGCCTACACTTCCCACGCTGGCCAAACGGGTTGGGGAGGCCTGAACGTTATTTGATAATGTATTTCCCTTAGTCGCCTTGTTCGACATCCACGGGAAGAATCGGAGCGATTATATTCTATTCTGCCGGAAACCACACGGCCAATTACAAAATTAATTAAAAAAAAACCTTTCATTAATTGTTAATAAAAAAAAAAACTATAGCGTTTACTTACTGTGTTTTGCTCATCAACGCTTTTCATTTTGATGCCCATATTATAGGGGTTAATGTGGAAGTTACAAATCAAATCAAAATATATCAATCTTATCTTATACATATCGACGGTGGAAAGGCAAAACAAAATAAGCGACATTTGGCCAATTGTTCAGTAGAGCTGTTTAAAGATTTTAAAATTGAAAAAATCATCATAACTTTTTTATTTATTGGAGGATATTTTTAATTTTTTGCGTGCAGATTAAACTTGATATTACCTATATACAGTATATAAAATAAAACGATTTTAATCTATATTTTAAGAGATAGTGTCGTTTCATTTAAATGACTTTTCAAGTGAGTAGGGAAAAATACTTTATACGGCGTCTAAGAAAAATGGTTAATGGGGTAAATTAATTTATGCGCCGTTTTTTATACAAGTTTGCCGGGAAAAATCTATGAAAAATCAAAGTAAAATTTAAACAAATAGGGATAAACAATTTATAACACTTTAACGAAAAAATTACGAATAGGAAAAAAGTATTATAAACTATGTATCCTTATTAGTATACATTGGCAAAACACTTTATCGATCACAAGCAATGTTAAAATGTTATTGTTTTGCCATAGTCGGGACAGGGATTTGATTGATCTGGTTACTTATCTAATTTGAAAATGTCTTCATTCATATAAAATTGTATTGTAATATCATTTGCACAAGACCGATTACAATACAATTTTATATCTCTTGCCTTTCATCATCGTTAAAATTTCTATGATGAAATTTTAACGATGAAATGCAAGAGATTGTTAAGTTTTTATAATTTCAGCTTATGCATGTCAACTAGTCATGGATAAAGGTCTCTCACAAAGATATCCACACTGAACGATCAACTGAACCTCTGAGTATATAGGTGTCTGGCGATCAACAGTCCATTCTGAAAGTCTCCTTTGATTTTATTATACCACTAAAGTAGCAAACAAGCATACGACCCGCCTAATGGAAAGCAGTTACCGTAGCCTATGAACGCCTGTAACATCTGGGGCATTATACGCGCGTTGCCGATCCAGTAAAAACCTTCTCACGCCTTTTTTGAAGATTTCCATGCTGTAGTCTCCTTAGAAAACCTCGACAACCAGTTCATTCCACAGCTTAACAGTACGCGGGATAAAACTTTTTTGGAACTCCACACTACACGACCACTTAGGCTCAAATGTGTGAGGATGAAGTCCCTGTCGATGGCGAGTTGTGTGACTGTAGCATAATGTCAAACAGCTCTGAAGACACGCCGTTGTATTGTACAATCGGTAGAACACACAAAGGTACGCAAAATGTCTTCTCAGACTTAAAGATTCTAGACCGTCTGTCAGTTTGGTATCGTCAACAATCCTCACAGCACGCCTTTCAATTGAGTCATGTTGAGCACACCTAGTTTCTTCGACGACAGCTTTACCTTCTCCTTCAACTCCGAGAATCCCATTATTTTTGGCGATGGTAAGGGGTGTGTTCTGGAATTGAGAAGCCACACCAAAGGAGGTTTTCTTAGCGGTGAACACGCAGACATGTGTCTAAGTAGGGCCCAATTGAACGAAATTCTGTCGCCCCCAATCGGACACATTTTTCAATGTGCTCTCGATTTCTAACACAAGTTGTTCGCGGCTCTCATCTACCAGAGAGCGGGCAAAAAAAAAAAAAAAAAATAACAAATAGATGGAAGGTGGTGAAGCGTCTCTGTCGTTCAAAATCGAGTTTGAGGCAAAGAGTTTCCCCAGCAGATCGGCTTTCTCCTTAGCACTGTGGGCCAGACTACCATCCTGTATTCGGAGTGGTAGAAAGAAACAGTTTCCTTCGGCACCCTTAGCAAGCGACCAAAAAGAACAAACAGGTGGGTGCTTAGCTAGGCGCTCACCAGTCCTGATGATGCACCCAAATTTCGCCCTGGCAATTACTTTCTTACTGAACCTCGAGGCAGCATTGAACTCGCGTTTCAAGAGAGAAACACCAGGATCTCCATTAATACGAGCCGTACTCCAAGCCTCGTATGCAGCTTGCTTGCGGAGTTTGCTTCCCCACAAGACCGATTAAACCACGGCACTGTTGGGAATAAATAATTCATTTCAGCCAAAACCCACTCAATCTCTATTCTTAATAGGTAATGAAGAGCCTCTTATCCGGCAATTCAAATTATATTAACAAAATCGGGGGATACAGTTAGTGTTGCAGCTATAAATCTATCATTTCCTTCCAAAATTCAGTCACACCACTGGATAGATGAAGGCTCTTTAACGGAAGAATTTATTGCGGTAAGTTACCATTATGGAACCTCGCATCCGGAAATCACTTGATTGAGCAGTCACGTGCACACAACTGTCAAGTTATCGTTGCAACTGGTACCTTATTGATGTGAAACGCCAATTTGATCACACGATATTTATCAACTATTTCAAAAACACACATGTGAAGCGCCTATATCGTAAAAAATTATGTAAGGAAAAACAATTGACTCACCAAAATAAAATTTATTACAGTTAGTGAAAGTAACTGATAAGACGTTTACAATTAAAAATATGACAGGAAAAACAACTGAAACGCCACTAGTTGTGTTTTTCTTGCAAGGAACAATAAGTTATGCGACACGTCTTCTTATATGTTAGTAGGGAAAAAGTAATAAAAAGCCAAAGGTAAAAAATACACAGACGGGTAAAATGAATTATATGCCATCGTCGTAAAAAAGTTAGTTATGTCAATAAATTAAAACACGCCGATGGTATTTTTAGATCCATCATACGACAATGTTAATAATATATGTCATAAAATTGTCGTTTGAAGGGAGTGAAATTTTAAAATGGCCCTGTTTTTACATTAAATGAAACGCCAAAAAGTACCTCCAAATAGACTGTAACCGAGACAGATCGATAGAGAATGAAAAATCCTATCGAACTGTATATAAAACTCAATTTCGGTCAAAATGGCGTTTCATTTGTTTTTCCTTTCCACCGTCGATATAATAAAACAGTTTAAATAATGTGTCTGTACATTGAATATATTTACAAAAAAACAATTGGAGGCGATGGAGATATAGTAATAGAGTAAGAATTTAAAAAAAAATATCTGTCTGTTTGTCTGTTTCTCTGTTTGTCTGTTTGTCTGTATGTCTGTATGTCTGTTTGTACACGCTAATCTCTGGAAGTACTGGACGGATTCGAATGAAACTTTTTTTGTTATATAGCTGTTAAGCCTGGGCAAAATATAGGGTATAATTGATTTTGGAAAGTGGAACACCTGATGCAGCACCATAATGGCTCAGGTAAACTATAAGAATTATAAAAATGACGCCTTAGCAAAAGTTGTTCAGCCTGATGAGCATTTTCTGTTGAGGTATAAAAATCCAAGATTTGGAACACCTGATGCAGAACCATAATGGTTCAGGTAAACTATAAGAAATATAAAAATGACGCCTTAGCAAAAGTTGTTACACCTGATGAGCATTTTTTGTTAAGGTATAAAAATCCAAGATTTGGAACACCTGATGCAGAACCATAATGGTTCAGGTAAACTATAAGAAATATAAAAATGACACCTTAGCAATAGTTGTTCAGCTTGATGAGCATTTTCTGTTGAGGTATAAAAATCCAAGATTTGGAACATCTGATGCAGAACAATAATGGTTCAGGTAAACTATAAGAAATATAAAAATGACGCTTTAGCAAAAGTTGTTCAGCCTGATGAGCATTTTCTGTTGAGGTATAAAAATCCAAGATTTGGAACACCTGATGCAGAACAAAGTTAAATTTATTTGCATAAACAACACGTGTTTACAATAAATTATAGTTTTAAAAAAAAGTAAAAAAACACGCTTTAATAGCCAATAGAACTAAAAAAGTTTTTAAGTAACTTTTTTAGTTCTATTTGCTATTATAGCGTGTTTTTTACTTTTTTAAATCTATTTATTACATACATACATAGATTACAATAAATAGATTAACAAAATATTGAATGTATTGTAAAAAAAACCGCGGGGTGCTACTTTTATTCTTACCTGCTACAAGTTAGACGCAATCGTTTTATTTTATTTACAAAGGTAACGTGGTCTATTTAGTCAGTTTATTATAGACGTGTACGCTAAAATTGAAATGGAACGATTGGTATTATATTCGCATAAACCAGAAGAATACGTGCATTTGCGGGACGCTATATATCAAGATCAGAGTTTATTTGATTTGGTGGTGGAAAGTGTTTTAAGGTGACGTGAGTCCAGGGCTTGGCCGTTTTCGAGGGGGTGAGGTACGGGGCTTGAGAGGAGCCGGCGCGGGGTACTCGCTTACAAGCGCGCGATCGCTGCCGAGACGCCACAGTATAGCGAAGCGACTACCTACACCCGTGTAGTACTACACCCGTCAATACAATAGTTAAAAGTACTTACTGGAAATATAATTATATGAAAATAAATAAACCACATGTAAAAATACATTTTTTTTATTAATGAAGTATATTATATTCAACATGCAAACAAGTGATGTTTTGGTATATTATGAAAAAGTAAAGAATTCAAAATAAAAAGAAAACTATTCAATAATTATTTTATATTCAATTATATTTATTATTGGTCAAACTAAAATAGGTACATACTTAGACTAACTAACTATCACGCGCCAGCATACACTATTCTTCATCCTTCTAGGAATCGATATGTGCCGTACAGCACGCGTCTGTCCCTAGCTACTATGCCCGAGCATACAGCGGTATTGATATTAACAGTATTTATATATGACAACCCCGGTGGTCCAATGGCTAACCATGTCCAGTTTGATTCCGAGGTCGTGGGTTCGATCCCCGCACAAGATACGAGTAAATATTTGTGTGCATGAACATGTCTGTTTATCTTGGTCTGGGTGTTTTCTATGTATTATCTATACTAATATTATAAAGCTGAAGAGTTTGTTTGTTTCTTTGTTCGAATTGAAAAAATATTTTAGTGTTAGCCTATATTTCAAGGAAGGCTATATATAGGCTATATAACATCACGCTAACACCAATAGGAGCGGAGCACCGATAAAAAACGGGAAAAAAACATTCCTTTTGAGGGCTTACGTTGCGTGCGCTGCGTAAATTTGCGCATATGCCTATCTTTTAAGATTAAATCACTATAGCATAATATAGGTAAAAGGTTGTTTGTCCTTCTTTCACGTCAAAAGTAACAAACGGATTTACATGTTTTTTTTTTTTATATAGTTCAAGGCCTGGAGAGTGACATAGGCTACTCTTTATCAAGGAAAAACATTTTATTCCCACGGGAAAAAATAAAGTTAATCATTTGTCCTTCTTTCACGTCAAACACGAACCTAAGTACGGACGTGATTTTTTTAATGGGGATAGTTTACGATCTGGAGAGTGACATAAGCTACTTTTTATCACGGAAAAACATCTTAATCCAATGGGAAAAATAAACTTTGTAATCATTTGTCCTTCTTTTACATCGAAAGTAACCTAAGTACCGACATGATTTTTGTTAACGGGGATAGTTTACGGTCTGGAGAGTGTCATAAGCTACTTTTTATCCCATCAAGTAAAAAAATGACAACAAGAAAAAAATATACACAAATTAATGGCAGCTTCCCTGGACCACGCGGGCGAAGCCACGGGTAACAGTTAGTATGTATGTATTTACAAAAAAATATATTGATTTGATTTCATGATTGATTGAGAGAATTGTTATTTGGCTGCGGTATTCTGTGAGGTGGATGTAATTCCCCAGTCGGGTAATTACATCCACATTGTTCATCAACATCTTTGAACCAAAGCCAATTTTACCTGCACGCCGTGCACCCTGCTGACTGACAAACGAAGCGCTGGCAAAGGGAGGTAGGGAGCGTAATTGTAAGCTACCCGACTGGGGAATTTACCTCCACCTCACAGAATACCGCAGCCAAATAACAATTCCCTTGAGAGTTGTTGTGTTCCTGCGAGTGAGTGAGGTCACCAGAAAGGAAGGAGTTGCTGTGTTGGTAGCGGGAGTGGCGATGCGCGAGCAATATTTTAAGTTGCGAGTGTTAATATAACTACGGTAACCATTTCACATCAGGCGGGCCGTATGTTTTTACGGCCCGACGAAGTATAAAAAATAAAAATTATGACGCCTAAACGGCCAAACCGATTTCGATGATCGCGTACCTAAATGTATGCGATAAACTCAATCGCTACTGAACGAATATCAATGTGGGTTTACAGATATTCCAAGAAAGATTTATAATAAAGTTTTCCAAAGAAACATCTAGCATGAGAAAAAAAAACCGGGTCTCAGTAAAAAAATAAATGTATCATCATCATCGTTGTTTTGTTGTCTTACTGATATTCCTACACTGTGTTTATTTCAACGTGTTTATTGACAACGCGTTGAACGGACGCGCGGCACAGGTCCTACCTCGAACGCAGCTCCTAGAGCACTGACGTTGAGAGCGATCGAGAATCGGGGAGGATGCGCGACCGCAAATCGTTATTCTTTTAATAATTTTATTTAAATTATTTTATTTTTAAAAGTAATAGCATAGTGCTCTCGTAATTAAAATTATGAAAATTTTGGTATAATTTCCTTATAAAAAAAAATGTATTAAATAGTTATAATTTTTACTTAGTGCAAATTTAGAGAGTAAGTTCGCGATTTTTTTCTATCGAGCCAAAAATTATTAATTGTGTTTTCAATAGCTTTGTGCCCTGCAGAAAGGACTTAAGATTTCATAGTTAAATTTCTAGGAACCAAATTGAAATAGTTTAATAGAACTATTCTTTCAATAAGCGTGTTTCCTGGACTCACTTCACCTTAAGCAACGAGGGGAAACTGTTTTTCTTAATTGCTCCAGGAGGGACTGGAAACTATAAAATAAGATCTCGCAGCAACATCGCCAGGTATTGTAGCCACATTACTACTAGGCGGAAGGACGCAAATACAATGTTCAATATCCTACTCGATTTAAACAGAATTGAAACACCGACATGCTCTGTGACACGAAACTGTGACAAAGCGAAGGTGTTTCAGGATTGCTGCCTAATCGTTTGAGATGAATGCGAAATGGCTAACAGTGTAAGGCACTAGAAGCTGTAGATAGAACTTTACGTGCCCAAGAGTTTTCAAGAATATTATTAAAATTTGGGGTAGATCTCCTTTCTGAAGTAAAGTCAATGGCAGCGCAATATAATTGAAGCTGAGATTCTGACTGGGAGTGGTGCCGGTGAAACTGTATTTATTCCGCGTATAATAGATCCACCACTCTTCTCCAAAAAAAAATCCATTTTAATTTTAAACGTACGCAGTTGTCTGTGACCACTTGCTTTGCTATGACAATAAAAAAATCACTACAATTCGCTGGTGACAAGCTTAGGACTGGTTGTTTTTCGCATGGCCAACTTTACATGGCTTTCTCGAGAGTTAGTGACGCTTCAGGTCTGTTCATATTAGCTCCCGAAGGAAAGACTCCCTTAATTTTATTTTTTAAACTATATATATATATATATATACTCTTTATTGTACATAACAAACAATTACACAACATAGTGATATAGGACATAAACAAAGGTGAGCTTATCTCTACAAGAGATCTCTTCCAGCTAACCTAATGATAGTAATAGCAAAGTTATTGGACGGGAGACTAAACAAACTAGTGCAACGAATATTAAATGGTTACTTAAATAATATATATATATATATATTCACATACACTTACATAAACTTATTAAAACATAATATACATATATAAATACATAATATATAAACCAGATAAATAAACATAATATTATTCCAGTGTATCAGTTAAATAGTACTCTTTTAATCTCTTTTTAAAGGATGTGACGGACGGGCTATCTCTAATCTCCGGTGGCAGTTTATTCCACATTTGCGCTGCACGAACAGTGAAAGAGTTAAAAAAGAATTTAGTATTAGAAGTGGGGTAATCCAATGTTTTTATATGACACGTGCGCTGAGATCGGGTTGGAGGTGGTAATAATGGGAAACGGGAAAGGAGGTATTGAGGAGAGTTAGGGTTTTTAAATAATTTGTATAAAAACGACAGCAAGTGCACATTTCTGCGAAGTCGAATAGGGAGCCACTTTAATTGAGTCCGAAATTCAGATACATGATCAAATTTTCTGAGACCAAAAACAAATCTAATAGCAAGATTTTGCAGGCGCTCCAGCTTATTCAATAGCTCCTCTGTCGCATCCAAATAGCAGATGTCAGCGTAATCGAGAATCGGAAGTAAAAGGGTCTGAGCGAGCATAACTTTAGTTTTGAATGGCAAAAAGGATTGGAGTCGCTTGAGTGAATGAAACGTGTAGTGCATGCGCTTACTAACCTCGTTAATATGAAAAGACCATGACAGTGATTCATCAATGATGAGACCTAGATTTTTTGTTTTATTTGTGAAGGCGATTTTGACACCATTAAATGAAATATCCGGTAAATCGTTAAAACTAAACCTATTTTTCAATTGTGCGCTGCCAATCACGATAGCCTGAGATTTGGTTGGATTTAATAATAAACCGTGCTTATCGGCCCACATCTTGATGGCAAACAGATCCCGATTTATGGCGCAGAAAACTTCAGATGCCTCAGAGCAGGTAAAATTACTATAAATTTGCAAGTCATCTGCGTATAGGTGGTAGGAAGAAGTAAGAATTTTGGACAGTTCATTAATAAAAATCGAAAAAAGTAGTGGAGATAAGACACCACCTTGAGGCACGCCAGCTACTAAATCAGCCCAGTCTGAAGATAACGAGTCGGTTTTGATACATTGTCGGCGGCCTCGAAGATACGAGTCGAACCATGCAATTACGGGTGGAGAGAAGTTAATCGTACGAAGGATCCCTAGGAGTATGTCAAAATCGATAGAGTTAAATGCATTACTGAAATCTAATAAGATCATCAAAGTGAGTTTTTTGTTATCCATAGCATGCCTTATGTCATCAGTGACATTCAGCAATGCGCTCACTGTACTGTGGTTGGGACGAAAGCCAGACTGAAAAGGGCAGAGAAGTTGATTGCTAGATAAATATTCAAGAAGTTGATTATTTACCAGACTTTCCAATACTTTAGAAAGTAAAGGAAGGATAGAAATTGGGCGATACTGGGCAAAAGATACCGGATTCGATATTTTAGGGAAGGGGATGACATGAGCCAGCTTCCAAGCTGATGGAAATACGTTAGTCGTGAGCGAAATGTTTAGTATATGTGTTATCACTGGAATAACACTGTCAAGTATTGGGAGCAACATATCACGACTCACCTCAACACTACCAACAGCATTTGTGGAAATAGATAAAATGCTCTTTTTAACTTCCTCCTCTGTGATAATGCGGAAAGAAAAAGAATCACAACTGGGAGCAGCCTGCTGGGAAAGAGACGACAGGGTAGAAGTTTTTGTAGGAAGGTCCAAAGAAATAGGGGGAACTATGGTGTATATGTAAAACAAAAAAAATATATATTGACTTTTAAAGTATAACAAATATTTTCTTATGTATGTACATTAGTTCGTATTTGTATTAATACGCCAGAATCACAAAGTCCACGCGAACGAAGTCGCGGGCATCAGCTAGTTTTAAATAAATAAATATTTCTAAATACATACATACATTTTTTTTGTAAATACATACATATAAAACACCCAGACCAAGACAAACAGACATGTTCATGCACACAAATATTTGTCTCGTACGGGAATCGAACCCGCGACCTCGGAGTCAAAGTGGCCATTGCTAATCATTCGACCACCGAGCTCGTCTTAATATATGTTTATTATGTTGTTAGACTCCCAAATAATATATAAAAAAGTAATAACAAGTTATAACAACATTATTCTTTTTTGGATTGATTGAAATCAATCTTCACCGCCAGATGCCAGCCTCCTTCCTTTCATTCTTTTTAGGATGTTCTCTACATTTTGAAAAAAAAAAAAATTAAATATGCTAGTGCGATTTTCTATGAAATAGGAGCGTTTTTGCTAAAATATGGCTATTTTTTTGTTTTTTTTTATACTACGTCGGGTGGCAGACAAGCATACGGCTCGCCTGATGTGAAGCAGTTACCGTAGCCATATTAACGCTTGCAACATAAAACATCGCTCGCGCGCCGCCACCCCCGCTGCCTTCGCAGCATCTCCTTCCTTTCTGGTTACCTCACTCACTCGCAGGAACACAACAGCCCTCAAGGGAACCGTTACTTGGCTGCGGTATTCTGTGAGGTGGAGGTACATTCCCTGTCGGGTAGCTTACAATTACGCTCCCTACTTCTCTTTTCGCCAGAGCTTCGTTTGTCAGTCAGCAGAGTGCACCGCGTGCAGGTGAAGTTGGCTTTGGTTCAAAGATGTTGATGAACCATTTACACCCCCGCCGCTATTATCACTTACCTTTACTTAGGATTTAACGTAGTATTTTTTTATATAATGTGACGGTGGAAATCACACATACGGCCCACATGATGTGGTAGCCGCTTCACATCATGTGGGCCGTATGTGTGATTGATAGCCATATAAAAACTCGCAACATGAAATATCGTTTGTACGCCGCCACCCCCGCTACCAACGCAGCAACTCCTTCATTCCCGGTAACACAACCATCCTCAAGGGAATTGTTATTTGGCTGGGATATTCTGTGAAATGAAGTGTACTCGTACATTCCTCAGTAGGGCGGCTTATAAATAATGTCTACCTGTCTTTTACCAGAGCCTACCTTTCTTTTTCTTTCGCTAGCCGGCAAGGTGCACTGCGTGCAGGCGAGGTTGCCATTGGCTCTGAAGATGCACCTTTTTATTTTTTTATTTTATTTTAATTACCATTTTACATTGATTTCTTATTCACAAAGACGTGTTCGGCGATCATTCACACACATATTTCTTAAAAATACGCTATCGGGTAATAATTACATTTCATAAGCAAAAGAAGGTGATTAGATCCTTCCAGCTCCTCCACTCTAGATGGAACGATGACCTTAAAAAAAGCGGCTGCAGGCGGGTGGATGCGGAAAGCTGAAGATCACATATAGTAGAAACCATTGGTAAAGGCCTATATCTAGCAGTGGATAGATACAGGGTGATAATGATGATGTTGAGGTGGTGGATAGTCTTGTCATAGTAGTGGTTTAGCTTCCGCAGAATAGACGTCTGCAGAAGGCATTGGCAGCATTTTCCTCCAGCACCACATCTCAAAAGCATCAATTCTGTCACGGAGAAGATCCAGTTACACCCCACTATCTAGTTACTTCTTGACTGCGTGTTGTTAAGACTTTTTTTTAATACGCATTAGGAGAAATCTATTTCAATTCTATTCAATTCAAACATATTACAATTTCAATTAAAGGTATATTTTATTTGAATTCGTTGAGCAGATCCGTGATGACAGCTTCGGCCCTCCGAACTAAGGGGTCCAATATAAAACGCAGGTCAGGATTGTCTGGTATCTGCGAACCATTCAAGCGATCAAAGTCGCTGACCATTTCCTAATAAAAAATAAAACACAGAATCATCGTTTGTCAAATTAAAATGGGGAAATCGAGTAATCATTTGATGAGTTCTCGATTTCGTTGTAATGAAAAATTTTGAATTGTTCACGATACGACAGATTTGCAAGTCGTTTTAGAGTTCCGTGGATGGAAGAGAAACGAGTAATGATTATTCGACTCATCACCATCACCATCATCATCATCATCATCAGGTCATTTTAGTCTCCACTACAGGAGCACGACCCTCTCTTGTCCGTCCCAGACAGACGGAGGATTTGGCCTACACTCCCCACGCTGGTCAGACGGGTTGGGGAGGCCTGATCGATGTTTTATAATGCATTTCCCTTAGTCGCCTTGTACGACATCCACGGGAAGAGACGGAGTGATTCTATTCTAGTCTGTCGGAAACCACATGGCCAATTCGACTCATCCGTAAAAAAAAACCGATTTGTTAGTACGGGACGGGGGCCCACCACACATTTCCACCACTGTTGCTCCTGTGTAGCCAGGCTTAACAGCGGCGACTTTCAAAAAAGGAAATGAACAGTCCATTGCAGTCCTGAGGGTAAGACTACAGCTGCCTTGGAACTCACAGCGAACTTAATCAGAAGAAATTAGTAGGAGTAAAAAGTTTTTGGAATTTGACTTCCCTCTTAGCAATGTGAGAGACAGCAATTTGGCAAATAAGGCATTAAAAGCCTAAAGAGATGGCTAGTCAAGTGAAGCTCAATTAACGTGCATCACTTATTTTAAGTATGTAACACTATTGCGGACCTAAAACATTGAGTTGTTACCTAACATATCGATTCCAATAATATGTATTGCAAAATTTTCTGAACGCTGTATTGTTGGTAGTTCGCTTTCGTACGTTTTCATGGGGAGCTAATGTCAAATAGAAGATTATTTCCAAATATGGGCAAATAAATGATATAAAAAAATTCTAAATTTGTATGTCTGTTGAATTCATATTCCTTATCTAGTTTACTTAGTTAAACACCTTTTTGTTCCATATTCACATCTCTCTGACTAATCTGATCCACATTGTGTCTGGATCTGTTCCACGGATGAGTCGCGTCAGAATATTAAGGTGTAAATGGCTCACTACCATCTTTAGAACCAAACACTACTTGACCTACACATAGTGCACTGTACTGACTAGCGGAAGAGTTGAAAGAAAGGTAGTCTAGCTCGCCTGAGGAAATACCTCCACCTAGAAGACCGCAGCCAAATAAAAATATCCTTGAGAATTGTTGTGTACTTGCGAGTTAAAAAGGTGTCTAATGCTGACAAGCGAGGGCGCCAGCGCGTGAGAAATACTCCTTGTCTGCAGGCGTCTATATGGCTATGGTAGCCGCTATACATTAGGTGGGGCGTAAGCTTATTTAACACTCGACGTTGAATAAAAAAAGTCATCAACTGCAGTCTATCTACGGCCAGGTTTGTTTATCACTCTTCCGTGTTACGGTGAGCACACCAACTGTTGATGACAGTCGTTAAACTAAGTCAGTGGCCATTCAGCGGCTTTAAAGCCTCCTCTAACCTCCTCTAACCCGCAATGGAGTAGAGTGGCTACGCTCTAACTCCTTTCGAATCAGGAGAGACCCGTATCTAGTGTTGTCAGGTCGTAAAACTGAATTATCTGGTAATTTTTTCAAAATGTCTGGAATTTTGTAAAATATTGTAAAATATAAAAGAATGTCTACCTCCACATCATTATCAGCCTGTATCTATCCGTTGCTGTATATATGCCTTCTTTAATGCTTACCACCATATGCGATCCTCCGCTTTCCGCATCCGCCCGCTATTTTGATGTCATCGGTCCATCTAGAAAGGGGGCGCCTAACTCATCATTGCACCGTACGAGCCCAGCCTTTCCTCCCATCTGCCATCGCTGACTCGGCAGATATGGTCGGCCCAATGTCACTTAAGCTTACTTATTTAAGAGAGCATAGCTCTCGTAGCTCTCTTGAAGATCAGAGAGCTAAAAGTCCACTCTCGACCCCTAAAAAAAAGGGTTGCACTCCGGGAGTGCCGTTATAAGTGAAAACTTGAACATTAACGTTGTGCATTTTTAAATATTTTGTAATGGCTAGGGAATAATTTCACACGAATTGCTATCAGTATAAAAGTACTATGATTTATGTGGTAAAATACAATATTCATTTATTGCGCTATCGTACACAAACATGACAATTTATATTACGTTAAAAATAAATAGCAGGAGCAGGTATACACTTTCGCCGCGCGGTAGAATGAGAGGGGGATATGACTTCCTCTCCTACGCCGTGCCGACGGTCTACTCCCCCTCCGTCTTACGAATTTTCAATCAGGTCACGTGTCCTGACGTGAGTTCAACATTTTTTACTCATCCCAAAAAGTGCCAACGCCGCTAAAGAAGTTTTCACTTCAAAAATTTTGACATATTTCCGTTCATCATATTAATAGTTTCAACGACTATCGTGCTATACTATACGTTCGACCCCTGCGGGAAAAATTGAAAAATTTACACTTGCGATCCTCGGGGGTGGAGTAAAAACTCTATTTAGACGACGAATGGGAACACATAAGTCCATATTTTTAAGGGTAGAGATTTATGGGGGTCGAAAATGGGCTAAACGTGTCTAAATAGGTGTATATTTTATACGCTGTACATTCGGATCCTATGTGTGTGAGTAAATGAATTCAAATATTTTATAGGGGTTGGATCCTAAATCAAATTGAGCATAGCCAAAGGCAAAATGTGTTAGCAAATTTTATTTTACAATCTCATTCAATTGTACACTCAGTTATATCATAATTAAATGTGTATTATAATTAATAAGTTTATTAAAAATTGAGGCAACAGACTGATATGAATAGCGAATAAACAATGGTTCAGAATGAAAAAAAATATTTGAGGGATCCACAATCGGTTTTCTTTATTTTAATTGTGGTGTCTACGGAACAGCTAAGATAATCGACCAAGACACCAATTGACGGCACTGATAATGGCAAGTAGTGAAGTGATACTGTGATATAATGGATTGCCCACGCGCAGGAGAATCAGTTATGGCTCGAGTGCTGACATTGTTACTGGTTCTCGCCGCTGCAGTGGCGCTGTGTCGCGCAGGTGTGTGTTGTGTCATTTGTGGTGTATAATTTTTGTGTTTTTGAACTTTCGCGTTAATATTCACTCACATGAAACATCACTATTAATTAATTACAACATTTTATCGATAGAACCTTGTTGTTTAACAAACTGACATCATTTTCATTTACATAATTATTTTCACGTTTGAAATTGGATCCAGTTGGTTTTCTGAATTTAACAGCCTATGATACGTTTTTATATTAATTTCCTTTCAAGACTGTTTACCTCAATAAAATATAGAAACGGGACCTATCACGATTTATGTTATGATATATATGTAGATTACCGAAATATCGGTAAAGTATAACAAATAGCGATGGATCCTGAGGTACTCGTAGATCCTTTGAAGTGAAAATCGGAAATTTCGGACTAAATTACATTTTTTTCTAATGCTTTTTGTTCAGTCAACGACAAAAGTAAAGCTATCAATTGATGTTTATCTTATCATTTATATAATACCCTAGGTCCTGTTAAATGAAAACTCCATAGAAACAGATGAAATAGGAGAAATTCGAACCGGAATATGCCAAACTACTAGTTCAATATTTTCCCAATAGGCCGTCTGTTTAAATATTTTAGACCACAATGAACCCAAAGTAAGGTCCCTTTACCACAATAGCACACCCTATGAGTAAAAAAGGTATCCCCGACGCTTAATTATATCAGAAAATATGTATGGCGTTTTTTTTGTGTAAAGTTGCTTAGGAAAGTTTTTCTTGCGATAAAGCGCACTGGGCGCTAGTTCGTAAACTTTTTTTTTAACTATCTGTAAAAGTTTTTTAATAAGTTAATTTATAAATAATAGAAGCTTTAAATAGGTAATTCGGTAACACATGTGTTTTAAATGAGTAGAATACGTGTACAAATTGCAAAATAACCGATTTTTTTTTCTGATAATTGCCAGGATGAATGTCTCAGACATATTGTAATATTATTTTATGTGACAAATTGTTTGAAACATTCGTCCAGGCAATTTTCAGAAAAAATCGGTTTGTTTTAATAAAGTTAAAATAAATATAACAGCGTAATTTACTTTCAATAAATGAAACTAACAAGCGAATAAAAAAAACGATATAGTGATAATATTTTTTATTTTTATTAACCTTAATAAAAAAAATTACACATGCGGACACAATAACGTTTAATGGAGTGATAATATTATATACCTCAACAAGTGTACGCCTCTGTGCCCAATAATGTAATTATTCATCAAGATATTACTAAAATTTATGTTTATTACCTTAACATTTTCATTGATTGTTCCTGAAAAATAAAACAGAAAACATACTTTTTTCAATTAATTACTAGTTATTTACTCGTAATTAATAATACCCATTCGACGTACCAGTAACTTCTGAAAGCCCATTGCGCCATTTTTGGCGATGATATTTAAACCGTCGCAAATGCTTTGAAAAATCTGGAATTCGACCTAATTTAATTATTACATATATAAATGGCTTCAAGGATGTATAACCAAACACCGCAACAAAATATAATTATCTATGTATGAAGGTATGTATGATTTAAAATGATGTAGGTATATGAAATACGCGTCTGAAAAAGTTTCGTGGCGTACGTTTTACCTGTTTTACCGTTTTTCATCTAACGGACTACTTATGGCATTAGGCATGCTTATTTTCCACCCCACGTAGTGTAAAAATCGTAAGTAATTTTATGGTACATTAGCTTCTTAGTGGTAGTAGCCAAGTAGTAGTATGACATTCACAAATAACGTGGCTTTCAATTGGTAACCTGTAATATTATATATATTATATAGATCATATGATATCAGTTACGAATCCGTAATAAAGGTACCTAACTCAATTATTTAATAATTGACGAGCCCGATGGTCGAATGGCTACTTTGACTACGAAGTCGCGGGCTTGATCCCCGCACAAGACAAACATGTAAGCAATGTAGTAAGTAAATAAGTATGTAATGTATTTATCAGTTGTCTAATACCCATAATACAAACTTTGCGCTTAATTTGGGACTAGATGGCGCTGTGTAAATGGTCCAGAAATATTTATTTATTTATTTCATACTAGATGTTCCTACGACATCGTTCGCCTGGAATTAGATATCTCAACTTAAAAACACTATATTTTTAACAATATCTCCAAATTACAGGGTTTATTATTTAGGTATTATAATAATTCTCACCTAAGATTAAATCTAACCCATCCGTAAAGTAATAACAAATTAATTCGTAGTGATAATATCTATTTGTTTCAATTAGCCGAGCGTGTGTACGAACGTATTTCATTATCGAAATTAGTTAACAATCACCATACGTGCCGCGGCCGTCACTTGATAAAATACTTGTTACCGTAATACAATATATTTTAGTAGCTACAATATCACGAAACGTGATGGAGACGGTGTATTCTTTGAATTTACGCAAATAAAGTATTGTCAACATTATTTTAATTTTATGTTTTTAATTTCTGTTAGTTTTATTTCAATTATCAGGACGACTGAGATTCGCTTATTCTCGTTTGTTTTTCGCTCATCTCGCTTTTTGAGAAGAAAGGACGATTACAATTAGATTAGAATTGAAAAATTTCGCCATTTTGTATTATTGTATTAGTATTTCTATATTCTTACAATATTTCGACTCTTAAAACCGTGTATTTGTAGAACCGTATACGAAACGGTTCGAACGATGTTTATGTAGACGAGCTCGGTGGCGGCGTAGCGATCAATGGCGCGGCTTCGATACCAACGCTCGTGGGTTCGATTCCCACATAGGACAAACATTTGTGTGCATGAACATGTCTGTTTGTCTTAGTCTGGGTGTTTTCTATATATCATAAGTATGTATTTACAAAAAGAATGTATTTACGTATGTTTATCAGTTGTCTAGTACCCATAACACAAGCTTCGCTTACTTTGGGGCTAGATGGCGCTGTGTAATTTGTCTGACAATATTCATTTTATGTACTTTTATGTACATTTGGTAGATATGAGAATAGATGTAAAGTATATTTCATACCGCTAGGAGCTTTTTTGTTTTGTATTTTTTTTTGTCATTTTTTTATTTAGTACCAAAAAAAAGATACCTATAACCCATTTATGGATCGTTAATATGGGGATATTAACGACCAAAATATTCACTAGTAATAATTTACATGACAGAACAACGTTTGCCGGATCATCTAGTATATATTTCCACTCCCAATCGTGGAGAATTTGCATTAGCATTAAGTCCGATTATTGCCGATATATTTATATAAATATAACATAAATATTCCTGGACAAATTACACAGCGCCATTTAGTCCCTAACTTAGGAAAGCTACTATGGGTACTAGATAACTGATAAATATGCACATATTCATTTTTTTTGTAAATATAGAAATACCCAGACAAAGTCAAATAGACATGTTCATATTTTGAAATAAATAAATAAATGTTTTGTTGGCAATAATTAAAAAAAATGCATCAATTGTTTTATAACAAAACTAGCTGTCCCGGCGAACTTCGTACCGCCTAATAATTAATGAATGTAATGGTACATATTAGCTGAACTAAATTTATGATTTTATGGAATTAATCTAAGAATAATACACGCAAGTTAAGCAACGTCGACCGTATCCTGTAAACAGATGTGTTTATATTACCCCGAGCTCCTCCGTGCTTCGTAAGACACGTTAAGCCGTCGGTCCCGGTTGTTATCATTAGATTATCTTGAGCTCCTACGTGCTTCGGAAGGCACGTTAAGCCGTCGGTCCCGGTTGTTATCAATAAATTATCTTGAGCTCCTACGTGCTTCGGAAGGCACGTTAAGCCGTCGGTCCCGGTTGTTATCATTAGATTATCTTGAGCTCCTACGTGCTTCGGAAGGCACGTTAAGCCGTCGGTCCCGGTTGTTATCATTAGATTATCTTGAGCTCCTACGTGCTTCGGAAGGCACGTTAAGCCGTCGGTCCCGGTTGTTATCAGTAGATGACAGTCCTAGGCCAAGACTCGAAAACACTGGCCTCCGCCAACCCGCAGTTGGGCAGCGTGTTAGAGTATGTTCTAAACCTCTTCGGTTGAGGGAAGACCCGTGTCCATAAAAACTGAAGATTTCATAAAAATAATCATTTCCTTGTTGTTTAATGGAAAAATGAAAAAAAAAACGTTTTGTTTTGAAATCGGTTTTATCGTTTTGGTGATTTGTAATTGTCATTTCTTTTGATGTTTACTCTGATTTTATTCTTGTGACCACATGGATCAAGCGTTTCCACCCCAATTGTTTTAAAGTTTTTAAATTTTAAAAACAAATCACAGACAACTTTCGCTACATAAAAGTGACACCACTCGATTTGACATTTTGATATTTGACAACCAATAAATATCGCAATCCTTTTTCAATTGACACTTTCATTTGTATGGGAAAATGTTTTTTTTTTTATTTTTTTTTCCGTCAATTTTCCAATATTTTTAATAGTTATTCTGCTATACGGGACCGAGACAAATCCAACAAATCAAAAACCCTGAAAATCGGTATTGCGGTTTTCGAGTTATAAGTGTTCGAACAAACCCGACATTGTTTTATATATATAGCTGGCCCGGCGAACTTCGTACCGTCTAATAGTCAATTAATGTTGTGGTATAAATATTAGCTAAACAAAAATTATGATTTCTTGAAATTTATACAATGAATAATAAAAAATAATAGAGAAGCACGATGGCGTCATTGCGCGTGTCAGTATAATTGTACACGCAAGTTAAGCAACGTCAACCGTAGCCTGTTCATGGGTGAGTTTATATTTATCTGGAGCTCCTCCGTGCTTCGGAAAGCACGTTAAGCTGTCGGTCCGGGTTGTTATCATTAGATTATCTCGAGCTCCTCCGTGCTTCGTAAGGTACGTTAAGCCGTCGGTCCCGGTTGTTATCATTAAATTATCTCGAGCTCCTCCGTGTTTCAGAAGGCACCTTAAGCCGTCGATCCTGGTTGTTATCATTAGATGACAGTCATTAAGTCAAGTTAGCGGCCTTTAGGCGGTTTGAAATCACTGGCCTCCGCCAACCCGCAGTTGAGCAGCGTGGTGGAGCATTCTCTAAACTTCTTCGGTTGAGAGGAGACCCGTAACCCAGCAGTGGGTAAATATTAAGTTCAGTACATTATACGTCACAAAAAAAATACCAACTGACAACCAAAAATATTTCAATCCACAAAACTGTTTTCAAAACAAATTACAGACAACTTTCAAGACGTAAAAATGAAACCAATAGACTTGACCTTTGTTTTTAATCTAAATTTGTTCTATATTAAATGAGCTTGATGTACATTTCTGAACGCACGCATACATTTGACGTACGCACGTTAACGTCACGTTTGACAGGTCCGACATCCACGAACATTTTGTATGGAAAAATGATTTTTCTTTTATTTTATTTTTTTCGTAAATTTTCCAATGTTTTTAATAGTTATTCTGCTATTCTGGACGGAGACAAATCCAACAAATCAAAAACCATGGCAATCGGTCCAGCCGTTCTCGAGTTATAAGTGTTGTAACAAACACGACTTTCTTTTATATATATAGATTTAATACTTGCGGCCAATTAAAGTATAGTAATATATAGCTAGATATGTAGATTGCGATAGCGTGGCGAACATGAGATAGCTAATGTCATAGATTTTATATACCACAGTCTTATATCTGTTTCGCACATTTTTATGCTTTCCTTTGAAGAAACAAGAAGGCCAATTCTCGTAATTCTCTACGATCGCAGATTGAAAGTTGACCGAATCGAGGGTGAATTGTGAGTTGACTAAAATTATATACTTACTTGATTTCGTTCATCAATTATTATCAATTCTTATTGTTGCCAAAGTAACATTCTTAGTTTGTTTAAAATTCAGTCAATATTTCGATATAATCCCACTTAAATTAAACTTTGAAGTTATTTATTGCGAAACGAGAATACCAACTTGTGACATTTGTTAGATTGAGACTCGATCAAAACTGAATTTTGACTACATTTTCATTACGAGAATTGCCCATCAATCAGCATGTGCATATTAGTATACTAGTTATATATAGGTAGCGTAGTAGTTACGAGTATTTCCCACAAACTTTGCTACTCAATTTGCATATTCATGAAATCCTCGCAGATACTCTAAGGTTGGCTGGTAGAGATCCCTGTGATGGACAAGTCCGCCTTTCTACTTTTCCTATAAATAACCGTGTTATAAATTTATTTTATGTATCATAAAGATATTACAAACAAACAAAAATCGGATCAATCATTTCTTTACATGATGATGGGGTACGTTGCTCATTTTCTTGCGTAAATCCGAGGGAAAATGACAATCCGAAAGATAAATAATGTCCGATGGCAAATAGCTTTCGTCGTCAATATCCTCAAATTTAAATTTGTTTGATTGCCTGTTTGCGATGTTATTTTCTTTAATCGGGGCGCCATTTCCGGAATTTAAGCAGTACGCATTTTCTGTGTCAACTATATCAGTGAAAAAAATTGTAAACCTTAGTCAATTTAACTTTTGCATATTCATTATCAAAGGAAAATTTCGTCGAACTAATTGGTTTAAAATTCAAGGTTATTTTATAGGTGTTTTTTGTTTGAACATATTGATAAAAAATACGAAAATTTAGATTTTTGTATTTTTATCTACATTTATCTACAGCGAGTCATTTTTGTTGTTTCCGTTTAAACTATTGATACTCGTAGTTTTGTTACGGGCACGTCAGAGGTAACTGTCGAATTTTTTTTTATAATATAAATAAATAAATAAATATTTCTGGACAATTTTCACAGCGCCATCTAGTCCCAAATTAAGCGCAAAGCTTGTGTTATGGGTATTAGACAACTGATAAATGTATTTAAATACATTTTTTTTACAGACCAAGACACACAGACATGTTCATGCACACAAATGTTTGTCTTATGCGGGAATTGAACCCGCGACCTCGGAGTCAAAGTAGCCATTGCTAACCATTCGACCACCGAGCTCGTCGATACCACTAAAGCGGCAAACAAGCATACACATTTATTATATATTAAAATATATAACTATATATTATACTATACTTCCTTACCTAAAAAACATTGCAAAAAAATAGTCGTTTTATCTAGAATTAAAGAGATTTTTGACAAAAAAATGATTACACGCCGTATGATTTTTAGGGTTCCGTACCCAAAGGGTAAAAAGGAACCTTATTACCTAAGGCTCCGCTGTCCGTCCGTCCGTCGGTCTGTCACCAGTCTCATGAACCGTGATAGTTAGACAGTTGAAATTTTCACAGATGATGTATTTCTATTGCCGCTATAACAACAAATACTAAAAAATAAAATATTTAAGTGGGCTCCCATACAAACGTGATTTTATTGCTCGTCTTTGTTCGCAATTGATAACAGTAATAGATAGACGCTTGAAATACTCACATAATATTTAGTTATATATTCACTTTAAACATAAATAATTAAATAAAAATAAAACATATTTGTTTAATTTTTATTTAATTAAGACTCCCATACAACAAACGTGATTTTTTGCCGTTTTTATAGATAATGGTACGGAACCCTTGGTGCGCGAGTCCGACTCGCATTTGGTCGGTTTTATTTAAGGATAACAACTGAAACTTCGATGTGCCTCGCGTTCCTACTACTTTTATTTATTTATTTAGAAAACCAATAGCTTACATAAATTGAACTATAATTTATTTATATATAATAGGCATACACTATTACTAAAACGTATTGCTAAAGATAGGTTTTCCTATTATAATATTAATCCATTACATTAGAACATTATTATGACATTAAAAGCTTATAATGTTTAGCGTAGTTGGCAGTACATAAATAATATCATCAAATTACATCGATAATAATACTATGTGCAGTAGATGAAGTCAAGAGTACGCTATTTGACCAACATTTTTTTCGGTTTCATATGTAAGGACGTCACAATAATAAAACCACACGTGAAAGAATTACTTTGATAGCACAAAAATCTCTCGAGATATGTTAATTTGAAAATTACAATTTTGAACTTTCCCGATAACGCTCCATACAAGAGGCTACAGGGTTATGACGTCACAGGTTTGTATTACGTACGGATTAAATCAGAAATTTGTACGACAGCTATGTTAAATATTACGTTTATGTAATTAGTATCATAATAAAAGTTATAGTATTTTTTATTGCTTCCCCAATGGAAATATTATTTTTTAATAATTTCATACTTTTAAAATGGACTTTCCCGCCAAACTTTGATCGACCCTAAAATAAATCGAGCGGAAGATATTAGAATGAAAGTTTGCAGATCTTTATAGTTTTGTGTATTTTACGATATTAATAAATAATTTAATCTCAAATAGCCTACTGAAATCGAATGAAAAAAATATATCAAAGTGTGTGTATATGAACAATACACTACGATATTATTGTTTACTATGCCCTACTGGACTCATATGCTGCGAACTTATGCAATTGTTAATACCTTGAATTAACCATTATAAATGCAATGAATATTGAATTGAATATTTATTTATTTTATTTAAGAAAATAATAAGCATAAACAATATACAATACAATACAATGCAATGCAATGCAACGCATTGCAATGCAATGCAACGCAATGCAATGCAATGCAACGCATTGCAATGCAATGCAACGCAATGCAATGCAATGCAACGCAATGCAATGTAACGCAATGCAATGCAACATAACGCAACGCAATGCAACGCAACGCAATGCAATGTAACGCAACGCAATGCAATGCAACGCAATGCAATGCAATGCAACGCAATGCAATGCAATACATTACAATGCTCTTTATTGCACTAAATATAGGATAACAGTTTAGTAACAATAATTATAAAGTACGGCAGGCGGTCTTCTTAAGGCTATATGAAATCTCTTCCAGGCGACCTGTGGGTATAGGAAAAAAATACATATAAATAGAATTTAATGCGATTATTCTAAAGAGGTACTATATTATTTTTCTATATAACTCTTAAGATAAATAAATCTAAAATTCTGATGGCGATACTGTAAAGATTTCAATTTCTACTGAAAGCTGTTGACACAAAGTCGTATACCATACATATGTATACAATACTATGTGTATTGTACACATATGTATGGTATACAACTTTGTGTCAACACAATATACAATATAATTGTTTAATACCTACTTCATTATATTATATAATCAGTTAGAACATCCAACCACAAATTCTTCCGTTCTGTTAATAGTTATTTTTGTATTTTTTCTCTTTAACAAAACTTTCCGTATGCCATAAGGAAAATACGAAAAATTAAGCGAATTGGTCGAGTTTTGCTCTTATCAACATTTATATTTATTTATTTAGATAAAGGATAACTATAGTATTTTTTTTGTTACTTAATACTCAAAGTACCTACTTTGTTTTTATTTTTATATTTATCTACAGGGGAGTCGTTTGGGACTCATCGGTGCTTTTTTTTTTTAGAATATTTTATAAAGTTAAAAAAATACAAAAATATGTCTAGCTAGCACCAAAAATCCAGTTGTGACTACGCGATTTGTAAATTATAGTACAATTTAATATTATTCTACAATAAACTAGGGAGCTTTTTTGGGGTGTAAGTGGTTCAAGAACATCTTTGAACTAAAGCCTCACCTGCACGCGGTGCACTCTGCCGACTGACAAACGAAGCTCTGGCGAAAAGACAGGTAGGGAGCGTCATTGTAAGCTACCCGACTGGGGAATGTACCTCCACCTCACAGAATACCGCAGCCAAATAACAATTCCCTTGAGAGTTGTTGTGTTCCTGCGAGTGAGTGAGGTCACCAGAAAGGAAGGAAATGCTGCGTTGGCAGCGGGGGTGGCGTCACGCGAGCGATATTTTATTTTGCGAGCGGTAATATGGCTACGGTAACCGCTTCACATCAGGCGGGCCGTATGCTTGTCTGCCACCCGACGTAGCATAAAAATTATTTTAACAATTTTTTTTACAATTAGCTTAAGTCACACCCCGGCCCACTCTATACAAATGTCGCATTGTTTACTACTATATACACAAAGACGTCTGTGCATTGTGTAAATGAGCGTGTGTGCGTGCGGCGCCATACAAACTGTTCCAGATTTGTCTCAGAGGGCAGGTGAGGTTGATACGAGAGAGCGGCAGCGAGTCGCCATACTGTACGAAATACTATTACTTAAACTGTGCTAAAATTTACGAAGTACTAAAATCACTCGCAGGAACACAACAACAAGGGAATTATTATTTGACTGCGGTATTCTGTGAGATGCAGATACTTCCCCAGTCGGGCGGCTTACAAATACGCGTACCCTACCGCGCTTTTGCTAGTCAGCATGGTGCGCCACGTGCAGGTGAGGTTGGCTTTGGCTCGAAAGATCGTAATGAGCCTCTTATACCCCATCGTGTGATCGTCAAAACTGTTAGTCAGCAATCCAAGTTACGTAACAACAAATTTACGTCCGTACAGACAAACCAAATGTTCGTGGTCGAAGAATAACACGGCTGAATTTCACCTGAAAATAAAACGCAATGAGGGAATATGTGGTGGGACCATCCCGTTAGACCAAATACCCCAATTCAGTCGCAATACCTCCGATCTAGCCTAACAAAAACCCAATCAAATCCAATCACTAGTGTTGTAACGGGATGTAACTCGGAGGCTATACAAATTGTTCACGGTCACGTTTACAGTTGCCTAAATACAACGAAAAAACTGTTTAAATTGTTTTTTATCTTGCGCTTTCTTTTACGGATTGTAGTTTCTTCACATTTCAGTAAAAAAAAAAACAAATGTTCCTGGACAAATTACCACTGTTAATTGTTTATTATTTACACTTATTAAAATTAATATTAAATAATAATTATTTGTAACTCCGTTAAATATGCACCAGATTTTAAGTTACACTACAAAGATACAATAGATAACATCGAATTTCAAGTACCTAGTAGATTTTGCTGATGTGAGTATAAATATACAAACAGACGCCTGTACCACGGCATAAAAAGTTTTCTTACATGGTATCTCATATGTACAAACATTCACTAGTTTCAATTTTATTATTATGCTATTATTAAATATTTAATTATTATCTACTATTATTGTTACCACATGCCCTCTGTCGGCTACGTTAAACATTAATACAGCGCCCTCTATAGGCATGTCTAGTTAGTTCAACTTTCTCCCACCAGAGCGGTGCCACGTAATATAAGCTGCGGCGAGGACGAGACGACCCTCTTTCTACCGTGTTGCGATCGCAATAAACAAATCTAATATAATTCCTATTATCTTCCTTCGCCGCCTAAGCCGCCCCCCCGCTTCAATGATAACAATTATTATCCTTGTGGGAACAATGACTTTTATGTATGTTTAAAATAATTTGTCAAAAATATATAATTTTACTTTATTAATCGTTAATTTTTTTAGTTATTTCAATAACTTTAGATGAAATTCGTCTTGCTCAAACGACGACACAAACTTCACATCTTTACGTTGAGCGCGTGAGCGAGTGGCAACCGACCGCTCGGTCCCGTCAACCGGGGCACGCGACGGTTCACACCTAAAGTGAGAAGTGAAACAGGCCTGTTATCGGACACAAGTCCCGGACACGTGCCGCTGTAATTATGTTGACGTTAATCTTGAAAATCACATTTTGTTAAGTGTTGAGGCACATGCGGTTTGTAGTAGTTTATACTTGAGAAAATTAGGCTCTATATTAGATAACAATAGGTGTGTATATTATTATTGTTAATTAATCCTGATAAAATAATATATTAACAGATACGTCTCACATTACATAAGTTTACTCTACCGGTATCGCCTCATCTCGGGTCGCATAGAACGACCCGAGTTGATTCGTATGAAACTCTATAATGTAATGCATAATCTATAATTTATGTATGATACACTACTCAGCATTAACGGCATCGTGTCATTTTGGGATAAGCTCTCGGACTACGAGCGTCAACTTGCCGTCACCGCGTATAGGTCTCACCATTTAAGTGTAGACGGATACCTTCTATTTTCTTCTTCCTCTTCATTAAGGCTCTCATGGCCATTTCACGTATCTCATAGTACAGAGATGTGATAGAAACGTGCCTTGTCACGATTAAGTTTAAACTAACTGAAAGGTGGTAACGTTAATTCGTTCCCCAAATGACGATGAGTCGCCCGCTAGCCGTTGTTGGGTTGATTCGTTCCGGTGCCTCGGTTAGGTTAACGTCTAGTCGACAGGAAGGTGTTGAGGTTAGGTGGTATTGATCAATTTCCGAGCTGATATGCGCGGCAATCTTTAAATTCTCAATAATTGTATTTCGTACACAACTTACAATGACACTATATATTTATATATACTCGTAACTTATACATAAACGGTGGTGTAATATATAAACGTCAACAAAATAAACAATAATCTTGTGAAAACCAAAACTAGAATCTATTTTGACGTGACAACATCATAAATCGATGAACGCCGGTTTCACGCACGAAAAAAGCATGACTCCTTGTCACGTTCCGCCTGAGTCGAGCATGCAAGCGAGAGCGAGTAACAAGCGATAGAGAGGCACGATCGGCCTATGTTTCTTATGACGTTATCACGTAAAATTATCGTCCGTAAACCGACGTTACAGACAGCCACTTTTTTTCTTTAAATAATCTGTCTACATCAAACTAACGTTGCATACTAATCAAGATAACCTCTTGATCTCGTTTGATGTCGACCAGTTTTATATTTTTTTTAATTATTAAAATGACATTGTTCTGAATTGACCTCGACCATTTTTTTTTGCAAAATCATGATAGCTATGTGGTAACATATCTGATATATCACCATAATTTATGACAGTCACGTGCATATTGCAATTATTTAACGAATATTTTACATAATTTACTATAAAAACTGGTAATTTTACATAATTTATAGCAAAAAATTAGATTTTTTTTAATGAGATTAATAAGTCAATGATATGGTCGATATACACGTCATAGGTTACGAAAACTTGTTATGATTATTTGAATACATAATTGAAATTAATTAATATAAATTAAGTATTTCAATTATACATTTTCAAGCAAACTTCCAAGTTTTTAATTAAACTAATTTTAATTAAATTAAATTTTACACACTTCCCATTGAATTTCAATTTGATACCCGAGTACGTAATGGCCACTCGCTGCCGCTCTCTCGTGTCGACTTCACCTCACTTCTGAGACAAATCTGGAACAGTTTGTATGGCGCCGCACGCACACACGCTCATTCGCCTTTTGCACAGACGTCATTACTTATGTAGTAGTACACTACACGACATTTGTATGGAGTGGACGGGGTGTGGTGGTGGAATTTGTTTAAATTTTAACTTGTTGTCTCCACGCGTTATCGAAAAATATAGTCCTGACAGACGGACGAGGAAGTTATCCTAGGAAGAAACCTTTTTTCAGAGAGTACTAATGATTCATTGATAATTGTTATTAGATGTTTACTATTTAGATAACTGTGTGAACACGACAAGGTCAACCAGGGTCGTTGACTTTAACTAATGCGTTAACTAATAGTTATGACTGCATTGTAAAGCCACTTAATTAATTTCTTGGTTTGTACTTAGAGTTCCGTAGAGTTTAGTTTAAAAAAAATAAAGTCACTGATTTATTACTTTGAAGATAGTTATCTTACGTATATGAGATTAGCCCCTTACCACCAACTCTGCGATTCAATAACTGAATGGAATGCTTACTTATACTGTGCGAGATGCTGGGATTGTTGGAGAGAGAGAGATCGAGTAAAAGTCTCTGATGTCAAATTACTAGGTGCACAGCGTGGATTTATTTGCCACAAGTCTTCATACAAAATTCTTCTTACTGACTAACTATCTTCTAATTTCAATTCAGGAGCGCTTCAGTAGTTACTATCTTCAATTTTTCTATTTCTGGAGCGCTTGAGTATTTCTTTCTTGATTTCCCGTCGTCTTGCTGAGTCGAAGCTGGAACTATTGATTACTGTTGAAGCTGGAACTGTTGAATGCAGGACATGCTCCGACTATTAAACAAAATTCTAAGTAGGTCAACCTATGAGTCCACGAAGACGGCCGACCAATCAGGGCTCTTTAAATTGACTCTACGACTAAATCTTCTAAATCATCTAAATCTTCTAATTTTTGCTATCTCTTTCTATCGGCTTGTCCTGACATTCGCGAGTTTACAAATATTTATTTAAATCTATTTTTATAACAAAGGCTTATTTACTTAACATATTATAACAAATCATTCAAAATACAATAATATTTAATAAAGTGTTTACGCCTCTTCAGGGCGACCTAGCGGGATATTGAAAGGGTTGATTTTAATCTTTATTTTGGTTAAACTTACATTTCTAATGTTATAACATAAAAATATACATATTCATCTATTTAAACAAACAATAATTTCACTTAAGGTCTATAACTAATTGCTGTCCTGCACATTTCTCCCGCCGTGCATCGTGGTCGCTGTCGTTCGACACGATGCAGTAAATGGCTGTGCAGGCTCGCTGGTGTCCACCGGGATGACGACGACTTTTTTTGCTGGCCGTCGGAGCACTCCTCCTCTGGTTGCCACGTCGACTGTTCTGACGATTCCGTCGGGGCCCGGGTACGTGGCGCAGATTCGTCCACGTATCCAGGTGTTGCGTGGATGATTGCCGTCGACGATGAGGACCAAGTCGCCGTTGTGCAGAGTAGGCCCTCGTCCATGGGGCTCCCGCCGGTTTCGGAGTTCAGGCAGGTACTCCCGGACCCATCGGGCCCAGAAGATGTCGGCAAGGCGCTGGGATGCGCGCCAGCTGGCGCGCAGGTTCAGGTCGCGCTCGCTGAACTCGCCGGGTGTCTGTAGGCGTCCTGGCCCACCCTGGAGGAAGTGGTTCGGTGTGAGGGCTTCTGGGTCTTCTGCGCTGACGGAGACATGCGTGAGTGGCCGGCTGTTCACCGTGTGTTCGGCCTCGACGAGCAGGGTCTGCAGAACTTCTTCCGAAGGGTGGCGTTCATGCAGTGTGGCTGAGAGCGCTGTTTTTACAGAGCGCACCATACGTTCCCAAGCGCCATTATGATGAATGGAGCGCCCGGGGGTATGAAGCGCCAGTCTATGGTCTTTCTTGATGCTTCCTATGGCCATAATTCGGGTTCCTCGTATAAAAATTTGGGGCCACGGAACCAACGGTGAAGGCTGGTGAAGTCTGTAGGGACGTCTCTGGTAGCGTCGTCGGCGAAGTTGATTTTCGTAGGTAGCCACCTCCATTCGTTCGCCGTGCTGTGTTCTTCGATTGCTGCGATGCGGTGTGCGACGAAAGGTTTGTAAGACCTCGAACCCGTGCGAATCCAAGTCAGCGATGTCCTGCTGTCAGTCCAGTAATATGTGGCTTCGGGCTTCCGCTCGTGTTCCTTCCTTACAGCTGTTGCCATACGTGCACCTAATACTGCTGCCTGTAGCTCGAGTCGCGGAATCGAAGTAAGCTTAAGTGGTGCGACTTTAGCTTTGGCCGTGATGAGCGTCACGTTAATGTTGTCGTCTTCAGAAACAGTGCGCCAATATAGCGCGGTGGCGTACGAGGCTTCGCTGGCATCTACGAAGACATGCAGTTGGAGTGATTTCGCAATACTGTAATCTGGGTAGCATCTAGGCACGGTGACGTTGCTGAGATTCTTGAGGTGCTGCATCCATCGGCTCCATTCTTCTGCCAGATCTTGATCCAAGCATTCATCCCAGTCGGTGCCTCGCCTCCAGACTTCTTGAAGTATCTGCTTAGCTCGAATAGTGATTGGTGACACCAGGCCGAGCGGATCGAAGAGTGACATCACTATCTTCAATGCTTCTCTCTTTGTCGGCGTGTTGCTGTTCAGTACCGTCGCTGGAACGCGCACCAGGTCCAAGTTGAAGCCCAGCTGGTCTTCATTCGGTCGCCATATGAGACCGAGCACTCGTTCGAGCTGGCATTCATCTTTTAAATTCACCGTGGAGTCTTCTGATGCTGCTTCTCCCAGCTGTTGCAGTAGTTGGATGGAATTCGAAGACCATTTCTTGAGTTCGAAGTGTGCGTGTTGATGGATTCTTCGAACTTCTCGGGCGATGTGAACGGCGTCTTCGATGTTTCTGAAACTATCTAGGTAGTCATCGACGTAATGGTTCATCTTGATGGCCTTTACGGCGCGTGGGCTTTCTTCTATGAACTTCTCAGCGTTGATGTTCTTTACATATATTGCTGTCGCAGGCGAGCTTGACGCGCCGAAAATCACTGACTTCATTCTATATTCTTCCGGCGGCTCGCTGTCACGTCGGTTTCCACGCCATAAATAACGTAATGCATCTCTATCTTGTTCGCGCAGTTCTATTTGCATAAACATTTCCGCTATATCTGCAGTTACGGCGATCGGATATTGACGGAAACGCATCAGTACGCTCGGCAGCGGCTGCAGTAAGTCAGGACCGATGAGTAGTTGATCGTTGAGTGAAGTCCCACTAGTCTTGGCTGCGGCATCATGCACTATTCTCATTTTCTCGGGTTTCTTCGGGTTGAAGACAGGAAAGTGCGGAAGGTACCAACATCTATTGACATTTGTGTTTGTAGGCGGCGCAAGTTCGGCGTAGTCCTTTGCTACGAGTGCCTCCATTTGTTCGCAGTACCTATTCCTGAGCCCTGTGTCACGATCTAATCTTTTCTCAACTGTGTGAAGCCTCCTTAGAGTATTTTCGTAATTATCCGGCATCTTAATGTCTTCACTCCTCCATAATAAGGCGGTCTGGTACTTTCCCTCCGAAGTCCTCTTAGTATGTTCTTGTAAAATACGAAGTGCCTTTTCACCTGGGTCGCTGTTTGGTCTTCTTGGTTCGATGTAGAGGTTGTCAGCTGTTATGAAGTTCTTCACTATTCGGTCTATGTCTTCATCAGCTGAGTGGTTGATGAAGTTGACTCGATGACCCAAGGTTCGAGTGTGACTGCCGTGTAACACCCATCCCAGTTGTGTACGCGATGCAACTGGCTGATTTCTTCTACCTGTTCGGGATTCTGTAGACAGCAGAAGGTGCCAGTTATCTTGGCCTATGAGGATCTTCGGCTTCATGATGCCATGCTGTAGCTGATGAGAGATGTCCCGTAGATGTTCGCACTCAGTGATTGCTTCTATAGGTATCTTCTGAGCTGCCAAGTCCAAGTTCTTCATGGTGCGCGCCTCTATCTGTAGCTTGTTGGCTCCACGTCCTCTTGCGTTGAATGTTACTCGATGAGACTTCTTGTAGGTGGCGGTGTCTCCATCGAAGGTCGAGATGTGCAGCGCTTCCTCCGGGCCGTTGGCTCCTATTTGTTGAGCTAGTTCTTCATCTATCAGGGTGATGGTGGAACCATCATCCAGTAGCGCGAAGGTGTCTGTTTCTCCCGCCGGTCCGGAGATGTGCACTGGTGCAATCTTCAAATATGAGGCTGGTTGCGGCGCCCATGCTGAGTTGATCTTCTCTTCGACTTCGGTCTTTAGGTCTTCCTTCTGTGAATGAAGCATTCGGTGGTGGTAGTGCTTGCAGTCGTTTACTTCACATCTCTTGGGACGGCAGCTATGTGTACTTTTCCTATATCGCAAACATCGAAAGTAAAGTCGGTGTTTCTTCGCCATATCCCAACGGTCGTGCACTGTTAAGTTCTTAAACTTGTAGCAGTCAGCTGTGGCGTGTCCTTGGCGATTACACAAGTTACATTTCGGCTGCCACTGTTGGTACTGCATGTTGTTCACTCGATGACGACGGCGAGTTTCATAACTGTCTGTTGATCCTCCTATGTTCTCTGGCGGTGCATACGGGCTGCATATTTCCGCTTCTCTTCTTATGAAACGGCTAAACTTCAACAGGTCGGGCTCTTCTCTCGGTTGGGTGGCTGCATATTCATACCACTGCCTCTTCATTGTTGGAGTCAATTTTTCAACTATATTCTTCGAGACTTCGGGGTTGTACAGATAATACACACAGTTGAGGGCTTGCATTGTTGCAACGATGTTTTCAACTTTCGTTGCGAAAGTGCAGATATCGCGCGGTGAGTCGGTGAGGCGTGGCAATGCTCGTAGTCGATCCATTTCTGCCATTGCTATCGAGTCTGGCCTCCCGAATCTTGTTTCTAACGTCTTCATAATGCAGTTTGCGTCTGCGTTTGCTATAAATAAACCTTGTACAGCTTCCTTTGCAGCTCCCTTTAGACTTCTTCGTAGTCTCGATAAGTTGTCCGTCGTCGAATATTGATAGGCCGACTCGTAGTACGCTGCTTTGAACGTCAAGTAATCTTGATACGCTCCATTGAAGTTCGGTAGTTCTTGCGTTCTCGATCCTGTGTGTCGGGCTGATAGGACGGCTTGAGAGATAGCTGCTGTTAGTTCTTGCAACTCGGTTCGCCGTTCTTGTTCCTGAGTAGGCGCGGTTGCATGCGGCGTGAAGCTGTTCGGCTGGCAAGAAGCTCCTGCGCTTGCTTGCGGCTGTGACGTCGCTGTGACGTTCACTGGTGACGCAGCGTTGAAGTTCGGATGCCAGGGCGCTGTGATGGCTGCTGGCTGTGACGGCTGCGTCATGGCGATGTTCGTTGGTGGCAAGGCGGACGACGGAGCGTAGAAGTTCAAGTGCCAGGGTGCTGCAAAGGCCGCTGGCTGGAGCTGCTGCGTCGTCGCAATGTTCGGTGCCACGTTGACAGGCGGTGCGCTGGAGATCGGTGGCCACGGAGCGGCTGTGTCCGTTGGCCTATAAAGCTGCATCGCTGTCTGGTTCGGTGTAGGTGCAGGCGTAGATCTTCCTGCTGGCGGCGGAGGAGGCGGCATCAATACTGCGGCGTGTTCGGTCACGGAGGGACGCGGGGTCGACGGAAGTGCGGCGGTGACTCCCGCCGGTGTTGGCGCTGGGGTGCTCCAGGATGCGGCAGTGATCACTGGAGCCGGTTCAATAGTCGCCTCTGGATCAGGTTCATGCTGTCCCTCGGTGATGGCAAGGTGGCTAGACTGTAGCCACGTGCGGACGCGTTTCTCTCCTCCTTCACTATCGACTGCAGATGCTGCGTCTTCTTCATCACTTGATTGTGCTTCTATTTCTGCTATACGAGCTTGGGCGAGTTCCAACTTCGCTCTGGCGAGTTCTTGAAGGGCTTCAGCAAGACGACGGGCTTTCGCAGACTTGTGGCTTGAGCTCTTGACACGCGACGGCACGGCTGAAGGCGCACAGAAGGGTTGACTGGTGGCAGCAGGCGGCGCGGTGGACTGCTCTGAACGCGGCGCGAAAGGTTCGGTGGCAGCCTGCGAAACGGCAGGTTGCTCAAGACGCGGCGCGTGTGAATCCAGGGCGGCCTGTTGCGTGACTGGCCGCACGGCGCTGGACTCGTTGGCTATGGCAGCCCGCGGCGATGCTGTCTGCTCGGTCGTGGCGGATGTGGCGCCGGTGACTGTTGACTCCGTCGCAGTGGTGGCTTCAGACGACGTAGTCTTCTCTGCAGATGACCCTGTAGCCGTTGTTCCTGATGGTGTGGAACCTCGTTGTCTTCCACCATGCTGTGACCTGGTAACAGGCATCTCGGAAAATTACTCGATGCTCTCTCCCCAAAAGATCCGGCTCGAAGGACCAGCTCGATGTGCGAGATGCTGGGATTGTTGGAGAGAGAGAGAGATCGAGTAAAAGTCTCTGATGTCAAATTACTAGGTGCACAGCGTGGATTTATTTGCCACAAGTCTTCATACAAAATTCTTCTTACTGACTAACTATCTTCTAATTTCAATTCAGGAGCGCTTCAGTAGTTACTATCTTCAATTTTTCTATTTCTGGAGCGCTTGAGTATTTCTTTCTTGATTTCCCGTCGTCTTGCTGAGTCGAAGCTGGAACTATTGATTACTGTTGAAGCTGGAACTGTTGAATGCAGTTTTTTTTTTTTTTTTTGACGCCCTACGCGCGCGATGGACTACCTTCCGGAGGTGACTACGGGAAGGAGGTGGTGAATCCTCATAGGATACCCCCGTAACATAAGGTTACGTTGGTTATGTCGGACTTCTACCGACTAAACACCACCTAGGGAATTGCTTTTAGCCTTGCGGGGCCTTAAAAGCTACAACTGAGGCGATCGCTACGTTGGGAAACGAGGCGACGCAGACGTCACGCTCACGAATGAGCGTGCGTTTGTGAAAGTGGCAGCCCCGTGAAGCGGGGTGGAGCCACGAGAGATTGTGGGGTTAGAGGTAGCCTGCTGCGGCTACCTGGACTTTGGGGGACGCGAGTGTACTACCCTACCTAACTACATACGCCTTAGCTGCTATGAGAGGGATTTACGGGATTCTGGGCCTCCAGGAGGAGTTCCAGATCGCGTGAAAGTTTGTCTGGTTGGTCCGTCAGTATGTTGCGGGGTCTGCGGAAATTTGTGCGGTTTGGGGGAGGTGGGACGTAAGCGGCCGCTTCCCTGATGAAAGGGTTAGGATGGCTTTCAGAAGTTTTGAAGAAACTTTCTGAAAGTTTTTTGAGGTGTTGTTGGATGGTGGGAAGTGCCATGTCTCGGTGGAGGTCCGCATTGCGAACGCACCAGTGGGCATTAGTAGCCCTGCGGCAGAAAATGGACTGCACCGTTTGCAGTTTTTTTAAGAGGGATGGTCTTGCATGTGCGAAGACCGGCGACGCGTATGTCATGACCGGTCTTATGCAGACTTTGTACAGCGTACGCTTGTTGCGTAGTGACATTTTACTGTACCTCCCCAACATGTTGTTGAGGCGACCCAAGTAAAAGCGGGCATTTCGGGTGACCCTATTGACGTGAGGACTAAACGTTAGTCTCGAGTCTAGGGTGACGCCGAGGTACTTGGCCGTGCGATGCCAAGGAACCGAAATCCCTTGCATCTTTAACGGGCGTGTACCGTATGGGAGTTTGCGTTTGACGTCGAAGAAGACCGCAGCACTTTTGTCTGGGTTTACATCGATGCGCCATTTGCGAAACCAACTTCCTAACTCGGTTATCGAGGTTTAAAGGAGGCTCAGTACGCGACTTATTCTGACGCTTTTGGCGTATAGAGCTGTGTCATCGGCGAAGAGTGACAGTTCTACGCCATTGGCGGGTATGGGAATATCGTTTGTGTACGATATATATAGTAAGGGGGCCAGAACGGAGCCCTGGGGCACTCCTGCCGTGAGGGAACGGGGAGACGATAGTACCCCTTCGTGCCTGTACCGGAATGTCCGATTTTGCAGGAAGGAAGCTACTATTCTAACTAGCCTGTCTGGGACATTAAGCTTGTAGAGCTTGTATATTAGTCCTGCGTGCCAGACTTTATCGAAAGTCTTGGCTACGTCAAAAAAGACAGCTACTGTCTTTTGCCGTTTGGGATAGAATCCGCTCGAGATATACTCAACTATGCGGTGGACTTGTTGGGGACACGAGTGACGGGGCCGAAAACCGAATTGGTTCGGTAGAATGAGATCGTTTGAGAATAGATGTTCTCTCAAACGGGCTAGTATGACCTTTTCGAGCAGTTTGCCCGTAGCTTTTAAGAGGCTAATAGGTCGGTGATTAGCCGGGTTATTGAGTGGTTTTCCCGGTTTTGGAATGCCTATCACTGTTGCGTCTTTCCAAAGTTCTGGAAAGTAACAGAGGTTTAGGCATGCGCTGAATATAAAGGCTATTGTGGTGAGCGCTTGGGCTGGGAGGAGTTTTAGCGCTTTATTGGATATACCGTCAGCGCCAGGGGCTTTCTTCGATTTCAGGCCCTTTATCAGATCTTTTAACTCATCTGGGGACACTGTAATCGGGTCGGCGGTTAGTGGAAGCGAGTTCAGGTGACTGACCTCGTCCTCTACCGCTCTTATGTGATTCGGGTCACACTCTTGGGAACTAACTGAGCATTGAGAAGCAATGCTGTCGGCAAAGCATTCAGCTTTTTCTTCGTCTTCGAAGGCAGTAGTGCCATCTGGACGGACGAGAGGAGGGGTGTGTGTCACTGCATCACTACGCAGGGCTCTAGCCACTCGGTAGTATGCTGTATGTGACGGGGATATGCCTTCCATGAGGTCATCCCAACGTGTATCCCTCAGGTCGGCGAGTTGGGACCTAACTTCCCGCTTAAGGCGGTTTGCTGCAGATCTATTCTGTGGGGTTGGATAGTGCGAAGCTCTTCTGAGAGCCGCGTTTTTTGCCTTAATCAGATTACGGATATGCAGAGGTAGTTTTTGGCGGGAGTCCACCTGTACTACTCTGGTGTTATCCTTCATTGCTGATTGGACCAGTTCGGTGAGGGAGCTCACCGCGCTATCAATCTTCTCCGTACTATCGAAGTGATCCGGAGGGAATGAGAAAGGTGAGTCGCGGGCATCTAAGGCTTCCTCGATGGTAGACCTGTACCCTTCCCAGTTGGTGAATGTTTTTGTCTCTATAAAGGAGGAGGAGCGGTTGGGGTCCATGGGACCCATGACTAGAGAGACAGGGCGGTGATCAGAGCCTAGATCGTCTAGTGGCTCTATTGATCGAAGACCTAGCGAGACTCCTTTGACTAGCGCAAAGTCTAGCACGTCTGGAGTTTGAGTTGTGCAATCGGGATAGTGAGTGGGCGAGTATGGACATAGGACATCCATCTCTAAGCAAGTTACAATCTCCAGTAGCTTAGTGCCGCTAGAGTTTGTACTTAAGCAAGTCCAATCTGTGTGTTTGGAGTTGAAGTCTCCGAACAGAATGACCGCTTGGCCCAACTCGAGGAGTGCTTCAAAGTCACTCTTCAAGGGGAGCGTACCGCTGGGGATGTAGACAGAACCTATGATTAGGGATTGATGCCCAGACATAGCCAGTCTGCAGACCGTTGCTTCCATATTGGTAAGCCGGGGTGTCTCTATCGGAGAGCAGTGTAAGTCTCTCTTATAGTAAATAGCGGTACCTCCGCTAGCGCGGCTGTTTAAGGCGGAGGAGGATTGAGGCCTATCGTTGCGAATTAAGGCGTACTTCGGGAGTGACAGCCCCTTCCGATCGGTGGTTTTCAGCCACGTCTCTTGCAGGAGTAGTAGGTCTACTTCCCTACTCTGTACAAATACCTTAAGTTCGGGGAGGTTTGGACGCAGACTGCGCGCGTTGTACGAGACGAGAGAAACCCCTTGGGGTTTTACGCGGCCCGAGGTAGTCATTGCGCACTTATAAGTTGCTCCAGAGAGCTTCGTGCTCGCAAAGAGCTAGGAGGCGAGCTTGGGGAGTTTTGGCTGCCCTATATTTTCGTGCAAACACACGAACTTCCTCTAAGTCGATGTTCTGAATGGCGGCGTACACCGTCTTCATATCATCGGCTAGGGAATAAGATCCGTTCGCGTTTGACGGGGGAGGAGGAGGAGCAGTCCCGGGAGCTGCTCGTTTCTTTGTTGGGGGTGGTGGTCCCCAGGCACTAGGGCCGGCGGGGGCACGGGGGACTGTGGAGGGAGCTGAAGCCCTCGAGGGGAGGGAGGGGAAGTTCGTTTCGGTCTGAGCCGGCGGTAACTTCCCTTTGGGATACTGTTTCCTACCCTGTGACTGGCCCCTTACGGGCTTTGCAGAGGGAAGGGACCTCTTTGGTGCTCTGGGGCACCTACTGAAGTTGGCTGGGTGGCCGGATTCGCCGCACAGCACGCAAGATGGGGGAGATGGGTCGTCTTTCGACCTCCCACAATCTTTGGTGAGATGGGGTTCGAGGCACTTGACGCACCTTGGGCCCGCTGAACAATTTGCAGCCGCATGGCCGTATAATTGGCAGCGGTGGCACTGGGTAGGCATACCTCGTTTTTGAGGCGCCTCTGACCTAATTTTGGAAAGGCCGCACACCGTGAGGTCCTTTCTGAAGATATCCCTAGCTGAGGGGACATTGGACAGGATGACGAGGGCGAGGGAATACTGTTTTCCAGTACGGCTGTACATCTTGTGTACAGCTTCTACTGGAAAGCCCTGACTTTTGAGGTCATCGAAGATGTCCTCGTTTGAAATCTCGTGGGGAATACCACGGAGGACAGTGCGGATTTTGCGCTCTTCAGGCAGCGCGTAGGTATGGTAAGCTATCTTACCATGTGTTAGGAGCCTTGTAAGGCCTCGGAAGTCGTCAATCGACGGGACCTCTATTTTGATAGCTACTCCCGTGTTTGAGGCACGGGAGTATTGCACCTTTTGTGCGACGCAAGCTTTGGACACTTCTGCCCATTTCGATTTGTCCCGCAGGAATACGGGTGGGGGAGCCTTTGCCTTCGGTGGCACTGGGGCGCAACGCGAGGCTGGCTTTGAAGGTGAGGACTGCGCTGTTTTCGCGCGTTTGGATTGGGAGGAGGAGGGGGTTGGTCGCTCGACGGCGACGTCCATCAAGGATGGAATTGAGGTTGCCGGTGCCTTCTCGGAGGAGGGTGGTGGAGAGGCAGGCTTGCGCCCCTTTCGGGCCTTGCGAGCGGCTTTTTTGGTTTTCCTCACCAGGGAAAACGCGCCTTCGCCGTCAGTCTCGGTCTCGGAGTTGATACCCTTGAGGGTATCTTCCGAGCCGGAGGAGGAGTTGGGGAGGGAGGTTTCGGAAGCTGGCCGCTTACGGCCGTTATTGGAGTCAGTGTCGGTGTCCATGCCCGACTCTGAGGGGGACTCAAGAGAGTCCTGAGAGTTTGTCGCCTGAAGGGCGTTGATACTGATGGTGTTAGTCACCGTCAGGAATTTCGCAGCTAAGGCGTCTACATTGACGCCATCTCTAAAAGCGCCCGCGGCGCGAAATGAATGGAGGAACAATTCCACCACCTTGGATACGGCCTCGGTGGAGGAAGGAAGAGCTGGCATCATAGTGCCAGGAATGAGGGGGCTATCACTAAAATGAACTAATCCTACCGGAGTCAGCCTCTATAAGAGAGAGCTGCCTCCCTTGCCGAAAGTCGGCAAGGGGGGTAAACGAGAAAGGGACGGGGACTGCAGGTATCCCTAATGGATAGCCGCAACACCTTCACCCTTGGGACAAGGCCCAAGTGCAGTGGGTTCAGGTCTGCCGACTACGTCAGAGCCTGAAGGACTCTAACGGCGTGTCGGGTCAACGCCTACTAGCTTAGTTGTCACCGTTGGGTATCCACTAGTACAACGCGACGGATCCTTTGTACTTTTAAATAAATTAAAAGTAAAAAGTTTCTGAACGGTTAAAAGTAACCGTACGAAAAAACAACTGCCGAGCTTGCCAACGGAAAATGTGGCAGCGCGGCTAAACTATACTCGACCACACAGCACGCTGTGTCGCCGAGAATAGTGGAATGAGAGAAAGCGCGCGAGCGGAAGCTGGCGGGCAAGCACGATGCGCACGTCCGTACGCATCGAGCCGGAGTGTCGGAAAAAGGATTGAATGCAGGACATGCTCCGACTATTAAACAAAATTCTAAGTAGGTCAACCTATGAGTCCACGAAGACGGCCGACCAATCAGGGCTCTTTAAATTGACTCTACGACTAAATCTTCTAATTTTTGCTATCTCTTTCTATCGGCATGTCCTGACATTCGCGAGTTTACAAATATTTATTTAAATCTATTTTTATAACAAAGGCTTATTTACTTAACATATTATAACAAATCATTCAAAATACAATAATATTTAACAAAGTGTTTACGCCTCTTCAGGGCGACCTAGCGGGATATTGAAAGGGTTGATTTTAATCTTTATTTTGGTTAAACTTACATTTCTAATGTTATAACATAAAAATATACATATTCATCTATTTAAACAAACATCAATTTCACTTAAGGTCTATAACTAATTGCTGTCCTGCACATATACCAATGAATAAGCGACTCTATTCAATTTGAAATAGAGTCGCTTATTCATTGGTATTAATAAGCATTCTATTCAGTTATTGAATCGCAATAAGAGATGGTGTGTAAGGGGGCAGGGCCGCCGAAACTGACGCCGAATCTGATTTTTTGACTACGAAAATGAAACTTTAACTTAGAATGACCGTAATTGTGTTTAGCTTAGTTGGTAGAAACCATTGAGCTCTACCGACTAAGCTGAAGATGTTTATTATTAATTTAAACCTAAGATCTATTTTCGCAATCAAAAAATCCGATAGCAATCGGCTTCAGCTTCGGCGGTGGGGCCATAGGTCATTTGCGTATATCTGGTCGATTACATATATCTGCCCCCCTAGCCAAGTGTCATTCGTAGCGTAACGAACGTTAGTTCCATCACGTGACATTTGTCAAAATCGAACATTTTAGAGAATTGACAAATGTCACGTGATCTATCTATCTATCTAACGTTCGTTACGCTACGAATTACACTTGGATAAGGGGGCTGGTACTATGAGTCGATAAGTTGAAGGTATCTCTTTCTTTCCGATTTGCACATTGTGCCAAACAGAGTGACGTCATAGAGGTTAACACAGTAGACGATATAATCAATATTGTTTATTAAAAGTGTCTAATGCTGTAAGATTATTTAAAACACTAATATCACTAATAAAATGTATCTATGTAACGGTAGTTTCAAACTTTGAACTAGATGACGCTGTACGTTATTAAACCGCGCTATGCTTTCCTATTTGTTTAAACCTACTGGTGTCGAATTACAAATTTTATTAAATGTCTATGAGTTAAACTGTGGTTTGATTCCCTGGCCCAGTACACGCTTGGACACAAAGTATTATTAAAATAATACTGAATGTAATATTTTTTTCACAGATGGCACTTCCACACCAAAGCCCAAAAAGGTACTGGACACAATAATGAATCCAAAAGCGCTCCCGTCAGAAGAAAAACATGGATGGTACTGGAAGAAGACAGCGGCAAAAACCTTAAAGGCTAAACTTCAAGAAATGCCAAATATGAACAAAGCCAGAAATGCCATTATGTTCATTGGTGATGGAATGTCTGTAGCCACCATTATGGCAGCAAGGACTTATGGAGGACAAGCGGAGAATGGTGTGAATGGAGAAGAGAACGTTCTGGAATTTGAGAAATTTCCTATCATCGGTTTAGCTAGGGTAAGTAACTCTATTTAAGACATATTCTTAAACAAATACGATATGATTATGTAAGGATGGTGAATGAATGAATTTATTTCGTTAATAAAATCGTTGGGCGTAGCGTAAACTGAGTTGATTGGATAGAAACACGGGCCCAACGATTTTATTATTTTGTCTGATCAATGCCTTAGACTGATGAGGGAGAGTGGTGTGATGATGACTGAAACCTCGGACCTTCCGAATTATTTTTTAGCTTTAAGTACATTACTTTCAATAAAATTGTTTAAATTAAAAATGTTTTTTTCATAATTTTTATTTTCAAGTTTTTAGTTTATAATTTCATTACATAGTACTTCTCATTCAATTAAGTTTAGATTTGACTTTTGTCTTTTTTTTTTACTTTTAAATTTGTCTTGTATTAATTTGATATTGATTGACAAAATTTGTAAACCGCCATTTTGTAGCTATCTTGGATTTACAATGAAACAGAATTTATTTAATTGTATTGTCATCAGAACTAAAGGTGTGTACCAAATTTCTGATCAATCTGTCAACAGGAAGGGGGTCAAATGTCAATTACTAGATTTGACCCAAAAATATATACAAACAAACAAAAAAAAATAAACAAACAGGTCAAACTAAATAAAACTGTTTAAAAACCTGCAAACTCTTCTCCGAGAGGTCACCGTATATAAGTCAAATTTGTTTTACCTACATAGATTAAGGTGGATTCTAACATTACGCATGTTATAATAATAGACCTATTAATAGCACAGTATAAGTAATAATAAGTACTTCGTAATAATAGGCGACTCATCGTCCGCTAATACAATGGCCAACTTCGTAGTCCAAAAATGTTCTCCGGTATGATCTAATATCCTTTAGTTTTACAGTTGCTATGAATAATACGAATGCCAAAACTTATTTCTAAACAACAGAATAGAAAGTTGAATGTAAACCCATAGAACATCTTACCCTTTGGTTGTAAAGTCCAGCCCCCTTACCACCATCTCTTATTGCCATTCAATAACTGAATATTCATACCAATGAATAAGCGAGTCTATTTTAAATAAAATAGAGTCGCTTATTCATTGATATGAATAAGCAATCTATTCAATTATTGAATCGCAATAAGAGATGGTGGTAAGGGGGTTGATTTAAAATCTAACTCAAACAACGACCGTGAACTTAATATCCAATAAAATCCTCAGATTGCGACATTGAACCTTATATTTTTTTTCCATTAGTAAAAACAAGTGTTTAGTTAAGGTAATTAGTAATGCAATAGACCTACGATTTTTTTACTAGCCTGATGGGAAGCGGTTACCATGATGGGTAATATAGCTATATATTACCGCTCGTAAATCGCAACATGAAATATTGCAAACATCGCTCGCGCGCCGCCGCTCCTGCTGCCAACGCAGCTACTCTCCCCTTTCTGGTGAACTCACTCACTCGCAGGAACAACCCTCACGGGAATTGTTATCAGGCTACGGTCTTCTGTGAGGTCTTCCCACTTCCCAAGTCTGGCATCTTAAAAAATACTGTATGGGCATACAGTATTTTTTTAGATGCCAGTCTCAAATGAGGCTCTGGCGAAAAGAGAGGTAGGGCTACCTCTCTTTTCGCCAGAGCCTCATTTGTCAGTTAGCAGAGTACACCACGTGCAGGTGAGGTTGGCTAAGATTTAAAGATGTCGATGAACCACGTACACCCCGGTTTTCGGTTAACATTTTTTTGTTTTTCATTCGTTTGATCTCTTTCTTTACCATTCTCCTCAATATGTTTTATTTTACCGGATGCAAAACATATTTGGGGTGTAAGCGGTTCATCAACATCTTTGAACCTAAGCCAACTTCACCTGCACCCTGCTGACTGACAAATGAAGGTCTGGCGAAAAGAGAGGTAGGGAGCGTAATTGTAAGCTATTCGACTGGGGAATGTACCTCCACCTCACAGAATATGGCAGTTAAATAACAATTCCCTTGAGGGTTGTTGTGTTCCTACTAGTGAGTGAGGTGACCAGAAAGGAAGGAGATGCTGCATTGGCAGCGGGGTGGTGGCGCGCGAGCGATATTGCATGTCGTGAGTGTTAATATGGCTATGGTAACCGCTTTATATCAGGCGGGCCATATGCTTGTAAAAAAATATATAAGGAAATTTATTTACAAAAACCAGACCATATTCTTTTATAGACAAGAAACTTATACATAAAACCAATAGCAAACAAGGAAATCATACACAGTTACACAATGAAGCTTACTTATATAAAATAAAAAAAATGTTTTGCATTAGCTAAACCTTACGGTTTGGCTCCAACGATAGGAAGTTGCGACATAATTCATGTTATTTTTGTATATTTTTACACAGTTTATCTGTCGCCGATAATCGATTGCGTATTACTCAATATGTATTATGTTCTTATGCAGTTGTAACAAGGTTCAATATAGGGTATTCTAGATATTTTGGAACACTTTCTAATACGATCACAAAACGATACTAAACGTAATCTTTTTCAGATCGCTTGTTTCTAAACCAGTAGTTTGACCTCTATATTAAATTATTATTATATCATTTATTTATATTTCAACAGTTTTATATATTTTTAAATATAAATCATATAAAAAAAATACATTTAAAAATATAAAAAAGGGACATCCATTGATAGCGGGGCGAAGACCCAAGCTACCGGTGGTTAGGTCTCCAGAGTGAGGAACCTTCTCACGATGCGTTGCGGTGTCTAGAAGAACCGCCTTCTGCATCTGATTCTTGACCCAACTGCCGAGCGAGAGCTTCTCAAGGTGACGGTCGAGGCTCTTCGCTATAAGTCCGTTTACTGACACGACTATCGGAACAATAAATCGTTGAGTCCACATGCCAAATGGTGGTAACCTCGTGGGTCAAGTCCAAGTACTTATTATTATTATTTATTAAATAAATTATTAAATTAAATTAAATTATTATTAGTAAATCATTATACAATTTACAAGTATTATTAGTAAATGAATTAATTTATTCAACGTACATATGGGCAGGACTCCGAAGGGTCAGTCAAAATCTGACCCACGTCTTTAACTTTTTATGAATTCAAGGCATTGGCTGAAGTATTGTAAAACTTTAGTCATACACGGAAACTCATTTCAGCTTCAATAGCCACATAGGCAGGAATAAATTTACGTATTACCGAATTGTGAACGCGGAATCCGCGGCGGAAGAAACAAATATACGACGGCTTTGTTCTTGGTTCTATCCGGAGTGCGATCGGGTGCGCTCAAGAACGTTATAATGGAACCTGACATTACCATTTCCATGGTGTTTCCGTACGCTGCGGATTCCGCATGCGAGAGATCAGAGACCCGGACAAAACCGGATTTTGTGAAATTCGCGTGGGATATTTGGATACGCAGGTTCAAAAACACCGACTAAAGGTAGTACGCCGACTAGGTGATATTAATACTATAGGTACCGTAGGTAACGCAAAATGTCAAGGTCAAAAATAAGAAAATGACAAAGGCTACTTACTCCCTTGTCATCTTGCCTCCGCGGTAGCCATGACATTGCAGACAAACTGCAAGAGACCGACAAGATACGTAGGAAACAAATGTCTCACCATGTCATCTCCTCCAGATCTGGGCAAACGGGGTAGGCATAAGAAGTGCTGGATTGACATCGTAGGACGTGCCATGCCTACTCATGGTACTAGTCAATGGTACTACTGATCCGGAGGGTCATAGTCTGACAATAAAGGATACTGAAGACCTTGCGAAGTAAAGAAGAAAAAACAGGAAAGCGGATCCTGAGCTAAGTTCAGAAGTTGCAAAATAACATTACGTTTGGCGCTGGCAATGTTCATAAAGGTTTTGTTTTACTTTTCATCCTCTACATGAGCCGAATCGCTACATACATCTTCGAATGTATAGTGCATATAGGCTGAATGAATTCACAAAAATAACCTCGTCTTCCAACTTCAATTTCGACTTTTCGACAATCTGCAACCTCGTCTTTAGCCCATCACAAATGATTATATTCAGTCTTCAAATTTATTCAATTTTTTTTTCCTTTGCGTACGTAAACGACATGGAACATGTCGTTCTTATTATTATATCGTATCGTAGTCTTTAGTAGTATTATAAGTATGTATTTAAATAGAAAACACTCAGTCCAAGACAAAAAGATATATTCTTGCACACAAATGTTTGTTTTGTGCGGGGATGGAACTCGCAACCTCAGGTTCAAAGTGGCCATTGCTAGCAATTCGACCACCGGGTTTGTCCTATCGAATTAAATATATACAATATACTACTCTACAACTGTCAGTCTGGTAATTTACCCGGCTTGTTATTGGTAAGCCACCTAGATCATCGTATGCCAGATTATTACTAGAGCATAACTGCAAGGACATAAAAAAAACATTTCACTCAGAACAAGGTGACAATTAGTTGATACTATCATCGACCATTGATCAAGAAACTGTGTCAATGACTCCAATCGTTACAAATTACAATCGTAACTGTGGTTAAGTAATAGTTAAGTTTGTTTGTGTAAGTAAGCAAGTAGCATCGTAGACAACCCTGACTCAAATGATGGAAGTTTTAAAAAGGTTTATATATATATCGATGCCTTACAGCCGAAAAGGGATAAGCGGCATATTTCAAACTTTACAGGAGAGTGATTTAAAGTTAAAATTTTATGAAAAAAATTCATAAAAACTATAGTTTAGTTCCCGAGAGGCTGGAAATGTGTTTATGTTGTATTTAACATACTATCTATTGAATTACAGTGTTATTTTTTTATAATTCAACTTGCAACCCCTATTTACTGTCGGTAATCCTCAAATGATCTCATTTCACAAACAGGCAAAATGTCATAAATGAAAATACTAGAATTATTCGCTTCCAGCAAAAATGATATAACTACACCTCATGTTTCATTATAATTGAACTAAAATAGCACAAGTGTGAGATTATTGAAAATAAAATTGAGGAAATATGGTATAACCAGCTATCAAATGAAAATTTACTGAATGCGAAATTGTATAAGTAGATTTTTTTAATAGGAATAATTTGCTTATTAGATTACTCTTTATTGCATTTCGATGTGTTTCTTCTTAAAAAATATTTTTTCGAGTAGAAAAGATTTCAGGTTCGCACTAAAAAAAGAAGAAATGAATCAAATCATTCTTTAATTGACACTGAAATGATACATGCCACATACTAAAATGTAATAGGTAATACTAAATAACAATTGTTTGTAATAAACGCTCATAATACGATCATAAGTACCCGAGATCAAATCAACTTAGAATTATCACAATTGAAATATCTAGTCGAAATCAATTTTCATTTATCTATCTAAATATCTATAAAATCTATAAAAGAAAAACTGACTGACTGACTTATATATCAACGCACAGCCCAAACCGCTGGGTCTAGAGATTCCAAAATTGGCAAGTAGGTTCCTTATGACGTCTAGGGGTGCACTAAGAAAGGATTTTTCAAAATTCTACCCCTAAGGGGGTGAAACGAGGTTCCAAAGTTTGTATGGGGAAACAAGATTAGTTGGACTATTTTATCCGAAACTTTACATGAGTACTTCTATTGAGAAATGAGTAAACACGTGTTTCAGAATTTTTCAAAATTCAACCCCTAAAAGGGTAAAATGGGTTGTATAAGTCTGAAAATCGTCATGGGTTTTTATGGTTTATCGGGTCGCTGATTACGAAAACAACAACTATTTTCTGATCTGACATAGCTGACGTACCATAACATAAAATCACCCCTGTGGGGATGCGATGGTGTTGAAATATATAAAAGAAGAAACTGAGTGACTGATGATACATATCAACGCACAGCCCAAACTGCTGGGTCTAGAGCTTCCAAATTTGGCACGTAGGTTCGATTCCCGCTCAAGAGAAATATTTGTGTGCATGAACATGTCACCACCACTCACCGCGGCTGCACAGGAGTCAATGTCTTCTGAATTGAAAGTTGCCTCCACGGGTATGATGCATAAAATTCACGCAGTTCATCCCAGTTTGCTGACTTGTAGTTCCACATAAAACGCCATCCAACAGGAAGTGGTCAGGTCTAGCGTAAGGCACTTGAGACAAGATGAGACAGTCGTCGGATGAACCTAGTGGCGTCTTCACTCCGATATTGTATCCATACGATCTATTTGGATTGGATTGGCTATTTTCTTTATAAGTTATTTTAAAAAAATGTATTTTTGTACAATAATGTTTGGAACTAGATGGAGTCATGTAATTTATCCAGGAAAATATATTTATTTAAACCAAGTTCTACATAGATATTTCCAGCACGCAAGCAAATAATATTATATTAATTGAATATTATAACATAGTGTTATTATAAATTACATACCCGAGAAATTAACACAAGAGAGGGCAAATGTATTGCCAGTTTACGAAACGCAAAAACAAGCGATACTTAGCTGATCCATTTCATTGAACAGATACACTTGATACTGACAAATATAGCTGAGTGATTGCCACAACTAAAAAGAAAACAAAACAGTTCTTTCTTTGGATTTACCCGTAGATTTACCTGTCGCACCTACCTTATTTCCTAAACCACTGTAAACGCGCAACTTTTTATACATCACTGGTTTTTTAACGGATACTACTGTTAAGAATGGGCAAAAAATATTACAATTGTATGAACTGCTTCCCGAAAACAAAGTGTTGAATAAATCAAGTTTTCCTCAAGTTCGCGGATATACCGAGAAGGGCTGATTCATCTAGACGCGAGAAATCGACGTGATACGCATCGCATTATACGTTGATAATTTTTGACCGCACATTTATTTATTTATATTAATTATTTATACTTAAGCCGTGTGGTTTCCGGCAGATTCAAATAGAATCACTCCGTCTGTTCCCGTGGATGTCGTACAAGGCGACTAAGGGAAATACATTATCAAACATCGATCAGGACTCCCCAACCCGTTTGGCCAGCGTGGGGAGTGTAGGCCAAATCCTCCTTCCATCTAGAACGGACGAGAGAGAGTCGTGCTCCTGTAGTGGAGACTGAAATGGACCTGATGATGATGATGATTTATACTTCCTATACAAAATTCTACACAGGTGGACTTAATACTATGCAAGCATTCTTTACCAGTCAACCATAGGGTGATGCAGATAAAAAACATGGCAGATGCACAGGGAAGTTATGGTATACACATAAGTGTCTTATATCTGTTCCAGATATGTCAGCGCCATCGTACCCTAATCCAAGAGACTCAGTGATGAGATGTGGTAATTAAGTCAAAAAACATTCTTGCTCACTGATGTAGGATTAGTCAATATACATTGAGCCAATCCTACATCGTTGATGTTCAGTTTTAATTTTCTCATCAGTGAGTCAATTTTATAATGGTCTAAGACAAGATCTTTAGACTACTTTTTAAGTTATGAAGGTTTAATTTCGCTCTTACAAATAGTTAACTTTAGCGATAATTAAGGTCGGTGCGTAATATGACATATGATAACAGATGCATATATAATTTCATTTGACATATAACGTTCGTATTCTATAATTATATTATCCATTATACCCAAAACAGGTTTCATATTTTTCAGTCCATAGCAAGCCAGCAATGTATGTAAATTCTAGTAAATCAAATTATACGAATTGAATATTATAACATAAGTTAATATTATAAACACGGGCCATTTAAGGTACATTCTGTTCGGAAGTTTTATTCATATTGCACTTTGTTAGCAGATATCAAGAAGGGTACGTCAAATATGGGGCAACAAAAATGGTTGTCTTTAAAGTCGGTTTACTGGCGATAATTTTACGTGATAACGTCATAAGAAAACATCTGCCGATGGACTGGAAGACAGTAAATGCATCACAGCAGCAGCCGAACGCTTAGGTCGATCGTGCCTCTCTTTCGCTTGTTTCACACTCTCGCTTACACGCTCGGCTCAGGAGGAACATGATAATGAGTCATGCTTTGTCGTGCCTGGAGCTGGTGTTCATCGATTTATAAGACGTTGTCACGTCAAAACATCGGACGCGCAGCATGCGCCACCATAGCGAAATTTATTTATTTTATTTATTTATTTATTTTGGCCAATTTCCCGAATTGATATCGGAAAACCAAGGTCACTTTACATTTCTACTTTTTGATTTTGATTGACACGAATTCGAAGTCCGAATTTCGAAATTTTGAGTTTCATGGCAACGGACGGACAGACATAGTTTTTTTATTTATTTATTTGGCCACTTTCCCGAATTGATATCGGAAAACCAAGGTCACTTTACAATACTACTTTTTGATGCTCTACACGAATCCGAAGTCAGAATTTCGAAATGTTGAGTTTCAGAACGGACAGACAGAACGACCGGACGATTTTACAAGCTCAATAAATTTCGCTGAAAGTACTTTATATAAGTACATATTTGGATGATCTAATTTAGAATGTCATAATTAAATTCAGTAATGAGACTACCGATACAAAACATAGTAAGAAGTGTAATGTTAGGGCCGGTAACATAATTGGCGACTTCATTAAGCGGGCGTTGTGCGGTTGACCGCCCGCCGTCTGTCACGTTCAAGGAAACTGCACGTGTGTCGAGGTCGCACGATTTATGACGTCAACTCTCGGAGCACTTGTGCTGGCCATAGAAATTTGTGAAGAAAGGTTGTTGTTTGTATGTAAAATTTTATTGTATTAACATTTACATAACGTAGATTATAAAAATGTAACATAGTTTATAAGGGCGGATTGAATGGAGGGCAGTTAAAATCTTAACTTGATAGGCTCGTTCCATCAAGCAACGTATTGAAGATGTAACATTGATATCATATTACGAAGGGAAGATTGATTGAAATTTACAGGAAGGACATAAATTTTAGGGGTGTAGGTGGTTCATCAAGGTCTTTGAACCAAAGCCAACTTCACCTGCACGTGGTGCACCCTGCTGACTGACAAACGAAGCTCTGGCGAAAAGAGTGGTAGGGAACGTAATTGTAAGCTTACCCGATTAGGGAATGCACCTCCACCTAACAGAATACCGCAGTCAAATAACAATTCCCTTGAGAGTTATTGTGTTCCTGCGAGTTCACGATCTATTACAGTACGATTCCTAAGATTTTTTATACCATGAACGGTGAAACTGTAGAATCAACTTCCTTCAGCGGTATTTCCGAACAGTTACGATATGGGACCTTTCAAGAACAGAGTCTATATTTCCCTTAAAAAGCTGGCAACCGATCGGCGACTCCTTGGTGTTGCTGATCTCCATAGGCAATTGCTTTCCACCAGGTGACTCACATGCTCGTTTGCCCCCAAATAAAATTAATAATTTTAGTGAAATCTCTACTACCAAAAAGATAATAAAAGAAAATTAAAATAAGATTAACACAATAGTGTCGATGAGAACAAATAAACAGAACGGCCATTTTCCTAACAATGTAGAAGGTATGACACGCAAATTTTGTCATACAAAACACAATGAGAGGAAGGAAATAGGAAATTATGTCCCTGCCGCTTAATTGTAAGGTTAAGTTGTATTCATTACCAAGGCTGATACTTACTTGCAAGAGATAAATTGTTTGAAGGCACTGATTGTGAATTACAATTGCTAGAGTGAGGGTCTTTTGGCAGCACTGTAGCGTAGGGTCCAATCATCTGTCAATTCATAGCATTTTGTCAAATGTCTTGTTGACGTCTCGTGTTGTCTTGTCGTCTTGAAGTTTCACTGTCAAAAAATTCAGTACAAAATGACAATCTGGACCCGACGCCTACCTAGCGACATCTGGTGTCAGGAAAAATATCAAACATCCCCATTACTTGAAGATATTTTTGTCTAACTAACTTACAGCACTTACAAACATGTCATTTAAAGAAAATAAGTAAATTTAGAGAATTTTGGGTGTAAATGGTTCGTCAACAATCTTGAACCTAACCCAACTTCACCTGCACGCGGTACACCCTACTGACTGATAAACGAAGCGAAAAAAGAGGTAGGGAGCGTATTTGTAAGCTACCCGACTGGGGAATGTACCTCCACCTCACAGAATACCGCAGCCAAATAACAATTCCCTTGAGGGTTGTTGTGTTCCTGCGAGTGAGTGAGGTCACCAGAGAAAGGAAGGAGATGCTGCGTTGGCAGCGGGGTTGGCGGCGCGCGAGCGATATTTTATGTTGCAAGCGTCAATATGGCTACGGTAACCGCTTCAAATCAGGCGGGCCGTATGTTTGCCTGCCACCCGAAGTAGTATAAAAAAAAACTCGAGGTTACGTAATATATCATACAATGTGCAAACATGGATCCGGATTGAATAGTTTATCGATAAAGCACGTAATATGTAACGTTGTAACACTATACACTCACACATATACAATTCAATTTTGGTAAAGTGTTGGAACCGGAAACTGTTCATCTATACAACCTAGATCTGTGGTTTTATCCGATTCAGTCGTGACTGGAAGTAATTTATGGTACACGGCTTGGAATTTTCCTTACGAATTATAGCGTCCATCGTGCAATTTCATATCACTGTGTATTTTTAAGAAATTAGATGGAGTCTCCACGGGGATAAAAATAATGTCCCATTTTTAATGAAAGCACACCCTGGCCACTCCATACAAATGTCGCGTCGTTTACTACTACATAAACAATGGCATCTGTGCAGAGCGCGAATGAGCGTGTATGCGTGCAGCGCCATATAAACTGTTCCCGATTTGTCTCACAGGAGAGGTGAGGTCGATACGAAAGAGCGGCAGGGAGTGGCCATACTGTACGTAGTACTATTACGTAGACTGTGATGAAAGGATCCTTTTAATTCTATCTGTTGACGATTTGGGGTATTTATTTAACAATGAATCAGAATTGGGTAAAGAAATTGTGATTAGTGGTAATAGTTTGATTTACATCGCCTAAAGTGATAGAAATACATATAACTAAATATTCCCGGACAAATTATACAACACAATTTAGTCCTAAACTAATCAAAGCTTTGTACTATACGGGTACTAGGATAATTGACAATACTGACATATGTCCTTAATTCTTCTTTTGTTTTAAATACATACGACGAACTCGGTGGTCGAATGGTTAGCAATGGCCACTTTGACTCCGAGGTCGTGGGTTCGATTCCTGCACAAGACAAACATTTGTGTGCATGAACATGTCTGTTTGTCTTGGTCTGGGTGTTTTCTACCTTTACAAAAAAAATGTATTTAAGTACATTTATCAGTTGTCTAGTACCCATATCACAAGCTGTGCGCTTAATTTGGGACTAGATGGAGCTGTGTAAATTGTCCAGAAATATTTATTTATTTATTTATTATTATACATAGAAACACCCAGACCTGGACAAATAGACATGTTCATGCACACAAATCGAACCCGCGACCTCGGTGTCCAAGTCATAGTCATCGTGCCTCTATTCGCTTGTTCCACGCTCGGCTCAGACGGAACGTGACAAGGAGTCATGCTTTGTCGTGCGTGCAGCCGCCGTTCATCGATTTATAAAACGTTATCACGTCACATTTTTTTTTTGTAAAACGTAATAATTTGTCAATATATTCCGCTATTTCTAGTTAGATTAAATGCGTCACGAATCTATGTTATTAAATTCTACGAAATGTTTGACGTTTTTGAGGTAAAAACACAACCGTTACCAATTATTAGAAAAAACGCTGGCATTTGAACCGCTACAGAGAGATGACTTAAACAGAGCGTAAAATTGATGACTGAGTTTTAGCATAGGGTTTACAGCTAAACTACTTTCTATAATAACTAGCTGACGCGGCAAACGCTAATCTGTCATATCAATTATTTTCAGCGGCATGAAAAATACTCCACGACCTTTTTATTACCATACCTACAAAATATACATTCAAAAATGTATATATTGGTAGAGACGTTCCAAGTAATACAAAATATACATTCAAAAATGTATAAATCGGTAGAGCCGTTCCGGAGGAATGCGATCAATTTTCCGAATGCTACTCATCCGAATTGGACTCACAGATTGCATAAAGCTCAACTCATATCAATAAGGGGACGGTTGACGTCACAGTGCAGTCCGAGTTTTTTCTTCGCGTTCGATCATGTCAAAGTCAAAGTCAAAGTCAAAGTCAAAATATCTTTATTCCTTGGACTTTATAAAGCACTTAGAAACGTCATACAAATTAAATATAAGACATGTATCTAAATCATTACTATCTACTTAAATCCGCAGAGCTTAGATGCACTTTCATCACACTATCTGTGAAAGTGAATTTAAGTGCCAGTTCCGGCGACGGGGCTTCTTGAGAAGAACTGGCAAGAAACTCAAAATGTCAACGTAAACAAACCGACCAAATAGAAAAGAACTCTAATGTTGTGAATTTATAAGACGTAAGCAAGTAAGCCACATATTCAGCGAAATTCATTGAGCTTATGAAATCGTCCGGTCGGTCTGTCTGTCCGTTGCCATGAAACTCAAAATTTAGAAATTCTAACTTCGGATTCGTGTAGGTAGAGCATCAAAGAGTAGTAATGTAAAGTGACCTTGGTTTTCCGAAAAAAAGTCGTTGTGTCTGTCCGTCCGATGAAAAATATTTCATAAGATTCTAACAAAAATAATCTAAAGATCGAGTTGTAACCACGCAATTAGTAAATAATGTTTTTTTTAATATCGAAATACATTATGTTCAATAATCATTAAGTCAGTCTCTTTGATAGGCTCGTATCATAACTATCTTTATCTACTCTCATACTGAAATTTAGATATTAAAAAACTAAACATAGAATCTTAGTGTCGGTCTTTTACGCACAAGCCATCAAAATAAATTTAAAAAGTTACTTTTTGATGCAATGTTGCAATGTAAATGCATTGCAACTTTGCAAAAAATTTCTACTTTCTGTGAACGCGGCGACGCGCGGCGCGTCGCGCATGCGCACTAAGCATGCTCGATCTGCAAATAGATTTATAGGTAAGAAATAAAGCTGTCAAATTAACTTCATGGTTTTATTTAAAATATTATTATCATCTATTTCATGAGATTAGATAAAGAAGTGTATAAAACTGCACGTAATTGAGTCTTAAAATACTCGTGTGATGCTATTATCACATTCGCCTTCGGCTCATGTGATAAACTCACTCTCGTATTTTAAGAACCCTTATTATGCAACATTTTCATAGACTATTATTACCTACACGCAGTCTTAACTGTGTTATATGCGGATGCAGGCACTGGGTTTCGGAATGTCTCAAATTTCCTTTAGTCAAAAGTCGTCCTACAAGAAGTTCTACAAATGATGGTTTGAAATTATAACCACATAAGAGTTGAAACTATCTTTGTGGCGAAGTACCAAACACTCGACCGTTAGTTGGAGGGTGGTTTTCATCTTCAAGGATTCTTCAATCTCTCTAGCTAAAAAGGCCGCAGCACAGGGCATTTTTATTCTGTTTAGTAATTTTAGGTACCTGCGTAATGAAAAAAAAAAAGATTATTAAAATACAATTATTTCAACTGAAAGACGAATAAACAAATAACTACACTGAGTTTCGCTCATCAAGTGCGTTATTAGATACCCATATCATAAGAGTTGATGAGAAAATATAAATCGCCATGTTGTGGTACTTGATTAAAAATGCGGCATTTAAATCTTTTATAGTCACGAGGACTTAATGAGTGCCAAATCTCAACGCAATCGGATACTGGGAAATGGGTCAGATTTAATTTGCGAGAATTGATTACATACACCAGGGTTTCCCAACTTTTATTTCGTCGAGCCTAAATTAAGTTTCAACAAAAATAAGAAACACACGTTTTTTAACAGCAGCGAGTACGGCACGCAATTGTTTTATGAATGATAGATGGATGCAAGTGGGGTGCGCGTCGTGTAGTGAATTTTTGAAACTTGTATCGCAGCGATTGAATAGCAATTCGGAACAGTTAATTTATCTATTAGTTAATTAGATTTTTTCAGAAACGTAAACGTACCTATTACGCCTTCCCCCCTGACATTTCTCAACGGAAAGGAAACTTTTTAGAAAGGAAACTTTTAAAAAGAGAAGAATATTTTCTGTCACCTAAGTTTAGATGTGTCACTATCTGCAGTACCCTAATAATAATTATCTATCCCCAAGAAATATATTAGTCATCATTTTAATCAAAACTGTCTCTAAATATAAATCATCGGCTTAATGTAAATATGTATCTTAAATTATACTTTGATCACTTTTTTCTATAGCCTGAATATAAGACCTGTCCTCTAAAAATTTAGTCACGAGCAGTAATAATACATTTGTACCTAAAAATAGCAAATCTTTCACCTAAATCTAATCAACAAACTATCAGTATCATTTAATACGTTTGATCATCAAAATAATAGATCTGTCACCTAATAAATAGATCAGCTTCAAATGGCTAATAGGGGCGGAGTCAAATTGGCGTCATATTCACTGACGAGTCTTACCAATACTTGGTCAATGTAATAAATCATGTTTTGGTTAGATTTGAGTTGATTTTTGGTTAGGTTAGGGTTTTCTTGTGTCCTGGCATAAATCCAGCATAATTATTTGACGATTGATATTATTTCCAAGTAATTATTAATTGATATTTAGGTATGTAAGCGTTTTTATATTATTTGGTGATTCAATTTAGGTGACAGATTTACTATTATAGGAACAAATATAATTTATTAGGTCACTGAAAATACATTTATTAGGTAATTGATAAAATCATACCCTTTTTAAAATAGAAGATTATTAATATATATATTTTTTATTATTAACTTATATAGAAAATAAACGAGTACGAATTCGCAGGTAACAAGTTCGCATACTACGTATAATATTTCATCAAATATTTTTAAACGGAAAATAAAATTGTTTTTGGTTTCTTAATTCCGTTTTCGTCAGAAAGTCAGTCCTGCTTTTACTTTTAATGAATACATGCTCTTTTTGCTACCAAAGGAAAGTGTCGTGTGTTTGTCATGTTCAGAGTCAAAACAAACTTCAGTGTATAGTCGCTAATTAGGAGCCAATTAACGAACAAGCTACTGGTGAAAAGGAGGCAGAATAAGGCAAAATTTCTCGCTCACACTTCATCATTTGGGTTCTAGTGCTAGTCATTCTTTGCGAAGTAATTTGAAGAAAATTCATTTAGCTACACGTTACTGTAAAAACTCGAAGTAAGGTAAATTAGAAGATTGTCCGGTTAGAGCCAATAGTAAATTAAGTATAGTATTTTTTTTTTTTTTTTTTTTTATGTGGGAGGGGGGCAAACGAGCATGTGGGTCACCTGGTGGAAAGCAATCACCACCGCCCATGGAGACCAGCGACACCAAGGGGTCGCCGATCCGTTGCCAGCCTTTTAAGGAAAATGAAAACTCTGTTCTTGAAGGCACCCATGTCGTAGTTGTTCGGAAATACCGCTGAGGGAAGTTGATTCCACAGTTTCACTGTTCGTGGTATGAAATGTCTTAGGAAACGTACTGTAGTAGATCGCCAATTATCAAGATGATATGGATGGAATTTTAATTTATGGCGAGTTGTACGATAGTGGAATTCAGCGGCAGGTATCAAATTAAACAGCTCATCGGAGCACTCTCCGTGATATAATTTGTATAGAACGCAAAGAGACGCTACATCTCTGCGTGTAGAGAGAGAGTCCAATCGATCCGAGATCATTGGGTCACCGACGATTCGAGCTGCTCTTCGTTGTATGCGGTCAAATGGAGCAAGCAAGTACTGGGGCGCACCGGCCCAGAGATGCGAACAGTACTCCATGTGAGGTCGAACCTGGGCTTTGTATAGTTGAAGGCGGTGTCGGGGTGTAAAATACCGCCTGGCTTTACTAATCACACCAATCTTCCTGGAAGCCAGTTTGGCCTTGCATTCCAAGTGACCGCGAAATTGAATATCACTCGATATGTCGACACCCAATATGGTAATGCTAGTTCTTACACTAAGGGGAGTACCTTCCAAACTAGGAGCTACGACGAATGGGGACTTTTTAGTGGTAAACGCACAAACCTGTGTCTTGGAGGGATTTAGCTGCACCAAATTCAATCTACCCCAATCCGAGACGTGTCCAAGGGACGTCTCAATCTCAGACACAAGTTTTGTTCGGTACTCATCGACGCAATCCCGAGAAACATTACATTGGCCAGTGTATCTTACGTCCACTGTACTGTCATCCGCATAGCAATGAACATTGTGTATAAGCAGCAAGTCATTGATATGCAGAAGAAACAGCGTGGGGGACAATACACAGCCTTGTGGTACGCCAGCATTCAAGCGTAGTGGGTCCGAGCGTGCTCCGTCAACTACAACTTTGATGCTACGCCAGATAGAAAACTGGCAATCCATATACAAAGCTTCTCAGGTAGGCCAAAAGAAGGAAGCTTGGAAAGTAATGCTTTATGCCACACCCGATCAAAAGCTTTTGCTACGTCCAGACTAGCAGCCAATGCCTCGCCCTTGCTTTCCACTGACTCCGCCCAACGGTGAGTTAAGTATACCTGAAGATCACCAGCTGAGCGACCATGGCGGAAACCATATTGGCGATCATTTATCAGCTGGGGATCCTCTAAGTAGGCTACCAGCTGTTTGTTAATGATAGTTTCCATGATTTTGGAAAATATGGAAGTTATCGCAATAGGCCTATAATTGGACGGATCTGAGCAAGTGCCTTTTTTAGGGATCGGGTGGACTAAAGCCTCCTTCCATGAGCAGGGGACCACGCCAAGTGTGTAGGAGTACCGAAATAGGCGTGTTTAAATCGGAGCCAACTCTGGAGCACATGTTTTTAAAACAATAGGTGGAATGCCATCCGGCCCACTCGACTTATGGATGTCCAGGAAGAAGAGTGCTCTACGGACAGCTCTTTGCGAGAACTTAATGTCTGGCATAGAGCTCTCACACCGTGGGATGGTTGGCGGTGTTGCTCCCTGATCATCGAGAGTCGAGTTAGACGAAAAGAGAAGTCCAAGAAGATCGGCCTTTTCCCTTGCAGTATGGGCCAGTGAGTCATCCACTCGGTGCAATGGTGGAAACGACGACCGACAGAAGTTACCTTGAACAGCCTTGGCGAGCGACCAGAACGCACGAGACCCAGAGGGCAAGCGCACTAATCTCTCGCCAATTTTGCTAACGAATTTGGACTTTGCCCTGGCGATGCAGCCCTTAAAGGATCTTCACGCAGCGTTGTAATTCTTCTTAAGGACACCGGTATGTGCATCTCCAGCTGCCTGAGCCTCGGAGTAATATACTCCGAGGCTCAAGTCCGAGGCCGTCAACTACAACTTTGATGCTACGCCAGATAGAAAACTGGCAATCCATATACAAAGCTTCTCAGGTAGGCCAAAAGAAGGAAGCTTGGAAAGTAATGCTTTATGCCACACCCGATCAAAAGCTTTTGCTACGTCCAGACTAGCAGCCAATGCCTCGCCCTTGCTTTCCACTGACTCCGCCCAACGGTGAGTTAAGTATACCTGAAGATCACCAGCTGAGCGACCATGGCGGAAACCATATTGGCGATCATTTATCAGCTGGGGATCCTCTAAGTAGGCTACCAGCTGTTTGTTAATGATAGTTTCCATGATTTTGGAAAATATGGAAGTTATCGCAATAGGCCTATAATTGGACGGATCTGAGCAAGTGCCTTTTTTAGGGATCGGGTGGACTAAAGCCTCCTTCCATGAGCAGGGGACCACGCCAAGTGAGTAGGAGTACCGAAATAGGCGTGTTTAAATCGGAGCCAACTCTGGAGCACATGTTTTTAAAACAATAGGTGGAATGCCATCCGGCCCACTCGACTTATGGATGTCCAGGAAGAAGAGTGCTCTACGGACAGCTCTTTGCGAGAACTTAATGTCTGGCATAGAGCTCTCACACCGTGGGATGGTTGGCGGTGTTGCTCCCTGATCATCGAGAGTCGAGTTAGACGAAAAGAGAAGTCCAAGAAGATCGGCCTTTTCCCTTGCAGTATGGGCCAGTGAGTCATCCACTCGGTGCAATGGTGGAAACGACGACCGACAGAAGTTACCTTGAACAGCCTTGGCGAGCGACCAGAACGCACGAGACCCAGAGGGCAAGCGCACTAATCTCTCGCCAATTTTGCTAACGAATTTGGACTTTGCCCTGGCGATGCAGCCCTTAAAGGATCTTCACGCAGCGTTGTAATTCTTCTTAAGGACACCGGTATGTGCATCTCCAGCTGCCTGAGCCTCGGAGTATATTAATCACTTTTTATGATTCTTGTTAACTACTGACGTGGGGGCCTCTCAGGTTTTGAAAAAGTTATATTGTTGAATTACTCCCTTCCCCAGCGTAAGACAATCGCGTACCTTTTAGTACCTTCGAGTTTAGTTGCGACGAACTACTATTAACTAGAAAAATAATTTAAATTTAAGATTGTAAGTTAATTGGTTAATTTTTTAAATAATTTTAATTAATACATAGTGATTAATGATTACATGTGATTTTTGCACAAAAATGCGAAGTATTTATTAAACTTGGAAATATTAGTTAATTATATATAAAAAAAATATAAAAGAAATATTTTATTTTATTTAAATGTATCTACTAAAGCTAATTATTCAACACTAAATCCTAAAAAAACGTACAGATTTTAAAATATAAGCACTTAAATATGTAGGCCTCTGAGGCCCCCACGTCAGTATGTACGTGAAAATAAATCCACGTCAGTAGCTAAAAGTTAATATAGTTTTAAACCGCATTCGTGGATGTCTGTACTTCCCGAAGGTTGTCTGGTAGAGAATGCTTTTAGTATTCAGTCCGCCTTTTGTACCATTCTTCTTATTGTGGTCAATAAAATGTTTAAGTAAATAAATAAAAGACTTAAAAGTCCGAGCTCATATTGGGATTATCGTTTATTTCTAACTATTAAAGGTATGAGTATTAGTATCACTCTGTAGACCTTAGAAACATGTCAAAGGTTAAAGAATAATAGTATTTATATTATGTTTGTTAAGTCGTCTTTTAGGTAAAGTTTACGTTGACTTAAAGGGATTAACAAATAGGAGAAATTACTTACAAAAATTAAATTAAACCCGACTTTTAAACATGGCCCTGCGCACATTCCCACCACTGTGTCTCCTGTGTAGCCAGGATTAACAGCGGCGACCGCCAAAAAAGGCAATGAACAATGAAGTCCACTGCAGTCCCGGAGGTTAAGCAACGGCTGTCTTGGAACTCAGAACGAATTTAATCAGAAGAAATTATTATTAGGAAGCTATTGGAATTTGACTAAATTTTATTTAAACCTGACTTACCTAATGCTGCAGATATTCGAATCATAGGTATTAAATTGCCCTTTGAATCGATTTAAAAATTGTGTAGATAATATGACTGACATACACAAATAAAATTAATTAATTATCGTTCGTTACACGTATCATTTAGGAAACATTTTGTTCATTTTCAACTTAATGCTGACTCATGTTTGGTACCTACTGCTGAATATATAAATGTCCTCGGTTTACCGGTGTACAGACTAAATTAAAAGTGACATACACATAATAATATCGACGCTTGAAAAGCAAATGGTAACAAGCGGCAAAATGCCAACTTTACATGGGAGCCGTTTAAAGTTTTAAAATTCCTAAAATAATTCATTAGTTTCTACTCGATAGACCTTTTCAGATAAAACCAAGAGCAAAAACCTTATAAAAACATGTTTTATGTACTCCAAAATGTTTTATATAAATAGGCCCCTTAGTTTATGAAGTAGTGACGCTTCTGCTCTAATAACATAGCAAGGCCGTAGCATAACATATAAAGCTAATTGTCTCTACGTCTATATACGAGTAAATACGTGCTATTTTGAAACTCGGCAATCAATATTTATAACCCACTACTTTTTCTTCCACAGACATATTGCATAGACGCACAAGTCCCAGACTCAGCATGCACAGCGACCTCTTACCTCACCGGAGTGAAGACCAAATACGGAGTCATCGGTCTAGACGGCAATGTCACCAGAGGCTCCTGCTATTCCCAACTGTACGAGAAGAACAAGGCTTATTCTATAGGGCAGTGGGCTTTAGACAACGGACTTGATGTTGGTGAGTACATTTTATGCAGTTTTAATGATTATGCAGTATATTAATACACAAGATTTAATTTTATATTTTTTGTGGCTATATTGTACTAATTACTACATGCTTAATTTTTGCGTGGTAAATACATTACAATCAGTGAGTGAACAATCAAATCTCTGTTTTTTTTTCCAAATTTATATGACCAACCTATAGACCAACTTCGGAGTATTTTCCTCCTTCCAATTCTCTTTCCAATAAAAAAAGAATTATCAAAATTAGACTACTCTATAAAAAGTAGTGCGTGGTCATACATTAAAAAAAATATTCGCGTCGACTTGAGAACCTCCTCCGTTTTTTCGTCGGTTAAATAAAATTGCTTGTTAAAGAAGATAATGTGCCGTATGCAAAAAGAGAATGTACCGAGTTTTTACCAATAGGTGCGTTCTAGCTGCCTCCATTGTGGCAAAAAGAAACCAAGGTATATAGGCCCCGATTTGTAAATAACTACCTCAGGCAATATCGTAGCCAAATAACAAATTTTGGGATATAAGTAGTTCACCAACGTCTTTGAACCAAAGCCTACTTCACCTGCACGCAGTGCACCTTGCTGACTGAAAAACGAAGCTCTGGCGAAAAGAGAGGTAGGGAGCGTAACCAATTGTAAACTACCCGACTGGGGAATATACCTCCATCTCACAGAATACCGCAGCCAAATAACAATTCCATTGAGGGTTGTCGTGTTCCTGCGAGTGAGTTAGGTCACTATTTTATGTTGCGAGCGTTAATATGGCTACGGTAACCGCTTCACATAAGGCGGGTCGTATGCTTGTCTGCCACCCGGCGTAGTATAAAAAAAAGCAACGTTCTTGGGGATTGTTGTATTTCTGCGAGTGAATAAGGTAACCAGACGTGGGAAGATGCTGCGCATATAAGCGATACTCCTTATACGGTACCCGCTTTACATCAAGTGGTCGGTACGCTTATTTGGCACTCGACATTCGATAAAAAATAACCAGTAGACTAGGCAGCATAAATAATTTAGATAATAATAATATCTAGTCAAAAACATTTCATCTTCAACAAATCGGCATTGCATAGGAATAATGAACTATGTTTTATTCCCATGAAAACGTGTCCATATTTTATTTGATCAGGTGTTTTTATTGTAGCTAGGGCGTCATACAATGCAAATATTTTGTATATTATGAATCTTTAGAATTTTATGCACAGTGCAGAATAGGGTACCTGCTCCACCGCCGACGATTAGCGAGAAGCAAGTAGAGAGAGCAAGTCGTTGTACAGCGACGAGAATCGAGTGTGTAGATTAAATAGTTTTTTGGCTTTTGTGTACCTACAGTTTTCATTCAATTCGTAATTTTGGGGTGTAAGTGGTTCATCAACATCTTTGAGGGGTGTAAGTGGTCCATCAACATCTTTGAACCAAAGCCAACTTCACCTGCACGCGGTGCACCCTGCTGACTGACAAACGAAGCTCTGGCGAAAAGAGAGGTAGGGAGCGTAACTGTAAGCTACCCGGCTGAGGAATGTACCTCCACCTCACAGAATACCGCAGCCAAATAACAATTCCCTTGAGGGTTGTTGTGTTCCTGCGAGTGAGTGAGGTCACCAGAAAAGAAGGAGATGCTGCACTGGCAGCTGGGGTGGCGGCGTGCGAGCGATATTTTATGTTGCGAGCGTTAATATGGCTACGGTAACCGCTTCACATCAGGCGGGCCGTATGCTTGTCTGCCACCCGTCGTAGTATAAAAAAAAAAAAAATAAATAAAAAATTATGACTTGATTATGGAAACTTTCATTCGGTGTTAGATTGGATTCAGCAGCGTAAAATAATGAGAAATTTTAGTGTAAGTGGTTCATCAACATCATTGAACCAAAGCCAGCGTCGCCTGCACGTGGTGCACCCTGCTGACTGACAAACGAGGCTCTGGCGAAAAGAAAGTTAGGGAGAGCAATTGTAAGCTGCCCAACTGGGGATGTACCTCCACCTCACAGAATACCGCAGCCAAATAACAATTCCCTTGAGTAATGTTGTATTCCTGCGAGTTAGTAAGGTAACCAGAAAGGAAGGAGATGCTGCGTTGGTAGCGGAGTGGAGGCGCGCGAGGGATATTTTATGTTGTGAGCGTTAATATAGCTACGGTAACCGCTTCACATCAGGCGGGCCGTATTCTAGTCCGCCACCCGACGTAGTGTAAAAAAAATTGGCCAAGTGCGAGTCGGACTCGCGCATGAAGGATTCCGTACCATTATCTATAAAAACGGCAAAAAAAAATACGTTTGTTGCATGGGAGACCCCTTAAATATTTGTTTTATTTTTATTTAATTATTTATTTTTAAAGTGAATATAAAACTAAATATTATGTGAGTATTTCAAGCGTCTACCTATTTCCGTTATCAATTGAGAGCAAAAACGAGCAAAAAAATTACGTTTGTTGTATGGGAGCCTCCTTAAATATTTATTTTATTCTGTATTTTAGTACCTATTTGTTGTTACAGCGGCAACAGAAATACATCATCTGTGAAAATTTCAACTGCCTAACTATCACGGTTCATGAGATATAGCCCGGTGACAGACGAACGGACGGACAGCGGAGCCTTAGTAAATAGGGTTCATTTTTACCCTTTGGGTACGGAACCCTAAAAAATGAAAATTGGCTTTCAGAACTTTGATAGACTGATCGACAGGTTATAGATAGAGATAATGCAACGTTCTTGGGGTTGGGGTTCTTCTACCCACTGAAATATTTAGATTTTTCTGGTTATGATACTTTGAGTTTGAGTAGCGCTTACTTGCTTTCTACTTCTTGACGCCGCTATGTTTGCCTATGACGCGTGTATATAAATATAATGTCAAATCAAAAGAACTAAATAATGGAATTCCTATGAATATAATTATTTAGTTTCTTGCATCTACGTTTTTGGGATCTACACTTACATCCCAAAAACGTAGATGCAAGAAGATTTATTAACATCTTGGAACCAAAGTCAACGTCACCTGCACGCGGTGCACCCTGCTGACTAACAAACGAAGCTCCGGCGAAAAGAGAGGTAGGAGCGTTATTGTAAGCTACCCGACTGGGGAATGTAGCTCCACCTCACAGAATACCGCAGCCAAATAACAATTCCCTTGAGGGTTGTTGTGTTCCTGCGAGTAAGTGAGGTCACCAGAAGGAAGGGAGGGAGATGCTGCGTTGGCAGCGGCGGTGACGGCGCGCGAGCTATATTTTATGTTGCGAGCGTTAATATGGCTACGGTAACCGCTTCACATCAGGCGGGCCGTATGCTTGTCTGCCACCCGTCGTAGTATAAAAAAAAAAGAAAATCTTTGTTATAATCTGTTACGGCTTTAATATGTAAGGACGACACAAAATTTTTATTAAAGACCACAGATTTTGACCATATTCTAAAAACGACATTTGACACAGACCATCAAGCGAAGCGCTATGCTTCGAACGAGTTTTTGTAGCTACAACAAACTAACGGACAAAGAGTTTTCGCCGGCGGTGTTAGTGGCCTGTCAGCAATTTATATATCCCTTTTCTTGACATCCTTATCAAGAAAAGGGATATATAAATTGCTGTCCACGTGTTATTGCACGTTTTTTTAGTTTGAAAATACTTACTTGGGAATTTTTATTTGGATGCGGTATTCTGTGAGGTGGAAGTACATTCCCCAGTCGGGTAGCTTATAATTACGCTCCCTACTTCTCTTTTCGCCAGTGCTTCGTTTGACAGTCAGCAGGGTGCACAGCGTGCAGGTTTTGATTCAAAGATGTTGATAAACCACTTACACCCCAAAAAAATAATGAGAAGATGGGTCGATAAATAAATATGATCAATATCTAGCCATAACCTTATTTGACGAGACACACGTGACTAAAAGTGATACAGTACAGTCCATGTAGCGTGCGTCACAATAACTTAACGAGCCTTTGTTACTTGATTTAAATAATGAAACCACCTGATGACGACTGTCACTGTTAATAGAGGTATTATTATGCATTTAAATCAAATGAACTGTATGTAGTAAATAATACTAAGTACTTAATAAAGAAGGAAAATAGTTTGCCATTGTAAGGATACTAATGGCATACGAAGAAAGGCCGTATCTAAGAGCGTTCTTCTCCACTCCATGCGAACGGAGATCGTATTAATAATTTCCTGAAATCGTTCGAGGTAAGGATTGATAATCGCATACGAAGAATAGCCGTAATTAAAAGCGTTCTTCTCCATGTACGGATGTACGCTTGTTTGCTACTCTACGTTTTTCTTTTTCTTTTGTATGAGAGGGTGGTAAACGAGCATGTGGGGACCTGATCGAAAGCAATCACCACCGCCCATGGATAGCAACACCAAAGGTTCGCCAATCCGTTGCCAGCCTATACTCCTTTCTTTCTTACTTTCTGGTCACTTCACTCACTCGCAGTAACACAAAAACCCTCAAAGGAATTTGGCTGCGGTATTCTGAGAGGTAGAGATATTTCCCCAGTCGAGCAGCTTAAAAAATACGCTATGCCCTCTACGCCTCTTAAATTCTTCTTCTTCTTCTTCCGCCCCTGTTCCCGTTATCTGGGGTCGAGTCTCCTCACTCTACGACGCCTCTGTCCTGGGTTGTCGGTTTTGGCAATTGGGCTTTCTTAAGGTCTCTTTCGATGTTTGACCACCAGGTCGATGGCGGGCGGCCTCTACCTCTCTTTTGTTCTGGAAAGCTTAATGCGATTTTCACTACATGGTCTTCGTCCCGTCTCATGATATGGCCATACCATCTAAGGCGATTTTCCGTCATTTTGTCTGTGATTGGTGCGACTTTAAAGCTCCCCCGTATGTATTCATTCCGAACTCTGTCCATCCTGGTCACCCCACCCGCCAGCGCAACATCTTCATTTCGTTTACATGTGCCATCTGTTCATGCGTTTTCCTGACTGTCCAGCATTCGGAACCGTAGAGTAAGGCTGGCTTGACGGCTGTCTTGTATACTTTGTTTTTATGGGCATACGGGTATCACACAGAGCTCCTGTTAGCGACCGCCATTTCTGCCACGCCATTTCTGCAACATCGGCCTCCACATTGGCATCCGACGTGAGCATAGATCCCAGATATTTAAACTTGTTCACAGTGGCGATAGGTGTTGATCCAATACATATGGTTTCAGGAGTTGCATTTCCGCTAAAGGGGCATTTCATATACTCCGTCTTACTTCTGTTCACTCGAAATCCGTACTTCTTTAAAGAGTGTGTCCACGTATTTAAAATTTCTTGCAGGTCTTTTGCAGTATTTGCCGCCAGTAATATATCGTCGGCATACAGTATGGTCCGCGGTAAAGGTGCTGGAATATGGCTTGTTTAGTCCATTACTAGGTTAAATAAAAAAGGGCTTAAAGCAGATCCCACCCACTTTGAACCTCGAACGCGTTACTTAAACATGCTGGTGTTTTGACTTGTGTACTGATGCCGCTGTACATATCTTGAATTATTAATATATATCTCTCCGGTACTATTTGCGCTCTAAGGGCATGTCACACGAGTCTGCGGGGCACTCTGTCAAAGGCCTTTTCGAGGTCGATAAAGGCAAGATGTAAATCTGTTCTGTTTATCCTGTGATAAACAGAACAGTTTACATCTTGCCTTTACCGACCTCGAAAAGGCCTGATGTAAAAACACAGGTTTTTCCATCAGGATTCTGACTGCCTGAATAGCATTAGTGGTTGATCTGGACGATGTAAAGCCAAACTGATTTTGGGATACAAGTAATAGAAGACAGGCGCTTATTTATGATCCGTTCCCTGATTTTTAGAGTGTGTGAGGTCAATTTTATGCCTCTATAGTTTTCACATTGAGCTACATCCCCCTTGTTTTTGTAAAATGGCAGAAAATAGCTTTGGCGCCACGATTTTGGGGTTTGCGTGGTGACTAAGATGGTATTAAACAGTTTAGTTAGCCAGTTAACTGCCATGGGACCGAGTCGTTTCCGAGGCTGGTATCTCGTCTGGCCCTGCAGCTTTTCGGTTCTTTATGCTAGCTAATGCAAGTTTCACTTCATGCGAATCTATTTCCGGTAATGGTACGCAGACAGGTTCAAGGGGGGCGGGATCTTCATTCAGTAAGTGTTCATAGTATTCTTGCCAACGGTGCCTAATTCAGATATTATCCGTTAATAAGACTTGCTCCTTGTTCTTAATATATCTATTCATTTTGATGTCAATTGTAGCCTGATGTCTTTGTTTAGCTATTTTAAGTACATCGTTTTTTTTTTTTCGCTGACTCTAACCTATCATAAAAAGCTTGATTTGCATTCGCTCTTTCCTCAGCTATGCAAGTTTTTGCTTGTCTCTTAGCTTCTTTATATTTATCCTTGTCATCATCTGTTTGTGAACTTTGCCAAGCTTTGAATTTGGTTTTCTTGGTAAGTAAAGCCTGCTTTATTTTGTCATTCCACCATTTGGGATCTTTTGCGGAACGAAGAGGCCCTTTAGAAACGTCCAGTATTTCTGCAGCTTTCGTTCTACAATAGTATTCAAACTTGGACCACATAATTTCAGCTTGGATGTACTCTGTATCCAAATCAGCTTCGAGGTAACTCTTAATATCGCCTAGCAATATTTCGCCCTTAGGACCATCCACTTCTTTCCACTTTGTCTTTGGTGTTCTATCCACCATTACCTTCAAGGCCCTTGGCAGATCATACACGGCTACCAGGATGCGATGTTGGGATGTAACCAGGATATTAGACCACCAGGAATTACTTTGCAATCTTTGAACTTTTGTATCACAGCAACGTCAGACATTATGTAGTCTATTTGAGACGTTTTTCCAGCACTCTTGTAAATCTTGTAAGTAATCAGGTGCTCAGGCTGTTTTTGAAAATGGGTGTTTATTATAACTAGTGAATGTCTTACTGCAAAATCCAAGATGTCCTCTCCTTGCTTGTTTAGCATACCAAACCCAAACCCGCCATGTACATTACTGTAGGTGCTGTCAGTTTTTCCGACATGTCCATTCATATCGCCTCCTATGATCTTGTACTCATTAGATGTTATGTCCTGCATCACCTCATCGAAATCCTCCCAAAATTCAGCTTTTTCTATGTCTGTGCAGCCCGTTTGTGGAGCATACGCTGATGTTGGTTACTTGCTGGTTGTCTAGCGCGAGTTTCACGGATATTAAGCGGTCACTCTTCCGTGCAATATCCTCTACGCGTCTTAAATTATTAAACAAAATTTAACTAATTTACTGAATACCAAAGATAAATTACATATGGCGCGTATTAGTGCCGACCCTTCAAATATTTTCACGCTTATCAAAACACATTGACAGTAATAATTTCTGTGCGAGGTAAATAACAATTATTTTGGTATGAATTTGGTATGGTATCAGAAATTTTCCCATGCGTATGTAATTATATGTTAACAAGAAATTAGACCCGCAATATGCAGAATAAATCCAACCGACAAACTATGTCAAATTGAGAGATATCCCACCAGAAACATAAATATAAAAAAGAAGAGCCAAGTTCAATACAAAAATTATGCTCGGCTGTGGACTTCGCCGCAAAAAGAATGGAAATCTAAATGAGTGCCAAGTTCTATGCAAAATCCAAATATGTATTTATAGGAACAAAATAACATTATGAACAAGTAATAAACTCTATTTCTTTGCTTTATTGGATACCTATAACAATTGCTGTTATTTTAAAAAAATGTGAGATCTTAAAGTAGGTGAGATTTGACTTGGCCAGTTCATTTCTTCAGACGACCCCGGTGGTCGAATGGCTAACCATGTCCACTTTGACTCCGAGGCCGTGGGTTCGATTCCCGCACAAGACAAATATTTGTGTGCTTAAACATGGCTGTTTGGCTTGGTTTGGATGTTACCTATGTTTTAGATGTATGTATTTACAAAAAATAAGTATTTAAGTACATTTATCAGTCTAGTACCCATAACACAAGCTTTGTGCTTATTTTGGGACTAGATGGCACTGTGTAAATTGCCCAGAAATATTATTATCTCCCGTGGATTCACGGGCTTAAACCCGGCCATTTGATAGGCGTACGCGGGGATATGGATCCAACGCGTAGAGGCCTCTTTGAGAAGTTTATATATTTATATATGTATTAATTTAAATATTATTATTATATGTATCTCTCTTGGATTCACGGGTCAAGCCCGGTCATTTGATAGGCGTGCGCGGGGATATGAATCCAACGCGTAGAGGCCCTTTTGAGAAGTTTTATGTAATATGATTATTATTTTGTCTTTTTCCAAGGTCTCGTGACTACGACCAGAGTGACCCACGCGTCTCCAGCAGGGATGTACGCGCATACGTCTGAGAGGAACTGGGAGTGTGACGCTGATGTTCCCGACGAGTGCCTTGCCATGGGATGTAAGGATATCGCCATGCAGCTTATAGCTGGTGATACTGGGAAGAAGTTTAAGGTTAGTTAAGTTTTTTATATATTTCATCATCAGGTCATTTTAGTCTCCACTACAGGAGCACGACCCTCTCTCGTCTCCCTCCAGACAGAAGGAGGATTTGGGTTGGGGCCTGCTCGATGTTTTATAATGTATTTCCCTTAGTCGCCTTGTACGACATCCACGGGAAGAGACGGTGTGATTCTATTCTAGTCTGCACACGGCCATTTTATATAATAATTTTGGTATAAATAATAAAATGAATAAATATTCCTGGTCAAATTACACGCGGCCATCTAGTCCCAAACTAAGCAAAGCTTGTATTATACTATGGGTACTAGATAACTGATATTATACATAAATACATTTTTTTTTGTAAATGCATACATATAGTACAAAGAAACACCCAGACCAAGACAAACAGACACGTTCATGCAAACAAATATTTGTCTTGTGCGGGGATTGAACCCGCAACCTCAAAGTCAAAGTGGCCATTGCTAACCATTCGACCACCGAGCTCGACAAATATTATAGATATATAGGGTATATTCATATTATGTATAACGTTCACCATCTTTAGAGCCAATAACAACCTTATTTGCACGTATTGCACCTTGCAGACTACCAAAGACTCTTTAATTGATTTGTTTGTTTTGTTTTGTAGTATTTTTAATGATCAAATTACGATGAAAAATAAAGCTGTACAAAGACGGACTTATCCCACATGGGGATCTCTTTCAGTCAACCTTAGAATAACTGCGTGGAGTGGACATTACAGCGATTGGATTGTAATGCCAGTTGAGGTTTTGCATAGGGTTCTTCAAACAGGGCGGGAATAAATCTTAATAGAGTCGGCAACGAGCATGTAATGCCTCTGGTGTTACAAGCGTTCGAGGGCTACGGTAACTGCTTTCCATCAGGCGGGTCATTAGCATGTTTGCCACCTTAGTATATCTATAAATATAAAAAAATAGCCTTATTAGAAAAAATAGAACGACGCCATTGAGTTCCTGTAAATTTCCACAGCTGACGTTGTTAGTTCTGCGAACCTTGACCAAAAGTAAACAGGTAAAAGTTTAATACGTAAATGACCTAGGTTCTTCAGAGTAGTATTTGACCCTGCTGATGGTCGACCTTCTCCTTCATTCCATTCGATACTTTTCTCCCATTATGTTCCGGGTTTTGGTCCGAAATTTTGTGGATAATCATCATCATCATCATCATCAGGTCCATTTTAGTCTCCACTGCAGGAGCATGACCCTCTCTCGACCGTCCTAGACGGAAGGGGGATTTGGCCTACGCTCCCCACGCTGGCCAAACGGGTTGGGGAGGGATAATATTAAATGGATATTGGATGGGTTGTGGATAATATTAAATGTTAATCGTCGTTGTTGTCAACCCTTATTCAAGCCACTGCTAGGATACGGGTCTCCTCTCAATTGAAGGGGTTCAGAGCATACTCCATCACGCTGGTCAGTGTTTTCAAGTCGCCTAAAGGCCACTGACTTGGCTTAACGACTATTATCTAATGACAACAGCCGGAACCGACGGCTTAACGTGTCCTCCGAAGCACGGAGAAGCTCGAGATAAATAAACCCATCAATGGGCAGGCTACGGTCTACGTTGCTTAACTTGCGTGTTCGATTAGACTGACTCGCGCATCGACGCCATCGAGCTCCTCCATTCAAATTCAGTTTATTGGTAACTAGCTGACCTGACAGAGGTTTCCCTGTCTTCCTAACTATGAATATTTAATTCGAATTGGTTTCGCGCAAGTTATATTACAAAAGTTAATATGGTGATTCAATTTTCTTAATTTTTCTAATATTTCGTTCAACTTTCTGTTTTTTTTTTCTTTCATAAGAACCTTCTCGTGACAAAAACAAATACAACAAAAAAAAGAATTAGTGAAATTGTTCCATTCGTTCACGCGTGATGGACAAGAGAAATAGACATTCATCCATACTTAATATTATAAATGTCAATGTGTTTGTTTGTCCTTCTTTCACGTCGAAAGTAACAAATGGATTGACATGAAATTTTTAGGAGATAGTTTAAGGCCTGGAGAGTGACATAAGCTAATTTTTATCCCGGAAAACCATCTTATTCCCACGGGAAAAAATAAACTTTGTTGTTCTATCATTTGTCCTTCTATCACGTCCAAAGGAAACTAAGTACCGGCATGATTTTATATATATAGAATACAAGGTTAGTTTACAATGATTTTTGGGATCTCCTATGAAATAACCTGTATAAAAAGGAGTCTGAGATGCTATGGTGTATTTTCAACCTTGTTAATTATCTGTAAGTTACCCGAACGTGTTAGCGTTATCAGTTGCAATAACCAATTATTTACAATGTTTTTCTTTACAATATGCACCTACATATAATAAAAAGAAAATAATATGTAGTTATCTGAGGAAATAACAAATATAACACGGAAATCGTGACATGGAAATCCCGCATATCTGTTTAAACTTTATTATGCACGCCTCAATAATGCCATACTTATTAGCTTCCACCCGCGGCTTCGCTCGCGTTTACTTTTTTATAAGAAAAAGTATTCTATGTCCTTCCTTGAGAATATGTGTACAAAGATTCATGATGAACGGTTTCGTAGTTTCTCCGAGAAAGCGTAACAAACAAACTCACATTCACATTTTTAATATTAGTAGGGATGGGGATAGTAGGTATAGTAGGGATAGGGATAACAATTTTAAAAATAGGGTAGTAACAAACTAAGTCTCTTTTTCTTTTTTTTTATATACTACGACGGGTGGCAGACAAGTATACGGCCCGTCTGATGTGAAGCGGTTACCGTAGCCATAATAATGCTCGCAACTTGAAATACTGCTCGTGTGCCAACGCAGCAACACCTTCCATCCTGGTGACCTTACTCACTCACAGAAACGCAACAACCGTCAAAAGAACTGCGATTTTTGTGAGGTGGAGGTACTTTGCCAAACGAGCAGCTTAAAATTACGCTGCGCCCTACCTTTCTTTCGCCAGAGCCTCAATAATCAATCAGCTGGGTATAGGCCAGATTGGCTTTGGCTCTAAGTTAGTGGTGACCCATATTCCCTCAAAAATTGTATATATTTTATTTATTAAAAAGAAAGAAAGGAAGGAGTATAGGCTGGCCACGGATCGGGGACCCTTTGGTGTTGCTGATCTCCATGGTCAGTAGTGATTGCTTTCCATCAGGTAACCCACATACTCGCTTGCCACCCTCTTATATAAAAAAATAATAATAGTACCTAATAATTGTTCCAGGTTATCCTCGGTGGTGGCAGGAGAGAGTTTCTGCCGAACATTTCTGATCCGTCGGTGAACAGCACAGGCAGAAGACTGGACGGCTTGGATCTAATTGAGAGGTGGCATCTTGATAAGGTGGACAGAGATGTCACGCATCAGTACGTCAGTAATAGAAATGAATTATTGAAGGTGAGTGAAAAAAAAAGTTAAAAGACTAGCAGCCTTGCGAGTCTACAAATGCCGTTCATTATATTCCTATCCATACTAAATTGCGTCTGCGTTACGCAGGTTGGGCATAAACTATCGCCATCCTTATCATATCAGCGACTTAATATACTTGCTATCTCTTCTCCCCACTGAACGCAAAATGGCGCCAATTTCGCTCGCAGGGCTTATTTCCTCTAGATATCTCTCCCACCCAACCAGAGCCTTTGAGTTCTTGAATGGAGCATAATGATAATAATAAACGAACAAAAGTTTCTTGGTTTAAAAAGGCAGTCTATTTCATATAGAAAATGCTCACGAACGAAAAATATCCACGATCGCTTAGACTAACAGGCGTAACGACGGCATCGAGCTTCTCAACTCTACATTAATTTTGGCCAGAATTCATAGAGTTCAGGACCTTTACCAGAGACTTCTGTTGTTAATGTAGCCTTTAACAAGTAATATCCTCAAATGATCGGCATGAATTTCTTGACGACCCAGCTGCATGGCACTTTAAACTGACTTACTGGGACGGAGGTCTACTACCACACATTCCCACCACTGTGTTTAGCGGCGACCACCAAAATGGCAATGAACAATGAAATCCACTGCAGTCCCGGGGGTAAAGCTACGGCTGCCTTGGAACTCACAACGAATTTAATTAGAAGAAATTAGTAAGAAGCTTTTGGAAATTGTCTTCCCCTCTTAGCTATGTGAGAGACAGCAATATGGCAAATAAGGCATTAAAAGCCTAAATGGATGGCTAGTCAAGTGAAGCTCAACTGCTGTTCACCACGAATTTTAAGTATCTAACACTATTGGGGACCTAAAACAATGAGTTGTTCGATCGATTCCAATAATATGAATTGCAAAATCGTCTGCTTAGTAAGCTGACTTATATTTATTTCTTCTATTACTAGGTAATCAATTCAGATGAAGTACCAGAATATCTTCTAGGCTTATTTCACAATGATCATATGGACTACCACCTAAAAGCTAGCTCCAACCAACCAACACTCGAGGAACTGGTTGAAGCTGCCATTAAATTATTGAGCAGAAGCACCAATGGATACTTTCTCTTTGTTGAAGGTCAGTATATGTTCTAGTCTGTCTTAAAAGTTATTTATTTACAAACCTGACGCTGGCGCATTGGACCGTCTGGAAAGTTTGGGCTGTAAGTAGTTTATCAACATATTTAAACCAAACCTAACCTCAAACTGCACCCTACTATTTGACAAACAAGGGTCTGGCGAAAAGAGAGGTAGGGCATAGCGTATTTTATAACCTGCCCGACTGAGGAAGTACTTCCACCTCACAGACTACCACAGCCAAGTAACAATTCCCTTGAGGGTTGTTGTGTTCCTGCGAGTGATTGAGGTCACTAGAAGGGAAGGAGATGCTGCGTTGGCAGCGGGGGTGGCGGCGCGCGGGCTATATTTCATGTTGCGAACGTTAATATGGCTACGGTAACCGCTTCGCATCAGGCGGGCCATGTGCTTGTCTGTCACCCGACGTAGTATAAAAAAAAACTATAAGAAACCTAGTAAAGAAAACTACCGAAATTACTCAAGGGAGTTAAAAAAAATGCATCAATCAAGCACAAAAATCAACAAATGCCGCATTCATACGCAATACTAAGAATATATGCAAAACCTCTTGAACATTTATAAAAAATGACACAAAAAATTCTTACATACCTGACATAAAAATAATTATGAATAAAAATCCACGTATAGACAAACCCATTGACATAGCAAATAATTTTAATGACTATTTTGAAAAATGTTACCAACCATGACCACAGTCAACACAAAAAAAACAACCCAATTTTGACAATATCAGTGCGATGCAATCTAGTATATATTATATCCAACTACTCCATTAGAGACTGAAAAGATTATTAAATCCTTAAATGACACTCGTACTATGGGCTATGATGAGATACCTACTTTCTTGCTGAAACTCTGTATTCCTGAAATTGCTCCTATATTGAGTCACATGGTTAGCATGTCGTTCGTACAGGGTCACTTTCCTACTAAGCTGAAACATGTGATAATCAAGCCGTCGCACAAAAAGGGCGACACACAGCTAATAGAAAATTATCGACCCATTGCTCTTATTCCCACCATGTCCAAAATTTTTGAAAAAGCCATGCACATTAGACTTAAGAAATATCTAGACAAGTTTGAAATAATTTCTAAGGATCAACATGGCTTTCAAAAAAATAAATCGACAACTAGTGCTGCATTTAACCTGATCAAAAATATGACTGAAAGTTTAGATGACAAAAAAAACGACTGGCATTTTTTTTATATATATGTCTAAAGCTTTTGACTTTGTATGTCATGAAATACTGACAAAAAAAAATGAACTATACGGGATTCGTGGACCACCACTGGATTGGATTAAAACTTACATTTCCAATAGACAACAAAGAAATTAATGAAAATAAACGAAAATAATAATGAAAAAATTAATGAAAATAAACAAAATACCTTCGTATTTCAATAGAAAATTATTACAAACAATGTCGGAGTTACACAAGGAAGCGTTCTAGGACAACTTCTCTTTTTTACTTTTATTTTCACTTTTATTATTTATTAATTTATATAGTTAATGATATCCCAGCTGCAATAACGCATAAATGTACCCTATTTGCTGATGATCTCTTTATTCTGGTATCCAGCATAAGCAAAGATGATCATACTAATGAACTAAATAGTACAGTGACAAATGTTGTTCAGTGGCTAGATATAAATAATTTGAAAGTTAATCTAACATCTTAAAACCAAATTTGTGCAATTTGGTAACAGAATGACGAGAAATTTGCCTTTGGACGTTTCATATTATAACCATCCAGTTTCTGAGTCGAATGAGGTGGTATTATTGGGATTCAATTTGGATGACCAATGCACATGGAAATAGGTACCATATTGATCAAGTTTGTTCTAAAATAAATCGCGTTGTATATGTTCTTAGGCGACTCCAAAAAACCGTCAATCAGACAGTCTCATTGCAAGCGTATCATGGCTATGTGTCTTCAGTTATTCGGTATGGTATAATACTGTGGGGGAACTCATGTTACATTAACAGGGTGCTCATTACACAAAAAAGCTGAATACGGGCTATCTGTGATGTACCACATCTAACTACATGTAGGCCTTTATTTGTACAATTACGCATTTTAACTGTTCCTAGCACATATATTTTCCATGTCTGCATATTTGTCAAAACAAATCCTACATTATTTAAAACTTTGGGAGCAACCAGTGCATTTATTTCTAGGTACCAAGACAAACTTGTTTTGTCACGAAATATAAAAACAGACATGTATAGTCGCAGTTACTTCCCGATGTGTGTTAAGATATATGTATAATAGGCTTCCTAATAGCATTAAATGTCTAGAACTTGTATTCGAAGGAATATTTTGACCAAAAATTCTAATTCTTATTCTGTATTTAGATTGACATTATTGTAATTAGCTTATGACTATAACTCAATTAATTTTTATATTTATAGACCCACTGTATCAATTTGGAATGTAAAATAGAACATGGACATGATTATTGTATACAAATAAATTAGTAATAAGGACATTATATTTTGCACGACAGTTTCTGGTGAAGTGTGTATTGTTCTGTATATTTTAATTTTAACAACTTTGTATACCACATTTCACGCAAATAAATTTAATTCATTCATTCATTCAAAAAAACAATCATAACGCGCCGAAACCATCTCGGCGTTCGCGTTGTCGCCGACCGTATTGTGCAGATGATACCCATATCATTGCAATTACGCACTATTTCTTTTTACAAATTCGCTTTGGCAAATCTTGCATTGAAATTGTTAGGCCCGCGATAATATCCTCGTGTACTTTAAAAAATAACAACCATTGTTAATTATTTTTGTTTCAAGTATTAAGATAAAATATACAGTAGATTTTAAGTTAAACCTCCAGTATTACAATGAAGAATGTTACTAGGTATGCCAAATCGCTTGAAATGTTGTTTCAGTGAAGCCTGTATGTATGCAAATACACTAGTTTTTGTTGTAGTCAAAAATACCTAGTAGTTTTGATTCTATAGGCATTCAAAGTTTCGAAAAATATCGAGTCCCGCTAACAGTCTTGTGACGTCATTTTACAACGTATCGCACGGGCCACGGCCACGACTCGCTTAGTATTAGGGATGTGACATTCTAATTATAGTATTTAATTAATTATTATAGTAATTAAAATTAAAATAAATTTATAATAAAATAAAATAAAATTATTTTAATAAAAATTATAATAAAATTAATTTATTATTATTATTATAGTATTTATAGTATTTAATTATATAGACATTCTAATTATAGTATTTAATTAATTATTATAGTAATTAAAATTAAAATAAATTTATAATAAAATAAAATAAAATTATTTTAATAAAAATTATAATAAAATTAATTTATTATTATTATTATAGTATTTAATTAATTATTTAATTGTAATTATAGTATTTAGGTATAATTTCAACGGCACGGGGGAGCGCGACCGCGAGCGGACTGAGTGAGCCAGACTAAGCGTGTTGTACGATGACGTCACACAGCCCGCGTCGTACGGTTACAACTTGTTTTACTTCTAAATCGGAAACTAATTGACATATCGAAGTAATTCTTTCACTAGTATTTTTTATTTTTGACAGAGAATATGGAGTGCTAATAATCAAATTTAGTTAACATTCTCCATTTTGAAAATTGAATCCAATTTTATGCAGTTGTTATTCCGTGATGACAGACAAAAAGTTTACAATTTTTTTTTATACTAAGTCGGGTGGTAGACAAGCACACGGTCCGCCTGATGTGAAGCGGCTACCGTGGCCATAATAACGCTCGCAACTTAAAATATCGCTCGAGCGCCGCCACCCCCGCTGCCAACGCAGCATCTCCTTCCTTTCTTGTGACCTCACTCACTCGCAGGAACACAACAACCCTCAAGGGAATTGTTATTTGGCTGCGGTATTCTGTGAGGTGGAGACACAACCCCAATCGGTTAGCTTACCATTACGCTCCATACCCCTCTTTTCCACAGAGCTTCGTTTGTCAGTCAGCAGGGTGCACCGCATGCAGGTGAAGTTGGCTTTGGTTCAAAGATATTGATGAACCACTTACACACCAATTCTGGTATTCGTCTATATTTTTTGCGAAGAAAACGTACAATACGCATGTTTCGTGCATATCGGGACGGAGGCCCATCACACATCCCCACCACTTTATCTCCTGTATAGCCAGGGAGTCTACCGCGCAACGTGAATACGATTACCATTTGGCTAAAATGACACTGTTCGTCCACTAAACGGATATCGTCGCACCGGTGAAACGATGTCCGCCGGTCTTCAATTCCTTTACCAGTGACACGTGTGCGAGGGATCTTTGAATGAATGATATGCTTAGACTTTGACATTTGTAGTTACCGCCGAAAAAACGAATATCAATGGGTGAAGATCCACCGGTAATGAGAACTGTCAGTTGAAACAGTCTACCTTACTGTGGTCGGTTTGAACTGAATATTCGTATTTCTACCAACTTTTGCTAGTTATTACTTATTTTTTGTTTCTATTTGTACAAATATTATGACCTCCTAAACGAATTAACAAAAAGCGGCTATGTAGTTAATCTATACGCTGTAAAAGTAGGAGCGAGAGGTATACCAGCAAAATCTCTCTATAACCTGCTGAAAGACCTTGGCTTGCCCAGAAGTGCAGTAAGTTCTATACTAGAACGAGTATCTAAAGCTGCATTAGCAGGTTTATACCAGATTTGGCAGGGCAGGGAGAGAAACACAAGTGAAGTGAAGGTGAGTGTTGATGTACGTCGGAAAGGGGCCCCTTAAACCTACACCCGTGTCATAAGTCTCGGGATCTACTTGGGGTTTCTCTCTCTGCCACACGATGGACCTGGCACCCGCACGGTGAATCCATGGAAGCTAAGAAGTTCGTCTCTCTTTAAACCCTTCTACTATAGTGTATTGTGTGTGTGGGCAACTAATAAAACCCATGACAGGAAACTGGATACTTGCCAGAACGCTATGGAAAGGAGCATGATGGGAAAAAAGCTATCAGATAGCATCAGGAACTCAACCATAATAGAACAAACGAAAAGAACAAACAACGTTACAGTAATAATAAGAAAACTAAAATGGAAATGGGCAGGCCATACCATTAGAGGTAAAGACAAATGGTCAAAGACAATAATGCACTGGTTTACTGGACACAGGAAAAGGAAAAGAGGCAGGCCATTTCGAAGATGGGCCGATGAAATAAGGGTTACAGCAGGTGTAGGCTGGACAACAACGGCAATGGATAGACAAAAATGGAAAAAGTTGGGGGAGGCCTTTGCCTATAAAAGGCAAACAGGCATGGTTATCGATGGAAAAAAACAAGTGGACTTGATACTGCCAATTTAAATGGAAACATGCAACAAATGTGTTGAAGAAGTTATTTTTATTTTTATTTCATGTAATATGTCTGAATAAAGGCTTTTATTATTACTATAGTGTGTTAGTGCAATATTGAATGTTTGTGTCTTGTAATCTGTGTTTTACACGAACTATGGCGTTAGCGGCATTATCTGCTGCAGCGGAAGAGGAACGGCTCAAGAAGCTCGAGACCTTAGAGCGCAGGATGCTACGTGATAGCAGCTAGCCTATGCTCTTGTCAGAGAGCAGTTTTATTGATAATTTTAGGTTATCAAAGTCGCATTTTCTGACTTTGTGCAACGATTTGGCTCCGTTTTTGTCAACGGCCCAACGCTCATCAGCAGTGCACCCAGAAATCAAAGTAGGTTGATTTATCACGAGAGCTATAAAAAACCTGATGGTCGATGGAAAGTAATCACTGTAGCCTATAGTAATACAAAACAGCGAGCTTCTATTTTTTTTTATACTACTTCGGGTGGCAGACAAGCATACGGCCCGCCTGATGTGAAGCGGTTATCGTAGCCATATTAACGATTGCAACATAAAGTATTGCTTGCGCGCCGCCACCCACGCTGCCAACTCAGTATCTCCTTCCTTTTTTTCTGGTGACCTCACTCACTCACAGGAACACAACAACCCTCAAGGGAATTGTTATTTGGCTGCGGTATTCTGTGAGGTGGAGGTACATTCCCCAGTCGGGTAGCTTACAATTACGCTCCCTACCTCTCTTTTCGCCAGAGCTTCGTTTGTCAGTCAGCAGGGTGCACCACGTGCAAGTGAAGTTGGCTTTGGTTCGAAGATCTTGATGAACACCCCAAAACGGCATGGTCGCAAACACTATAATTTAAATAACTCAAGGAAAATAAATAGTTCGTTCGTAATAACATACATTTATAAAGAATTAAATCATTTATTTAACAGTAAGTACATATATAAAAACAAGAATGTACGTAAATCACAGAGTTAGTTTTAAACCACAGCATAAGTTATAATAGTACTACAAACAGTATGGCGACCCCACCTCGAGTCGAATGTGGAACTGCGCCGCGTATTACGAAAATTCGTTCGTAGTATATAATCTATCCTCAACTAAACTTAAATGGTAAAATGATTTATTTCTTATTTTTAATCAATACAATTAAACTATTTGTTTTTAAATTATTTTTTTCCAGTTTTAACAACGAATTTTACACATTATATCAATGTAATCGTTGATTTGACAGGTCAACATTTTTGGATTTTTATATTCCACAATTTTTATAGATAACTAATAATAATAATAAAATAATAAAATGTTTTATTTTCTCACTAATCAATACAAACACAATCTGTACGTGCAATTAAACAATCAGGTAAATACACCAATGCGACAATAAACATTGGTAGTATCGACTGCGTGAGACTGGAGCCTATGAACTAGGCATAAGCCTGTATCTCAGCGCACCAGTGCTCACCTCTCGGTCAAGACGGAACAATTTACATACCATACATAAATCACGGAACTTTAAGTATAGACAGGCACTATAAAATATAAGATACGTACATATAGCAGTTTGCAAAACAAATCAAAGGGAAGAAAGAACTGACATTAGATTGTACAATAACCAATTACAAAATGTGTGAAATATTTGTTGTATCAGGGTAACTGTATTTAATGCAGTCTCATAATCACAATCATTCAAAATAAACGTTTAGAGATATTTATTAATACAATATTATCAAAAGTATAACATCTTACGTTACAGCGCAAGGTGCATATGCAGTCAACCCTAAGGCTTCTTCACACACATTTGCACAAATGCAGACGCGGTCTGTTTCTCGTATGGAGTGACCGGGGTGTGTGTGTGTGTTACAACATACGTTTGCACCCATCTCCGTTTTTATTTCAAAATTAATGTATTTATTAACAATTCGTATTATGCTAAACAACATTCTAAGCTGACGATAACCATACATTTCAGAATGACAATTGTATCTTTTTTATTACAAATATAATACGCTCAATTTACATAAAATAATTAGAGGAATTCCTCTGTCATGTATGCTTATAAAATACTAAAATAAATAAAAAAGGTAAATTGCGATTTATAAACTAAAATAGGTAAACAAACTACTTGGGCACGCTGTCACAGTACTACGTATAGTACGAATCACAAGTTAAAGGATTGGCGAACTTGCGGCCGCGGACTTGCGAAGGCGTTCACCAGTCGCTGCAACATTTGGTTGTTGGCAACAGCAGCATCTGCGAGGTCTTCGGCGGCTACAGCTAGCCGCTCCAGTGTCGAAGCAGTAGCTTGAGCTACCCTGTTGTTCTCTTCGGCTGCTGTTGCTAACCGGTCAATTGCATTCGCCAATCTATTTTCATCCTTCCGGGGCACCAACATTAAAACGGTTGCCTGAAAAAAAAAAGTTAAATTGTATAAACTTTATTGGTGCATCCTGAAACATAACACATACCGTTGTATATTTTTTCATTAGTCTTGAAGTAATGATGACATTTGGCCTACCCTCTCCTTCCCCGGTGTATTTTTGAAATAATGTATTGTATGATAATAATATGCCTTGTTACATCAGATAGTCAGTGCTGTCATATTGGTGGTGTTATAGGGAATGAACCAAAGTAGAAATTATTGTCATAAGATTATTAGCACATAAACAAAGACAGGAAGAAAGTAACAAAAACATGCGTAAGCCTTGTTATACCATAACCCTGGCAGTCATTAATAGATGTAACTTGTCAGTATTTTTAGTTTTGACTAGATACATACCTGTAGTAGGTACAGACACTTATAAGAGATACGTATGAACTGCCTAATGACATGGATTAAACCATTTCAATAGGTAGTCCACCTATTGTTTTGTAGGTATACCTACAGTATCAAACACAAATTATTTACTAAGATATCTGTACGTCTGATTCTCGGCTCCTGATTATATATCTCTTTTGTTGACTGTATGTTGTTTACATAATGCAAATTCATAACAAAACATCAGAAAAGTACTTACGTCTCTCCATTTTATGGGGGGTTTGGTGGTTCCAGACCCCACCGCGTTCAGCCTAGCTGCAAGTGACACCCACTTGTCGTTTGGACAAGGGTGCCGCATGCGAGGAAACACGCCCAGTTGCCAGCGCAGGATTCGCGTGCATATAATCCAAGAGCAAACGCTCTTGGGCATTTGATACAACCATAAGCGCTGGCATCTAGAAAAATATAAGTCGACCGTAGTCAGTCACTTGTACACTTCACCTCTTATGTTATTTAATTACAGATAGATGTTTAAAAAAAGCCGTGAAATATCACCTTCTTCAAATAATTTCAAATAGAAATAAGAATTTAAATGTAGGTTATGTAAACAAAGACACACAGTCTAAAAATACTTCGTTTACCACAGATTATAAATTATACCCCACTACATTGTAGTTTTGCGTTTAGTTGTGTTTAATTTGTTTTATTTTTTTTATCAAAGTAATAATCACAATTTAAAATAATAATTTACAGTAAAAATAAAAACTATATTTTCTTAAAAATTATATATTATAAGTATTTCTCAAATTCTAGACAAGCTACAACATTATTACGAAACGCAGGTCTTAAAACTAGATAAATCATTCGTTTACGAACTGTCCGCACTAATACGTCTAGAATTTTGTCTATGGTGATACCCAGTGATTACCACCCAGTTGTCCAACGTTTCCCCGGTACCAATTGGATGAAATTCCATGGGTGGGAATGGACATAAATACCAAGAAATTGAATGAAATTCACTGATTTCCCCGGTAGGCCCCCAGGTCTAACAACGGCGACCACCAAAAAAGGCAATGAGCAATGAAGTCCACTGCAGTCCAGGGGGTAAGACTAAGGTTGCCTTAGAACTCACAATGAATTTAATCAGAAGAAATTAGCAGGAGTAAGAAGCTTTTGGAATTTGACTTCCCCTCTTAGCAATGTGAGAGACAGTAATATGGCAAATAAGGCATTAAAAGCTTAAAGAGATGGCTAGTCAAGTGTAGCCCAACTGGCGGGCATCTCATCTACCTATATGAACTCCTCAATCCTTTGGTCACGGTATCACGGGTGAATAGCTGGACCGATTTCGCTAATTCTTCGCTATTTCGCTGTTGTATTTGTAAGAAAGATCAGGAGAAGGATCTTATGAAAGAAAAATAAAATAGAAATTTTAAGAAAACTTAACGACTGTATTAACTTTTCTAATGTAACTTTATGTCATTTGACAGATTGTGAGAAACTAATTCGAATTCAATATTCGTAGTTAGGAATATACCTACTATCGGCCTTGGTTGACTGTTTTATGTTTTCATACAATTAGTAGCATAACGACTACTTCAGAAAACCTCCAAACACGTAGTCGCACGCGCCGGGGCCTTTCCGGACTCCCAAAGCTTTCGTAGAGGTGACGAAGTCTGAAACGAACGCAGGTCTTCAGTAACACGATTACAAGATGACGACGAACGAACCGCTAGAGGAATTTGCTTACCAATGCGCTGGGCAATCTCCAGCTTAGGCGTGGAACCGCAAATGCGCGACGTACGAACTGGGTGCTTTTGGTTGGAGAGACGCTTCGACCAGGAAAAAAGGGCGATTCTCTTGGGGGACCGGTTTTGTTTTCTCCACGAATCCCCACTCCAAACCACCATCGAACGTTCTCGAAACTTAAAAATACCTCCACTAATACATAAAGTGATATGCATCGACCGCCATCCCAAACGAAAAAGTAGGCATAGTGCGACTACGTGTTTGGAGGTTTTCTGAAGCAGTCGTTATGCTACTAATTGTATGAAAACGTAAAACAGTCAACCAAGGGCGATAGTAGGCATCTCGCGACTAAATCGTCTGTAGGGTCAGCTAGTTCATATATAAAGATTCATTTTTAACCGACTTCAAAAAAGGAGGAGGTTCTCAATTCGACAGATTTTTTTTTTGTATGTATGTTATTGAATATCTTCGCGAATTGTGAACCGATTTTCAAAATTCTTTTTTTATTTGAAAGAGTATGATTGCAAGGTGGTCCCATATTCACCAAGTCAGGATTTGAATGATGGGATCCCAGGGAAATCAAGGGAAACCCTTAAATTTTATAAGCAAGTGTGGACAAATTCTGTTTTTTTATTTGAATTGGTATGATTGCGAGGTGGTCCCATATACACCAAGTCAGAATCTGATGATGGGATCCCATAAAAATCGAGGGAAATCCTTCAATTTGCCGTGTGGTTACCGGCAAAATAAAATTGCGCCACTCAATTGCTCTGCGCTGGATGTCGTACAAGGCGACTAAGGAATATTATGTGATGCAATAACTTTTCTCCCGGAAGACGGGTAGCAGTGTCTCCCGGGGTATTCCACCAATAAGCGTCTCCCGGGGTATTCCACCAATAAGCTGCGCTCGCCAACTGAAGTCGGTTTATATTTTTTTTATAAATTCAACTTTTATCTAAAATGTTTTTCAAGCGAAAATAACAGAAGTCATATGACACTTAGCTGAATAAATTTTCCTTATCCATAACCATATTTCTTGCTGCCATTCACGTCATAGTATTATATACCAGATTTTATTATATATTATGATTGAGTTGAATTTACATTATAATGGAAACACATTTGTTGAAATGAAGTATATGTGGTCAGGTGAATGAGGAGGATAAGAAGAGGTATAAATATCATATTTCTATGGGTATAAGTTATGACGTGTTTGTATATTTGATTAACTCATTACTATTGACGACTTTCAGTCTGATTGTCTATTATATTGTAAACTATATTTTATTACTTGAAAGTTATGTTACATTGTATACTGAAAGTACCTAAATATGATTACTTATATTACAAATGGGTAGTAAAAGACTGTGGTAAAATACACTAACATGTAGGTATTGTATTACATTACAAATTATTTTTGTGGTTACATTTTCTGATTGCAAACAATTTGTATGAAGTTTGCCAACTACATTTTGAGTTGGTCAATTATTACTCATTCTAGCAAAGTCTCAGGAACCCACAGCTTATATAAATTTGTAGGCGTCGTCAGCCCTTATTCATCCCACTGCTGGGATACGGGTCTCCCCTTAATCGAATGGGTTTAGAGCATACTCCACCACGCTGCTCAACTTCGGGTTGGTTTAACGACTGTCATCTAAAGATAACATCCGGGACTCTCCGAAACCGGAGCAGCTCGAGATAAATAAACCCATCCATGGACAGACTACAGCCGACGTTGCTTAACTTGCGTGTTTGGTTAGACTGACACGCACAACGACGCCATCGAGCTCCTCACGACGCCATCGAAATTTGTAGTAACACATCTGTAATAGTTTTTGTGGAAGTACTTACCTAGTCACCCCCATACCAAGCTCTTGCCTCTGACTGGAGATATTGCCTTTCTTTTACTATAGCGCCTTTTGTTATCGGCAAGGTGTGTTTGTCTTTGAGTCAAACATGTGCATGTCGCCACTTACTCGTCTTTTCGTCAATTCATACATACATCATTAGATTTTGCCCCCGACTTTGTAAGCATCTCTATATTGGATTCCCTTGGGAATTTCCAAAAATCCTTGTTTCACATCTACATACTAACTGAAACATTCCTAACAAATATGAAATTTCTCTAGCCAGCGTTTAGGCTGCATGTTGATCTATCATACAGAACTTGGATATTATTATATAAGAAATATATTAATATTGAATATCTTTAAAACAACTTTATTTACAAAATGTTACATAAATATGGGACATAATATAACAGGTATAAAACTGAAGTACCTGAAACTAAATACTAATACTAAAATAAATATAAAAAGTTTGGCCCATGTGGCATCGTTCCCAAGATGCTAGCTGATTATCTCGCTGGATGGCTAACTAATCTTTTGGGCAAGGAATGTGCCAGATCTTGGGTCACCATTTATATGGACCAATCTTTTTCCTAATTATTTTACAAAGGTTTTTGTGCTGAGACACTATGAACCAAGGATTTCGACCCCCATGATAGAACAAATGAGTGTTCGGGGCCGATAACACTATAGTTCTTGATCTTAAGTCGCTCAGCCATCTCAGCCGATTTGCCAGCGCAATTTCTCGTCACTGCAATTTTTTTTTTCTAATTTTGAATTATTATACATATACAATTGCAGGTGGCCGAATAGATCACGCTCATCACGACAGCCTCGCGCACTTAGCACTAGATGAAACAGTGGAATATTCTAAAGCAGTCAAAAGAGCAAGAGCCCTGACTGATGAAGCTGACACTCTGATAGTAGTCAGTTCAGATCACGCTCACACAATGACCGTAGCTGGTTACCCTTCAAGAGGTAACGACATCTTAGGACTGGTTGATACAGCACATGGTGATGATGGTATTCCATATACAACAATAAGCTATGCTAATGGAAAAGCAAATTCAATTGGAGCCGATGGAAAGAGGGTGGATGTCAGCTTACATCAGCAGTTTATGTCCCGTAAGTACTTTCATTATTGAACTCAAAGCTATGAATATATAAGGAGATACAACAAGAAAAAGAAAGGGGTATGGTTGTGTCATGGACGTCGTGTGTTGTACGTGAATACGTTATATGCATTAAAATTATCACAAAATGGCAGCGCTTTCCCCTCCCCCGCACGCGATTTTCCATAGTCCTTACTTAGCGTAATAATGGTGCGTGGTGTGATTGAATTTTGGATTAGATGATAGATTTGTAGCTGCAACACCAAACTATATCCCCCGATTTCGTTTATCATCTTTAATTCTATATCAGCAAAAAAGAAACAGGGCTTTCATATACAAAAGACTTAAAATGAAGGTATTAAAATAATAAGTATTTGTATTTCTATGAAAGTCCTATGTTTTATGGAGACTTTATTCGTTAAGCTTTATTCGTTTAAAGTTCCGAACTTATAAACTATGTACTTGGCAAACTCAACCAAAGCAGAGATGTGCGGAAACGATATGTGTTTCCATACATTTTATACATTGTTGTACTCCGCTTGTAACTTAATCTTGCCAACTTTAATTACAAATCCTGAAAAATCAATCATACCTTCAACCATAACCTTAAGAATTAAAACAAAAATTCATCTGGTAGCCCAAGAGATTAGTGCTATCAAAGAAAGTCTTCAGCTTTATTTTGTCATCGTCGTTAAGCAGAAGCATCATCAGAAGGGTCTGCTGATGATTCATCCACTGCTGAGATAAGGGCCTCCCCTCAATCGAAGTGGTTAAGAGCACAGTCCACCGCGCTGCTCAACTGCAGGTTGATGGAGGCCAGTGTTTTCAAGCCGCGTAAAGTTCACTGACTTGGCTTAACGACTGTCATCTAATGACAATAGCTTATTGTATAGGTGTAAATATAAAATTATTGGCTAATTCACATATTTCAATAATTCCAGGAGACATCGGTTATTCTTATCCCAGCCTGGTTCCTCTGGACTCCGAGACGCATGGCGGAGAAGACGTAGCAGTTTTCGCCTCTGGACCATGGCAGCACCTTTTCACATCCAGCTATGAACAAAGCGTTCTTCCCCACCTAATATCTTACGCCATGTGTTTGACAGAAGATAAGCATTCTAACTGCAAAAAAAAGAGTTCCTTTGGAGGCTTCTGGTCTTCAAGTGCTGTGATCAATAGGCCAAGTATAGTTATGTACATATTAAGTTTCACTGTGATATTTAGTGTTATATTTCGGTAGTTTATAGTATATATAAAGATGGTTGTGAAGAAGACGGTCTGGTAGAGACGTTGTGAAACCACAGATAGTATTAATAGAGAAGAATTTGATTATAACCTTAAAATAATTACAAACTAAACTAAAGGAGATTGCCCATTCCTGTATGGGTAAAAGTACTGATAAAATTGATGGGTCATCACTAAATACCCTTAATTTAGTTCTATATCGTAACTAGGTACGTTCTAGAAAGTTTGGAGGGTATTATTTTCCGAAGTTCAGAAATATTAGGAAATAAAATGCGTTTGATTTAGGTTATGTTTGACAATACCACAGTATAAGTACTTACAGTACTAAGTAAATGTATCGGATTAACAGTGTTAATGTTCTGTGCATTTAAAATGTGTACTCTGTTTAGCTTAGATGTGTAACTGTATGGTTAAGTTGGAATATTGAAGAATAAGAGTGACAAATTACAATATAACACTTATTGGGACAATATTAAGCTATCTTTCTACACATTATACGAACACTAAAAAATTCTGACAAACCTATCCCCGAAGAGAATTTTTATGAAAACCTACTGTAAAATCAATGTTTTATCAGTTTTATTTTAATCCTTTGACAGTAAACTTTTTCCTAAGACCCAACTAATAATCTAAGAGTACTGCCCGTGGTCAATCTCCTTTGTAATTAGTGTCCCAACAGCATGATTTATATGTGAATCGTCTCCGCTGTATAAGGATTTTTTATAAGGTTCAGTCAGAATGTGAAGTTTTTCTTTTTTAGAAGCATTTTTAGGTCACATTTTTACAAATTTACGTCCCAGTAGCCTAATTTATATGTGATCATTTCCTCTGTCTAATGATTTTTCTGAGATTTAGTCAGAATATTTTTTTTTCCTTAGAAACAATTTGCTTTTTACCCGTTCGTGTTATTGCAATATTACAATACGATATTAGTATTGAAGAATAAGAAAAGCGTATTTTTCTTGGGCGAACAACATTTTGTTTATGTTGTTAATTTTAATCGAAATTCAAATTAACATTGATTTTGAAATTTGGTTTGTTTGACATAATGTCATTAAACATATTTTCGCTTTAATCTCAACAAACTTTGAATGTTTGAAAAGCGAGATACTTTGTGTTAGTTGTCGAAATGAAATCAATGATTTAAAATTTTTAACTAATTGCATGGAATTATTTAATGTGACACAAGAAGAAAATATTTTGAATTTGTGAAATTCATTGTAAAGATCCTATGCAGGTACAGTATGCGAATACGTAGGTAATGTTTAACAAGATTTTTGGTCATTTACTTTTAAATCTCGAATGAAAAACAATGTTTTGAGGAATAATTATTTCAGAAATTTGTAAGGGCCTTGTTTACGAATAATACAAAAATAACTACTACTAGGCACTAACTAGACCTCATTTTACATCCGTTCTGTATCTATCTTCATCACATAGATAAAAGTGACGTGAAATAACAATGTGTTCTTAGAAGGGACATAGAATTGTGTCAAATATGACACCATATAACGTGGCTGAGACAGAGCAAAGTTAAGAAACGTCAAATTTGGTATTCTCGTATCGCAATATGAAACTTCAAAGTTTAATTTAAATGGAAATACATCGAAATAGGTCCGAAAATTAAACAAACTAAGAATGTTATTTTGCCAACAAAAGGAATTGATAATAATTAATTAATGTATTCAAGTATCAATCAGAATATAATTTATACTCAAATCACAATTCGAATCTCGATTCGATCAACTTTCATTCTGCGATCGTAAAACAATTATTAGAATTCGCTTACAGGAATTTCTGAAGGGCCACTTCAGATAAAAAACTAGTGCCTTAGAAATTTTCTATATGTTATGTATATAAAACATACTTTTTTTATGCCTTTAATTTACGTTATCATTGTTAAATGTTGGTATCTACAAAAAAATACTTTAAGAAATATATTTTTCTCCATTCGAATATAAACAGTAAGTACAAGTACCTACGCCGTACATTATTTAGGATCCTGTAATGCAGAATAGATCCAATCGACATTTTGTTACTTATAAGTTAAAGCTATTGAAAGTTTAATAGGAATAAAAATATCACACTGTATAAGTTTTGGGAAGAATAATGTCATCAAACTACTAGAATCTGTGGCGAATATATAAAACTCGATTTGAAGTTGACGAGCTCGGTAGTCGAATGGTTAGCAATGGCCACTTTGACTCCGAGGTCGCGGGTTCGATTCCCGCACAAGACAAACATTTGTGTGCATGAATATGTCTGTTTGTCTCGGCCTGGGTGTTTTCTATGTATTAAAAGTAGGTATTTACAAAAAAAAAATGTATTTGAGTAAATTTATCAGTTGTCTAGTACCCATAACACAAGCTTTGCGCTTAATTTGGGACTAGATGGCGCTGTGTAAATTGTCCAAAAATATTTATTTATATTTATTTAAGTTTCTCGCTATGTATATCTCTTAATTTGACATAGTTTGTCCGTTGGATCTATTCTGCATAATAGGGTTCTGTTTAAGTTAAGATTATTTTTTATTTTGAAGAAGAGGCTTGGTGCTAAAATAAGAAAAAAAAAACAACGAAAGAATGTTCCTACACGGGATTAAGTATCAAAGATGGCTACTTATTGTAGAAATATAGTGTTTTATAATTATAGGTTAAAAATATATAAATATTTGTTCCGTTAGAGGGAAGAAAGCTGATATTAATTATATTAACAATTTGTTAACTAGATAAAAAATTGCGAGGAATCTAACAATATGCTATTAGTTTCTGTGGAAAAACCATATCGATTCATTCGTTGAACAAAGTCCGATGTGATCATGGAACAAAAACATGTTAAGCTAGCTAGACTTGATAAGGAATGTGAATTCTTCCGACATACGTTTTTAGAATTTTTTTATCTCATTTATATTCCGATATATAGAATCAAATAACATTCTATATGACATTCGCTCTCCATAAAAACGCAGGACAGTGAACCAACAATACAAATCGGACTTTATTCTATGAACTAGCTGACTCGCGCAACTTCGTCTACGTCAGACAGAGCGTTGAGAGTGAAGCATAAGCTTACCGTTTGAAAGGATAGTGAGCCAATCTTAAAAGATAGACACATGCTATCACGATCTTTTTTAGAACTTTTTAAGATGTATAATTCCGTCTTAAATAATTGTTGCGTAACTTGAATCGTATACGTAGCGCACGCAACGGGAGCTCTCAAAAGGAATGTTTTTTCCCCATTTTTCCAACATTTTTCATTGATGCTCCGCTCCTGTTACTGGCAGCGTGATGTTATATACCCTATAGACTTCCTCGAAAAATAGGCTATCTAACACTAAAAGAAATTTTCAATTCGAATGAGTAGTTCCTGAGATTAGCGCGTTCGACCAAACAAACAAACTTTTCAGCTTTATAATATTAGTATAGATAAGTCGATATAGATATGACACAATTTTTATTTGAAATGAATTATTATCCTCTAGTTATTATCTCTTATATATAATTTAATAGAAAAATAATAATGTGAAAGTGAACAGTTGAAGAAATGAGATCTACAAAAGGAATATAGTGGGAAATTGAAAATTCAGAATAAAATAAATTAAATTCAGAAAAAAATGAGCTATTCGGAGAATATAATTCGCATTTTAAATGTAATCATAGACTTGACAGATTTCTTTTTGTAAACGGATAAGCGAGGGTCGGCTTTTTATTCGTAAACTTTACTAATAGAGGCATTCTACTTATTAATTACTCGTACTATTTTATACATACTTTATTAAGGAAAATTGGGTGTCTTTTTTTTACCACATCTTTTGTATGAATATTAATGCAGGAAAGAATATTCCTACTTCCAGATAATTAATGAAAATGTTGTTAAAATCCATAATATTTTATTATAACTGTTTTATTAAAATAAAATCGCCTTAAAAAAAAACAACGACTTTCAAGAAAAACAATGACAATTTAATCGACTTACTTCCATTGTTTAGTCTTCGTTGTTTAGTTATTGTGAAGTGTTGTTTCTGAGGCCCTAACGCCGAAGCTAAAGCCGATTTTGATTCATAAAATCGACAGCCCCTACGTAAAACATCAAAAGTCATAATGTTATAATAAAGCACTTGTAAAAAGTGAAAATCATTTTTAGATACTTTACAGTACAGCGTTTTGAAGTTAGATTATGACATTCTTATTACTTAAATACGATACGTACATTAAACATTTTCTACCATGATCCGTGAAGTTGTGGAATCAACTTCCTTCAGCAGTATTCCGAAACAAATACGTCATGGGGGTCTTCAAGAACAGAATCAATACTTCCGTTAAAAGGCTGGCAACGGATCGGCGACCCCTTGGTGTTGCTGATTTCTAGCCGGTAGTGATTGCTTTCCATCAGGTGACCCACATGCTCGCTTGCCCTCCTCTCATATAAAAAATAACCCTGCTGCATCTAATGTAATAATAAATTAAGCATTTTGACTACGTGTGTAAGTGGTTCATTAACATCTTTGAACCAAAGCCAACTTCACCTGCACGCGGTGCACCCTGCTGACTGATAAACGAAGCTCTGGCGAAAAGAGAGGTAGGGAGCGTAATTGTAAGCTACCCGACTGGTGAATGTACCTCCACCTCATAGAATACCGCAGTCAAATAACGGTTCCCTTGAGGGCTGTTGTGTTCCTGCGAGTGAGTGAGGTCACCAGAAAGGAGGGAGATGCTGCGGTGGCAGCGGGGGTGGTGGCGCGCGAGCGATATTTTATGTTGCGAGCGTTAATATGGCTACGGTAACCGCTTCACATCAGGCTAGCCGTATGCTTGTCTGCCACCCGACGTAGTATAAAAAAAAAAAAAATACGTTATGCAACGTTACATGTAAATAGGGTAGTTTTTTGGAACTTAGAATTTATGTTTCGATGATTTACGTAGAGACCGTCGAATAGGTCTGACGTTAAGTTATTGACAAACATCTTCAGCTTAGTCGGAAAAGCTCCAAGGTTCCTACCAATAGAGGTAAACATAATTACCGACAATTTAAGCAGTAGTTTGATTTTCGCATTCAAAAAATCCTATGGTAATCGGCTTGAGCTTCGGCGGTAGGAATGGTCAAGTAACGAAAACCACATAAAAAAAAGAGTTAATCGTAGAACCTCATTTTCTGAAGTCAGTTAAAAAAGAAGCAGATGCTGTACATTCACACTGTGTAGTGTGCATAGTTCTTACCTTATGCGAAAAAATTGTTAGATATTTTCAAAATAAGGCAAATTGTTATTTATATGCAAAAATAGTGCAAAATGCAATTAATAAAATAAGCGTATGACTTATATATTAATATTATTTTTTATAAATATTATTGTTTTGTTTCCTTAAGCCGTGTTCGTAAGGACGAATGCGAATATCGCAAATACGAACTTCGAACGCGAATATGTATTTGGTTTATACGTATGGACGTAAATTTGTTGTTACGTAACGTTTATCAAATATTATTTAAAGAAGTAGAAAATTGGATCGCCGATGAACATTTTTGACGAATACAGTGTTCAGTGTCCAACAACGTTACGTATATGCAAATAAACTTGTAGCGTGCAAATGACAATACGCAAAAAAAAAAATGTACGTGCATGTAAACGTGCACGGCTGTAATAGGAATGTAAAATGTAATTACATATTACATTAAAAACGAATCCACCGTACTTTTTTATTTCTCAGAAATGATATACTTTTTGTTATTTTTTTAAGTATTGTTCTTATATTATAAAATAATTGTATTTATAGAAAAATATATTTATTTACATTGAAATGTTTTATCGTTAAATTGTACTACATTGTATATAACTGTTATGTGTTAAATAAAATCAAGGTAAACAAATCTTTACTTCAGTAAATATAATTGTATGTATATCTAAATGGTTAAAGTTACCATGTATATAATTTTGTTTTAATTCTATATAATATTTTGTGACCTACATAGTTGTAGGTAGTGAAATAATATTTATTAAAAAATAAAAAGAGTAAGACAAAGTTTTATTTATTATTTTTGTGTTTATAAATACTACCTAGATGGGAACCATTTTAAGAGACGTGATAACGACTGGTATAAAACCGGAAATGACACAGGACCACCCAGAGTGGCATAAAAGGACTAGGAGGACGGACCCCAAGAAATATAGGAAATAGGCTCGGGAGAAGAAGAAATGAAGGTTTGTTCCAATTAAGGTTGCCATCCGATTGGGTTTTTTCCGGATTTTTCCTAGTTTGTAGGGCGTCCGGGCGGGGTTTCATAATATGTAGTCCAGGATTAAAAGTTTTAAATCACTACCGCCCGCTGCATGCTGCGAATAACCGTCTTGTCACAGAATAAAAAATAGAACTAGTACTAAAAACACTGATGACATGTCCGGGTTTTAAGAATTAAAATTCGGAGTTTTCACGCATTTTGTTCTGGGGCCCTACCGCCGAAGGTGAAGCAGATTAAAATCGAATATTTTGATTCGGAAAATAGATCGTATGTTTTAGTTATTGACAAACATGTTCAGCTTAGTCGATAGAGCTCCAGACTTTATACCAGCTAAGGTAAGGTAGGGCCCCTGGTTGCTAGCGTTTAGAGATGGCTACACTTCCAATGGGCGTGTGACCAATGTTCTAAAATTATAAAAACTCTCTATCAGTAACGTAAAATACATAAAAGTAGAACGATCTGCGATCTCAAAATTTTAATAACTTATGTCCGACGTGTTTTATGGTCGATCAAAGTTTGGTGGGAAAGTCCATTTTAAAAGTATGAAATTATAAAAAATAAATATTACCATTGTAGAAACAATAAAAAATACTATAACTTTTGTTACGGCACTAGCTACATAAACGCAATATTTAACATAGCTGTCGTACAAATTTCTGATTTAATGCATATAAAATAGCGTATCATGACGTCACAATACTGTATGCATTTTGTATGGAGCGTTTTCGGTATAGTCCAAAATTGTGATCTTCAAGGTATCATATCTCGAGAAGTTTTTAGCCTATCGAAGTAATTCTTTCACCTTTAGTTATATTATTGTGACGTCTTTAAATAACAAATCGAAAAAAAAATGGTTCACAAGCCTATAGTGTTGCAAATAACTCTCGGAAAGAGAATCATGAAAAATCAAGAAACATATGAGTAATTCTTTTCTATTTTTTGCAAGTGTAGTATAAAGTAGTTTGTACATCACTCGGTGTAAGCTCAAATTACATCACTTATGGCCATTTATTTATTATTTAAATAGTTGTTTAATTTTCATTATTATTATTTAAATAGTTGTCTTGGCTAACTTGCCAGATAATTTTTTTTTTCCATAAGTGACGTGTAAGTGACTAGGTACAGAAGTTTTACCTAGGGAGGGCAGGTGTTTTTCAATTTTTCAAAAAAAAAAAAAAATATCTGGCGAGTTGGCCAAGACAACTATTTAAATAATAATAAGATAATGATTGTGTTTACACACCAAGGGGCGTAAGGTACAAATTACATCACGAGTGAGCATTTGGTGTAGGCACAGGCGAGACTACTTAAATAATAATAATTTAATTAGTTTGGTGTTATCAAAAAATAGCTGAATTTCATCTGCAATGATGGACTGCTATGCCTACTTTAGTAGTGTAATTACATAATAGGTTGATGACGTCACACTGTGACTCACACAGTAGAAATATAAGATGCAAAAATTCGTCAGCAACACAAACCTTCCTGGTAGCTCAGTTGGAAGAGCACTCGACCGGTCATCGAGAGGTCGTGGGTTCATATCCCACCTAGGAAGCGCAGGTGAATTTATCCATTTAAAAAAAAAATAGTAATCATTAACTTGGTCCAATCAAACTGAATTTCTAACATCCTTTCTAATTTCCCAATAGCCCGTCGTCCGAGACTTGTTTTTCATACCTATCTTACTTTCTTGGGAGAGTTTTTTGACGAGTTCGGTGATCGAATAGCTAGGAATGACACTTTGAATCCTAGGTCGCAGGTTCGATCCCCGCACAAGACATACATTTGTGCATGAACATGTCTGTCGATCTTGGTCTGGGTGTTTTCTATAATATTATATGCTTCTTTTTATATATACGTCGGGTGGCTGACAAGCATACGGCCCGCCTGATGTGAAGCGGTTACCGTTGCCATATTAACGCTCGCAACATAAAATATTGCTCTCGCGCCGCCATACCTGCTGCAATCGCAGCATCTCTTTCCCTTCTGGTGTCCTACGGTATTCTGTAAGGTGTAGGTACATTTCCAAATCGAGTAGCTTACAATTACGCTCCCTTCCTCTCTTAAAATATGTATGTATTTGACGAGCTCGGTGGTCGAATGGTTAGCAATGGCCACTTTGACTCCGAGGTCGCGGGTTCGATCCCCGCACAAGACAAATATTTGTGCATGAACATGTCTGTCTTGGTCTGGGTATTTTCTATCTATTCTAAGTATGTATTTACAAAAAAAAAGTATTTAAGTATTATATCAGTTATCTATTACCCATGGTACAAGCTTTGCTTAGTTTGGGACTAGATGGCCGTGTGTAATTTGTCCTGGAATATTTATTTATTATTTAATTTTATGTATATATAAAAAAATGTAGTTAAGTATATTATCAGTTATCTAGTACACATAGTACAAGCTTTGCTTAATTTGGGACTAGATAGTTGTGTGTAATTTATCAGTAAATACTTATTTGTATTTATTTATTGGCCGTGTGGTTTCCGGCAGATTAGAATAGAATCACTCCGTTTCTTCCCTTGGATGTCGTACAAGGCGACTAAGGGAAATACATTATCAAATATCGATCAGGCCTCCCCAACCCGTTTGGCCAGCGTGGGGAGTGTAGGTCAAATCCTCCTTCCGTCTAGGACGGACGAGAGAGGGTCGTGCTCCTGTAGTGGAGACTAAAATGGACCTGATGATGATGATGATTTATTTATTTCTTATTAATGTTGATCCTTCTCTAATATAATAAAGCATGTAAGCAAAGCTTGTACTATGGGTGCTAGACCCACAAGCTTTGCTTAGTTTGGGACTAGATGGCAGTGTGTAATTTGTCTAAGAATTATTATAATTATAAAAAAAATGTAATGTTAATATGCGCACATGATTGGTGTTCCGAAATATCGGCGTCTGCAGCCAAACGAAATAGGAAGCGTGTAAGTAAAATGTGGTACATAAATTACGCGTATTTTATTGGACAAAAATTCAACTAAACAAGTATCAAGAACGAGTGCCGAACGACGTATTATAATTGCTGTAAATGCTAAATGTATATATTTTTTATCCAAATTGGCGCCACTATCGCAGCACCAAGTGCCTTAAGAAAGTGGTCTGTTATAGTCCGTGAGCCAGATAGCATATTTTGTCAGTCATTTCCTCTCAAGCGATAAGTCGTGAAATACTTTAGAGAGTTGTATTATGCCGTATGGTTTGAATGAGATCTAGTAAGTAGTTTTTTTTTAATAAGTCATAAATTACTTATAAATTATTTTACTTGCTGCTACGGAACCCTTAATGGGCGAGTCCGACTCGCACTTGGCCGCTTTTTATTTATTCAAAGTTGCATGTAAGCTATCATCTGACAAATTATCAAATGAGAGGAAATCACTGAACGAAATTTTTTTTTGTATGTTCGCGTGACCAGCTGACGTATAATCCACCACGGTACGGCCAGTTGACTTTTTTATCTTCGAATAATTGCGATCTTTCATTTAACAAATTTTCAGTCGGGAGGAAATGACTGAAAACAATTTTTTTTTACGTGATTAAGAGGCTGCCGCTGCCAACTCACCCACGGAGCGGCAGCTGACGTTTACCATATGGCATAATACATCTCTCTGAAGTATTTCTAGAGTTATCGCTTGAGAGGAAATTGGTCAGCAAAATCTGTTGCTGGCTCACGGACCATTATTAGCGTGAGTCATATTAATTACATACTAATAATAATAATTGACTACCCTGACTTGTAATTTTTGAGAAAGGTATATAATATTTTATTTACTACGTTGGATGGCAGACAAGCATACGGCACGTCTGATAACAAGTGGTTACCGTTCCTTATTAATATAAGGAACGGTAACCACTTGTTATCAGACGCCCGCTATATAAAATATCGCTCGCGTGCCGCCACCCCAACTGCAACAACCCTCGAGTGACTTGTTATTTGTCTGTGGTATTCTGTGATGTGGAAGTACTTCCCTATTCTGGCAGCTCATATATACGCTGTATCGGTTGGGTTCAGGGTATATGTGAGAGTTTGTCCCATTTGCCAGAGCCACTTTTGCTAGTCGCCACGGTGAATCATGTGTAGGTTAGCTTTGGCTTTAAAGATCGTGGAGAGCCACTACCCCACAAATCTATATACAGATGAGTACAAATCTTATGGATACTTAACTATTTTTTTACCTAAATATTCCTAACATCTTAAGTACTTACTATAAAATATTACATAAATGGAACAGAATATAACAACTACAAACAACTACAAAACTAAAGTAGCTAAAACTAAATAATACTAAAATAAATGTAATGTGTGGCTAAACTGATCCTTTGGGCGAGGAATGTGCCAGATCTTGGGTCACCAGTCACGTCGTCCAATCTTTTTCCTAAATATGTACTAAATATTTACTTGTAATATTTATGACATAGGTATTTTGTATTATAACCAACCATTTTTTCTGTTATTACTGTTAAGGTCCATAATAAAATAGGTATTTTATATTCATAAAATAAAACCTGTAAATTATGATAAATTGGTTAGTTATATTATTTATTATTTCTGTCTACGATATACATAGTGTCGCCACCTCTGATTCACTTTCTGAACTTATATTATGTTACCATGCTTTTATGCGTTTGTTCGTTTCTTATACCAAACCAAAGTTGAAATTTCTTCATGTCGTTCATAGATGGCGTTACAAGACTAACATTAAGAAATTTATAGTGAACGAGGACTAAAATAAAATAATTCGCAAACGATTATAAAAAAAAAACTATTTTTTTAAATTCTTAGAAAAAGGGAATAATAATATCACCATCATTTTAACAAAAACCAGAAGTGATAACCATGAATAAATACAATTAAGTTTCAGGGTGTATATGGTTCATTAAAATCTTAGTGCCAAAGCCAACCTCATCTGCACGTGGTGCACCCTGCTGAATGACAGACAATGCTCTGGAAAAAAAGAGGTAGGGCAGCGTATTTGTAAGCTGCCCGGGAAGTATATCCACCTAACGGAATACCGCAGCCAAACAACAGTTCCTTGGAGGATTGTTATGTTCCTGCGAGTAAGTGAGGTCACTAGGAAGTAAAACTTGCTGCGATGATAGCGCAAGTGCAGGCGCGCGAGCTATATTTAATAATGCCATCCATATGACTACAGTAACAGCTTCACATCAGGCGGACCCTGTACTTATTTGTCACCGGACGTAGAATGTACTACAAAAAATAATTACGCAAAAAAGCCGAAAATGGCCGTGTGTGGCAATATCTAATGCCAAAGAGATAATCATCTTCTTAGTCCTGCACTCTTGGCAGAGTGGTCGTGGTCACAACTCGGTCGGTTCTTGTGTAACCGCTGTTCTCGCGATTCGCCGCCATGCAGGTCTAAGTCTAGCGGAACTAGAGCAATCATTGATATTAGAGTGCGTCACAGATGTAATGAGATCTGTCTATCGTGTTGGAGAGCGCCCACGTGATCTCCTGCCCTCTACTTTCCCCTGCACCACCAATCGTTCTATTGAGTCCTCGTTTCGAGTGATATGCCCAAAGAACTTGTAGATTCGTAATTGCACAGTCGACGATAATGAGTGTTTGTAGTTGAGTGACTCTTTGATGTTGAGTTCTTTCAGGATGGAAACGTTGGTTCGGTGCGCGGTCCACGGGATTCTGACCGTCTCCAACATCACAAACACCAAAAACAATGAGATAATATTTTAGATTAAATAGCCTCAATTATAGTTCGATTGCTCGACGATGCTTCAAAGCCACAGCGGAGCCAATTTTTTTTAAATTAAATTTTGGTGTAAGTGGTTCATGAACATCTTTGAACCAAAGTCAACCTCACCTGCACGTGGTGCACCCTGCTGACTGACAAAAGAGGCTCTGGCGAAAAGAGAGGTAGGGCCTAGCGTATTTCTTAAGCTGCCCGACTGGGGAAGTACCTCCACCTCACAGTATACCGCAGCCAAATAACAATTCCCTTGAGGGTTGTTGTGTTCCTGCGAGTGAGTGAGGTCACCAGAAAGGAAGGAGTTGCTGGTTGGCAGCGGGGATGGCAGCGCGCAAGTGATATTTTATGTTGCAAGCGTTAATATGGCTAAGGTAACCGCTTCACATCAGGTGGGCCGTATGCTTGTCTTGCCATCCGACGTAGTATAAAATATATATATATATAAAGTGTATCAAGTGCATCACGCAGGAAAGCAACTCGTATAATCTTAAAGCCTAAATAAACACAATGAACAAATGCAGCATTGTGCGACCCGGCTGGGAATTACATTAATAATGTATGGACTGAACTGCAAGAACAGAATGGGCGTGGAGTCGACGAAACAATATTGGTTTTTGTTTTTTTTATATGTATATACAGGATGTCCCATGACGTGAGGATCAAACGAAGTAACGTGGAACGGGACCTCATTACCTATCGATTTAATCCCTATGTATGTTCAGTAATATTGGACGGTTCAAAAGTTATTGACAATTTTGTGAAATTTTCGAAAAAAGTCGGATTTTATACTAAGTCACAGGCATAAAGATAAACTATTGCCTACAGAACCCAATTTTTTTTTTTTTTGAGAATAATTACAATATAATGTACCTTTGATATAGTATAGTTTTTTGTAACATAACTTTTGTTTTAAAAGTATTAAAAATGTAAAATCTACTTTTATATATTGAATAAGATTTTATATTAAAACAATCTATTTAATTATTTTTAAATAAAATCTTTACGCCAGTAACTTAGTATAAAATCCGACTTTTTTGAAAATATTACAAAATCGTCAATAACTTTTGAACCGTTCAATATTGCTGAACATACATAGGGGTTAAATCGATAGGTAATAAGGTCCCCTACCACGTTACTCTGTTTGATCTACCCGGCTTGGGACACCCTGTATATAGATTTAAGCATAGTATAAGTAATAATATGTAACTTAGATATAGTAATAAAAATATAGTTATCACTGTGGTATAATTATTAAACTTTTAAGACTATTTTAATATATGAAGAAAATTTATTGAGATAGACGGTTGCTTAGTCTGGGACGTATCATACTTAAATATCACACGCATTCCCGTGTGATATTTATGTGACCGAATGTTACCACACAAATTACATGCCACTTTGATGTTTGGCCATCTACCACAGTACGGTTTTTAAGACGTTTTCTGCCATGTACGGTGAAATTGTGGAATCAACTTCCCTCAACGGTGTTCCCGAAGAAATACAACTTGCGAGTCTTCAAGAAAAAAGCCTATATTTTCCTAAAAAGACTGGTAACGAATCAGTGACCTTTCGTATTACTGATGTCCATGGGCTGTGATGACTGCTAATCATCACGGTGACTCGCATGCTCATTTGCCCCCGTCTATTATAAAAAAAGTCTTTAGGTCAAACCAATTGCAAAACGAAACAGTTAATTAAATATTCATGTTATTACCGATATATGTGCACATTGTGCATTTTAATGAGAATCAATACACATACACAAGTAGGCAGTTATATAAATGTCTTCGTAATAGAAGCCATGTACATTATGAAATATAAGTCAGTACGCGTGTTGTTAGGTAATATACGCGGAGTATCACTTTCGTAAATTGTAACATTAATTCTAAAATTTGCATGAGCGTCATTTTGGGGAATGGCACGGGAGCTTACCACATATTCCCACCACTGTGTCCTGTGTAGCCAGCGGCGACCAAATTGCCCAAAAAGGCATTAAACATTAGTATGTTTAAGAAATTTGTAGGAGTAGGAAGCTTTTGGAATTTGACTTCCCTTCTTGGCAATGTGAGAGATAGCAATATAGCAAATAATTTCGAGGAAACTGAATCGAACATAACATTGGGTATAAAAGTTACCTTTAAAATTATATATCGCAGCCAATTCGTAGAATACGCCTCTAGGTGGAGGTACTTCCAAAGTTTATCCTGCATAACTGCTAGCTGTTTTGTAAAATTACGGGACCGCTGTTGATCACCCTAGTCAATTATCGTCTGATGGCGCTCCAACAAGTTTACCGAACAAGCTTCGGCAAGTTTCTATTTCTGATCTCGCAGCAAACGTTTCCAAACCGAAAGATAAATTTAATTAATTAAAGCATAGTTCCTACTGCATTGTTGTATACTCAGCTGAAATATAAAAGAGTTACATCACCGTTAATTTTCCATTTAATAAAGCATAGCTATTTGTCGCAGAAGATTCGTTTTTGGCAAGAGTCTTCCTATGCCGCGTCGTTTCATTTTTCCCAGCGTTTCGTTTATTTTCTTCCTTTTTCCTTTATTTTCTTCATCAACATCTGTGAACCAATGCTAACTTTACTGCACTTGGTGCACCCTGGTGGATGACAAACAAGGCTCTGGCAAAATAAGAGCTTATTAATAAGCTGCCCGACTGTTGAGTAACTCTACCTCGTAGAATAGAATACCGCAGCCAAATAAAAATTCGCTTGACGGTTGTTGTCTTCCTGCTAGAGAGAGAGGTCGCCAGGAGATGATGTGTTGGCAGCGGGCGTATCGGCACGCGAGTTTTGTTGTGTTTGATGTTACGAACAGCGGCTTCAGAGATGTATGCTGGTTTGCTTACCGACGTAGTATAAAAAATATTTGCACAAAAATAACTTTTAATATATTTTGTGTCAGAAATTATATAAGCTATATTTTATATCTTCAACAAAGTCTCATTTAAAGGCTTCGCCGCTCACTTACTACAATATTCATTTACATCCAGTAGTAACATAAACCCGCAATCGATCACATGTCTCGCCAAAAATAAATGAATTTAAATCACTTTTGTAACTTCGATAACCAGATCAAGGGCAAAAATAAGTAGTTGATTTGGACGACTCCATAGCTACCTCTGTCTACCCAAAATGCAGTTTTAAAAGACAGTGTCAGAGTAATTTGAGCAGTGCCATGGAAACCGTTGAGCTGTTATCAAGTATAAATAAAGTTTAAATCAGTATTAATAATAAGTGCGTTGTTTATTTTTTTTTTGTGTCTTATTAGTGAAGTGTACATTGATTTTTGAATATTTTTTGTGACAAAAAATGGCATTTTTAACAAGTTCGAAATTATTATGTGTATTGACAATAGTGTTTTATACAGAAGCTAGAAGTGTTAATAACGAAAAATGTAAGTAGAAACTATATTACAATTTTACAGTGTTCGTTTCTTTAATTACCATAAATTATATTTTACTAAAGTAATGATTTCGTAATAATTTTTCACTTATTTTTTTTTTTCAATTACAGCTAATAAAACCAATAGACAATGATAATAATGATGTTAATGTTTTTGTTTTGTTATTTTAAATATGTAATTCTTAAATTGAATTACGAGCGCAGCGGTTGATTTAAAAAATTGAATCCTGAGCGTTAGCGAGGGAATCAAAAGAGCACGAGGTGAAAAATCTTTGCACTCGAGTGCAACACATATCTTTTTATCCCACCTCAGCGAGGAAATTACTAAATGAAAAAAAAATAATTTACAATCTTATGATTGTTTAGGGAGAAAGCTCATTTGCGTATTATTAACAGTTCTAGTCAATTCTGTTGGGCGTCGAATCACTCATTTTAAGTTTTTCACTTGTTTTTAAGTTTCTTGTTTTTAAATTAAAGTTTTAACAATATAAAGTGAAAATAAAATTGCGCGCTCAGAGCAAATTAAAAAAAAAGTACACCAAGGAGGTTCCGAATCTGAGTTTTTAACAAATTAAAAAAGTTGTATGATAAATTCGGCACCATGGAGGTAGAAGTAAATAGGTTTAATGATGTTTTGAATTCACAAACTTAGTGCACACGATGTTCTAAATTCAAATTTATCCCCTAGCGGATAAAAAGGACTTTTGCACTCAGATATTGAAGAGCAAAAATACTATTTCCGAGATGGGGGGATGAAAATGCAATTTTTTAGCATAGATATTGTATTGTACTACGTTTTCGTTCAGCGTGAATTAAATCTGATAAATACAAAATATATAATACATACTCGTGAAAAATTAACATATCGAATCGATAATGCGTACCTAAGTTTTTTTTTATGTGAGAGGGGGCAAACGAGCATGTGGGTCACCTGATGAAAAGCAATTGCTACGGCCCAAGGAGAACAACAACACCAAGTGGCCGCTGTTGCCAGCCTATACTCCTTCCTTTATTTTCGTTCTGGTGACCTCTCTGGCAGGAACACAATAACCCTCAAGGGAATTGTTATTTGGCTGCGGTATTCTGTGATGTGGAGGTACTTCCCCAGTACCTCACTTTTCGCCAGAGCTTCGTTTGTCAGTCAGCAAGGTGCACCACGTGCAGGTTGGCTTTGGTTCAAAGATGTTGATAAACCATTTATACCTCAAATGTGATAGAGTTGTAAGATTTTGGAACTCAGCGGCAGTGGCAGCGCAGCCTACGGACGCTCGCAATGCCAGAGGTATCACATACGTGTGGCCGACCCTGTCAAAACCTCTTCACGTAAAATAATAAGTAAAGTATACATTAGTATACAATATATACAAATTTGGCCGTGTGGTTTCCGGCAGACTAGAATAGAATCACTCCGTCTCTTCCCGTGGATGTCGTACAAGGCGACTAAGGGAAATACATTATAAAACATCGATCAGGCCTCCCCAACCCGTCTGGCCAGCGTGGGGAGTGTAGGCCAAATCCTCTTTCTGTCTGGGACAGACGAGAGAGGGTCGTGCTCCTGTAGTGGAGACTAAAATGACCTGATGATGATGATGATGATGATATACAAATTTGTACACAAAGTTCCTTAGTTCGGCTTAAAGAGAAAACGGCTTGTTGTGAGAAACCAGAGCCTTATGTCATTAAAGATGCTTTCACGAAAATTTCACAAAGAAAAATATTATTATTTCAGTGATAAATTGTGTTGTTTTATTGTACTAAAAGCATTGTTCTCATTGTTTCCTTATTTTTAATTGAAGTTTAAAACACGCTTTAATTTATATTATGCGGATTTTTTACGCTGGCACTGAACCACGTGATTTCTTTTGTTCATGTCAGCATCAAAGTGAATCATCGTTCTTATTGAATGTATTTATTTAAACTTTATTGACCATAAAATAAGGGTACATGAGGACTTAATGCTAAGAGCATTCTCTACCAGTCAACCTTTGGTAAAAGCAGATAAGACTCGAATGCGGCTCATAAAATAACAGTAATAAACATACACACAATAAATCTATATATTAATATACTAGCGACCCACCCCGGCTAGGCACGGGTGCAATGCTGATACAAAATGTACTACAGAAGCTCTTTGCGCATTGTCCTATACAGCCCACCTAGCCAAATGTAATTCGTGTTAGATAGATTACGTGACATTTGTCAATTCGAACATTTTAGTATGAGCTCTACAGTTCAAATTAGCGATCGCTACGCTTTTCTACTTCGCAAACTGCCATTTGGCTAGCCCTGTTCTTCCACAGTTATAGGAACATGCCCCGAGCCGGGACTCCCCGCCGGTACCGCCACAGCTATTATGTCCCTGCATTTTAAATTTGTAATATCTTCTAAAATATTCATTTAAATCACAATGCTGTAAAGGGCCATATTGATCTATATTAAGTGCACAATGTATTTAAGCTACTTTTTGCTTACAATCGTAATGTAATGTGGCTGTTGTTATCCCAATCCCAAATTATTTATTAATGTATCTTTAGAAATTAATCCCAAAAGGGGTTGATTTCTAAAGATACATTATTAGTGCACTTTCACACCATCTATAGAGCATACGAGTACTTTTCAAATTTCAAGTCTCTTACTTCAAAAACAAAAAAACAAGAAATCAACCTCTTTTCGGAGTTAAAACGGGGGTTGGAAGTTTATATGAAAGTAGAACTTTCATATATACTTCCAACCCCCGTTTTAACTTACAACTTTTAAAAAAAAACAAGAAAACAACCTCTTTTCGTAGTTAAAACGGGGGTTGGAAGGGAAAGAGGTTGATTTCTACATTATTAGTACACCTCCATACCATCTATAGAACATAAATTTTAAATTTCAAGTCTCTTGCTTCAATAATATAGGACATTCATATAAACTTCCAACCCCCATTTTACCCCCTTAGGGGTGGTAAAATCCTTTCTTTCTCATCCTTTCGTTCTTAGCGGATGTTTACTTATAAGGATTTACCTGCCAAATTTCAAGTTTGTAAGTGTTATAGTTTCTGAGATTTCGTGATTAATCAGTGAGTGGTATTTCGATTTTGTCTAAATAGATATATAAAAATCCCGTATCAGTGTTTTTGGTCTTCCCCTCCTCCCCCGAAACCTCTTCACCTCGACTGCTTATAAAAGCAGTCAAGCGGTGGAGATGTTTTTATTGTCCAGGGGCCCTACCGCCGAAGCTGAAGCCGCTTACCATCGGTATTTTTTTAAATGAAAATGAAACTATTGCTTAGATTTTTGCTAATTGCGTATAGCTCAGCTGGTAGAAACTGTTATATATATTATATAATGTTGGATTTTAATGAAAATAGGTTTTTACTTAATCATTTTGTTTTAATATTAAACCACACACTTTTAGTACAAGACAAGGGAATGCGAATGACGTATCGACCACAGAGACACGTCTATATAAAAAAGTAAAAATTGACAGTTCGCAGTTTCAACAATGCTTACTAGATGGCGCCACTTACACCATTTTGGAACATTAAGATTATAGAATTTAGCTAGTAATTACAACAGAAACCCTAGAGCTCTACCGACTAAACTGAAGATGTCAGCGAATAACTTTTCTTTATAATTAAATTTTCAAATTTAATTATAAAGAAAAAATAAATCTTTTAAATTTAATAATTTATGGGTAGTTCCATAAAAGTTGGGTAACTTTGTGTTCCAGTGTTATTTTATACATTTTTTTATTAAATAACCAGTAATAAAAATGTCTGCCATATGAAATAATCAATTTTTTACTATGTCACTCAATTTTGCTACAATCATTTATTTCTTTTTATAAAAAAAAAGTCTTTTCTATCCTCAATATCAGTCCCTAGCCATGTCATATTTCCAAAATAATGTTTTCGTTCGACTGATATTAGTAAGCCTTGATGATATTTAAACTTTATTTAACTTAATTACACTTAAAATAACATTACCTTGTTCATTGAATCTATTAAGTAAACAAAATTAAATAATTTCCATATATATTTTGTAAGAAAAGTAGCGTCATCGATAATTATAGTCAGGCCCTAGCCACTCAGTAAATTTAAAAATACGCGGCAATCGAAATAAGTGTCCATTTTAAAATGAACGCGTTCAAAAGTGACAACGTGAAGTTAGCCATAAGCGGGGGCCGTTTCGCGTCGGCCATCTTAACATTAGTGCGATCGGCGTCGATGCTGAGGAAACACGCATTGTGCCAGTCAATCTCTCAGGCCCTAGGTGAGTTATTTTATGTAATGTTAATTAGTTATTATTCTCTCTTGTCTGTGTGTACATGTGTTTTGTTTGTTCTGATGTTGTTGTTACCTACAAGTCTCGGTATTTCTTTTTAAAAGTAAATTACGAGTGATTTTGTTCTGATTCGTCAGTCCCTAGACCATCAGGCCCTGGCTGTTAATGTGACTAGGGACTGATTCAAAAGCTAGGTACTGACAGTCATACCTACTGTTTCACATAGATTCGTCATTCAGAAACTTTTGTTTGTTGTAGAATATGCCGCCGCGAAGAAAAATACCGTTGTCTAAAGGAGAAAAAGCAAAAAAAAAGTCAGAACAGGCAGAAAAACGTTTAGAAAAAATAAATAATGATCCAGTTTTGCTAGCAGAGTACAAGGAGAAAGAAATATTAAAATACCTCAGAAAAAAGGAAAAAGAGCAGAGAAAATGTGTAAAGGATATGACTCCTCGTGAGCATAGAAAACTGAAAAAAAAACTGGATTACTTACTCGGCAGCTTACAGACAAAATAAAAAAAAATGGTTAACACGCTGATCAATACATGGACGAAAATACGCCACCATCATCTGACGGAGAAAATGATCTACAGGTCCCAGTTCCGTGTATTGCTGATCAAAGAGAAGCTGAAGCTAAAAGGAGAAGTATTTTGCAAAAAAAGATAAGAAATAAACAACTACAGAAGAAGAACCATCTTATTACTAAATTAAAAAAGAAACTTGCTAACGAAAGACAGAAGAACAGAAGACTAAAAAACAGAATTAAGAAATCGAAAAAGGCACTTACGCCCAGAAGCAGAATTGAAGAAATGGCAAATGATCCTAATAAGGTAGAATTAGTGAAAAAAGCACTGTTTGGTGAGATTGTTCAGGTGCAAATCTTAGAAGAAAAAAAGAAAACAAGTACATAACAGGAAAAAAATCATTTTAAAGCGGTTTTATCTGGTTCTGTAGCAAAGAAGTATAAAATATGGAGGTTAGGAGGTAAAGCGTAACATATAAGAAGATGGGATTTAATCGTACGAAGTCAAGAAAGGCAACAAGAACAAAGTGATGGCAATTATTCACAAGTTTTATGAAGATGATAGCAATAGCCGATGTGCAGCAGGGAAGAAGGTTTTGTAAGATATCATACCACAAGGTATGTTTAATAACGTGATCTCAAGTGATTTTTAAGTAATGGTACTGTTATTATTGTTGGTAAGAGAGATTATCTAAGATAATTTACCTAAAGACTGATTTGCCTCTAATTTGATTGCATTTTGGAATAAATATGTGTATGAATAAGATAAGAGTGAGATTTACCAAATAAATACTAATTATATAAGACAAACATATGGTTTTATTGTATAATAAATGTATGACATCAGTCCCTAGCACAACCTGTCAGCCCCTAGAACAGAGATTTCAGAAAAACACAAATTTCTCTTTAATTACCTAGTAAAGTGACTGGCCCCTTTAGATACTAAAAGTATATTATTATATGCACTGTATTTACTAAAAAGTTTTTAATTTAGTATCTAAAAACACGTATGGCAAAATTTGGACGAATTTTACCCAACTTTTGTGGAATCACCCTTATATTAAATATTTTAATATAAAAAACAAAAAAAAAACTATATTTAATGAATATACATATAATAATTTTTTATAGTTTAAATAATTTATTATAATGACCACTTTTTGAAATCAAAGAAACTAATGATAGTTAATTGATTCAGGTGTTATTTTGCGGAAGTCAAATTTACAGGCAATTTGATCTACACTACTTTGCGTGCTTCCGCCACCAATTAGTTCATGCAAACTACTGCCGGCCGGCACCCGCCCACTACCGTTAGTAGTTGCATGCGACTGCCGTGGCTGCTTTGGTCGTCTCTGCTCCAGCTGCTGTGGTCGCTTTGGTCGTCTCTGCTCCAGCTGCTGTGGTCGTCTCGGCGAATCTCCAACATCTTTAACAGAAGATACATGCGACCGCCGCTGCCCCGACTGCCGTGGTCGTCTCTGCGACACGTGTTTCGCCTCTACGCGAGTCATCCTCAAGCGATCTGTAGATGATGATGGTTAGGAAAGGTTTGGTCATTTGTAGGTTGTTGTTCTAACCATCAACATCTACAGATCGCTTGAGGATGCCTCGCGTAGAGGAGGAGAGCGAGTTGTGCCAACAATCGGCTTGCAAATTTATATTTTTTATTGACTATTACGATTACTATATCAATATCTCTTTAAGATATAACAATTAAAATAAAATTTAATGTCAATAGTAATGGTAAAGTTATATAATGAATAAAACATTCATTTGAAGTCTTCTCATGTCAAAAATTATATATTAAAAATTCGTCAATTGTGTTAAAACAGTTATTTACTAGCAATGCATGTAATTATGTTTCATGCCGCTATACAGGTATTAGTAATACCTATTTGCCTTGGTCACGGCATCACGCGTGAACAGCTAGACCATTTCGCTATTTCTTTTTATGTTGAATTCGTTATTGTCAGGAGAAGATTCTTTTCAAAGAAAAAATAAGAAAGTTGCGTGGAAAATTGGAAATATTAAGAAAACTAACCGACCATATTAACTTTGCTAAGGTAACTTTATGTCGTTTGACACAATTAACTGTCAATTTTTTTTATACTACGTCGGGTGGCAAGCATACGGCCCGCCTGATGTGAAGCGGTTACCGTAACCGTATTAACGCTCGCAACATAATATATCACTTGCGCGCCGCCACCCCCGCTGCCAACGCAGCTTCTCCTTCTTTTCTGGTGACCTCATTCACTCACAAGAACACAACAACCCTCAAGGGAATTGTTATTTGGCTGCGATATTCTGTGAGGTGGAGATACATTCAGTCGGGTAGCTTACAATTACGCTCCCTACCTCTTTTTTCGCCAGAGCTTCGTTTGTCAGTTAACAGGGTGCACTGCGTGCAGGTGAAGTTGGCTTTGGTTCAAAGATGTTAATGAACCACCACACCCCAAACCAATGTATCTACCCACTGTTGGATATGAGCCTTCCCCAATGCTTTCCACCAAATGCGATCCTCGAAAGAAGAGAGAGCGAAAACGAAAAGAGGTACTCTTTTCTTTTTGGGGTGTATGTGGTTATCTATCAAATTGTCATTTGAAAGATTGCGCTAAACCAATTCGAATTCTATATTCAAACCAATTCGAATTCGTTGTTAAGAAGACAGAACAACGTCACGGGTCAGCTATAGTTAATACATAAATTTAAAGTCAGTTAACATTTTCTATTCTCGTTAATTCCCACTTTTATCATGGTTAAAATTGAACTTGAATGGATTTAGATTATCCGCAACCACAATAGTAATAAAAACGCAAATAAATCTAACTTACCCAGAAAATGCAAATTGTTTCAGATTGGAAACATCTAAATCTCATTTTATTACTGTCTCCGAAGAAATCTTTATCCCTACAGGCTTACTCACTGGAAAAAATGAAATCCTTTTGCGAGTTTTGCGTATTATTATTGGTTCAATGGCTTATTTCTGACGTCATTCTGAGGTTGTCCTTATCTATACTAATATTATAACGCTGAAGAGTTTCTTTGTTTGGTTGAACGCGCTAATCTCAGGAACTAGGTACTCATTCGAATTGAAAAAATATTTTTATGTTAGATAGCGTATTTTTCGAGGAAGGCTTTAGGCTACATAACAAAACACTACCACCAATTGGAGCGAAGCACCAATGAAAAATATTGCAAAAATGTGTAAAATATATTCCTTTTGAGAGCTTCCCATGCGTGCGCTGCGTAAACGGTTTAAGTTACGCAACAATTATATACAACGGAATTATTCATCTTGAAAAGTTCTAAAAAAGTCCATGACAGCATATGTCTATCGTTTAACATTGGCTCACTATAACCTTTCAAATCGATACCTCCAAGGAACACTACGCCAACTAAAATTTCGATAGTTTTCTTTTTTTATCTAAATCGATTAATTACTTCAGTAACATTATGCTACCTGAATTCTATTTATAAAAGACACACAGACACAACAAAATCGACAAATACAAACAGCTAAGTAAATGTATAACTCATATTAGCGGTGTTTATCTGGATGTGTATGTTTTGAATTGGCGTAGTGTTCATTGGAGGTAACGAAATGGAAACCTTACGGTTCCCCTTAGGATCAATAGTACCATTGACTAGTACCATTGATGGTACAAGTGACACAACTTTGTATCTCTAGTACCATTAAAGAAAAGTCAAGATATTCCCCGTGATAACTGATGGAATTAATGATCACTCTCAACGCTCTGTCACACGCAGACGAAGTTGCGTGAGTCAGCTAGTAAGTTTATTTATCCAATAAAAATGATTCATGAAATCTCGTGTCATCACGTAGGCTCTGGCTCGGGGCTTTTTTGATACCACTTTACTATAAAGGTTATCAAGTATCTGTCACTTCTTCCTCTGACGCAATTTAAAGAAAACGTATATTGCATGTCAATAAAAATTTACAATTATCTTCCTGACAATCTTAAAGAGCTAAAATTATTGACATGTAAGAAAAAATTGCATGACATTATATTACATAATTTTTTTATTCTATTGACGAATACTTGCGACATAAATTATAATGCATTTCAATAATAACGATTTGTATATTGACTATTTAAACTGTAATTAATTTAATAATTATGTTAGTTTCGCAAGCCCAAAAACGGGCAGAATAAGTGAAACTCAGCTTTTAAATCTGACATTTGTATCACCTTATTTTTGTGAATAAACAAATTTTATCTTTATCTGATTCCTCGTAAATCATTGGGGAAAATAACACAAAAGAGAGGTAGGGCACAGCGTGTTTGTAAACTGCCCGACTGGTGAAGGACCTCACAGAATACCGCAGCCAAATAACAATTCCCTTATGATCCTACGAGTGAGTGAGGTTACTAGGAAAAAAGAGTTGGTATGTATTTCACATCAGGTAGGCCATATGCTTGTCTGCCACCCGACGTAGTATAAAAATAAAGACCGGCCAAGTGCGAGTCGGACTCGCGCACGAAGGGTTCCGTACTATTATCTATAAAAACGGCAAAAAAAATCGCGTTTGTTGTATGGGAATCCCCGTAAATCTGAATTTTATTCTGTTTTTTGTATGTTGTTATATCGGCAACAGAAATACATCATTTGTGAAAATTCATTAGATACAGCCTGATGACAGACGGACGGACGTTCAGCGGAGTCTCAGTAATAGGGTCCGTTTTACCCTTTGGGTACGGAACCCTAAAAACACGCTTCCAAAGTCCAGGAATCAACTGCGATACTTGGAGACTTGGGCTTGATACTTGAAACAAGTTTACTTTCACATAGTACAATAATTAGTAAAATTCTAATTAAGCTACGAAGAACAGGCTCTTTATTTTTCATGGCACATCGGGGGAGAAACGAACACACAGCCTACCTGATATGAAGCGGTTATTATAACCTAAAAACAATTACAATATTAGTACATCAGCTTATTACTACGTATGCTTAATTACGATATAGATTTTTTAACGTATGAACGCCGGATACACACACGAAAAAGCATGAATCATTGTCACGTTCCGCCTGAGCCGAGTGTGCAAGCGAGAGGGCGGAACAAGCGATAGAAAGGTACCATCGGCCTAAGCGTTCGGGTTATGACGCATCTACTCGTATCTCTCTTCCACTCAATCGGCCGATATTTTCTTATGACGTTATCGTCCGTAAACGGACTTTACAAACAACAAATTTTTGTATATTGCATTTACTTAATGCAAGTTTTGAATTGTTATATAAAATTTATAATATTTACGTACATTTACATGATGATTGAACATAATGCATTCATATTCGACTAAACTATGTTATGCAAAAATGTTCAATTCTTCATATAGTAATTGCACATATTAAAAATTACTGAATCGGAACTCATGGTCTTTTGTACTGGGAAGATCGATGGCGTCATTGCGCGTGCCAACATATAAAATTACCTACGCAAGGCAAGCGACATCCACTGTAGCCTGAGGCCCTACTGTCGAAGCTGTAACCGATAACCATCGAAAATTTTGATTCTACAAATAGGTCTTACGTTTTAGTTATTGACAAACAGCTCAGTCTGTAGAGCTCCAGGGTTTCTACCGGTTAAGCTAAAGACAAGAATCATAAATTTAAGTTGAAGTTTAAATTAAAAAGAAGAGATTTTCGCAATCAAAAAATCCGATGGGAATCGGCTTAGGGCCCCAGGGAACTTAGATTTGTATTATTTTTGTTTAGCTTAGCTGGCAGTAACCCTGGAGATCATATCAACTAACCTGAAGATTTTTATTAATAACTTAAAATTATTAATAAATTCCTTGTGAGTTCCAAGGTAGCCGCAATTTGACTCCCGGGATTGCAATGGACTTTGACACTGTTCATTGCTTTTTTGGTGGTCGCCGCTGTTAATCCTGGCTATACAGGAGACACAGTGGTGGGAATGTGTGGTAGGCCCCCGTCCCGATTAAACTTAAAATTAAGACCTACATTTCGAATTTAAATATTCGAAGCTGAAGGTAATTATCATCGAACTTTTTGTTCGCGAGAATAGATCTTCGGTTTAAGTTAACAAACATCTACAGCTTAGTCAGTAGAGCTCTCGGGTTTCGGGTTGGTACCATCCACCCCGGTCGTCCGGCCCCGTTAACGGGGCGGTTGGGAAAATTTGTTTCATCGACCCCGGTAGTGCCGACCTCGTCGTTTAACCGGGTAGCTGGCACTGGTCAAGGTTCATCTACCCCGGCGTAGTTTATAAAGGGGCGGTTGGCACCGATTGAGTAGCATACGCCCCGGTAGTGTATAAAATAGGGAGATTAGAGTATTATTTTATATACATAAAATATAAACTGAAAATAAAAAGAAGTTTCTATGCAACAATCAGTTACTATTATGAGTATAAAAATATATTTATTTTTTTATAAAGAAATATAGTTGACATGATAAAAACAAACATAAGTAGATATAAACCCCATTATTATATAACACAATTATATATATTATGTAATATTTACATATTATTATTATTATAATGAGTTATAATTTAATTGGGTTTATATCTAGGTATGTCTGTTTTTATCAAGTCAACTATGTTTCTTTTACGAATTTTTAAATATACACTCGTTAACAAATTTAGAGGAACACAAAATTTGTTTGTATAAAGCAAAATATCATGGATGTTTGTGAGAATTAAATTTATTTATTTGGATTTTGCTTATTATATGATAATTTAAAAAATGTACGTTGAAAAAAAAAAAACGATCTAACGGTCAAAATTAAGCAAATAAAAAAAAAGATACATGTTATTGGAAGGAAACAGTTTTAAACATTTTTTTTTTAATTGCTTAGTATTTTTTTTGGGGTGTAAGTGGTTCATCACCATCCTTGAACCAAAGCCAACTTCACTTGCACGCGGTGCACCCTGTTGACTGACAAACGAAGCTCTGGCGAAAAGAGACGTAGGGAGCGTATTTGTAAGCTACCCGATTGGGGAATGTACCTCCACCTCAAAGAATACCACAGCCAAATAACAATTCCCTTGAGGGTTGCTGTGTTCCTGCAAGTGATTGAGGTCACCAGAAAGATAGGAGATGCTGCTTTGGCAGCGGGGGTGGCGGCGCGTGAGCCATATTTTATGTTGTGAGCGTTAATATGGCTACGGTAACCGCTTCACACCAGGCGGGCCGTATGCTTATCTAGCGCCCGCTTGTAGTATAAAAAAAAAAAAATGCCATAACGTGGACAATGCCAAGGAGACTGGATGCTGTTCGTAAATCTCGAGGGGAATACTAAATTAGTTTTTACTAATTAGTTTTTTTTATTTTCCACTCCCCTAATCAAGTTTTCAATAAAATCTTGAGGGATTGCATTCCATTCTTCCTGTAATGCGTTTTTAAGATCTCTCAGATTAGCGGGGGCAGGATTTTTAATTTGTCTTCCAAGCTTATCTCATACATGCTCTATGGGGTTTAAGTCTGGCTAGCGCGCTGGCCATTCCATAGCATTGATCGAACGTCTAGAATATATTTAACAACTACGGCCGCGGTATGCAGGCGAGCATCATTTTGCATAAGAAAGAATCCATCTTCTAGGAAAGGGGCAAATGGCACTACAATTTCTTCTAAAATCTGGGTTACATATCGTGCCGCTGTTAGTGACCCATTCTCTATGACGCGGAGTTCCATATGTGCCCCCGAATAAATACCCTCTCATACCATAACTGACCCTCCACCATATGCCTCTTTTCCAATGATGTTGCACTGAGCGTACCTCTCTCCCAGGCGTCTCCACACTTTAATCCTCCCATTATCTGGCTTCAGGCAAAATCTGGACTCATCTGTGAATAGAACTTGACTCCAGGCTTTCTCATTCCAATTTTCGTGATTTCGAGCAAAATTGACTCGAGCTACTCTATGGCATCTGGCAAGAAGAGGGTCGCAGGCAAGTGTGAATTTATTCTAGCCGATTTCAGTCTTCTTCTCACAGTTTTGTGTGATTACTGTAACCCCTCGAACTTCTTAAAGCTTTGCTCTTACTTCATAAGAAGTCAAGTTTCGGTTTCTGAGTACGCAGGTAACGACGAACCGGTCGTCTCTGGCTACAGTTTTCCGTTTACATCCCTGTCCTGCGAGTCTCGTGTACTGTCCGGTCTGCCGATACCTCTTGACAACCCGGTGTACCACAGATTTTGATACTCGTAATGTTTGGGCCACATGTTAGTAGGTGTCCCCAGTTTCAATTAAAGTAACAGCCCTAGCAACTTGAGTGGCGTTTGGATCTGGCATTCTCAGTTTATTTGCAGTAAACATTCACCCTTATGACGAGGCACAAGGAAAGCGGGGCAAAAATTTAAACAAAACCTAAAAATAAACTTAAATTCAGAAGTTGGCAAAATTTTTCGCAGCATGAAGAGCACATTATTACGCAATAATTACCTAAAAACAAATGAAATTCGAAAAAAAAAGAAAATTCCAAAACTTTCTTTTTTTTAATACATTTACTAAAGTATGAGGCCAGTACGCAAGATAATAAACCTTTGTTTGCGTTCCTCTGAATTTGTCCATGAGTGTATGTTTGATAGTATTTTAATACCAATAATAAAAACTGATTGTTGCATACAAATTTCTTTTTATTTTCAGTTCATATTTTATGTATATAAAATAATATTTTAATCTCCATGTTTTGAACACTACCGGGGCGTATGCTACTCAATCGGTGCCAACCGCCCCTTTAAAAACCACGCCGGGGTAGATGAACCTTGATCAGTGCCAGCCACCCCGTTAGACGACGAGGTCGGCACTACCGGGGTGGATGAAACACTTTCCCAACCGCCCCGTTGACGGGGCTGGACGACCGGGGTGGATGGTACCGACTCCGGGTTTCTACCAGCGAAGCTAATCACAATTACCGCCAATCTAAGCTAAAGTGTGATTTTCACAATCAATAAATCTAATTGTAATCGGCTTCAGCGTCGGCGGTAGGGCTCCTAGTCTACAGATGGGTTTATTTTATGGAAAATATGTAAATTGGTTCGTCGTTTAACCAAGTTAAAAGCCAAAACATTAGCTACGGGCAACTTACAGTACAGGTAGACAAATATTATCACTTTTGTAATGATGGATGGCGGTGCCGTCATCGTATGACATAATACACATGTACGTAGAACTATTATTAAATATTATCATGTAATAAAACTAAAACTGTTTGAATCCGATTCCAGATTTTATATTTTGTGTATCATCATTATCAGCCTGAAACTACCTACTGCTGGATATTATAAGCTTTCCCCTATGCTTTCCACCAAATACGATTCTCCGCCTTCCGCATCCAGCCGCTTGCAGCCGTTTTCATCGGACCATCTAGAAGGAGGGCGTCCAACGCTTCGTCGTCCTACGCGCGGCCTCCACTCTAATACCTTACTACCCCATCTGACACACTCCACGGAGTACCCGACTGTGGAGAGTTCGCAGGGGGAACTACGGGTCCCCCTGTTTGGATCAGGGTACCTCGGGGACTGGCGGCAGCCCAATTTGCCAGTCATGGGTTCGGATTCGAGGTGGCTTTATGTGCGTGTAATCACTCACGTGCATGTGGTTTAGCTACAGAGGTCGGGCATGTTCGTCTGCCTGGCCATATTGTCGGCCGGGCGCTCGGCCTCGCGCGTAGCGAGTTGGTTATCACTGGCCTAAGGCGAAGGGCCGCCACAGTGGTTCTCAACGGGGCTTGGAGCGGCCCTTACAGCGGCCGTCGGCTTCCCAGCTGACGTCGCGGCTCGGGTACTTGCCTGCTGAGCAAGGAGGTTGACGGGCGATCGCTTCCGTCACCCCGGTCACCCTACCGTAGGCTCGGGGTAGGCGTTTCTTCTTTGAAGGACGTCGGGAAGTGAGCGCGCCTTATACAGCTCCGGTACCTGTCAAGGAAATCAGGGAGCCGGCTATCCGGCGCCCCAGTGTGGGTACAGAAACACTAGGCGCGCTTGTACTTGTACTTGTGCGCCGGGATGTGAGCGTGCCATACAGCTCCGGCTACCCATCATGGAGAATGGGGAGTGGTAGTAGGGCCCCGATGCTTGGGTTCTCTGAGCGTCGGTCGCCACGAGCTACTCGACTTAAGAGTACGTAAGTAGCCTGCATGCAGGTGAAAGCGGAGTAAGACCTGCTACTGCTACGCTTGCGTGCTCGGTTGGTTTACTGAGCGCAAAAGCGGTGCAGGTAAAGGTCCTCTCGTCTGGTTGATTTACTGGACGAGAGACTCGCAACCCGTGATATAACCGGAAGGTTGGCACACGGGGCGCATTAGCTGTTAGGTATAGGGTGCGTGCCCCATCTGACACCACTTACTCAGCAGATGTGGCCGGCCCACTGCCACTTCAGCTTGGCAACTCTGAAGACTATGTCGACAATTTTGGTTCTCCGTGACAATTTCTTCGCTCCGGATTCGATCCCTCAGAGAAACCAAGAGCATGGCCTTCTCAATCGCTGTCAGTGTCCTATTCTCTGCACCATTTCGTTTATTATAAAAATTAAAACTAGCTATCCAAATGAGCCCAAAATCCAAGCGTTTACTACGAACTGTTAAAGAGTATATAGACTATTCACCTCAAGGATCCATCATCAGACCCTCGTCACCTAATGTGCCCCAAACTCAGGGAATTTTATAGTAGCAGTTGGAGAATTTCTCTATCCACCTTCTCATTCGTCCAGTGGGTTGAATTCAAACCATTTCGAATCGGGTTAAATTTTGGTACAGGTAGATATTATGGCATCCGCTAAGAAAGGATTGTTAAAAATTCTCACGGGATACCGAGATACACACGTACAAAGTCGCGGGCGCGAGCTAGTTTTAATTTAGTTTCTTAATATAAGTCTATCACAATCTTTATTAGCAGCAAGGGTTTCTTAGATTTATTTATATATACACTTTATTGACCCTAATACCCATTGTTATATTATTGTCGGTCCTATTTATAAAAAGATATTATCAATATACTACGAATATACCAATCAACCAGGAAGTGCAGACAGAATGTGGTTCAAAATACGGAAAAAGATAACAGTAGTTTGACATCTTATCTTATCTTACAGTGGGTCCAGTGCTACAGCACCGGTGACACATCGACCTTCATGGTTCATTTGTGCTCTCCCTAATCCTTTAGTCACTCTCCCCTGACTGTCTGGAGACATGTTCCATGTACTTCAGTATGTCGCTTATTGGGAATAGGTCTGGGTTTGCCTTTCCTAGATGTTCCATCCGTTTGTCACATTGACACATCATGTGTTTCATGGTCTCGAAGGACCCTTTGCATGTTCTGCGTTCTGGGCTATCAACACGTCTCATTTTGTATAGGTGTCCTTGGCGGGCATAATGGCCCGTCAGTACCCCAAGCATGAGAATCACTTTCACATCTGTACTTTGACATAAACTAGTTACTTATTTTAATATTAAAATTAAATCTGTCTGAAATTCTTCCCAAAGAGAGAGTAAATTATATTCCTTACTAGATGACCCGGTGAACTTTGTTTCACCTACATCTATCTACTTAATAAATATATACGATCTAAGATCTGTCTCTCTTTAAGAAGAGCCTACCCTGTGTGCCCGAACCTGAAGGATGTGCCATTGCAAGACATTTGTTTCCTCATTTGCCGCTTTCCATAAAATTTTACAATATCAGCTTAAAGGACGCTCTTGCAGTTGGCTTGCCATGTCCGAGAATTCCTGACGCGGTCCTTTTACGAAACCTCGCGCATACTGCGCAGTATATTCAACTCCATGAAAGACAACACCTGTACGTGTCGCTCAAGTATTGGCGATCCTTTACTTTTTAAACTTTTAACTTTAATAAAATAGTCTAATATCTTGGATTTTTAGATTTGTCCTTTCAACTTGGCAAAATTTTGGAGTCACAGTTGACACTGGTTACCTCAAGCCACTTAGTCCAAGCTACTGAAATCTCGCAGTCGATGCTATCCGATGATCGAAGAATAGATCCCAAGTACTTAAACCGTCCTTGCATTCGACCATATCCTTATATGCATGGTCGTGGGATCTGTTGTTATGCACCCCAAGTACTCGATCTTTTCCGTTTTCGGATTCAGGCCATAGTTCTCAAGTGACCTCTCCAAAGTATAAATTATCCATAGATCCAAGAATTAAAGAGTCCATTAATTCACTCATCGCACCAACTGCCCTCTATCCGCATCCGCTAGTGCAATTATATCAGCATACATGAACACCCGTCAACCCACCGCACAGAGCTGGTCCATGTGGATCCATGATACTACTTGACAATTCATCTAATACCACGAATGTCTAATATATAAGAATATGCCTTATATGAACAAAGACTGATCGCTGGTGGACACCGACGTTAATGGGAATTTTGTCTCTCCGACGGAGGTCTAAACTATGGATTTGGAATTTCGGTACATGTCTCGGATGATGTCGATATAAACCCCTGGCAGCCCTTTAGACTTCAGTAAAGAAAGTTCTCGCCAAATAAGTTTATGACTAAACGACAAATGTGAATTAATTAAAATTAATGTGAATTACAGATTCAGGTACTTCAGAATAAATAATGAGGATCTATATATATATAATATATTACATTTTTTGCAATCATTTTTGTAATTTACAATCCGAGTGTTTATGAAATTTACAAATTTATATTATTTATTCTTAAGTACTGTACAAAGCATGATTTACCATAAACAGTCACTACATAACAGGTAGGGGAAAAAGTCTTTTCGCATTATAGTATGTATGAACTTGTAATAAAATCTCTTTGGTTATACCATTTGTGTCTGGCAGGTTTTGATATCTTTAAAAAGTTTATATTTTAAAAAAGATAATTCCAAATTCAAATTAGGTAAATGTGTGATTTTCATTTGTTTTTTTTACTGTCAAGATGAGTGAATCTAATGAAGAAATTCGATTCATTTTAAAATTTTACTACAAAAAAGGTAAAAATGCAACGCAAGCTGCGAATAAAATTTGTGACGTTTATGGACCTAGTGCAGTGTCTGTGAGAGTAGCACAAATTTGGTTTAAGCGTTTTCAATCAGGAAATTTTGATGTGAAAGATGCACGTCGCTCTGGTCGCCCTGTTACGGATAAAATGGATGCCATTTTTGAAAAAGTGGAGCAAGAGCGGCATATCAGTAGTTACGACGTAGCTGAAGAATTAGGAATTGACCACAAAACAGTTTTGGCGCAATTGAAAAAAGCTGGGTACACTAAAAAGCTCGATATTTGGGTGCCTCACAATCTCACTGAAAGAAACCTAATGAACCGTGTACTCATTTGCGATTCTTTACTACGACGTAATGAAAGCGAACAGTTTTTGAAGAAGCTTATAACTGGTGATGAAAAGTGGATCATGTACGACAAGAACGTGCGAAAAAGGTCGTGGTCAAAGGCCGGTCAGGCTTCACAGACTCTGGCAAAACCCGGGTTAACCCGCAACAAGGTGATGCTGTGTGTATGGTGGGATTGGAAGGGTTTTCATTATGAGCTGTTACCGCCAGGCAGGACTATCGATTCTGAACTCTACTGTGAACAATTGATGAGATTAAAGCAAAAACTTGAGAGAAAGCGGCCGGAATTAATTAACAGAAGGGGTGTGATTTTTCATCATGATAACGCTAGACCTCACACATCTTTAGCCACTCAGCAAAAATTAAGAGAGTTTGACTGGGAGGTGTTAATGCATCCGCCGTATAGTCCTGACCTTGCACCTTCTGATTTCCACCTGTTTCGGTCTCTTCAGAATTCTTTAGGCAATGTCAGGTTACCATCACGAGAAGACTGCCAAAACCACTTGTCGTGGTTTTTTGAACAGAAGTCCCAAAATTTCTGTAGTAATGGGATCATGTCTCTACCTACAAGATGGCCAAAAGTTATCGAACAAAATGGCACCTACATACTTTAGTTAAATGTAAATAAACTTTATTAAAAAATGTTTTGAATTTTCATATAAAATACGAAAAGATTTTTTCCCCAACCTAATATTTCAACTCCTTTCTTGATGTCTATTAGTATTGTGTCATTTCTATGTCACTTTTGAGAAAGTCATATTTGACAACCAACAAATATGACGTCGATTCTTTGTGACAATGACACTATTGATAGGTAGGTTCGCCATCTTTGCTGTTATGACATTCGACTATAGTAGGAACACTTTGTATGGGAAATTAAAATTGTTGTTTTCACTATCTTTCTTGAATTCATTTGTAAATAATTTTGTAATAATTGTATTTCTCACCGTTTAAACCTTCCCTGGACTATGCCTGGGCTAAGACAAACATTTCAAAACCAAAATCAGCTAAATCGGCCTAGCCGTTCTCGAGTTTTAGCGAGACTAACAAAACAGCAATTCATTTTTAAATATAAAATAAGCTACGATAGCCACAATAGAAATTTCAATAATGGTATTTAGATTTCTGTGATGGCGTATACTATAATATTTCGTATTCGTATTCGTATTCGTAGTACTCAGTAGTAGTCCAGAAGGCCGATACGGCAGTCTATCCCACCTTCAATACCAAATACATTGAAAATGTGATAGCGCGCATCAAAGGGCTAAAAGTCTTTACACAGCATTCAGGAAAAACGCAGCTGTCGAATCTCAAGCTCGGGGATAGCCTATAGGATAGCTATTGAACGTGACGAGCTCGGTGGTCGAATGGTTAGCAATGGCCACTTTGACTCCCAAGTTGCAGGTTCGATCCCCGCACAAGAGAAATATTTGTGTGCATGACCATGTCTGTTTGTCTTGGTCTGGGCGTTTCCTATGTATAATAATGTATGTATTTACAAAAAAAATGTATTTAAATATAATATCAGATATATCAGTTATCCATAGTACAAGTTTACTTAGTTTGGGACTAGATGTCGGTATGTAATTTACTTAGGAATATTTATTATTATTTATTAGAACTTTAAAATGGTAAGGCTCCTGATAAAGATGGAATTACAACAGAACCGTTGAAAGGTGGAATTAGTTCTGAAAGTACTACAACATTTGTTTAATTCGGTCATTCACGACGGGATCGCATCAGCCGGGTTGATCAGGGGCACTACCGCCTCAGCTGAAGCCGATTACCCTCGGATTTTTGGATTCTAAATATGGTCTTTGTCGGTAGAGCTTAAGATTTCAACCAGCTAAGCTAAATACAATTCATCATCATCAGGTCATTTAAGTCTCCGCTACAGGAGCACGACCCTCTCGTCCGTAATAGACAGGAGGATTTGGCCTACACTCACCACGCGCTGGCCAGACGAGTCGGGGAGGCCTGATCGATGTTTTATAATGTATTTCCCTTAGTCGCCTTGTACGACATCCACGGGAAGAGACGGATTGATTCTGTTCTAGTCTGCCGGAGACCACACGGCCAAATACAATTGAATTAAGCACAATACTAAATACAATTACCAATTATATATAAGCAGTAGTTTCAGTTTCACATTCAAAAAATCTGATGGTTCAATGGGCTTCGGCGGTAGGTTACTGGACTGGTTTTGTTCTTCAAGAAAGGTGATAAATCCACACTGAAGAACTAAAGACTAATCTCGCTCTTGATCTACATAACCTTCAAGTCAACTACATAACTTGACGAGCTCGGTGGCGTAGCGGTCAATAACGCGGCTTCGATTCCCACATAGGACAAACATTTGTATGCATGAACATGTCTGTTTGTCTTAGTCTGCGTGTTTTCTATGTGTCATAAGTATGTATTTACAAAAAAAAATGTATTTACCTATGTTTACCAGTTGTCTAGTACCCATAAAACAAGCTTCGCTTACTTTGGGGCTAGATGGCGCTGTGTAATTTGTCTGACAATATTTATTTATTTACTTATTAATTATAAGCAAAAATTTCATTTGTATTTAAGCTAAAATTGATTGTTTTTTATATGATACTTCCAAACACAATGTATGAGCAAGCTACTAAGATCAATCCTTACGTAAATCGCATCTTAAATTACAAACAAGCATGATTTAGAGAGAAATCTAGATTAAATATCGACCTAGATGGATTATTTCGCAATGAATAATGTAACTAGTACAAATACTTTAGAAGCGACATTATGTTTTTCTTATATTATTATAATATATATTATATAAAGATGTTGTTTTTCACTGTGGTCTAATGCACATTATTTTTAAACAACATGTTAAAATCACATAACACTACAAGTGAAATCGAACGGATTATGTTCCGCGTGGTTCAACTTCCTGCAGCCTACAATCACCAATCACTTAAGTACCTACACGGTCGTTAATAAATTTTAAATACAACTACAAGTGTACAAGTTATGTAATGTAACCTAAAAAGTCCTTTTCCTGCCTTTATGAAGTATTTCCGTATAATAGTTCCGTGCTTTGAAAGAGAAGAAAATGTTTCTTCGTCATTAAAGGTATTTTGTGGTTACTTGGGTAAATCAATGTCATTGTAATAAAATATATAAAAAATATATAGTTGATATTGTTGATTGTTGGCACTTGGTGGAACATTATTATCATAATGTAATAAAGCACATGTACTGTTCCACGTAATTATATTTAATTTTACCAACCGGTTTCGCCGCTAAGGCATTATTAAGGTAAACAGGTGGTGTTTGTGTTTATATTGCATAGAAACAAAAATACCATCTGTTTACCTTGATGATGCCTTAGCGATGAAACCGGTCGGTAAAATTAAAGTCCTTGGTAAAATTAAATATAATTACGTGGAACAGTACACGTGCTTTATTATAACATTATAAAAATATTTATTCCTACTAACTGAACAATAAGTAACTGATGAATGTCGTCGCCATCTTCAACCCTTATTCATTCCACTACTGGGATACGGGCCTCCACTCAATCGAAGGGATTTAGAACATGATTAATTATTTTACGTATTTTTGTAGGGAAACTACTTTAGTTTTCTAAAAATAAAACATAAAATGAGAAAGGCAAATGTCATAAGAGCCTAGAATACATGGCATGAAATGAAATCCGTCCATGTATTTTTACATTCACCTAAATACCTAAGGGGTAATTCTCGTAATTAAAATATAGTCAAAATTCAGTTTCGATCCAGTCTCGATCTCACAAATGTCACATTTGGTATTCTCGTAACACAATATGTAACTTCAAAATTAAATTTAAGCGCCATTTGCCAACAACAAGAATTGATAATAATTAATTAATGAAATCAAGTATTATATTATAATCTTAGTCAATTCACAATTCAATCTCGATTCGGTCAACTTTCAATCTGCGTTCGTAGAAAAATTAGCAGAATTGGCCTTCTAGTCCTTGACATAGAGCTGCTTGCTGACAGCTGACATAGAGCTTGAAGTCGAGCTGGGCACATTATTACTTATGCAGTTCATATGTTAGATAATATGCAATATGCAAGTTAATATGTGCAAAATTGTGTTAAAATCGAATTATACTGTCGAGCGATACGGTTCGAGCGTATGTGTGCGTAACTGTAGATTCGCAAGAAAACTTCATACAACAACAAATTTTAATGTCATTGACATTGTGACCTAGAAACAATGTCAAGGGACTGACTTTCGTCAATAAACATAACATCACGTAACTTATAGTAGGGGTTGGGAAACTAGCGAAACAGCGCTTTGCCGCGCGACCTTGGCATAGATACGGAAGAAGTATCGTTCCGCTACATTTGCTTGAAGTCAAGTTCATGCGATTAATTGATTGGGAGTATTTGGTATTACTGCAGATTGGTCACTTGTCATGATTTTTGGGGTGTAAGTGGCATGTCTATCTTTAGACCAATAGCTAACATCACCTTCACGTGGTGTGCTCTGCCGATTAGTATACGAGACTCTTACGAAAGAGCGATTATTTACTATCTATTTACCAACTATTGATACATGAACAATGCATATCTGGATATTAACAAAACACAAAGTTAAGTGTATTATTTATGCTACGTCGAGTGGCAGACAAGCGTTACCGTAGACACTCTCGAGCCGTCTCCCCTGCTTCTCTTCAGCAACTTCTTCCTTTCTTATAACCTCACTTAGAAACACATAAAAAAACACATGAAAAACACACAAACAATTCGGGGTGTAAGAGGTTCATCGACATCTTTGAACCTAAGTTAACTTCACCTGCAAGCGGTACACCCTGCTGAGTTAAAATCGAAGCTCTGACGAAAAGAGAGGTAGGGAACGTATTGTAAGCTACCCGACTGGGGAATGTACCTCCACCTCACAGAATACCGCAGCCAAATAACAATTCCCTTGAGGGTTGTTGTGTTCCTGCGAGTGAGTGAGGTCACCAGAAAGGAAGGAGATGCTGCGTTGGCAGCGGGTGTGGCGGCGCGCGAGCGATATTTTATGTTGCGAGCGTTAATAGTGCTACGGTAAACGCTTTAGGCGGGTCGTTTGCTTGTCTGCCACCCGACGAAGTATAAAAAAAAACACATCAACCCTCACGGGAATTTTTACTACATATCTTTGTCTAACTAAATGACAAAGTCTGGTCACTTTCAATTAAAATAAAACCTGCATGGTGTGAAAGGCTTTTCACTCGATAACTAACATTCTAAATTTGAAAAATGTAAAATATTCGATATTAAATACCAAGGTACGCACACATTATATCGGGCCACAGCGGGGCGGAGCGGGCCGCAAAATCCGCCGCTCAAAATCCGCCGCTCAAAATCCGCCGCTCAAAATCCGACACGCTGAGCCGAGGATTTTTGCGCGCAATGTACGCGTACCTTTACTGCTTCATTTTCGAGATATAAATTTGATTTGCAAAAACAATCGCTCAATCCGTAACTGATTTGAAAAGAACGTTTATCATAGAGATGTGCCGACTATGAGTTTGACCGAGTAGACGACTAGCCGATTAGTCAGATGTTAAGAAGCCATCTAGTCGGCCGATTAGTCGGCAAAGCTTCGGAGGTTCGACAATTTCTGTGATGTTTCTTTTGTAAAAGAAACGCGCAAATCGGCTGTTAGGCAAGTTGCAACTTCCGCCTGCGAGCATGTCGGAATATTATTTATAGCAAAAAAAAAAACAACAAGGTGGCAAACAAGCATACGGTCGGCCTGATGAAAAGCAGTTACCGTAGCATATGACACTGTAAAAAAAATTCTACACGCTCTTTTTGAAGAACCCCATGCTGTAGTCACCTGAGAAAACCTCGACAGGCAGTTATTCCACAGCTTGATAGTACGCGAGAAAAACTTCTCTAGAACCACACAGTACGTGACCATTTGGGATCCAATGTGTGAGGATGAATTGACGAGCGGTGCGACTGTAGAAGGAAGCCGTGGCCATCGGGTCAAATAACTCATCTGAAAAATAACAATACAAAGTAAGAAGCCAGATAGTTGGCTTCTTTATATGAGAGGGATAAACGAGCATGTGGGTCACCTGATGGGAAGCAATCAACACCGCCCATGGATATCAGCAATACCAAGGGGTCGCCGATCCGTTGTCAGCCTATACTCATTCCTTTCTTTCTGGTTTCCTCAATCACTCGCAGAAACACAACAACCTTCAAGGGGAATGTGTATTCTGCGAGGTGGAGGTACTTCCCTCGGCAGCTTAAGAAATACGCTATGCCCTACATAAAAAATATTCCTACTTATATGAATTTTATTAAGAAATGCATACAAAGTAAGAAGCCGGATAGTCGGCACTTCTTGCCGACTATATGCTATTATGACGAGCTCGGTGGTCGAATGGTTAGCAATAGCCACTTTGACTCCGAGGTCGCGGGTTCGATTTCCGCACATGACAAATATTTGTGTGCATGAACATGTCTGTTTATCTTGGTCTGGGTGTTTTCTATGAATTATAAGTAAGTAGGTATTTGCAAAAAAAAGTAAAATGTATTTAAGTACATTTATCAGTTGTCTAGTACTCGTAACGCAAGCTTTGCGCTTAATTTGGGACTACAGAAATATTTATTATTTTATTATTATTATTATATGTCCAGATAGTCATTCATGTGTAATTTGTCCAGGAATATTTATGTATTTAAGTACACATAGATAGATGTAACAAATCTTTAAATAGAGAGGGACTGGCGCTTGAACTAAGCCAAGGCCTGAATCTCAGTAGAGATGGGCGTTGAATGATATATTTGTCGGCTTTACCGACTAGTCGCCGACAAGACGGAACGTCACTATATAGTTTATCAATAAACTTGTAAAGTCAATAACCTAACCAGCGACCGTCAGGCAATTACAGCAACAATAATAATTATTGTTGTAATCACTGTTACATAATTAGTAGCCGCTGTTGTGTAAATGAATGTAATGTAATGTAAATAATATTCACATAGTATGTTTTCATAAATTTCATTGTATATTTTCGCATGATTTTTTTATATATGGACGTTTGGAGTGAACTGTAGAGCCAAAGGCAACCTTACCTGCACGTGGTGCACCCTGCCGATTAACCAAAAAGGCTTTAGCAAAAGAGAGAGGTAGGGTATTTGTAAGCTACCCGACTGGGAAAGTGCCTCCATTTCACGAAATACCGTAGCTAAATAACAATTCCCTTGGGGGTTGTTGTGTTCCTGTGATTGAGTGAGGTCACCAGAAAGAAAGGAAACAGTATAGGCTGACAAGGGATCGGCGACCCATTGGTGTTGCTGATCTCCATGGGCGGTGGTGAAAGATTTCTATCAAGTGACCCACATGCTCGTTTGACGCCCTTTCGTAATACTATTACTTATACTGTGCATATATAAAAAGAATTCTATATATATAAAGAATCCCATTAAGTAATTATTAAACTTGCCGCCCAATTCATCATTTTTTGTCATGATACATTTTGATATAATACGGTAATACATCAAGCAAGCTGTTTATTTGTTAATTTGTAAAGAACAATAGCCTTTAATTTTTCATTATCAACAAAAACATTATAAACTGTCAAAATTATTTACCAGCAATTTTTTTCTTGACTAACAAAACATAATGACAAAACACCAAATTACTTCTCGTTTATTATCTTGATATTTTTAACAGAAAATTAACTTTAGAACTTTTTTAATTGTTTTAATGTTCTAAGAAAATGCGCCATTGAGTGATTGAAAGATAAAGTGCTCTTTTAATGGGTCCATTTATTTTTAATGGGCGTTACCCTAAAAATGTATACAACTGGGGGTATGATTGAAATGTATCTAGAAGTATGATTGAACCTTATGAACAGATTTAGAAGTCACAATTTTGTGTGTATGTCGCTTAACATGATCATCAGAGCCAAAGCCAACCTTATTGAATCTTAAGAACAGATTTAGAAGTTATAATATTGTGTGTGCTTACATTCAGAGGCAAAGCCAACCTTGCACACACACCCTGCTGACTACCAAATGAGGCTCTGATAGGGTACAGCATATTTGTAAGCTGCGCCTACTGGGGATTTATGCCCGCCTCACAGAATACCGCAGCCAAATAACAATTAAATCAAATTTGCAAGCATCTCTAAGCTACGGTACATCAAGTAGTCCTCCCGACGTAGTATAAAAGAAGAATCTGAACAGTTTCATTTTGTACGAAAAACTGTATTGATTCTTTTTATCTCTTGCCTGAGAAATTGAACTGACGCAATTGATAACAAATGCAAAAGAGTAACTAGCATCAATCGTCGCCAATCGATAGATTGTATTTTGAGATTTTTTTTTTTTTAACAAATGTAAGTTTTTTTATACATATATGAGAGGGGGGCAAACGAGCATGTGGGTCACTTGGTGGAAAGCAATCACCACCGCCCATGGAGGTCAGCGACACCAAGGGGTCTCCGTCGAAGATCCGTAGCCAGCCTTTTTATTTTATGGGAAATAAAGACTTAGGCTTTCTTAAAATTATAAATTTCTAATTAATTCCTCTGAATTATTTTTTATTTTGGAAAATAAAATTAAAACTCAACGAAACTTTCAGTCTTCATTATTTACCTTTTAATCGTGTACCAGAGCCGTGGGTCGCCCTCCTGTACCTTATTTAGGTTAATTAGATTTCCTTAATTGAATTGAATTAAACTCAAAACATTTAATTAAACCTTTTGCCATATTGAAGGCATGACTTCCAAAAGCTACCGAAAGCCTTCGCCAATGTTTTATGATCAATAATACGGGATAATTGACAATTTGCCGGGTCACCTTATTTAATTATAATAATTCAAATTTAAAAATCGTTTGTATTCTCTCTCTATAATTGCAATTTTATAACAAGTTTTAGGACAAGCTCGGTGGTCAAATGGTTCACAAATAGCCACTTTGACTCCGAGGTTGCGGGTTCGATCCCCGCATATATCTGTGCATGAACATGTATACTTGTTTTGGTCTGGGTGTTTTCTATATATTATACTAGTATGTATGTTTGTTTTTACAAAAAAAGTGCATTTAAGCATAATATATAATACCCATAGTACAAGTTTTGCTTAGTTTGGGACTAGATGGCCGTGTGTAATTTGTCCAGGAATATTTATGTATTTAAGTACACATAGATAGATGTAACAAATCTTTAAATAGAGAGGGACTGGCGCTTGAACTAAGCCAAGGCCTGTATCTCAGTGCACCAGTTCCCTCCCCGCGAAATGTGGATGGCACAAAGTACATACCAAGTTTTTTTTTATTTTATTTTTTATGTGAGAGGGGGGCAAACGAGCATGTGGGTCACCTGGTGGAAAGCAATCACCACCGCCCATGGAGACCAGCGACACCAAGGGGTCGCCGATCCGTTGCCAGCCTTTAATTAAGTAACAGTAATATAGCTATAAACAGACATAGTTACAGACATAAAATTCCTCAATGGAATTGAAATTTTAGCTGCGGTATTCTGTGTGGTGGAGGTACTTCCCCAGTCGGGCAGATTACAAAATACGCGTATGCTCTACCTCTCTTTTCGCCAGAGCCTCGTTTGGCCGCAAGGTGCACCACATGTACCACATGTAGGTGAGGTTGGCTTTGGCTCAAAGATGTTGATGAACAAATTACACCCCTTAGTTTAGTTAGTTAGTAAATGTTAGAATTATATTTTTAATTTAAATGATAGTTGACTGAAGGTATATATTCAATGTAAATATTTGCAATACTTCCTCCTAATGATGGAAAAATTACGCTTCCTACAAATCCGGTACGGTCTTTTAAGAACACAAAATACTGGGAAGATATTTCTACAAGTTTTTTTACTTATTTTTTGCCGTTATAGGTGTACCATGGCCTATAGGCGTATTAAAATTGCTCGGTCCTCAACAATGTGGCATGTTCCTCAAGCAAGAATAAATGCCAGCGGTACATCCAGGTGAATCAAATAGGTGAACAACAGCCAAAGAGGAAAGCGACCCGCCGTAATGCCCTTATTGGTGGTATAAAAAAAAATTACATGTACTACGTCAACCCATATACATTCCACTAATATGATATGGGTCTCCTCTCAATCGATGGCTTTAGAGCGTGCTCCATCACGGAGCTCAACTGCGTGTTATTTTAATTTCGGTAATCAAACGGTCAAACAAATGCCGTTTTAATATACATATTTTATTTTTGTTACAGACACATTGCCGAAGTCTCCTTTTGATGAAAGAAACAAAGATCATTGGAACTTACAAGCACAGTGGACACTTAAAGCTAAGGTAACACATAGATAAACAATAATTTGTTAAACAAAAATTATTTTAATATAATATATATTATTTTGTCGAACGTAAATAAAGTAATACAGATAGATGGCATGCTAGATAAAAACCAGGTATTATCTTCCCATGAGAGATATCGTATTGCGAAGACCTCGTCACGATTTTGATTGTCAAATTCCAAACAAAACACAGCTGATGACGTAGACAAGTTCAAATCACGAGACCACATCTTTCAATAAAGAACATACCTGGCGCTACCGCCTAAACTAAAGCATAGTGAGTTCGAGAGGCGGTAGGACTTCTGCTCCCCTAGCCAAGTGTAATTCGTAGCGTAACGAACGTTAGATAGATCACGTGACATTTGTCAAAATCGAACATTTTAGTATGAGAATTGACAAATGTCACGTGATCTAGGGGGGCTGGTGTCTTTTTACTATGAGGTAGCGTTTAGACAACAGAGTCACATGGGTCTAAGGCCAGGGGGGCTCTTTCGAAGTGAAAATTCAAAGATTTGACGGAAAGTTCGGAAAAATACGAATTTCATACAATTTACTCGGTGTCTATTCAAAACTTCAAAATCAATATATTTTATTTAAATAAAGGAAAATTATGCTACGTACTTAAATATATATAAGAGATCTTCTAAACCAAGGTGTGTAGCCTCTGTTTTATCAGTGGTCTAGGCAGAAATGCCTGTCCTGTGGTGACCTTGATTCCTTTATCAAGAGAGTATTATTAATTACTAAGCCGCCTATAAAATTGTTTGAAAATTGAAAACTTGTAATAAGTATGGTAAGATATGTTTATAAAGTGACAACTGATAAATAAAGTTAATGAAATAAATTTATAAAGTTTCACATTACTTTATAATGCGTAGAAATTAATAATGTTACATATATATACATACATACATTTTGTATTGTATAAATAACACAACAAACATTAATTAATTCTTTTTCTTTTGTCGTGGTCTCAACAACACGAATAAAACAAGAAATTATTAAACGTTCTCCTTTCTATCTTATCAGCCATCTTGTAACTTGTGTAATAGTGTTGTGTTACGTTCCAATAAATGTTTTCTTCTTCTTCTTCTCCAAAAACATAACCCTCCCTTTTTCGCCAGTCAGGTAAAAAATTTCCCTTGAAACTAAGGATCTTCACTTCGGGTAAGGCCCCTTGGTCTGATTATTTCAACCGACAAATCTCCCGACTTATCTTGTATTTTCAAATATTAACTGGGTACAGAATGTGAGTAGGTTGTTGCATAAATTTCTCAAGTAACTGATGCGGTGTTGTAATCCGTGGAAGGACATCGATTAAAGGTGACTATTACGGACATCTTTCGCTTTAATAATTAATTAAATATACCAATAAAGTTTAACTTAGGTAGAACAGAGTGGGATATGATCATAGAACAGAAAGAAGTTTTTTTTTATACTACGTCGGGTGGCAGATAAGTATACGGCCTGCCTGATGTGAAGCGGTTACCGTAGCCATATCAACGCTTGCAACATAAAATATCGCTCGCGCACCGCAGCATCTCCTGCCTTTCTGGTGACCTCATTCACTCGCAGGAACACAACAACCCTCAAGGGAATCGTTATTCGGCTGCGGTATTCTGTGAGGTGGAGGTACTTTCCCCAGTCGGGTATCTTACAATTACGCTCTCTACCTCTCTTTTCGCCAGAGCTTCGTTTGTCAGTCAGCAGGGTGCACTGCGTGCAGGTGAAGTTGGCTTTGGTTCAAATATGTTGATGAACCTCTTACACCCCATTAAACTAGCTAGACAAGATTTAAACTAGCTAGACAGACTTACAGTTCTATTCATATGTATACTCCTCCTGCCTATTTTTGCTGTGTCATTTAAAATGCTCAAAGATTGGCTGGAATAGATCCCTTTAATCCTATTGGATAAATCCTCCTTACAAATTGTATCAACATTTTTATCATGCTGTGTACTGCATCCGTTTTTGTACAATAAAGATATTTACAACAACTTATTTCATTAATTAAAAGCAAACTCGCGACATCCTGACGATAAGACTTTATTTTAATTTTAATTAAAACACTTTTCTTGCAATAACAATTAGCCTACTGCCGAAATACGACCAAAATAATTTTAACAAAAAAAAACCGACTCCATACATTACTCTACATTTATGTATGTAGGTACAGGCTGATGATGATGATGATGAAAAAAATTAGGGACGAATCGGGAAGTATACTCTATCAAATAAAAAAGTTTTTTTTCAAATCGGTTTATAAATAACGGAGTAATGAAATAAGAAACCTAACAACGGGTAGATACAGGCTGCTGGTGATGATGATGATAATGAAAAAAATATAAGACCAATCTGGAAGAATACTCTTTCAAATAAAAAAAAAGATTTTTCAAATCGGTTTATAAATACCGGAATACTTAAGTAACAAACAATAAAAAAATACACACATATATATATATATATCAATACATATAATAAAATCGTAACTGGCCGCTGTCTGTACATTGAAGATATTTAAGAAAAACTAATATAAGGGGGCTTTATGAACGCAATAGAACCCAAAACAATGATTTTTAGAATTTTTGTCTGTTTGTCTGTTTGTCCGTACGTTTGTGCACGCTAATCTCAGAAACGGCTTAACCTATTTGAATACGGTTTTCACTAATACGTTAAGGTTTGCTCAACTTAACATTTAGTGTTTGTTTCATTTCAATCGGTTCATAAATAAAAAAGTTATATCAATCTAAAAAATCACATATAAAATGGTACAAAATAACCAATCAGTTGAATTGACTGAAACTTTTCAGTTGAATTGACTGAAACTTTATGAAGGTATTATGTTATCATCGTTAAAGTAAATAATACAATGAGAGAGATGCTTAGAGGTCGTAGCGCTAACGCAAGTTAAGCAACCCCTGTCATGGTTCCAACTAGGATGGGTGACCACAATGTATGGGGAAACGAAATTAGTTGAACTATTTTACCCTAAACTTTACACGAGTACTTCATAGACGACAGAGTAAACACGTATTTCAGGATTTTTCAAAATTCAAGCCCTAAAAGGGTAAAATGGGGCTAAAAAGTCTGAAAATCGTCATGGGTATTGTTTTTATGGTTTATCTGGTCGCTGATTACGAAAAAAACAACTATTTAATTATCCAACATAGACACCGTGACATAAAACCACCCCGGTAGGTATGCGATGGGGTTGAAATGTCATAATATCAATATGGGTGTTGATTCTATGGTTGCCTGGGACGTCAATTACGAAAATAGCATCGATTTGAAAATATAACACAGTGGACACGAAATTACTTCAAAGGATTTTTCAAATTTTACCTCTAAGAGGGTGAAACGAATATATATATATATATATATATATATATTATATATATATATATATATTATATATATATATATATATATATATATATATATATATATATATATATATATATATATATATAATATTTATATATATATATATATTATATATATATATGTGCATTTTTATATAAAACAAAGTCGGGTTTGTTCGAACACTTGTAACTCAAGAACGGCTGAAGCGATTTTCATGGTTTTTGATTTGTTGGATTTGTCTCCGTCCCGAATAGCAGAATAACTATTAAAAACATTGTAAAATTGACGAAAAAATAAAATAAAAGAAAATACATTTTCCCTTAAAAATAGTGTCAGTTGAAAAATTATTGAGATATTTCACCTCTTCCCTCGACCGAAAGTTTCACCACGCTGCTCAACCGCGAGTTCGCGGAGCCCAGTATTTTTCAAGGGTTAATGACTGTCATCGAAATGATAACAACCGGAATCGACGGCTTAACGTGCCTTCCGAAGCACGGAGGAGCTCGAGATAATCTAATGTTAACAACGGGGACCGCCGGCTTAACGTGCCTTCCGAAGCACGGAGGAGCTCGAGATAATATAAACCCATCCATGGACAGGCTACGGTCGTCGTTGCTTAACTGGCGTGTTCAATTAGACGGACACGCGCAATGACGCTATCGAGCTTTTCTATTATTCATTGTATTAATTCCCTAACATCATAAATACTTAATTTATGATTAATATGTACCACGACATTCATTGACTGTTAGGCGGTACGTAGTTCGCCGGGTTAGCTTGTATATATATTTATATATATAAATACACATACACCGAATTGAGAACCTCCTCCATTTTTGGAGTCTGGATGTCAGAAAAATAGGCAGGCTGGAAGGAATAGGAAGGCAGCTTAACCCTAACACAATTTAGCCTAATGAAAACGGTGACGGGGTTCCAGGTAACCCCAATATTTTATTCAAAATATAAACGATAAGGTCTTTGAAAAATATTTATATTATTAACTAACATCTCGCCCACGCTTTGCTATGACTCAATTTTCCGGTTCCCGTCTCATTCCAGAGGATCTTCTAAACAAACTATATCCTGACAATTTCATAATATTGTTTTATCATAAATTTTTCAAGTGAAAGCTTCTTTAGCGGCGTTGTGCACTTTTTGAGATGGATAAAAAATGTTAAACTCGCGTCAGGACAGGACACGTGGCCTGATCGAAAATTCGTAAGATGGAGGGAGCATTGACCGCCGGTGCTGCGTAGAACAGGAAGTGATATCCCCCTCTCTTTCTGCCGCGCGGTGAAAATGTATGCCTGCTCCTGCTGTTTATTTTTAATGTAATATAAATTGTCATGTTTGTATACGATAGCGCAATAAATGAATATTGTATTTTACCACATAAATGATCGTACTATACTGATAAATAAAGCAATTTGTGCTAAATTATTCCGTAACCATTCCAAAATATTCAAAAATGCACAACGTTAATTTTTTCACTTCGGCCGGCTCTCCCGGAGTGCAACCCGTGTTTTTTCAGATAAATGAATTCTGTTGTTCAGCATTGAGACAAGTTAAACAAATCAAAGATCATAAAATTCGGTACAGCTGTTCTTGAGTTATAAATGGTATATATAAAACAATGTCGGTATAGTTATATCCCGACATTGTTTTATATATAAAAGTAGTTTATTTATTGGGGATTCTGGCTCACATTTCGCTTGACTCGCTTCGCTCGTATCGCTCGCTCCGCTCGCTCATCGCGAAATGTAAGCCAGAATCCCCAATAAATAACCTGTCGCGAAATGTAAGCTAGAAACCTCAATAAATATTGTAGAACGCTGCGAATCTACAGCCACAGCTTAAATGTTATAACTTACCGAATTGTGTAGCCGGTTCAATCACATTTTAACTACACGGTTTTCACTTCACTCACTATTCGGTTGCCTTTCACCAAGTTTACTTCTGCTGGTATTCTGATCGGTCTCTGGCATGTTCACTATCAGGATAACCCGTCGGTAACAAATGCTAAGAATTTCTCAAAAGTTAGGCCGTTTGCTCACGTCGTTTGCCCAAATAGCTGTTGACGTCTGGGATTTGTGGTCAACCGTCAATCCAGGCCGATTGCTCATGTCAGCTGTTGACATCTGGATTTTGGGACCTCCCAGGCCGTTTGCTCACGTCGGTCACTAATATGGGTATTGACGTCTAACCTTTATGATCCTTCTGTAACATAGGTACTTATGGGTTCCCCTGAAGCGTACAATGCTAAAAACTTCTCAAAAATCCAGCAGTAACAAGCCTTGGTTGTTGGCTCAAACTTAACTACCTCTGAACGTAATGAAGGAAGATACAGTAATGAGTCATAATCGTCAACTGGAATATGTTTATATTGTTCAACATAATGAAGCATATTTTCATAGAGCGGCTAATACCACTCGCTCGTGATATTTAGTATTCTAGTTTTAAAAAATGGTTTGAAAATGTCACTTTACATTAAATACTGCCTCATACAACTTTTTAAAAATTACGAAATGCTGTCTGTAATCGGTAATACATAATTGACGTCTGGAATTTATATATCACACAGAGAAACCATGTATTTAATGAAATAAATTATAAATAATTAAATATTTCTGGTCAATTTACACAGCGCCATCTAGTCACAAATTAAGCGCAAAGCTTGTGTTATGGGTACTAGACTGATATATGTACTTAAATACATTTTGTAAATACATACTTATAATATATAGAAAACACCCAGACCAAGCCAAACAGACATGATCATGCACAAAAATGTTTGTCTTGTGCGGGAATCGAACCCGCGACCTCGGAGTCAAAGTGGTCATTGCTAACCATTCGACCACCGAGCTCGTCAAAATTAAACCCTATAAAATTCTGGTATTAACCACTCTAATGCAATACTGCGATGACGTAATATGGGAATGCAATATAAACCTGTTTACGTATGTATAACTTAAAAAAGATATTATATACTATGTCATAAGAACTAAATTGAAACTGACCGGAATAGAAGCACTTATTACATTGTTTAATATTATTCTACTACGTGCTTCAAACTGCTCGTAAGCAACTTTACCGAGGCGGATTCTGCGAATAAAGTACTTTAGGTGAATCATCGTATTACATACCACAGATATAGATTCGCTAGATACGGCATTATTATTTTTTTATATGAGAGGGTGACAAACGAGCATGTGGGTCACCTGATGTAATCACCACTGCCCATGGAGATCAGAAACACCTAGGGGTGCCGATCCGTTGTCACCCTATACTCATTCTTTTCCTTCTTTCTGGTGACCTCGCTCACTCGCAGAAATACAACAACCCTCAATGGAATTGATATTTGGCAGCTTAAAAAATACGCTGCGTCCTACCTCCCTTTTCGCCAGAGTCTCGTTTATCAGTCAGCAGGCTGCACCAAGTGCAGGCGAGGTTGGCTTTAGTTCAAAGATGTTGATGGACCACTTTCAACCCAAATTCAAGGATTTCCCGTCTCCGAACACCCACCATAAGGTTGACAGCCTACACAGTTTGCGCCAAATCAAAAAAAATTTGGTTGCGTGATATAACTACAGTACCTACCCCAAAAATTTCGAGCCCCAAAGTTATGGACATTATTTCCTACTTACCTGTTAAAAAGTGTTAAAAAAACGCTTGGTCTCAATACAAATCGTCATTGGTACTAGACACATCTATCTGTATCTATATCTGTTTTACTTACTTTATAAAGAGGTGTACATACTGTACATAATATTTATCAACTAGCTAATGTTTTGCTTGAGTAGATATCAAGCAACCTAATTTGTGATGGTATCTAAATTGATTCAGGAAATAAAACATTTTGTAATTTGTCTGTCTTATCTATTTCCGCCCCAAAATAGTTTTACCTAATATTTAAAGAATGAGACAAACGGTACAACTCCATAATGACATTACATCTCTCCTATTTTTCGCAATGAAAAAAGTTATACGAGATAATACAATGCAGCATCTAGTTCCTTTCTGGTGACCTCACTCACTCGCAGGAGCACAACAACTCTCAAGGGAATTGTTATTTGGTTGCGGTATTCTGTGAGGTGGAGATACATTCCCCAGTCGGATGGTTTACAATTACGCTCCCTACCTCTCTTTTCGCCAGAGCTTCGTTTGTTAGCAGGGTGCACCGGGTGCAGGTGAAGTTGGCTTTGGTTCAAAGATGTTGATGAACCACTTACACCCCTGTTGATGAACCACTTACACCCCATCAAAATAAAGTGTACAATGTATATTCTCCTTTACCTGTACATTGTCGGGTTCTTTGAGTATCAAGTTATCATAATTATAATGAGAATTAATATTTTGAAATTGTTTTTCGAATTATGAAGTTATTGCTAACGCGTCAAAAATTTCTGCGGTAGTCAACTGTCGGCCTTTTAGAAGTATCATATTTAATTTAATTTGAACTGGATTATCGGTTAATTGTGGTATGGAAATTTAATTTTCGTATTTTATTTGAGTTGAGAAGACCTGGAAATTTGCAAAGAAACTTATTTAAGCCGGTGCAAAAGGTAGCTTAAGCATTTGCAATTCAAGTTTCCCAAAAGTACGAGAGGCCGTCCGTGGGTATCGATAGCCCTAGAAACTGCCTGCAACAACAAGACGCTGCACGTGGTTCTGCCCTTCTGTTGAGGCCAGCCAGCCCTACGTGCTCCAGCTCCTGTCCTTTTTCCAGTAACGAAGATCCAGTGCATTTCCATAATGTTCGTAAGTTTTGACTTTGACTTTCAGACAGTTTTTCTTTCAGACAGTCAGGCAGATTAGATAAATTTTTGTGGTCATAAAAGGCAAACAAGCATATACGTCACCTCATCGTTGACCATGATTATGTCCTATACTTAAAAGTTCTGCAATTATTATAACCTTCCAAAACTAGGTAAGAACATTTAAAATGTTAAAAATATAAACATATTGTGTAATTACTTTACAGGTCTGACAGCGAGTATTATAAACAGAAACATAAGTCTGCCGCCAAGCGGGTAGCCGACGAGCTCGCGTCGGACTACGAAGAGACCTCGATTTCATTACCGTATGTTCCTCTTTTTATTCATTTACATTTGAAAATGTCACTTTACATTATTTACTGACTAATGTCTAAAAACAAAGTCGCTGCCTCATATTTGATGAGCTCGTTGGCGTAGCGGTCAATGACGCGGCTTCGACACCAACGGACGTGAGTTCGATTCTCGCACAAGACAAACATTTTTGTGCATGAAGATGCCTGTTTGCCTTGGTCTGGGTGTTTTCCATGTATTATAAGTATGTATTTACAAAATGTATTTAAGTACATATATCAGTCTAGTAGCCATAACAAAAGCTTTGCGCTTAATTTGCGACTAGATGGCGCTGTGTGAATTGACCAGAAATATTTATTTATTTGCCTCCCCAACCCGTCTGGCCAGCGTGGGGAGTGTAGGCCAAATCCTCCTTCTGTCTAGGACGGACGAGAGGGTCGTGCTCCTGTAGTGGAGACTAAAATGACCTGATGATGATGATGATGATTTATCTATTTATTTTAATCACATTCAAAACTTAAAATTTAATAGTTCATTATTATAACACATTATGTTTCATTTGTGCATTAGCAGTGAATTGAACTACTTAGACGATTTATGAAATATAAGAACGGGAATTAACGCGATCATGCTATATGATAGCTATATGATAGCATGATCGCATTAATTCCCGTTCTTATATTTCATAAATCATGCAACGCGAAAGTTTAAAAGTTACTTAGACGATAGTGTAATACTTAATATTGCATAAGTACTTTATTTAATATCTTTTAGTTGGAGTCCGGTTTATTTTTGGGTTAAATTAATTAATATTTTTGTCTCCTTTGCAGGAAAAAGGATGTAAAGAAGAAGCGCGCAAAAGGTGCGAATAAAGTGCCGCGGTCAACCAAAAAAGCGGGTTGGCAGTGGGACAGCGACAGCGAGGGCGAGGGGGAGGCATATAGGGCGGCAGCAAAAGCCAAGCCTTTGCCTCTACAATCTGCGCTCACTCGCCGAGTCGCAGACGGCGTCTTACGCCGTACTGCCAACCTGTCAGGAGGCGTATACATAGATTTAAAAATTTATAATACGGAGGATATAAAATCCGTTAAGCCCCAGGATCGCTGGGAGCACGCTGTGATTTCTCTGAAATTGCTGAGCGAGGCGGACTCCCCTGAGATTAATTCTCTAAAAAATTTTGTCGGTCAGTGTAAGAAGCACTTCACCGACGAAGGACATTTTTTTCCAAAAAAATAATTTTTGATAAATAATGTTTAATTTTGATTTTTATATCCTCCGTATATAGGTAGATACATTGTTTATTTAATTTTAAGCTTCACTGAGGAAGGATTTTTTATTATTTTCTATTACTTAGACAAAATTAATCTTTGTTTTATGTCCTCCTTGGTTTTGATGTGTTATGTTAAGATAGACTGGTTAATTAATTCAATAATAATATTACTTAAATATTTCAATTAGGTACATAGTTTATTTGTGTAATAATTTTCTTCAACCAGCAGGTATTTTTCACAAACTTTTTAAAAACGTACATTTGTTCAGTAGTTACTCGTAGGTACTTATTTATTTTTTATAAATAAATTGAACACAAATATGTCAAAACGTACAGTATATTGTACTGTTTGCAATTTATCTATTAAAAGTAGCGCATTTTCGGCACATTTGCGTAGTAATATACATAAAAATAATAGCACTGTTGAAAGAGATGATGCCATAGAAATAATTTCTAGCGCTTTTCGTAATCGAATTGCGTCATACAGAGTGCGGCCGGCGGCGGGTGGTGCGCGGGTGACAGGTGATAGGAGCGATAACAGAGGAACTGACGCGTGCCCGCCAGCTCAATTTTTAAGACAGCTTCGGTCTCGAGTTCAGAAATTAATATCTGCGAGGCGAGCTACTTACCACTCTATTAAAGTAAATTTTGAACTTTTCGCTGAATTTAATTTACCGCAAAACAGCGCTACTGACGTAAAATCATTTGCTACTGAAAATGTAGTATTTCATAATGATCATGAGTTCAATGATATCTTTTTAAAAATAACTAACACCATTATCTCGAAGATTGATGAATTTCAGGAGAGAGATAGTGGTTGGGCTTTTATACGTAATTTGTATTTAGAAGTTAATATTAACAAATACAACCCTTTGAGGGCAGGCCGCTTTATTGAATTACCTAAATGCTTGCAATCTAGGCATGCTTGCATAAATATACGAAACTCTGACTCGTTTTGTTTCTTATACTGTATTATGGCAGCGTTGTTTCCTGCTAAAAGAAACACTAATCGAATATCTTCTTATCCCAGTTATGAAAACTTTCTCAATACTCGAGATATGACATTTCCTGTAGGTTTTTTGGACATCAAAATATTTGAGAAAAATAATCCTCATTTTAGTATTAACGTCTATGGTATTGGAAGTAAATCAAAAATAGTTGGCCCGCTATATAAGACTCAATATAAAAAAAAACATCATGTTAATCTATTACTGTTAGAAAACGGCGACATTAAACATTACTGTTTAATAAAAAATTTGAATAAATTACTTCGAGCGCAGCTCACAAAACATCGCGAATCAATTTTTTTTTGTGAGGACTGTATGATATTTTTTGATAATGATACAAAATTAAACTCTCATATTTGTAGTGGTGTCCGTACAACACTACCTGAATCGGGCACCGTTATCCAATTTAAACATTTCGAAAGAATGCAAGATATGCCGTTCGTTATCTATGCGGATTTTGAATCTTTATTAGAAACAACATCTAAACGGGAGAAGCAGCATTCGCAAAATACAGAAAAATTACAAAGACATGTACCAGCTGCATTTGCTTATTACATTGTTTGTTCATATAACAGCTCTCTGAATAAATACGTAACTTATCGCGGGTCCGATTGTGTTGAAAAATTTATTGAGCACCTCACTAAAGACGCGACTAAAATAAATGCAATTTTAAAAAAAACTGTTCCAATGTTACCGTTAACAGACGAGGAGTATAGAAATTTAGAGAGCGCAAAATATTGTTTTCTCTGCGATCAACTGCTATTAGACGACCGAGTAACTGATCACTGTCACTTGACAGGAAAAATACGAGGAAAATGTCATTCCTTTTGTAACCTTAAATTTTGTTTACCAAAATTTATTCCGGTATTTTTTCACAACCTAGCTGGATATGACAGTCATTTGTTCATACGACAATTAGGAGAAACACCTGGCGGAATAAGAGTAATAGCTAAAAATAAAGAAAACTATATATCATTCACCAAATTTTTTAGCATCGGAAACAGAAATTTTATACCCGTTCGATTTGTAGATTCATTTAAATTTTTAGGCACAAGCTTAGAAAAATTGGTAGATACCTTAAATAACAAGAACTTTGTACATTTGTTAAATTTTTTTCCGAATAAAATCCACTTTGACCTTTTAACACGCAAGGGTGTTTATCCCTATGAATACATATCCACTTGGAATTCCTACGATGAACACAGTTTACCACCGAGAGAGTGTTTCTATAATACTTTAAACGATGAAACGATTTCTGAATCCGATTATATCTACGCCAACTTAGTATGGAAAACTTTTAATATCAAAAATTTAGGTGAATATACCGATTTATATCTCAAAACAGACGTTATTTTACTGGCAGATGTTTTTGAAAAATTTCGTCAAACTTGCAAAAAAAATTATAGACTAGACCCTGCATTCTACATGACAGCCCCTGGACTAAGTTTTGATGCAATGTTACTTAAAACAAAAGTAAAATTGCAGCTTATAGATAATCATGAAATCTTACGAATGATTCAAAAAGGAATCCGCGGTGGAGTATGCTTATGCTCTACAAGGTATTCCAAGGCGAATAACAAATACCTAGCAGATTATAACCCGTCAGAGGCTGATAATTTCTTACTTTATATTGATTGCAATAATTTGTATGGTTATGCGATGTGTTCTCATTTGCCCTATTCTGATTTCGAGATGATCGATAGAACAGAAATTGACAAACTAGATATTCTCCACGTACCGGATGATTCCGAATATGGATATATTCTAGAAGTCGACTTGGAATACCCAGAGTACATGCATGATTTGCATAATGACTTGCCATTCTGTCCTCAACAATTTACACCACCCGGATCTAAGTGTTCAAAATTAATTCCTAATTTATACGACAAATTTAATTATGTCATTCATTATATACACTTAAAAACATGCATGCGGCACGGACTAAGGTTAAAAAATATTCATAGGGTCATAAAGTTCAAACAACGTCCATTTTTGAAGCAGTATATAGATTTGAACACAGAATTGCGTCAGAAGGCTAAATCAAGATTTGAACAAGATTTCTTTAAATTATTAAATAACAGCATTTTTGGGAAGACTCTAGAAGATAACGAAAAAAGGCTTAACGTTCATCTAGTTAATCGGTGGAATGATACTAGAAACCAAACAAAAAAAATTAAAACAGCGGAACAATTAATATCGAGACCTAATTACAAAAGTTCTACAATTTTTACAGAAAATTTTGTAGCTATTCAAATGAAGCCAGAAGAAGTTGTTCTAGATAAACCTATTTATATTGGCTTTACTGTTTTAGAAATATCTAAAAATCATATGTACGATTTTCATTATTCCATTATGAAACCTTTCTATGATACTAGTTTGAAACTGTGTTATACCGATACAGATTCACTTTTGTATTCAGTAGAGACTCTTGATATATACAAAGATATAAAACATAATTTTCAAACATATTTTGATACAAGCAATTACAAGGAAAATAATAAATTTAATATTATTCCACAAAATAATAAAATTCCGGGCTTATTTAAAGATGAGATGGCAGGAAAACTTATTACAGAATTTGTCGGTCTTAGAGCAAAACTATATTGTGTAAAAACTGAGGAAATGGAATTTAAAAAAGCGAAAGGCATTAGAAAACCTGTAGTAAAAAAATTGAGTTTTAATGATTACAATGAAGTGTTAGTGCGCAATAAATTAATTAAAAAAAAGAACATAGTATTTAAATCGTTAAAACACGAAATTTTTACTCAGGCGGTAAATAAAGTCGCGTTATCATCAAATGACGACAAACGGATCATACTCAAGGATAAAATATCAACTATAGCTTGGGGTCATAAGTCTAGTTTATTTTAAAACTGTTTGTAAAATATACACTGGTTGAAGAGATTACTATAATTATGCATACAACAAGATATGTGAATACCTAGAAAGGTATACTAATAATATGCCTTTATGCAGGCATAAAAGTGTAATGATTTTATAAGTACTTTATTATTAAGCAAGTTAAATTTTGAAACTTGCTGTAACTGAGATACCACTTTTGCGCTTAGTACAGCAGTTGTATTGTATGTTATAATAGGTTTAAACATAATTATATATAATTAAACTTATTGTCTCTAGAAGTGCATTGAAATTACCTACACTTGATTTGTATGTATAGACACGGTACCTACCTACATATAAAGAAATAAATATATCAACTTGAAAATTAGATACTTCGTTTGTTTTTTACCAACATACCTACTTTCATTAAAATTTTTGTAAGTCATGTTCCGCATGTAATACGATGCTAAACAAATAATTTTCTTTTTAATTATGCTGAACATACTTATTTAGGAATTCAAATTACAAAAGTTTCCGCACATGTACTGTCCACGTGCAAACAAGTCCATACTTGTTGAACTATATTATTTATTTGTCATTATGTAATTGAATCTCTGCTATTAAAAACGATCATTTCGACAGAGCATTTTGCAGCAGTCGCACATTGGAGTTGACTATTTTTTTTAAAATCGTAAGTACCTAGTTAATAACTATAAGTACATATTTATTGATTTTACTATTATTTTTATATATTGACTAATAAAATATTATATTTGGTTACAGAAAATGAACGAGTCTCAAGAAATAATATTTTCTCAGTACGGTCAAGATCCTGAAGAAGGACTTGACGAGTTTATTCAAGAGCTAAGGACGAAAGGCAGAGCGACTGCAGCTGAAGAAAAAAAAGCGAAGCAGAGAAGAGACGCTGCAAAGAAACGGAGGGAGCTGCTGTCGAAATCATACATTATTAGTAAGGAGCAACGAAAACCGAAAAAAGTAATTCAAATTTGTGTTTTGGACGTAGAGAATGATCCTGCTGTCGGCGAATTGAATGGAGATTTAATTGATGCAGAGTGCACAACTAGTGATAATGTGGTGATGAGAACACAATATGTGGTAAAAGACCCTTTTGACGAAATATTGGACCTCACAGAAATGATAGTTGGCAAAATTTCAAAAAAAATTGTATGTGATAACTTTTAATAATGACAGTATGAAGTAAATGTAGTTAGTAAAGTTAAGATATGTCAAAAAATAAAGAAAATAATAATAATAAAATATGTAAAAAATATGAAATAAAAAAATAAATATAAAAAAAATTAGGCACATAAGTAGAAGGATTATTTTTATTCTTTATGGTGTTGTATGACGTAGTAATTAAGAATATTTACTTAGTTTAAGATTGTTAATTTACATTGAAAGTAAATAATAGGAAAACTGTAACTCGATTTAATTTTAATGATGAAAACAGTTGTAAGATAAGATAATTCTTTATTGTTTCACTATGTACAGTGGATGTTAAATATATAAGAAATATAATAACAATATTTTAATTGATTAATAAAAAATAAAAAGTTGAATAGTTAAAATATACTGTATATTAGGGTTTTGGAGTTTGAATAAAATTACGAATTACGTCACAAATTAACTTTTATTTTTACTTAAATAACCAATACAACTTTTGTCATAGAGCCATTTCTTTATACAATTCACGTTTTTTAACGCACACATCTTTTTATGATTTATACAGTTTAATTCTTGCCCTTTACAATATATATTAGACAGTTCTGAAATACTAGGACATCCCCTAACTTCTAAATCAATCACTACACAAGTGGAGCATAGTTCTTGTATCCATTTAGTTTTTTCCCTTCCTTTAGTAAAAATTTTCATATTGTTCAAGTATGGAAAAATAATTTTTTTGAATTCACGGTAGGCAATGTGTCCCTCACTCCAATAGATACCCCGATTAGATTCTAACCATTTTACTTGTTTTCTTTCTTCTTTTGACAGTGTATTGAAAGCGCAGGGCGGCTTTATAAGAAACATTAAAGTGTATTCTCCGGTAGAAATCGCCATTTCTTTTATCAAAAATTCATTGTTAGCATCTTTAAAGCCTTGGACGTCGACTATTATAGTGCTCGAGTTCATCTTTTCTTTACTACGTTACTTAATGGTCTATACTCAACAATGCAGTCGTTAAGAATAAGACAATAAGCAGCTGTTTGATCCGGTAAAGTTGCTTCGCTTTCAATTTCCACTCTTACGTCTACTACACCTCCCGTTTTCAAATTATCGTCTTGTCTAGAACAGTCTATGATAAACAGTGGCGCTTTATTTTTGAATTCTTCTACGGAAAGCAACGGTTGTTCTGAGTGACATCCGTAAAACGACTGTTTGAATTTTGCATATTGTTCATATATTAAAGCATACGCATTCTTAGAAAAGCTTGCGTCAAAATTTTCATATGGATAATAAGTTGAATTTAAGTATACTTTAACGTTGCGTACATTGCAGTGATCAAAATATGACATATCAGACGTTTTATTGTCCTTTCGATGGGTCTGTAACCCTATGATTACGTATCGGGGTTTCTCAATTTGAGAAGATGTTTTAATAGCCCAAGTATGTTTCGAGGTTTGAGGTAACAAGGGATACTCATAAAGGTCCCAGTTCCTAAATGTTAGTTGAAGAGCGCGATCTTTCTCCAAAAGTCTAAGTAGTTGTATTTTTTCTCTATCAGATACTTTGACATGAGGCACCCGCCATATTAATTTATGTATATCTATACTTTCAACGAATTCACCCTCATTCAATAGCAGAGCATTCAAATTGGTATTGCTTCTCAAAAGTACGAGTTCATGTTTGCAATTAATAATAACTTTTTTATAATCTTCAGCAAAACCGAGAATTTTACTGAGTGGAATAGAAGCTGAAAAATATCCACTTTGTTTGTTTGGCGTTCCATCAATATCCCATCCCCAAGCTTTAGATATTCGCGATTCACTTTTGCTCATAGAAATTAACGACTTCATTGTTGTTGTAATACCAGCATTTTTTATTCGGTCAATTTCAACTCCATTTAACTCGTATCGAATATCTTGGAAAAGATATAACAGTGGATTATTGGTAAAATGTACAATTTTTACTTTTTCTCTCGGTTTGTCTCCTGATGGCCCTTTATACACGTTAACAGCTCCTTCCAAATATAATGTACTTGCTGATGGTAGCACATACAAATCTTGCTGATTGATGGGTATGCGAATTTCGTCATTTCTGCCAAAACTCGTAACGTACGGTTTGTATGAATGATATTCGATGCTGTCGATGGTATTGTCGTAACTAGGAGTCGATAATATATCCAAGATACTCATTTTAATAATCCTATTGTTTTTAGGAATAACTTATTTTCCTGCGTTAATTTCTTCTTTTTTTCTTTTTTGAATGATTTTTTGGTGGCTGCCGCTTTATGGACTGCTCGTTCAGGACTGTTGATTTGGCAGCGTGTGATGCAGTATTTATTGTAGTCAATCATTTTTTCCTCAAATGTAAGTACAACTGTACTTCTTCACCACGTAAATTTATTAAGTTATTGTTTATATCTAATAATCGTATTTGTATACAGTTAATACTTGTTTGACTTACTGGAAAGTAAATAACGTTCTTAGGGATTTCTATGATCCTGTAACCAGGAGGAACCGATGGTGCAAATTCGTAAATAATATGACTGGGCTTTCCGTTAATATACGAGCCTGTGACTATGTCACATTCAACCCGCACCACGGACGTCGATAAAATGTTGATTGGATACTGCGACTCGTATAATATATTTGCTTGTAAAATCTGCCCACTAAAACCTAATAGTTTCCCCAAAGAATTAGTTTTTTCGAAATCTACATTTTTCGAACAGATTAAAGATGTTTTCAGCGTGTTATTGTTGCAATGGAGTTTTAAAGTTGCATTTTTAATTTTGCTCACTAAATAATCATTAATGTCTTCGAGTTCATAAGCACCTTCTGGTATTTCAATAACTTCATTGTCACTATAATAAAATCTATTATTATTGTTGTCAATATTGGGCACCGAGTTGAAAGTAGATAAATATAACAATGCACACTCATATTCACCATCAAGTTGTAATGGTGGTGAATGTGTTGTAGACAAATTTGATGAATTGCCAGTAATAGACAGTGTGAATGACATTGTGTAAATGACGTAAATTAAACAAAAGTAGACATTTTATACGTTTTTATTCCAAAAATCTAATAAGTAAGATAAACATAAGTGACCACAATTAACGCTGTTAAAATTTTGAAATCTTGTGTAATTGTATAAAATATTATAATTTTTAAAATATTTCACTAACTCCTTTGGAGGTTTTAAGTCGCCGAAGCTGTCAAAATATTCACAATGGTTTTTGATTTTCACGTAAGCTACCCAATGTGTACCTTCATTCGTAGAATTGTCTAAATTAACGATACCACATTCAATACGTTTAGGTTTTTTTGGTAACTGATCTTTCATAAAAACTCCACGAAAATATGGTATATTTTCAGAGAATTTCATGATGTCTATATTAGTAAGCGGTCGATCGGGTAGCTTTGTCTCTAGTTTTTTGAATTGTTTACAAACAACCCATTGCCTTTTTTATATGGTTTAATATACAAGCCTTTACCTAAGGCAATAGATTCCATTGTTTGATTATGACGCTTCAACTCTTGTAAATTTTTTTGAGCTGTTTTGTACTCATTCACTGTTTTGGCAATACCTGCTGCACCTCCAGCCAGTGCGCCTAATGCAGACAGTCCAGCAAATATTGGTATCAATGGCAAAAATCCTCCACATTTTGGTAGTGGTATAACACGTGGTAGACGAATCTTACAATTTTTGGGGAACATTTTCTTTGCTGCTAAGTAAGCATGCTTAATAATCGCTTTGCTGTCCTTATTTCGTTTCAGTTTTTTAATTCGGGAACGAATTCCTGATACTAAAGTTCTGAATGTGTTTACACCTGATCCTGTTTTTAATTTCGCTTTCATAACTTTGCTTACTAACCATGAGGCTAGTTTTTCACCCTTGCCGGCATCTTTAGATCGAGCACGTCGATTTGCCATGTCAAGTAGTATTGTATCAGCTTTATGTCGATTCGCTAAATCTGTGTGATTAGTGTAAGCGATATCGTGATGCATACAAGCTTCGTCTAATTTGTTTATTCCTCTATCACCGCGTAAAAGTCGTTCGCGGAGCCTTGTTCCGGGACCACAATACTGATACCCTGGTAAATGGGCTTCGAATGGTAGGTTATTTATTATAGAGTTAACCAGTCCTCCTCCCCGCATTACTAATAATGAAATGATAAAAAATAATATTATACTGTCTTATATATTTTATTTTACAAGAGCATTTGTATTAATCCAACTATTTTCATTTTCACTGAGACCTAACCATTTCACGTACAATTTATTTCCTTTTTTCTTTATCACTTTTTCAATTAAGTACACATAAGGATGGTGAGTTTTTTGAAGCTCTTCCTTGTAAAAGGCACCTAAAACCTGTTGTTTTCGTTGGTCCTCAATATAATATGTTTCTGGGTTAGTTTGACTTACTTTTATTATTTTAAAAACTTCACTAGTCCAATTAGGCGTGTAACCCTTTTCGAAGGGAGTTTTATATTTACTTATACGAACAAAGTCACCCAATTCAAATTTTGCCTTAATAGTTTTAGTAGTCCTAATATGAGAGTTTAAAATGTTTTTCATAACAATTGATTCATTCGAAATATTTACATCTGAAGGCCTGAATTTTATTGTTCTATGATTCGAGTTATTATATGAATTCACAACGTTATCTAATGATTTCCCTATCCATTTATAACTACCATTGAAACTGAATATTTTAAACAACTTATTTTTCAAAGTTTTTATCAGTCTTTCTACTATTGAAGCTTTTTTAGTTGAAAATGTAGAATAATGATTTATTTTGAAAACACCCATCAACTTTTTAAAAATGTCATTGTAAAATTCTTTTCCCAAGTCAGTCTGTAAATTGTTAGGATAACGTTTACTCTTTTCCAATATAAATTTAAAGGCATTCGTTACTTCAACCTTTGATTTGGTTTTCAATGGTATGGCCCATGCGAATTTTGAGAAGCAATCAATCACTACTAAGATAAATTGATAACCATTATTGTGTGATTTTAGATTTCTAAAATCAATGAGGTCAGCTTGCCACAAATCATCAATTTTTCTTAAAATAACTGAACGCCGTGAAAAATTTCTTCTAGCTGCTTTATGCAATTCATTAACGAGTTCTTCCTTAACAGTACTCATTACTTTTGTTTGATTTCGTCCGAGTTGCGGTTCTTCAGATACTGATGCACAATACTCCTTACTTCTACTTTTAAATCGTTTATTATGACGTCAACGCCTGTTTTAATTTCTAGTTTTAAATCTTTTATCACGGCGTCAACGTCTGTTTTAATTCTACGCATATGCTTTTTGATTATTTCATCTAAATCTTTCTTGGTATATACATTCTCTGCGATTTTATCAACGTATTCTTTATTTACAACTTCATCTGCCTCTATAGGATACTTCACACCACGTAATGTGCTCATCTTCAAATTGAAATCACCGTATTCTGACTTTACTAAAACATTTTCAGAAAAGTCGAATATATTTGAAAAACGCATCCTTTTATGAATATGGTGTCCAAATTTATCTACATTCATTTTGAAGGTGTGGTATATTGTCAAGCTGGGTTTTAAATGAAACATTTCAACTTAAAATATTGTAT